>CM055961.1:19252500-21652500 GCA_029531755.1 Holothuria leucospilota | reverse complement strand
TGTTCCTTTCCATGTGGGGACTTCCCACCATTGCAAGAGGAGGGAAAATTCCCATCAGAAGAGAGAAAAATTTCGCGCACATGTGCACACCTAATATCAATATCTGCTGATCGAACTGAATAGTTTTGATACCTTTTATAACGCAACTTTGTTGTTTTAGCATTTTGGAACATGCGAACCACTCTTTATTCTTTCCTGGCGATTTAGACAGATATCACTGACCTGAGGTCGGTTTGACCCCTTAAGGAGTGTCGTGCCACTAATCTTACTCTCGAGCTAGTTCTCGCCGTCCGATCAGTCGATGGACAGATCAGCCCTGGATCGAGGGACAGATCAGCCCTGCTGGATCGGGAGGTGTAACGAAATGTGTGGATTTTTTTTTCTTTCTTCTTTTTCTTTTTCCTGGATCGGGAGATGTAACGAAATGTTTGGATTTCATTTTTTTTTTTTTTTTTGCTGCAGAGATTTGTCGGAAAATAACATCGTAAACCTTGACAAAGATACATTCAACAACCTTTGTAATTTGACGGAATTGTAAGTATAAATTGTGTCAAATCATATCCGGATATTACCCGTAATTATGTCAATTTTTTTCATGAAAATTTGATGATACTTTGTAACTGATAGTAACACTGAAAAGCAAAATACGTTTTTGGTACGTTATGTTTATTCATCGGAATGTTTCTTTTGAATTTCTCTAAAGATATCTGTCACAAAATATGATCCACGAACTTCATGAAGATACTTTCAGAAATCTAAATTTGTCTTCATTGTAAGTATTTATGGGACATATAATACACGAGTTATGTCTACATTTATCGTTGTTGGTCGGAATAGATCGTAAAAGTATACGCTTGTGAATGTCGAAAAACAATTAACTAGACTGGTAAGCCTCGTAAACGGAGGGGGGGGGGTCGAGGTTATTGGCTAAGTTTCTCTACGTAAGAGAGAGAGTTCCGCACATACATTCGGAACATGAATTTACACTCTAAAAACATCCTGGTTAAATTCAACCAGGATCAGGGTCAATAGTTTTCCATACATTTTCTGGTTAAATTAACCGGGAAAACCGGGTCAAAATTGACATTTTTCTTACTTAATGAACGACTGGTTAGAAATCGTGATAAGAATTTAACATTTTCCTGGTTAAATTTAACCAAGATTTCTTTTTCCTTTTAACCAGGAAATGTATGGAAAACTATTGACCCCGTCCTGGTTAAATTAACCAGGCTTTAACGAGGATGTTTTTAGAGTGTACCTAAAAGCTGTGTAGGCTATTCAAATGTCCAATTATACCCCAAGTTGAAGAGCGAGGGCTTCTCCGTTACATAAACTGTATGCTGGCCTGCGGGTCATTGACAAGCGGAACTTGCATCGAAGCCCATTAATGCCAGGATTTAATGTAAAGAATTTAATTTTTATTTGTAAAAGAGGAACTAAATCTAAGCAGTTTGATGAAACGTTCATTAAAATCGGACATGTAGTGCTCGAGATATCAGCAAAATGTAGCTAGTACATTTTGTGAACTAAAGTGAGCTTGAGGCAAGCAGTTATTATATCACTTCCTCACATTGATGAGAAATGCTTTGTTTCCTTTGTTTTCTGTTGTGCTGACCTTGAAGCTAATAGGGATACCGGATAGGGCCTCCCAATTGGGAATGTAAAGTTTGTAAAATTTCCATGCCTCTCATGCAATCAAATTCCGATAGCGTGGGATTGTGGAGGAGAAATTGGTTGCAAAGTTTAAAGAAAAACAAAAGACTGCTCATTAATCTGAGACTGTGACGTCATATGTGCTTGCTTCAAGTTTACTTTGTGTTGAAAATGTGACAACTTTAACTGCTAATATCTTGAGAACCACACATCCGATATCAATCCAAATTTCACCAGAATGGTTAGAATAAGTACCCCTCTAATTTATCAAAACTTGATTTGAGTTTAGACCATTCTTTTAAGATAGTAACGAAGCGTAAACGTTTTAGGGTCATGTTGCTACCCGAATGTTCTCATTAATAGTACGTAAGCTATATGTTCCTTACCTTTAAAGTTCCATCATCCGGTCCCGCCGAAGCCAGAAAGGATTTCTGCAGGACACTTTGATAGCTAAGGTTTAATATTTCAGACTGTGAAATAAGTTTTGAACACAAAAAGAACGTTTTGCGCTAATCCCTAAAGAAGGTTTGGAAAAGATTATTACAAACCGCGACTGACGTTTCCATTGACAACATGAAGAAGTTTAAAGATAAACGGAGCAAAAGAGGATCAGCATTCATCTAATGTCCTACAATTGGGAAAAATGGGGGAGGAGTTGTCTTCTTTTCCCTTCAAGAAGTCGAAAAGACTAATTCTCAATATAAATGTTGTATTTTCATGTTTCTGCAGAGATTTGTCCGAAAATAGGATCGCAAAGCTTGCCAAAGATACATTCAGCAATCTGTGGAATCTGAAGAAATTGTGAGTATGATTAATGACATATCATATTCGAATATTACCATTGTGTCCTTTTTTGGGTGGAAACATTTTGCTACTTCGTAAATGATATTAACTATGAAAAAAGTCATTAAGGTGTCATGTGTATAATTTATTCAAAGGACATTTCTTTCGAATTTCTGTCAAGATATCTGTCACGAAATGTGATTACGGAACTTCATGAAGATGTCTTTAGAAATCTTCCGACTTTGTCGTCAATGTAAGTATTGTTGATTCACATCATAACTAATTCATGCATATTTAACGTTGTAGGTCAGAATAGATGGTAAAAGTATACGCTTATAAATGTCAAAACACCAAAATGAAACTAGACTGGTCAGGCCCGTAACAAAGAGGAGTGGATAGGATCGGGCAATCCCCTCTTCCCCAGAGAGGTTCCTCCGCTCAGGCCGATTTTTCAACATTTATGTACTAACATTTGGTGAAGTACTGCTCAGGATAGCAGCAAGTACCTTAAATTATGATTTTATGTTTCTGCAGAGACTTACGGGAAAATAGGATTGTGAACCTTGAGAAAGATACATTCAGAGATCTTCGGCTTTTGAAGGACTTGTAAGTATTTAAAATGTGTAATTAAAGACAAGTATTGCCATCGTTTGAAGTGAAGATCAAAGAATATCATATGAGTGTAGTAATCTTGTAATCAAGTAAATGGTGCCACAATAACAAGAAGCTTTAAATGCCCAGGGGACAAGGCAGGTTCATCAAACTTGGGAGCAACTCATCATCTGGCTAAGTGGAATATCTTAAAAGTGTGCTGAAGAGAACAAAATGGAGGTCATTTTCTAAAATGACCGCCGTGTGTAAGTTATCTAGGAGAATTTTCTAAGGAAAGGTTGATAGAACACACTGTCATAATGTATGTGATGTCATTGAAAGGGACTAACGTCTCTACAGATGGTGCAACATATTGCGGGATTTATAGAAACATTCTCCCGAAACAGGAATTTCACCGGAATACATACGGTATTTTCCCATAGTTCGGATATTTTCCTGAGTAATGAATTGGAACTTTGTAATAAATTGTCTACACAGTGAAAATTGCATGAAACCGGTTAGTTTATTCCTTTCCAAACAAGGTGCATCCAATGTTCCCCTTATGTTTGATAGGTCTTTGCTAACAGCCACAGCGCAATCCGATGGAAACAAAGGTTTACTTACATGTTGCACTGGCTTGAATATGTTGATCAGAATAACCGCCATTTTCCAGCATTGCGGCCAGTTACAACTAGTTTGGCCATGTCTAACCCATGGCGTATATAAGATGTTATGGTGGTTACGCACAGCTTTCAGGGGTTAACAACTCCATTTGAATAATGATCTAATGTGATTGATCCATATATAATGGCCTAATGGGACCGCTGATTACGCTGATTATACTTAGGCTAACCATGATCCGAAATACCATAGAAACCGGAATCTGTGCCTGTTTCGTTGTCACTATCCGAGAAAATATGGCGGGAAATAACATTCCAACCAGAACAAGTAAGATTGTCTCCGATGGCGTATTTTTACCGCTACTTGGGCTAGAAAAACTTGACGCATTGAACATCACTAACGTCATACGTCTACATTTATTGTATGCGGTAGTACCCCTAAACTGAAAGAATTTTTTCAGATAATTCAATCTTTCCAGCTTTTCTTAAGTGTATATCGTTGAAAGATCATCTTCAGATCACAAAACCTTGTGTAAGTAGTAATTTTAAGGATATTACCAATACTGAATATGGCTGCTTCAAGTGCGCAGAAGTCGATGCGACCTTTGTGCAAACGTTTTAGATGAATGGGTCAACTTTTCTAGCTCCAGTACGGATAAAAGTATACGCCATCAGAGACAATCTTACTTTTTTCTAGCTGCAATGTTATTTATCTTGCTACTTGCCTAGATTGTAATTTGCAAAATGTAGGATCATCTACATCAACCCCTTTTATGGTCCGTTTTCGTAATCTTAAATCAGATACGATAAAAAATAAAGCAAGGTGTGAGTAAGCCCTTCATTTCAATTCTAAACCACACATTTTTGGAAAGAAAGTTTTGTTGTTATGGAGCAAATTCGTAGCTGCACCGTTAAAGTCGATTAGTTGTTAAACAAACGGAAAACATTTTGCATGGGCAAACTTTGTCCCATCCGCCTTTTGGGGCTTAATAAAAGGAACGAACTCAATCCTATGAAGAGGATTAGCTATGTTCGCCATTTGCTTGCCTCCCTCCCTTTCAGTCTTTCTTGTAATCATTTTAAAGTACCACCTTTTAAGTTAAACCTACCTTTTATTCCTTTCAACGACTGCTTGTATTCCTTGTCTATTTTATTGTTCTGTTGTTTAACTTTTGGTTTCGCCCAATGTAGATCAACTTTTGTTCCACCGGTGTACTTTGTGTTTTTTAAAATTTAACTTTTTGATGACTTTTTTGCCTTTCCTCTTATTTGAGGCTAAACATTTAGTTATTGCCAGTAAAGATGAAATTTCTAACCTTCATAAGCAAGTGTAGAGGCAAAGACTGTCTGCGTTATGAAGTATGGCGGACGGAAATTTGTTATTCACTATAAAACCAAACTTTGAAAAGCAAAAATGCTCTACAGCTGGCCAAGCGTGCAAAAGTTGTTTTTGTTCGTATTGTAGGATGTGCGCCCATGGAGAGCAGCAAAAATTAAACCACTGGGGCACCACTTATAGCCGTCGGGAATTGCTCAATATAGGCTATCATATAAACTGGCTCCCGGAGATAAAGGGAAAAAAAAGGAATTCTCCGGAGGGGGGCTCATTTGTTGTGCCCTACTGGTGTGAAGTAAGGTAGCAATGCCATTGATTCACGATGATTACCCCACCCAGACGGTCTTTTGCTGGTAGTAGATAGACCTGTGAAGAACGTCTACAATTTTCAGGAAGATGGCTTTAAAATTGCTGTAAGATGCTCAACTAGTGAATCTGGCAAGACTGATAACTGCTACTGGGATTGCTGAATTATTTGTTACTTCTAGGTTACTTCTGGGTGCCAGTTATGTCCTTATTAAAACGAATTTTCGAAATATAATCCACCTGTACCTCCTAGTGTTCTTTGTCTCTGCTGTTGCCAAGCCTCGAATGCTTCCCAGTACAAGCGCCACACACCTTCGCCACACACCTTCGCCACACTCCTTCGCCACACACCTTCAGAATTCCGAGGGCATGCATGATGTGATTGTATTCTGTTTTTCTCCTTACATCTTTCTGACAGTCTCTCCTAGGCATTTCCCAGCAGTAACCACAAACGCGTACCTCCATAGTGACTTTGCAAACTTTCTTGTAGTTGTTATTGTTAGCTTGATGAGAGTCACCCAGTTGTCAGAATACGTTTAGGAAATCTTCACATTGCTTGTCTCTGATGGCTACTGCAAGACCACGCATACATCCCACCTACCCACCTACCCCCCCCCACACACACACACACACACATGTATATAGATATAAGTATGTGTACCCAGCGGAATAACATTTATTTCTATTATTTTTATAAAGGGATCTGAAAACAAACATGATCCGGAAAGTCCATAAAGATACCTTCACACACTTTTCAGATCTGAAGACAGTGTGAGTA
The DNA here is from genome assembly GCA_029531755.1 of Holothuria leucospilota. Lineage (NCBI taxonomy): Eukaryota > Metazoa > Echinodermata > Holothuroidea > Aspidochirotida > Holothuriidae > Holothuria > Holothuria leucospilota. The sequence continues at coordinate 21,646,433 of CM055961.1, read as the reverse complement.
TTTACGACACTTATCATAAAGTAATGTCTGTTTTAAGTTGAAGGTCAGAATCTGCCGTAAGATCCATCCCATGTTGTTTAAGTTAAGACACTAGTTGAAACAGTGATAAGTCAAAAGAATTCCGTCATAAACGTCGATGTCATGCGCTTGAAACTCAAGAGGCGGCCACAGGTTAGAATATGTGCACGTAGTGACACTACATAAAAAGGAAGGATGTCCCACAATTTTAAAAACAGAAACGTTGTCGCCATCTCACGCAGCAGGTACATGTAAAACGTGTTCATAATGTTAAATTTTGCAAAGAAATGCGTTAGTAAGATGTAAAGATTTCGTAAGAATTCTTTAAATAAAATAAAGTAAAAGTTAAAAAAAGAGGTTTAATGTAATAGGCGACTTGCTGAAATGGTTCTTTTACGATTTGAAATGAAGAAGAGCTATCTTAAAATTGATGAAACTGAGTTTTTTCTTGGGGGTAGCATTTTTCCTATAACATTTTTCTCTCCGTCCTTCTTGTCATTGTGTAAGTAAATTTTGGAAAGCGTGGTAAACTAAGTCGTCGGACTAGCGACCAAGGGTTGCTGGTTCGAGTCCTGCTGAGTTCATTACGTTGTGCCCTTGGGCAAGATGCTTTATCTCATTTGCTTGTCTTCACTCAGGGGTATTGTGGGCACCTGCGAGGTAGCATGCATGGCCACACGGGCCAGGGGGCTAGGGGCGGCCGCCCCCTCCCCATATCAGAAACCTGACTAATCGGGCAGATATTTTGTCTCAGTCGGCGGAAAACTGCCCGGGGGTGAGGTCTGGAGTCGGGCAAAAACTACCGCCCTCCCTGAGAAAAACAGTCCCGTACGGCCATGGTAGCATGCCATGATTTGCGGTGTATATATATTTGCTGGAAACTGGAGGGATTGTCTGTGAGACGGGCTATCGTTAAGGAGGGTAATATTTGTAAAGCGCTTTGAGACCGATCGTTGGTGTAAAACGCTTCTTAAAGGAAATTATTATTTTTGTTGTTATTGCTGTAGTGGTGGTGATTGTTATTTTAAAACTTCCATAGTTTCTAGATGACATTGCAACTGGAAAATTCGGAAGATCTTTGCTACGTTATCTTTTTTTTTTTTTTTTTTTTTTTAATTTCACGGTATGTTTCTCCTGGTTTTCTTTGTAAAGGGTTCTGTCGCAAAATATGATCAAGACACTTCATAAAGATACTTTCAGAAATCTTTCAGGACTGGTGCTGCTGTGAGTATTGATTACAATTATCAGAAAAGAAGTGTTTGTCACAATGCAAGTTATGACCTTTTTAGAGTCAAAACACAGATTTGAGATTATAAGTGAGACATAATGATGTAATTCCTAACATCGACATCAATGGTACGCGTTTAAACTCAAACTAACAATAACAAGGGCAAGGAATGCTGTAGTTGAAGAGCGGTTTGACTTAACATTGCCCTTTAAATGGTATATATTCAATGACACCTAAGCTTTAAGGAAAGCACAAGGGGAGTGAGGGACATTGTAGGTTATGTCCCACATTTTCAAAATGGGTAGTACTTATCATCAAAAACTGGGATACTAGCCATCTTCTGACATCTGATTAACGTGCACGTGATTCTCTTAAGGTAGTCAAGTCTTGAAATCTACATGCTTCTACAAACTAGAAAAATGATTCAAAAAGTATGTGTGTGATACACCTAATGATCCGAATAGACAAGCCATACAGAGTTGTAAGAGAGAGGTTCGTTATCCTTACCAGTTACTTGTAAACCTACTTCTTTGCCTCTTGTACGGCAGCCCTCTATTAAAGTCAACAGGATTCTTTCAAAGAAATACACTCTAAAAAAGCTGGGTAAAAACCCTCACCAATACTGGGCAGGTATGTGAAAATACTGAAACTGGGTAAAGGTTGCCCAGTAATTAATGTTTATTATGTTTATTGAATTACCTGAGGGTCAGGTTACCCATTAAAGTGGTAATTAATATCTTGATAAACCCATTAATCAACAATTATTGTGCAAACTTTAACCCACTTTCAGTATTTTCACATACGGAATCAGTGACAGTGACATTTTTACCCAACTTTTTATCTATAGTGTACTTGCTTAATACTCTCAGGGGTTGAGGTGATCAGTGCTAATCGTGTTGTTGCGTTATGTTTAGTTTGTATTGTAGATGTAACGAATGGTTCATATGACCTGCGTACAAACAGTAGTGTTATAATCAAAGTTACAGCTACTTTTGTTACATTTTATTCTTCCATAATCATTCCACATATGACATTTATCCCATATTTCTACCAAACATGTGCAGATATAAGCCACATATAAACAGGTACTTCCTTTTCGCAATGTATTAGCAGAATGAAATTGCGTCTGGTTCAGAATTTATGTAGGTCAGATTAAGTTATTATGGGGCAGTTGCGGAGATTTTGTGCAAAAATGGGGGGGGGGGATGGTGGGCACTTGAGGTGGAAGTGACTGTGTGGAAAAGTGCAAATCAATGACAGCATTAGCAAAAAGTGGGGGATGTATAACCCACCTGGTGAGGGGCTGACAACTTTCCACATAGCCGTTGAACACTTTGTAAACTGAGATATGTAATTCCTTCTTTTTTATTTTGAAGTTAAAGCGGCACATTGAGTTGATATTGATAATTTTGTGAGGATTTTGAAGGGCACTACCACATGACAATGCTTATTATTTTATGAAAATTGAAATGAATTTATGAAAACCGAATTGAACCGTTAATTAATCACTCACGAAAAGTTTATTTGTACGTAGGGCATGGGGAATGTCTTAGTTTGATCATTTGTCATTAGTACGTGAAGAAAACTTGCCAGGTTTGGAAAAATGTAGTGAATGTTACGAACCAACTCAAAGTGCCTCTTTAATATACTGGTCTTTTAACTGGGGTAGAATGCCTTCGAAAACGCCAAATAATTGAATAAATCAAAACGTACTTGAGTGGGCGGTAGGGTGGGTAAGTGAGAGAATGAATGAAAGGGAGGAATGAACGAATGAATGGACGGATGGATGTTGGAATTAGTAGGAGGGTTGGTGGGCGGACGAATGAATGCGGCAAGCAGGAACGGATTGGGGCTGAAACTACCTCTCCTCCAAAGAAGTCGGTCAAAACTTATTTCCTATGCAGATATTATGGATAGAAATTGGGTGTTTTCCCCTAGAAAAAATATCTGGTGCGCTTAGGCCAATTCACTTATCAAAACGAGGAGATAAGGACTAATGTACAATTGAAATCATAGTTCATTACAATAGTTGCACAAAAAAAATATTTCTTACAAAACGAACTACCCAGTTACTTATTTTTCTTCTGGTAAGGAATAGTCATAGTTTTGAGAAACGTTGCACTTGTGTCCCATTGACGCGTTTAGACAAACGGTAACAAGTAGATAACTTGTAAATAAACCAATGATGTATGCAGTGTATAATTTAAGAAAACTTATCTGTCTTTGCTTTGATCGCATTTGCATTGTTCCTAATAAGTGTAGCCATATGTATTCAATCATAACAACTGTAAAAGTTCCTTTTTACGTGGAAACTTTTTTCTGATAGTAACACTGAAAAGATATGTACCTTAATATGCTTCGATAATTCAACGGCTTATCGTTTTGTATTTTCTTACAGATACTTGTCAACAAATATGATACAGACTCTTCATACAGATACTTTCCGAAATCTTTCAAATTTGTTGTATTTGTAAGTATTTATGACGCATATGGGTGTACAAATAATATATCGACTATCAAGGTATTCGTAAGAATATACCCCATGAATAAGTGCTTTTAGATTCAAAACCCGAATTCAAGTTTCAAGCGTAAGCCGCGAGTCACACTGCAGCGATTTCGGATCGGATTACGGTCCGATTTTTTTGAGTTTTAGTTAGAATCTTCTCCATCTCTGGTGGGAGGGAACCAAAAATATGCCAACGTGTGTAAATATTTGATCTGTATCAGAGGACTGAGTAAATAAAATGTAACCTAATTATTTCGTGACGTCACACCGACAGACAGCTTTTGTCGGACTAGAGGCGTGTTCGTCAACCTTGACGTAAAGGGTTAAGTTTTGCATCTTAAAAACGTCTACGAAGACCTTCAGGCCGAAATTATTGTGAAGGCCAATGGAGACATAATCGGTGGTACGCTATCTGCAGATTTCCATACAATGGATCGTGCATTAGAATAGCACATTAGGTACACAACCCCTGTAGCTGTGTTGATGATCATTCCCGACTGAAAGAAGCCTCAATCGAGTGACACGTGTCCAGATTAGAATGGGTGTCTGTCTACAAAGAGTTGTAACGGGAGTGTACAGGTAATGATTTGCAGTCATGCGCACTGGAGATGTACATGATAGAGAAAAACGGTAGATGTTTAACACTGAGTTAAAAAAAATCACACAGTATTTAGTAGAGGTCACTTGAGGTTACCAGAGGTGAAGCTTTTAACCTTTTTAGTATATGATATCTCATGTACATTAGCGGCTCCACATAGGGGCATGGGGGGCACCTGCCCCCCCCCCCAAAAAAATAATAAAAATAATAAATAGGCCTAAATAAAACAAAACCTGTACTTCGAGATGGGTTAGGCCCTCCCTTTTCCTTAACTCGGTTTAATATTAACGAAGTGACTAACTTTCCAATGCAATGTCGCGAAGATTAAACATTAATAAAGTGCTTTCAAAACGACATTTTTTCGGCGCGCTTCGCGCGCATTTTCTTAGTTAATTGTTTGCTACTATATATACTTCAGACATCACCAATGGACCTACCATTAGTGCGAGCTAAGGTTATCAAAACAAATGATCAGGCTGTGATTTTTGTAATCTGATTAGCTTAGACATGGTAATGTCATTTACAGAGGGTAACGGTAATGATGGAGTTAAATGCCCATAGTTTTGCAGACACTTCAGAGCTTTCGGGGTCATTCGATACACAACCATTTAGCCGTGTTGATTATCATCCACGACTAAAAGCAGTTTTGCCCGGCTGTCACCTGGCCAGATTAGCATAGCTATCTGTCCACACAAAGTTGTAACGGGCATGTAGCCTACACGTATTGTGTTTCCCATAGAAGAAGAGATTTCCCTTCCCTTGTCCAAATTCACAGCGCCGTTGGCCCACGAGCGGTCTTATGACTGTCAAATGGCATGTTATAAGCAAAAGGTTCTCCACTTCTGTGCTAAAGTATACCGTTTCAGTTGATTTAAAATAAAGACACCAAATAGTCAATCTAATTTCAGTGTAGTGAGAATTTTTGGCCTAGCTATTTGTATATAGGATGAGACGTCGTTCTGAGTTACGGGAATTCCCCTTCCCCTTTAAAAAATTTCGTTTCGGAACGGTACTGTGATCCAAAATGGTGCTATCATTTCATCGTTTTCAAGTGTCTTCAGTGCTCGAAATTTTCGTTAGTTTAAGAAAACTTATGGTTTCTTGGCAAAGCTGAAACACATTGTGTGACACAATGAAAAAAAAAAATATTTAAAGGTGGGGCTCATTTTATACAAATGGATCAAGCCGCTTTGCCCATTTCACCTACCTCTTACTCCCCCCTATGGAGTACCGATCGGCTGGTTGTATTTATTTTCATAGACGTAGGAAGCGGGGGGGGGGGGGCTGGGGGCTAAAGCCCCCACTCAAAAATGTGAGGGGGCTAAAGTATGCTTCCGCCCCCCCTCAAGATCCAAAGGCGAAAACCGCTTATTTGTCTCTTCTGTAAGAAATGTCAAAAATTTGATGTAATTTTCCTTAAATTTTGTCCAAAATGTTGCCCCAAATTGCATCTGAGGACCCTCAAATACCCAAAAATTTTCCAGAGGGGAGGGGGACACCCCTCCCCTTAGACCCCTCCCCAGGACGGCGATCCGAAACAGGGTTCAGCCCCCCCCCCCCCGTCTCAAAAAGCTTCCTACTCCTATGTTTATTTTTAAAGTGGTCAGCTCATGACTGACTGCCTGAAATGGTTTTTGAAGAGCTCTTAAAAACTACATGGGGCATCGCTGTAATACATTATAATAACCATACTCCTATTGTACTATCCGGAGCTGACCATTAATATTGCGGGGGGTCTTCCGAACCTCCCTAAATACGGACTTGAGTCCCCCCCCCAAACAAAATTTCTTAGAGCCGCCCATGCTCATGTACAACTTACAGTGCATGTCAAGGTCATTCGACGTGCCCGCCCCCGCAACGCTTGGCAACGTTCGGCCCCTTCCGACACCGTGCGGCACTACGTGATACTTGCCCGCACCGCCCATACTGAAAGAACTTTTCATAAACAATTTTCTTTTGGCAAGGAATCATGGAACGGACGTTCTGGTTTTTAGGTTTGCTCCGGTTACATTTTCTTTTAAGAGCACCATTCAGTAAGTGGTTACCTGAAATTGGGATAAATGACGCCGTCGGGTTTGTTCGCGCCACAAGTTAATGTCTTGTAAACTCAATGCGAAAGGCACGTTTCTTTACGCCACATTCACTTTACGCTAATGTCTCCAGTCGATGAAATGGCTTCTTGATTTATTTCTGTTAAAAGAGTAAGAGCATCACATATCATCTCTCCGTGTGGAAGTACGAAAACCATATAATACTAGGTTTCCATATAGTTATGTAAGCTACTTACGAACGAAAATCACTAAATTAAGGCGAGTCTAGTATCTTAGTTATCGATTTGGCACATTTAAACTACCCTTTATTTCCATACTGCCAAGGAAATGTGGTTTGAAGGAGGTTATCAGGAGATTGCCCATGAGGCAAACCATATTCACGTGTGTGAAAGATTATTGTACATGTTATGCAACTAGAAACAAAATTGGTATATCCCCAGTGGATGATGCAACAACAGAACTACATACACTTGTGTAGTGTTCCAAATTGTACCATCGCTTCAATCGATCTTTCAGGTATTGGGATGAAGTGATTAGATACTTTTTTCTCTCTGTCCGACTTATGACCACACAAATATTCTTGTTATGTCAATGTTATGAAACTGATTTCTAGTCGCATGCCTCCTACGCTTTTGTTAGTAAGTTGCTTCTAATATGTATTTTCAACCAACGCTTAACTTTGTCGTTAAGACTTTGGTTTTCATCTCTTAAACAACAAAACATTTTGTAGTATCCTTTTTTTCAGACAACTGTCCGGAAATATGATTCAGACACTTGATAAAGACATATTTAGCAATCTTCGCTCTTTACGGCTTCTGTAAGTATGATTCAGACCACTTCACTTGTGAATTATATCTACGCATAGGCGTAGGAAGCGGGCTGGTGGGGGCTTTAGCCCCCCCCCCCATGTCGCACCAAATTGCATCTGAGGACCCTTAAATACCCAAAAATTTTCAAAAGGGGAGGGGGAATCCTCCTCTTAGACCCTCCCCCAGGACGGCAATCCGAAACTAGGTTCAGCCCCCCACCTCCGTCTCGAAAAACTTCCTACTCCTATGTATCTATGTCTCAAACCTTGAAAATATAACACACATGTGTGCGTATTGCCTAACTTTAAAGACAGATTTGCATCACCCCAAGTATGACCTTTAGTTGGGGGTCAGCAAAAGTCTCAGTTGGTGACTACTCTTTGATTAGCATCAGAGTTACAAAATTCAAAAGATGCAGAACAGCTCTTATTACACAGCACGCTTTACCTATTTGCTATTGAACAAAGAATGTTTTGATTACACATGCATGGGGTCTTTTATGCTCAACAGGATGTGGCCTTGAGCTGTGAACTGTTTAGAAGAAGCAGTAAAGACAGTTATGGGTGGGGCTTACCACCAAATAAAAGTCATACTTGAGGTGATGCAAATCCCTCTTTAAAATACTTGTGTTAAATTGAAAGTTTAATATTTTGAATGTTATACTGTGATGACAATTCGATTGGTTTTGTCCTTATTATCACTGTCATCCTAGTCGCCGTTTTACGCAAAACCTAAAGATTAGTTCGTAAGCATCATGTTACCATATCGGCTCCACGTGTGAATTTTTTTGACCTACCTTTGCCGTGGGCAAGCAATAATTCCAAGTGGCGTCTAACATATCCAATGCATTATTAAATATTCTACATTAACTGGTAATTGAAAAATACACAGTGATTAGTAACTACTCCAAAATTTAAAGGCATTTTCCAGTGGCTTTTCACAAGGGTCCCACGTGAAAGAGAAAAAATTTCAGTTGACACCCTTCAAACTCTGTAGCAATACTCTTTTCCTAACTCAAGATATCTAATATTAAAGACTACTTATTTTTGTCCAAAAATACCTCCAGTTCTCATCAAGGTCACAGAATGTTGTGTAAAGTGGGCATATTACCTCAGATTTCTTTTGTTTTCCTTTATAATTGAATGCCCTGTTGTCCTTGAAATTTGATACTGTTGGAATGTTTGAATATCTTTCCATCTAGGTTATTCCCTACAACAGTGTCAATATCATAAAGAAATTCAATGTGTAGTCAAAATAATGTGCTGCTATAACACCACAGATTTCCCATAATGCACTGTATCTTGAGAAAAAAAAATTTAGATTTCTTTGAAAATTAGTATCTTTCAAATCTACAAGCTGTGGTTTTCACCTCCTAAAAGAGAAAAATTTTCTGCATTTTCTGAAGTCATTGAATTTTGTCACTGGCAAATCCCTTTAAGAAGAGTATCAAACAGTGCGTACCGTTTTTACCACCTAAACAGTGGGGAAAAAACTTTCTTTTTAAGATGTAACATGGTTGTACACCAAAGCAGATTGCAGCAAATGCCACAAACTGCCTTTATGTTAGCCATCAGAATTGATGTATTTTTCAAAAGGAGCTGCATTCTCGTGTCCACAAAATGACGTCTGGCTAGCTCAGTAAACAATCACAACCCAGAAAGCTGCGATTCTCAGCAGTGAAATATTTTAACATGAGCTAGAACTACCAAAACCTGCAAACTATAAAGATCATTTGCTTTAACAACTATCAAGACATAATAAGTTTTTCCAAAAATTTGGATGAAATTGCATCATACTTTTTACTTCCAATCCGATTTATGGCAGGTCAATATGGTAAAAGTAGATATTAAGCTGGTTTCTAGTAGCATAATTCGTGCTTCTTGACCCCCTGTGTTAGTAACTTTAATTCTGATATGTGTATAAAAGCAAAACCCATCTTTTAAAACTGCTGTTTTACATTTCATTTAATAACTGCTAAACGTTTTATGGTCATTTTGCAGACAACTGTCCGGAAATATGATACAGACACTAAGTAAAGACATATTCAGCAATCTTCACTCATTAAGGCGTCTGTAAGTATGATTGACTGCCTCCTCACTTGCAGCAGGTCCGTATCCACGGGAGTCAGAGGGACGTTGCCGCAGAAAATATTTGTCTCGTAGGAAATATAAACTATCATTTCGTTGTTGCATTTGAGGATATCTCGCCCTTCTAAAACTATTAAAAATAGTTCGCCACTGGAAGCTATCCCGAGCCCTTCAGTACCCTGTCTGGTCACGAGCTGCTTGCATGTTTTATCTATGTCTCAAGCTTTCATTGGAGAATAGTCTATGCGTATCCACGCAATTCAAAAATCCTGATTGTAAATTATTATTTTGGTTCCAACGATTGTAATCCGACTCGTTGGTTTCGTCTATCCTACTGCCTATACCTTTGCAGTGAGCAAATAATATCTCTGCCGGCGTCTAAGTGAATGTTTTATCAATACTTAATCAAAAATATTACTAATTGAAAAATAAACTGCAGTCCATCTATTTTCCAAAGATAAAAGAGCATCAAACAAGCATTGAGATTGTACACCAAAAAAACTTAAAAAGTAATATAATTTTTTCAAATGATTTCTTGGTCCTGCACAAAAATAGATCGCAGCAAATGCACACTCTGCCATTGTGTCAAGCTTTGATTACGTTTACGTAACGGTATCGGCACTGGTCAATGTTGTGGCAACCGTAAATGTAACCGCGGTTTGGTATAACTGTTCACATTCACATGGTAAATAGTGATTATCGCACTTACGGTAGGGTGCATACATGGAGCACTGCGGCGGTAGGCTTTCATTTCCGTAATCCAGCGTATGCAGTAGGGATACTTCAACAATAACAAAAGAAACTCGTAAGGATATCGCTAGCATCAAGATTTTGCTGGAATTTGATCTAAAGTTTTGAAATTTCTCATGTAATGTTTATTTAATGGGTCATGTTAGCTCATAAACTTATCCGGTCTCGAAAACTTAATGAGGGCGCTTCTCGTCAAAGGGTTCACGTAAGCTTAGCATGATGTTTTTTTTTTTTTGTTTTTAGGTTGTCCTTGACCCACATATTCGCATTCTTCGGGAATATGGGCTTCGGTTAAATTTTCCTATTTTAACAAAAAAAAAAAAAGAAAATGTAGTGAAGATAAAAATTTGACTAAACCTTATCGATATGATTGACAGAACACGCAGCAGAAAAATCATGACAATGGCCAGAAAAACATGGAACGTTATAAGTTACCTAGAGGCTAATCACAGTCTTCTTCAGAATGTAGAATGTTTTACTTAAGAATACAAACAACATTCGTGATAGGATAGGCTCGCTTTGACTTCGATACTACCCGAACACATATCGTAATAGGCCTATGTACATGCGCTATTGTTGCTTGAGCTACTATCCTCGACTGAGGACATTTTTGTATACTTACTAATAAATAGTCACAGTTAAAGATAATTACATTACAGTAAGAAAAAAAAAACAGTACAAGGTGAAGCGACTATAAAAGTCTAACTGGGGCCAAGAGGTGATTTAGAAATAGCAGGTAGCCTAGGCCTACGGTACCAGAAACACGACAGTCAAGTCCAGACTTGGTCAAGGCGACATCCAAACAATATTATGGTCTTGAACTAACATTTGTCTTCTGAACCTTACCTAACCTAAGGCCAGTAAATGCTGCAACGACGTTATGTTATGTTATGTTATGTTATGTTATGTTATGTTATGTTATGTTATGTTATGTTATGAGGCTGTGCTTTACACTACATGATAGTTCTGTGTTTCAAAAATAGGGATTTGCTTAGAAACAGGGATTTTACTAACAAGTGACGCATTTAAGCTGAATCAGCAAGCCTATCAATATGTAGCTGCTTTCTCACAGAATTTTGGCAAAACGAATGCTGCAATCAATTAGCGACTAGCGCGAATCACGTATCGGTCAAAAGCATACTGTGCGTCAAGTGTCGCTCCACGACCGCTGGTACTATTGTATGAAGCTGGCCCTATATACCGGAGCCGACATAACATCTAACCAAACATCTGAGGGTTTCCATTGCTTCCAAAATTTCGCGCCGTGTGCATTTTACTTTATCTTTATCGTGGCAATATACATTCGGCATTTTCGGTTGGATTATTACAGTAGGATTCCTTCTTCACCAAAGCTACTGAAATAGCCTACCTGCATCCTATATGTCTAAATATCGCATATAAGTTTGACTTTCCACGACTTTTGTGTGTACAAGTTTCGCGAAGACTTCAAGGTAACCTTTCAGCTAAAGATAGTTTACATGGCAACCTTCAGGCAGTCTTCAGTTTTGCCCGGTGCGATTAAAAGCAAATACAGGATAGCCACGTTGGCGTAACATAACGACATGAACAAACGTTCACTTTATTCTGAGCGTTCAATTTGGCTCTTGTCCTCAGCGTTTGCCGTTTCATTTGAACGTCGTTGGACGAGTGGCCTCTGGCTAACACAGTTAAAATTTATATGTTTGAAAGTATGTAGTTTTCAAGTGCTTTGTCGTGAGAATAAAATTCCGTCTGGCTCGTTCAGCGACGCATTTTTTTTCACAGTACAAACGTACAACAAAGTAGGTTGCGTTTGGGCAACATTGGAATATTTTTGTAGGGAAGCAAGCTAACCAAAACTTACAAAATATGAAGATTTTTCTCCTTTACTATAAAGAAATATTAAATGAAATCAAATCAAACCAAACTTTTCTTTTAAAATACAATTAATTGAGTATCCATCCAGAAGACCTAAAACAATCTGGGGGTACAACAACGTTTTTACGGGCTTAACATGTAGAGGTTACGTGGTTAACTGTTTTGGACAGTTTACACGTTGTTACAAGACGACCCGTCAGGAACACCGGATTGAATCCATCGACGAGCGAATGGAAAGTTCAAGAGAATTCAACTTCAACGCAGCCTTTCTAGAACTGTCTAGAAGTGAGAACTGTTTACGTTATGTCCCAATTATAGCAGCGACCTGGCAAACACTTCGAAGAAGCTGCAATTATCGTTATTCAACTACTGTGTGTTCTAGAAGTTTCTATTAAGGAACGTTCTCGTAATTACTGGACTGTGTACACTAGAAGTTTCTGTTAAATTCTGGAGAGTTCTCGTATAAAAGCCTAGCATATAAAAGGCAGTTCAACAACTGTTAACATCGAGAGATTTCAACGAGACCAGACTGTCACACTACTGAGATATCATAAGCCAGCCACTGACACTGAACACTTCTGATAAATTGCCTTACGCCGTTTCTACGCTGTGTATTGAGATTGTTATCGTCCATCATCGCTAGCCTTGTCGTTATTCGCTCGTGGAACCAGTTCCTACGCTACAGCACGCTGCAGGTCTACTACTGTACCATCGTCAACGTGCATGCACTACCAGCCCTTGGACCAGACCAGGCAAATATTAATTAAAGGATTGTGAGTAAGTCTAATTAATTATTGTAAATTTAAGTGAGATAAGGAGATTGTAAATAATCATTAAGTTGTTGAATTTTACTCTCGTTCTTCTGTGATCTTTCGCTGTTATTGGTTTGATTCGCGACCACAAGCCGTAACAGAATTGGTGGCCTAACATCCGGGAACGAAAAGTACTAGAAAATTCGAGAAATTCTGTTGTAAATTGTAAACAACTTCAAAATGCCATTCAACTTAGATAAATTCGTGGCTAGTCCCTCAGTCGAGGAACTAGATTCATTAAAGAAGTCTGAGATTGTAAAGGTCGCAAAACATTATGGCATTGAATTTCAGCCTTTAATGCGGAAAGACGAGATTAAAAGATATGTTCTACAATATCTTGTGGATGAAAGTATCCTACCTAGTACAGTATTGGAAACAGCTATCACTGTGCCAACTGACAACACATTTGAACTGAAAAGGCTTGAAATGGAAATGAATAAGGAGATTAGATTAAAAGAAATGGAAAGAGAAAGGGAAAGAGAGGAAAGGGAAAGAGAGGAAAGAGAAAGGGAAAGAGAGGAAAGAGAAAGGGAAAGAAAGGAAAGAGAAATGCAAATGCAAAAGGAAAAAGAGGAAAGAGAAATGCAAATGCAAAAGGAAAAAGAGGAAAGAGAAATGCAAATGCAAAAGGAAAAAGAGGAAAGAGAAATGCAAATGCAAAGGGAAAAAGAGGCAAGAGAACATGAATTTAGGTTGAAGCAACTAGAGCTAGGGGTCATAAAAGCCTCAGACCCTAAAATAGGCTTGGATACTGGGGGATTCGATGTTTCTAAGCACGTAAAATTTGTCCCAAAATTTCAGGAGGATAATGTGGACAAATTCTTTAACCATTTCGAAAAGCTGGGTGAGCAGCTAAAGTGGCCCAGAGATAAATGGTCCATACTCATCCAGAGTAATTTCACAGGCAAGGCTCAAGAAGTGTATTCCGCTCTGTCAATAGAGGACAGCATGGATTATGATAAGGTTAAAAAGGCCATATTACAAGCCTATGAATTGGTGCCTGAAGCTTATCGCCAAAAATTTAGAAAGTATCGTAAGGCGGATTCACAAACATATGTAGAGTTTGCTTATCAAAAAGAAAGGCATTTCGATAGATGGTGTGCTTCCAAAAAGGTCTCCACATTTGACACTTTAAGACAACTGATGCTGGTCGAGGAATTCAAACGGTGTGTGAATGATGACATTAAGACTCACCTTGAGGAAAATAAGGCTGACAAGCTGAGTGAAGTTGCAAATTTGGCTGATCAGTATGCACTTACCCATAAATTCGGTAAAGCTGGTCAGACTCAAAACAAGAATAGGTTTAGAAGGCCAAATAAGAAATATGGCAATAGTAGTGGCACAACAGGTAATAGTGGATCTCAGTCTGGATCTATCTCTCCAACAAATTCTGGTAAAAAACAACCAGATTCAAGTCGTCAAAAGAACGACCAGGTCAGCTCAAACAAAGCTGCCTTTAAAGACATAAGTTGTGGTTTCTGTCACAAAAAGGGCCACACAATGGCAAATTGCTTCACATTGGCAAAATTAAAGGAGACTGAAACAGCCTCCAATGCCTTAGCCAATGCAGAGAATTCTTCTGAGGTAGTCGTGACTTTACGGCCTAATTCTAACGACAAAATTAAGGAAGAATACCTTCCATTCGTGTCTGAGGGGTTTATTTCCCTAGATGGGAATTCAGCTCATCCACCCGTCAAAATTAAAATTTTGCGTGACACAGGCGCAACTCAGTCGTTGCTTCTTGATGGAGTTTTGCCATTATCGGACTCTACTTCCACAGGGGCAAATGTACTAATTCAGGGGGTTGAGTGTGGATTTATTTCTGTCCCTCTCCACAAAATTAATTTGAAGTCAGATTTAGTTTCTGGGTCGGTCATAGTAGGGGTCAGACCTACTCTACCTGTAAAGGGGGTATCTCTGTTGCTAGGCAATGACCTAGCTGGTGGAAAGGTAGTAACCAATGCAATTTTGACAGATAAACCATGTGATTATAACAACACAGAGCAATTAGAAAAGGAATTTCCAAATTTATTCCCTGCCTGTGCTGTCACTAGAGCTATGTCACAAAAGCTCGCCGTGGATGATAATCTTAAACATCCACCCTCCAAAAGTGAGGATACAGTTCCCAAGAGTGGAACAAGTAGGGAATCATGTAAGGATGATAATGTTAAACATCCACTCTCTAAAAATGAGGGCATGATTTCTGAAAATAAGGATGATAAACTTAATCATCCACCCTCTAAAATTGAGGAATTAGTTCCTAAAAATGGAACAACACTCCCAAAAGAGGAGTCAGAATCTGGAAAAGATTCCGGTAAAAATATTCATGAAAATGAAGATTCTTGGTATGATCTCAGCCAATCTTTTATGACTAATCTTAATGATAGTCAGGATTGTGAGTCTCCTGGCCCCACACATAGTGAGGGGGTAGAACAGGAAAAATCAAAAATGTCTGACACACTCCACAGAGACCAGTTGTCAGTCCAACAACAACATGATGAAGAGCTTCAGCCATTAATAGCTGGTGCACTCACTGAGGATGAATCGAAAGACGTCCCAGTCTGCTTTTATTTGAAAAACAATATTTTGATGCGTAAATGGCGACCACCTGATGCACTATTAGATGAAGAGTGGAGAATTTACCATCAAATTGTGGTACCTAGGACCTATAGAAGGGAAATACTGAGTATTGCTCATGAAATGCCATTTGCAGGGCACCTAGGAGTCAATAAGACTTACCACAGAATTCTAAATCACTTTTATTGGCCAAAACTTAAAAGTGATGTGGCCAAATTTTGTAAGACCTGTCACTCATGTCAAATGGTTGGGAAGCCGAATCAGAATATTCCGGCTGCACCCTTAAAGCCAGTTCCTGCTTTTGAAGAGCCGTTTAGTAGAGTCATCATTGATTGTGTAGGTCCCCTACCTAAGAGTAGGGCAGGGCATCAGTATATATTAACCATCATGTGTGCTTCTACAAGGTTTCCAGAGGCAATACCTCTGAGGAATATTAAGGCTCGGACAGTCTTACAAGCTTTACTTAAATTTTTCACATTGTTTGGGTTGCCAAAAGAGATCCAATCAGATCAAGGGTCTAATTTCATGTCAACTGTATTCCAACAGATGTTATATGAGTTAGGCATAGACCAAATTAAGTCTTCGGCTTATCATCCGGAAAGCCAAGGGGCTTTAGAAAGGTTTCACCAAACATTGAAGAATATGTTAAGACATATTGTTATGATAATGAGAGAGATTGGGATGAAGGCATTCCATTTGTAATGTTTGCTGCCAGGGAATCTCTACAAGAGTCACTGGGGTTCAGTCCATTTGAACTTATCTTTGGACACACAGTTCGTGGACCATTGAAACTGTTAAAGGAGAAGTGGTTATCAGATCCAGGTGAAGACATACATCTACTTGATTATGTATCCCGCTTTAAAGATCGTCTTCATGGAGCATGTGAACTTGCTCAGGAAAATCTGAGACACTCTCAGAAGAAAATGAAAGCGTGGTACGACAAGACCACTGTGAAAAGAGAGTTTAATCCTGGTGATAAGGTGCTAGTGTTTTTACCTGTTTCTGGTCAGCCACTCCAAGCTCGCTTTCAAGGACCTTATGTCCTTGAGAGAAAGGTCAGTGACACAGATTACGTCATTTTGACACCTGACAAGCGTAAATCTAAAAGAGTATGTCATATTAATATGATGAAGAAATATTATGAAAGAGAAGATTGTGACATTTCTAAGGATGAAAGTGTACATGATGTAAATAGCAACACTAATGATACAGGTGATCAAGTGTGTATTATCAATGCTGATTATGAACTCAGTAATGATGAGATCAAGGCTAATAATGTTCCTGATATGTGTATTAAGTTACAAAATTCTGATGTGTTGAAAAATCTTGACCAGAAATTAAGTCATCTGGATCACAAAGAAAAGTCAGAAATGAAATCATTAATCTATGAATATGCATGCTTGTTCTCAGATGATCCTACTAGGACAAATTTGATTGGACAGATAATTGCCAAGCAGCATTTGAATTATTGAAAAAGGCACTAATGAGTTCACCAGTGTTGATTGCTCCAGATTTTGAGAAGCAATTTAAGTTGGCAGTAGATGCCAGTGACAATGGCATAGGAGCAGTTTTGCTTCAAGTTAATGAGCATGGTGTTGATCACCCTGTTTGTTATTATTCTAAGAAATTTGACAAACACCAGAAAAATTATTCAACAATTGAAAAAGAGACATTAGCTTTAATACTTGGTCTTCAACATTTTGATGTTTACTTGGGAACTACTAGTTTCCCTATCACTGTATACACTGATCATAACCCTTTGACATTTTTATCTAAGATGAAGAATAAGAATCAAAGATTGATGAGGTGGAGTTTATTTCTGCAATCGTATAATGTAGATATTAAGCACATTAAAGGGAAAGACAATGTTATACCAGACTCTTTGTCAAGAATTTGATCTGATGCAGTATGTCGAAAATCTCACTGTAAGTTTTGAAATTTTGTGTTAACTATGGCACAATGTGTATTGATGATGTTACTGTATTCATGTATCATCACCTTGCAAGACAAGTTATATGTTATGATTATACCTTCCATTGAATATTGGACTACATGATATACATTCTGCAGTTATTACTGTAAAGTTATACATTGTAAATATTGTAACTTAAGTTTTGTCCGAGACGTCCAAAACTTTTTCAAGGGGGGGAGTGTTACAAGACGACCCGTCAGGAACACCGGATTGAATCCATCGACGAGCGAATGGAAAGTTCAAGAGAATTCAACTTCAACGCAGCCTTTCTAGAACTGTCTAGAAGTGAGAACTGTTTACGTTATGTCCCAATTATAGCAGCGACCTGGCAAACACTTCGAAGAAGCTGCAATTATCGTTATTCAACTACTGTGTGTTCTAGAAGTTTCTATTAAGGAACGTTCTCGTAATTACTGGACTGTGTACACTAGAAGTTTCTGTTAAATTCTGGAGAGTTCTCGTATAAAAGCCTAGCATATAAAAGGCAGTTCAACAACTGTTAACATCGAGAGATTTCAACGAGACCAGACTGTCACACTACTGAGATATCATAAGCCAGCCACTGACACTGAACACTTCTGATAAATTGCCTTACGCCGTTTCTACGCTGTGTATTGAGATTGTTATCGTCCATCATCGCTAGCCTTGTCGTTATTCGCTCGTGGAACCAGTTCCTACGCTACAGCACGCTGCAGGTCTACTACTGTACCATCGTCAACGTGCATGCACTACCAGCCCTTGGACCAGACCAGGCAAATATTAATTAAAGGATTGTGAGTAAGTCTAATTAATTATTGTAAATTTAAGTGAGATAAGGAGATTGTAAATAATCATTAAGTTGTTGAATTTTAATCTCGTTCTTCTGTGATCTTTCGCTGTTATTGGTTTGATTCGCGACCACAAGCCGTAACAAGGTGTACATTAATCAATGAACTGAAATGAGGATATATCGTAAAACAATATACAAGTGATATAGTATTATGAAGAAACGCCCACTATAACAGTGTGCTACGTATAGGATCGATTTTACCTGAGATAACTATTTTTATGGTTTATCATTCTATTTATGTATATTTTTAACGATTTCGAAATAATTATACTATCCAAGGAAAGCTATGTGGAAAGCTATGCGAGGAAAGCTATGTGGTGTAAAGTGAGATGAGTGGGCTGTTAGAAAAAGAGTTTAAGAAATCATTCGTTTGTTGTCTATTAATGACAGATGGCTAATGATTTTAATACCGTAAGACCCATACCATATTTGCGTAGATATTCGTGCCGTTATCTCATCAAATAAAAAAAAATTAACTTAATGGTACATAACAGATTATGAAAGACGTTTTTACGCTAATTACTTGAATATTATCAAAAATTTGAAATATAATTAACCGTTGTATAGGTGTGGTAAACCATTAATAATTATGTTTTTCACACAGGAAGCCCTGAAAGCAAATTTTGTTGTGGTTTATTATTCCTTGCTGTAGGAAAGAGGAATCTATGCTGTCTCGGTGGTGTGTGTACGTATGTGTGTAAATGAGTGCTTAGGTGTGGGACGCTTTTAAATCGTTACCTCAAGATAGGAATGATGGATACTTTTCATACTCGCTTTATAGGTTTGACATCAAAAGGAAGGACCCTGCTGTTTTTTAAAAGGTCACCTGAGGTCAGAAACTGAAAACTTTGTAAATGTGGTATCTCAAGATAGGAATCATATAGATACTTTTCATATATGGCTTGTGGATGTCTAAAAGTCAGTAGATGTACCCTCTTGTTTCTGGTAGAGGTCAAAGGTTATGTAAAGTCATTTGAGGTCAAGTTGTGAAAAGCTTGCAAACTACTTACATACATATCTCTAGTGGGATGACATTGAATGGAGCGCATACTTCGTACATGTCCCATATTGATTACAATAACCCTATTGTTTTTGTAGAGGTCAAGGGTCATTGAGATCAGTAGAGGTCAAATAGTACAAACCTTGTAAATGCGATATTTCATAAAGGGTAACCTTGATTGATCCTATCGGTTGCTTTCCTCCCACCTGTCTGGGTATCCCCCAGTTAAATCAGTTAAACAGCAGATGCAGTTGGGTTTCACCTCTGGTTTGAACAGGGAGCAATGGTCTGAAGCAGTGAAGCACTCTTATGTAGACCTTTAAAAGCTAAATTGCTCTGAAAGTAGTTTCAGGTTTTTGAATGGAATGGAGGGAGCTTCCAGGACTTTTCTGAAGAAACACTTAGTGTAAACTGTCACGGTCAATTTGAAACCCCGGAATGCGAAAGTACCCACAAAATGTTTTCAGAGACAAAGAATCACTAACCCTTCTGGATTTCTTGTTCTTAAAGAAAGAAGGTTATAGGAAAGCACAAGATTCTTTTCGTTAACTTTAAATAAGTTAGTATAGTATCCTTTTTAGATGTAGCCGAGCACTCTTTGAAGTAAAGGTGCCATTACTGGCTTATTTGGGGACCCCCTAAACCTCCGCTGCCGATGAAGCTGACAAAGATTTGAGTGCCACCCTCCCCGCAGATAAATCCTACCTACTTTAACATTTACCACGATATTAATAACCCTAAAAAGTCTTCGTCTTGATCAAACTACATTTTTCATTTCTCCTTATAGCCCCTTTTTTAAATCAATTTGCATCATTTTTGTTATAAAAGATTAAAAATTGTTTGTATACGATATTACAACTGCAAAGTTCAGAATGATTTGTTTAGCTTTCCTTAATTCAGCGGTATTTTTTTTTCTCTCTTATGTATTTTCCCGAAGATACTTGTCGACAAATATGATCCAGACGCTTCATAAAGACATTTTCAGAGATCTGTCGAATTTGGTAGAATTGTAAGTATTTAGGACGTTCAGGACGCTTAGCGTCATGGCGCTTAACAGTTTCCAATGGGGGAAAGACCGAGAGGGGAGCAATGGTATAGCAATGGGGTAGAGGGTTAATAATGACCTGTAATATAAGCTTTTGTAATGAGTAACATGACAATCTCGCTACAAATGAAGCACATAATGTAACCTAAGGTTGTCACATAATCGTCTCCAGATGTAGCCTGAGTTGGACTTGTACTCAGTTTTCGGAAAATAATTCTCGCCAGAACAATTTTCCGCTTTATTATCTTAATTATGGTTATCAGGAACGGGGTGTATACCGTAGCAATTGCACACGAAGAGCATTTGCATTGGAATTTTAATAAAATCCGTATCCGTACCGTTCAGCATACACGTTTGGGATGGTGTTGAAAACAAAACAAGACTGAAGGTTTCGCCAGTCGCGCGAAACTTTTGCAAGGGATTAACGATAATTGTGGCACGGAACGAATTGTGATAGAAAATGTTAAATATAGATCCACCACTCAGTCAAGAACACTCCCCACCCTATACCTACTACAGAAAGATATAGCTTAAAAACCTTTTGGGGTTTTCGAAAATCAATTGGGGGCCATGCCTGGGCCACTGTTAAGTATTTTCCTTCTTCAGTAATTTGATACGATCATGAAATGGCGCTCGGCTGGACGTGAAAGATTTTTATGTATGTTTGTTTTAAGACAAGTTTTGGAGAGTCATTGAGAAGTTGGTTTAATGATCTTTGATATAAGTTTTTGTAATGAGTAACATGCTTCAAATCATGAAGCATGTTGCTCGTTAGTTGATTACTTTGTTTCTTCGTTACTTTGTGGCTAGTATTGCGATCTATGTGAAATGATGTGAATGTGATATGGTGTGATACAACGTGTTATACAGGTTGGTATGCGACGTTACATATCATCATGCTGTGATAAGATGTACAATGATTTGGTGCGATATGTGTGACCTTTATATGATGTGATGGTACGAACATAATGCTATATCATGTGGAGAGCTATTTATGACAGGGTGGATTGCATTGTATAAAGTGGAATTTACGATGTGATGTGATATGACGTGACCAGACGTAACATGCGTGGCGTGACTTGACGAGACGTGATGTTTTAGATGTGATGTTATGTGGAACTGTTTTGTTATATAGCCTCATACAACGAAAGGTGGTCACCGCGTTGTTTGATAAAATGCTCATCTGTTAAGCTTTTTGTGTGATCATTTTGTTTGTTTCCAAGTTGAATATTTTCTTAGCGGTCTCTCTTTTTAAATTTGTAGCGAAGAAAGACCTTGAGAAATCTGTTGCACTGTCCTGCATTTGCCAGGTTATAGATCTCCGAAGTAATTCCAGAATGCTACTACTTGCCTGTCTTTGAGTCAGTTTTAGTAGTTTGCTGAAATGTCTTGGTCTTTTAGAAAACGATGCCGTCCAACATCAGTGTGTGGTTTCTGAGAACTGCTTTACAATAGTGAACATTGCAAAGAGACGCTTTATGTGAGAAAAAATTGTGTGTTGGTGTTGGGGTTTGCATGATCTTTGTTTTTAGTTGCCAACCTTTAGAATTTAAGTCGCATTTAACAGTTTAAATTTCAAAGCGTCATAAGCACTTCGATTCGGGTACGTTAAGTGGAAATGCAAATAAGTAACCTTTGCACATTATGAGGAGTTACATAGCCTATGTAGTATTGCATTGATATCGCCGTAAGTATTACCGGTCTTAAAGCTTGTTTACGTCATTTAAGTGGCAAATAAAAAAAAAAAAACAGATCAGTGGCGCAAATCCCGGGGCAAGGGGGCATTCGTCCCCAAGTGAAAAAAAAAAAAACGGGAGGGCGAAACCGTAATTTGCCCCCATGTTAATAACCATACTCAAATATTTTCAGTACTTGAGCATTTTTCTTATCAAAAATGCAGGCCATATGGCCAATAGCTCTTTGCCTAATACCTCTGGAACACGACTGTTAATTTTAATTGCTAAAACTAACTTCACTTTATATTACTTTGCTGACAACTATACAATGATACAACGGACATCGTATTTACATTTCTATGGATCGAAGTCGTATGAAATTAATTTACATCAGAGTTTGAGCCATTATGCATGGCTGACAATTTCCGCAGACGAGCACACAAGCTAACAAAAACTAGTCAAGGCTATTTGTAAGAGGAATATCTGTACTCTTTGTATGTTCTTAAAAAAGACATGTAGAGTTGATTATCAATAAAGTAAGACAATTGCTGGTCGTCTGAGAAAACTATTACACTTTGTCCCATCCTTTTATACATTTAAAACACATCGCAGCTCTTGCAAAACTTTAATCCAGTGAAGCACATTAGTAATGTAAACTTTGTGCTTGTCACAATGTTTTGTTTTTCGCCTCGTCGAAATAATTGTGACGCCAAGTACACCCAGATAGAAGACCAAAATGCATTCCTTTTGTGAACGTATATACAAGTTTATTAATTACGGCTGCCAACTTCAAATGGCTTTTTATACTTGTCTACATATTGTCTGCTTTTATAAGCATCTGTCGCCAAAACTTCCCTCTCACAGTTCAGTTCTCTGTACATTTATTCTCAGATTCAATTTTAATCACAATTTTTTTTCTTTCTTTAATGCCAGTGCAATCGTTTCTCTGTTGCCCCCATTATTGGACACACGGTAACTACATTGGTGATACGTCACTGGTTGACCTCAGTCCCTTGAAAACCGATTTGTTTTAGGCCATCTAGTTTAATACAAAACAAATAAAAACAAAGACTAGTGACCTACTTTCACCTGATTTTACCACCATAATCTAGTCACTATAAATCATAATTTTACCATTGAAATTTAGTCACCAAACTCCTTTACAATGCAGTCCTTTACCATTCATTTGTCCTGTTCAGTCCCCTCGAGTATCTACATACTCCCCCTTCCTTTGCTGAACTCCATCTGACAATTTTATTGCGTTTTCTATTTAACACTCCCATGCTTTCCTCGAGTAACCCCTAAAATGAATCATTAAATATCATAACCCTTTTCGGACTTTCCAGCCCACACTTCCTTGATAAGTTTACTTAACTCCATACCTAGAATCTGACCTCCCATACTGCATTATAAGAAAACGTAACTTACGGACGGTAGGTTCACGATTCATGATATCGAAAAATGCAGCGGTCTCGTCCTTTTTACAGCTGCCTATCAGAATTCTCGGCTCAGATACAGTCTGCTCCCACTTGCCTTTGCCTGAATACTTTCATAAGGCCTGATATATGGGTACTGCTCTGCCCGGAAAGCTTACAAAATCTGCTTCCTTGTCTATCTCTGACTTCTTTCTCTCAAGTTCTCTATCATAATGTCTCTCACAGGAGACCTTCTAATTTGCATTAAACTTTGCCTAACAGAGGGCTGCACATGCCTTCACAGATTATCCCTTGGGTCCTTTTACCCCGGTACATTCCCTACACACAATAATCTCCCTCGCCAGATGACAAATAGGCTATCTGCCATGAATATTCATACCCTACCGTTCATGGCCTTACACAATACAAAACAAACTCGGTCACTTCGTGACAGTGCTCAAACTTCTTACAAGTCTGAATGTGTTAAAACCCAGGAGCATTACACTGGAAAATTTCCGTTCGAAACAGTCTCCTGAGGCTTCTCAAATACTAAACCCCAGGATTTTCCTGGGGCTCCTCCCCCTGGATCTCCACAGGGGCTTTGCCTTGGACCCCACTAGGGTCCCCAAGGCGGGCCTGTGGGCCCCACTCATTTTGGGCTTCGCGCCTGCGGTGCAAGCTACACGTGCACAGTACCATGTTCTCCCGTCGTCATATATGCATTTTTGTCCCCCCCCCCCCCATCCATGTCAGAGATTTGCGCCCCTGAAAAATCTGATATACTGATGTCACCGTAACCTTTGCAGAAAACATGAAGAGCCTGAACGAATGAAGTTCATAGATTGCAGGCATATTAAAACAATTTGGGGACGAAAATGGCGTCCTAAAGGATTCGTGCAAAGACCATTTCTATCGTTTTCATTGTTGCAGGGATCTTTCAAACAACCGGTTGAAGTCTTTACCCTCCCATTTCATGAATACCAGAAACAGCGTACAACAATTAGAAGTGTTGTTTCTACATAAAAATCATCTCGTATACTTACCACCGTATGCTTTTCAGGGTCTCCAAAACTTGACGATTTTGTAAGTTTTGTTTGCTTTTTTTTTCAAAATGTGCGATAGTTGGTGAATTTGTCATGAAAGAAATTAATTTGGTCGCTCACAAAATCCCGTGAAATTCTGTTTTTCACCTCATACAACATTGTAAAACGACGACTGAGGACATAATACTTATGTATTATTACATTTACCAATTTATAGTCTTGTCCATATAGAGGAAACTGGGTGGGTTTATATGAATGTATTCCCTTGTGAAATGAAGACACAGTTCCGTCTTCAAACATTCTGACATTCTGAATTGGGGGCACCAGCACTTCAAAAGCAGTCATATTATATTACTGTCTTGTAAGATAATATCGTCTTGTCAGTCATGGAAAGTAATTTTTATTTCACAAAATACTAGTTAAGGCGGAATCATGAAAACCTCCATGCACTTCCGTATTTTTATAATCTTAATTTCCTTACTTTAAAGAACACTTTATGTTGTTTTATGTTTTACACCACAACAACCAACTTTCCCCCGGCTTTTGTTCCCTTTTCACGCAAAAAGCACTCATCATGATAATCTTACAAGAGGAAGAGATAATCTTGTGCAACCTTACACACGGACAATGTTTGCTCACTCTCACGTGAGACGTTATGGTGTACACCCTAGAATTCCCTCCATACTATATTACGAAATTCCCCAATATAACTTTGTTCAAGAAGCACTTCCGGAGATTTCTGTTTTCCTTATATCTTTCGTAATGCATTTTTTTCTTGCGTTTTTTGAGCCTCTAATTTCATTTCATGACAGTGTCTATTTAGCGTACCTAGGATAGTTGGCACACAAGTGGATCCTTTCCTTGTCACCTGGTGCCGCTTCTGAAGGAGGGGCATAGAGGTGGTGGGGTGATATGTAAGGTCGCTTAGTTGCAAATTGGTATTGTTTTCAGCAAAGCTTTGAACTGGATTACATATTAATACAAAATTTCGTTATGGAATGTCTTTCTCCTATTTGGTGTCTAAAGGCTGGAGTGAACATTTACTCTTTGAGAAGTTTTTGTGTATGTAAGATTGCAAAATCGTGCTATTTTTGAGCAAGCTTTGAACTAGTTACATGTTTAGGAATTCCTACATTTCGGTGCCTTCTTCTAGATCTTTTCTTTCTTTTTTTTTTGCTGGGTGTTAGGGAGGGGGTATTGTCAAAGGTCCCCTTTAAGAAATTTTTGCCTTTGACAGGGTACTTGAATACAAAATGGTGCTATCTTTGACAACGCTTCTCATTGATAATATGTTTAAGAAAAATTCACGTTATCTGGCGTTTTCTCTGCGGTGTCATGGCAGGGTGTCATACCACAGCCGATGACTGGCAACTGGAGTGGACCTCCTCCCTCCCCCTAAGTGCGAAACTTGGAAGGCCGTCATCGTTTTGCGGTTAGCATAGGGCTATTTGTGTCAGAAATGTCTTACAGATTGACGAACATGGCACTTTCTAGACCTTCAAAGTTGGAGCTAAACATTTTTGTAACTTCATGCTGTACCAATTTAACTAAGACTTAACGAAGGGAAGTTATTCTTAAAAAACTGATTCAATGAAATCAATTAATGAAAAAAAAACAGGACTAAAAGGTTTTTTTCCGAACTCATTGAATTTAGCATGTAATTAAAGATAATCATAGGATATTTTTCATAAGCATGCTGTGGCACCTCGTAAGAAACATCACTAAAGATCTAACTTAAAGTCAAAATACGAGTTTGTATAAAGAAATACTTAAACCGCCAAAAATCGTGATAGCACGAGAGCCAGATGTATGAAGTTGGTAACAGTTTAAGAGGTTTTAACATACTAAGAAGAAGTCTTAGCTTCTTTCGGGAGTAATCTTTGTCCGAAATTCAGATGTTAAATTTGGATTGCCAATTGAAATTCGAGTTCTTTACTTGTAATGAGCCTATCAGTCAGGAATATGAACCAATGAAAGTTTGTTTATGATTATTCATGAATAAACAACTATAGGTACCATGCCTACATGCTCAACTGTAGTGAAATATACGCACGTAAACAGTACAGACGACTGTTTGCTTGTATATTCGACGGATGGACTACATAAACAGCCTAAGACTGTACTCAGGTTAGTGTTGGCTTAGAACTGAATTGTAGTTAGAAACATTACCCACGTCAACAAAATTGCTGCACAACTAAAATGAAAAAGGAGGAATCGGGCAGGTTGACTGCTTGTGTGTTACGGCCCTATAGCTACATTTTTCGTGTCAAGCACATCGTAGCCTAACATTCGTCGTTGATTAGTGTACAATGAAAATACGGTAAGCGAGTGCATATGCAGTAGATGTACACTGGCCACTGGCTACATCGTGCTAGACAGTCGTGGACACTACGTGATCTGGAAAACAGCTGATTAATGAATATTCATAAGTGCCAATGACTGCCAACAGGGGCTAAAAATTGCATATTCTGTGGTTGTTTGAATTACTGTTACTGTTTTTACAGTTTTTGTTTTATACCCTTCTAACCAGCTCTTTTCCGCTAAAAGCGTCCTCCTGGTTATATTTTTGTCTGAAGAACATGAAGCACCGCCTGTTCTTTGCCATTGAAGTTTTTCAGGAAACTCGTATTGGGACTTTAACGTGAAGGTTTCAGTTGTGTTGTGTCCATTATGCATGAGGAAGAAGGTCAATGACATATGAGCCCACTTACAGCGGGGATCGGGGCACCTTCCCGGGAAAATGTGAGAAAGAAGAACCCTTCTATGTGATTTTCGAGGTTCTGAGGGCCTTAAAAACATAAACAGGGCAATGGAATTTTTAGCATTTTTCCAAGTAGGTCATTTTTTTTTTCATTTAGGGTTTGAAAATTGCCCCCTTAGCCCCGCAGGCTACAAAGAGCATGATAAAACGCCGATCAATTAATCGATTGTGATGGTCTATGTCTCCTATTAAACATAGAAGAATGTAGAAATCAGTACAAGGCAGTACACATTCAAAATTTACCGCGTTAAGCTCAACTGTATTGTAACTATATTTTGACAGGACTTTGTTTCAGAACAATATTAAAGCGTTAGCAGAAGACAGCTTTGCAAAAACAGATTGTTCAAAAATGTGAGTTTTAAAAGCATTCTAGAAATTTGACGATATCACTTTTAAACTTGTGAACTTAAGAGAAGAAAGAAGAAGTAAACAAATACACTTTATTAGTTTTAATTATAGACACGAGGAAAATATATCACCTAACATAAATATGTCATGTTCAATAAACCAATGCATGGAAAGGACATTAAATTTCTGCCTGCTGGATTTTCAGCAGGTTCCTTAGTTCTTGGGATGAGACAAATGTTATTTTTAAAATGTCTTATCTCCTTCATATATCACAGTTACTTGTTTGGAAACAATTTGTCAGCTTTGAGCAACTCATCTTTCAACAATGAAAAAATCACGGAAATGTAAGTGTACTCAAACATTTAAAGCTTAGCCCTGTAAGGCTTGCATTTTACTGCTTTCTTGGGAGTAACCCATATGTGCAAATTATGCATTTGCTTATTTGTAATTTACAGTATGTGAGTACTACTGATAATTGTACGGAAGCCGAGAAGTACGGTGATTTGGAAGAACGCACATATGTTCTATCGATTCTCCCTTTAAAAGAATGATTGAAGGGCATGACAAAATTGCAGTCCACTCCTACCTCTCCGCAAAATTATACATATTTAGCAAGAAGTACGCATACCTCTTGGAAAGATCCCGTATACCCCTACAACCGGCTTGAAAACTGCTACCTTGGAGAGATGGTGGCGTCAACGAACGCATCAAAGCGTTCACTCTAAAAACAGTTGGTAAACGTTTACCCAAGGTTGAGTCCGTATGCCACCTCCTAAAAAGTTGGGTAAAAAACTGCCCAAAGTTTGTCAAAAGGATTCCCATGGTGGGTGAATTTTCCCCAAGTGAAGGGTAATTTTTAACCAACTTGGGTAGTTTCGCACCCAACAGTTTAGGAGGTGGCATACGGACCCAACCTGGAGTAAAAGTTTGCCCAACTGTTTTTAGAGTGTTGTTTAGCTTAAGCTGGTGGGTAAAATAGGGCAGCCCACAAGACGGCAATGGTCCGCGCTTGTTGATGCTACACTTTTACGCATGTTATACGCAATTTACAGTAACAGGGAGTAATATAATTATCCAATCAGGAACAAAGGAGTTTTCATGAAAATACAGTTAATGCTCGGAAATTTAAAGACACTCCGAAAGTGGGTGGGGACCAGCAACGTTTCAAGCGTTTATTTTGCGTTATTTCTTCAACTACCGTTTACTTAATTCTTTTTATCTTACAGTCACTTGTATGTCAATAACATAACTCAGATCAATAAGACAGCCCTCGATGGGGTTGTGCCCTCCACCAACGTGTAAGTATGATTCTTTACGTGCTTTGTAAACAGTGGTTACATGTTTATACATTAAAGTTTCGCAAAATGTATTTTTCCTGTGGAACTTTTTGCACGACGTCAAGCTGCTTGCTCCGTCTTTCTCCTTGATTGGCAATTTGGCGTCCATTCGTTCATTGTGTAGCATGCACCACCATTACCATGGGCAAGGACCGCAGTTTGTGTTCGACATGGGTGGAGGGGGGCGACGCTTGTCAGAACCCTCAAAATGATATATCTTTAAGTGTAGATATAAGCATATGTACATGTAACATACAAGTATACATATACGCAAATGTATACGTAAAAGTATATGTATGGGTAAACGTTTATAGAAATGTAAATATGTGTATGTGATGCTGAAAATAACTTACTAGAATCAGGGAGATCAAGTCCCTACGAGATAAGTCGGAATGCGCTCTTTAGCTCCTTCGAAAGGAGCACCAGTCGTCCCCCTTTTGAAGTCGCAAAGAGCATTGGGTGAGGGTTAAAAAGTAGAATAGAATACAACAGGACTTTATTTGACCCAAACAAGGGTACTGAAATAACTAACTAGAAGTCAACTACAATTAAACTTTATACCATGCAGATTACATGCAAAAACTGGTTGATTTGAGTGGTTAAGAGGTAGCATAAAAGCCGGGTATAACAAGTTTTTTTTTTTTTTAGGATATGAGAAAGTTACAAGTCGCGCAAAGGGCGCAGAGTAATAAGTCGCTGAAGAAAACCCATTTCATATGATACAACTTTATGCTAGGTTCCGGATCTGAGTGTTATATGTCAATACCGTGATCCATACCCGGTTAGGATGAAAACCCCAGTGGCCTTTATTTAACAACGGTCGTCGAAATTGGAATAAATTTCAGTGGCGCAAGGTTCATGAAAAGAGTAATCGTGTGAGACTGCAATGTCTTAGTAATCATAGAGTATGCACTCAGATAAGTTTGCACGAGAAGTACGCCTCAAGAAAATCATTTTTCATGACCTTGGATTCATCGAAAAGTCTAACATATACAAAACATATCGGCAAATATTATGGTTTTTGCCAAAATGTTAAAGAGATTCTGTCTCCCTCAATCAAATTATTTGAGGGGACTATGTCTTACACTCACAAACATTGGCGGGATTAAGGGGGCAAGGGCCCCAACTCTTTTCAGAATTAAAAAGAATAATAGAAATAATAACAAAAATGAACGAAAGCCAGCGAGACCAGAGTAATTTTGAGGAAATTTTTAGTATTATGGTAAATTTTGCAGTGTAAAATATAGGAAAACCTAGATACCAAATTGCATTACAATGCAAAAAAAAAAAAGCATCGACATTGGAAAGTAACTTATACAGTGGCAGAGCTCAAAGGTGGGAAGGGAAGGCGCGATTGTTGTTTTTTTTTTTTTTTTTTTTTTTGTACCTCATTTAAAAATTTTTTTCAAAGTATCGGCGCTACACTTTTGTGACTTGAAACCCGGAAATAAGAGTCACTGAAATTACTAAATGAGCGTCAGTACACGCCCAATTGTCCTTGCATACACTATTCAGTGACGTACGCGTGTATAGGAAACTCGCAATTCTCGATAACTTTTTCGGCGTCCTTCGAGTGAAATCAGTATAAAGAGATGTCACGTTAGGACTGCTGTCCGTAGGAAAACTTCTGTGGAATTGCCTCTTTATTATGTTTTGTAAGACAACTGGAGTAAATTGCTGCTGCTGTTTACTTTCCTCACCAGCTACCACAATCCTCATCAAATTGACAGACGACTACTATAAATATTAAATTTTCAGTCATTTTGGAAAAAAAATCTTTTACGAGCAATTCGTATTGGTGGAGAGACGATGGTAAAAAGTCCCATGTACGTTATCCTCATTGGTATTAGCCTCTCCGACAGTTGATGTAATATGCTTTCAGAGACACGATGAAAACAAAGTCTGCCATTTGTCACTAACAACTTTGGCGCGTTTCACGCGCTTTGCAACTCTTCAAGTAAAAATAGGAATAATTCATGGAATATTGGTAGGGATATTTCAACATATGACCAGTTGAAAACTTTGTCAAAGATACAAAAACATGACGTAAATGTCACCCCCCCCCCTTAGAACCTTATTCATCTCCGGGTGACAATAAATAGATCTGCCCAATCTCCAGTCCAAGATACGCGAGTGGACTGCCCGCCCTATGGCTTTCGTTTCGGCTACCAGGGGCGTAGCCAGATTTTTGGTGTGGGGGTGCAAAGTCGACTCATTTCCCCCATTTTTGATCGCCGTCCTTGGGAACGGTATAATTGGATGGGTGGTCCCCCTGCCCTTTGAAATTTTTTTGCTGCCTTGAAGGACTTAGATGCAAAATGGTGCTATATTTTGCTTCTTTTTATACTAGATCCTAGTATTCTCCACAGGGGTTCTTAGAGGGACGGCCCGTTGAGTGAAAATGGCCGCACCTCAAAATTAGTTCCCATCCTCCAAAAAGTTATCCGCCCCTCTTAAAACACACCCTAAAAGTTGTTCTCATAATATTTTGTAGGAATAAAAGCGCTAGACCTAGTGTCTGTTTGCATATATTTATCCACTGGGGATGCTTTGGCAATAGCCTTAGGTGGCACTGACAACCAATACTTTTCGGGATTTATTTATTTTGTTTCAAAATCAGAATATGGTTCGAAAAAGAGGTTAG
The DNA here is from genome assembly GCA_029531755.1 of Holothuria leucospilota. NCBI lineage: Eukaryota > Metazoa > Echinodermata > Holothuroidea > Aspidochirotida > Holothuriidae > Holothuria > Holothuria leucospilota. Next base: position 21,615,070 of record CM055961.1, on the reverse strand, counting down.
GGTTCAGTCACCAAGGCATAATCTATTGAAAAAGGAGAAAAGATCAGGAACACTGTTTCCAGAAGTATAGCATCATTAATATCCAAGGTTTTAATTGACTATTCGGAGGCCTATTGCCAATGCGTCTTTCATAAAATAAACATGCCGTCCATTCTGCTGCGGATTCCATCGTCATCACTCATCCCCAAGTGGCATACTCGTGTTTTTGTCGACTGCGTATAAGAAACAGGCGCATATATGGCTAATCGAATCCGCGAATCAACGATAATTTCACACCTTCCCGAACACATTGTTTAAATTGTTCTGTTAATCTGTTTCGTCTTAGTTTTCAATATCACAAAAAGATCACACTTGTGAAACCAATATTTCCCAATTACCCCCCCCCCACCTCCCACTCCGCCCACCAACATCCCATCCCTCCCTCTCGCTTTTTTTTTTTTTTTTGCTCTCCTTCATTTTTCAACTTCACCCATAGCGTCCCCAACATTTCTGTGAGGGCATTCTTCCCCCTTCTGGCTACGCCCCCTATTGGCTACGTACTAGAATTACAGTACTTTCAGCAGTGTTGCAACGACCCGAGTCACTAAGTTTCAAAGTTACATTGAAAAAAGGAAATGACTCGACTGGATTGCAAAATTGAGTGACTCGTCACAACACTTACTTTCAGTGCTCTTTAAAATAAGATAAACGGCTGTTGATCTTTCATAAAAAGAAGGGAGCTTAAGTGGGCGGTACCCTTGTTTATATAGGTTTCTTGGTGTATCCATTCTGTCACTATTGGCTAAGTAAAAACAAAATGGAAGGAACGTGCTCTTTTCATGCCCCCCCCCCACGCCCAACCTCAAAAGAGACCCTAGATCTGCCCCTGTGGATCATATAATAACACCGAAAACAGTGAACAAGAACAGCATTAACACTATATCCCTCGCAACCTTCCATGCTATCAAGAATACTTCATTTTCTCTACTTTGGTCTTTAATCACTGTAGTTACATCGACTGCAATCAAGTCCAAGAGTTGCAACCAAACGTTAAAATGTAAGTCTCTGTATTTTCTTCGTTCCTCTATTTTTTAAGCTGTTTGAAAATTACAAAGTTAACATGAAACTCGGAGTAATAGCAATGAAACTAGTTATTACGTTTTAGCTCTATAGCTTGATACTGAACATCTTTTACCTCTGACCGAGTGATACCAGTGCATTTTATATACCTGTGTGTGTGTGCGTGTGCATGTATATATAAATATATATATATATATATATATATATATATATATATATATATATATATTATATATATATATATATATATATATATATATATATATATAACGCTAATTCCCACCTTAAGGGGAAAGTTGTTGTTGAAAAGTCGACCTGTACATAGGGCGAAAAAAAGATAATAAAATACATAAGAAATAAATTCGCCCTAACGTTTCCACACACTTTTTCTATAAATACGTAAACTTACAATGGACGCCCTCTTAGATTTACAAACTAGATGCCATTACTTGACAACTTTGAATTTACGGACACCTAGTTTGTAAATCGAACGGATGGCTGCCCATTGTAAGTTAACGTATTCCTATATTTTTAGACGTTAGGGCGAAACTTATTTCACCCGTATTTTATTATTTTTTTTCCCCTTAAGGTCGACTTTTCAACAACAACTTTCCCCTTAAGGTGCCGAATTAGAGAAATATATATATATATATATATATATATATATATATATATATATATATATATATATATATATATATATATATATATATATATATATATATATATATATATAACGCTAATTCCCACCTTAAGGGGAAATTGTTATATCTGCTTGTACAAAGGGCGAAAAAAAGATAATAAAATACATAAGAAATAAATTCGCCCTAACGTCTAAAAATATAATTAACGTTATTTCAATGGGCAGCCATCCGTTCGTGTTAACAGCTAGGTGTCCGTAAATTTGACAACTTTGAAGTAATGGCATCTAGTTTGTAAATCTAAGAGGGCGCCCTTGTAAGTTTACGTATTCCTATAGAAAAAGTGTGTGTGGAAACGTTAAGGCGAAACTTATATTTCACCCGAATTTTTTTTCCCCTTAAGGTCGACTTTTCAACAACAACTTTCCCCCTAAGTGCCAAATTAGAGAAATATATATATATATATATATATATATATACATATATATGAAACACATAAGACACCAGACACTCGAAATATTAAAATAATCCATAAAAGTTTAATAAAACTCTAACAGAGAAAGTGGCTTATCAAATCTTCGAGGCAACTTGGTGATAAAACTGGTATAACGTTAAAAAAGGTTAAAAGTGTAAAATGTATATGTATATATATATATATATATATATATATATATACATATATATATATATATATATATATATATATATTCCTTATTAATTTAGTTGCCTTCAAATCTTGCTTTATCTAAGAAGTGAATTTGCCTATAGGGAAGTTTCTCTTTTAACCTAAGATGCAAACCCATTATAAGATATCATGCAGAGACATACTTATGCTTCATCTTCACGTGTTTTCAGAACATGCGTCACGCCCACTTTTGTTCCCGAATTTCAAGTAAAGGACCTACACCTCACCTACATCTTAAGAGAGGGAGGATTTCATTGTGATCTCAAGCAAAGTAGCTATCTGTGTTCTCCTTGTCCTCGTGGGACGTATGGTAACTCGGGGCAATGCCTACCTTTCCCACGCGGTATGTCTGGACCCACTTGCTCTTTTGTTAAAAGTTATAAAACTTGTTTTCCGTTTTTCTACATGCATGAATATAAATGGATAAGGGCGAAACAAAAATCGCATACAAACCTCAGACCGGACCACAAACACAACATTAACTCATGTACATTTCACACAGTAATTATCATTCCAAGTTTTTTTTTTTTTTTTTATTACGAACCTAGCAAAACAATAAGCACAATTTTAACATATTACAATACTCATGCAAGATTTACATATATACAAAATATGACAAGTGTTTTTGCGTTCCATTTGATAAGGAGTCAGCCTGTCAAAGGCAACAGCAAAAGAATAAATCAACGTCTGTAGGCCTTGGTATATAGGATTCACATTCAGTCATGGGTTCTTTATAATTAAGAATCAATGACGTTTGATTAGCGTTTCTTTGTAGCGGTAAGTTAGTATCTGTTTTTTGTTCACGTCTAATCAGTTCAAATTACTCGTGTTTTAAGAAATTAATATGGTGAAATCTACTATTTTTTCAATCGACTTTCCCTCTGTACCTTTAAGTGATATTTATTCCTTTCTCACTTTCGAAGGAGGCTATTACCAGGATAAAATTGGAACATCATCATTTCGTGAAAGATCCAAACAATGTCCTAATGGTAGCTACGTCAAAGAAGGAGGAGGAAAGTCGCATTTGGACTGCGTTGCTTGTCCTGATGGAACCGATAAGATAGTTTTTGCAGGTTTCAGAGCCTGCTTCTGTTTAGAAAATTACGCCAGAACAGATCGCTATGGACCATGTCAGATTTGTTTGGAAAAAGGAGCCAACTGCTCTGGGAAGGACTACAAATCGATTCAACCCGGCTTTTACTGGAACTGGAATTTTTTGGGTGCAAATATAACAAACTACAAGAAATTTATAAACAATTTAAACATTGAAAATGAGACCCTTGATTCAAACACAATATACCGTGGAGAGATCCCCAACGCGTTTTTATGTCCCCGACAATCAAACTGCTTTAACTCTCAAGATGATTTAGAGGTCCAGTGTTCTTCAGGATACAAGGGATGGCTTTGCAGTAAATGTAGAGAAAACTTTTACTCCGTCTTGAATTATTGTTTGCCATGTCCTAACTCTGTGTGGCTTTACACTGAATTGACAGTCATAATTATTTGTTGTGTTGTTGTTTACGCTTTGCTTCACCGATTGTACAAAACGGAAAATAATCGAAGTGAGCGATTATTCCTGAATAAAGTCATATCTCGGGGCAAAATTGTGCTTGGATTTTACCAGGTGGTGGGAGAATTCTTCGCATCTATTCACGATGTGAATTGGGCAAAGGCTCTTAAGTTCATTGGTGACTTCGTATCTGTTATTGAATTAAATATTTTTCGGATGATTGTTAAACCAAAATGCTTCAACGCAAAGTTGCAGCTTAATCCCAAAATGGAATTCGTTATAGGAATGGTCTTTCCATTAACATTACTTTCTTTATCATTCACTCTATTCTGTATAATGACGGCACGTTACAAGTTCAAAAACAGGTTAACTCGTTCTTCTGAACCTTTTAACATTTACACAAGAAAACTTAAATCTAAACTTTTGGCAAGTGTGGTAATTTTGTTGTTTGTGACATATCCACCAACATGTACCACTGTCTTCCAACTCTATCCTCGAGCATGTCAAACATTTTGCTTGGATGTGAAAAACACCACGTGCGTGACACTTCTACGGTCTGATTATGACATTCACTGCAAAGATTTGAAAACCTATCATATATTTGCATACACTGGTACGGCAGTGTATGTAATTGGATTTCCTGTTGTTTTGTTCCTCTTACTGAGAAATAAAGCAAAGCGTATTTTTTCACATGGACCGTCTGAACCCCTTTTGGCAAAAAATGAAGAAACAGGGGATGATCTGCAAAGCCTCGTAAGTGACTCTTACAGCAATCGGGCGAATCCGATCTGGATGGATTTTCTTTGTGAAAACTATAAACCTCGTTTTTGGTACTGGGAGATCATAGAACTCACAAGAAAGGTTACACAAACTATTTTAATAACTGTGCTAGGATGGGAACATAAGCTAACGGTTCTTTTGACTATTGCTATTTCGGTGCTGTATTTGACGCTGCATGCTCGATACATGCCAATGAAAAGTACATTTGAACAACAGTTACAGGTAGGTTTGTAATGAATGGTTTTCTCTCTCAAAACTGTACCTAGATTCAGCCAACAATCATTGTATTGCGATCGAATTTCGTCATAGTAAAGACATTTTTTCATACTTAAATCTGTTAGTTTCCGTCGAGATATATGAAATTATTTGTCTTGTTTTTCCCCAGATGTTTTCCCTGACTGCATTACTTGCCAATGTTCTTGTTGCTACGATGGATGTCCCTGAAGAATACGGAGATGAGATGTCAGTTGCTGTCATAATACTTAATGTGTTAGTCATAGTTATCGTAGCAGGTAAGTGTATCATCTTGATTTTCATACAGTGATGTTCTATGGTTGGCGTCCCCGTAGCACTTATGCACAGATACAGAACCATTATATGATTTTCTTTGAGCAACGTTTTGATAGATACTTTAAAATAGACGAGTTAGGAAAATGCTTTCACGCAATGCATCATGGGATGGGTCAAAGGTCAAGTGAAGCACTTACCGTGGCGAGCAAGTTATCACGGTACAGCTGACCTGAATTACCCAACTGGCTTATTACTTACACTGATTAGTCATCCACCTTACTCCGTTCCTGCTTCTCGACTAACAAGCCATGTTTACCCTAAAATGATCCCATTTTGTATCCTTGCGAGGGTAATAAAGATCAACAACCGTTTTAGTAAGTAATGATAGAAGGTGATTCTCTAGAAGTTACAAAATTATTCGTAGGCTACCGCATGTGTTTATCGTTATCGAACACGGTGTTATTGTTTAAATTGGGAATTTATCAGACGGAGGTAACAAACGTTTTTCCTCCTAACTTTGTATTGAAGACTAAAAACATGAATTGTCAGTATGTCTATTTCATTTTTACAGCTGAAATTTTTCTGGGATTGTTCATTCGACTGAGACGTATTGCGGTACACAAGACGATATTTAACTTGGTAATGTCCTGCAAAAACGCAGTTTGGAATATGAATGGGAAGTATAGGAATATATCTGGCCGTGATCTTTGATTCAATTAAATATAAAAGATGAAAAGTCGTCTCACCGGCAAACAACAATCTTTCTAAGGTTCGTAGCTTACACCTAGCTGTAGTTCGGATTTGAGCCAATTCAGAAGACTTATCGATAGGTATAGTATGTTGTCAATGTGCACAATATAACACACACGATTGCCCTTGATATACCCGGCTGCTGCCTTTCAATAGAACTTTAAGGGAAATATTGTGTAAGTTTCTCGCAGAAAGAAACCCAGTCATTGGTGCTAAAAAATAATTTGTTGGCCTAAACTTCCAAAAATTCAAATGATGCAACTTCCATTATTCATGAAATGCATAACACTTTGAGGATACAAAGCTATTGCTGAAGTTTATTGGTGAATATGAACGGTTTAATAGTGATGAAAGATATTTTCTTTCTATGCCATATTGTTGTATTTTAAACGCAATATTTCCCTTTAGGAAAGGGGAAAGCTAAGACTTCGCGTCCCTCCATGCTTACAATATTATCGGATTTTGCTCAGACGGCGCATCATTTTCAATATGATTTCTCGGTTGTACCAATACATAGCCAAAGTACAAAGGAGGAAGAAAGGGAAATTTGAATTTAATCATAATTTGTTAGCATACTGGGCACAGTGTCAGTAGCATAAATATATTATTAAATGATCGAAGCATCTAGCATGAATGGAATATTGTTAAAATTGATAAAAACGCAAATTTCGTATACAATTGAGTATTTTGTTCACGTGATCAATAGTATCACCTAATATTTTGCTAAATCAACAGTAGTTTGTTTTATTCATGTTACGAATGCTTTGTTAAAGATTTGTTACGTGTTTTATGATAACAGATAATTCCTTGATGTACTTGTTTCATGGAGTACTTGCGATGGGAGGTACTACAAAAGTTCTCTACTGAATAAAAGAGCATTCTTACCTGGAATTAGCCAACGCACCTTTCATTAGCCAAATTAGATATCAGTTTGGTTTAATGAAGTCAAAATTTTGTAGCGTTTCAACGATTTTATATTTAGAGCAAATATATGATTACTTCAAATGATGTTTGAAAGGGCCTATGGCTCCTCCCCAACCCTCAACATATTTAGGGTATAAGTGCTATATTTCTAAATTCAATTGGTGACTGCACTTAGATTGACATAAATTCAAACAATAGCATAACTCTGATTGGTTTGTCACTGATGACAGATCACTCAGTATAGTGTCCCCAGACAGCTAACACACAGCCTGTGTGGATATATGGCCTTGTGAAATTGGAACTCAGTACAGGCTTTTGTTGCCGCTTTCTCTGGGAGGTGCACTAACCACACAGGTGTTTTTTCGAAATTGAAGTAGGGTTTGTTGCCCTTTCTATTAAATGACCAGACTGCTTGTAAATGTAAATAAATTGAAAAAGAGACAAGTGATGCAATTTTTTTTTATGATTATTATGACATATAGAATATATACTTATCTAGTGTGTGGTTTTACTCAATTTTTTTCTAAATGGAAATCATCTTGTTGTAAGGAGCAGATTAAAAGAATTTTACATTCATTACTTCAAGCAATTGTAAAGGATGAATATTAACAACATTTTAAAACCGTCTTGTATTTTGTAAATGATCGCAGAATAAAGCAGCCAACTACAACATTTCAAAAAACATTGGAACGATATTATTTGGTTCAAAATATAAACTATAAAGTTTGTAAATATTGCAAGCACGATTTCAGATATTTGGCCAAAAACTGTTTTGACGTCATAATGGAACAATGTGGATTTTCTGTAGTTTCCGTAATTGAAATAAGAGTATTACGTTTCTGTTCTACACGTGAATAGCTCGTTGGTGTTAATTATGCATATTCGTATCTATGATAGATTGCAACCGGGTTGCACTGTAAAAAATGATTAACACTTTTTTGTAACAGATAATAAACGCGTCTTGGCGCTTATGTAACCGAAAAAATAATGAATGAAATACATAAGCAAATTAAACGTCTAAAACACCAACTTTAAGACATTGACGCCACTTTAACGCCATCTCGTAAACACGTTTATGCGTTTATTTCATGATTACTGTAAACATCAAGTTGGTTTTAATAAAGAAAAATTAACATATAAACGTGTTTGCGGAGTGCACTTTAATTGACGTCATTATCTTTATCATGTGTTAATATTCGTTCAGTCATTTACTGTGCTTATCCATTTTGTTGTTCATTTTCTAATTCTTAAACGCCATAATGTGTTAAAAAATGAGTACCCTCCCTCCCGGTTGAGATTTTTTTTTTCTTTTTAAGGTGACTAAAATGCAAAACGATGCTATTTTTGGCAAAGTTTGAACTAATGGTATGTTGAAAAATTGTTCCAGTTTTTGTTGGGTGTAAGGGATGGGTGTGGTGTCTAAGTGGAGGGGTTGAAAGCTCTCCCCTCTAAGGGTATACGGTGGCTTAGATGCAAAATGGTCCAATATATGGCAAAGCTTTGAACTGATTTCATGTTAAGAAATTGCCAATATTCATTCATATTTTGTGGCTGTGATATGACACACCTCCCATGGTGGTACCATGAGACTGGAAGCTCAAAATGGGAACGTTAGTATGATGCTTTTAACTGACAACCTAATGACACTTGAAGAGCACACCAAAATCGCAGTTTATCCACATCACCAGTTTCGAATGAGGAAAGGCCGAGAGGTAGGAAAGATATACAGCGTTGTATAGAGGATAAATAAAATGCATGATATATAATACTTATTCTCTGAAAATGCACTTAATGACCTGTGAAGAAGCTCTAGCAGTAAGTAATATACTTCACATCATTTATATCACTCTATAAATGTTGCCTGTAATATAAGATTGCCATATAATCGCCTCAAATTCAAGCCCGAGGTTGTACTTTAAGTCTGTGTGAAAATGTTTTGGCCAGGAAACTCCGTGCACTATCATTCTAATAATAGTCACCTATTAGAGTTGGTATAAAGCCCGTAAACGTTCATTGAAAAATTTCGTTTGAGATGATAGTGTGTGAAGGTTATAGCTATATATGGTATCAGAGAAAACAAAGAACGTGAAGGACAGAGCCCGCGGAGCGCGCGAAAGTTTTGATTATTCGTGAGAGATTTACGAAAATTTTGAGTTTGATAACGATTTGCTATAGAAAACGATTAAAAAGATCCATCACTCAGTCGAAACACACCTCACCCTACGCCGTACAAAAATCTAGAGGTTAAGCGACGTTTGGTTTTGTTTTAAAAAAATAATTTTCGAAAATCGCTTGAGACAAGTGTCCCCTTAGCCCCCCCCCCCCCATTTGACGTCGCCATTGTCCCTGTACCTTATATGGGGCCATCCCTAGCCGCAAGCGTTGTGCATTGCTTAAAACTATACGGTTTAAAACACATCACTACGATTCAGCGTGTGTCAGCTCTTACGAGAAGCCAGGAGGATTGCAGAAATCATGACTCGATTGCTATCTCCCACGATTCAGTTGGCTTATGGAGGCATTTCTAAGGATTAAAGGACTTGACTCGAGCTCAGATGGGGTGTCCGTACAATTCTAGACTCCAGTATAGTGGAAAGGGGTGCCTAAAATACCCCCTCAAACCATTCTCGGCTGCCACTCTATTCCTCATTTTGCCTTCCTTGTTTCTCTTCTTTTATCAGCTCCTTCTCTATCTTCCATTGATTTTGCCGACCGGTGTAAAATTTATCGTTTCACCATGACAAGATATCGCACTGCCATGCGTGTCTCAGAACAACCTTTGGCATGTCTCAGAAGCCTTTTGTAGTGCAGTTCCGCTAAACGAATATGTTTACTTTTCATATGTTTTCGACAGGTTTTGTCAAATTTTATGACACGAGTTGACTACAGCCTACATACATTCCAATTTCTCTTCCCTAAGCCCACTCTCTTTTTACACACACGCGCGTCCGCCCTTTTTTCTTTCGTCTTTTCTTTTTTCTCTTTTGTCTTTTTCCTCTTCTTTCCTTCTTTCTTCTCCCTTTCCCTCCTTTCCCTTCATTCTCTTTCCTCTTTTCCTCTCCCCTTCCCTCTTTTCTCTCCACCTTCCCTCCATTTTGCAGACTGGTGGAGAATTTTGCCGACTGGATCCGTGAATGGGGGTGTCACACCCTCAAACCCCTCTAGCGACTGCCCTGCCCTTAAGACATCCACTGATGATAGCGGCTTTTGAAGAACGCCTACAAGTATTATTCGTGATATAAAATTGTATCATTATGATAGAATGCAAACACGGGGATATGGAATAAGTATCGTCATATCACAATATCTACGCAAGAGTTTCAATTCCAATAAATACGAAGTTACTTTCCTGAATAAACATTTATCTTAAACCGTCCCTTTAATAGTTGAAAACAATCTTTATAATAAGGACGTGAACCGAAATCTTTTCAAATAATTAAATATCAGCTAATTGGTTTCATGCTTTACCAAATATATGAATTTGAATCAAATTTAGTCAAAAATTTGGCAAGATTCCGGTTCATGTCCCAATGGATTAGACTGTGTTTACGGCACTCGTAATAATGTTTGCCCGGCTGTGCCTACGATTAGCCCGCACGCGTGTCTAAGAATGTCTCAGTAGGCGTGCATGTGGTTATAGATGAGCAGGAAGCGGTCCAGAAAATTGTCCTTCTATGGTCAATAGAGCTAAATGAAACGGCAGTTGACAAAAACTTGTGAGGGATGAAAGGGGTTCCACCCTTCAACCAAGATACCAGGGATCATGCCTTGTAGGCCCGCCAAAATAATCAAATATTGAGGATTTTGCCAAAATACTGAGGGTGCTCCGGACTCCCTTCAATTACAATTATTTGAGGAGACTGACTCACATCACACACATCCTTACACACCCATACACACACCCATACATGTAATAGGTGTCAATCGGGGACACACGTTTTTAACAGTGAAAATGTGGATATCCCGTCATGGGGTGTATCCACACTTGACTAGGGAAAAAACGTTCATGTCCCCGGTGTACACGTACTACACGCATACATACACACTCATGCACCAGCACATGGTGTGTTACCCAGTGATAGGGTCACAACATGGACAATGGGGGGAAACTCCAAAATGCTTCAAACTTACCGGGGCACATCTATGAAAGGTGAAAATCCAATTTCATGGCTAATTTTGCATTTGGCAATTGGGGATATCCCCACTTGGAGGTGTATCCACACTTGCCTGGAGAAAACACGCTCATGTTCCCGATTTACACCAAAAACAAGTGTGCACACACACACACACACAAAATTTCAATATAAATGCGTTAAGATTTCTACACCTTGCAATTACACTTTGAAATAAAACAGGAAGTTTCACTTGTAAATTGCATTTTAGTGTTACTCTTCACTAGGATGCACGTTAGTAAACCAGAAAAGAGTACTCTGTTGCATAGACGTACGATGCGGGGTGCAGGGGCCAGACTGCCCACCCCCCAATTTCTAAGGACGAAAATACGGGCAGGAAACGACAGAAATTCGGGCACAGAATACGTGAAATTCCATCAAAGATGAAGTAAAAGTGAGATTCGGGCAAAAAACTTTTCAGTCCCCCCCCCCCAAAAAAATTGGAAGAGTCCCGTACGCCTATGGGCTGTTGTGATATTGTTGGTAACCTCTGTGCAGAAGCAGGGACCCCTAAGAGGTCCAAGACTCGACGCCCTGCCAGAAGCGATCGGTTGCCAAAAGGACGACGAACGCGAATTTTGGGCTCGCGAAGCCCGAAAAATTTGGGTTACTGTTTTAAAAATGAAAATATTTGTTCCTTTATAAGTAAATTTAAAACATTGGTGTTTCTATGGAAGAATCTTCCCCAGTTTGGTCCCTTCGTCGGGCATATCCTTTCGCTATCCCTTGCTGAGCCTGTCTGCAGGTTTTACCATCGTAAATAATTTTCCTGCAAAATTTCGGGTGCTCCGCGTGCAATTCTGAAAGTTGAAGTATCACGTATGAGCATTGTTAGCACAAAAATTTAACTGAGAAATTCTGCCCAAAGCTAAGTGAAGGCTCAAAGTTAGATACCGGTTGTCAGGGGATTTTCATGTAGCAATACCGTAATGACCGTATGGTTGAAAGTTAAATTTACTCGTACCACAATTGTTTTTAAATTTTGTTTTTCTCTTCATGCAAAATTTTGTTTGAAGTAAAAATATGATAATTACCATCAGAGTTGTGAACTGCAAAGAGACTTGTGTGTTCTCACTGTCATTCAAAGCCCTGCTCAAAGCTCCATGCTAGTGTTCCCATTTTGCTAATTCCGCACATAGGGGGTGGAATTTCCTCTGGATCCTACCAAAATCATACTGGATCACACCAAGCATGCCTTATGGCAGTCCCTGGTCCCCTGCGCTTGCGGAGATAAAGCACCATCATTGTGATAACAGCCTTGTTCTCTTCACTTTTGAAGAGTTTTATCGTCTCTTTATTGTAAAAGGAGGGGTAAATTCCCACCAGAAGAGCAACATTTTGGCGCGCTTCGCGGGCATGTGCACAAGTAAAACGGATACCTTTAAGCAACCTGCGGTAGATTTGAGTATCATCCCTGTGGTTCCCTCAAAGTGTTTTCATATGTTGGCTCGTCTGACAACAAACAATCTTCTTCGGTGCCCCCCCCCCCCCCATGCTGTGCTGGTGCCCCGCTATATCAGTATTCCTGGCTACGGGCCTGCCTGAAGAAAAATACAAAACAGTTAAACAGCATAAACAAAAAACACACACACACACAGCGACGAAAAAATCCTAAAACAAAGGGAAGGCTATAGAGGACTCACAATAGATAAAATTATTGACTTCCTCGGCTGAAAGTAAATACTAAAAGCACTTTTTTCAATTTCCATTTACAAACATTAATGCTAGTAATACCCTGAAGCTCAATCGGGACAGAACTCCATGGTAGATTACTAGCTGTAAAATGAAAGGTAGAATCACCATAACTAGACCTGCAAGGATGAATTAGCACAGAATGCTCGATTCTTCTGGTGCTATGGTTATGCAATAACTTAGACATAATCAGGTTGGAAAAGTTATTCGGAGCTGAGTTGTTATTTTTAAGAAACTTTGTAAACAATAGGAAATCAGTTCAGAGTTTTAAAGTACTGGGGAAGATAAGTATTGTATACTTTTAATCTAAAGCGAACCTGATTAATTTATCCTGAAATTTTCCAGTCTCAATTAAGAACTTTTTTAAAGAGATTACTATACCAAAAACAACAAACATAGTCTATATGAACCTGAAATAAAGCCGTAGCCGGGAGCTTCTTGGTAAGCAGAGTTATAAACGGCTCTTTCCTGTACAGAAATTTAACCAGCCATTAATTCTTTATAAAATAACATCACACATTTTTACACTGGTAAGGTAAGCATCGAAATCGGCACCAAGAATGCTTATCAAAAGTTGTATTTTTTTATCTAAATACCATTACACAATACACCAGCACTTTAAAACTCTGTACTGGTTTCCTGTTGTTTACAAAGTTCATTCCTTAAAATTGACTCACATTTAACTGTTTAAAAAAAATAGGGGGAGTGAACAATTTGTTTAGGATAGTAGTCTGGAAAACGGCAGAGAGGCCTGGAAGCGTCAAATTGGGCTTAGGCCAGTCGCTGAGGGGCACGAAAGGCATATTTTTTCTTCAGATTATTCACAATCTTATTTTTGTCACCTAACTTGCATAGTGTTGGGTTTAAAAAATTACAATATTGTGCAAAAAGTACAGGATAGAACAAGACGAGAAATTTCACCATTTGGAACTTAATGACTTTGGCAATTCTAAAACACGACTCATGTACTTCGCTAAACGCTCGTAACAAGCATTTGATACTGTAAAGCATTATGTCCTCTTGAGTAAACTCAAGGTCTGTGGTATCGGTTAATGAAGGTATTAAATGTTTCACTTTCTATCTAGCCGGTAGACAGCAATTGGTTGATATAAATGTTTGTATGTCCAGTCTTTTACGAACTGATAATGTATTCCTGAATGGTCGATTCTTGGACCGCTATTGTTTTCGTTCTATGTTAATGATATTTGTACCATTGTTTCCAGTAGAGTCTCTTTATGCTGATAACACCGTTGTTTAAGTCTCTGGGAGGGATTCTAAAACCATTGAAAATATCAGTAGAGAACTAGCATTACTGTGTAATACAACAAGCCATCCCTGCACCTTGGAAAGACTAAAAAAATTTGACTACCTCAATGACGTTTGATAAAAACAGGAAGTTAGATACCTGGCCTGTGGTGTGGACGGCCAGGGTCGTTACAGTCCGAAGTTGGCTTCTCAAAGATATGTGTAACACCAGTTTCTAATGAGTCATTTACAATCTTGGTAAGTGTTGTCAGCAAAGTATCCAGATTACTTTTCAACAACCACGCGTGAACTAAATCATCACTGGACTAATTGCTCTTGCAGCTCATAATAATTTCACATATTGCATCAGATGAAACGCTAGCAAATTCACTAAAAACGTGTGTATGACATACGTGTCACATCAGCAAATGTGACATAACTGTGCTTGTCAAGAGGAGGAGAACTAGCATCAAGAACTTTGCGAATTGTTGAGACCTTTTCTCCAAAGAAATTTGCCAATCGATTACAAAGAGTCTGGACAGAGTTCGTTACTGGTAAAGCACCATCTTCCCTATTGAAAAGTGTGTTGACAGTTTTGGAAATACCTTTCGTGTCCACGTCACATTGCTTGCTCCGGTAACAAATTGTCTTACAAGATTCACTTAACTTATTCACAATCTCTTTTTGAATAATGTAAGTTTTCTATCTTCATAACTACCAGTTTTCTGCCACTTTCCCTCCAAGCGCCTGCGTAATTTAGTTTGTTCAGTTGTTCCTTTATCTGTTCGTTGCACCATGGAAACCTGGGCCTCCTTGTACGTATTTTCTGTGATACAGGTGTATGCTCATCTGGTGAAGCAGTAAGTAAGTCTTGACTCAAATTCATGAAGATCAGGTAGAGACAAGTGCTGAGGTAGGGCGCTTAGCTGAAATGTCATGCCAGCTCTGAACTGATTGTGGTCCAAAGTTCAAAATCTCGGACTATGACTGGTTTGTTTTTCGGACGTGGTTTATTTCTGTCAGCAAAGCAATGCACCATGAAATGGTCAAAACGAATTTTCTGAGTTCCGCAGTATTTAATAACCCTGCCACATGGCCGAGGCAAGGCAAGATCTGAAGTACGCCCAAACTCGTGTGGGGCCACAATATAATTTTTTGAAATCCTGCGGTCTCGTTCAAAGTTATAAACCGTCTAGAATCGGGCTTTTCTGGATCGTCCAAATGAACATTAAAATCACCCAGCAATATCACTTTGCTGGCAGAAAAGGAAATTTCGTTAACAAAGTCATCAAATTCTGTTAGGAAATCGGATGTGCGTAGCCCATTTATCGGAGAGGGAGAGGCGGTAAAAGGATAATATACTAGATAATATAATAATATACTAGATCCAACCGGGGCGTTGCCCCTGGGCCCCACCAAATGTTTCACTGTTTGCCTCTGAACACTACGTCTTAAGAGGGCGTCGTTTGGTATTCCACGCAGGTTTGTCGGTCCCCCTTTCAAATATGAAATCCCGCCTGTATATTCAGTAAGGATGCGAAAGGAAAAAACTCTTCAGTAACCAGAATGTGGTATGGTTTGTACTACCGCCACAGTTACAGTGTCATCCTTTTATGAGACGTAAGCCTCAGAAGTCCTCAGAAATGTTTTCTTGACACGGGCGGACAATCACGACTTTCCTGGGAAACAATGAAATAAAACACTAGTAGATGTAATTTTCTAATATCTGGTAATCACGATACGTACTTAGACATATTTGAGGAGTCTTCAGTGAAGAACGGGTGACCAACTTTGGAGTAAGCAGGCAAACAAGAATTACAGGTAGGCATCCTTTGATAACGAAAAAGGGATGGGGGTGTTGGGGTCCCCCTTCCCCGGAATGTTTTAGTTTATTGAACGACATGATTTCCTGGTATTTGACAATACAGATAAGTACACGATGAGAGAAAGCCTTGGAGTAATCACAAAAAGACATTTGGAAATCCAAAGACAGAGAGTACTGATATAACTATAGGGGTCGATTCTTTAGAAAATTGCGCGCAAAAACGGTGTGTGCTTTTCCTTGATACCGGGTATGCAAATGTACAACGACAACTAGTCAATGCAGCTACAAGCCCCTAAGGGGCTAAAAGTGGGGAAGGGGTTTGGCTGCAATTGTCTCCGCCCCTGCCGTTTATGAATGTCCGTACCAACAGTGTACAACTGAAGTTAAAATGTAAACCACATGAGAGTTACCTTGATCTTAAAAACAACGCATATTTTATTTATCATCTCGACCTCTTAATAAGGCCTCCTCATTACTACCTCAGTCTCTACAGCAGTGCAACTACACTCACAAAGGGCCACCTTTGAGAACCAGAATCCATACAAAATATAACTGAGGACGGCATGGTGTCAGCCTTGTGGTACAAAACTGCAGCGAAACCTTACAAAATTTGATTTTGGCCCTATCTTACTAAACCCTGTGCGGGGTAAAACACGGTTTTATTTCCACAGACGTTTCATTTTTACGCACGTACATTTCACCGTAAGGGCTTTTTCAACCTAATAACAAAAAGATCAACATAATTCTTGCAGTAATCTAGAAGGAAATACACATTTCCAGCAGGAATTATACTATTTCCCGTACGAATGGTCAAATTCCTACCAGGAATTTGAACTTTCCTACATTGGAATTTGCTAGTTTCCCACGTAGAACATTCCAATTGCTGTATGAATTGTCATTTCCCTGTATGATCGTCAAATTCCTACATTTACATGACAAAATTTTTTGTAAGCTTCTTATCTTGAGGACCTTTGTCCCTGAACATTGCAACTGAAAGCAATTGAAGGAAATTCTTCCCCTCCGAAAGCGGTACAATACTATACAACTACGGTTTTTTGGCAGCTAAAATTATACGATTTAAGATTACCAATTCACACTTAAAGGCTCCCCTTTATCATAATAGTAACCTTTTCCCAAACGAAAGTAAAAAGATACCGACTTACTCCGCCCGAATGGTATAACTTACGACTTATTCTCGCTCTAAACATTCCATTGAACACTCGAAACTTTTTCACAACATGTATTGTCGGTTGAATCGTCTTACCTGTGGAAGATAAATTTTAGCCACGTGTAAATGACAGCTCGAGAATGAGTTAGTTTCTGTAGATGAAACAAGTCCCTGACCCATTTCAAACTAGACATCAATGTTGACAAATGGAAACATCACTGCACAGAGTCGACACCTTACGTTTTAACATCATGATCAATGGTCCCGATGACACGACAGTAAGTGACACAGGACTCTTGTCGGATCCCTGAGTGACTCAATGTCTAGAAAGCTCTGGCATATTTAAAGGTAATAAGTAATAAGCAGTCGCCCCAAAATTGCTTTGAAAAAAAAAGAGGAAACTCTTGCAAATCTTCCCTTATTTGGCTTACAAGACCTCTGAAGATTTTAATAAACAATTTTACGTAAATTTTCCATAGAATCTGATTTTTTTCAATAATATTATTAACATATGTGTTCTTTTGAAGAAACCCTTGTGTCATAATATACCCAGTACCAGTCAACCTTGAGAAGTCCATTAAATAAAGCGGCAGTGAAGGGCATATATCCCAATTCGTTGCCAGATTTTCTCAATTCATTGCTAACTCTTAGGACCGTCAGTTCTGTGGGATCATCTTGGCATGAAGGGACTAATAATAATACTATGAGTTTTCTATTCGTTTTTTCTACTCATCTCTTTACTTTCAACGACCACTAGACATATTTTGTTCTGAAAAGGAATATTTTCGTCATCTGTGGCATCACTGAAAGGCAATTTGGTGTTCAAAAACAGCAGTGATTTATTATGGACGTCATTCCATTCGATCACATGGGTAGCAGTTATCGCGATAACATGTCTACTAATGCGATCGGTTTTAGTGAAGTATTCGTTTGGAAACTTACCCCCTGGCTTAATGCGGTTATTGTTAGGTCTTGTAAATTTTGCTTAAGACTTCATATAGCATGAGCATACTGAGCCCGACATTGCGATGAGTGCGTGG
Source organism: Holothuria leucospilota (assembly GCA_029531755.1). Taxonomy (NCBI): domain Eukaryota; kingdom Metazoa; phylum Echinodermata; class Holothuroidea; order Aspidochirotida; family Holothuriidae; genus Holothuria; species Holothuria leucospilota. The sequence goes on along the minus strand of CM055961.1, from coordinate 21,597,069 downwards.
TGACCCTTTGGTGAAGGTGTTGGATTTATGATCCAAGGATTGCTGGTTCGACTCCCGCTTAGGTCATTCCTTTTGTTCATAGGTAAGATGGTTTATCGCAATTGCCTCTCTCAACCCAGGGATGAATTATCATCGGGCGTTCCATTAGTGCTGCTGCCGCACTGGGGGGTTGACTTTGGGACGATTTACCATTGAGCAGTGGTAATATTTGTAAAGAGCCTCGAGGCTGTTAGATAGTGTAAAGCGCTATATAAAAAAACAAAATTATTATTATTATTGATTCTGTTTCCTTCCCTAATGGGTCTCTATGAAGTTTTCACTAGTTTAGGCTAAGTTTAAAATCATAAGGACCAACATCATGTTGCGAAGGTAGCGATTTTGAGAAATTACAAAAGAGCGAAATATAGTTGCCCCATATTTCTGTTAAAGCTGCACCAATACTGATTTCATAGAGCCCGGGCCTCGGTCGTTGTGATTGCACGATTTCCGGTTGGGGAGGGGTTACCAAGAGGGGCCCACTTGAGCTTGCAGAGAAAATGTTCCCCACCCCACCGACCCTTTAATTATTGTGCCACTCTGCCTAGAGTAGCCTACCATCATCATAATGGTTACTACCGCCATAATAGAGTTATCCATTTTATTCACCACCACTTGTGACTTTCTTCAAAAGAGGTTCAAAAATCGAGGGTGATTGGTAGACTATGTTGCCGAAAAAAATTCTTTTCATGGTCGGGGGGGGGGGGGGTTAACAGGTCAAAATCCCTAACCTGCTGTAAATATATACAATGTGTATATATATATATATATATATATATTATATATATATATATATATATATATATATATATATATATATATATATTAACGCTAATTCCCACCTTAGGGGAAATTGTTATATCTGCTTGTACAAAGGGCGAAAAAAAACATAATAAAAATTACATAAAAAAATAAAATTCGCCCTAACATCTAAAAATATAATTAACGTTATTTCAATGGCCAGCCATCCGTTCGTGTTAACAGCTAGGTGTCCGTAAATTTGACAACTTTGAAGTAATGGCATCTAGTTTATAAATCTAAGAGGGCGCCCTTGTAAATTTACGTATTCCTATAGAAAAGGTGTGTGGAAACGTTAAGGTGAAACTTATACTTCACCCGAAAATTTTTTTCCCCTTAAGGTCGACTTTTCAACAACAACTTTCCCCCTAAGTGCCGAATTAGAGAAATATATATATATATATATATATATATATATATATATATATATATATGTATATATATATATATATATATATATATATATATATATATATATATATATATATATATATACAGAGCGTAATATCCGTGGCCAGAATCCATTGTTGCATCAGTTTAACACGCTAACAAAGCTTCAACAACAAATATTTCTCGCTTATATCAGCGCGCAGGCTAGTACGACCCAAATTCACGTTTCATGCAGCGAATTTTTCATGACTGCTTCGCAGCAAATCACATCGACAGTAGGCAACACTCAATTTCGTACTCGACTCGTACGTACTACGTACGTAGTCGTCTCAAAGATGGTTTTTTACAACTGATAATGTAGTAATTGACCGATAATGTATCACTAACCTCAGTCAATTTTTACTACATTATCGGTTAATGATACATTGACGGTCAACTAGCTACTACATCATCAGTTGTAACAAGGGTACAGTAGCTCCATTGATTTGCGAACAGTATCGAACAGATATTTACATAGGGATATATATTGCATGCATGCATTACGTACCACTGTATGATACTACAACTCTTAAAATCAAACACGTGTGGCCTTAGCTAGACCCTGTGTTTATGTATAGGTAATACCGTACACTACGGAAGCCGAGAACATCGCGGTGGTATGAAATCTGACATGCCAGTTTTCCCACCCCTTTCTTTGGTAAACATGGGAAGAAGAAATAGATACAATTTCTCCTTACCATTATCCACCGATAATGGGGAGTGGAGAAAACCAAAGTAATTCTGTTCCCGTAAATTATGTTTAAATTGTGCCACTTCAGTGTCAAAGTCAGAGCAGTTATTTCAGAGCCGGAGGTAGCACAGTGTTTCTCATATAATGAATCCTTTAAAATAGCTTTCTGGGTGGGTAGATTCCCGTGATAAATAGTGAAAGGTTTCGCAGGGTTCAGTGTGAGTGCGAGTATCAAGGTTTCCCGATTTTCAACAGGAAAAACTGCAGTCACTAGAATCTGACTCATCCATTGGAGTTGGATTCTGTCTATTTCGTGATAGCTGGTCTTGTAGTGGGGCAGCCCAGAGCATTTTGATCAAACGAACAAGGTACCAATACTTGACCACACCAGCATCCATTGTGTAATCTACCGTATGCAGATATGGATGTCTGCCGGACACCCCCTGCTGCACGTGGCCCCTGTGGACCTTAAAAAGAGGCCAAAAAATGCATTCGATCAAACATTGCAGGTACCACCGGAAATCAGTTTAAAGTGAATAGGTACATTGTACAGAGTATCCAATGGACCCTGCCAGACAAATTGTCTGCTGCATAGGGCCCGGCAGACATCCTAGAAGGGCCCCAAAATGTTGGGTTGGATCAAACATTGGAGGTACCACATGAAACCAATTGCAAAGGAATATTTACATCACACAGTGAACAGAATGGCCCATGCAAGACAGATTAACTGCTGCAAAGGGTCTGCCAGACAGCCCCCAAGTATGACCCATAGGCCCAGTATCATACAAATAACCTAGGATAAATATTGAAAGTACCACTTGAAACCAATTTTTAGTTATCTAGTGTATTGTGCAGAGTTCAGAAATACCCTTGCCAGACAAATTTTCTGCTGCAGAGGGCCCAGCAGACATCCTAGATGGGCCCTAAAAAGTTGGACTGGGTCAAATATTGGAGGTACCACATGGAACCATATGCAAATGAATATTTACATCACACAGTGTACAGATTGGCCCATGCAAGACAAATTAACTGCTGCAAAGGGCCTGCCAGACAGACCCCAAATCATGACCCATAGGCCCAATATTGTACAAATAACCTAGGATAAATATTGAAAGTACCACTTGAATCCAATTTTTAGTTATCTAGTGTATTCTGCAGAGTTCAGAAATACCCTTGCCAGACAAATTTTCTGCTGCAGAGGGCCCGGCAGACATCATACATGGGCCCTAAAAAGATGGGCTGGGTTAAACATTGGAGGTACCACATGAAACCAATTGCAAATGAATATTTTCATCACACAGTGTACAGAATTGCCCATGAAAGACAAATTCATTGCTGCAAAGAGCCTACCTGATAGCCCCAAGGGTGGCCCATAGGCCCAATAGAATAGAAATAGCCTAGGATAAATATTGAAAGTACCACTTGAAACCATTTTTTTATCTTGTGTATCCTGCAGAGTTCAGAAATACTCTTGCCAGACAAATTGTCTGCTGCTCACATCCAGCCAGACCTCTCCTGGAAGGGCCCCAAACATGCAAGGTGCCACATGAAACCAATTTTGAATGGATAGTTTCAACCCGGAGAGCTCAGAATGTCCCATGCAAGACAAATTATCTGTTTTGTAGAATCTGCTAGCAACCTCCGGATTGTAGCCCCTGTGCTCACTAGGCCTATTTTAAAATGGACCTACAGTAAATATTGGAAGAAAATATATACCACGTGAAACTAATTTTGAATAATCTGGTGTATCCCACTGTATATAAATTCTCTTGCCACAAAATTGTCTGCTGCAAATGTCCACCAGACCTCACAAAAGTGACCCCAAATTTGGGCTGGATCAAACGATTAAATTACTACATAAAAACAAGTTTCAAATGCATAATTACATCACACAGAGCACAGAATGGCCTATGCGAGGCAACCCATCCCCTGCATGAGGCCCACCAGATGGATCAGGTTGTATGAAACATGTAAAGTACCTCATACCATGCACACTTCACACAATATAGTGACGAAGTGAGCTTATTTCATCAAATTGCATTAGCATATCACGGACAGAGAGATTATTTGTCCTCTGCATAGATATGGTCTATGTATATTGTCTGAAAGTTGATGAAACCAAGTATTAGCTTCCCAGTAGCTGAAGGCAGCATTAAGGGAGAGTAACATAGGCCTATATTGGGCTAAACTATTGTTTCTGAGCAAGGGATTTCAATTATGTGAAATAAATAAAAAAAAATATCCAACATATCTACTGTGGGGTGCAGTGGCGTAGCCAGGATTTTTTTTAGTAGGGGGGCGCTGGGGGGGCTTGACCATTTCATGGGAGGGCGCCTTGTTACTATCTAAGCGGAGCGCCACCATGAGTTGGCGGGGAGCGTACCAAAAAAATTTGAGATTTTAATACATCCCAGATCGCCGGAAATGGCACTTGCCAGGCTTGATAGCAGCCATCAATACGTGCAATTTTGGTGAAAAAACGTAAAGTTTCATTTTATTTTATTCTCACGAGGTAGCGGTGGGCTAGGTTCCTGCACATACTGATACTCGCTGTCAGTGACAAAAGCCACGCACCTAGGCCTAGACTATGGTGGGTACTTTAATAGCCTATGATAACCATTGCATTTGGCGTAAATTGTGAAGTTCACATACCATTGGTCTCTTTGTAATTCACAGCAGGGGTGGTGCTAGGATTTGCCCGTCGCGGGGCCAGCGACCCCAAGTGACGACACCCCCGATTTTTTTGAGGGATTGGTGAGGGGGATTTGAAGAAAATCTGTGTACTATACCATGCCATACTGATATATTGCATAAAATTTGCATATACTAGAGAAGCAAAGGCACTGATTTCATGTTTCTCCCAGAATCTAACTTCGTTTCCCTTTTCGTTTCGTTTCGTTTCGTTTCGTTTCGTTTATTTGTTTTATCACTTCACGCATACACACAAAAATACATGATGAATGGTAATAGAGACATATGTACATGAGGTGAAGGGAAGTACACGAAAAACCCTGCTGGGCTTGAAAATATGAACTCCCCAGAAATACAAAACAAACAAAGTGCAATAGCAGGATAACTTCTGAATAACTTCTGATAACTTCTGAAATTGCAAAGCGCGCGAAGCGCGCGAAAATTTTTTGGGTAAGCTTACATTAGAAAAGTCTGTAGGCCTACTTATTTAAAGCTTATATAGGTCAATTGTCCGAGCAGTTGGGCCTTATCTTGCATAACGTATATTGTACTTCCCTTCTAGAATCACTAGCCGTACCGCACGACAGTCACAAAAGAACATTAACTATAGGTTTAGCGAAATGAGATGAAATTTCCGACATTTACATAAATCCATGTATTCTACTTATTAAGTTACCTGAAAAGGAGGAAAGGGTTTGTACTAAATTTAGCTATAAGTAACGGAACTGAGGAAGAGCGTGCAGAGCGTACCGAAAATTTTGGGTTTTATTGCAGAAACGATCCTTTTGAAAGCCAAAATAGTAAATGGACCATGGGTAGCGACAGAATTTTCCCCACAGGGGCCGGGTCATGCCAGTGACCCCAAGTTCCGACAGCCCCTTTATTGAGGGGTGGTGAGAAGGGGATATGAAAGAGCCGAACTATCCAACGCCATTGCAGGACATATTTTGCATAACATTACTTAATACTTTAACAGCCGAGTTGTGCACTGATAGTGTTCTTTTGAATCTGAATTTTGACACTGCAAAGCGCACGAATCGCGTGAAAATTTTTGGTAGGCTTACACAAAACCCATATGAAATCACTGAGTACAAAGACAAAAAAATAAAAACGGTTGGGGTTGTAGACCATATCGGAGAAAACACACATTGTGTCGACACCACCTGGACTACCTGATGAAATAGCCAAACTTTCCTCTGTGAGTCGCTCACCAACTGACCCTACCGCATGACACACACTAGAGAACAGCAACTAGGCTTTGCGATATGGGATGCAATTGATGACATCTATAACCTGTGTACTGTGCCTACATTTTTCTTGGTAAGGTTGACAGGACTTATGCTATCTAGCTATGTGGAATGGAACTATTGAAGAAACTGGAGTGAATCTAAAGCGCGCGTAGCGTGCCAAAAATGTTGGGTTCTGATTAAAGAAATTGTCCTCTTGGAGCCACCCTGGCGCCACCCCTGCCTCAGAGTCTGGAGTACAGAATTTAAATGTCCAATTTTCCGCCCGACTGAGACAAAATATCTGCCCGATTTAGTCAGGTTTCTGACATTTGGGGGTGGCTGCCCCCCCCCCGGCCCGTACGGCCATGCCTGGACTACCAGATGAAATAGCCAAACTTTGCTCCGTGAGTAGCTCAGCAACTGACCGTACCGTATGAAACACACAAGATAACAGCAACTATAGGCTTTGAGATCTTGGGATGATATTTACTATCATCTCTATATAAACTGTGTACTCTACCTACCGTGTAACTTGTAAAGTGAACAGGACTTATGCTATCTAGCTATGTGGAATGGAACTTACAATATATTGGAGAAACAAGAGTAATTCACAGCGCGCGAAGCGGGCCGAAAATTTTGGGTCATTTATAAGAGAAATTGCCCTCTTCAGAGCAAAAAAAAAATAGGTATATCGTATATCATTATCAAGTTGAGTAGTGAGTTGAGTGATTTTTTTTTGGCCCAGATCGCCAGTGGGGGGGGGGGGCGACTGGGGGAGCGAAAGCTTTCATGGGGGGCTGTCGCCCCCCCCCCCCCCCCCACGCCCCCCTGGCTACGCCACTGGTGGGGTGGGGACTGAGGAGGCAGAACATTGCAGGTACAGTATCTTGAACTGAGTTTCCTTCATTTAATAAAATAAGCTCCACTCCCCGCTTGGAATAGAGCAACACGTTTGTGTACTTTTCTCCTTGCCACAGAAGGTATGCTGATTATCTTTCAGTATCAATGGTTGCTTGGTTTCATGTGGTATACAGGTATATTGCATTCATTTCCTTTACAGCATTATTCCACATAGTGACTGGTTCCCACATTGAATTGTTACTGTTATTGTATTCTTTATCACCTATTGCAGTACAAAATTATTTCCACTGATCATACGTAGTCACTGTAGAGTTCTTTAACTTACTCGCATATGTGACTGCAGTCAATTAAATATTTGAAATGTTACATGGCTACAGACTCTCAATAACCCTGAAGTGACTAAGAATCATCCCCTAACCTGTCTTCTCGGTTTTAATGAAAACATATCTTAAATGAGAACTTACCTATCACGTGAGGTGAAAGGCCTTTCCGATGCTTTCCAAGTATGCATGTCTACTTCAGTACTGGTTGTAGTGTGGGCAAATGTTCATCATGCCCCAATGAGGCTAGTGCACCAGCCTTTCAAGGTTCCCCCCAGAAAGTTGATAAATGGGGTGTTTGGGTAACCAATTTGTGGTTAATGATGTATGATACTATGAGGTAGTGATATTATAGGGGAACGCTTCATGGCCTTTTGCCCTTGAGAGGGTAATTTTGAGAGGCCAAGAAGTCCTTAGGGGAAACAAAGGTGGAACAGGGGTGTCTAGAAAAGTGAGACCTAGAAACATAAGACCTAAGACCTAGAAACATAAGACCCTGAGAAAAATTCATAATGCCGTTGTCAGGAACCATCAAAGATACTGTAATACGTATTTCAGACTAAGATTAATGCAAAAATAAACCACAAACTGGGTGTGGGTGATTTTCCATCAGGGTCTTATGTTTCTAGATCCCTGTGTGGTTGTCTAGAAAAGTAAGATGGGGCATTCTGAGCTCTCCAGGTTGAAACTATCTATTCAAAATTGCTTTCATGTGGTACCTTGCATGTTTGATCTGGCCCAAATGTGGGACCCTTTCGGGAGGGGTCTGGCAGGATCTGAGCAGCAGTGAATTTTTCTGGCAAGAGTATTTCTGAACTCTGCAGAATACACTAGATAACTAAAAATTGGTTTCAAATGGTACTTTCAATATTTGCCCTAGGTTATTTGTACAATATTGGGCCTATGGATCATGATTTGGGGGCTGTCTGGCAGACCTTTTGCAGCAGTAAATCTGTCTTGCATGGGCCATTCTGTACACTGTGTGATGTAAATATTCCTTTGCAATTGGTTTCATGTGGTACCTCCAATGTTTGATCGAGCCCAACATTTTGGGGCCCATCTAGGATGTCTGCCGGGCCCTAGGCAGCAGACAGTTTGTCTGGCAAGAGTATTTCTGAACTCTGCAGAACACACTAGATAAGTAAACATTGGTTTTAAGTGGTATTTTCAATATTTATCCTGGGTTATTTCTGTGATATTGGGCCTATGGGGTCATACTTGGGGGCTGTCTGGCAGGCCCTGAGCAGCAGTAAATTTGTCTTGCATGGGCCAATCTGTACACTGTGTGATGTAAATATTCCTTTGCAATTGGTTTCATGTGGTACCTCCAACGTTTGATCCAACCCAACATTTTGCGGCCCTTATAGAATGTCTGCCGGGCCCTATGCAGCAAACAATTTGTCTGGCAGGGGCCATTGCATGCTCTGTACGATGTACTCATTCACTTTAAATTGGTTTCTGGTGGTACCTGCAATGTTTGATCCAATGCATTTTTTGGGCCCTTTTTGAGGTCCACAGGGGCCACATGCAGCAGGAGGTCTCCGACAGACATCCATATCTGCATACAGTAGATTAGGCAATGGATGGTGGTGTGGTCAAATATTGGTACCTTGTTCGTTTGATCAAAATGCTCTGGGCTGCCGGTCTATTGCACTTGTTGGTGCTCATTGTGAGCTGATGTGACTGGTGGTTAAAGTTTGTTGGGGACATAAATCATCAAACGGACGTAAAAGACAATACATTGGATACTCATTCCTTTTTGGTCAAAATTTGAGGTACCAGTGCCATGGTTGATTGCTCTTGCTTCGGTAACTAGAGGTGTATTTGTGATAGTTTAGGTTCAGTTTTTACCCTAAAACAGGGCATTTGGGCCCAGGCACGTAGCCACGAGGGGCACGTGCCCCCAAAAAATATTAAAAGAAGGTCTTGCACTGAACGAGGAAAAATTATTACCAGACCAGCCTATTTGGAATACAAATATAGGAAGAAAAAATGAAAAACCTCCCACCATTTTACACATAGATCTCATTCAAATTGGCAAAACATTTTCAAAGCGGAGGATCCCCTCACCTTAGACCTCTCCTACAGGGCGGCGAAACTCCAACGTCGGCAAAATTGGTTACGCTATCTACGGGCCTGTTCAGACCCCTCTCTGCAAAAAAATCCTGGCTCCGCCCCCATGCTTGTTCATTATTAATTTACACGTATTAAAAAAGGTAAAATTAAGATATCAGTGGCCCGTTAACCACCCCCCCCCCTCCCCACAACCAAATGCTTGTTAAAGATAGTGGATAAATGTTACATTCTAATGCCCACATATTTGTACATAATCCAGCTTTTCCGGGGCTTCTTGGTCTCCACGACAATTTTAAATTGAGCTTACGAGGACCTGCCACGGTATGTGGCCCCTGGACCAGAGAGGTTAAGCCTATTGTGACTTCCAAAGTGGCCCTTGAAAGGAAGTTTCCACCTCTGGGGTAAGCAGATCATTATTGCTCGGAATTCTCCATCCAGGTTGGATGCTCAAAATTGGGTGATTCAAGCTGCTCAGATGTACAGGAAAAGGTCTTCATATTATTTTCATACAACTTTCAAACCAGCACGATTAAGATCTTACTCTATTTAATTTTGCGAATGTTTAAAAACAAATGTTCTTTAGAGGATTGTCCATGGTCCCATAGAATTGGACCCCAAAATTTCCGATTTAACGTCATGGAATACACCAGAAAATACCTAATCCAAGCAGTGTTCATAGGCTATCAGCTAATAACATCTCGAACTCTATTCTGTAAAAGAGCGTCCCTTGTTATATAAAAGGTCTCCCTTTCTATGGCATCCGTCACATTTTCAGAGTTTTGATCCAACAATCAGATTCAGCGTCTTTGAAAGCAGTGGCGTCGCCAAGGGGGGGGGGGGGGGCAGGGGGCACGCGACCCCCTGGAAAACCTTGTGCCCCCGTGTGCCCCCCAACTGAGATTTGAGATTTTGAAAAAATATAGATCTCCTGTAAGTTCTGTAGTCAGAATATTTGACTACCATGTTTTCATATGATTTGATTCTTCTTAGGACAAGAAAAGGCAGCAATTTGTATTTTTTCGAATAAAAAAAAATCGCCCATCTCATAACACACTTGGTGTTCTCTGTGTCGAAGGCTGAGCATCGGTCTTGGTAATCTATCCATAACCCTTGCCGCCTCAACAGGTGTGAATATAGGTCTTGATAAAGTGTAGCGGAAATGTCTGCCTCGCGAATTCATTGACCAAAACAGTGAATGGTGTTGTTTCGTACGTGCCATGGAACTTGCCATTGCGAATTGTAATGCAAGCTCAGTGCCAGCAATTTCAATGACACTAGTAGATAGGGAGGGCAGGAAGGTACCCCCTGGAAGGGCCTTTTGGAAGGTTTTTGGAAGGCCCCTTTGGAAGTCCCCTCTAGACGCCCGCCGTCGAAAAGCCCGCGAAGAGTCTTGCGCAAGACTGGTCTTGCGCAATGCGGGTATTGCGCAACGAAGGGATAGATCAGACCATGAAGTTATAGACTGTGAATAGAAGGACCTTTCAAAAACAAAAGAAAAAAAAAGTGAAAGTACTCACCAAAATGAAAAAGCTGGTCAATATCCTCCTCACTCCAAAAAGAACACTCCAAAAGGATATATAGTCGAAAAATATGTACATGATTTTTAGAAACAAAAAAAAAAGTACGTTAACACACTAGCCACTGCAGTCTTCACGGCACTCCAAAAGACTAAAAGATTAAACGAATAAAACATCCACACGGAGGATGAAGTCCATCCCCCGTGCTTCTAAACAGTGGAACATCTCGACCATCGTCGTTTTCTTGTACTCATCAAACCAATGGTCTATTAACCGACGTATTTTTTGCGCAAAAGCGACAACTTCTGGGCCAAAATGTTCCAAGGGAGTCGCACTCCCACCGCGACCCCAACGGGTGTGTAGTAAGTAAAAGTCTTTGTCCCTTACCGACATCTCCAACAATTTAATAGCTGGGGTAAGCCCAGTCCGCCGTTTAAAGTCTATGACATCCTGTAAGTTCCTTACAGTTGTTAAAAATGTCTGAAAATCAGACAAAACTTTCAAAAAAGGTGAATTTTCTCCGGCCATAGTTGACAGTAATATTGTTAGTTAGTTAGTTGGCGTTTATAGCGTAACTGATATCGAATGGAAGACGGGTAGCTATGAGGGCTCTAGCTTTGTTGTGATATGTATTGCTTTTTTCAAACAGGGCGTTGCTAGAGACTCCCTGATTCAAGGGATAGGTCACTAAGGTAATATCATAACACTCGACGGGTGAATAGAGGTTTGTCTGAAAAGAGATATTGTTTGTGAGGGTGAGGGCTCCTAGCATCCTAGCATCTCGCAACAAACCGTGAAAAGGTTCAGCGTAAAATAGTAAATGGTTATGAAAACATTCGACAGTGGTCAGGATTGATTCACTATGCCGACGTAAAACACAACAAAATAAGTATTACTCAACAAGACTTCTATAGCATGAGAAAACCATGGAGGGTTGACGGTAGAGGTTACCAGGGTGATAAAATAACATGAAGAAGACATGATATACGGTTACAATGTTGTAGAACTGAAAGTGTTAATGCCTTATCGTGATAGTTGATTTGAAAGTCCATGCCATGATTGACAATGTATAATGTAATGTAATGCTGTGTTTATTTTCTGAAGCGACGCCTGTATTAAAGTCTGTGTGAAGTGTATTATACTGTGTTTTCTGTTTCTTTCTTTCTTTCTTTCTTTCTTTCTTTCTTTCTTTCTTTCTTTCTTTCTTTCTTTCTTTCTTTCTTTCTTTCTTTCTTTCTTTCTTTCTTTCTTTCTTTCTTTCTTTCTTTCTTTCTTTCTTTCTTTCTTTCTTTCTTTCTTTCTTTCTTTCTTACTTTCTTTCTTTCTTTCTTTCTTTTTCTTTCTTTCTTTCTTTCTTTCTTTTTCTTTCTTTCTTTCTTTCTTTTTCTTTTTCTTTCTTTCTTTCTTTCTTTCTTTCTTTCTTTCTTTCTTTCTTTCTTTCTTTCTTTCTTTCTTTCTTTCTTTCTTTCTTTCTTTCTTTCTTTCTTTCTTTCTTTCTTTCTTTCTTTCTTTCTTTCTTGTGTACTCTCTGCTGCGAATCAATCGATAGGAAAGTAAACCTTCTTTGGGAAATGTCCACAGGTCCTCTATTGAAAAGGAATCGATAATGAACAAAGGTCAGGTCCTGTTACAAACTCTCTAGACCAGTTTTCAAACAATGAAAAGACTCAGAGCTGCCGAGTCTAGATTGAAAGTTTATAAAGCAAAGGTCATTTCCCTTTTTGCGGGTAGTATGAATCATGGATCCGAGGCTTCAACATCCCTTCACGTGCGTTATAGCTGGGCCGACTCAATGTGGCAAAACGGTGTTTCTAAACAAGTTATTAACGCATACCCGGGTGATGATACACGAACCCCCAGAGGCTATTGTCTGGTTTTACGGGGAATATCAACCTCTTTACGATCAAACGTGCGAAACCTTGGGGGAAATCATTCCTTTTGTAGAGGGCGTGCCACAATCTTTTGACGACTACATAGACAAATCCAAACGAAATTTGATTATACTCGATGACTTGATGAGCGAAACGGCCAATGATAAAACAATTAGCAATCTGTTCACCAAAGGAAGCCATCACAAAAATTTGTCCTTTATCCTCGTGAGTCAAAATCTGTTTCATCGTGGTCGGGAAAATAGGACCATAAGTCTGAACAGTCATTATCTCATTTTATTCAAAAACCCTAGAGACGCGTCGCAAATAGCCTATTTAGCCCGACAAATGTTTCCCGAGAAACCGAAACATTTGCAAGAAGCTTACAAAGATGCCACCAGTAAACCCTACGGGTATCTATTTATCGATCTCAAAAGCAGTACACCCGAATCTTCCCGCTTGAGAAGTCAAATTCTTCCAGGTGAAGTGCAGTATGCTTACGTCAAAAAGCAGTCTAAAAACTCATAAAAAGGCTAGTCGCTCGACTACTTTTCTCATTTTGCGATCATGCAGCGTTGGCGTAAACAACAACCTTACTTGCATGTCCTGGCAAGGGGTTCTCCGAAACAAAGACAGGGTATCATCCACGGAGCGTCCAAAGAACTCATCAATTGTTTATGTGAGGGCGCTGTCAATACTTTAAAAGGAAACGTCCCTTTGAACAGACAGCAGAAACAAGGCTTAGCAAACATCGTCGCCAATTGCGTCAGTTAGCCAGCAGACGCGTATCCCAACAATCCAAAAAGAAAATTTTGCTACAAAAAGGAGGTTCGCTCTTGTCTGCATTGTTACCGCCCCTGATCGGAGTTCTCGGCAGCGTCTTGTTTAGCAAGAAATGAGTAGTATGGAACATACCAAGAAAATGGTGCTCGTGTCTCCCGACTATTTAGAGCGCGTAACCTCGACATTTCGACCCTCTCAATCACCAGAAACGGCAAAAACGCGAGTTCTCGAAGATCAGTTATCCGCGATTTTGCATGATCCACACCTGGACGATGCAAGCAAACTGAGGCGCTATAGCGATTTGCTACAACGTTACCAAACGTATGATATCAAATCCCACGAACCCGTCAAGATGAAGATTGTATCTGAATCGTCGTCAGAAACCAAACCCGAGGCTCAGAATGTATCCGGATCTCCCCAAAAAGATATTGAAAACGATGTGCTGGAAAGTCTTCCCAAAGCTTTCAAAGGCAAGGCTGTCCAATTACTCCGTAAGATTAACTCGAGCAATGGAGACCTTTCGTGGACGGATAAGGGGGAATTGATTGTCAAGGACCGTGTTATTAAAGGTTCTCATATGGTGGATTTAATTAATGACGTCGTGCGCAAACGTAAGGGTATTATTCCGATTGGCGCGACTGATTTTGCCAAAGAGTTGGCTGAACTTAATCTACCCAGAGAACTCGTGGGAAACCCAGACCGTTGGAAAGAGATGACCCGTGGGTTGGAAGACCCGACACCCGAAATAGACTCTTCTACAAAATCACCTAAAGTAGGGGCGCTACTCGGTTTCTAAAAGATGAATATCTGTACGGTACGGCATATTACCTGCCTGCCCCCAACACGACGCGTTCCCGGCGAAAACAGCCGAAAGCGAAGCTGACGTGGGAAAAATATTAAAAGTCCTTGCGCGTACATGTTTGTTTCATGTATCTTGTCGAATGACGTGATGGATTGTTTACCGAAAAAAGGTCTCTCGTTGAATTGTACAGTTCGCAAAGTTGTATGTCCATCCGCGTGTTGCGGTGGCACTGTGCGCGTACCCGAGGCTAGGCATGGACAAGTATCTAAGCGATCTATACTACGACCCTTCGCATCCAGCCGGTTTCGGAGGAGTAGCCGCGATAAAACGGGCAGCCAAGAAGGACAACAAGAACATCAGCGTGAAAGAGATCAAAACGTGGTTACAAAGTAGAGACGCTTATACGCTACACAAACCTTTACGAAGAACGTTTCGTCGCAATAAAGTCATTGTCTCGGGTATTGACAGTCAGTGGCAGGCGGATCTGGTAGATATTTCTTCCTTTTCAAAACATAACAAAAAACACAGATACATATTGACTTTCATCGATATATTTTCCAAATTTGCGTGGGCCCGAGCTTTGAAGGATAAAACGGGGAAAACAATTGTACGCGCTTTTCAAAGTATTATCAAAGCCCATAATCGTAAACCTCAAACGCTGCAAACGGACAAATGGAAAGAGTTTATTAATCGACCTTTTCAACAATTTCTACGCGCTAATCATATTCATTTTTTACGACGAATAATGAAACGAAAGCCTCCGTCGTGGAAAGATTCAACCGTACCCTAAAAACCAAAATGCGGCGCTATTTTACAGCTAATAGAACGCGCACATACATTGATGTCTTGCAGAAATTTCTGGTTGGGTACAACCGGAGAAAGCATAGTAGTATTGGGATGGCTCCCGTGAATGTTAATAGAAGTAACCAAGAAGAAGTGTGGCAAAGACTGTATGGCACTATTTCCAAGTCAAGTGTACCCGCCTTCAAATTCAACTTGGGAGATGCCGTGCGTATCAGTTTATGGCAACGCAGCCGTTTCAGAAAGGCTACCTGCCACAATGGACCGAAGAAGTTTTCACGATAGCTGAAAGAGAACCTCGCTTACATCCCGTATACCGCCTCAAAGATTTCGGTGGAGAGTTGATTGAGGGTACATTTTATGAACAAGAACTTCAAAAAGTAGAAAAATCAAATCAAGTTTATCGCATCGAAAAAATTATAGGCAGTCGCGTTAAAAATGGTCTGAAAGAATATTTAGTCAAATGGGAAGGTTATCCGGCAAAATTCAATAGTTGGGTGACTGACATTTACAGGTACAAGAATATATAAAACACAAAGGTCAAGTTGTATTCGTTTCAGTTGGTTATATCGTTGGAGGAAGAGACATGGCGTCGTCATTTTACGTGACATTACCGAGCAACAGTTCTCCTGAAGTATATCCGGACAACACTTTGACCCATTTTCGCGTCAAACTTCCTCAACCCATTACTTTGGAGGGTCAATGGGAAGTCGGATTAGCCGAAATAGTGTATCCGCATCAATGGTACAATCTCGACGGTGAGAGTACGTATTCCTACACCGGCAACGGAGAACAGTGGTGGACTAAACGTATCCCTCCGGGTTATTAGGAATGAAGCTGGATTACTCAACCTGCTAGAGACCAACTTAGGGCCGATGGTTCGCTACTCGTGGGATGATAAAAGTGGCAAAGTGACCGTTCACTTAAGAGAGGGTGTTGAAGTGATTTACAAAGGAGCTTTGGCCGAAATATTGGGTTTCAAAGGTGACACTCATATTAGGAGTTCCCTCACCATAGATAATCCCATGGATATTAAACACCTCCATAACTTATTCGTCTATTGCGATATTGTAGAGCCCCACGCGGTGGGTCACGCCAAAGTGCCACTCATACGCGTAGTAACCGTGAAGGGAAGATACGGTGACGATGTCAATTCTATCTACACCAATATTTATTATCACCCAGTCAAACAAAAATATTTTGATACAATCGAAATAGATATAAGGGATAGTGCCGGTCGTAAAATATCATTTCTACGCGGTACCGTCATCGTGACACTACACTTTCGTTTGCAAAGAGCGCCGCAGTTTATTTAAAACCCTTTATCATGCATCATCACCGTCAGTTTCGCGTTAATCCACGCCACTACGAGGACTACTATCTTCATCAAATTGGTCATGGACTGCCCGTTTTTCGCGGCGGGCGCGGACAACGAGGACACGGTATAGGCAATATACTAGGTGGCTTGTTTCGCTCAGCCGTACCCTTGCTCAAGAAAGGGGCCAAAGCCTTGGGTAAAGAAGCCTTGCGCACTGGCATGGCTGTCATAGGCGGATCCAGGGGGGGGGCAACTAGGGTCAACTGCCCCCCCTATGACCAGTTTAGCGCCCCTCAATACAAGAAAAATGCGCCCCTGCGTCCTAAAAGTTAAGTAAAAACTGCCCGAAAAGTAAGAAAAAAAAAAAAAAAAAAGGTCCCCAGAATTTCGAACCGTATAGCTATATATAACTACGGCAATGGGAGTTGGTCTCCAAAATGTAGTCGGTCAAAGTCAAGAGTATGCGGCCCCTGCATGATGTTGGCGCCCCCCTTTTCAAACTGCCCCCCCCCCCTTCAGCTAGGGGCTGGATCCGCCCTTGATGGCTGTGGCGGGGGACGTCTTGGATGGCAGATCTTTGAAGAGTTCTGTGAAAACCAGAGGTCTGGCCGCTTCAAAAAGGGTTGCGAGAAAGGCAGTCTCCAGCGTCACGGCTTCCTCGAATGGTAATAAAAAGCGACAACCACCAGAAACAATCGAGGCAAGGTCGGGAACAGAGCTCCAGACATTTTTGATTAACACTTAGTACCAGTATGTCTTTGCTTCACGAGCACTCGTGCGAATGCACGAAGTCAGAGTTGGATCTGTTTGTCATTCCGCCGACTCAGACGAGTACCGAGAAAGGTCAATGGATAGAGTATCACCCCATAGCGAATATAACAGACAGCGGACCTATCGAATTTTACGTGTCGGGATCCTCCGAAGAGTACATTGACTTGCCACAAACGAAGCTTTACGTGAGAGCGAAAATCACTTTATCAAATGGTGATGAGTTACCCGCGGGTTCAAAGGTCGGGCCCGTCAATCTGTTTTTGCAGTCGCTCTTTAGTCAAGTGGACGTCTCTCTCAATGAACGGCTTATATCACCTTCCACACCCACTTACCCTTACCGCGCTGTGATTGAGACGCTGTTGAGTTATGGTTCTGATGCGAAACAAACGCAGTTGACTTCCTCCTTATTTTACAAAGATACGGCCGGTTCGATGGACAATCCCGATCCCTTGGCGGCCGATGATGCCGTTAATCAAGGTTTGAAGACGCGAGCCGCTTTCACTAGGAGAAGTAAAACAGTCGATATGCTTGGTCCGATTCATAGCGATATCTTTTTTCAAGACAAATATTTGCTCAATGGCGTCAGCATGAAATTGAAGCTGATCAGGAGCAAAGATCAATTTTGCCTCATGTCCGCTGACGCCGATGTCGAATACAAAGTTGTTATTCAAGATGCTTCTTTGTTTGTCAGAAAGATTAAACTCAATCCCGCCATGCCCCTAGCACACGCTCGTGCTCTAGAAAAAGCCACCGCCAAATATCCCATCAGAAGAGTGGTGACAAAAATGTTTTCGATTCCTGTGGGTAACATGTCATTTGTTCAAGACCATATCTTTCTCGGAAAATTGCCTAAGAGACTCATTGTGAGTTGTGTCACTAATACAGCATTCAACGGCTCGTATGTAGAAAACCCATTCAACTTCCAACATTTTAACGCCAATTTCCTGGCCGTGTATTTGGATGGCAAACAGATTCCCTACAAACCCCTCAAACCAAATTTCGACCCAAACTCGGGGGGAAATTACATTCGAGCGTATCACACGCTGTTCTCCGGGACAGATAAAATGAATCACGACGAAGGGAATGTCATCAATCGCGAAGAGTATGCCAAAGGCTACACGCTGTACGCTTTTGATTTGACACCAGATTTATCTTCTGGGGATCACTATAATTTGGTCAAACAAGGGAATCTTCGCATGGAACTACAATTTCAGCGACCGCTGACCACTACTGTCAATGTTGTGGTCTATGCCGAATTGGATAATCTCATCGAGATTGATAAAGCCCGTAACGTGATTTTTGACTACACCAGTTGAGTTTGATAAGCATCATTATGAACGCCAACCAGATAGCGCATGTTTTACTTTCCGACTCCTTTACCAAGACATCGTTTCAAGGAATATTTCCTTCCGACGCCCTGCGAGAACTACAACCGAACTATCCCTGCTCTTTGGTGATAAATCTAGATCCGAGTCATCTACCTGGAAGTCATTGGGTGGCTGTGTTTATATCGAAGGAGAAACATGGGGAATATTTTGACTCGTATGGTTTACCGCCCTCAACATTATCAAGTATTCACACGTTCATGAATCGTACGTGTTTGAAACATGATTATAACCAAAGGACTCTACAGGGACTATTTTCGAATGTGTGTGGGCATTACGTCATATTTTTTCTGCTGCACAAAAATCGAGGTTGGAAGATGGAAACTATAAAGTTTTGGTTTACCGCGCAACCGGATGTCAATGACCAGATGGTGTATGAATTTATCTCCAAGTATTTTCTTTGTATAGAAGAAGGGCATCGTAACTTGGCTTTTGGGACCCAGACCGCCGTCTCCAGAGGGAAAAGGGGATTTTGACCTATGTATATACTTAGGGTCCCGGTGTAATGCCGTGGGGTGGGGGGATGGACTATGAATGACGTAGACTTAGATTGTTTGAAGTGTTAAATAAAATAATGAAAGGCAAAAAAAAATATACAAACGAGTTTCTTTGTCGTTTCTTTATCACATGTATTCATATGTTCTTTCTTTTCTTTTGGTAAATGATAGATGACGCATCACATATATTCATGAACATTATAGCGTATAATTCAGTTCGACAGAATCATAATCGACGTGTCCTAGGTGTTTGGGGATGAAATCTTCCTCCAAATGATGGCGAATATTTTCGTCCAAGTCTGTCTTCTCCAAAGCATCTACGGCCTTTTGGGGTGACTCCTTCCAACTCGTTCTGATAGTGTTCATCACGGCGTTGAGGGTAGGTGTGTCTATCACGTTCAGTAGGTAGTCCCGCGCAGTCTCCACGACCCACGCGTTTTTGATTAAATGCTGCATGTCGTTGAAATACATATCGGAGACGGGCATGCAAGACCCAAAGTTCAGACAACGGTGGTCGAGTTGAGAAGGCCAGCCCATGTCGCAGCCTTCGCAGTTTTGTTTTAAGTATCCATAGGTCACTTTATCCATCATGGTGGCAAAAATAAATTCCAAGATTTGTACAACGACGGGTGGTACGTCCTTCATTGTAACGCTAGAGTTCTCAATATCTGCGGTGAGAATAAAAGAAAAGCGAGGCATTATTGCAAGTTCTTCAAAGCCTCTTGAATAAGATAGACTTGTTGGTACAATTTCTCCCACTCCGCCACTTTTAAATTGATTCCTTTCTTGCCAGCCAAGAGTTTGTCTTTCGTGTCTCCACCAAAATATTCTCTAATGTTCACGTAGGGTTCCCCACGGAAGCGTTTGACAACGACGTAGCGCTTACCTCCCAAGGGAAAGCGTGTCATAGACTCGTCCATCAGTTGTTGATTGGGTTTGCCGAGAAAGCGGCCAACTTCCACTGGTTTCTGCGCTATGGGTGATTCGGCTGCCTCCTTATCAGACACCTCCGACGCCCCGGCTGCGGCGTTGATGGCCGAAAGTCTCACGGCTTCTTGTATCAGGGGCAGATCCCAAGCACTCTGCTTCGTCTCCTCGTTGAAAAAATAAGGGCGGTCCTCTGAGAGACTGTAGTGTACACGCCAACCGGCCTGGTACAATTCGTCGGGCAGTTCTGGTAGTATCTGAGCGTCATCCATGGTAAATTTTAATAGAGGGTTGGTTGGTTGACAAAGTTCGAAAAGTGTATAATACTTCACGAGCTTGGAAGATACGTATCAATGTAGTAAGCAGTTTCGAAATGAATAACATCCTAAAGCGAGATTACTTTATATACACTCCTTGCAGTCTAAAAATAGCAATGAGGTGACGTCTAGGCTGCTGTCATACGCTAAAAATAGATATGATTGCGACATTCTCTTGCGTCACCGGTTGAAAAATCGTGTCTGGACGGGTCGAGGGATCGATGTGTGTCATTGTCTCCCTGTGATGACGTGTTCATATTGCGACATCATTTACTTGTCTTCCAGGGTTGACGTCATAGTGTTGCGACATACTATCGATTGGTCCCGAACGTGTCTGAACTTGCCTTAGCCGCTGCACACGCGTCGTAAAACCATCACGCCCCCTAACCATAGCCCGAGGACCGTGAAAATAGCGATGTAGGAAGGCATCTTTCGGGGTAGTGTCTTGAATGTCTCGTGAAAATTGTTCTGTTGAAAGAAAAAAAAAAAATTTGAAAATAGGATCACGACGTGTGATTCGCTGTCTTACAGACGCTAGGTAAAGTATTTGAGACGGACACTGTTGTTCTAGGGAAAGAAAAATGTGACAATGCGTGTACTTACCCAACCGCCTTGCTCCTCTATCCAACGTTTTAGATGACACTCTACATATTCCCCCGCGTATCGACCAAACTGTTCGAGGGTGTCTTTCTCGTAGCCCTGCTTTTGACAATATTTGGCTAATCTTGCTGCAAATACATACACCATCACGATTCTACCCCAACTGCATTCTTCATTCTCAAAAACAGCGTCAAAAATAACTCGCACGGATCTTTCACCATCCAAAATAGGATCGTAGTGTAATTGACTGACCATCCATTGTAATGCTAAACTGTATCTTTCCTCCACTTGGTCTCCTGCGCGTCGAAGGGTTTCTGCGTATACCGAAGGGCTTGTATCTGTATCAAACCCCAATTTATATCGAACGTAATCCTCTCCCAGCTCTCGAGCAATCTTTCCGTGCGATGTGTTTGCCATACTTTTTCCCTCGTTGACTTAATTCTTATGCGACAAAGGTTTTATAGTCTGTATACGCTTCTATTTATAGTCTATGACATCATCTGTACCGATTCTGCGTGTCTGAGTGACGACGGACACGATCCCAATAGTTGAGCGCTATAGCAGCGGTTATCAAAAACAACGTTACTGAGGAAAGTCTGGCCTCTACCTGACGCCACGGCTGTCATACTATTTGCCAAAGGGTCGATAACACCAGCTGAATGAAGAAGTTCGCGAAAGGTTGATTCCTATCTCTCACATACCACTGCATTATGATTAACGTTACAACACTGAAGGGCTGCATGGTCCAAATGAACTCTTACTTGGCGGTTATCGTACTATATATCATACATATCCCTTCGTTGCGCAATACCCGCATTGCGCAAGACCAGTCTTGCGCAAGACTCTTCGCGGGCTTTTCGACGGCGGGCGTCTAGAGGGGACTTCCAAAGGTGCCTTCCAAAACCTTCCAAAAGGCCCTTCCAGGGGGGTACCTTCCTGCCCTCCCTATCTACTGACACTTTTCTGCATTTTCTTCGAAAAAATAATTCCAATAAATTTTAAAAGGGAAATATATGATACAAAATTCTATGATCCCTTTAATCCCCTTAAGACTGCAATCACTCAGTTTGTGGATCATGAAAATTTCACGTTAATTGAAAAGTCCACAATGGAACGAATATTTGATCGTTGATTCGGCAATTACACATGCACGTTTTTCACTTTCATGAGAATTTCTCAATCCATGCATAATTTTTTTTTATTTCCTAAAAATTCGTTATTTTTTGACACAAATTTTACTTCAAAAAGGTAGCGTATGTGGCACCAGATTGCATCTAAGGACACCTAATTTTTCAAAAATTTTCAAAGGGGAGGGGACCTCCCCCCTTAGACCCCTCCCCAGGCCGGCGTTTACACAACATACTACGTACGCCACTATTTTATTGTGCCCCCTCATTGAACTGTTGTGCCCCCCTTTTGCCCCCCCCCCGAATGAAAAGTCTGGTGACGCCACTGTTTGAAAGCACTGGAAAATATTGTCAAATCCTTTAAAATTTCAATCGTGAAAGGGCACCACTACCTTCTGTTGATCAATTTTGGCCGCCATTTTGTTTATGCTAATTACATACAGCGTTCCACAGTGCCAGAGTGCCACTAGCTATTTGTTTCATCTTGAACACTATAACCAGCAAAATCAATCAAACAAGCTCCAACCACTTCGATAGTATTTCATTTATTAGTAATAACTGTGAGACCGCAATGATACTGAGCATAACAAGGAAAATTGGCTTTGGTTCTTTAAGAAGGCTTTGGGAAACTTTGGTAGACTTGGAAAGATCCAACCCTAGCAACTCTATTTCCTACAAATGTATAGTTAGGCCCTCTTTTGTGGGGGAGGAATCGTTCGTGGTCGAGAAACTTGTCTGTGATTGGGGTTGTTAATGTTACGATTTCAGCGCAATTTACTCTTAAAAATACCATGGTTATATATTGTAAAAATACGAAACTTGCATGGCAAAACCTTTTACTGACACCAACTTACTTCTCTCTGGTATTCGTGACTTTCAATCTCTTGGTCTCCGACATAATGCTGTAGAAATGCATAAAATGCTCAAAGTAAGGATAGCTGCTCTTTGAACTACTGCCGCCCAACATACTGAAGCCGAATTTTATCTACCATTGCGTCTCAAAAAAAGACAAATGTTAATAACGTTATAGGAGACGTATAACTGATACAATACTACATATCTGGCTCTGCTTTATATCCTCTATGTTGATTCTTCCAAAAGGTCAGTCAAAGTCATAGAAACGTGAGTTAATCTGGTAATCGAAGGAAAGTTAAAGTGCGTTCCAGGATTAGTAAACTGTGTGGGACTCGAGACCTATCTCGGACAACGGTCTGCTCCCGAGTCGCGATTTAAAGGGCTCTGAATCGTGACTTAGACTTAGAAAGCAAGGACTTGGACTCTGTTTCATGTAGCCCGGGCTCTTGACCCTGCCAGAAGGTTCCCGAGAGCGAATCGAGACCTGACGAATTAAATGTTAGTTTTATGCACTAAATACGTAGTACCATTGCATTTACATTTTTTCTCTGCAGTGCCTGTATAAATCCACATGGTATCAAAGTCTTTGCAATATTCGCGGTCAAGTGAAGATGATGTTATGGTAAAATCTATAAATCATACGACACAAGAAGATTACATAAAAGGACTGGGGGAAACATTGGTAGCTAAGCCAGCTGTTTGATGACTGTAGAAATATAGATAAAATAATGCACACTTAGTCTAGTACTAGTCAGGGTAACCCTGACAAAAAGAGGTTAGGCCCTCTCATGGGCTACTGAAAAAGTGTTATTGAAAAATAACCCTTAGTCCAGTTGCAAATGATGAGACAAAAAAGAAGTACAATTCCCCTAGGCAGGATTACCGCATCAACAAATTGACGGCTGACTGGGAGTAAACGGATGTTTAAGGCCTTGGTATATACACATTATTTGGTAGACTGCGGTGCTTTCTTTTTACTGCAAAAGCCATGTGTTAAGCTAGGGCTAGCCTGCTTAGAAACCCTCTTTGGCTCCCGCCGCCGTGGGCAATCGCGTTTTGAAAGTAATAATCTGAATGAAAAGTTCTGTTAGGAAATGTTTTGGGGTCAGCTTTGCTAAACTTGAGGATTTTCGTACATCTTGGGATTTTTGTACATGGTTTCGGATTAGGATAGAACCAATTGAAAGGATTTTCTTTCCTATTTGCCTTCCAAGTAATACAATGCTCTAAACGTTTTGTCACGTCCGTGACTCACTACTTGCAATCTACTGACGCACGAAATATACAGCCAGCTAGTGGTTTTTTTCCATGCCTTGTGTACTCTATTCCTCACACTGAATTACTTTTCTATCGTAGCTCATCATACTTTATATGGATCGAGTCTGAGTCTGCTGGTCAAATTGTATATGTTAACTGCAACCGGAAGGTAATGCCTAAACTGGCAGATTTCTTTCTATCATTCGATCAATTATGTGTAAATGGGTTGCCTAACGCATTTTGATGTAATGCTAACTTGGGGAATTCTGGGGCAGTGTATTCCAGCTGAAGACGGGTTTCTCACTGCCCACCTTATTTTTCTTTATGATAGAAGGCGTTTACAGGGTAAGTATGAAACCAAAAAGGCCAAAGGTTAAGTGATTTCCATACGGTTTGAATATGCATTGTCTCACTAATGTTAACGCCTCAAATTTATTCTTCTTGAGATATCATGCTTTAGGACGTTTTCACAATTTGACTTATAGTGACCTCACATGTGTTTTCCCTTTCAAAAACAGTCGGTTATTGATTATTGAAAACAACATGGGTAAGTCCGACTGCTGCGTATGAGATTTCATGGTTAGCATGTGGATGCCTCTATACAGCATTCAATAATTCAATCGATTTTGGTGGCAATCAAAGGCCATTTGAAGTCAAAAGAAGTCAAACTGTGAAAACCTGGTTGACGAAGTTTTCAACATACATCTTCTAGTGACTCCACATGAACTTTCACCTCCAACGAAATCAAAAGGGTCCTTTTGAGTTGTAATTTGTATGCGGCATCTGTGTATGAGATACGTCAGTTTGAAAGGCCCGCCAGTGACCTCAGATGACCTTTGAACACGATCAAAGCAATAAGGGCCTTCCTCTTAATAAAAAAAATTATTATATGTAAGACAGATGGATGGATTATGAGAAATAATCCCATCTGATTCCCTGTGGAAGATAGCAGTACGTGCAAGCACGTACTGCAGAGGGCCGAAGGCTTGAATAAACAGTTAGTCGTTTTAAAACGACGTCCTTCTCGTTTTTACCGTATTTCTTACGCATATATATATATATATATATATATATATATATATATATATATATATATATATATCCATTTATATTTATTGCTATGGGATATATAAATATGAGGACTGACGAAGTTTTGGCTCAAGACACAACGTGTCAACGAGATAGGAATCACAAAACGAACATTCACAAACCATCATGAATACATAGGTTTCTCTTTCATCGAAAACAACAAGATTTTTCTACTAAAGCACCGTACAGACCTCCATTAAAAGATTACGACATGTACATACAGTATAATTCATCCACACGGCAAATGTGAGAAATTTTGTGCACAATTCCTCATACCACGTTTAATACAGTAATTCAGTTTCGGCTTCTGATGACGCAAAGACAACCTCTCAACCTCTGCAGGCTCTTGCATCAACAACTTAATCTAAAAATGATCCAAGATTCCTATGATCCTTATGTAATCACGCTTAAATTGTTTTCAGAGTTTGAAATAAGTGACCTCAAATTGACCACGTATCACAATAAGGCCCATTTTCCCAATGAGGGACAACCACATACATTCTACATATACTGCAAATATCCATGCTGATGGGACTAAGATTTTAGAGTTTAACTCTTGATGAAGCTTTATGACGTCTGACTTCCACCAAAACAACAGAAATCATGTGCCCAATCTTAAAAACGTAACATTTAGGACAAATACACATTGTATGTGCATTTGTTCTTCAGATTTTGACCTCTGGTGAACAAAAATGACGTTTGATCTGTACCAACTACGATAGGCTTTATCAACTCAATGTGGCAAATCCACACATTAAGAATGAAGAGATTCCATTGTTCTTACCGTGAGAGTTTGAACACTTGTGACTCAAGGTTGACGTTTGACCTCTTCCAAAACAAAAAGGGTTCTGTACTTAATGTGGCACATACACACATCAATATGAAATATATTCATTGCTCCTGTTTTAAGAAATCGTGTTAAAAAATAATCACTTTTTCCTATGGTGACCCCAGATGACATTACCCCTTTCACAAAAGTGATATGGCCCGTCCATTCGTACAGGCACCTGCACACACCACGTATGAAAGTTAGCAATTACTCTTATCTTGAGATATTGTAATTCTAAAGTCTGAAGACTTTGACCTATTTTGACCCGCAGTTGACCTTTGGCCCCCTCAAAAATCCACAGAATTCATCAACTGAGTGTGAAAAATCCACACTATACATTGAGACTATTCTTTGTTCCCAACTTGAGGTATCGTGTTTACAAGGTTAGTGTCACGACGCACACACGCTCACCTGCACATATACACATATACAACCATTTATGCACATACTAGCATACAGACAAGCCATTGTGATTGCAAAGGGTCTTTTATCATCGAAACCAATCATTTTTATGTTGCATTTCCATGTTTATCAAAGATAAGGTATCTAATACATTGCACATTAAGTACAAAAATTATAAAATGCCCAAACCTTCCAACGGCCAGATTCAAGATTGAGTACAAACCAGTATTTCCAAGGATGCCATAAAACTGCGAAAGAAAACCAGATTCAGGAACCAAAACAGGAAGTGTAAATTGCACTTCAGATTAGGCGCGTAGCTACGGGAGGTAGGGCCTGGGGGGCTTTCCCCCAGATGTTTTCTAGGCCCCCAGAAATTGTGTGTGTCCTAATAAAATTTGTAAGAATTAAGGACGACGATCAATGCCTTGATCCCCCACCCCCCATCTGATACCTAAGACCCCTACAAATTTCAGCCTAGCTACGCCCCTGCTTCAGTGATAATCGATGCATAATAATGCAACTGAAAAAGCTTAAGAATTCAAATAAACAAAACATAAACCATCTGTCTCTATTGAAAGATTCATGTGTTCAATAAATAAAATAGCCTGCATTTTTAATTTACCTGTCAGTACAGGTATTGAGACGTATTCGAAAAGCTAAATTCAGCTAAATTCTAGGGACAAAATACAATTGTTTATTTAAAAAACGTTTAAATTCATCACATTGTATAAGAGGCATTACGATTGTCATCTGTATGCTGTGATGGAAACAACGTCGAGACAACAATTTTGCCACAAATTTCTAAGCATGACCCGATACAGTCACACCTCCTGATCACAACTGTCATCATAAAATGCATTGTACCTACCCGTAAAGTCGCGTTCATTCATAGTCAAAAGAGACGGATCTGCAAGCGTTAAATACTCTGGCAGCTCACAGTCAGAAAAGCTGCAAAGATGATGAAGAGCACAAGATTAGAATGAACATATTGCGCACATTTAATAAAGTCAAAGTAATCCAATTAGTACATTCCTAATTTTGGTAATATTTGACCTAGAAGATTTTAGAGATTCACCCCCATTTGTGAATGGATTACTTCCTGATAATTCCTAAATTACCAGAAAACGCGGGATCAACGGAAAATATCTGGAAGGTCTTAGCTGATAGCTAGTGACAACTTACGGAAAGCGCATGTTATACCAAGCTGCATCAAATCGACGATTTAGGATACTGAATAATCATTGAGGGGTACCATTTTTATTTAAAAAAAAAAAAACTGTCAAGAAAGGGTCGCCGGGAAACAATGGTCCTCGTAGGATTATTTTTATGGCCTAGCTAAAGGAAGGGGGAGGGGAGGTGGGGTGGGGGAGCAACTGCTTCCCAATTGAATTCTGAGGTTTTAGGTACATTCGCTGATTTTGTCGGCACCATCATGCAGGTTTACAAATAACTCATACGATTTATAGTCTAAATATCTGGTAATGCGTAGTGCAAAAACGACCCTGGTTGGGTCCAGCGGGTGCAGCCCCCGAAGCTCTGAGGTTTAAGTATATCTCTGGGTGAAAAATTAAGTCTCAGGTTGGATATATTTTTGTTCGTATTGCATCATCAAATACAAACTAGATCCCACTAATTTTAATGTATTAGGCTATTCCTCTCGTCAGGCCGCTATAGTTTTTTAAGCGGTTGGGATCCAGAGGTCCGCCAGTGCTTTAGCTAAGGCGTTTTCTCAATGCGACATTTACTGATCTGTGGCCTGGGGGAGGGATCTAAGCGGAGAGGATGTCCCCCTCCCCTTTGGAAATTTTTGGAATTTGAAAGGTGCCTAGATCGCAAATGGTGCAATATTTGAGTGGATTTCTGCCCTAATGAGGAACCTCAAAATTTACACCCGTCGGGTAGAAATTGCTTGTCAGATTTTTTTTTGTGCGACATTTGTCGCCGTTTATGCGACAGTGCCCCACAAATAGGGCTGGCTAAAACACTGGACCGGCTCTACTGGGCCCCTGGTGGGGGTCCGGGGGGCTTCGCCCCCAAGCTCTGAGGTTTTAGCATAATCTCTCGGTAAAAAATTAAGTCTCATTCAGGCTTGGTATATTTTGGTTCATAATGCATTATCCAATGCTAAGATTACGGTTAATTCTTATGTGTTAGGCTATTCCTCCCGTCATGCCACTATACTTCAGGTGCTGAACTTGTCGTTCAGAATTGGAACACTATGTGTTCAGCATTTGAACACTAGACGCGTCAGGCGTTCAAATACGATAAGTGGATAGGCGTCCGGCGTTCAAAAAGGGAGAAAAGGTGTTCCGAATCTTAACACAAGCGTTCAAAATATGCTTTGAACGCCAGGGTCTGAAGATGGGTTCTGTATGTTTCATTTCGGTGTTCAAAACTTAAAAGCCTGAGAATGCAGTGAAGGGAAGACAAGCGCGGCACGCATTATTTTTTTCCCGGGATGTTTGTGGGTAAACCGGATCCTCAGAAGTTTGCAAAATGTGTTTGAAGTCAAGGTTGGTGTTAAGAAGACTGGCTAAGAATACCCTCTCCATGGGTAATCGGGTGCTGCTCCCCATGGTGATGATAAAAGTGAGGAATAATGTGCAAAAAGTGGTTTTTCAAGAATTTTATATGACCCGAAATAGTGCACCTATACGGAAGCCGTTAATTTCCTTTCTTTCCCTAGTTCCCGACGGACTCAGTCACTCGTCCAATTACACCGACGGCCGTTGATACGGCCGTATAGGGCCGTCACATGCATAATCAATTTGCCGACGGGCCTTCAACTTGAATGGACCAATTAGATGAAGAGCCGAAAATCGAAATAGCCGATAAGAGACTAACCCGTTCTCTCTTTCTCTTTTTTCTTTTCATTCCCCGTCTTCCCTTTCCTTCCCTTCCTTTCCCTTTATTTTCTCTTCTTTTCTCTTCTTTTCCTCCTCTCCTCTTTTCCTCTTCTTTTCCTTTCCCTCTCCCTCTCCTCTTTTTGCCGACAGACCGAAAATTTGCCGATGGGCGACCAAATCTGGGGGTGTGACACCCCCACACCCCCCTCTCGCTACGGCCATGATGACATAAGGTGGACAATCAACATACCGCAAACATCACAATTTGACTTTTTTCAATTATATTCTTACTCCATGAGACTATAACAGGCAGATAGGATAGATAGATAATGCTGAGGGCTTGAAGAAGTAGGGGAGAATGGATTATTTTCGGGGTTTCCCGGAGCTTTGGAACAATAATTTTAAAAATGGGAGATCTAGTACCCAGAGTGGGTGCGCGCGAAGCGCCCTGAAAAAATCGCATTTTTCATACGTTCAAGTAATATGAGTAATAAAAATGCTAATAAAGAAAATTATCCTCAAGGACAGGGCTCTTGAGCCCCTTTGCTAAGCGCCTGTTCCTTATTACGGTAACGAAAATGGCACTTTCCGTGCCTTACAACTTGCTTCTAAACAATCTTTAAAGGTAAAATGCAGTCATCCCAATTTGAATTAGTCTAGTAGTCTATCCTGTTTCATGAATGGCTCTTGAGAATCATGTGACAATATTTTTCTCACTGAATTCTAAAATTTATTTAGAGTAACTCATCGGTTTACCTTAGATATCCGATATTTAAGTCCTTAATTATCATGAAAGGTACTTGAAAGAGTAATAAGAAGAAATTAGTGAAAATTAGCTGTTGTTTCAAAATAAGTTTTGGGGACTGCTCTTGTCCTTTAAAGAGTTCGTAAATTTACATGGATGGTAATACAAATTTTCCTTTGAAAATTCTAAGGGAGGGGGAACTTCCCCTACGCTGCGTACGGCCATAGGGGCATTAATTGGTGGTTTCAATGATAATAGAAGAGTTTGTACGAAGTTATGACAAAAGAAGCAGGATGTTCTACAGGAAGTAGCCCCGAAGCAATGTTTAAAACGGGTGCGCGCGAAGCGAGCAGAAAAGAACCGCGTTGAGACATTTAATTGTAGCGTATTGTTTTTCTTTCGTTTTAAACTGCAGTATTTTTCATTGCATTAAAAAAATTACCTAGTTTTCCCCAGGTGTCTGTTCTTTCCATAGAACAGGATAAGGGAACCTATATCCCGCTCTATGGAGGCTCTTTTTATGTTTCATTTTATCGATGGTCTGGGACAAGTGCTCCTCAACTTTTTTATTAGTGTGAAAAATAAGGTTAGTGTCGATTTTGAAGGTTATAAACTATGTGATACTTCAAAAAGTTAATGAAATCTTTTGTGGGTAGTTTTTACATGGACATTGTCAAGGGCATCGGCAGTTAAAGTGCCAGGGAAATCATATTTATTGGAGGCTGCATCTTGGGAAGTTGTGGCCGGGGGAGCCTTTAACCGCGATCGCCGACGGCTGGGAACTAAGGGTCCTCCCAGAGAAATCTTTCTTAAATTTGACGGCTTTTGTAACCATTCTGGACAATTTCTTGAGAAAATTCTGCTTCCCCAGTTGTAATTTGAAATGCAAATGAAATAGTTTCCATATGATGATCGCAAATTTAAGATAGTAACCGTCAGTCAATTTGCTAAGGATGGTGGTAGTTGGTAAGGAAAGTGAACAGCGAGAGGTGTAGCGAGGGTTTTGGAATAGGTTATTTAGTCAAGCTGTCCTACAGGAAGTAATAACGAGGCAATTCCACCAAAGTTTTCCTACACACAGCAGTACAGCAGTACTAATGAGACATCGATTTATACAAGGCTCATGCGAAGCACGCCGATTTTTTATTTATTCATTTTCGAGAATTGCGGTTCCCTATACATGGGTAGGGATTCGGACTTTGTGTGCAAGGACCATGGTGCATTTTATGACGTACATTAGTACTCTCAGTGACCCTTATTTTAGAGCTTCAATTCGCAATAGTGTGGCGGGTAGGAGGAAAGAATTTTACAGGGCCAGACAAACTTTCAACTGTATTAGTCACTTTTCTCTGGAGGTGCGCGCGAAGCGCGCCGAGAAAATTTTCCTGGCAATTGTATGGTCATTGATATATTACTATTTTCCTTCATTAAACATTGCAAAATTTCATCATAATAGGCTATCGAAAATTTTCTTATAATTTCTCTAGTCTCGCTTACTTTCCCTCATTTTATTTTTTGTTATTTTTAGTTTTTAAGCTTTGGAAAACAGTGGGGGCAAGTGCCCGCGCTTGCCCCCCCCCCCGTAATCCCGCCTATGTTACTGGATATAGTCTGGGAGTTTGAGGCAAATGTTATGTGTCCTGAAACCTGGTTGCTAGATCAAGATGGTGCCTTGATTTGCGGAAATTGTTTACGAATGTAGATAACCATAGACGAAAACGCCACAATAGGTAAAAACGTGTTGTCAGTGGCAGAATTTTGAGCTCAACGTGCGGAAAGCATAAAATGCAGTTTGCTGTAATTAATGCTCGTCTCAAAAAAAGGTGCTCTCAACCAGTAGTTCAATTCGAAAACATACCTATGAGCAAAATCATATCATATTATGTCATGTCATAATTGCATTAAACCAAACCTGCATTATTCGCTTAAAATATTATTTTATACACTTACACAAGTTCCTTCAACTGCTCACATAAGGCGGAATATTGTAAGATTTTTAAGATCTCAGCTTCCACTAAATATCCATTTGTTTGCCGTATCCAAAGTTTTTGGAGTGTAGGTAAAACTGGTAAAGGTACGTTTGACGTTAGCCTTATTTTTATATCTATTCCGTCTCCTTCTGTAGTATAGTAGCAGTCATGCAGGTACACCTCTGGAATGGTTTCCTTTGGAAATGAACATTTCGAAAACTACAGAGGTAGTAGAAGTGACAGGGATCATGGAAGGGATGAAATAAAATCATTAAACTAATTACACATGTTCCAGAAACTTGCGAAATGCATTTAAACATATACTATGAAGCATTTGATAACTGTTTGGCTCTTCATATGTTTATTAGTATCATTCTTTAGAAAAAGGATTCGAAACTAACCATACGTTCTGACGCAGACAACAGGGTTTCAACTTTGGATTCGTGCCCATTCGGGTCCTTTTCGCAGAATTCAAGTCTTTGTGAACTCCGAGCCATCACGCTGTTTGAGTTGTCCCCTGAGTATCATATGTACATGAGACAGTGTATGGAAGCAACTATAGGGCCTTTTATGAAAAAAAAATAACGTGATGCTATAGGTGAAGAATCAAACAGAATAGTTTGTAATTTGTGATATGCTGTGGATGATAGCTCAGGTTCAAGAACTCTGGATATTAATTTTTAATGGATGTTCCAAAGGTTAACCAGATAGAAAGAAATGTTACCCTGATATGACTTGGCTTGAATATCTTGCAAACAACCAGGTCCATCGACAACCAACCAGTGATGTCAAAGTCTACATCTGTTCAAGTTTCGATTTTGTTGCGATTTTATCTATCGTTTATGTAAAATAAACGTTGCAACATCATACTATGTAGATTTGTACGTATCCCTGTTTGGCGAAATTCCCAGTACTACCAGTTTTCATACTCTCAGATACGTAAAAGTACGAGACACAACAATTTCTTGAGAGCGACGAAAAAACCTTAATATGCCTACTTTGGGAAAACCGTAATATTGTCTGACGTTTCTGTGAATATTAGACAACTTGCGTACCTTGGACGTAGGCCTACCCTCTTACATGGCACATCCATACCAAGCCTTCCGTTCGTAAAGGCACACATACTTTTAGGGCAGTGATCATAAGGCCTTTTCCCTCTGTAATGTGTTTAGGTACGAAATATCTTTTTTCATCCTACCGTATTTGTTCATGGGCGTGGGCTTATATTTGCCTATGTAGGCCTGTCTCCGTAGCATATACCACATGCATGATCACTAGTCGATGGAAAGAGGGAAACATTCGACTTTCTCAACTTTGTAAGCTTCAGACTGAGGTAAGTGCCACCTGAAACGGTAATTAATACCACCATATTTTATAGATTCCCTAACATGTCTTTCAACAAAAAAAAAAAAAAAAAATAAGGTATATGGATATCTTCGGGCGGGTTGTGGAAATACAGAGGGTATCTGGCAAGAGTCAAGGTGCTGAAAAATTAAAAGTTTTGGGGGTAGGGAAAGTAAAATGGCTATTATTTTACATCAAGAAATCTGAAGGTAACAAACAACCCCTCAAATTATTGGCCCTAAATTGGCTTTTGATTGATGTACAGATTTTGCGAATCACGTGACTGGTGAGGTCAGTAGAGGTAAAACAGGTAGAAAATTTGACCTCTACGTTGATTATTACCTGATATTCGAGATTGTCTAAATTAGGTCGGTAAAACTTTATTGTGTCCAACTGTTTCATTATTTGGTTTGTCAGTTGACACTATTTCTTCAAAATCGTGGAACATTAGTGGAAAGGATTTATAAGTAATCTCTTTCAGGTGAAAAGAGGACAGACTAACCCCTTTTTGGACACATTTGAAGTCAATCATAAAAACGTAGTTCAAATTTGGGTCAAAGGTCAAATTTCGTGACTTGTGACCGCTTTTGACCTCATTAATCCCGTGGTTAGTAAAATCTGTCTATCAGAAAACAGAATATTCCAAGCCCGATATTTTGTCGTTTATAACTCTACGAATACTGTACAGTCCTGTAGTCGAGTCCCCACCTTCCGAGTACGGATCTGAGTCCTCACCTGCCGAGCCCGAGAGCGATTCTGGCATTTCGACCGACTGGCATTCGAGTCCAAGGAACAAGCTCCGAGTCCGAGTCCCCCCTAAAGTCCCCCCGAAAGTGTACTCTGAGAACAGAAATCTACAAATTATCAATTTTTACACTTCCTTGTATTCAATGTTGTTGTGTGTTATGACATAGTGTAGGCCCTGGGTCTGAATGAAGGTGCGCATTTTTTTTTTTTTATTGGCCAAGTAGTGTTACTGTATGTATGTTGAACATGGTAGGCTACTGCTTTTCTTTCCTTTCTTACTCCGTACTGGCGGAAAGGCAGAAATTGACGAATACTTCTGTTGTGAAAATCGGCGTATATAGGCAGCAAAGCTGTGGCTGGAGGTAGGGTGGCTGTCATTTTCAAAGCTTCGATTTTTTAATATTTTCTATTTAAAATTGTTGCAAAGTGTCAAAATTTTCTTGCGTTCATTACTCTGCTCATTTCATTTGAATCGGAATGTATCCACGCCTTTTTTTTTTGTTAATGCTGCGGACCCAACAGGCCCTGCACCCGCAGATGTACATTTGGTAATCTTTACGTGAGAGTATTCCTTTCGAATATGTCTCATTTCTGCAACCGTTTCCGCTCCTAGGCTCCTAGGGGTGACTAGTGAATGCTTGACATTTGTGATACAAATCTGCCAACAAAACGAATATGTCGACAAACATATCAGTTTTGGAAGCAAAGGGGGTGCGCTAGAAGTGAGGTGTCTGGCTACATCTCCGTTAAATTGAATTCTATAGATTGACATGTATGGGCTACGACAGTTGAAATTCTCTGGCTTCACGGCACCCACCTCAGTGAATTTCAGCCCCTATAGAGGGATTTCAGTCACGTGACTTTAACCAACTAGACGCAATTTTGAAGGGCAAGATCGCGCGTCTTTTTTGTTTTGACGGGCACGTGTCCATTGTGTCACAGTAGTATCTATGGTTATGCCGTGCGCGTGTGCTGTAAATACGCTTACTGCGTCTGTGTTTTGCCCTTCAGTGCCTGGGAATTCATTGAGCGTGACGTCACATGAAATCCCTCTATACATGCCATCACCAATCCCTCTCCTACTTCCCTGCGTGCAAACTGTACCATGATCCAATAATTATCACCCACCTACTACCATTGCTCACTGCATTCAAATCGACGGGCCATATAGTTTGACGTATCTAAATCCAGTGGTGGTGAGGGGGATCAAGGAACGTACGAAATGTTAGGAGACGATATGTCCTTTGATAGAAACATGTATAGAGCTTATGCACTTACGTCAGGTTTCTCTATTTTTCCATCCAGGCGTACATTGTGCAACAATTGTTACTAAGGTGCTGTCGTGAGCGCGTATCTGTAACACACCTACTACGTATGGCAGTTCCATCCAGTAAGCCAAATTGAAACGCGCTGACGTCACGTGCATAAGCTCTATAGGCGGAATATTATTTTCTCTCCTCTTATTTGCCTTTCCTTCTTTGAACTGTTTATTTCTTAAACGTATTTCAGAATTAAGAATAAGGTATCGAATACAACTTTTGCAGCCTGGTAACTTGCCACACAAGGCAATTCTAGGAGGCTTTTTGGCATAAAATTTTCTTATTACGCTATAGGAGCCAACAGATAGAAGGGCCGTAGCCTGCGTGGGGCAACCGTGA
Source organism: Holothuria leucospilota (assembly GCA_029531755.1). NCBI lineage: Eukaryota > Metazoa > Echinodermata > Holothuroidea > Aspidochirotida > Holothuriidae > Holothuria > Holothuria leucospilota. The sequence goes on along the minus strand of CM055961.1, from coordinate 21,561,483 downwards.
AATTTCCAAACCGAAAATGAACGTTGATTTATTTGAGAAAAAATATTAAAATGCTCGAAATTTCAGTGTCCAGACTATGATTTCAAGGCCCTCAAAACCTAGAAAATATGCATGCAAGGGTTTTTTTTCCCCAAATCGTCCCGGGGAGATCCCCGGCCCCCTTCCGTGGAAAGTTCTTATGTGGTTTTCTCTTCCTGACGAACGAATGAACCATCTTCCTCCTAAAAAATACACCGCATGAATACACCAGCATATAAGCTGGCTAAAGATAAAATAGCCTATGATATCATTTGCTGAATTGTTGGCTAAACTCAAAGAGCTGAGTAAATTTTAATTTAAAGGGCACAAGCAGTCGCTGAAACCTTATTTTGAAACAACAGCTAAATCTCACAAATATCCTCTTATTTCGCTTCAATTATTCTTCATGATATGTTAGAGCATAAATATTGCATGTTCAAGGTAAACCAAAGAGTAACTGTAAATGTGAATTTTACACCTCAGTGAGAAACGTATTGCAACATGATTCTCAAGAGCCATTCATGAAATAGGATACCCGGGTACTCTCATTCAGATTGCGGTGTGACTGCATTTTCTCTTTAAATGAAATGTAACTTTTCTTCTTGAAACCTACATTTGTTTCTAAAACATGAAATCTAAAAGAAAAGAGTGTTTACATGCAACTTTAAGTTCTAAAATGTGTCATTTGCCTCATCTGGGAGACATTTTGACTGAACATTTCCTTGCAAGGCCTACGCTACGGCTACTCGCCAACCGACGGTTGCTCCCTCAGTACCGTGCTAAGAGCGCTAGAAAGAAGCCCACCCCGGCTACCAGCCTTTTAGGGATGCCAGTTCAGTAAACAATTAAAAGTTCATATCGTTTTATCAATCCAAACCTCTACCAAAGATAAGACACAATTTTGGATCTAGGAAAACATAGAATAAGAAAAATCAGTAGAGGTGTCATTCCTTCCCTGAAACAAAATCCTCTTCGATTACACCCTGTCAAAATAGAAAAAAAGAATCACTAACTAACGAGGATTCCTAAACATAGAATGAATTCAAAGCTTTACGAAGCCTTACCAAATATAGGACCATATTGCATCCAAGCCTCTGGCACCTCACATAGGCAAAAAATTTTCAGAGAGTATAGGGTGCTGTCTTCTTCTCTTAGACAGCACTTTTTGACTTACGCCCCCCCCCCCCCCCGCCATAGAAAAAATATCATTACACAATGAAAATCTATAAAGATATATAATCACTCACTTCAAAGCTTTGCCAACGACAGCACAATTTGACACCTAATCCAGGCCTCCCTTCAGCTGTTCAGTCAGATAAAGTCACGCCAATCCACCATCTCCCAAGTCATACACGTTTCAAAAAGGATTCGCGCCATCTAAACTGACATGATTTTATTTGTTACTCTCTCTGTCAGGCGTGGATTCGGCCTAATGGTCAGGTTATGATACTTGTGATGATCAATTGAGTACGCATTAAATGTCGTTTACAGATAGCGTAGATAACTGTTCAGGTTTATGTCCACTATTTTGTAAATACCCTCAGAGCTTCCGGGGCTACGCTCTTTTTATTCCATACGGTACTGCAGTAACCCTGGGCCTTTCGACCTACATAAATACACAAGAAAAACCCACAGTGCAGGGGGATTAGGTAGCGTAAAGGTTCAAAAACTGCAAGAGGCATTGACTCAGGCGCAGTAAAGAAGGTACCCTATAAATTAATCTCGTTGTACCTCATGGGCAGGGTCATTCGGCACATAACTGAGACATATTTTGTATGTATTCCCCACAGCAAATGGACCGATCGTAATCCTTATATGGTGGCGGGTTTATGAATTTCTCCTTCCCTTCCTACCCCAGTCTGTTATCATTCGTCCATCGTACCTGGTCCATTCGTCCATCGTACCTGGTCTATTCCGCCTGGCCGGTAACCCTCGAAGGCCCCCCATTCGCCTGCTCCATCCCTCATGTTTTATTTCCGTAATTTGATGCCTTCCGATGAGTTTCACGCTCTCTCCCTCTTCCATATCTGGTCCAGATTCCAGTACTCTGCAACTACCCTTCTCACTTCTTCTGTTCCTTTTCACCCTCCCTACTTACGTATTTGTCTTAAATACCCCCACCCACTCATAACTATCAAGCCCTATTTTTTCCTCCGTCCCTTCGACAATAACTCCAACTCGTATCATTTCTTGCAATTTCGTTCTTGCTATTCAGTCCCGGCTGCTTTTTCTCTTCCATTGCTTTCTCTCTTTCTTCTGTGTGTTTTCTTATATTCACTTCCCTGCTGCCTGATATAACTTCTATACTTTGCCGGGTAGTTCCCACCCCGTTGACTCTCCCCACCCCTGCCTTCCTACTGTTTACAAGTCCGTTGTCAAGCGAGAATCGTATTTCACTCCTGGAAATAGACGCTTGCGAAAAGCATTGTCCATTCAACTTTTCCGTAGAACTGGCAGAGTGTGTGTGGAACGCACGAACATGCAGTTGTGGGACACCAACGGCGAGTTAAGGACCTAATGTTAACTTGCGTAACTATTCTTGAACAGGTAGACCTAACGTGCATTATGTGCGTATAAAAGTTGTCGTATTTTGTCTGTATGAATAACAAAAATGAGGTACTTTGTAAATGTAACTACATTTATATGTCACAAATACTTTAAAAATAATACTATCCTTACCAAAAACTGTATATTTCTAGGTACTGTATTTTTAATTTTTCAATAAAATACGATGTCTCTACGGTGGCCTTTTACGACCATCTTTGTACAACGCTTTTTCATTTCAGCACCTGGGAGTGTACGTATCCTTTAGCATAATTATGAAATAATGTGTCATTTTGTAGAAATACATTCTTTCACGAAATTATTTAGAACATTTTCACTACCCATCTACACATAAGTTGTAACTTGTAGGGGTGGATCCAGGGTTTTATAGGTGGGAGGGGGTGACTCTCTGAGAGCGAAGTTAGAAACTACAAGCCACAAGTGCGGCGAAGCTTAGATGGAAAAGGGGTGGGAGAGAAATTTTGAAGTTACCCACTGTAAAATGCATTTCATTTCCTTACCACCTATGACCTACTTACTTGTATGCCTAAAGGTGTAGGCCAGAAAAAAGAATCAAAACTTTCAAACGAGCAACATGGCAGCTAAATATATCTATAGTTTTGTTAACACCGAATTTCTGACAAGGTTTGAACAATACACCCTTTCGGGAAACATCTCATACTGTAATTTTGATTAAGCAATTGTTGTCAGATGCTATTTCTCGGCTATTGCAACAAAAGATAAATACGCAAGAAACGTCTTTTCGTGCATACCTTGGTGTTATACAGAAGGCATACCCCGGTGCTATACAGTAGGCATACCCCGGTGCTGTACAGTAGGCTTACCCCGGTGCTATACAGTAAGCATGCTCTGGTGCTATACAGTAGGCATACCCCGGTGCTATACAGTAGGCATACTTCGGTGCTATACAGTAGGCATACTCCGGTGCTATACAGTAGGCATACCCCGGTGCTATACAGTCATACCCCGGTGCTATACAGTCATACTCCGGTGCTATATAGCAAGTATAAGACCACCTCAATTTTTGCACAGGCTGATCATAAGTGGAGTTAATAGGCTACCGGTAACAGTGGCGCCACCGGGGTTGGTGATTGAGGGGTACCACAGATGACGTCGTAAAACACCTTATTCCCCCCCCCCCCCCGCCCTCACGTCTGCGCGAATTGTGCCTTTTTATGCGCCCTTCGATTGTATATACAGCAGTAGGGGATCCTTCCTTTGTCACTACATAAAAGTGCCTTCCTGGGGGAGGGACCCCCTCCCCTTTGATAACTTTTTTTTTCAATTTAAGGTTGCTTAGATGCAAAATGGTGCTATCTTTGGGACATTTTTGGAACTGATCATATACGGCTGGAAAATATCCATATTTAGTGAATTCTAATTTTTGGTTAGGAGAAAAAGGAGAGTATGCGCCCCTGCGATTGTATACAGCAGTGTGGATCCTTCCTTTGTCACTGCACAAAGGTGCCGTCCTGGGGGAGGGGTCTAATGAGAGGGGTTCCCCCCTCCCCTTTGAGACATTTTTGTTAATTTAATTTCGCTTACAAGCAAAATGGTGCTATCTTGAGGATATTTTTGGAACTTATCATATATGGCTGGAAATATCCATAATTTAGTGAATTCTAATAATTTTTGGTTATTTGAAAGAAGAGGGTAAGATGTCTAAGAGAAGGGTACGTTGTCAGCAAACCCTCTGAGGCCCCCTTTTATCTACTTTAATGCCTTCTGTTCTGGAAAGTTTTTACGTAAAAATACTTTCACAGAATTACGAAAATTTTCCTTTGTTTCATTGTACATTATAATAGGGTATCTAAGGCTAGCAGACACTGGTTTAGGGCCTCCTGGAAGCTCTGGATTAATTATGTAAAATGGGACACTGACATGATCCTTAATACCTGATATTCAAATGATACTATAGAGTATGATGCCGAGTACTTTACAACTATCGTATTTTTAATATGTTTGAACGAAAATTCAGACGAACAGCTTCCAGCAATGGGGAATGCGAGGGAGAATATAGGTGCAGGGAGGTGATATTCGATCTCCCTGATAGGTATAGTAAAAGGGGTTAAGGACTAACAAGCGAGTTTGAGAATGCTTTTTCGAAGTAAGTGTCTTAGCAATCACCATCCATAGCGGTCAGGCGCGGATCCAGGAGGGCTGGGGCGTTCGCACCCCCCCCCCCACACACACACACACGAAAAAAAAACGAAAGGAGAAAAAAGGAAGAACAAGAACAAAAGAAAAGGAGAAAGAAAAATTAAGAGCAAAAAAATGAATAAAAGTGTCTAAGAACGTATTCAAAGTATATATTTCTGTAGGGGTTGGGTGGAGCTATAGCTGGATTATCTCTTTAGATATCTTTCAAAGTGGTTGGCGACGAAAGGAGAGCTACAATGTTCGAAAACAAGTTAACAGTTGAGTAATGATCCTTGACTTAAGATCTAAATAAGTAAACATCGTGACATATGCAGTATGGGTCCGGCTAGCTGCACTGAAATTTAGTAACAATTTTGTGTTAAAGAGTGAAATTTTTTGTAATCTAGAGGGATTGAGAGGCAAAGTTTTCGCCATACAGACCCTTCAAAATGAAGACGACAAGCTGTTAGGTGACGTGCTATATTGTGCACAGTGGCACCACCTGTTGCAGGCAAAGTAGCGGCGTGCATACCCTATTCGATTTCGAAACTGTCTGAAAAGTTTTAAAATGATTTCAAAAGGCTTTTTAGCTACAGACAGTGGCGTCGGCACAGTGGGCAATGGGTGACGTGTGTCAGGCCTGACGTGTGTCCCCCTCCCCCATCGTTTCTTGAAAAATTATAAAATGCTCCCAAAGGTCGTTTAAGCTGCAGATTTCTGTAGAGTGTGTAGGGTGAGATGTATTTTTAACGATTGGTTTATTTGTTCTAACCATTTTCTTTCATAGACTGTTCTCAAACTATCATAAGTTTTGGAAATTCTTGACAAATTCCAAATTTTCGCACGCTCCGCTAGCGTCAAGCCTTGTGTCAGAGTTGTCCTTATTATCAATAGCTTTCGGTAACTACTCACGACAAAGGAGCAAAAGTGTTTTTCAAGAATTCTCAGTCAGAAGATTCGTTTCTGAATAGCATAGGTTGGTTGGAAAGTGACAGTGTCCGATGCAGGTTCTGAATGCAGGTTTTGTCATGGACTAATATTTTATTCAAAATTTCGGCGCGCTTCGCGCGCATACGACAGAGTTTGCACCCAATTTCATATACCATTGACGAAGTTATGACGCAAGAAATTATTCCAATGCAAACATTCTTCTGAAAAGTACATCTCCTTCTCTGTAGGGCTCTCATCATTATGGGATCTTTGACTTATCTAGTCTAGCAGATAATATGAAAGATTGAAAGTACGTAGGGCCTAATTGCCGTTGCTTATTTTCCAAACATTTTACCGCGACGTTCAATAACGACGAGAATCGTTTCTGAAACGAATTTTGACTGTCCACCATCCCTCTTGCTATACCTATAACGAGAAGGTAATATATCATATCTCCTCCCATATGGATGTCGGGTAGTGAGAGTCCCGTTGGTCCCTCTTTTGTATACTGTAACTAATTTAGAGCTCCCGGGAGGCTCTATACTGTTCTCTGTCAACCTTGGATATCCTTTTAAAATGTAAAGGAAAAAAAATATTATAGTCCAAGAATGTTTCTGTGGACTCCACGCAGGTATAATTGCGTGTGCAATTTTCCCTTGGGCGTGGATCATGGGGGACGGGGGACGCGTCCTCCTCACTTTTTTGGAAGGGGGACGTCGTCAAAAAGTCCCCCTCAATTTTTCCAAAATGATGGAACAGACTGCAATTATGCCTAGGAAAACGAAATTTTTAAAAGAAAATAACCTAAAATCCTACACTGTTGTTGCACCAAATCGGATCTGAGGGCGTTCACTTCTATAAAAATTTCCCCTTAGACCCCTCCCCCATGCCGACGATCAAAAAACTTATTGCCTCCCCGTGATGCAAGTTCTGGCTACCACCACTGCTTCTTCCACCAGGACGGCAATTCACAAATGTGAAAAAGTCCCCCCCCCCCCCACACACACACACTTTTGGAGATGGATACACGCCCATGATTTTTCCTGGGACTTAAGAAGGTTTGAAGATAATATATTAACCGTCTCCTACTCCCCCTTTTCACCCGAACAAAAGTTAGAATTCACTAAATTTTGGACATTTTGTAAATACACAATCACTTTAGAATGACCCAAAGATACCACCATTTTGCATATAGGCACCCTAAAATTAACAAAAATTTCTCAAAGGGGAGGGAAACCCTTCCTGGGATTGCACTCTCATGTACTAACAAGAAAGGGCTCTCCCACTCTTGTATATCAGTATATAGCGTCTATAAAATTAGACTGCCTAAAAGGGCACGGTTTAGCAATTATCTGCGGTTCCCACAATCACCAACTCCCGCCGGCACCATCGGTCATAGATTTTTGAAGGGTATACCCTTTAGAAATCCATAAAGAAGGTGATATATCATCTCTCCTCCCATATGGATGTCAGGTTGTGAGAGTCCTGTTGGTCCCCCTTTTCAGTGTACAATTAATGCAGAGCTCCCGGGAGGCTCTATACCAAAAATTTTCGGTGCGCTTCGCTCGCATTTGTTTACGCTTACGGAGAGAGGTACGTGTTTATTGAGTGATGGATTTATTTTTATCCCTTTTTACCAAAAATCATTTCAAATCTTTCACGTTTTTTGCAAAGGCTTTTCAATATTTCTTGATTTTCGCTTGATCTGAGCAATTTTAGCCTTGAATTGCTCCTTTTACAATCAGTAAGGTCCCAAACGTATTCGCATTACTCATCGGTGAGGTTCTACCATAAGCCAATTATTCGTGTGCATAAACGTGATTTCAGAGGAGCCAGCATTGTAAGGATGTAAAACAACTGATATTCATTTTTTCACCGTACTCTTCTTATGAGAACTGAAAACTTAGTATCGAACCCACCTTGTAATTGATAGACACACATAAAGGGAATTGACACCGTTAGTCATAACAATGGTGTTAAATGTAAATTCAAATTTTCGGCACGCTTTGCGCGCAATTGTTTCTTCTGACGTCCTATACCCGAATACCGTATAACGAAAATAAAACACTCATTATGGCTAAAATCATTTCAAGTTACCTAAACGGGCTCATAATGTTGGCGTGTAAGTTTACTTAGATTCTCCGCAACTTCTGCAGCTACATATAGTAACTTATACTGAGCCATACACGTCAAATTCCCTGCAACATGAAAAGGTGTAAAATTTCACTGACATAAAAACTGGAGTCGATTTCTGTGCTCTTAAAATGCAATATTGCTAGAGCTTCCGGGGGCTTCTCCCCCCTGGAGCCCCCGAGGCTCCGCCCCTGGACCCCGCCAGGGGCCCTGACGCGGGCCGCTGGACCCCACGCATAGAAACTCGCCCTTCGCGCTTATGGTGCACCTTTGGTGCACATGAGATTTTCCATCTTACCCCCCCCCCCCAAAAAAAAAAAAAATTCTGGATCCGCGCCTGATAGCGGTAATAGTTACGCGCGAAGCGCGCGGAATTTTTCATGAAATAAGATTATCATGACCAAACCTGCATTCATCCTCTGCATTGAGACACTTCCAAAATTCCCCCAACAAACCTATATGCCAATAACCAAGCCAGTCTTTTACCTGAAACTTCGTAAACAGCTTTCAACTTTTGTTGTTGTGCTTCTACAGGAGTTCCTACCGGAATTATTGATAATCAGGACAATATTGAGATAGGGTTTAAAGCGCACGGAGCACGCGAAATTGTTGATAGTTTTGCGAAGATTTGCGATAATTCTGATAGTTTGAGAACCATTTGTGATAAAAAATGATTACAAGAGATCCATCACTTGCTCGAAAACACACCCTACCCTACCCGATACAGAAATCTGAAGCTTCAACGCATTTTGGGATCAGTTTAAAATTTTCAGAAAATTGTTCTGAAATCAATGTCCCCCGTGCCGGCGCCACTGACCGGTAAAGGGGTCAAGACAAAGAGGGGATGGGTTCCTGGAAAATTTTGTGAAATCAAACACTGTTAGATGCGTATTCCTGATATCTGAGAATCAAAATACGTATACAAAGAACCATTTTGTATAGAAAAGCATCATTATGCAATGTGACTATACTCAGTGATGCAATTAAGGTAAGTGTATATCTCACAAAATTGCGGAGAACGGGAAATCATGAATCCTTCCCACCAGACCCCCCAAAATGAAATAAAGGTCTCGGAGACAATTAGTAGGGGAATGTAGGTGGGTGAAGTAACAAGATAACTGCGTTGTGAAATTTCCCGTTCAATTATCATAAAGGATCCAATCAAGTGAGATAAATTTACATAAACCTAGTAACTAAAATTTGACCTATTTTCTAAATTTTTCCTACTGTCTAGACCACACAGACCTAAAGGTAGCTAATCATTCTCTTTGAAAGAGATATATCTCTGGCATATCTCTCAAGAGGAAATTAGTTTTAATATTTACTAGTCTGTAATATCACATACAGAATAAGTTCGAATTACGTGGGGACACACATTGTGGTCCCTCTGAGTACTAATGTGGGAGAGTGTCACAGGTGTACGGAAGGTGGACCGAAATGAACGCAAGGCGCGAGTTTGCACTCGCGGGGTCCAGGGGCTAGGGTCCCTAGAGGCTTCCAGGGGAAAAGCCCCGCTGGAGGTCCAGAAGGGGAAGCCCTCAGAAGCTCCTGCAACATAAGATACTCTCTTAATGTAAAAGAGTGAAATTCACTCTACGACGATTGCCTACAGTGACCACTCTTTGTTCGAGTGGAAATAAACTGAAATTCCACTCTGCCGGAGAGGTAATTGACTCTAAACGAGTGAAAATTCCACTCAGGTTAGTAGAATTCCACTCAAAATAGATAGTTACCACTGTAGTCAATCTTTTTGCTTGCTTTTCACTCTTTTTCATTTAGAGAGTAGTAATATCGTGGAAAATTGGTTCTAGAGGCTTTATTGATCAGGTTTTTTCGTTTCAGATATTGTGAAATTTGATGTCAATGACTGAGAGTTTAGGAGGAGCCAGCTAACGAACTTAAAAAAATATATCCATGAAATGAACAATTCTTGATACATTTTATTTTGTCCGACTTGAAAGAAGGTTTTCTCGTCATAAGTGAATTAAATATGTAGTGTAACTTACACGTGTATTACTTGCAAATTGTAGCACCCTATATACTCCTTAGCGGAAGGGCTATTTCCGTTGCATTAACCTAATTAAATACACAAGAAAAACCCATAGTGTAGGGGGTTTAGGGGGACGTTAAGGTTCAAAACCTGCAAGAGGCGTTGACGCAGGCTTAGTAAATTGTTTCCCCCATGGCAATGGAGAAGAGGGTACTCTGTAAATTAATCTCGTTGTATCATGGACCGGGTCATTCAGCACATAACTAAGGCATATTTTGTATATTTTCCTAACAGCAAATAGACCGATCATAATCCTATGGTGATGGGTTCATGCCTTCCTCTTTCCCTTCCGGCTACCTCAAGTCTGTTCTCACTCGTCCATTGTCCCTGGTCCATTCCTCCTGGCCGGTCATCCCCAAGGCCCCATCCCTCATCTTTCATTTCCGAAATTTGATTCCTAAGCAGTCCTTCCAAGCTCTCTCCCTCTTGCCTAACTGATCCAGATTCCAGCACCCTGGAACCAATTCGGTCTCCCTACCCCCCCCCCCCCTTATCACTTAGTGTCTTTTTTCATCCTCCCTACTTACTGATTTGTTCTGAATACACTCATCCACTCTTAACTATCAAGCCCTATTTTTCCTCCATCCCTTCGACAATAATTCCAAGTTCCAACTTTCATCATTTCTTGCAATTTCGTTCTTGCTATTCGGTCCCGGCTCCTTTTTCTCTTCATTGGATTCTCTCTTTCTTGTTTACGTTTTCTTTATATTCACTTCCCCCTGCCTGATATAACTTCTATACTTTGAGGGATAATTTCCCCCTCTTGCCCCTCCCCACACCTGCCTTCCTATTGATGACAAGAACGTTGTCAAGCGAGAATAGAATTCCACTCCAGGAAATAAGCCGTCTCGAAAACAATTGACCAGTCAACTCTTCCGTAGAATTGGTAGAGTGTGTGTGAAACGCACGAACATGCGGTTGTGGGACACCAACGGCGAGTTAAGGACCTAATGTTAACTTGCGTAACTATTCTTCAACAGGTAGACCTAACGTGCATTATGTGCGTATAAACGTTATGGTATTTTGTCTATATGAGTAATTAGAATGGGGTACTTTGTAAATGTAAGTACTTTTATATGTCACAAATACTTTAAAAATAATACTTATCTTACCAGAAACTGTATATTTCTAGGACTTGCGTTTGTAATTTTTCAACAAATCACGATGTTGCTACGGTGGTCTTTTAGGACCATCTTTTTGTAACGCTTTTTCTCATTTCAGCACCTGGTGGTTAACGTATCATCCTTCAGCGTATGAAATAATGTGTCATTTTGTAGGAGTACATTCTTTAACGAAATTATTTAGAATCCTTTCAGTATCCATCTACACAAAAGTTGCAGGGGTGGATCCAGGGCGTTACAAGAACAAAAAAGGGCTGGCTAACTATGTGACAGCGAAGTTAGAATTAACGAGCTTAGATGGGAAAGGGTAAGTAGAGAAATTTGAAGTTATACACTGTAAAATGGTATTTTCTTTCATCTGGCAGTCAAGATTTGAACAAAAGCGTAGGAGCCCAAGCTGATGTGGGGGGTGGGGGTGGGGTGGGGTGGGTGGGTGGAGGGGCTTTAGAGACGCCCGAGAAATTGGACCTCAAAGGTCCGTGTGCTCCACGCGCTTTCAACATGTTAATGTATATATTATATAGGCATCCTCATTTTTATCACATCGCTTGCCAATTACATACAGTACAATTATTTTCCATGTTTCTATCCTTTCCATGTTGATAATATTTTTTTATTTTTCTCATGGGGGTGGGGAGCATGCATTGTGTTGTGTGATCGCCGGCCTGGGTGAGGGGTCTAAGAGGAGGGGGTGTCCCCTTCCCCTTTGAAAATTTTTGAAAAATTAAGTGTCCTTACATGCAATCTGGTGCCACATATGCTACCTTTCAAGTACAATTTGGGTAAAAAAATACTTATTTAGGTACTAAACAGAGAAAAAAATCGGCATCAATGAGGGAGGCATGGGCCAATGTCCCCTATATACACCACTGAAAATCATAATATAAGTTGAAAAATCAGGTGTTCTTACAATCGATAAAATGTAAGTACTTGTTAGTAGACAAAAGTCAACAATTGATATCTTTAAAACAATTATCACTTAAGTTTAAAACGTCGTCTGCAAATCTCGACGTGGTATCTCTTAAGTTCAACGAACGAGACTTGAATGAGTCATGGTCTTAAAGTACGAGAAACCACCACGATGAAGGAAGGGATGACATGCAATCTGGTGCCACATATGCTACCTTTGAAGTAAAATTTGTGTTACAAAATTATATATTTAGGTACTACAAAGAAAAAGAAATCGGCATCATTGAGGGAGGCATGGCCCAATGCCCCCCCCCCCCCCAAATACACCACTGATAATCATAATATAAGTTTACACACTGTTAAATTAATACCGAATATATAGGTGCTGGTGTAATTCAAATCAGAAATTAATTTTAATTACCAAGAAAGCTTTTAACTATTGATTACCTTCAGCTACATCATTGCATTATATTTCTTTCAGTAGGTGCCCGAAAAATTCTCAGCACAGTGCCCGAATTTTTACAAAAAAATATTTGGTTGGGGGCTGCAGTCCCCCCCCCCCCGGCCCCCGGCTCCTACGCTATGGATTTGAACACATGAAAACATAATTTTGGAACATAACCTACCTTATGAAGCCAGACCAATTGAATTTTGGAACAGGCCAGCAAGCCACTGGTCATACAACAGTAAAGTGGTCAAGTTACCGTTGGGGGGGGGGTATGGAGGGGGATGTCTGGGACCTTTTTAAGCAATTGGTGTCAGATGTTATTTCCCGGCTATTGCAACTAAAGATAAATACGTAAGAAAAATCTTTTTTGTGCATACCCTGGTGTTTTACAATAGGCATACCCCAGTGCTATACAGTAGGCCTACTCCGGTGCTATACAGTAGGCATACTCCGGTGGTATACATTAGGCGAACTCCGATGCTATACAGTAAGTATACGACCACTTCAATTTTTCAATAAATAGACTGATATCAAGTGGAGCGAATAGGCTACAAGTGGTCAAGAAACAGAGGGGATGGGGTCCTCGAAAGTTTTGTGAAATCAAACAATGTTAGATGCGTATTCCTGATAGGCTATCGGAGAATCAAGATACGTATACAAAGAACCATTTTGTAAAGAAAAGCATCATTATGCAATGTGAGTATTCAGTGCTGCAATTAAGGTAAGTGTATAACCCACAAAATTGCTGAGAAAGGGAAATAATGAGTCCTTCCCCATCCCCTCCCCCCTAAAAATGAAATCAAGTTCTCTAATATACTTGATTTCCTGTTATCCGGTAATCCTGTCAATTAGTAGGGGAATGTAGGTGGGAAGTAACAGGATTACTACGTTGGAAAATTTCCCGTTCAATTATCATGAAGGATCGAAAGCAAATGAGATTAATTTACATAAACCGGTGAACAAAAATTTGACCTATTTTTTAATTTTTTCTACTGTCTAGACAACACAGACCAAAAGGTAGCTAATCATTCTCTTTGAAAGAGATATATCTCTGGCATATCTCTCAAGAGGAAATTAGTTTTAATATTTACTAGTCTGTAATATCACATAGAGAATATGTTGGACGGATAGTGTTCCATTTTAAAGTCTTTGGTATGGCTCGAGCTCCGAATCGAACCCGGGACTCCTGCGTGAGAGACGGATGCTCTGAATATGTTGGAATTACGTGGGGGCACAACTTGTGGTCTCCATGACTAGTAATGCGGGAGAGTGTCACAGGTGAACGAAAGGTGGACCATGAACGTAAAGCACGAGTTTGCACTAGTGGGATCAAGGGGCTAGGGTCCCTAGAGACTTGCAGGGCAAGAGCCCCTCTGGAGGTCCAGAAGGGGAAGCCCTCAGAAGCTCCTACGATATAAGATACTCTCTTAATGTAAAAGAGTGAAATTCACTCTACGACGATACCCTACAGTGACCACTCTTTCAATGTTTGTTCGAGTGGAAATAGACTGAAGTTCTACTCTGCCCAGAGAGGTAATTGACTCTAAATGAGTAAAAATTCTACTCAGGTTAGTGAAATTCCATTCAAAACAGAGAGTGGTAACTGTAGTCAATCTTTTTGCTTGCTTTTCACTCTTTTATATTTACACAGTAATACCGTCGAAAATTGGTTCTAGAGGCTTTATTGATCAGGTTTTTTTCGTTTCAGATTTTGTGAAATTTGATGTCAATGACTAGGAGTTCAGGAGGAGCCAGCTAGTGAACTTCAAAAACATATCCATGAAATGAACAATTCTTGATACGTTTTATTTTGTACGACTTGAAAGAAGGTTTTCTCGTCATAAATGAATTAAATATGTAGTGTAACTTACACGTGCATTGCTTGCAAATTGTAGCACCCTATATACTCCTTAGCGGAAGGGCTAATTCCGTTCCATTAACCTAATAAAATACACAAGAAAATCCATATTGTAGGGGGCTAAGGGGGCGTTAAGGTTCAAAACCTGCAAGAGGCATTGACGCAGGCGCAGTAAATTGTTTCCCCCAAGGCAATGGAGAAGGGGGTACTCTTTAAATTAATCTCGTTGTAGCATGGACCGGGTATTCAACACATAACTGAGGCATATTTTGTATGCATTCCTTACAGCAAATGGACCAACCGTAATCCTTATATGGTGTCGGGTTCATGGATTTCTCTTTTTGTTCCTACCACAAGTCTGTTCTCACTCGTCCATCGTCCCTGGTCCATTCCTCCTGGCCGATAACCCGCCAAGACTCCATCCCTCATCTTTTATTTCCTTAATTTTATGCTTTCCGAGGCGTTCCAAGCTCTCTCCCACTTCTATAGCTGATCCACATTCCAGCACTCTGGAACTAATTCGGGCTCCCTAATCAACCCCCCCCACCCGACCTTCTCACTTCTTCTGTCCCTTTTCACCCTCCCTACTTACTCATTTGTCCTAAATGCCCCCACCCACTCTTAACTATCAAGCCCTATTTTATCCTCCGTCCCTTCCGTCGACAATAATTCCAACTCTTCTCATTTCTTGCAATTTAGTTCTTGCTATTCGGTCCCGGCTCCTTTTTCTCTCCCATTGCCTTCTCCCTTGCTTCTCTGTGTTTTCTTTATATTTACTTCCCCGCTGCCTGATACAGCTTCTATACTTTGCGGGGAGGTCTCCCATCCCGTTGCTCCCCACCTCTGCCTTCCCACTGTTTACAAGTCCGTTGTCAAGGGAGAACCGAATTCCACTCCTGGAAATAAGCCCTTGCGAAAAGAATTGACCAGTCAACTCTTCCGTAGAATTGGCAGAGTGTGTGTTGAACGCACAAACATGCAGTTGTGGGACACCAACGGCGAGTTAAGGACCTAATGTTAACTTGCGTAACTACTCTTGAACAGGTAGACCTAACGTGCATTATGTGCGTATAAACGTTATGGTATTTTGTCTGTATGAGTAATAAGAATAAGGGGTTTTGTAAATGTAATTACTTTTATGTGTCACAAATACTTTAAAAATAATACTATCCTTACCAAAAACTGTATATTTCTAGGTGTTGTATTTGTAATTTTTCAACAAATCACGATGTCACTACGGTGGCCTTTTACGACCATCTTTGTGTAACACTTTTCTCATTTCAGCACCTGTTATTTTACGTATCCTTACGCATATGAAATAACGTGTCATTTTGTAAGAATTCTTTCACGAAACTCGTAACTTTGGTACTGGAAACTTTTACCCAATGCAACATTTGTCTGAGGCGTTAACAGGAAGATAAAACACGGCAAATAACAAGAAAGCTCCTGACAATGACAATGGTGGCATTAGACAATGGCAGAAGAATGTTACATGTGCGCGCGAAGCGCGCAGAAAACAACCTGTCAAGAATCTTGATGTAAATAATGCAAAGTTCCTTAAGGCCACGGGATCCGAAATACTATATGCCCGTAGTTTGATACAATAGGACATGCCCGGTTAGGATGTAAACCCAGAGAAACGCGTATTAAAGCATGTCAACACTCGAATGAAGTTCAGTGGCGCAATGCGTATGAAAGGAGTAATTTTCTCTGTTTGGAAAGCAAGAAAGGCAGACTGAAAGTTTGTAACTGCTGTAGAGAATGAAGTGTGTTGTATAGAGAGAAATACTAAGCAGAGGGCCCCACATGCCCTAAGCTCTACTTTTGTAACATAAATTTATTACGTTAAACAAATAATGATGCTGGGCATCAGTAATAAAAGCCATTTTTTTTCCATTTTTCTAAATTCGGGATTCCGTTTTTGTTAATTTTTCATTTTCCGTGATCTTCCCGTTTTCCCGCCGTTTTCCGTGTTTTGTCCGTTTTTCAATAAATATGTTTTACTGTGAATTGTGCACGGTTTGCTGTGGACAGTGTCACGGCAGTCCTGAGTATGTGTGTACGTTTTTCACCCTGCTAAGCTGTAGTAGAGTAGTAGTAGAGTCTAGTACACCTTGATAAACAGTAACAGTGTTCATTGTTGTCCGCTTTGCGTGCTCTAAAACGGAAAGTTTACAACTTCTGCTGACATTTCTAATATTTTTTTCTTTAATACCAGTCAAATGGAGAATTCTGTGTTCTATTATCGATTCCGTGAATTGTACCCGTTTTCCATAACGCAGAAAAATATTGGCTTTAGTCGGTAATGGGCAAGCCGAGTGTGAGCTCAGTGAAAAATACACTTACAAAAGTAACCACGAATCTAGGTGGGTTGGGGAACATTAAAAAGGACTACACATTTAAGGCTTCGCGTGGCGACTGTGTTGTGGATTTCCTACCATTCAGACAGTCAGATACAAAAGTTGCACTTTATGTTTCGATAAGACGTGATTTTTTTCAAGTATTTTGTTATTATTTTAGCGGTGAAAAGAAGACAAATATATGAAACGGTAAACCTGAGGGAGCAATAATCAATAAAAGGTAGGCTACCAAATATCAATTAAAAGTGCTGTACCATCACAGTATCTACCCAATAGTTTAAATAAGAAAGAGATTATTTTCATGGGGAATAATTCCTCTACAAAAGTTCCATTAAAGGTTGAAAAGCATTTTATCACAGGGACAGCGGAGCCAATTTTAAAGTGGGGGGGGGGGGGAGGCTAATCATCGAAGCGACCCAATATGTTCAACAAAATAAAAGCCAGCTTAAAGGCGACCCAAAATGACCACGGCAGAAAAAGTGCGGGGCTAAAGCCCCCGTACACAGAAAATAAAAAGTGAATCACTATCCTAAAACTGAGTCCATTTGTCCCCATAGTGACTCACTTTCTATAAAGTGATTGAGGATGCATGGGCACAAATTGACTCAGTTTTAGGATAGTGACTCACTTTCTATTTTCTGTGTAATCCCCCATCTCCGCGGTCCCTGTATCAGTAGGGGCACGAACCGGAATCTTGTCAAATATTTCACTAGATCTGGCTAGAAATGAACTAAATTGTTTCATTTTTAACCAAATTTGTAGTCAATGTTGAATCAAAGGTAGTCAAATATTTGACAAGATTCCGGGTAAAGGAGGGAATTATATTTCACACTATAGCACTAGGTAAAACCAGCAAATAGTGTGGTTGGTGACCAAATAGTGGGGGACGAAAGGGTGTCTGTCCCAGGTCCTTAGCCAAACAAGGTACTAAAAGGGAGTGAGATAGCTTCCAGTGGGCAATTTTTTTTTTAGGGGTGAGATATACTAAAATGCATCAAAGCAATGGTAATTTTTATTCTTCTAGAGGGCAAAAAATATCCAGGGGGTTTCGCCCCTCTTGGCTACATGTGTGGTCCGTCCCCAAGCAAAATTATATTGGGGGATCGTGCTCTACCCAGCCCTCCAACCCCCAAACATGAACGCGGTCTTCATGGGGCTAGAATTCAATAGGAGGATTTAGCCATCAGGCCAAATAAGACGTCTATATTTTTCATTCTGGAAATTTAGGCTAAATTTTTGGCCCTAGATTACGAAGACCACCTTGACCATGTAATCGTGACCCCTTCTCTTCACCCTAACCTGAATTTTAAATTAGTACTAAATGATAGTAAGACTGAAGTAGTTCATTTCTACAGCAAATTTAGAAAAGATCAAACAGATTTTGTTTCAAATTTTAGAGTCGGTATAAGTCATGTGAAACCCGTCCCTGTTGTTAGAAACTTAATGGTTTACTTCGATGAGCTTAGCTCCATGTCAAACCATGTTTAAAAAATTGTCAGTCTGCATGTTATTCTTTGTATCGTATCGGCAAAATTCGTAATCTTTTAGACCGTACAAACTCTGAATAGTTGATGCATGTATTTGTTACTTCACATCTTGATTACCGTAATAGGTTATTGTATGGTACAGAGCGCCATTAACTTTCACGCCTTCAATTGATCCACAACTCCGCTGCCCGCATGTTCACACGATCAAAGAAACATGAACATATCACTCCTGTTTTGATCGATCTCCACTTTGTCTGTCTCTGCACGGATAGAATTTTAAGTGTTTAACTATTGCTTACAAAACTTTAAGTGGAACCGCCCCTCTTTAGCTAGGCTCTCTGGTCAGTCGTCCCTCTTCTCTCGTTACTTCCCATATTGCAAATCGTACCCGGCAGAGAAGCAGACAACTTGTGGAGGCTCGTTTGGAACATGGCGGAGTTATCCAAAGAACATTTAGCGCAAGATCATCTGCCTACTTTGTGCCTAATCTCTGGAATTCATTGTCTAATGATATTAGAAATGCGCCAACTTTACTTCTTAAAGCTTACCTTTTTTTGTGAATGCTTTCAAATCTAATGACCACTTTTGGTTAGGTGCTTTGTTTTTATTGTTTCGTTTTTTTATTATTATTATTTTTGATTTTATTTCACTTTCATGTTTTGTATTTTTCTGCACTTTCTATCGTTTTAGATTTTTTGTGTAGGTGTTTCACTCTACTACCTTTTGTTTTACCCTTTTACCATAAGCGTTTTGAGGTCTTTGCTTGATGCAAAGCGCTATAAATTATTATTGTAACGTGGGCCGACACTCCCCGAATGGATTAGGTCCTTGGGGAGGACATGGTCGTAGGTCCGTCGATAATAATAAAAGAATACACGAGAAAGTAAAATAAGTTCTCAGATTACATGATGTTGTAACAAAACTACTTTTCAAAAGAACAGAACTGAGGGTTGTCTGGCTATGGCACCCTCGAGAAACAGAATGAAGAAAAAGGAGATTGCAACGATAACTGAGAGAGTATACAAAACTGCTCATTTACGTAACAAAAACAACTATTTACAGCTGCAGATTCCTCTTACATTATTTTAAAGAAAATAGTGAATTCATTATCAGTAAATTTGGTAATACGCTTATGCTTATCTGTCTTGCCAAAAGAAGACTGGTGGCTCATAACCGGTGACAAGGGGTTGGGGGACAACCAGGCCCGTAGCCAGCTTTTCCCCGGGGGGGGGGGTCGTCATGTGTATGTGCGGCAGGACTATCTAAGCGGAGCGCCACCATCAGTTGGCACGGAGCGTACGAGAAAATGTTTATCTTTACAACCCTCAGATGGCCGGAAACGGCACTTCCCGAGTGTTCTAAGCAAGAATATATTCAGCCCCTATCTGTAATTCTCCCCTCTTCTAGGAGCACTTGACAAATATTGGGGGGGGGGGGGCTGAATGGAAGGTTTATCACCTTGTATCAATGTTTTCTTTATTCCCTTGAGAGTTAGTGTGTGGCTGTATGAGAGTTACTGTACGAGTCAATGGGGCCGGAGCCGGCCCTAGAAAATTGTGTTACACTGAAACAAAAGAACTTCTCATACTAGGATACTAGGGTCACTTGGTGCGGGTCCATGCTACCGTTGACTTAAATTATGCACAATGTTGCCATACCTCGTGTGGTGTTTGTCTCCCCTGTCTCGGAATGTGGCTGTCAGACCATGCTGTCCGGTAAGGCCGTACTCATTGTAAAGTACAACAGTATTTGATAGATTAGCGCGATGCATTTTGCGATCGCACAAGTGAATTACTTCAACATACATATGTGGGACGTGGGTACGGGGAATCTATAGTCGTCGTATTTGTGACTACGAGGTACAGGATACCGTTAGTTTTATTCACTATTCACGGCATCGGTATAGGTATATTACTTGGTCAGACCAATAATACGACCAATTAAGCTTTCAAAATATTATTTGAATATTTAGCCCGCAAAGCAAAATTAGGAAAAACCCGTCAGGTCATGTAAAAAATACATGAAATCCTGACATTGTGGACAATTTTACAAACCCGCCCGGACGTCTGGCAACCCTAACTCATAGGCCTACGGCTTACATTGGCTAAATCAGCGGAATTGACATTTTGCCCTGAAAACGCCAAAAACTTCATTTAGGCCTAAATAAAAAAATACAAAAATTTTGGTCTGGCGGAGGGTTTGTGCGCACCCCCTGAACCCCCCTGGCTACGGGCCTGGGACAGCTTCCTACATAAGTTTCAGTAGAAGTGTATACTTCAAATCAACCCGTTTGTTCATTCAACTAAAATTTCAACTTTTTCAAAGATTTTTCCACTTTCCTAAAAGGTTTAAAAAGGTTTTGTAAGAAAGAATATCATACCTTCTAATTATCGGTGCATACCATTTCTTCTTTTTATAACGTATCTACGTAATATCAAACTACATCGTGTAATAATCACGTACTAAACGGGACATCAATGCTGTGTTAAAGGCATGTCGTGGGCGTACGAGCTAGGGAAATTGGAGCCGTAACCTTCCCCCTCTTTCACGGACTTCAGTTTAACCCCGTTTTTCTGGCAAATACTGAGGAAACATCGGGCAATTTTCTCTGGTAATATAGGCTTTCCTTCGGCAAAAGCGCACAGTGATGGATCCGGGACTCTCTTGAGGGCCCTGGAAGAATTTGAAGGCTAGATATTCTGATATTAATCTTTTAAATGGCTGTTGCACCATTTTCGAGTCTGATTTTATCGAATCTGCCACATTACAAGCTATGAAATCAAACATGTACCTACTGTTTTCTTTCTGGACATAAGTTGAGGGGACGATCCCCTCCACTTTCAAAAGTGGAAAGGACATGTCCCCCACCCCCACCTGTTGAGGCCCATGATTAAAAATCAAATAACCTGTGATCCAGTCGACTTTAGTGAGTCATTGCAGAACTCAGAAAAAAAAATGAAAGGAACTTAAGGCCAATTGTGGGGTTTGGCCGTTTGGGTTCCTTATAAATGCAGCAATTTGCCCGTACGTATCATCAGAGGTAAAAATATCAAAACATGGGGAAGGAGGCACTTCCCCACCCCTTCGCCTGAAACTCGTCCCCCCAGTTAACAGATATCTAAATGCCAGACAGATCAGTGAAGATCAAGCCCACGCTGAATATCTTAGAGCCTTCCAACGACATTTAACCCTCTCCCTATACCAGGATGTGTACAATTTGCATTTCATCTTTGAGACCACTCAAGTAATACAGGATTTTCTGGGGCAAAGGCGCCCAACCCCCAACCCCGGGCCACACCCTTCTTAAAAGTTATCCAGAAAGCCTATGGGGTATGGTGCCGGATTTCATACCATCACTATCCCAAAGAATATAACTTTAATGATTCGCTCCAAATTAGAGTTTGTGAATTAAACCACTGCAAAACATACAATTAATGAATTTATTTCTGAAAAATTTGTGAACATTTTTGGCGTGCTACGTTCTAGTCCTTTTTTATTAAAGAGGTGAAACTTTTCTCTTACTTTCCTATGTTAGTCATCAGGGTACATGTAGGGACTCGGATGCCACAGTATAAAAAGGTATCCTGCAAAACAGAGCGTAGGCAACTAAAAGATTGAGCTACTGCATATCTATACTTCTTTCAAGTTGAAAATAACTCTGACCAAAATCTGGAACGGTCAGCACTAATCTATAAAAAGGAACACTTACTGAACAACTGAATATTACCCAATGTTTAATTCCATAGTGAGGCTTGCAGGAAAGAGTGGATTCTGTTTTCTAACATGTCAATCAATGCCCACTCTCATATGACGTCACTGTATTCAAATACTTGCCCAAGAGCAACAGTTTACCTGATTGTCAATTAAAGTAAGGTTTTGTTGTGCAGTATTGCTACAAAGAACATTAATGATTCAGCATCATGCCTCGAAATGGCGTTCCGACAGCCAGCGGCATAATTAAGCGGACTTAGAGCCCAATCCCAACCCCCTTCCCACGGTCCCTCTGCACTGGAAAACTCAATGGTGAAATCGCTGTCGTTTTTGAAGACTGCTCATAACATGATGACTTTTCCCGACCGTGAAATAAATTTCTGGCTACGTCACTGTCGACGACTGTTTAAAAGGCCTTGGGAACGGTTGCTTTCTTCACCTCACCCTACACCAATCACACCACCCACCCCACCCACACCACCTCACACCACAAGTTATGTGATTATTTACAGCTCTGACTTACAGCCATCGAAGGACAAAAGTGTCATTCTTTGTCACTTACCGAATGGACGGTAAACTCGTCCGTAGAATCAGCTGCGTGCATCTTTCACACACAATCCTAAAATTAAACGAGACCCTAGTTGAAGTTTGATTGGGATTCTACCGACATCACACGAAACGAGGGATTACAATCCCTCGTTTCGTGTGTTGTCGGTAGAATCCCAATCAAACTTCAACTAGGGTCTTTTAATTTTAGGATTCTACCTCATCACACTACACTTCGGAATTACATGAGACTTTAAAGCAACTGTTCATAAGCAAATAACAAACTAGACATAGAGTCAGAGTGGTACAATTTAACTCTTGGCTACTTTATTGAGCCCAATATTTCTCTTTGATTATCTTCTTTCACACTTATTTTTCATTTTTCATTTTTTTTTCTTTTGTTAGTAGGATTACATGTGGCTCAAATGAAAAAGCAATAAAGAGACTTAGTACTTAATAAAGAAATTACTCTTCAAGTGAAATAATACATGGCATGAAATATCAAACAATAATGAGACCCTGATCTTCCTGAGGTAGTTACGTAACTTTCTCGAATTTCATTTCTCACAGCCGTATGAATTATACAACAACCAAATGACTACTTTGAACACACCCAACTTTGGTGTCTTTGATTTAAACAGTAACAAAAAACTGCACAGATTTAATCATAGTCATTTAAGAATCTCAAATCACTTGAAGACATCGTATCACTACTACATATAAAGTATCTCAATATATCACAATTTTATCGTCCTTGTCGTGACATGCAAAACATTTAGAACATCCATTTACATCATAAGTTCGCATCAATTATCAAAAACTTCTCGTCCTTGTTATTACATACATCCATTTGTGGAATGTTATTCAACCTCAATCATTTATGAGAGTCCGTGCAAATATATCTTGACTTGTTTGAATTGGTTTGTTGTAAAACAAGGCGAAAGTTTTTTCCGATTTCCACCCGGCAACTTGAAGTTTTTTTTCCACTGGCATGTTTCTCGCACTTGTTGCTGATACAGCAGCTGACCTGGTACTGTGTGCTTTGAAGTGTTTCACATTTATTCCTGAATTTTGCAGCACCTCTCTGATCCATCGTGCTAATGTATCTTTAGATACATGCTTGTGTGGTGGTTTGTAACTAATAAAAAGTCTGGTCTCGTTCCCTCGTAAGGTTACCGTTTGTTGCAAATATTGTTTAAGAAGGTAAAACACGTCCAGCCTGGCATCTGGTTGATATGGTTGTAGTTCTATTTGCATTGGTTTTGATCCTGGCCGAGATTGCTTTATGTGGTTATTAATCAGAAACACGGCTTTGTCCTTTGATATGTGAAGGTGTTTTGTGTCGAGAAGATGCAAAGTTTGTAACCTTTGTGCGGTCGTCAGGGCTATGAGCATAACCAATTTCTGAGATGTTTGCTTCAGAGACAGCCCATTTAATGGATATTCCATTCGCAAATGGTCAAAAACTATAGAGGCATCCCAGATATGACTATATTGGGTGTAGGAGGTCTGAGTTCGAAACGTTCCTTTAGAAATCTAGTGACTAAAGGATGTGTACCAATCGTTGTTCTCTGTTTACAACTCAACAAGGCTGAGAGTGCTGACCTTGCAGCATTAATGAACTGTAGCTCATTCCAGCTTGGAATAGCGACGTTAGAAACTCTAGAACCTGTATTATAGAGGGATGAAACGGATCAATTTGTCTGCTGTTACAGAAGCGCATCCACTTCCTTTGATGACAAAGGTATTGTTTTTGAGTGGATTTTCTCCAGGAGGCCAACAGGATAGAAGTAGTGTATTCTGGAATGCCACTGCCTTGAAGAGTTTGCCTGATCTAAGGCATGCTACAAGCTGAAGTTGGTGGTGTAGAGGGTGGGCCCCATTTCTGGTTCTGTTGGTAGGCTCAGCAACTTTTTCCCTTTCGGCAGTAGCCTTGGAGTAGCTGTGGTCATGGAGGAGCGCCTTTGTGAACCACGATTGAGTTGTCCATAGAGGTAGAATTATAATGCCTGTTGCTTTGTCTTGGTGTATTTTCTGCAGAACTCTGCCAATCAGGCTAAATGGGGGAAAGGCATAGAAAAAATAGTTATGCCAGTTGAAAGAGAATGCATCTATGGCCATTGCATCTGGATCTGGCTTCCAAGATACAAATAGAGTAGTTTGTTTGTTAAGCCGAGAGGCAAACAAGTCTATGTCTGGTTCTCCCCACAGAGAGGTTATACAACGGAAAACGTTTGTATTAAGCATCCATTCAGTACTGTCATTAAAATTGCGGGATAATGTGTCAGCATGTAAATTAGCTTTCCCTGGCAAATGGCAACATGACAACCAAATTTTCTTTGCTAGAGCCCATCTCCATATAGCAGTGCTCACCTTGTTACAATCTATAGAGTGGGTACCCCCCATAGCTGAAATGTATGCCACAGCGGTTGTGCTGTCAGTCATAATTCTAATGTGTGTTTCTCCTATAGAGGAGCACAGTGTCTTGAGCCCAAAATATATGGCCTGTAACTCTAGTACATTAATGTGATGCATTTTTTCTCTACAATTCCATTTCCCATTAACTTTAGTTGATAATGTTGGGCTAACCGCACCCCAGCCTAATCGAGAGGCATCTGTTTCTATCACTATTTGTGGTTCAGGTTCTATAATATGATTGTATGCCGATGGCAGATTTTTCAGCCACCAATCCATTTCCTTGTAGGCCTCGTCTGATAACGATACTAGGGCTTCATAATTACCAGCATTTTGTTTTAGGCATTTAATTTTGACTAGTTCCATTTGCCTGTAAAACAGTGGTCCGTATTTAACTCCTGGAAACAAAGACACTAGTAGTCCTATAACTTTGGCGAGTTCTCGCACAGTTTTATGTGCTTTCGCCTTAAATGTCTGGATTTCTTTCATAACTTTTCCTATTCTTTCTTTTTTCGGAGTCAAGATCATTTTTCGTGAATCCAGCTCAAAGCCCAAAAATGTCAAGGTATGACTTGGTTCAAGGGCTGACTTTTCGGGGTGAACTCGAAAGCCTAAAGTTTGAAAACAAACTCTTTGCTTGATTTACCGCTTGGGTACACTCTTTCTTTTGATGATCCTTGGAGGTAAACATCATCAATATAACTCAAGCATGAGAACCCTAGCTTTCGTAGTTCAGAGAGGATTGGTTTGAGTAATTTTGTGAAAATACGAGGCGCTGAGGCTAGTCCATTCGGGAGACATGTATATTGAAGAAACTTTATCTTTGTGCATAAATCTCAAATATTTCCTACAAGAATGCCTGATAGGCACAGAGTAGTAAGCGTCTTGGAGATCTATAGGACGCCATAAAACAGTTTTGTTCCATGATTCTTAGAGCTGATTGCAAGGTATCCATTTTTGAAGTGGTAATATTTCACACTCTGATTAAAGCTTTTTAAGTTAAGAATCATGCGATAAGAACCATTGGGTTTTAGACGGAAAAATATTGGAGATATAACTTCACCACGGGAATGAGTAACTTCCTCAAGAACGCCTTTTCCAACGAGTTTGACTATTTCTTGTTCTAAGAAAATTTGCTCTGCGGGGCTAAAATTTTGTTTGTGCTTTGTTTTTGACAGACTATAGTCCACTGGATTTTCTTTATCAAATTCTATATCATATCCTTGCACATAATTCAACACAATTTTGTCAGAGGTTATCTTTTCCCATTGGGGAAGAAAAGTTTTTCACATGCCGCAGTGAATTTAGACCTTTCTGTAGGCTTATCTGTTGACAAAGAACATACTTTTGTCGTCCTTAATATTTGGAGCTCTTGGGTCTGGCTCTGAACGGACGTCTCGGATATCGTTGGCCTAAAAAAGGACTGTACTGAGTTTGGGCATATGGCTGGCCACGTCCTTGTCCTCTTGCTCGTCCTCTATAGCCGGAACCTCTAGCTCTCCCCGCATAAGGGTTAGGCACCTCCTGCTCATCTTGTTAGCATCTGAGATGTCTCCTGACCTGCTGGGACATATCATCGCCAAAGAGTAGCGTAGTTATGGGTGTTGATTTTGAGCAGAGATTTCTGTATTCGGGTTTTATTTCGGGCTTAAACAGTTCCCGACGGAGGAGATTTAGCTGTATGTTTGCAGTGCCCATCATGGCTAAAGCGTCTGTTAATTTGGATAAAATAGTTTCTTTCTCTAGACCTCCTTTGCCTGACATTATGTCATTTACAATGACTGTCAATGCAGTCATTGCTTTGATGTTTGAGAGTTGTATTTTCTGTAGTTTGAGGTCTCTCGTTCTGGTTTTTAAATTTGTATGGTCCCAAACGAGTTGATTAACTCTCGTAGTCTGCAGCAAGTCCACATTTTGTGGTCTTTCGTATTTCTCACACATGTCTTTATGTTTTGCTGCAGAGAGCTTGTTGGCACAAATGTTTCCAACAAGTGAGGCTACCTTTTCTTGAACTGGGGCTCCAGTTTTGTCCCCATAGTCTAATTCAGATACAAGGCCTTGAAATAAAGTATCTTCTTCCAAATTTTCACTTGAATAGGGGTCAAGGTTCTTATCTTTCTCAATTTCATTTACCCCCTGGCTATTTCCGCCAGTGAATTCAAGTAGGCTTTCCAATTCTTCTTCTAGGTCAAAAGTCTCTTCTTGCCTTGAGGATTTTGAAGGCAATTCAGAAGTCCCTTCATCCAATTTTCGTTTTTTACTTTGTTTTCCTTCTTTCGTGTCAAGGTTAATTTTCTGGCAAATCATTTGAATTTGCGCTTGCATTAAAGCAAGTGTTTGTTTTAAGTCGCCATCTTCTGTGGCTTTTGTACCTGAAGTCCCTTCACCCGACGGGGAGGGTAATGATTGAGGCATTAAAACTTCATCCTCATTGTAGTCTAATTCCAATTCCATTTTTCTTTTCTCTCTCTCTCTCTGCACACACCGTGTTTTTACACCTTGACTTAAAGGAATTATTTGAACTTCCGTTTGATATTTTGCAGGCTAAATGCCAGCTATAGTATTTGGAAATTCTCTTCTGAAATTTTTAGGCCAAATACCGTAATTAGAAGTTCTCTTCTAAAAATGTTCCAAGCCAAATGCCGACTATATTGTATATAGAAGTTAAGTTTGAATTCTTTCAGGCAAGAAGCCTAGTACTACTGTATTTGGGTCTTCTCTTCTAAATTTTTCCCCAAGGCCAAATGCCGACCCCTGTGTTTGTAATCGCTATGGCCAAATGCAACTCGATGCTGAGGATTCAGAATTTTATATTTTAACAGGCCAAATGCCAATTACTTGTTGCCAGTTCCATGCAACATTTACGTTGACTAAATGAAACCTCTACAGTCTATACGACTATGTGATGTGTGCTAGTTTCTTGTTAAGGCTAATTTACGAGATTAGCTAGGGGTTCTATACTAAAGCGGCCAAATGCCAATACATAGTCGTTAGCTAGTCTGTGAAAATCCTCTAGACTAGACAAAGTTTTCAACAGAAGCCATAGTCAGCCAAATACTGCTAGGCCCTAAACTATCTCTCTTGCTTAAAATATTAAGCCATAGGCAGCCAAATGCTGCTAGACTTTAATGTCTCTTGCTCAAATGTTACAACTATGCTTACCACGCTACTCTTTCCCTTGAATTATGTTGTAGAGGCTGAGGCTAGCGGCCGGCTAGGAGCTCGTCCCAAGATGTTTGTCTGGTAGTAACAAAGTTGCTTCTAAGTGTATCACAGCATCTGGAGGTAACTGCTATCAGGGAGTTGTTATTCGGAGTTGTTATCCAAATAACAACTCCCTGCTGCTATACACACGCATACCCTAACAATAGGGTGAGATATGCAAGAGTCAGTGTAGCTTGAAGCACATTCAAAGGGAGAGATAGCACAAAGGAATAAGAATTTACTGAAGCATAGAGGAGAGAGGAGGTCAGATACGTCCTCACTCCTCGCGATCTAACTGTACACTGAAGCTGATCAATTGTGCTTTCTCATGTAATTCCGAAGTGTAGTGTGATGAGGTAGAAACATGCTTTGTGGGGACCTGGATTGAGATATAAGGACCTAATGTTAAGTTGTGTAACTGTTGTTGTACAACGAGTCCTACCGTGATTTTTGTATGTAAAGTTTGTGTTGCCCAATCTCTCATCTGTGATTAGCAACAAGAAACTGTACCCTGTCAGAAGTATTAATTGGATGCAAACTTAAATACCGTTATATTTTTCATGAGAATGAGCACATATTTAAGGAACTATATTTGTGAATTTCACGTTGAAAACGATCTTTCTACGGTGGCTTCTACCAGACATGATTGTTTTTATACTACTTCCACACTGAACGTGAGGATGACACTGCGCTTATGCAAAGTTTTCACGTCATGGACTCTTTGCAGACTATTTCCAATCGCAATGTTATCCGATGGATTCATACACTTAGTTGCGCATTGGTTATTTTTACATCCCCACGTTCTGTCATTACGATTTCAAGGACGATTGCTCCTAACTTACACCACTTGCTCTCTCGCAACTTATAACCCACCCCTAGTGTAGACTGCATGATCCCCCCCCCCTTCAGGGGTCTTCCCTCTGTTTTCCCAAATGTATAAATCGAATGTATTGTAATTGCTCAAGATTAATAGTTTCCACTTTTATCTCGGCCACAAAGTGAACACAGTTTTATCTCACTATAAATGCGTGCTGGTTACGTTACTCTTTTAATTCCTGTCTACATATTCCGCAATAAACTACCGCTATAAAATATAGGTGGACCATACATTGCTGTGTTCGTGTTATGCTTTAGCCTATCTTTTATCGCGTCGATATACCTTGAAGAGTAAACTAGCCTATGAAGAAAGTAAAATTCGAGAAAGGCTAGAAAATTGCAAAATTGGAAGGCTACCAAATATGCACATAAGGTTGAAATGAATAAACTTCAAATTTTCTAACTCAGGAAGGGAGCAAGCACTACTTTTCAAAATTCCACAATAATATAGTGACATATATGCTTCTGGTCAACTCTGGTCAACCCCCCCCCCCCACCTGCGGACAACTTCCCCGTAAAATTTCCTCAACAGAAAATTCCCACCCGCACAGTTCCCGACCATGACAATTACCCCTCACACAACTCCCCCACAAAAATGGAATTGTCCTGAGTAGGAACTGTCCGGGATGGGTGGTTGAAATGTCCGAGGGGAGTAATCCGGGGAATTTTTCGGGTATACCAGTGGGAAGTGTACTGGGCAGAAAGTCGTCCAGGAACCACCCGCAGTGCGCTGAATACGTAAACTGCACAACATATGGTGGGTGTAAAAAAATGGATCACGACATTCTCTTATGCATTGTGCAACCTTTCGTTCGTAATGGACTCACGTATTTATTAACTTCTGCTTAATATCAGTAAATAATAAAATAAGAGGGGTCACTTCCTCCCCCTTCCCTAGTGGTGTCCATAGGCGTAGGGGGTCGATATTTCTTGGGGGTCAGGGATAATTTTTGTCCGAATTTAGAATGTTGGACCAAGTTGCCCGAATTTTGATACCGCTGGTCGGTTGCAAAAGGGCATTAATATATTTTCTTGGCTGGACCATCTGCCCGAATGGATCCACCATTTTTGCCCGAATTGTGAGGGAATATGCCCCCCCCTGCCCCTGCCTCATACGCTTATGGTGGCGCCCCTCCCCCGTTGTTGTCTCATTTGATGGGAGGGGGTTCTCATTTCCCATATCTTTGATTGATATAGACACATTTAGAAGCGAGCTCAGATTTAGCCTACGTGAAATCCTTTCATTCCAGACCCATACATGAACACAAAGCGGGACATCTTCAAGACTTAGAATATTCTCTTTACTTTTGTTGGATAAAATTTCATCTTGAACAACCAGCCTTTAACCGCGAGCGCCGAAGGCGCGAAGCTGGCCTCCCGAGTAATTTTTCTAAAATTTAAAGGCTTTGGGGCCATCCTGGACACCTTTCAGTTTCAGAAAATCTTGCTTCCCCCAGGTATAATTTGAAATGCTAATTAAAAAGTTTTCTTAATGATCGCAAATTTAAGATAATGTAACCGTCAGTCATCTTGCAGGATGGTGGTAGTTGGGTGGAAAAGTGACCAGTGAGAGGTGTAGCGAGGGTTTTGGACATAGTAATTTACTGAAGTTACCGTACAGGAAGTATAATAACGAGGCCAATCCACCAAAGTTTTCCTACACAGCAGTACAGGTACTAATGAGTCATCAATTTATATTAGGCTCATGCGAAGCACGCCACAAACTTTATGGAGAATTACGATTCCTTATAAATAGGTTTGGGGGTTTGTTTGGAAGGTCTATTGTGCATGTAATGACGTACATTAATACTTTCAGTGATCCTTATTTCAGAGCTTGAAGTCACAGCAGTGTGGCGAGTAGGAGGTGGCCCATGCTTTGAAAAAAATGTTGTAGTGTCAGACAAAATTTTCAATTGTATTAGCCATTCTCCTTTGGGGGTCGCGCGCGAAGCGCGCCGAAAAATCTTCCTAGCATTATTACAGTATTAATATCAATGTTTTCCTTCATTTAACATTACAGAATTAAATCATAATGGGCTATTAAACATTCTCTCATACTTTCTTTGGTCTCGCTCCCTTCACTCATTTTCTTACTTTTTTTATTATGTGTTTAGGCTTTGGAAAAGTGGGGGCAAGTTCCTCCCCTTGCCCCTGGTCAGGGTTGTAACAAGTCAAGTCACTGACTCGGACTCGAGTCGCATATTTGACTTGACTTGACTTGACTTGACTTGGTCATCAGCCAAAATGACTTGACTTGACTCGAGTCTGTACCCTAAATGACTTGACTTGACTCGAGTCACCACCTAAAATGACTTGACTTGACTCCGACTCGAGCATAGCATGACTCGAGTCCATCTGAAGACTCGAGTCAGGGAAAAAGACTCGAGTCTCCTTCTGCGACTCGAGTCCTTTGATGCTACTCTGATGTTTGTAAATGTACCCAATTGGGCTGTGCTACGTGCATATCGCCAGGTAGACGCAGCCGCAACACACAGTGCACGTGTGAAATTAATACCAGCACTGCATGCCTGTAGTATAGTTGTCACTTGACAACAAACGGGCCGCGGTAGTTCGACAAATCCGCACTGACTGCTGTGGAAGCATGTCTTACGTACCATACTATGTACACAGCATCATTACAGGCATGGGCCATTACGAACACCAACCTCAAAAACAACATGTTGCACAGACATGGTTGCCATCTGCATGATTCTTGGTCTCATTTCAGGAACTTTCGTTGTACTAGATTTTTATCCGTGGGTGAATATTTCAAAATGAAATTATTAAAATGTGAGTCTGTTCATTTTTGCTCTCTATAATAATTTTGTTGTCTATAAAAATTCAAATAGCCTAATATTGCTTGTGCAACTTTGATAGGAGTGGTTTAGTCCTCATATCAGTAAGGGCATGTGTGTAGGGGGGCATTCCACAAGACCGAAAATCAAAAACAAAAAGGGTCCACGAGACCGAAGGTCCGCGACTGACCGAAAATGAGAAAAGGTTCGCGAGACCGAAATAACAAAAGGTCCGCGAGACCGAAAATAAGAAAAGGTCCACGAAACCGAAAATGAGAAAAAGTCTGCGAGACCGAAGATGAGAAAAGGTTCGCGAGACCGAAAGTGAGGAAAGGTTTGCACATAGTAATAATTATCACGTACGAATACGTTTTTTTTTTGTAATAATGCGTACGTACGTAATAAATAGTGGCCGCGTACAGTGACGTAGCGAGGGGTTATTGGGTCATGGCCCAACCCCTGGCAAGAATAAATAAAGCCAAATTTTACTTTCAAAGTTTTCATCCGTTTTCATTATTTAAAAATCATCTCAAAGGGGAGGGGAGAATCCTCCCGTTAGACGCCTTCCTCTCCCGGAGCATCGTTCACAAAGTCATGATCCCCTCAGCTGAATCCTGGTTACACAACTGTGCACGTAGGCATATCCTTAAAAGTTCCGGTCTCGCTAGCGGTTTTAAATCTCGGCCTCCCGGACCTTCGGTCTCGCGAACCCTGTTTCATTTTCGGTCTCGCGGGCATTTCATTTTCGGTCTCTCGGACCTTATCGCATTTTCGGTCTCGTGAACCCTATTTCATTTTCGGTCTCGCGGACCCTATTTCATTTTCGGTCTCGCGGACCTTTGGTCTCGTGGACCTTTGGTCTCGTGGGCTGTAACCGTGTCTAGCCGGTCGCCGATAGCTGCCTATATATACATGGTTCTTACAACGACCCATAAGAAATCAGGGGTCTTCGACCAGCACAATGCTGGTCGAGATTGATTTTCTTCTTATAGCGAAGCTAGGACCTTAAGTCCTTACTTACTGCAACAAATTTACCTTTCCAACTCTGTAACTAATATTGCAGTTGTTTTTGATCACTTTTAAAATCTGAAAAGTTCCGAAAATTTGAAATGAAATCAATAATTTTACCACTTCTTAAAATTTACTGTAGGCTGTTGCGTTCGAAATATTTGTTGATATCAGAATGCCGTGTGCCTAACATTGTGACATTACACGGAACATTTTACTACTGTAGTTGCTATACATACACATGGCAACTGCCTCTGCAAACATTCCATACTTGCGTAAGAATAGCTTATTAGCATACTGATGTAAACAACGTTCCTTAGTCACACAATAAATATTAAGGCACGAAAAAGTTGCTTATTTCATTTCAAGTTTTTGGCCCTTTCAAAAAGATCTCAGTGATCAAAAACAAAACTGTACTACTCCTGTAACATCTGGAGAAGAAAAGTGATGGTAGTAAATTAAGATTTCACGTCCAAAATTTTCTGGGAGAAGAAAGTCAATTTCAACATCATAAAGACGGCCGATCCTCCCCCCCCCCCCGGATCTTTTTTCAGAGGTCGTTGTAAGGACTGTGCATAGTAAGCTCCCAGCGATCGACCATACAGCCCTTTACTGAGGACTAGGACTGATTGTAATTTCGCAACCCCGTGTAAGGCATTGTTCATCAGGTAGCGTTGTCAGTGTGATATCCACAGTACACAGTACCGACGATAGCATGTACGTGCACATTCATCCATCAAGCAAAGCCATCTGTCGCTGTCATAGGAGGGATTACCCGATTACGGTAGGCAATGGGAAACTTCCCCCTCCCCTACACTTTTTTCCAGAGCTCAAAAAATAATAAAAATAATAAAAAAGAATAGCGAAAGGAATCGCGACATGAGAAACTATAAGAGAATTTTCAATAGCCTTTTATGATTAATTTTGCAATAATGAAGAAAAACATTAAAATCAAATACCATAAAAATGCTAGAAAGATTTTTCTCTGCGCGCTTCGCGCGCACCCCCAGAGAAAAACTGACTAATACAATTGAAAATTTTGTCAGGCACCGTAAAATTTCTTTCGAAGCGTGGGCTTCTACTCCTCGCCAAACTATTGTGACTTGAAGCTCTGAAATACAAATAAGTCACTGAAAGTACTGCACGTCATTAAATACACCTTGGTCCTTGCAAACAAAATCCCGAACACTACTACCCATGTATAGGGAATCACAATTCTCGATAAATTTTTCGGCCTTCTTCGCATGAGCCTGATATAAATTGGTCTCATTAGTGCTGCTGTACGTCTGTGCGTAGGAAAACTTTGGTGGAATTGCCTCGTTATTATTTTCTGTAGGACAGCTTGAGTAAATAACCATTTCCAAAACCCTCGCTACACCACTTCCGGTCCACTTTCCCCACCAACTGCCATCATTCATCCTCAGCAAATTGACTTACGGTTACTATCTTAAATTTGCGATTGTCATAAGAAACCTATTTCATTAGCATTTCAAATTACAGATGGGGAAGGAGAACTTGTTCAAGGAATTGTCCAGAATTGCCGCAAAAGCCGTCGAATTTAAAAAAAAAATTACTTAGTCTCCAGCCTCCGGCTTCGCACCTTCGGCGCTCCCGGTTAAAGGTTTCGCCGGCCAAAACGTCCCAAAATGTAGCCTCCAATGAAAATTACTTCCCTGCATGGCATTTAAACTGCCGATGGCCTTGGACATGTCCATGTAAAAACTACCCGTAAAACATTTCATTCTTGTTTTTTTTTTGAATTATCATAATTACACTCTATAACCTGATAACCTTCAAAATCGACACTACCTTATTTTTCACTAATAAAACGGTTGAGGGGGAGGGGGTCATCCCAGACCATCGACAAAAATGAAACATGGAAGAAAGAACCGTAGAGCGGGATATAGGGCCCTGTATCCTGCTCTATGGAAAGAACAGGCACCTGGGGAAAGTAGGAACTTTTTAATGTAATAAACAATACTGCATTTAAAATCAAAGAAAAACAATAGGCTACAATTAAACATATCAATGTGTTTTCTTCGGAGCGCTTCACGCGCACCCGTTTTAAATATTGTTTTGGGATTCCTGGTTTTTTCCTGTAGAACATCTGGCTTTTCATAGCTTCGTACATACTCTTCCATTATCTTTGAAACCCTTGAATTCCCCATGGCCTTACGCAGTGGAGGGGAAGTTCCCTCCCCCAGAAATTTTCAAAGCAAAATTCTTATCACCATTGATCTGTGTAAATTTACCGACCTTTTGAACATTGTTTAGATGCAAGTTGTAAGGGGCGAGAAAGTGCCATTTCCGGTACCGTAATATGAGACAGGCGCTTAGCGAAAGGGGGTGCAAGAGTCCTCTCCTTGAGGATACTTTTCTTAGCTTTTTTATTACTCATATCGCTAAAAGTCTACAATTGCGATTTTTTTCAGCGCGCTTCGCGCGCACCTGCTCTGAGTTCTAGAACTCACATTTATAAAATGATTGCTCCAAAGTCCCGGCCTTCGGCGCCGCTTGGCAGTCAACAAGGGTTTTCGCCCCCATTTTCAGACACCAAATCCCCCCGGTCGTTGTGGCCATTTTTATTCTTTATTGACGGAGAGAGTTTATTTCCGAGAGTTGTATAGCGCTACATGCTACATCCTTGACTACTTCGTTCTATTAAACCGTTAAAGTGTATGTTATACCATGGCGTGGCCATCTGTGGATTCTAGAACGACGACATCTAACGTTAGGCCTACGTTGCGAAGTGAAACTGAGATTGAGCCACAGCCAGCAGATATATATTAACATTGTTTGCTTGAGTAGTTTCAGCATTCCGGTGTTGGGCGCAAGCTACGCGTGGTACCTTAGTATGTGCAGGTAAAACTTACACGCCACCATTATGAGCCCGTTGTACGTCGCGAATGTTTGGAAATAAGCACGCAATTACGTACTACTTTCATCTTTCAAATCATGTGCTAGACTAGTTAGTCAAAGATCTGCGTCATAGTATTGTCAAGGTAAAATCGGAGTCCATGACAAACCTGCATTTCAGAACCTCTTTTCCCACCAACCTATGCTATTCAGAAACGAATCTTCTGACTGAGAATTCTCAAAAATCACTTTTGCTCCTTTGTTCCCCCCGTGGTAGTTACCGAAAGCTATAATAAAGACATCTGACACAAGGCTTGACGCTTGCGGAGCGTGCGAAAATTTGGAATTTGTCAAGAATTTCCAAAACTTATGATAGTTGAGAACAGTTTGTGAAAGAAAATGGTTAGAAAAAATCAAAAATACATCTCACCCTCCACAGAAATCTGTAGCTTGAACGACTTTTGGGACCATTTTAAAAATTTTCAAGAATCGATGGGGGAGGAGGACACACGTCACCCATTGCCCACTGTGCCAAAACCACTGTCTGTAGCTTAAAAGCATTTTGAGTTCATTTTAAAACTTTTCAGACAGTTTCGAAATCGAATAGGGTATGCACGCCGCTACTTTGCCTGCAACAGCTGGTACCACTGTGCACAATAGCACTTCACCTGACAGCTTGTCTTCTGTATTCATTCTGCAAGGTCTGTATGGCGAAAACTTTGCCTCTCAATCATTCTAGATTACAAAAAATTTCACTCTTTAACACAAAATTGTTACTAAATTTCAGTGCAGCTAGCCGAGCCCATACTACATATGTCACGATGTTTACTTATTTAGATCTTAAGTCAAGGACCATTACTCGGCTATTCACCTGTTTTCAAGCATTGTAGCTCTGCTTTGGTCGCCAACCACTTTGAAAGATATTTAAAGAGATCATCCAGCGATAGCTCCACCCAACCCCTACAGAAATATATACTTTGAATACGTTCTTAGACACTTTTATTCATTTTTTGCTCTTAATTTTTCTTCCTCCTTTTCTTTTTTTTCTTTTTCTTCTTTTTTTCTCCTTTCGTTTTTTTTTTTTCGTAGCGGGGGGGGGGGGGGGCCCGGGCCCCCCAGGCCCCCCCTGGATCCGCGCCTGCAGGGTACTCCTGACAAATTGCATGAAAAGTAATTTTACATGCAAAAATAACTTTAAATTATGTGAAAACAATGTACCTGTAGCATATCATAGAAAAGATTGCAGTCAGTGACAGGTACACTTCAGAAGAGGCAGAAAGGAACCAGTTGTCTCAAGTCACACCAAAGAAAAAATACCAGTTTTAAATTTTCCTTGATTTCACCCGACTGCCATCGCCCAGTTCAGCGTTTTGATCACTTATTTTTGTATGGCGCACTCTACTAGTGCAAACGGCGAGCCTTTGTTGTCATTGCTTGATTCCCTGTATGTAGCCTGAGTACGTATTACGGAATACCGTTACAGTGTAAGCTGTGCGTTTACATGGCATTGACACTGACAGCGCGCGAGACTCACAGACCGTACCTGTGTAGTGAGTGAGCTGTATGTACCAGATCAGACACTGCGCACAATATAATTGTACACACACACCGACTCTACCGGTACTGGATTACGCTTCAGCAACATGGATACCGAAGCGGCCGAAGGGCCGAAAAATGTCGCTCCGGAAGACCGCACAGTCGAGACAAATGGCTCCTCTGGAGCTGGAGATGATTCGTCTGGTCCGGGGAAAGCGAGCATACCTCGGAAACCCAGCATCATCAAAGATAATACGAGGAAAAATACTCGCAAGAAAACGGTGTCCTTCTCAAGCTTTCCCGAGGACAAGCCAATATCAAAAGGTAAGCACAGATTTCTATAGCCTAGGCAAGCAGAGATTTTAATGTAGGCTAGGCCTACAGGCCTAATTAATACTAGTTAATGTATCCTTGTACTCGGCGGCTCTGCCTTGGTATCTGGCAGGGCACATGCCAAGAGTTGACGAGCATCATAGCTAAAGCCTGGGTGTTGTGTGCGGATGCCAATCAAAATGGAGTTGTGCATCAAAAGTATTGTTCTACTAGTCCTATTAGCACTTCTCACACTAACAATAACATTCTGGTAGCTTACTGGTTTATTATTTCGCTGTTCTTGGGAAGAGCATAAAGTTACTGAGCATGCCAGTATATGGCTAGCCGAGGCCTAGATATTGATGTGGCATGGGGGTTGTTACATGTTTATGGGGCTTGGACCTGGACCTTGAGTCCAGACTGGAAAGTTTGCCTTGTGCGCGGAAGATCTGGCCGATCTTGCTACGCGGTTTGGCACCTGGCCGTGCAAAAAATTGCTGGTCATAGCCTAGATCTGGCTGCACATGGGATGCAAATTGGGCACAGCCGTGATGCCAGGCCTATGGTCTTATGGAGTAAAAGTAGGCCTACCATAGGTCTACCTGAAAGCTAATGCAAAACTCACTGCCCGACAGTAGGCTAACATGGCCCGAAGTGCATTCCATGCCCATGCTGAAGATACGCCAAGAAAATTAAACAATAGAAAACATAAGGAAAATGCCAACTCCATGCCGAAGATCTTCAGATTGAACTTGAAGTGCATGAAATACAGACTGGGCTATGGCAGCAAGGCCTGACCAAAATTTGACTGCTCAGAGTGTGAATCTGACCTACGGACGCACATGGGACGAGAAATAATGAGTTTCTTGCCCGCGTAATATATATGCAAACTTTCCAGTCTGGCAATAGGCCTAGGCCTGCCAGACTGAGGGCTACGTGAGGGATTTATCAGGTTATTGGATGCTTGAATGCTCAGACAACTTTTAAAAGTAATGTAGGCCTTTTGTATGGATAGTTAACATGTAGGCCTAGCCTAGAGCATAAAGTGAAAAAAAGGTAATATAGTGAAACATTAACAATTGAAATAAGAAAAAGAATAATTCGAGAATGACTCATCATTGTTGTCAGGGCTTTAGCCAGCATGGTGAGATCAGGGAGTCCAAACAGTAAATTCTAGTGAAGTTTGTGTGTTAAAATGTATTATATATATGGGGCAATCCAAAATTTTGGGAGTCCAAATGACTCCTGGACTGCTCTCTGGCTTAAGCCTTGATTGTTGTGCTTGGATGTGGGTTCTGGAGTGGATGCTTGGACACAGAGTTGGTGCAAAGGAACTGGTGTTTTGGATGTATTCTGTCTTTGCAGTAAAAGTAATTTAGGATAGGGCTATAGTACTCAGGGTTTCCCCTGGGTTTTAGAGAGTGTGAGGTGGTATGAGTCCATGGGGGTAATATAATGCCAGCTATGGCACCATCATTGAGTGAGAACTATCAATACTTCCATAGCTAGTACAGTACATATGGCAAGTGTAGCAAATTTCTGTGAAGTGGTGGCCAAAAACTGTGAGGTGGCCACAGGTCTCACAAAAAGAATGCCAGGGGATGCTAATTTGGAAGAGTTGTTCAAGCCAATAGCCAAAGTTGAAAAAAGGGGAAGTCTGATATAGTGAAGGAAATGAACTGTACAGTGTTACATAAAAATTTGTGTTCATTAGACTTCAGGTACATATGGGATTCTCTTGAAGCAAGCATTGATGTCATTTTCTCTGTGCATGATTAATAATATTTTGATTGCATATTTCTTACTCAGGGCTTGATATTAACAAACAGTTGCCTAATTGCCCATTTATTGCCCATGGCAAGTAAAAATTTTGCAGGGCAAGCTATTTCTTATTTTGAATTACTCCAAATTGAAACAAAGAAACAATATTTTCCTACGGCAACAGAGGAAATAATTCAAAACTCAACAGTTTACAAAAAAGTGCTGAGGTTGTTACTGAAGTGGCAAAAAACTCATCACACCAGTTGTCAACTCCTCATTGAGCACTGCACACACTTGTACTTGTCACAAGAGATGAGCAAAATCTAAGTCTATTTATTTTAAGATGAAAATGTGTCAAAACTTTTTATTTGGGCACTGTAGGTTTAAGAAGGGTATGACTTAATAACTGTGAAGAATAATTTCAAGGATTGTTGTTGCTAAGTGTGACTGTATGAAACCAACTGAAGAAATCGATTTTCCATCTGCCCTACTAAAAGGGAAAGGGAAAAAGTGCCAGGACAAGTGAATTTCTGAGGCTGCTTTCTAGGACTGTGAACGTTTAGCAAAATTACTAAACCTTTAATCGCAAAATTTTGCGATCGTTTAACGATTAATCGCAAGTACAGTACCTATGATCAACATAGAGACATGAAACGTGTTCTTGAACATGATGAATACGTAAAATGAAAAAGGAAGGTTTGGTTTTTTCCACATTTGATGTGTGCACAGTTCCACAAAACTGAAATTTCCAATGGAAAGTGAACATTTTTCTCAATGACTGAGGTTGTATTTTGTACGGAAAAATGGGTTTTGCGATTAATCGCTGGTAGCTTTGTACTAAACGTTTATTACACATGCGATCGTTTAGCGATTAATCGCTAAACGGTCACAGCCCTATTGCTTGCCCAACTTGGCAAGTGAGTTTGAAAGTAAATGTAGAGTAATGTGACTGTATTATTTTGACCCTGAGTTATAATAGAGGTAGGAGTAACAAAATTTATGGTAAGTTTATAACCCTGTGGATTTCTTGCATACTTTATGAAAAATAAAACTTTTCAATGGAAAAAAATGGTCTTATCTTTCAAGGCAAAATATTTCAATGTCAATATATGTATGTCAAAGCTTACCACTGCTCTGTATGACCATATTTATGAAAGAATCATAGACTTGGAGAGAGCATATAAAATTTTATTCATATTTACAGTACTAGTAAGTTCTTTAGATTGAACACAGTTTAAGATAACACTGACGAACAATTTACAAAGCTACACTCAAGCAGAATGTTCAGTTGTTAGTTGT
Source organism: Holothuria leucospilota (assembly GCA_029531755.1). Taxonomy (NCBI): domain Eukaryota; kingdom Metazoa; phylum Echinodermata; class Holothuroidea; order Aspidochirotida; family Holothuriidae; genus Holothuria; species Holothuria leucospilota. The sequence continues at coordinate 21,521,146 of CM055961.1, read as the reverse complement.
ATCCAGCCTCTAAGCTACTAAGAATATAATAAGGAACACTGAGAGGGAAACCATATAAGATCTCTTACTGTGAGAATTTGAGCTACTGTACAGTGTACAGTATAAATTATCTAGCTCAAAGTAAACAAGGCAAGACGTAAATTCCAATTTGCCAGTTACTCGTTTTGAGCCAAAGAAAGTTTTGCAACCTTTTCAGGATTATTACCATTGTTTTACACTGCTATTGCTCTTGACATCACTGTGGGACATTTACATGCTGCTGATCTATTTGATATTTTAAGGTGTATGGGTAGTTCACTAACAAAAGAGACAGGAAAGAAACAAAATCCTTTCTAGAATGTTTTTCAGTTGTTTTTCTAAAGTTAAATCAAACTCTGAAAGCAACTGATTTGAAGTAAGTACAAACTTCCAGCAGGTTACTTTGTAAAAGTTTCGGCCAGAATCTGAGCTTTGAAAATGGAGAGCGAATGATTTCCGACATCAGTATACCCAGAAAAGTATCAAACACTGCACATTGTGTGGGACTCCCAATGTTGCATCCAGTTTCATCCTATAGGGGAATCCCCTAGTTGTGCTGGTCTCTTGAAGCACATGGTCAGTGTCAGAGACAACAACTGATGGGAGTTGAAAACAATAAGTCCAGTACAGTATTTGATTTATTTCTAGTTTCTTGCCATAATGGGAAGGATGATATTCCTCACAGAGAACTTTCATGTTGTATTGTACAGTAGGATGGCCATACATTTGATGTCTAGCGCACCTCACCATTTTGAGACAAAAATTGTGAAGCAGTAGGCCTACACAATTAGAAATCTTTTATGAATAAATTTACCTCCAACTGTACAGCCTGTTGGGCCTAAAATAGACCGTTATTCTGAGAATAAGGCTATGGATACGGTTCAATATTTCCATACTGTGTACAGTCATGCATTTCTGGGATTTGCTCTTGTGAATGCACTAGAGTCAAACGTTTTGTGCATGGCAGCTTTTGGCCATTGTTACCATATGAATTCTGTGCATCAAACCCCTTGCTTAATGAACAGAATCGTGAATGCTCTTACAGTACTGTAATTGTGTGTGTAGTGTCCTGAATAGTTAAAGATTAATGAATTTACAGGAAATGGAAAAAAAGTTCAAGAGCTGTACTTTGAAAATTTGTTGGAATTAAGTTTCAAAAAGGAGTACCATACATCCCATTTATCAGATACTTTGCAGCAGATTTGATTGATAAATTTTGTAGAGTTGGAGTAATTTTAATGCGCAGGAGCTTTTAATTTTTTTTTTTAAGTCAGGACTACGGCGTAAATCTTTCGTTATATATACTGTATAAGATTCTAGTCCTTAAATGACATATTTTAAAAAGTCTCATCGATAGCCTACAGTAAAATATTTTAGATTATTTAAACTATTTAAAGCAGTGTTCTCAAACTATTTTAGACTACCTCCCCATTCCACCATCTTGAACTGTCCCAATGCCCCGCCCCTCCCCTACCATTCATATTCGGACACTCAACAAAATTTTTTCTTAGTTAACGGGTGGTAGGGGCCAGTTTTAGAACTATTGATTTAAAGTGACTGTTTTGTGTAAAAGCCCCCCATTCTCTGTGTAGTCTGCAACACCCACCTGAGACTTCCCAATGCCCCCCAGGTGGTGGTACCGTGGTAGGGACCACTTTGAGAACCACTGATTTAAAGCGACTGTTTTGTGCATTGGGTTACTTAGGAGTGGTGAGCAGTTCACCCTTTGCAGCAAAGATACTGTAACCTCTGGAAAGATGTTAAGGATGGTGAAAGAAAATGCCAAATGCTCTGAAAATTGCCCCTTCCCCTTCTACAAGGAAGTTAGCTTGGTGGCTGTATGTACTGAGATGGCTTGTAGTTAGCCAGATCAGATCTAGTTGGGAGCATTTGGAAATTTTATGGTAATTAACTCAAATTTGCTTGTTCAACAGTGATGGTGAAGTTTAAGTATCTGGTTGCCCTTAGTCCTCAGGAGTTTGTCCGACTCAGGAAAGTTTTCCATTTGAGTAAGTCATTAGCTTTGCTGGCTTTGAAGCAGTGTATCAAATGGATCCTCTCATCCTTTAATAGAGAAACTAGCTCAAGACTTGGAATACATGCCCAAAGGGATGTGTACTTAAATGGTGGTAGCAGGGTGGGAGCTATTAGTACAGAACACCCGTTTTGTTACTCTCTGACCACTAGTCGATCCAAAAGAAAAGCAAATTTCACTTTTGTTCATTGTAGATCGCCCATGTAAAGGCTTCCAGAGCTTGGAGCACTTTAAATCTGAATTTATAGTCACTATAAAAATTAAAAAAAAAAAGTAATAAATTTGAATCCAAACCTCAGTGTTGACTCTTCTATTTCATTCTAATTTCATTAAAAATTTAAGAAGCATATTCAGAGGTAACTGCCAATTCAAGTAAACTTCCATGCAAATTTTTGGTAACTAAAGTTGCATGCTGTTGAATAGATCATGGAATGGATTATTTCATTATGTTGTTTGAGATTTTCATAGTTAGTGTGTGGCCTTCAAAAGTTCAAGTGCACATTAAAAATGTGTATGTACATGTGCTTGCAGTACACACATAATAAACATTTCAGAGCCATTATTCGTTATGCCTTTTGGTGTGGTGAGATGCACAGTATAGCATGGGTGCAAACTTCGTGCATGGTCCATTATGTATCACTGGTACTGCTAACTTTCCTTTTATAACATGTATACAATACATCTGTAGACCTGTACATGTACTCACATACATATTGCCTGGAATGTAAACTTGGTTGAAAACTGGCATGGACTTGCTATGGACCTGTATGAGATAAACTAGTAAACTACTGTACAGAGAAAGTATAGAATCTTGCAAGGGGGAGGGGGGATGGGGAGGCTTAAGAACACCAGTCAGAAATGGGGGAAGGGGCAGAAATATGCTCAGTAGTAAGGACAAAAACCCCTAATTTGCTCCCTTTGTAGAAGTATAAAAATTTACTTAATTTCCCCTCAAATTTGCACAAAATTTTGGACTAGATTGCATCTAAAGACCCTCAAATATTCAAAATTTTTCTGAAGGGGAATCTACATCTCCCTCCCCCTAGACCCTTCCAACATGGCAGCAGTGCACAGTAACATTGACTCCCCTCCCCCCCTTCCTGTTCCTATGGAACTTTGAATAGTTCTGAATATGTTGAGTAGACGCTCTAGATAATTTGAATCATCCTCAAATTGTAGCTTGAATTGTATACTAAAGATGATGAACGTTCTACAAGTGGTTTCTTCTCTGTGTTTTGTTGTTTGTGTGCAAACATTCATGAAGAATTTCCCTTACATTTAATGGTATTTTTTTTAATATGTTTGTATTTTCTTAAACTCAGACTCTGCCGAAGTTACATTTTCTGCTTTCATATTTATGGGGGACATTAAGTTGGCAAATTTTGATGAATACACACAATTAATTTGTTAAAAAAGAACAGTAGGATGTCAAGTTAGTATTTCACATTTCAACAGGTACAGTGTTTTTTTTTTTTTTTTTGGGGGGGAGGGGGAGGGGGGGGGGATGGGTTGGTAAAAATCACCAGGCTAGCCATACAGTATTATCAAAATAGTGATTTAAATATTTTGCAGCATTTAAAACTAATTGGCTTTTTCCTATGGTTTGTATTCAGTTCACTGACCATTGGCCAGTACTGTACAGTACCTGCAGGCATAGGGCTACTGTGTAGTGTACCTATACTGCTGTGTCATTACAGTTGTGTTGGCTATTTTGAATGGAATCTCAACATGACATATCTAGTGACCTGAAGTACTCTGAGGTACTGTACAAAGCCCAGAGGATGGAAATAGTCATCAAGTAATTTCCTCTTTGACAGCTAAGGAGCTTGAGTAAATGAAACCCACCTGTTTTGTTTGGACTGGGAAGTGATCCGTAGCCTTGTGTTCACAGCTTTTTAAAATAAATGTTTCTTGGGTTTAATATCTGTGGCTTATTTGTATAACTGACATGTTCTGCACTGCAGTAATGCAGTAATGACCTTATTCTGACCAGTACAGTGAATTTGACATGGGATGACTTCGAAGTTTTCAAGTTTGAAGAAAATCATAACAACTTTGTTTAGTAAACTTTCCCTTCGCAAAGAGTAATTAAAGGGAAAATGCAGTCACCCCAGAGTTAGTATGATGTTACTGTAGTTCATGAATGGCCTAGTTTGATCATGTGACAATGTTTTTGATAGTGGATTGTGAAATTCAAGGAGAATTTCTCCTTGCTTTACCTGTTGTTTGTAATAGTTAAAGTGGCCATGACACGTAAATTGGAGTAAACGGGAGACTAATTTAGCCTAAAGTACACAAAAAGCTCTTTCTAAAACTGTTTTCATCACCCTTACAGCCTTGAGCATTAAAAAGAAATTAATGTTTCAAAAAATTGCACCAAAAAATAGACTGTTGAAAATGAGATTTCAAGCCAACACGATAATGACGTCATTTTAGGAACACCAGCCTCCGTATACCGAACCTGGTGTACAGCATAGCCTATACATACGTAAGAGATAGTAATGATTGTAATTCGCGGCATGTCTTGAATTTGAACTTTACTCTGCCTGTTTGGAGAGTGGTGTCGGTCTGTTACATTTTGGGGCTGCAGTAGGCTATTACTAATAATTACAAATACTCATGATTCGTAACCGAATAACGAAAAAACTCGGCAGTGTACTGTTCGGTTCGGTCTGCAGTAATACGTACAGTGTGTGGACTGGCAGCAGCCAGCGAAATACTGTGCACACTCGATCATAGGCTAGTCCCACGATTTCCACTGACACTTGCACGAAAACAACCTAAAGTTAGTATTTTGACTGCCTAAATAAAACTTTCCAAGCTAAAATCCCTTTCAATTGCTCCAAATGCTTCTCATTCTCGAATTGCTGTGGTGTTGTACTTTTACCTCACCTTACAATCTCAAATCGATACGGTCCTATGCACCGTAACGAATTACTCACCCCATCTACACCACTGACGTCTAGTTCAGTATCGCCTTCGCCTTTCTGATTTCAAATCCAAGAAAACTCACTTTACCCACAGTCCAATCAGGAAGTTGCCATTAGAGGGCCACTCCCTGGCTCAGATCCGCCATTCCAAAGAAAGTATTAAATTTGATTTCACATGGTACCTACTACGAAACAGTGCTGGTGCTACATTGTGTAGTATCAGGTATGTTGTGTACTTTAAGCACTTCCATGCTGTACCTATGCTGTTGCGTTGTGAATGTTTGTACGCAGCAGCTACTTATCATGACACCAAGACGAAAAACCTGTGTGAAATGCATTTAATTGACTAAAACAACTGGTAAGCACGAGAAAAGGGATAACAATTCCAAAATTTACAACTTTTCACGCAGGTTTTACATTGTATCGACCTTGGTAACCGGTACAATGGAATGCAAACACTGTATCAAATGTCCGAAGGATACCACGGCAAACAACGATCAGTTCCTAAAGTGACGTCACATGACGTAACAAGATTTTGAAAATTTTCGGGAAGACTAACTTTTCAAGGCTGGAAGAGGGTGTATGTTTTCTCAATTTTCGAGGGGAAAAACAAGTTGTAAACAAACTGAATGGTTGATTTTCGTTGTAGGAAACAAATTCCTAAAGATACCAAAGGGTTTAAACTGTTAATTTACATGTGGCATAGCCACTTTAATATTCAAAACGTCTTCAGAGGTGCTTAATACGCTGCAGTAAGAGGAGATTTGGAAGAGTTTGCTGATTTTTCAGTGCAAATTTTGGGGCAACTGCCTCTTGCCTAAATGTTAAAATCCAAATTATGACATAAATTTGATCGGTTCACTCAGTGTCCAAAACTTTGAATACGTTGTGTGCATAAAAACAAAAAAATGCTCATAAAACATGGAATAGGTCCACAGGAAACAGTAGTGTACATTTTCCAAAAGGCAACCTCAGCTTTTGAGGATGAAGATCACAATGTAATTTTACTCTTCCACCACATGCGTTAGATAAATTAGCTTTTATCTTCCATGCTGATGACATGCATGGCTGTACTATCAAGTCTAAAACTAAGCCTGTAATCTGTAAATCAGTAAAACTTGTCACTGCAGGAACTCTGTAAACTTGTAGGGGCTGGATAATTATTAGTGTGGTCCGACTGATTAATTAGTATACTCAAAATTAGTTACTATTGGCTGATATAAAATGTCCTTTATCAGAATTGATGGAGAAATTTACCCAAGATGCTGATACCATCAACTCTAGATATTATTTTTTGTCCTATACACTTCTTAAAATGTTACTTTGTTTTAGTATGTTTAAGTTCTAATGTTTTACATGATGAAAGTGACACAGCTTACTTAGTGGTTGTGCCCAGTAGCTCATGGGTTAATATACAGTACACCCATTTTGCTCACTCAATCATTGCCTTTGGATGTGCTGATATTCAGAATTAAAATATATCGGATTATTGGTACCATCAATATAGGCTTCTAATATAAGTTGTTACAGTATATCGGTACAATGTGGCTTGTCCTACAATGTGTAATGATTAGTACTCATATACAGCAGCCATTGTTACAGTTAGTCCAAAATTACAAAATCATGCAATCTTAAAGCAAAGTGAAGTGGCAAGCCCATATGTTTAAATCTCATTTTCAAGCTTCTTTTATCATTGTGATCAGGGTATGCTCAATATAAATTAACGTGTAGCATTTTATTCACCAAGTGTGCCAGACATTTTTTGGGCTTACATCTTTTTACCATGTATTGTATACAAAAAGCTGAAAGACAATTTTGGAGTTTGTGTTAGAAGCAAAGTGACATGACAGGCATTTTGCTGAGCTAATTTCCCTTCTCACACTAGTGCCTTACACAATGCCATATATGCAACACATGAAGAAGTCATCAAGCAGTGTTTGTCCTTTCACACTACAGGGGATTGTCTTCATTGCTCAGCAATTTCCTACTGCCAGCTATGGTATGTGATCTGTCCAAATGGCAATGATCCATCACTTGAAAATTTATATCGCTTAGTGAAAAAGTGTTAAAAGTTGAAAGGTTTGTGGCTCAGTTTTGTTACCTGGTACTGCCTAGTACTACATTCTTACAGGCCTAGTGTGAAACGGTCTTCAAAGAAACATTTCGTTCCAACTGCAAAAATTTTCAGGGATGGAGCTTCCCAGGTTCCTTATTTTTGTCAGAAATGAATATAAGTCTGTGTTAACTTTTTGGACAATTTTTCATAAATGTCAGGTAGAATCTATTTTAATGCAATTTGTCCAAGTAGCTATATGTGGCTTTGAAAGTAAAAGTCCAACCAGTGCATGGGTGGCAGCTAACATTGACGTTAACAGCTTCAGACAACTTGCACATAGAAACCCACAAATTCCTGTCAAACTGACATGTTTAATTGACTAGACGAGGTAATTATAGTTTCACTTGGATGCACCTGGTTTACTGTACAGTACAATAACCAATTGTCAGTATGCATAAAGAGATGTAAAGATTCAGGGAAATGTTGAAGTTGTTTTAAAAGATTGAAAGTAAAATTGCAAGACAGTAAAATTATTTTTATTCAAATATCAGTACTCATAATTAGTGGAAACAATTGGAAAGCAATTTGGAAAGTGTTGGGAAATTTTGGTATTTGGAGGGAAGTTGTAGCAATTGGAAGGGTTTTTTAATTTTTTTTTTTTTTGAAAACATGTAAATACTTGTGGAAAAGGTGGCTTCCCAGGAAATGTAACAATTATTTTACTCACCTATTACTGCTGTTGGTAGGTCCCATATGTGCCACAGGATAACATGTGGCAGTAGCTTTGGATCCCACTGCTAGACTATAGACCATTTTCCAAATAGCAGTTAGAAAGGATTGTGGGATAGAATTTTTGTACACATCCTTTTTGGCCACAGTATAACGCGTACCAAAAACTCTCTCTCACAATCCTTTGCAATTGCTATTTGGAAAAAGGTCTATAGATCGCACCATACCTGTTGAATCCATGCTCTAATTGGCCTTTACTTCATTGTTAGGCGACTGACATATACTGTACGGCATAAATGTTTGGCTTTCTACAGTACGGCACCTGATTTGCAGGAAGGGGTTACTATGTTATCAAGAACTGACTCAAACCTAGTGGAAACTAATTTCTCCAGCCCTCATTGCATATACTGTGGAAGGATATTTACACTTGATCTCCTGTGCAGTGTAGGGTGTGGCCCTTGGGGTGGATTAATTCATAGCCTAAATACCAGTAAGACCCCATTCAAACCCCAAGATTTCAGTTGTACAAGAAACTGAGCACTAGGATGAAAAGATGATCAGACTTGAAGCACATTTACAGTGTACTTGGTATATTATATACATATGTTATGGGGTTTAGTGTTGATCAGTGAATAAGGCTGACCTCAGTGCTACTGCACAATGTCTTCAGGTCCTCCAGCATATGTTTAAAATTTCCCATGTGACCTGCTTCACTTCCTGTTCTTGATTTAGAGGGATTTTAGTGGTTTCAGAGGTTTGAGTTTAGCCCAGTGCAGACATCATTGAGTGTGAACCATTGATGGTTTACAAAGTACTCAGGGTAAGACATAACCGATGGTAGCGATGGTGAGATGTCATGCCTTTGAAGTTAAATGTGGTGCCCTTTAAAAGGATTCAAGTAAATAGATTGTCAGTGCCCTACCTACTGTACAGACTCAGTTTTACAGTGCCCTTTTGGAGGCTTACTGTACTACGCGTCAGCCCCTTACATGATGTTTGTGCTGGTGTTGAACACTGCCCCCAACAATAAGGCAGAAAATGCAGTCACCCCAGTTTGAATAAGTGTACCCTGGTATCCTAATTCATGAATGGCTAGAGCTGTTGATGTCATGTGACAATATTTTTGTTACTGAATCATTCAGTTCATGCAGAATAACTATATGTAGTTTACCTGTAATATGGAATAGTTTTGTTTGGATAATCATGAAAGATATTTTTAAAGGAAATAAGAGGAAACTGTAAGATTTTTTCTCATGTTTCCAAATTTAGTTGGGGTGACTGCTCTTCCCCATTAAAAGTCTTAAGCTTCTGGACATTATACAGTACAGTACAAATGTACAGTATATATTCAGATACCAGCAGATACCTTGCATTTAGAGTTTTATCAGGTATTTCATGCATGGAGTCATATTTAGGTAGTCCAGTAGAGTTGAATTCCCACTGCAAATTTAAAGAATCTGGAACCTCAAGAAAAGTTTCTAAAAATAGGGTGCGTAGCCATAGATCTACTGTAAGGGCAGTCACTCTACTTATTTTGAAGGTGCTATGAGTAATCAATTTCTGTCAGAGGTGAAGGTCTTTCTTATACCCTAACTTAGAATTCCGACTGGTACAGATGTGATTTTTACAGTATAGTAGTAGGCTAGATTTGAGTACAGGGATCTTGATGTGTGTTGATAGGTACCGATGTACTGTACTGTACACTGTTGGAAAAGAGCTCAAAGTGTGAAAGGGTTTGGTGCATATGGGATGTCACCTCCAGGTACAGCTAGACATGTCATGATTTGGTATCTTTGTATTATTGGATTAACAGTAAGGGGAAGAGGGTTTTCATTGAAAATACAAAGCAGTCTTTAGTTTATTTAGATCAAAAATGGGTAAACCTGTCTGAGTTGAAGGCATTACCTGTGTATATGTACTGTACTCAATATGAATCTTCTATTTTTTGTACTTCCTGTGCTTCAGTCTTGTTTGTTTTTGCAGCTCGTAACAAATAGCTGGTGACATCAGGAAGCTTTTAAACATTTGCCCGTGCCCCTATGCCCGTGCCCCTATGCCCGTGCTAGCCCCTTCTGGACTTCAAGGTCAGGTTTAAGTGTGTGATGACTGTGGTCTTCTAAAAGGGACCCACACAGCATTATGTTATGGTCGTTTATATTTTGGGTGATAATTTTGGGTTTCTACTAACCCTGCAAGAGATTTTAAGAATTACTGAATTAGTTAAATTGATGATGGCCAAGAAAGAACTATGTAGTCTGGATGGTCCAGGAAACTGATTGGATGAAGGGTTACCAGTACCAAGGATTGTATAGAGGTCACTTTGTTATACTGAATATGTAAGGTCAGTGATATTGATAAGTCAGCTATCCTGATCACTAGCTTTTAGTACTGAAGTTAAAATTAGACATGCAGTATTAATATGAAGTTTTGTCCAGGGATGTTTTTTTTTTAAGTGTCATCTCAGTACATCTTTTTTCTTTCTGTCTTTTTTAAGAAAAGACTTCGAAATGCAAGCAAAGTGACTTTGCTAAGGTAGGTGATTGTAACCTCTTCTTTAAAGCAAACTTGTCAAACTCCATGTCTACTAAAGTTTAACTGGTTACCCTATTTAGCCCATACTGAACCTAACATCATTTACACATCGTAAATTAGTAAATAAAGCAATAAATCAAGCAATTACTTCCTCCATGTACAAGTACTGGACTACACAGTATAGGGTGAAGAATCCTAGTGGAAAAAGGAAAACAATCTATTGTTCTGCAAATTGCCCTGGGTAAAAAAAAAAAATAATAATTCATGTCAGCTTGAGTAGCTGTTTGTGTCCAGTGATTGTACAGTGTACGGGTATTGTGAAGAAATTGTTTTTTGGCGTGCACTTTTACCATACAAAACTGAAAACACAAACTGTACATGTAGTAAGTTTCCCCAATATATGAGAGGCCCCAACCATACATCATTCCCCTCCCCCACCTGCTGTATACATGAGCAGCTCTCAAGCACAAGTGGTCTTAGGCACCCCTATGACTCACACACACTGTACCATAATCCACTTAGTGGTCATCACATTCATTATATGAAGAGAGGGTTTTATCTCACTCTTTTGACACTTTCTTGAGAAGGTCTCTATCCAAAAAGCTCTGTTTATTACCTTTTTATTCCAATGTGAATCTTTTTCAAAAGAGAATGTGACAGTTACAGGTACATAAAAATGTGCTGTGATTGAGTGTAAGTCTGTAAGTGCATGCATAATGCATGTACAGTACTAACTATAAGCTGGGCATTTCTAAGAAATAAAATAAGCCCCTTGTTCCCTTTGGCAGTTTATTCCCAGGGAAGTGCATTCAGTTGTAGAAAATCAATCTCAATCTAAAGGTAATCCTATTGATCATTTTAATGGCTGCTGGACATCTGGTGACCCTCCTGTAAAGAAGTGCTGTGATCATAATAGGACACAATAGAGGGCTCACTTGCTGCCAAGCTTAATAGACATAAAGAGTGCTTTATAAAGCTGTAACAGCTACTGTAAATATTACTGTAGGCTTTTCAGTGCAATGTAGTGTAAATGTAAGTAATACTACAGCATGTAATGCTGTAGCCTATGCATTTTGTACATAATGCAGCATGTGCGTAATTACTGAATGTTGTATCAAAGTTAAGTGTATGTCTGGGATGGGGTGATACTTAATGTAATTCAACACACCTCAAATTGATGTTATTTCAGACCTGAAGGGAAGTGAATGTACCATATAGCCTGAAGTGAAGGAATTTTTTTGCCTAATCACATGTTGTTTACAGTACATAAAACAATTAGTCTGGCAGCAAATATTTCATATAAAATCATGTGTAAATGACTATTTCCTGGCAATGTTTATTGAGCTCGTAAGCTGGATGTTATCAGACAGGCAGGGTGAATGGAAACTGTCTTAGATTTCTGACATATTGCAAATACTGTAACGTATGTAATGTAGTTTGAAGAAATCATTGAATACAGGACTCAAAAATTTGGGACTTTTCCTCTCTGGAGCTAAAAACAGCTTCTGACAACCTTAACTTTGAAGCTTTTCTGGAGCTGTTTTCCTGTTTTCTGGAGCTGTTTTCAATTTTTCAAAGAAAGCACTGTTCCCCTGCATGTAACATTCTCTGATCATCTGCTGAATGTTACTTGTGCAATTAGTAAAAGAAATTCAAAATAGCAGAGACAGGATAAGAAAAAAGAGCATTTTTGGTGTAACACCAGGCTGTACTAAGCATGGTGTGGTCACTCCATCTCTGAAAAACTTGGAGGGGCTGGGTGCATTTATAGCCTACAGCAGGTTTAGATTGACCTCAATGGCACCTTGAATGTGGAGAAGAAGGGGGGGGGGGCAAAAGAGTTCATAAATTCTATTGCCTCATGAACCTGGTGCTATTTTTAGCACCAGACAAACAACCCACTTTTCCATTTTTCTGGCACAGTTGTGGGTCTCTGGTGCTTTCGCTCCAGAGCGCCAGTCTATTTTCTAGCCCTGTTGAATAGGAGAAGTACCAAAGGGGAGCACCTAGAACATTGTGATGGTTGCTTCAAAGCAGGATTGTGTAGTATATGTATGGGTCATGAGGGTAACAAGGACTGGGTATGTGTGTGTTTAGGGAGAGGTGTTGAGGGGGAGGGATTGGGAATCTGGGGTGTGTGTTGTTTGGAGTTTTCAGTTTTTTCAATGGGAAGAAACCATGCACTGGTTTAAAAAAAAAAGAATGTAATTGAATGTGTACAGTTCTCTACTGTAATACTAAAAGTTTAACAAATTTGACAGTTTCAATGTTTGGAAGTTCTCTAGACTTGGCTGTATTGTTTGTAGGTTGCAAACAATTCATTTGTGAGATTCTGTAAATTTGTGCAATTATAGTTGTTATGGGAATATTTGTGTAAAAACTGTTATTTTACCATAAAAAATTTATAACGAAGATGATGAGCATGCCATACAGGATTTTTTCAGCACTCACTGTCGGGTCCCACAAAGTGTGCACTGGCTCCCACATGCAGTCTTGTAATGTTCAGTTTTTACTTACTATAGGCCTCCTAGCTTCGACACATGTAGTATGCAGTGTCGCAAGATTTTTTTTAAAAAAAAAAAAAAAACGTTTGGTGGCTTGTTATTATTACACTTGGCATTAGTTGACATGTATTCAGCATAGTGTGTTTAGTGAGTTCCTTGTTGGCAGAAATTACCAGACTTGAAACTGGAAACCTGTTAAGGCTGTGTGAAACTATAGCATAACATTAAATGGTTCAATTAAATGTTCGTTTATAATTTAAACAACTTTTAAAAGATGACATCATTTATGGAAAAAGTGCTGTTGATTTCATGTAATTGATGGGGAATTCCCATATGTCTCAGGGGAAAAGGCTTTCCTTGACAAACATGTTTAGATCACTTTACTATTGTTTTATGTATGGGAACTTTAATAAATAATTTAAGTGGAAGCGAAACTTCACTGCATGCATATAGAAGTAGTTTCAGTATGTCAACTGTTTGGCAATTTTGGTGAGTTTAAATGGGAATCATTAGGGTATGATAAATTAAAAAAAAAATGTGGCATGATAGCTGAATTCTCAATAACAAGTTAGATGAGGTTTTAGGCACAGTTTCTAACCAATTGGTTTAAGTCAGACTGGCTGTGGCCTTTTTTTTCAGTTGTGGTTCACTGCTTGTTTTCCCTGCTCCATTGCTTATGCTGAGCACCAAGCACAATGGCAGTCGGTTCCATTTTTAAATTCTATGGTATGACCCGGCCAGGAGTCGAACCCCATTGCAGACCTTTCGGCTGCAAGTGGGATGCTCTAACCACTTGACCATGCTGTCTCAATAACAAAACCACCTGAGTGTGTGGGTTTGAATTCCTCCCGCTTGGTATAGGCTTGCCATCAAATTGACTGCCTAGAAGAGGAAGTCAGTTTCTCGTCAGACTAAAGCGCCCTCAGTGGCATAGTTGTAACAGTTTGAAATAGTCATGTCATTAACAGTTCAGATATAGCTATATAGCAGCTACATGCTTTGCTCTTTAATATTGCAGTAGTAAGAAAAGTTGGTTTAGTGGTGAGATTAAAAATAAATGGGCTGATAGCTGTCAAATTCTCTCTGTATGCTTAGAAGTGTTTCTGCATATTTGCTTACAAGTACTTTAAGACGCTTTAAATAGCAGAGATAAACAGCCCTCATGTATACCCACCACAGATTTCAAAAGTTCGGGTTAGTGAAAAACAAGAGCTGTGCTTGTAATAAAAAGAATAAGAGGTCAGAATAGAAGCAATAACAAAACCACCTGAGCTGGGAATTCCAGTTACAGGGTTTCCTCTTCTTTTCCAGGTAATTTTCCTGTAGGTCACTGTTTAATGCTTCAATGTTAAATATACCTGCACTTAAGTGTAGGTTAGATGAGGTTTAACGTCCCAGTTTCTAACCAATTGGTTCAAGTCGAGACGACGACGGCCTTTTTTCCAGTTGTGGTTCACTGGCTTGTTTTCCCTACTCCATTGTTTATGCTGAGCACCAAGCACAAAGGCAGTAGGTTCCATTTTTAAAGTCTTTGGTATGACTCGGCCAGGATTTGAACCCTAGACCTTCCGGCTGCAAGTCGGATGCTCTAACCACTTAAGTGTAGGTAAATTGCCAATAATACCTATGGGGGATAATGAGCTATATTTTTACCAGTTCCAATGCCATGCATTTTCATGATAGTGTGTCCATGATGTATACTTTTATCCTGATTAAGCAGTTTTAAAGGAAAATATTGTATTAAAATGCACCAACATGGCATACAAAGAAAATAGTTCTCATCATTATCAAACGATATAATCTCACCAATAAACTTTATCAATAGTGATAGTAATCTCCTCAAAGTATGATGTGTTAAAAGAGTTACAGTCCGATGCATCATTTGAATTTTTATGAAAGCTCGGGCCAACAGATTATTCTTGAGCAACAAAAAATTGAATTTCTTTCTGTGAGAACCTTATTTTTTGAAAAGAAAGCTACCATACTGATTTATTTTGATTTATGTATCATTCTGTATTTATGAATATTAGTTTATGAAAATTTCTTGAAAACAAATGTGTTTATTTCACTTTATGTACATACAATCATACTGCCAGACTCAAATAGTTGAGCCAGCCCTGCAGGCAGGCTTATATATTTTAATTTATTTGTACCGTAGGTTTTAGCCAGAGGCATCAAACTTAATATATAGCCTGCAGAGCAGGTCATCCATATTCTAGCTATGTCAGTGAAATAAAATTAGAAGTTGTGAGTGAGCTGAACCATACACTGCTGCTATGCAGGGGAAATTCAATGCAGCCTAAATTTTAACCTGAGGTATTTTTATAGAATTATTTGGAAGGCATTCCATATCATTGCATACCTTTCAATAGCCATCATAAAAATAAAGCTTGGTAGTTGATATAATTATTGTGTGGTACTTAAGTATTATGTAAGTCATAAAGTTTTGTTAGAGTCAACGTGTATCACACCTGTTTTTCAGATTGCTCTAAACATTTCAGGAAACTATTGAAGTTATTTAATTTAAGCATACTCTGCAGGACCCTGGATGTCTTGTGTAGTAGGAACTTGTACACAGTATTGCCACATTGTAGTTTGTACTGTGACTGTGTATGTACATTGTATGATAAGGTGAACCACACTTGTATTAGAGAGTGGGATATAATCCTAGTTATTTATACAGCGTCATCAGGTTTGGAACTCCGTAAGAACTCGAGAGACTTTTCAAGTGTAAAGTACGGCTCTTATAATCTAAAGAATCCGCTGTAAGCTAGGTGTGGTGAACACTCAACTGGTTGAGGCATAAATAATTCCTGACATTGAAATTTGCGATTTGTCCCATGTGTATTCACAGAAAGATGACCGTTTAGGTGTATAAATTTATGTGCAATGAACAGTGCACAGTATAACACGATGGAATTGAAGACATGTGAAGTACAAAGTGTACAGTAGGCTACATGTTTTTGAAACTGAAACTAGAATGGAACCAGAGATTCATAACTAGTTTGTTAAAACTAGGGAAGTCAAAACAGGAGGTACAGTATATAGCTTGTTTGTTTAGTCTATATGGAAGTTTTGGAATCCATGTGACAAAGGGTTGAAATAATCTACTAGGAAATTTATTTTTGGCACGTTGAAGGGGAACTTAGTCTAAAATTCCATGTAGTTCCTTTATGTGCGGTTGTTGACATATTGTGAGCATGCATGGTATTGTGTACGGTTACAGGATCGAAGTGAATTTGAAACAAGTATGATCCCATGGCTTCACACTGATGGTCATTGCTTTCTTTTTCTCTAAAATTTGCACCCTTGGTTAAAAATGTTGGCACATACACACTGTTTTGGGAATTTTGCAAACTTAGACTCTCTTTGGGCAAATCTAGAGCCAAGGTTACCATTCTAGGGTCAAAACAAAAGGTTGAAGATGAAGAAAAAACAAAGCAAAATAAAATAAAGGAAAAAAAACAAAAAAAAACAAAAAACAAAAACAACTTCGGTCTCTGTTGTGAGGCCATGACTTCTGATTTGCTTCCTTTATTTTCACTTTCTTTGGAGCAAATGTAATAACTGTTATCTGCATGTATTCTAACTGAGTGATAAGAATGAAGTGAAAATATCACTAAATCTGCTCTTTATCAGGTTCCTTTGTCAGATCAAAAAAAAAGAAAAGATGGTCTGGACTGTTTAAAATTGATCTCACTCTTAATTTTTCATGTAATATTGCTTGATATAACATCAGATTGAAGGTAACTCTTTGTGGAATGGGACTGGCAGATTAGGCAGTCCATCTGAGGTCCATCCAGAGCCTTGTCAAGAAGCTGTATGTGTTGAACTTTACATTATACTTCCCCCTCCCCACCCCAGGGAAGAATGGCAATTTCACCATAGGTATAATGGTGAGTGCAAAAGAAGAAAAAAAGAAATTATAAGAGAGCTAAAAAATTACAAGGTCGACCTCATTATAAAATTATGAAAATTCAGTACCTGGTACATGCTGTATCATTCCCTTGCGTGTTGGCACCCCTAGCACTTTGGTGCCTCCTCCGTCAGAGGCAAAGCCAACTACCCCCTGCCCATGCCCCTTATTGGGAGCATATCCTGGCGTTATACTGTAAGTTGAGGTGTTGTTCTCTACATAAATACAGTGCTTATAAAGTGTGCAGTGTACATTGTTGCAGATTGGTGCTCAGAAATTTGGGGGAAGGGGGCAGGGGAGAGGAGGAGGGGGATATCACTGAGTTTCAGCATGAGTTGGCAATGCAAGTAAAGCCACCAGGTAATGAACAGCAGTGTGGGACATTCCATTTTTCCACTGACTTGCAGGATTGAAGAAAACTAATTGTATGACCTTTCTGATTATAGTGTAAGCACTGCTATACAGTGGATAAATTACTTACAATGACAACACTCACAGCAGAGCTACAGTACTGTTGTTTTGCAAAATAAATTGCAACTGACCTCTATAGCTTAAAATACAGTAGTTTCTTACTTCAGACAAACCATTGACAAATCTGCACTTTGGTATAATTTTCCTTTATTGTTGTTTGTTCATTTGAAGCAATCTTCAGTCATTGCCTTCAGTTTCACTGGTTGGTGTCTCCTCTTCTCTAGAGACCACAAGGTTTATTTACTATAAATACTGCCCATTGTACAAAGGTCAAGGCAATTAATACCTATCAAAACACATGAGCTTGTTTACTTGCCTTGGCTGTATGGATAGTTCAACTATCAAATGTAAATACAGAGAATACACAGTTGATTTTATAATGAACCAACAGCCACCCCCACAGGGTGGGTGATTTTTAATTAACTGTACCATTTGAAGCATATAACCCACTGCCCACTCCCTTGTGTTACTAAACCATTACCCTGTCTACAATGAAAACACCATTGATAAGTTGATGAGTGTCATCCTTGTCCAGTGTATTGTACTATTGTACAGTTTTAAAATAGCATAGTCCATACAAAGGATTCACTTTTCAATTAAAGCACTAGCCTTGAGTGTTTATTGCATTATGTACTGTTAATCCAGTTACAAGGGCTGTCACTCAGTGTTTGGGTGCAGGGAAGGTGTTGAGTTTATTTAGGCAAACAATCAATGGATTAGCACCTTCATAATGTCGGCTGGGGAGAATCAGTTGGCATTCAGATATGTATAGCTGTGGCATGATTAGACTAGGTGTCTGTACTGTAGCAGTAATGACTGTGGACAGATTTGGTTGAGGAAAATGTGTTGTGAGATTAGTTGGTTGCAATGACCATTGTAATGGATGCATAATCACACAGTACCATAACGTAAATTTGTAAAGCTGGTGCTTATATAGTCCCCGAGTGGAAGAATGGTCCACACAAGCTGACATGCACCAGGGTTACCAGATTTTCTGTGAGGCAAAACTGCCAAATAGTCTTGCTTTTTGTACAAACAGACAGGTGAAACAAAAATCCGAACAAAACCCTGCAGATGGGACGATGAACACCATGTGAACCTATTCACATATCAGACAGTATCAACATTTTTTTTTTTAATGTAGTATACATCTGGCATAGTACACACAGGTTACAGTACTCCTTGTAACTTAATAGACAACCCTACTAACTGTACATGCGATACTGCACTGTAGCTATTTATAGCTGTATGCTGAATTGTACATGTATGTATACTAGTGATGTATCAGTATTACAGTTGTTATGTATGCTACAGTTAGTTGACAGACTTGAGGGATCCAATTGCAGGGTAGGGTAATTTGAGACCCAAAGCAACTTTCCCTTCATCATTTCAGTAAAAGATATGTGGATAGCATAAATATATAGTTTCAGCCTTTCATTTATTTTTATCCCCCTCCCATAATGTAAGGGTTCTGCTGGGTACTCTCGGAGGTAGACATTGTAAGGGATGGGGAGTCAGTGAAAAGATGGCAAATTGTTTTATTTCAGCTGTTTTCCCTGTATTTTGGTTACATGTACTTAAAGTTCAAATCCATTCACCCTAATTGAAAGTACAATGCCTCGGTTATCTGCTTTACATTGCATCCCCTCCCCTTTGCCAACTTTTTGAATATTTGAGGGTCCTTAGATGCAATTTGGTACAACATTTGAGCAAATTTTAAGGAAAATTACTCCAAATTTTTTACACAATTTTTTGAACAAACAAGGAGTTTTCATTCTTGAATTGAAGGGGGGGGGGGGGGGGAAGCATGTACTTCTACCCCACCACATGTTTGACTGGTATGGACTTTCCACTAGTAGGGCTCCCAGACCCCTGATTCCTATGCCCTTGGTACATTAAATCATAGATCATTCTCTTTAACCATTTGATGCCTTTTTTGGTTAATGAATTGTTAAATGTTATGATGAGATAAATCCTTCATTTATTGTTATTTTATACATTGCTATAATTGTGTTTTGAGAGGTCATGAAAGATAAGTTGAAGGAGAAAAATGAGAGTTGTGTGACTTATGTTTCAGCTTGGAATTACGAATGGGGACTTCTGCAAATAACTTAACTTAAAGGGAGAAAGCAGTCACCCCAACTTTATTTTTTAAAAATCTGCTAAATCTTACAAATCTCTCGTTTCTCTCACAAGTATTTTTCATTATGTTTCAGTATGAAAACATTGAATATTGAAGGTAAATCAAGGAGTAAATTCTACATGAATTTAACAAATTAGTTACAAACATATTGTCACATGATTGATAGGAGCCATTCCTGAATTAGGATGATGCGATACCGATTCAGACAGGGGGGACTGCCAGTCTTTGGATTTTACACCTAAATGGTCCTTTTTTATGCCTTGCTGATGGAAGTTTACACCCACATTACCTCTTCCATCATAAAAGAAAACCACCAGGTACTAGAATTTACAATTACTGCTTTGTGATTTTGAGTCAAGTACCCTATAGCAATTTATGCTTTGAATTTTGAAACTAATGACCAATTTCTCCTTGTTTTACCTATTGTTTGTAGTAATTATGTTCAAAATGGCTTCAGAGGTGCTTGTAATGCAATAAGAGAAGATTTGCAAGAATTTGCTGATTTTTCAAAGCAAATATTGGGGTGACTGCCTTCTGCCTTTAAGAAATGCAAATGGTGGGGACTGCATCTTTCCTATAAACAGAGAATGCATTCACATATGTGTTAGCTTCAAACTTGAGTTTTATTGTGTAGTTTTATAGGTAACCACAATGACTATGCAGTTTTCTGAGGTCATTGTACTTTGTGCTTGATTGCTATGTGGATAGCATGTACAGGTTCTGTAACTAACTTTTGAAGGTACACCAAGGAGTTTTTATCTGAAGGAAGATAGCTCACTAAAACTTCCTTTGATGGTTTGTGCATTCAAGGTCATCTAGTAATCATTGGATTATCTTGCTCATAAGATTTCTATTAGAACTAAGCTGGATGAAAAAGTTAATACAGAGGTTTGTTGTTTGCTACATCTGGAGTAGACCTATAGGTGATGATATCCATTGCCACAGCCTTGCCAGGCTCCTGAAAAATAAGTATATTTTGTATCTGGTGTCGCAAATGAGACCACATCGGCTTGATTTTAAAGGGAGAATGCAGTCACCCCAATAAAGAATTGTATAGTAGACTATCCTGTTTCCTGAATGGCTCTTGAGAATCATGTGACAGTATTTTTCTCACTCAGTTGTAAAATTTACAAGGAGCAACTGCTTGGTTTACCTTGAATATGCAATATTTATGTCCTACAATATTACGGGAGATACTTGGAAGAGAAATACTGTAAGAAGGAATTTGTGACATTTAGTTATTGCTTCAAAATAAGTTTGGCGCTTTACTGCTTTTGAGCCTTAAGTAAAATTGTGAACATGTGTCCCATTATTTTAGGAAACTTTGCAGAATGCAGTAGAAGAATTAGGCTTCCGTCTCTTTATCTCATTTGCATATGGTCTCTTTAGATGGGTTAGGGGGATTTGTATTGATCTAGTTCTATTAAAAAGTCATTTTGAGTTCAAAATCCCTGTCCTTACTATGATGGCGGTAACCCAATCTACACATCAAAGCATTATTCCATTTAAGTCCCTTGTTAAAGCATTACTAGAGGTGAATGATGCCGCAAGGAGAAAG
This sequence comes from Holothuria leucospilota, assembly GCA_029531755.1. Classification (NCBI taxonomy): domain Eukaryota; kingdom Metazoa; phylum Echinodermata; class Holothuroidea; order Aspidochirotida; family Holothuriidae; genus Holothuria; species Holothuria leucospilota. Next base: position 21,500,254 of record CM055961.1, on the reverse strand, counting down.
AAATCAAATTGAAAGTGTTACATAAAGGGCTTAAGTCCTTATAAGCCTTATCACCAGCTAGTAGTTGGTAATCTTTTCACACTTAAGTAGGTCTTAAAAGTATTAGTTTCTCGTGCTATCTCCATTTGGATAACAACCCCTGGGTACATATTACAATTCATGAATACAGTATGAATTATATGCATGCTTGAAGTAATCATGTATGATCAAAGTGAGTATGCAGGTTTTTGAGGTCATTGTACTTTATACTGTGTTGCATTTTAACAATATTGGAGGTTCAGTATAATGAATAATCATGTACGCAGGTAGTACTATTATGTTATTATATCTGATCTGGTCTAGATATTCAAGTGAGCATATCATTGAGGTCATTGTACTTTTTACATTGTTGTAGTATAACATCTAGAGGCTCAATAATTACTGTAGGTTCAGTATGATGAATAATCATGTCTCCATGTAGAACGTGAAGTCTCTTGTGTTTTTAAGTCCGATCTGGTCTAGATTGTATGAACAGCGATGCATATCATTGGGGGTCATTGTACTTTATACATTGTTGCATTATAGCATCTAGAGGCCCAATAATTACAGGAGGTTCATGTTATGAATAATCATGTATCCCTGTAGCACGTAAAGTCTCTTGTGTTTTTAAGTCCGATCAGGTCTAGATTGTATGTACAGGTGCCGTATGCATATCATTGAGGTCATTGTACTTTATACATTCTTGTATTATAGCATCTAGAGGCTTAATAATTACTGGAGGTTCATTGTAATGAATAATCATGTACCCATGTAGTACATGAAATTTCTTTTGATGTTTTTATGTCTGATCTGGTCTAATTGTATACAGTACAGCTACAGTATGGGTATCATTGAGATCATTGTACTTTTATACATAGTTTGCTAGCTTTAGTGTGGCCCTGTATGTGATGTAATTACTCAAGGCTGGTACAGTACATTAACCAGACCAGTAATAATGCAGCCATGAAATATTTCAACATTCAAATACCAGTTTCTATTGAAATATAGATAAAATATCTACCATGTATTTTATTGCAGAAAGAATTGCCAGACTATTGATGCCCACTTAGGGCCATAAAATATAATTTGAGGTTTTCACATGAGTATGCACTTTTATCTTCAAAATCCTTTAGGGTGATGGCTATTTCACCTCATAGCACCCCAGATATTCCCTCAGGTAAGAGACCCCCTCTGTTACACCCTTGAGATATCATATTTACCATCACTTTTCAAGGTTTTCATGGTTTGACCTCTGTTGACCCCAAATGACTTTTGACCTCCACAATTAACAAGAGGAAACATGTACTCAATATGGGTCATCCACATGCCAAGTATGAGGTAGCTCACAGTTACCTTTCTTGAAATATGGTTCACAAGCTGAGCATCACACACATACGCCCCTACCCCCCCCCCCCCCCACACACACACACACATGCGGCATCACCATCCCACAGATTCCTTCTGCCTTTGGCAAGTAATTAAACCAAAGTGATCCATACATTGAGGCACTTTCATCAAGCCTAACGGAGTAAAAGTTTTGCCTTCCATACCTCAAGACTGATTTAAATTATGATTCTTTCTTGTCATTAGTCACAGTATGAGACTCTTCTGGTTGTATCTTCACTTTTTCTGCCTTCTGCATACTGTAAATGCCAAAATGGATTACAGCTAAAATGGTATTGGCCAAAGGCAAAATGTTCAAAAAAAAAGGATAGTTGTCGAAAAAAAAAAAACAGGGAGATACTGGTTGAAGGCAAAAATGTTCAAAAAAAAAAAAAAAGTCACAAAAAAAAAAAAAGAAGTAAAGCACAGCTAATGTCTATCCCAAAAGAAAGTGCAGTATCTCCCGAAGTGGTTTTCATGTGATATTTTTTAAAAGAAAGAATTATTGAACCTTTATGTAGATGTATAATATTCACATTAAGCCTGTATCTCTCAGCTACTGTCTCCCTATGCTCCTCATGGTCTTCAGTCCTTCCCAATCCATGGTTAAAAGCTAATGGATACCAATGTATTGTGTACTAAGCTCCCTATTTATGGAACCATGCACTTATTTAATGTACACATATACTGTAGTAGGCATGCATGCCAATACCCCCCCCCCCCCCTCCCGAACTGCACAGGTATGCAAAATAGCCTCTAGCCACCTGGATGTTCACAAGCCAGTAACTATTAGAAGCATATCCCTCTTAAAGGAAGTTATGCAGGTCCCTCTTTTGGATCATGTGATCATCACAATTTTGTCCTTTTAAATTACTGAATCCTTATGTGTTAATATGTCCAGAAGAGGATGGTTGTGTGGCAGATATGCTATTTGGAAAGCGAAACTCATCCTCTTGTTAAGTAGGAAATCACCTGCTTCGTTTACATATTTGCTTGGTGACAACCTGTAGCTCTTCTGCAGGCAAATTGTGACATCATAGTGACCTATGTGACCACAGACAGGGTCTGGAAGAGAAGTCCTCAGGAAGGTAGTGTGGCATTACAAGGAAGTGCTTGAGTAAATATTGTGTGTTGTCTGAGATAACTTTTAAAGAATTTAATGTAAATGAAGAAGTAGGACAACCTTTCTGTTTGATTAAACTTTTTTAACAAGGTGTGACTAATTATTAACTTCAGAGTCTTCCTACAGGATTAGTTAGAACATTAAGGGGTTTGGTCCCAAAGATGACCCAGAAATATGTGGGATGGAATTATGAAATTTATAAGTAACTGGGACCCCCGACCTTACAAAAAGGAGACAAAGGAGAGACTTAGAGAAGTTGAGTAGATAAGAGAAGGACTGAGGAGAGAGACAGGGGTATTAGAAGATTGTTGGAGGAACTGTCTATGTTTTCACATTGTTTATACTTTTCAAGATTTGAATGTATTATTGAAACACTATTGTCAAGCATGTGTTGTCTTCCGGTGCATTAATTGTATCGGCTTGGTGACACCTAGCAAGAAAAGTGCTTGTTCCACCTCCAGTGTGTACATTTTTTTCAGACATCGTGAAAGGTTCTCCTTGAATTAACGAAAGCAACGGAAACTTAAAAAGAAATAGCTGATGCATGTATGTCACCATTAGTTTTGTGACTGCAATTTTTTTTTTTTTTCTTTAAACAGCATAAAACCTATCTTATTCTACAAATGGCATGCCATAATAAAGTGAGTCTCTAAGTCAAAGGGCCTTCAGATCATGTTGCAATACTTGTAAATTTGTCTTTCAGTGCAAGTCTATGACACTCTGCAGTACAAAAATGTATCAAAACAAAAAGTCCTTTCATGTGATTCATACATGAATGTGATACAAAGGTTATTGTATTGAATCAGGTTTCAGGTACATTTAAACAATGACAAAGGTTTGCCTTCTTTAAAATGAAGCATAAAAGCTTATTCAATATGTATATATTTAGCTGTCTCACTTTCCACAAAGATATACTCCTGACAAAGGACAATAAAATCCCAGTATCAGTTACTACCATGCTATTCAGAAAGATATTAAACTTTTAAAGTGTCTATTAAAACTGTATAAAATGTATATGAACAGAGATGTACAGACTAGCAGATCTCCATTGAGATGCAATTTAGTATTGTCAAGCTGTGTGTAATGATAGTTGTGAAGACGTATTGTAGGTTAAAGTTTGACGTGATAAATTTAGATACATCTGGTTTTAATAACAGTGTCATACTTGAGAACTGGTGAAACAATATGTACTCTAATTTCAGTTGTACTGTTTGTTTTAAACTGCTTTGTGCTTCACTCCATACACTGTAAACAAACCACGAGTTCTGTAGATTCGCAGTTTCCACACAATATCCATTTTCAATTTAGAACAAGTTTAAAGAAACAATATGTAAATGAGTAGTTGAAATAGTCTGTGGAAATAATACTGAGCACTATTAGCACACTTTCCTTACTGCAGGAAATGAAGCTAGTCAATTAATTTTAGATACTTTCATGTATGGTATGATCAGGGATGTAGCTACGGTGGGCGGCGCTGGGCGGTGACACCCAGCACTCGATATTCCTGCCCGGCACTCCAGGCAAACACACGTCTGCCCACCCACCACAAATCTGCCCACTGAGACCTAAAGCTAGCCCTAAATCTACTCCCTAAAGTAAAATGAGGGAAAAATGAAAAATTAATGGCTGAAAAATGGGGTACAGTAGGTGCCATGGGGTGGGGTGAGGTGCTTTCCCCAGATCAGATGTTTACCCAGCACTCAAATCTGGCTAGCTACATCCCTTGGTATGAGAGATCTCAATTGCACCTACAGGTCTCCTTTGTATGAAATCGTTAGTCATAAAATTTAGTGATAAGTACCTGGCGAGTTAATATTGACAGTGGTGTTGGACACCCTCCTTTGTCCTCTTCTCACTTCCTTAAAGGGAAACAATTGTACAGCTTTATAAGCAGGTACAACATTTAGAACACATTTTTCCAAGCATTGTGATACCATTAACAACTAATATAACCCAATATCTCATTTAACACAAATTTTTCAAAAAATTTGAAACTCACTAAACGCCACTGAGGAGGCAGTCATGATATTGTGTTATTAGCCACAATGCAACGGAACTGTGATGTCACACCTAAACCTCGCCGTGGGTTGTACAACAACTGCTTATGTAGTTTGTACACACCCACCTACAGTTTTCACGGTAACTTCAAAACTGTCTGTAATTTTCAAAAAATCCAACGGTTAAATTTGCCAATAAAATCCAGAAATCTGTACATTACTATCTAAAATCATAAAGCAGCTTTCTTCTAACTTGATATGTACGATTTTTAATGAGTTAAAAAGTTCGAGAAATTTGTTCACCCTACACTTATAAGTGCAGCTTGAAATCCGTATTAACTCTGTATGGCATACCACACACTTGCATGGTACTGACCACTGCACTGCATCGCCGTAGTCTGAAGGGATTGGATCATACTTGTCAAAAAATTTTAGATTTTTCTAAACTCTCGGCAGCTAATCTGACAATAAAAGTTGTAACATTCAAATTAAAATATTCAAACAATACACAGAAGTCTCTTACCAGACTAACTGCGTCTGATTGAAGCTTACTCAACCAAAAAGAAATTCTGTGCTTGTTACCGATAGCTCGAGGCAGCTATGATGGGAACACATCACGGAGAATGGTTTCGCTTGCTTCCGGTAGACTCAAATACAACTGTCGATTGACATTTGGTGTTGCCATTACTCCACCAGATATGCAATAATGGATTTCATACTTCACATTGTCTATACAAAATCCTCATTTGATGTAATAAATCTGATAGTATCACAAGACTTTCATCTCGAATGAATACCAGGCCCTAGTGAACAGGTATAGGTTTTTTAAGGAGAACAGTGTTTCCATAAGTGAGACAAAAATTTCCCTCAGTGGATCCTAATTTCCTTAAGTTTTCATGACTACTACCGAAGAGTTGAATCTCCTAATGTTCCCATGATAACATAAGAGTAAAAACAGATTTATAATGATCATTTATGTACAGAAATCTTTATGAAGAACTATCCAAACACCGCCTGAACATAGCCCTTCAGCGTGATACCATGGGCTCGGAAAATGGAACCACTGAAAGAGAGTATTCCTTGATAGCATCCTCTTGCAACACTACGAAAAATAAATGGGCAAAAACTATTTAGTATTTTTAGCTGTGGGGCTTAAGAAATCCCACAGAAATTTTTGTTATACTTTCTATATTTTTTTATAATTTAAAATACACTAATTTGAAATTTGATCCACCACTCAGAAAGATTAATGTCTCTTTAAATCTATTTGAGCTGGCAACATTTTGCTCTGGAAATCGTGAGGGGCGCGTTTTATGTCAGCAATCAGCTGATATCTAGTTGTCTTCTTTCGAACATGTCTGCCCACATGCCAGCCAGCGAGGGAAATTTGAAATGTATTCTTCTTAATAAAGGTTTCATGTAAGGTCCACCAGGTAAAGATTATCTGTAGTATTTACACGTATACTACACATATGTAAAAGGGTCAAATGGCCACTATTGTTCCCCTCTAAGTGGCTTGAAAACGCTTAGCATTTCTACCGTTTGTCTTCCTCTGGTAAAGTGTTGATACTTGACCTTGCACTATTTTAGTATATATAAATCCTCTCAAGTAATATTCCATCCACTTTACTTTGACTGAAGTGTCCTCCATACATAGTCAAAATGAGAGAACTGTATGTCATGTGACCACGTTTTACTGTGATGACTTGCAAACATTTTATGGAGGGAGCTTAAAGCAAGAAGTTAAACAGTCTAATAGAATTTTCCGTTCTTAATCACTCTAAAGAATAAATCCCTAAAGAATAAAAATACAGCCTAATACTTGTGTCTATGGTTCACTATAGTGTCTGCAAGGAGAGATATAATCAAGGAATGAAATGAAAGAGAAATAAAAACATCCCTGGGCTGAAGAGTTTCTTACTCTCTTACAGGGAGAACATTTACACTGGAGGGTATGAAATATTTATAAAATAATGAACCAGTACTAGGTACTTGACAAAATAACCAGAGGTCTTCAATCCATAAAATGTGTGTTCTTTTAAGTATCTCTCATGACATTTATGAGAGAGAAAAAAAAGTGACACCAGCTAGCAGTGTGAGACCAAAAAATAAGATGATGATGGCCTTTTCTCGCTTCAATGTTTCTTCGAGATTTACGTCAAAGAAGATCTAATTTTGGGAATGGCAACTGCTGATGACATCATCGATAAAGTGAGCTAAGTTTGACGAAAGAGAGACGACCTCTTGGTTTTAATAGTCGTCATCTTCGTTGATGAGGAAAAGATTGGATGAGGTTGAAAGTAGGAAGAGGAATATGAGAGAGGATGGAAAAGGGAGATACAGTGTAAAAACTTTGGTAGATACAATTATTAAACACACTGCCATATGTAGGGGTGTGGCTGTGTGGTCAGGTTGCATAGACTTCATTGTATATCTATAGACATTTAGGAGACCTGTTCATGACAGAATACTTTCAAAATTTTGACTGATGGATATTAAAGCCATATTCTTGTCTGATAAGAGAGAGGAAGGGGAGCAGGGAGATGGAGGGAGATGCATTTTGAGTTAATAGTGTCAAGGCTGTATTTGGTGGTATATTTTGGGCCTTAAACGTGGTACAGAAGTATATATAAGGAATGTAATAAACCTTTATGGAACAAGAAGTCATGAACAAAGGAAATGATACATGAAAGAACAGAAAGTCAGAAAATACAATAATTGCAATGTGTCTTAACAAAGATAATCCTTCCTTTTTCAGACATAAAGGTTTCAGTACTGACCTATATATATTGACAGTGTTTGTGATAAATTTTTGTTTTATGTCATCAAGTGAAGAATTTGTTGTGTAAGACAGAATTATGCTTTCATCCATTAAGATGCTGCATACTGTATTTGGGGAGTTTTTCTTTTCTCCATGGCAACATGGCCTTTATGCAATATTCTTCAAAAAGGAATGTCATCACATGGTTGGGAAGCTATATTCGTGGAAAGTGGGTTAATGGAAGACAAGGCAGCTCCTTTGGTGACCTCGGATTCGATAGCAGTCTCTGCCTCTGTTCAGAGGTGGTGTGACCCAATTGCTGTCTGCTGAGTCTCACCTCGTTTTCCGTCAGTGTGGAGCATCATGACAGGGTTCCTCTCCGAATTAAATTGAAGGTTACAGAGAAACCAATCTGATTTACATAGTATTGATTTCGCTCGTAATGCCTACTGTAACTATTAATAGCCATGCTTGTCTTTTATTTAAGATGTCTGCACACAATTTTGTTATGAGTTTCTTGCGTACGATGTAGATGTCGCCAGAAAGGTGTCTGTATTTGAAACATTACGTGACTGACAAACTATGCATATTGATCTGTGTGAAGATGCTTCATATACGTAGTAGAGGCAAACTGTCATGAAGGGTGGCTGAAGTATGCAAAGAAAATATGAAATCACCTGTATCTTGACAGATGAAAGACGTGCAGTGTCTAGATCCTAATGAGATAAATGAATGTGTGGGCTTGTTGTGTGGTTATTACTAGATCAGTATGAGTACAGTCCTAGTGTTACAATAAAAATCGATGTGCATAGCACTAATTGAAGCAGATGCAGATACTACTCACTGTGTTTAAGGTTGATGAAATTATAAGTTTCATGTCTGTGGTATTGCTCAAAAATTTATTATGAGGGACAACTTTTTGATGTTTGATATAGATATGAAAAAAAAAAAAAAGGACTATCCAGAAAACCTGAAAAATAAAATGATGACAATCGTTTCCATTATTTTTGTTTCTTACTTTGAATAAGAAATAATTTAATAGTAAGCATTATTCGACGTGGAGGTTTCTTCTTAAGTGATGGAAGATTTCACTTAAATAGGTTAAATGAAGGCCTTGAAAATGTTATGAATCAATTTAAGTGATAAAAAAGAAAACATTGTCAGCGAAACATGATTTAGTGCCTTGGATAGTAGACTACCATCTGACAATGCAAGGAAGGTTGTATGCATGAAATGTCCTCCAATTAGTTTCAAATTACTTGTCCAGGTACACATTTAAAATTGATCTGCAAGTTAAAGGGGCAGAGCAGTTTCCCCACATTATTTGGAAACATTAGCCATTAATTTTACCCATTTCCAGTTACTTCCTACTGTATGCAAAGACCTTTCATGATTATCCAGACAAAAGGTTTTCATATTAAAGGTAAAGTAAGTAGTTTTCTGCATGAACTGAATGATTGAGTAACAAAAACATCGTGTTATGACTTAAACCAGCCATTGATGAACTAGGATATGGGGGTACAGTAATTCAAATTGGGGTGACCACATTTTCCCTTCATTGACATCACATGGGCAGATGGAAGAGAATGTATACGTCCACACTTGGCCTTGATGTACTGCTTTTCTGAAAATGTTAAGGGATTGCAGGTCTCAGAGTCAGTGGCGTATAGTCATTGAATCTGTATGGGGAAGTATAGTCAAGAAAGCTGTATTGGGGGGGGGGGGGGAGGATGAGGTACATTTTTGCCAGGTGGAAAGTTAAAGCAAAGAGTGAGTTTCTTGTAATGATTTCATTTAATGTTTTCATTGCATTGGTTTGTTGTAAGTCATTAAGCCTCAGCCCTGCCACTATAATATCAATACGAACTGTACCCTTCTTGAAAGAGTGAGTATATCCTGGTTAACTCAAATACTAGACTGTGTTTAAAAAAAAAAAGAAAAAAAAAATAAAGAAAACTGCTAACTTTTTAACTGACCTAGCTTTGCTCAAACTCAAGATAAAAAACATTGTGATTAGTAAATGCACACAGCCCAGAATTTGTAATTTGCACCAAATTAAGGTCAATTTGTACTTGGCATATTTTTGCCTGATATAATCATTTCCCTGGTTGATCTGCAGAAGAAGTACAAACCTTGGATCTCATCCAGCAAGTAACGCCTTTATTTTATTCATCTTTCAAATTTGTAATCGCTTTAAAAAATTTAGAACCCACTTTCTTATTATCATCAGAGTGTTACAAGATAATAACGCTGATGTAAATGTGATCAGTTAACCATTAACGTGAGAGTCCATCATCAGAAGTTGAATTTGTTAATGGATGTTTTTAATGCTCTGATGGCTTCATTGCATTTTGATTTCTATAAATGTGGAACGTGGTCTCAGGAAAAACGAAAATGAGCTCACCATGCAATCAGTATAAAATGGTCGTTTCTCCATTCACTAATGAGTTGTCTTTTGTGTCCTAAAAGTCACAGTAATTTTTAAGTTGTTCATTTATAAATCTGTGTCATATTTATTTGTAAGTGTTACTTTTGGTAATTGACACAACAAAGAATAGTAATGCAGTGCTTTTTGGCAGACCTGTACAGTTTTCCACAGATTACAAATAATAGGTGTGGTAATTTTCTAGTATGAGATACTTCTTTCCCAATTACCAGGGCTGGAAAAGGTGTTGTTTCTCTGGAAGTGAGTAAAATTTTCCACAATGTTTTCGTGTTGCTATGTACAATACGAAGAAAAAATTAGCTCTGTATTTCCAAAATGTGTCTCCAAATGATGAAATTTTGAGAATTACGTTTGTTCTTGATCCTCTACAATGAATCCTAACAGGTCCAACTCTGAAAGTGTTGTCCAGATTCCCAATTTTTTAGCTCAAACCAGCTCAAAGGGCTGTTTGAGCTATTGTGATCCGCCACCGTCACTCTGTCTATCTATCTATCTATCTATCTATCTATCTATCTATCTATGTCTGTCCACAATTGCCTTTAATGCTCTCAGGCGCACACTCGTGGACGGATTTTAATGAAACTCGGACACATTGGTCGTTGAACTTTAGGCTACCTGTCATGTTCAAGAAGTTGAGGTCAAAGGTCATTTAGGGGTCATTAAAGGCCATTATGTGAATATCTTCAAAATGTATCTCCTCCCACAAATAGCGCTGTATGTTCTTGAAATTTGGTCATAATATTTCTTACATAGTGGTTCTTTAGGGTTGTACACAGATTTTTGATCCAAGGTTATACGAGGTCATTAGAGGTCAAAAGGTGGAAATATCTTTGATGTGATGTTACTTTGCGCCTGTGAGTCTGATATTTACCAAACATGGTTTTAGTGAATTGACTTTTGAAGAGCTTCCAGCTGGGCGTAAAAATGTTGGTCAAAGGTCATCCAAGGGTCATTTGAGGCCATAGTTGTAAGTATTTTGAAATGCTATTTTCTCCTAGATGCATTACAAAATTATCTTCAAAATTGCTCAGAAGAATGACTGGCATGTGCAGATTAGAAATTACTTCTCCAATTTGTGATGAAAGATAATTTTGATACCTTTCTGACCAATTTTGTGCCACCCCACTATTTTTACCAGTCTCACAAAATCACTTTACTACCTATTCTTCTGTATACTACACCCTCTTTAAAACTGTCTGTGTACAAGAGGTCAGTCCTGTGAGGTTGTAAAGGTTAGTTTAAAGGGATCTGCTTAGCTTCTGGGCAGTACATGAACAATTTCTGTATTGTGTGTGGTGATGTAGAAGGTCTGTTGGCACAGCTCCCTGGTTGGTATCATAATTCATCATCGTGCATGAGTTGTAATTGACAATACCTCTTCCTTTCAAAGTTACCTGTTCTCCTGGTAATTGTATATTCTAAGTTCCTTGTGGCAGCAGAGAGCTAATACCAGATTGTTTACTAGTTTTATAATAGTGTGTGTAAAAACTAGAATCTACTGGGCTTTTAGCTGGTGCAATATAGCAGTTGAAGGCAAGGATTGCACTGCTAAGGTCAGACAGTAATCAAGACTTAAGAAGTTAATACAAAAGAGGTTGGTCCTCTGCTACTTGTCAAGTAGGACTTGAGGATTTTATAAACTGCCTTAACATTCACACTTTTCAGATTTTAAATATGAATCTTTGGACCTGTGGTAATGCATATATGTGAGTACATCAATATTGCTTTATGTCAAAACTGTTCTGTTAATTAGTGTCTTGATTACTGTAGCTCACTGTGATATTGAATAACATCTTTCTTCATAGATAATTGGAATGGTAATGCTTTGAATTTAAAATAGGTTAGTCCAGTTATTTTCACTGGGGACAAATGGGGAATTTCCTTTCCTTGCTTTTGAGAATGGGGGGGGGGGGAGGGGGTAAGGTCTCGATTTTTTATTTGCATTGTACTAATGTTCAGAACGAGGTATTTGTTTTGATTGTGTTTCGAGCAATCACACCATGCAGTGATGTACATAGGGTTTTGCAGGGGGGGGGCGGAGAAGAGCTGACCCCAAAGTTTTCCCGGGTTTGAGCTACTGCACCATTGGTGCTCTAGTTTTTTGTACCCCATCTGTAACTTTACAAAATTATCAGCAATAGTTTTTGGTTGAAAGATTTTAAGTATTGTATGGTAAATTGTCTTTCTGTTGGTAACAGGGTGATACTGCTGACAGTGATATGTGAGGAAGGGAACCATCTAGGGGTGGGTGGGGGTGTGGTATGTTTCTTTGAGTTACCCTGCCAAGGCAGGAGGGTGGAAAACCAGCAGAATAAGGCCTTCACTATTTGCCTCTATTTTTTATGATATAAAGTTGGCATTGTACATACTGTACATAGTTTAAAAAGCACTAATGCTACAATGCCAAAGTACTGTACACATTCACATTCTGGGTAGTTGGGGGGGGTGGGTGGGGTGGGGTGGGTGGGGTGGGGTGGGGGATGGGGGAGGGGATAGAGTTGAAAGTTAAGAGAAAGTTGAGCAGTATGTTATTAGCAAACAGATACAATTCATATACCCAGGGTTCCCACGGTCATGGAAAACCTGGAAAAGTCATGAAAATTTGGAAAATCATTTCAAGGCCTGGAAAAGTTTTGAAATTCATGGAAATTGTCTGAAGTCCTGGAAAAGTCATGGAAATTTTCACAAAGTGACAAAGTTCCATTCTCACTCGTTATATCGAAATGTTTTCTTTCGTAATATCAAAATTTATTCTCTTCACCTCAAATTTAATACTGCCTGCTTGCTGAAAATTGCCGAAAAAGGTCATGGAAATTCTTTATTTGGTCCTGGGAGAGTCATGGAAATGTCATGAAAATTGGTTTCCCAGAAATTTCAGGAATCCTGTAATACCAAGCTGCATATGGATTACTTTTCAGGTCTGTGAAATATAACTATCATGCCGTATTTACACACAGTGCTTTGATACTGTGTTCCTGTGTGTCATGGCAGTATGTATATGATCCATTAACATACATTGCAGTATGTTACTACTTTACTTATATTTCTGCTGAGATATATACCCGTTGGATAGTTTCTCTACTAAGAAATCAGATTTGAAAAGGTAGGACAAGTGCTTATAAGGATGAAATTTCCACTTTGGATAGATCCTGTCATCCTGATCATATTACTTCCTGCTAAAATAGTTATCAGTACACATCATACGTTCAGTAAGACATTATATGGTCAATTCTTTCACTATCGTGGTAGGTCATATTATTGCCCAGCTTACTATGCTCCTTCTTTATATCTTGTCTGTGACTGCACACCAAATAAAGATATCCATCTACTGTAAAAACTGTTTCTGGGAATTTCTGAGGCTTAGCTATATAATGGTGCCCTCACCACTAACTAAATGCTTGCTGTTATGATGAGCTCTTTTCGTTGTGCAGTAGCCTACAATTTATTCATGACTTGAATATAATTTACATAGTTCTGTCAGCTGTGTAGGATAAATTACTCTCTGGCTTTGAAAGTAAAGAAGCATAGTGTGACACTAGGGACCACAGACTTGGAGAACCTGTTGCCTTGAATGTGTAACTACAATAAATGTCACATGCTGGACCAGTTTCACAGTTTAGTTCAAATGAGAAATTATCGTGTGGTTTGTTGGAAATGGTCCCTGCAAGCTTTCATCCATTTGGATTTGATGATGATTATAAAACTGACTTTGATTTTCTTTCTTTCCCTGTCTTTTAGTGTCTGACTGTATAGCCATCATGCAGGCTGGGAGTGAATTGATCAAGTTAAGAGCCCCCTCCCGTCAGTTCAATCGTGTATTCTGCCTAAGTGAAGACCATCGTGAGATCAAGTGGTACCCATCATCTAAGAAAGCAGACAGAGCCAGGGGTAAATTTTTTTGTGTCTGTGCTACTCCTCTGTACATAGATTTTTTCATATATTTTCTTTCCTGCAAATGCCATCTGGCAAAGTTAAGAACACAAAAGGCAACATCTTTCCAGATGGTGACCCATGACCTCTTCCTCGGCTTCGTTCTATCTTTTGCCTGCCTGTCAAGAGCTTTGAGGTCTTCACCATCTCTTTTTATAACCCGACTTTCATGGCAAGTGTGATTAGTATCAACAGTAGTAAAATAAAACATATCTCAGTGTTTTGCTTCAGGTGCAGTATATGGTGGAGAATGTGACTTTGATACCTTCGGCAGTACAGGGGACGTGTTGTCAAAGATAAAAGTTTGAAAAATAAAGATGCTTTGTAATGATACCAGGTACATTATAGGTCATTTGGAAATAAGTAGGTCCTTCATGTATGTATATGTTACGTCGTGAATTTCACGATTTCCAGCAGAAATTACAAAAATGATGCCTTCCTGTGGGTTAATTACCGTTGCTGTGTTTATATGAATCTTTTCAAATATCATGGACTCCTTGGGCCACTGTGGGGGTCAAAAAAAAAGAAGAAAAAAAAAAAAAAAAGAAATATGCAGTTATTTGGTTTCAATTATGTTGTTTAAATCCTTACATTTCAGAGCGTTTGTGAGTATTGTAATGCAGCTAAGGAGGTTGTAGTGTATCCTACATGTCAGGAAAAGCCCCACATACAACTCTTAAGCGTTTGCTCCCTTTTGGGCAGTGTTTCCGCTAAGATGCTTTGACGCGATTTTGATGCAATGATTTGTCAATTTGACGCACTGATATTCGTGGGAAAAATGAAAAAAGATGGTTCTAGATGCAGTGTGAAGAACAACGTGTGCCCTACGCATGTGCAGTTCCACTAAATTGACATTTCTAGTGAGCCAAATTCTTAAATTCAGTATATTGACCCAATGGATAATATCTTAGGGGAAACACTGCTTTTGGGTCAATTATGTGATTAAAGTGAGGAAAGCTTGTCCGTATTAAAGTGTAATCTAAAACTGAACATTTGTCTTTTTTCTATCAATACTTGTGTGTGCAGTGCTGGTGGATAACATCAAGGAAGTCCGTCTTGGCAAAAACACAGAGACCTTTAGGATGTGTGATAGCTCCTCTGTCTCATTCCCCGAGGATTGCTGCTTCTCCGTCATCTTTGGTGATAACTATGAGAGCTTAGATCTGGTGGCGTCTTCTCCAGATGAAGCAAACATTTGGGTGACCGGGCTGTCCTACTTGACAGGGAGTAACAGAAGTAAGTGTAGTTGCCTTTGTGCAATGTCATTGATTTCATCAGTGTGCCATTTGTATGATAATATGGAATTGAATAGTCATGACTTAAGCATTTTAACGACATTGAGCATGCGACTATTCTGGCTATACATTCACAGCACGGCTTGCATACCTGTAGTGTACAGTAGTCATTTGAAACTGTGTACTAGAACATTTTCACCTACTTTCCAGATTCGTCATAAATCTTATAACGGATTGATTTATTCTCCAATAAATCAACATCATGTGAGAGAGAACAAAACCTGGAATGCCCAGCCATAAGTGGGGAAGTAATAACCCTATATGAGAACTTACAGTGTAGGATAGCTGAAGTGGTGCATTAGGTTACACAGCACTGTGGTAGGCTCTTGCGTTGAGCTGAATTTTGAGCTTGGAGGAACAAATGATATATGATGACGGTTAAGATCATATGTTCTTTGTCTAGAATTGATAAAACATAGTATAACAAGTGGAATTTGACTCCGCAGAACAACTTGTTACAAAGTCTGAAGGTTTGTCGTAATTTGATGCTTGTAGGCAATCTTCCTTACTGTACATATCTTGTTGGTATCTGTGTATTGTTTATGTAGGTCACTCTTTTCCAACCGTTAACTATTCATTTTGCTCCATCTTTAAAAAAGCTCAAATTTGTGCACTTTCAGACAAAAATCTCAAAATTAACCACACGACAAGTTGTTTGTCACTGCTAGTCACGATTGATTCTTGTAAGAGTGGATTGATAAATTGTTCAAGTAGAAATTAGGGCAAGTATGCCAGGGAAGGCCCAACAGACATTACACTGAAAGCTGGGACAATTGCTAGCAAGGAAAATGTTAAAAGAACAGAAATTGTGACATTTGATAAAAGAGGTAGAACAGTTGACAAAGTAAGGTGCGATCAATAAAAGCATCGGTTTGACCTCAATACCTCCATTAGTGATGACTCTGTTTCACAAGAATAGCTATTGACTCATGTTAAACGACACTGTGTGTCTCTTTCACCAAGTTGTCGTGACTAACCGTCTGTTGTATCACGGCATGATGCAGGTTCGGTAGTTTCTTAAATGCTCATAAATTGATTAGAAAGGAGATGGCTTTTAAAAAAATAGTAAAAATTTGTGGAAATTATTTCAGTGGAAAGGAAGAAGAAATTTCATAATAGATATTCTGGTTTTAACTTTGTTGTGTTTATGTTATATGTGTGTTTATGTTATATTTTTTTTTTTTTAAATACTGTTAATGGATTCAAGGAAGGTCTTGAGTATGGTAAAATTGCAAGCAATTTCATGACAGAATTTGAGCAATGCATAAGCACTTTAATACTTATGAAGACTGGTGTTGTTTGGTGTTCATAGAAATCGAGAAAAAATTGTTGGCTAATGTTGAGAGGTGTTGACTGGTGTTGATTGGTGTTGACAGACAGTTATGAATAGTATTAAGGGCATTTTCTCATGTTAACTTTCTTAAGGTTTACAAGAAGTTGTAAAAATTGGCCAAAACAGAAAGTATACTGTATATCTGTTTTATTAAAGATACTTTTTACATTGAAATATCAAATTGAGACCTTGTGACATCTTGAGAATTTTCTGTAGAGATTATCCTGTGACAAGTTTGTTCATGTGCATTTAAGTCTCTGTTTCACTGCTTTTAACTCCTAGAGACAAGATTCATTAGGAATTCTTATAGAGTTACTTTATAGTGTACAAGAAAGCAATCTTATCTTCAATTGCATAACGTGCATTGATAGATTTCCTCCTTGGAGAATTAGCATAGATGATGGCTCGTGGTTTATACAGTAGTTTAAAGAAGACTTGTCGACATGTAACTAACAGCAAGCCAGAACTATCAGCATGTAAGTGAGCTGTCGTCAGTGAAAGGCATGTTGAATTCATTTGAATACTGTGTGGCATTCTTTATGCATCATTAGAAATTTTTTATCCACTTATGCACATAGCAGTATCTTGATCATTGTACGGTACTGGAGGACACTTCATGTAAATGCTTCTGCAGGCTTGGGTTTTATCTAGGCCAAAAATCTACACACTTTTCCCAAGTATTTTGCTGTCTGAGCTGTAAATTTTCAGGGTTTAATACTTTACTGTAGTCTTGGTATGCATGCTCTGCAAGCTGTGCACATGACTACAGCCAGATTATAATACCAGACAATATTTCTTCTCTATTGCAACTAATTTAATAGTCTACTGCATGATAGGGACATGCAAGCACTATAAAGCGGTTGGATAAAACTTTCACCAACACAGGGAACTTTCGTGAAAATACTGACATTGAGTAAAGTTTGCCCAGCAGTTATTGATTTATGGGTTTTCCAAGAGGCTGGTTGCCTAGTAGAAGTAGCAAATGTATTTTGATATAAATCTTACATACAGTAAGCCATTAATTGTTATAACAACACATACTTACTAGTACTAAATGGCGCATATGATTTGAAATTAATAATCATGAGCACTGCTGTTTTAATGACAGGGTATGCATTTGGAAATAATGAAATCTAACTGCTCTGTGATGCTGTGATATGAAAGCCCCAAGGGCGTACTATCTTTTAATCTTCAAAAGCATTAAAGTGATCATAAATTCTGTGAAAGTCATGCCCTGAACATGATCTTTCTTTGAACAGTATACTGTGTAAAACTTGCTTTGTGATATGAAGATTAGAAAGGTAGCATTTAGATTTATTTACATAACTGTATGTTTTTCATGCTTTCTAATTGCCATGCGATTTTCTAATATAAAGCATGCAAAGATATCAGTCTTGAAAGTTTTAGGGCAGACATTGCTATTGTTGTATGGATAATACCAATAAGGTGCTGATATTACAAACATCCAGTATGATTTTAATTATAAATATAATACCTGATAATGATTGGATATTTCGGGATGTTCTAGATGCGAAACCGCAGGTTTACTGTAGTTGTTCGTTACCTCAAAGTGTCATTACATGTGCATGAGGTAAAATATTAGTACTGGAAGACAGATTGAACAAAGTACAGTAGGCTAACCCTTGTAGGAAGTATAGGTGTAGTTGGGTAATATTTAGTGTTTACACCGGGTCCAAAATTCAGAACCAGGTACCCAAGTCGATGGTCGGTTGGGTGCCCGGGTATCAAAAAATATAACTTCTGTTAGGCTACAAGTTTGTTGTAAAGTCATAATAAGAGATTTTGCTTTGTACGCTGATATAATACAACACCAGCGTATCTTACACGTATGGGTATGACAAGTGTTCTTAGGCGTGTGCATGATAAATTTTGCCAGGAAAAGTGTGTTCTGTCACACGTGCAATCTATGTTAGTGAAACTTTGGATCCGGGTAGCAATTTCAGAACCGGGTCCTGACATCGTCGGTCGGGTCCCCGGGTACCCGGTGCAAACACTAGTAATATTGGCAGTCTATTTCGCTGAGGATGAGTGGCCTAGCCACGGCGCCCTCGCCACGGCGCCCTCTAGAGGTGGGAGGGCGCCATCCCGGTGCTAATTGATTTATGCCAGATGGTACTTGCAGGTAAGTTGGGGAATTACATATGTAAATAGTAGTGTTTGCACCGGGTACCCAAGTACCCGACCGATGATGTCAGGACCCGGTTCTGAAATTGCTATCCGGATCCAAAGTTTCACTAACATAGATTGCACATGTGACAGAACATCTAACGTTACTTTTTCCTGGCAAACTCTATCATGCACAGGCCTAAGAACACTTGTCATGCCCATACGTAAGATACTTTGGTAAAGTATTATATTATATCAGCGTACAAAGCAAAATTTCTTATTATGACTTCACAACAAACTTGTAGCCTAACTGAAGTTATATTTTTGGGTACCCGGGTACCCGTCTGACCATCGACTTCGGGTACCCGGTTTCGAATTTTGGACCGGGTGCAAACACTAGTAAATAGGAGGTTAGTATCAGAGCTAATAGGGGAATTTTACCCGTTCAGCAGTGTAGGATTAATGTGGCAGTGTCGTCCAATACTGATGTTGACTACACATTTAATGCTTCAATACCAGACATTACTTTACTTGTGAAATGAACACAAGGTTGTGAACAACATCCCATGTGTAACTTATGTTGCATACAGTATTATATGACTATAAGTACTCTTTAATTAAAGTAATTAATGTTAAAAGCAGCAAGAATCATACATCACTTGATTGCTATACTTGAAGAAAGCTCTTTCTTGAAAGGAAGCACCGTACATTGTGGAATGATTGAAGTTTATTGTTATAACTTGCACTTTTTTTTCTAATAAGTGATACAGAGTAACAAACCTTACTGTTTATTTTTTTTTAAGTTATTCAAACCTGAGTACCCATCTCTTATCATTAACAATGTTATTTACATATATAAATTAATGGTAATGATGTATTTTCACTGTCAGTGTCAACATTTGATATGGCTTTATGTGACATTAAAGATTGACTGCTGAAGAGGGGATTAATATCTGCTATGACATTTGACTGTGGTATATTTGAAAGGTAAAGTAGGGGCCATGTTTGGAGGTGTTTATATGTAATTATACCTAAAAAGTATGAGAAAAACACTTGATGGATTTCATACTTGATAAGAAAATACACTAATTCAACACCCATTGTGAGTAGATAGGCTATATTATACATGAGCTTGTAATTAGGGAATAAAGTCAATGGTGCCCATGTCTCTACATCAGATTCGAACAGGCTATGACGTCACGCATATGGGCTGAGAGACCCGAGGCGAAGCCGAGGGTCTCTGCCTATATGCGTGACGTCATAGCCTGTTCGAATCTGATGTAGAGACATGGGCACCATGACTTTATTCCCATTCATAAATACTTTAATTTCGAGATGTTTAAAAGTGGAAAAGCTTGCTTTTTTAACGATTTTCCATTGATCATGAATAATTCTCCCAGACTGACTAAATTTTCGCAGAGTGCACATAGGACTGCGTGTAGGCTGCCTGCTAAATTACGAGCTATGTAATATGTATAGGCTATATAACTAGCTAGCTGCACGCTATAGCTTTGTCGTTTGTAAACACATGGCCATACTTTGTGACGTCTCTTTTTGAATGTGGATTTTTTGGAATATTTTGAGCGAGGTCATATTTGAAACGATTTCTCTGTTTGAATTGGAAATGTACTCCGCCTTGACAGTTCCATTAAAAC
The DNA here is from genome assembly GCA_029531755.1 of Holothuria leucospilota. Classification (NCBI taxonomy): domain Eukaryota; kingdom Metazoa; phylum Echinodermata; class Holothuroidea; order Aspidochirotida; family Holothuriidae; genus Holothuria; species Holothuria leucospilota. The sequence continues at coordinate 21,480,186 of CM055961.1, read as the reverse complement.
TACATTTGGAGGACTTACTAGCGTGAGGATATGTGGTTTTTGCGATATTGCTCACCGTGACGTTCAACACACTAACGTGCTGCTACGTTGTTGAAAACAAATAACGTTAGGCCAACGTTTGTCCTAGCCTTAACCTAGGCTACTAACTTATCGTTAGGGCCTACGCTGTTTTCGAACGGTGAGTCAGTTCGAATTAGACTCTTACTAGACGAAGTCTCCTTACCCGAGTGTCATTTGCAAGCAATTTCCATCTTGCAATTTTGTGATACAAAGGAGACTTTTCAAATGTGATCTAATACTGTTTACATGTGTGCACTGACAATATTGATACTGTTTCGGATCAAAGTAAAACCAGCGTGCTTAGCCAGAACAGTTATCATGTGCTAGGGCCTCACGATAGTTGCTTGACTTGTGCTGTAAGTTAACGTTAGACCTAACGTTAGTGGTTGGAAATGTCATCGCAGAGAGCTTGTTCTTTACGAGTGGAACTTAAACCAGACAGATTTCTATACTGACGTTGAGCTTTTCTTACAAAAAGAATGTAGGATACCGCAATTTGGATAAGGTTTGATGCAGTACTTTGTCATTAGGCCTGGGCATATTGGACAGTAGCCCCCGGCCATCGTTTCCATAGCATATATTCTATTCTTCGATTGAAAATCCCCTTGATGATTTTGGAGCTATATTCTTTGAAATATAGTGCACAGAATGGCCAACGCTATCTTTCTGGAATATGAAAGATAAGTCTTAAGGTTAGTGAGTGCTCATCACTCATTTTACAACTGTATTTATATTATTTATTACCCATCCCAGATAAAGGTCTATTACTGAGGTAAGAAATGCTGTATAATTTCTTCTTATCGGCGATGTACCGTACCAAAATCAAGCGGACGCACGACAGTTTGACACGCTTTTAAAGCTAACGTTAGAGCCTAGGCCCGTAAAACACCTTACTCAGCGTGAAATCACTTTAATTTCTCTGAAAAGGCCTGAAATATCGTTTGTAGCCTAGAAGCTGATTATTTGTTTGGATGTGCAACATTGCACACTGTCAACCAAAATATATTATTTATAATTTGGACAGTTACTGAAAAAAATTACAGTTGAAGGCCCAGGCCTAGGGTACCTAGGCCTAGTTCTCACGTACACTTTGCTCCCAGAACTAGTATGGGAATCCCCATACTAGTATGGGAATCCCCATACTAGGTCAGCAGACTGCGGACTAAGGCCTACCTAGCCTATACAAACAGTTTACTGTAGTGTTAGAGCTGTGTTTACAATCATGTTGATCAAAAAGTTGCTCTCCATACACCCTATGTCTCTACACTGGATTAGAACATGGGTAACTGAGAAATCACAAGCCAGCATTCTCAAAAAGTATTTATGAATGTATAATACAGTGCCATAGGTGTGTCACAACATTTCAGTCAAATTACATACTGGATGGGAAGCTTTGGACCAAGAGCATTTTAATAAAGTTCATAGAGTTATTTAATATAAAAGAAGTATACTCAATACAGTTTCCACAGGATCACATGGTGTAAATGCTATTCCAAGTGATAACTACATTTGATCAAAATATTCTGCATCTAAATAGCACACATTTAGGTCAGTTTTTTGGCATTCACTTTTTCTATTGTCAAACCTAATTGTTTATTAATGTAGGACAGTGGAGTGTAAGGTGAAACAACCACTGTTTATTGATGGCAGACTGTACCCTCCATAATACACAGGGGTTGAAATAAGCCTACAAACTTTGGGGGCCAGCCGGGCCCCTAGCTTATGGAATATAGGGGCCAAGTGAGAAATCAAGGGGCCCAAAGCTAACCAATAAAAAAAAGGCTGTTAAAGTGTACGGGTGCTTTTTACGTACTTGGAACTTGTGTAGTATGGGTATAATTAATGTAAGTTGAGGCTGAAACTAGCCTGAAACCAATTTGTCCACACCCTCTGAGACCAGTACTTAACAACCATACATGTTGCATACAGTGTACATTTTCATGACAGAGAAAGTTTACACTGAAGGTATTTCAAAATCTTCTTGTTGGTATTCCCCGGGACCAGTAAAATGAAGGGCACTGAAATTCCCGTCAACCAGTCATGAACGCTAACCATTTGCCTGGGTGGCCTATAGTGTTCGACCGATTATGCCATATCGGTAATCACCGATTACCGATTATTCAATTACACAATCGGGCCGATGCCCATTACTGATCACCTATTATTTACATGTATAGGAAGGTCATGTTTTCTCGCCGTCTGTCGCATATTTCTTACTTTGTTCACACACCCTAACATAACCTTCACACTGGAGTTGAACCATTAAGAACAAGTTCCCTATGTTCCACGAATGGAATATTAATTATTTTTGAAGGATTTCCTCTCGAAATACTGAGATAAAAATCAACCATAAGTAGCCTACATGCTTTTGTACGATATCACAGGCTTAACGTTAGTCAAGGAGCTGTCGGCATACATACGGCTCTGCCTACAGTAGTTCTATCCACCGATCATGTTGGAAGATTCTGTGTAAAGGTCTGTACTAGAGTGTAGAAGTATACAAATAATGAATGTTTATGAGTGCGATAGTATGAATAATTTCATGAGTTGAAAGATTGAACGTTCTATTCAACGAGGCGAAGCCGAGTTGAATAGAATGTTAAATCTTTCAACAAATGAAATTATTCATGCTATCGCTCGAATGAAAAACAATCATTATTTGTATTATATAACACCTTTTAATTTTGATCTAGTCGTTGGTTAAATTTGTGTTTTGGTGGTCACTATGGATTCGTGTTTGTCCGTGTAGTAGCTCCAGGGTTTGTCGTTTCCTAACTGCGCGTTTATGTACCTAATAAAGAGGGATTCTTTGTGACGTGAAACACATATAGGGTTCTCAGGCACTGGAGGGCAAAACACATACGCAATAAGTGTATTTACAGCACACGCGCACGGCATTACCATAGATACTTATGTGACACAATGGACGCTTGTCCTTCAGAGCCAAAGAGATGCGCGATCTCGCCCTTCAAAACCAAAGAGACGCCCGATCACCTGATGTCTGTGAAACAATGTACGATCCCCAGTGCTGCAGGGATTTTTTGAGATGCGGCATAGCGTGTACGTAGCACGCTCAATGTATCGCTGACTCGTGGGTTAGTATATACTAACCAACGATAGTGGGTTAGCATACTAACCAACGGTGGAGCACCACCATCTTGATGATAGTGCCGAATCACGCATGGCATGTGACCACCAATCTTCCAGTCAGATGTAGAGAAATTAGTAAGGTGTTATATAATGATATATAGTAGCCTCTCCATCACAGTTTTTGGCAAAAATACCTAACTACCTTGGCACTTAATATTCCACTCAATTTACTTGATTTTACTTATCTTATGGTTCCTTAATGATATGGATATATTTTTTGCAAAGCGTCTTGCCGCCCAACACTTACGTCTTATGTAAAAGATTCTCCAAATGAAACGTAAAACTAATTCCTGATAAATTCCTGTAATCGAAACAATGTTGCCATTCCAGCGTGAATTTAACACGGGCCCGTTTCCCTTCGTTCATCAGTTAGGAGCACAGAGTAGTTCATGACCAACGTGCTATGTAAAAAGTGCGGGCAAAGCACTTAGCTTGCATTATGTGTTACACACTGTACTATTGTGCTTTCGTAGGTGAACTTCAACTTCGCAAGAACTGTACGGCAATTACGTGTGCCCTTGTGCATGTCATAGGTAATTAAAAACTTAACGAAAGGAATGTGGGAAGTGGCATAATTTATGCAGGATAATGAGCCTCGAGTTTCCAAATTTGCTACAGTATACATGTACGTGCACCAAATGTGAACAGATGATGTGGTTAGCACTGAAACTTGAAAAAACGTAGCGCGAAGTCATTTCTTCCTGTAGTACAATTTGTATGCAGATGTATGGCATGGTCTGTGGCATGCACACCTTCTAGGTAATACTGTGTGTCCTTTCACACACCTGCACTGTGCTTACGGCAACAATTACGATGATCGCTATCATTTGGAGACCTTAAAATGTTGCAAGTTTTGTGAGTATCAGTGCTGATATTTTGGGCGGGAACTTAAAGAAATGCATGTTTTGGTGAATTATAAAGATTTTTGCAGAAATTTTGAAGTGTATTTTAGACCTGTTTCCAGTTTTCAAATAGTCGGTGGTGGTAATCAGTTGAATGACCAAATTTTACCGATGCCGATTATTTACCGATTGTGTAATGATCGGCCCGATGCCGATTATCTAACAGATGATCGGTCGAACACTAGTGGCCTAGCCATAGTACGGCAGGTTTTGTAATCCTCTCAGCCACTCATATTATCCTTTTTTGTAATCCTGTATTATTGTAGTCCTGCTCTATGTAATGATAGTTTGTAATATTTAACAGTGAACCTGTTTTGACCTTAACTTATGTAATTTAAAAATACAGGTTGTTGTCTCCCAAGACATTGCATACCCTGCCATGCATATATGTATGTCATCCGATTAATTGTGCTATCTTAAAGTATACCAGCATTGGAATAGAGCAACTACCTATTGAGACTTCTCTTTTTGCTCTTAATTAAAGGTCAATTTAGACTCACCCTCAGGGAATAAATTTAGGGAATCAAAGCGATTTGACCTATAATCTCTAGAAGACTTCCATTCATTGGCATGATTCTGTATCGGCCCTGAGAGCTACCTATACCTGTCTTTTGAAGATAGCACAGAGAATAATTTTAAGAAGAGAGAATGAGATTTATAAAAAAGAACAAAGTTGTTCCTGAATGAATTTAGCTCTAGCTAGGGGTTGATGATCATCTTTTGCTTGTAAATGGAACATTGTGATAGCAACTCAATAGCTGTTGGGATTTTGATATCATCATGGGAGGTTGCCTCAAAGATGGAACGGGAAGATGAAAGCTTTTTCATTTGACAAATTTCTTCAGGCAAAGTGATTGAAGCTTTAGAAATGACAGTAGCTACTCTTGAGACAAGTTAAAGAAAAGGAGGAAACGTGAACATGGTTGGTAAGGTGACCGTCATTTTGATGTGATTAGCATAGTGTTGTATGGAAATGTATGCATAGGTTGCTTACTGAGTCAGATTGAGACTGAGGGAAAAATCTCATGCTTTAACTGTTATTCTGCAAAAGTGTCCTTTCCAATATCACAAACTTCAGTTAGAATCAAGAGGAGTTGCATACTAGGGGATAAGGCAATTTTGGGGTGGGGGGGGGGGAGGGTTGTGGGAAGGGAACAGTCAGGTTACTAAGTAATGAAATAAAATACTGTGGTGTGCAGTAGCCAACTGAAATCTCAAATAAAACTGATAATATAGAAGAGAAAAGTATTCCATCAAGAAATGAAAATACTTCGTTAACTATACAGTAGAGAAAAGTATTCCATCAAAAAATAAAAATATACTTTGTCAACAAGATGTCCATCTTTACATACGGACTCTGTTGAGGCTGACCGTTGTGAGCAGCTCATGTTTTCTTTTTCTTTTTTTAAAAAAAGATAGGTGCTTTAAGAAAACTGCCAGTATATTCCAATTGTCACCCTGCCCATCTGAAATTGTTATACATTCATGTGCAGATTAGATTAATTAAATCTCATCATGTAACCAATGTGTCAGGTACAATAGCAATAAGTTATCTAAATTTGCTGCAAGTGTTCAATGTTGTCTGTATATCTGGCCTTCAGTGCCATTAATTTGAATGGATGTGATACTTTGTTATTGCCTCTCCTAGCTTTGCAATGCTTATTATGTTGTATGATTCCATCCCCATCAGGTTAAATTCCATAAACTCTCGATTCTTGATTCTGTCAAATTTTATTCCAAAATGTGTCCACTGATACTGGCTGCGAGTTAGTTCCCGTTTCTCGCTCTATCGACTTCAGCGGTTGTGACAGTGAGTAGCACCCACTCGCTCCCCCGCTGCTACAATTAAACCTCTCTGATCTGATTAGTGGACAACAACCTGGAGGAGATGACAAAAAATAGATATAGAGTCTGCCTCATCGACTGGGATGAAGATGATGAGGACGACGATGAGAAGAAGGGCTTGATTGAATCAGATCCAAGCACGAGGAGGAATCCGGGTGGATTAGGAGAATGGAGAGATAGTAATTGCTAGCAGCGATGGGAATACCGTCAAAATTCATTTTGATATTTTTTGGAGGGTTGTATTTTTAGGGAGAGCAGTACCAATTAGATGGTGGAGGGTTAACACCCTGCAGAGAACATTTTGCTTAATGTGTATTTGTGCTGGATGAAATGATGGTAAGTGATTAGGTGAGTGGAATAGGTGTATCAAATGGTTGAACTGGAGAAGATTCATTGACGTTAATTAATTAATTTAAGGATAAAATGTAGAAAACCAAGTTCTACATTAAAAGAGAACCTTAAAATTAGTGCAGACAGGTATTGCATTTGAATGAATGTAGGTGTAGGTGGAGATGATTCATTTCAGTTTGTGACGAGAAAGATACGATATTTATGTTTTAAATTTAAAATGTTAAACAATTTAGTTACTGTGCAAATAAGCTGATATATTTGCAGCCATCTCTAAAGGACTAATATCCATAAAACAGCAGGGAGAAAGAAACTTAGAAGAGTAAATATCAAGAGCTCATTGAACACGTAACTGTCCATTTATAATACAGTCTACATTCCATGTTAAAGCGCATATTTAAATGTGTGGTAATGGTATATTAAATACATGGTGTATGTAATTCCTGCCCCCCTTTCCCTTACTGGTCTTCCCCTGCCCCTCCAAAAGTCAAAAATATTCAAATTGAGAGATGCTTTGTTTACATACTGCATGTAGAAAAGCATGACCTGTAAGTTATTGCAAGTTGTAAGTGAAGAAAGATGTTTTGTCCAATTGAAGTTTTCTACTTCAAATGTTTTCATTGAGTTCTGGCATATTGGCAGTACAGTATATCTCACATATGATGTTGAACAGTGCTTATAGTTTCTTTTGAAATGTTTCGAAGAACAGATATTCTAAACAATGCCATAGGTGGTAGCTAGGAAATTACAATAAATGTTATCTTTCTTTGTATCTCAGGGGACAAACTGTCTAAGATTTCCATCTCACCTATTTATCAAAGAATCTAAGCCTGGTTATAAGTCACGTCCTACTTGGAATGTAGCATCGTGATTGTACAGGAAGAAGCACTCTTTTCATTAAATTGCATGTTTTGCATTTTACATTGCAAATCTCAACCACTTACTCAAAGTGCGCGTCTAGCTTGTCCCCCAATGTTTGTGTTGTGTAGACTAAAATGAAGGAGATATGTGGAAGTGTTTCTTCAAAATGAAATGAACAGTTTTACATTAAAAATGGAAAAGGATAAATGGGAAAGACTTTCTTCTAAATGATCGTAAAAGGACGCTATCAGAAAAAGTGTGAAAATGAAAGGGTTCTGTCTAAATGGTCGTGAAAAGACAGTTTTGCAAGAAATTAAGGGATAAAAAAGAAAAAATGAGTGACTTGCTGAAATGTTGAAAAAATTAAAGAATGGGTATTAATGCAGTCAGCAGTCAAATGCTGGTATGGTGCGCTTATTATGTGAATGTTTAGTATTAGTGAGCAGTGGCATTGGAGTGGAGGGGGCAGCAGGGGCCTGCCCCCCAAATTATTTTGTAACACATTCTTGCCCCCTCCCCTCAAGTAATTTCAAGGGATGTGTTTCCAAGAAAAAATGGGAAGTTTTCTTTGACAGACGAAAATAGGACACATTATATACAAACTTTGATAAATATGCTCAGCTTGGCAATTAATCAGTTCGGCCAGTTGGCAAGTACGATCTTAACCGAAAACAATAACAAGAAATGATTCCCCCCTGGTCTGTTTTGTCAAAGTATAACTTAACCGCATGTGTGACATATCAACATATACCGTACCGTAGCCATGTACATTGTACATGCTGCTGCACACTGCACAGGGCTTCAGTACGGTACCGGTAAGTGTATAAAAAGCTTATTTTGGTTGCCCCCCCCCCCTTGAGGAGAGCCTTGCCCCCTCACAAAGATATTCTGGCTACGCTACTGATTACAAGATTATAAAAACGCAAATAGCTAATGAAATTATGGACTATTGCTTTCTGCTGTACTGTATATTTGATGAATATGGCACTAGGCATATTATGTACACCATAGCAACAGAATCATGCAGATGAGAACTGCCTGCATTTGTAGTTTTATGTGAAACTGTTGTTATACATAAAACATAAAGGGCATTTAAGAACTGTCTCTTAATAATCTTTTTAAAGTGTTTTCAGTTTGAGACTTTTTTTACACCTTTTGGAAATTTATTGAGGATACTTAATCTCTGATGATCTACCTCTAACGAACAAAAAGTAAAAGTTCTCATTTTACTATGTATATTACAGGACTGTTACCTATTTAATTATCCATGGCTTCACGGGTAAACGATCTGTCTCGACTGCTCCACTTTACTGACTATATATTTACAAGAACTTGTCAAAGAAAATGCTTTTGAATGATGTATGGGTGGGAGAAAGGATTTGGTGATTAAAGTCAGAGAGATTTAATGAAAGTTAAACTTCATATGCTGCAGTTTCTATGGTGATATGGATGATGATCATGAGTTCGTTTTTCGTAATTAATTCATGTATGTCACCATAAATGTATTGTCTAAATTGCCACCTAATTCTCTTCAAAACAGAATTTACAGTACTTAGCACTGTAGATCTGAGATTCATTTTGGAAAGTATATCGAACCATTTTTGTGAAAGCCAAGCAAGTTTCCAGTTAAGTATTGATTATTCAGGCTAAGCTTGTGTAGGTGATACATTTGACTTTCTTGTAAAAGTCATTTTTATCAATCAAGTTATTTCACTCATGTTTGCAAAATGATTGCAATCAAGGCTAAAGGCAGAGTGATCTGTTCTGCAGGGCATACAAGTAAGGAGTTGGTAAAATGCATGCCTTAATTGAAATGCACTTCAAGTATGAACAATTCAGGACTGTGGGGAGGCCTCTTATGGGCTCGGTATTAACTGCTTTATGTTCCGACGTCTTTCATTGTTTTTATGTATCTAGGTAAGGGTCAGGGTAGTGGTTTTGTTATGATCAGGAATAGGGAGACGGTTAAATACAGAAGCCATTATTTCAGTGTCTCTTTGAAATGAAAATTAAATGTGGAGTCCCACTGATAGCCACATGTCTGCATGTCCACGTATGTACGTTGTCGGAACAAAGAGGTTTCTGAACGCAGTGGTGTCTATAGAAATGTCAGAACACAGAGATGTGGGGACATAGGGGTGTAAGCAAGGTGCTCTGGGAGAGCAGAAGTCTCCTGGAGTGCATTTGAGCCGAAGTTCTTGGTCGTAGTTCTTGGGTGTACATCAATGCAGCACTGCTCAAGGACATTCAAGAAGCACCGTTGGTTCAATTGTTTAAAGTTGCATGGCTAGATTAGTATAACCAAGTGCTTTATCGGTGTCACCCCTTCCTAGGCTTTAATTTACAATAGCAGACTTTAATCATTGCTAAATGCACCCAAGGGATCATGGGAACTGGGAGTAGGAACAATACACTAGTAGTCGCCAGCACTAAGTTAGCCCATTGTTTATACCCCCAGTTCCCATGATCCCTTGGTGCATTCAGCAATGATTAAAATCTGCTATTGATACCTTCCCTTGCTAGCATTATTTATAGAATCTTGCATAAGACAATTGAATTGCAGAAAGGGAGCCCTCATGGTGGTGGGGGAGGACATCAATGCATATTTGGTGATGTCAGTTACAAATTACAGTTTGAAGCATATGTTTCCTTTGGAAATTGTTTCAGAACTTTCAGAGTGAAATTGGATTTTGTTCTTTTCATCCTTGTGTGCATTTCACTCTTGAAATTGCCACTAGGGCTGACCAGTCCCTGGCCAAAGAATGAAACATCATAACATGACGTGTGTTCATCCAATAGAGATGTACTGTTATGCACTGAAAACATCCCCCCCCCCTTTTTTCACTGAAAGTTTGAAGGTTTGTGTGTCGTTGTGCGAATTCTTAATGATTGGATGAAAATTTGAGCTAGCTAGAGATTCAAGGGAGTCTTTCATCCTGAATATTCCAGTTTGTAAAGACAAACCCCAAACATCTCTGTCAAATAGGCAATTCTGCAAAAAGATATTTGATGTGTTGGTCATCTGAATAAGCTCAACTACTACTGTCGTAGCTTGACATAGTTAATTTCAAACTTTGCATGGTAGGGGAAACGGTAAATTCTGTTCATATAGTAAATTTACCGGGATCACTGTATTTGGGTCAGCTGATCAGTGATCACTTTTGCCTAAAATCTAAGCTTCTTGGATAGGAAAAGAGCTTGCTTTTTCCTGTAAACAACAATTTTTCTGCCCCAGTGGGAGAGATATGCCCCCCAGCCTCCCCTCTCCCCTGCTCATAACCTGTTATCCCTTTTATATATGTACACACTAGATGCTATAGCATCCACAGTTAGCTCCTAGTAATTCTACTGTACTTGTATCAAATATATTTATGAGATAACTTGCATACATGGTGATTCTTGTTTCTGTGTTCAGGACGCTTTTCTTCCGTTGACGACGATGATTATTGTAAGTACATTGACTCTTTTAGTTGCCGCTGGGTGATGTGACTATTAAATTATAGCTTAATTTTGTAGGTTGCATCAACTTTCTGCATATCTATTCAAAAAAAAAAAAAAATGGAAGAAAGTGTATTTAAAATGCATATGTTTATTTCTGCCAAAGTGGTGCTGTTCTTGATTGAGTTTGGAAATTCTGTTCATTTCAATTCTGATGTTTGAAAGGTTTAATTTGAACATAAAAAAAAACTGGTTGGATTTTGCTTGACATTTTTTTCATCAGTCCTTATTGTACAAATATGTTTGCTGAAGTTAAATATGTGAGGTATTTAATATTTGTTCAAATGGAAGACTGCAGTATGGGTTGAACAAAGTGCATGGTACTGCTAAAACTTTAGTTTAAATGGGTGTTATTTCATACTGTAGATACTTTTCATTTAGACGTTAAAGTTCTTTTTGGTAACTTTTGGCTCTTTGGGGTGCATGGCAAAGAATTTTGAGCAAGTAGACTAGATCCTCGAAAATACCCTGTGAGTGAAACTACGTATGTTATGGTACTGAAAGTAGTATGACTTGGCACAAGTGAAGTTTTTTCCTATCCGTCAAGAGCTTGACATGCATTGTAGGGTAAAAGGTCAGCTTAAATCTTGCGTGTAGCTGATAGGGGTTTAACGGTGAACTAATTTTTTTGTATATACACCACAGTTTTCAAACATTCTGTAGTAGCAGTTGCAGGGGTTCATTAGTTTGCAATTTAAACTTAAGACTTTTGGAGGTGTAGTGATCACAGCAATATTTGTGAAATTCTTTGTTTTGTTTTAAATTTCAAAAGAATTTTGATGGGGGTAATTTGTTAAATTTTCACGTCAGCATTAGATGCATTTTTAAATGACAGGGTGCAAGTGTTTTACTCCTTTACTTTATTACTAACCCCTACGCTTGATAAGAACATGAGGTGAGTGTCTGTTTCATTCTGCATGCTCTAGTACTAACCCCAAAATTTTATTTGCTGCACTTTTCATAATTTCACATAAGACTGGGAACCAATTCTTAAGCTAAGGTGATATTAAAGATAGGACTGTACAGTAGTTGCATATCTGTATAGGATATGTGTCTGTGGTTAATAACATTTATGGTAAACAAATGTTTGGGGACTACTTTATATATTTTAGAGGGGTACAATGTTTTATAATCTTAGCATTCTTGAGAAATTTGCCTTCAGTTCTTACTACGTTTGTGGTTTTTGAAATATGAACAGATGAAGTTACCACATTTCCAACCAAGATTGAATGTAAAGCAAACACATGGGACATCATAACCTTGCACCAATCAGTACTTTCCTGTTTTTCTTTGAAAAAAGCAATTTTTCCCTCCATAATCTACAGCTAAACATAATGGCTGCATGAGATACCGTACACTGGAGTTTTAGAAACTTAGCAGTTCCTATTGTTTTCAAGGTCAAAAGAAAAAAAAAACATAAAAAAAGGAATAAAACGAAGCATCGCTAAGCGGTGTGAGGAGATACATCCATCATGTCTACTTGCATTAGTTTCATGTAAAAATGCTACAGTAACTTCATCGGCTGGAGCTGTATAAGCCTAATTTATTTATTATTATTATTAATTTATTATTATCTGCTAATGTCAGAGAACCATATGCCAAAGATTATGCAAAAAAAAAAAAAAATTAATCAAAATGCTTACCTTTATTTCCTCTTTCGTGTGCCAGTGAGCCACAAGTGGAGGAAAGGTGTGGCTGGCCTGACTTAAACCAACTGGTTAAAAACTGAGCCGTAAAACCTCATCTAACTCTAACTCTTTCGTGTATAATAAATTTCATTATTTCATTCCTTTGAGTCCATTTTGCCATGTAATTTGAAAATGTATGGGACTTTGCCAACATTATTCTTTCATGTAAATGTCACATACTGCCGTGACCTAAGCTTTTCTGGTAGCTTTTTTAGCAAATTCAGTAGAATGATTGACACATAGTGGAATAACTGACAGCTAGTTCCAGACATATCACATACTTTATCTCTTCAATTTTGTTCAAATTTCTGTATATTGCTATTCAAGTTTGGAAGATTTCCCAAACCACTTCATTTACATCTGGGAACTAAAGGCCAGTTTTCTGCCATCTCAATGAATATCTCAAAGGTTAATATTGCAATAATACAAGAGATCATCTTGATTATTACAAAGTGTGATTCCCTCACCACCAATTTAAAGATCAAACCATGAAGTTAAAGTTTTTCATAGCATTTAAAAAAGTGCAAGTGAAATGAAACAGATTTCCCAGCTGATCAGTCTTCTGGTTGCGTCAGATAGATATTTCTCTTTTGTGTGAGTGCATGAGTTGCTGTAATTGATGGAAAAGAACCTTAGACTAGATCGTGTGTGGGGAAGGAATTGTTGAAAACAGAGGGCAGTATCATGGAAAAAGAACACTCAGTTCCACAGGAAAGAATGTGTGAAAGTTGCTCAGTAGTGAGCTAAGAAGGGGTTAGAAGGTGGGGAGGGGGGGGGGGGGAGAGAAAGGTTGCACCTGTTAGCTGTACTGGATAGCTCTGTTGATGAATGTTTAACTACTTCATTCGTAACAAACATTTTGAATGATCATTACGGAATCAAGCTCATTTACTGGCTTTTGAGTTTCTTTGAGAGTAAATGCTATTTTACCTGGGTGTCATGTCATGATTGTGACATGATTATATTTCTTCTCACTTGAGTTTGCTATAAGGGGCTTGCACTGGGGAAGCCACTAATTTTACACATGTTACTGAACTTGCAGATGAGGTAATTATTGTTTGTGTACACAGGAAAGCAGGGTTGTTTGATTTAAATCTCTCTGATTAAAATCAGTGATTTAAATCGCGATTTAAATCAACAACCCTGCAGGAAAGACAGTATACAAATAGTATACTATGACCTATCATTTCTTAGTTTTACACCTGCTATCCTACCATTTGTGGTCAAGATATTTATATTGTAATCAAGAGAAAATTGTCAAATGGCAAAGTGGATAAATTATCAAATTATTTACATAACTTGCAACACAATCTGCAGGAGTCCTAATGGAGCAGGTAATGATAAACTAACTGTAAAGGCCAGTTGATAACGCTGAATCCTGCTAGTAACAGGTGTGACCATAGTATATGGTATTTAAAGGGAAATATTGCGTTTAAAATGCACCAACATGGCATACAAAGAAAATACGTTAAATCATTATTAAACCATTCAGTCTTACCGATAAACTCTAGCGATAGCTTCTTCTCCACAAAATGTTACACATTACAAGAGTAACGGATGTTGCATCATTTGAATTTTTGAAAGTTTGGGTGAACAAATTACTTTTGTGCAACAAATAACCGATTTACTTCCTGTGAGAGCCTTATTTCTTGAAAAGAAAGCTACCATACTACCTTATTTTGAATTGTCTATCATTCTGTATCTATTAATGTTCGTTTTATAAATATGAAAATTTTCTGTAAAATAAATGCAATATTTCCCTATAATATTATATGCAGTACATTCTAGATGACTGCCATGTCACATGGTACCTTTATAATCTTCTACAGTATGTCGGTAAGACCAGTAGTTGGAAATCAGCATGCTGAATGGAAGACGCTTAATATGGTGATCTTCGAACCTCACTTTTCTATTGTCTAAGTCTGTGTGGTATATCTTTTTACCATCCTAATGGTTTGATTTTCTCAACCAATCTCCCCTGATAATTAGATGATCATTCTGTTCATAGAAAGTAAGGCTCAATTGGCACAAACTCAACTAAGCATTCTCTTCTTCAATGTTCTAAATTGTTGTAACAGTTCTTTGATTACACCTATACTGTAGTTACTTTGTGTTCTGTTGCTATATGTGGCAGGGGTTGCAGGTATTCCAGGGATTGGCATAATTCTAGTGCTGCCAGTCACTTACTCCAATGTGAAAGTTACCTATGGTGTTGGGTTGTGTCCTCTATGAGGTAACATATGCAATGAAGCAAGATATTTAAAAATGGTTTTACTAAAAACATTTCATCATGGTTGGAAGATCAGAAGTCTGATTAGATGTACATACAACTTATTGTACATGTATTGTACAAAAGTTTCATTGTGAGCAGTTTGCACGTTGAGGTCTGCCACCCTACAGGGTCCCTCCCGACATGGTACTAACGTTTGCTTTAAATCTATACATGTTTGCTCATGCAATTGTAATATTCCATATATCCAGGGTTCTACTGTAGCTGTGTGCTTAGGGGCCATGCATAAATTTGGCAGATGGATTTGCATTTCAATCTGTATAGAGGGGATGTTGTCTTGTTGAGGTACTGCCAAGGGTCAGGTGTCACATTGTATTTGCTGGGTTTGAGGGAAAAGAGGGACATTATTTAAAGGTAAAATTCATTTTATAAAATGAGACACAGAATTTGTTACAAGAAGGGAGGTGCATTTAAGTGCTGTCTGGCACTTGTTTTTGGCGACCTTTATTAAAACATACTGTAGTGACACTAATTCCCACCATAGGGCAAAACATGTACATTGCCCACACCTTAGGGCAAAAAAAAAAAAATAATAATAATAAAACGCATAAGCATGTATCTCACCCTTAAGTCTTCAAGATATAATCAACATTATTTCAGTGGTCTGCCATCCGCGTTAACAGATACATGTCCGTAAATTGGCCGGCATAGACTTTATTATATGTAGATTATGTAGTTAAAAGGACATGACCATACATTTACATATTCCCATTTAAAAAGTGTGTGAAAACGCTAAGGCAAAATGGTCTTTTTCGCTAGTTTTTTTTTGCCCTATGGACGTTATTTTTAGCACTTGTTTCCCCTGTAAGTGGAGAATTAGTGGTGTGTATACTGCAGAGTTGATGAGCCTAGTTGCGTGCTTTGCCATAATATTAAATGCACCCTACAGATTTCTCTGTATTTTAAAAAGGTAACAACTAGGTGTGATTGCCTGTCACCTGTGATACCAGGATGCCATCCTCTCCAGGGATGCCTTCCTCCTCATTCAATCGTTACAGCAGTTACCAAGGTCAGCATGACATCATCCCTTCAAGCAGCAGATTAACTCATTGATTGATCTCTGTGTGTCGGTTTGATGTAGTCATTGAGTCTGTGTACTCTCTGGCATTTTTGCAATACTTGGTAGCAAATGCATTAAAGTGTGTTATTAGGAGAGATCGACAATTATGTGGAGCAGTAAACTTTATGATTTTGCAGAAATAAGAAACATGCAATTATATTCAACACCCGTGCTTGGGGTGATGAATTTTATATTATTAAGTGGGTTTCATCATCCCTAGATGAGCCCCTTAGGCCCCTTGGAGGCAATCATGTGACTCAGCATATATTTTACCACAGGGGAGGATCATGTTATTGCAATTAATTACTTGGTGCCCACTCGTCTAGAATCTGAAGGTGGAGGAATACGTCGGCGGATGTCAGATTTTAATTAATTAAAACGTGGTTATAAGGGACTGGTGTTTAGCTTTAAATAGGCATAGCCCTTGACTTTTAGAAGAAACCACATTGGCAAAATATGTAACAGCAGTATATTAATTTCAGCAAAAGTCATTTACCTGTATGGATGGGTTCATTTCCCTCTAAGGAAAGTTAGAATCTGTTCATCAGTTTAAGATTTCAAAACCAAATTTAAAGTCATAATTAAGAAGCTTAGTGATAGAGTTGCGCTGATTTTTAGTTCCTTGTTAGACTTACTTCTGAATTCAGTCTTAATCACACCATGTTCTTCTATTTCTCGAAAGGTTATTTATTTGTTACACCGTCACTTTATTAAGAAAAATGAGACAGTTCACATATATTTTATAAAAGTTGTAAATTTAAAACTTGATCAAGGAGTTAGACAAAGATATACAATGCAGATTGGACTGATAGACCTTACTGAAAATATTGTGAGAATACTTGCACAATGCATTATGGGATAGAAATTGTGGTGGCAAAGTTCATGTACCAATTTGCATTCTATCCCACAATACATTGCAAAAGCTAAATTATGGCCACATGTGTGTGATGAGGTCTGTTGTGGTTCTTTGGTGAGAGTTGGTATAGACTTGTTTCAAGCCCCTATTGTGAAGTCTGTATGTGCAAGCTAACATGTCACCTAGCACAGACTTTACGGAGAATTTGCTTCATCTACCTCTACATGCATGTTGTTTCATGAAATAATTCCCTCCCTCCCTTCCTCCCCCCACCCCCACCCCCCATCCCCGACTGTGTGGTGGGTGTAAATTTCTGGATGGCCCTACATGATTGCAAATGTAGTAAAAACTCTGAGAGTTGTTTACAAATGTAAAAAGGAAAGGGGAAAACAAAATTTGATGATGAGGACTTTGTTAAGTCAACATATACTACAGACCAGTTAACGTCTTTGTGGTTTGAAGTTTAATGTTTAGTAGCTTACATGACAGATGAATATAATTAAGTTAAGATCAGTCATTGCAAACAGCTTGATATCTAGCTGTTAGAAAGTTGGATGTGGTGTTAAATTCTGAATTATTAAATTGTTTTGCAAGTTACTTTTACTTTGGTGAAAGATTTTAGATGCTGTATGCATTTTTTGATGACGACCTGCTATGAATATGTGATACAATATACTTTGCCTAGAAGCTATTTCCCAAGCACTTTTGAGCAACAGTTAATTACAATAGTCTTATTGTGTGTTAAGTTGCTATTCAAATATATGTAGACATGCATTTTTTATGATTCTCCTCAACTAATGATGCTGTATAGCATTTCAAAAGCTTTGCACATGCATACAAATAAATCATTGAGTGAAACTGGGAATGAAGATGAATTATATTGGAAGTTATTTAGTAGTATTCTGTTTAGTAGATAAAAGAGACATGACATTGAATTGTGAATGAGCACAGTTAGCATTTATCATAATGCGCGACCCTTTATGAAATATCAAAGCACAACTTTTTGTATGAACACGTATGTGAGAATCAGTTTGTAAAGAACAAAGTTGGTATAAAGCAGATTTTAAGAGAGGGCAGAAGTTATCTCACTAGGCAGTTTCAGATTTGCATTCTTGATAGGATTTTTGGTAAGCATTGTGTGGGTAAAATGATATGAGAAGTCTTGACTGAAGCTGCATGATAAATGCTAATTTTATGCGTTGATTTGTTTTCAAAAGTATCATAAGCCACAAAACTTTTCCAGTTTATATGAAAATTGAACAATTTGCATTTATTTGGTATGAAAGAACAAATAAATACTGTCATTTTGCAGGTAAGGTGTCATTGTGGAATCTCGCAAGGTCTGTAAAGCACAGACGATGTGAGTCCTGTTAGTTAAACTAGTACACATATTGTATGTTTACTGTTGTCACTGCATGATACCTATACTGCACATATACCGTACAGTTAATTACCAACAGGTTTCTGTTCGGTGTATACTTATGTATGTCAAATGGAATGGCGTAAAGGATCACAAACTCACTGTCACTGTGCTGGTAGGGTAACTGATGTTTGCAAGATTATTCTGTATCTCAGATATCATATAAAATGTGGGGCCACTGATTTTCTGCTTCACAAATCACAAAATTCCGTTTTTAACTTTCCAATTCCGTAAAATTCCGTTTCAAGCATAACTGCTTTCTGTGATTTTCGGATTTTAGAGTAATTATGTTGAAAACAAGTTCTAAACTTGTCTGGTTACGATCCTGAAGGCAGCAAACACTTGTAACACACAAGCGACCTGGCCTAACATGATAGTGTAGGCGAACTGGAGCCCTTACCATCAAAATTTTGCCGATTTTTGAAAATGTCCTACTTGTTTTCTGATCGTAATATCAAGACGTTTTGATGATTTTAAGCTGGATTTGCCACCATTTCAGATGGTAAAATGTCTGTGTATGTCTTTGGTATATGCAGGTATTCATTTGACATGGTTTTGAAGAAAAATGACTCAGTTTTTTGTCAGAAATTGTATTTTTAGCCTGATAATGTTTGCTAAATTCCATGAAATTCTGTGCAGAAAAGTAATTCCCTTTTTTCCGTGTTTTTCCATGATCACAGAAAATTTGTGGCCCTAAAAATCGTTATTACATTTTATGTTTACTGTTTTTAAATATGTGCTGCACTTGCACATATATACATTGATATGATGGATGGCACCAGGACCTATTCATTTCTCTTTGGAAGTGAGGGGGAGGGGGTGGGGGAGCAAAGTGAAGGTCAAGCTGTTTTTGTCGGGATGAGTAGGGAGTAAAGGGGGGGGGGGGTGCACTTTTCCTATTCATTGAATAATTCTACAATGTGGGCTATAAAACAAACTGAAAAACTACCTGTGACATGCATGGAGAAAGCCCTGGATGGAAAGTGATTCATGGCAAAAATGTTTTTGAGAAACATTGTGTGCCCTAGGGAGACCACTATAACATTGGTGTTTTGAAAGTTGAGTGGGCACCAGCATGGCCAATAACAATTTCAACCCAGTTGAAATGTTAATATGTACACATTGTCAGAATAAAGTAATATATTTCTTGGTTCCTGAAAGTTAATCGTAGCTTACAAGTATCTTAAGGCTGTTGATATTCAGGAAAGTGCTCAGGAGGCTAGATACGGTGTAGTTATGTAACTCTTGCTGGTATAACACTGGTAGTTTCATGTGCAGATACATGTATGCTTGTCTTTGTATTCAATTACGAGTAATGCAGTGGAATATGTAGCCAGAAAAAAGTTTAGTGTATGTGTGTGTGGGGGGGGGGGAGGGTCCAGTAGTTCATGGGAGCTGGTGGCTGGGGCTTCAAGTGAGTCATCATCATATACTTCTATACATTTTTGCACTCTTGGATTTTCCATTGGGAGGGTGACTTTTGGGGGCAAGAGACTTGTGTGACTCACCCATTTCTCCTATGTCACTTTGCGCAGTGTACTATACTATGCATGAACACACGAATGTGTAAGGTGGATGGGTATCCCATTACGATTAATTTTTTCATTTCTGTATGCATGGGCAATATATTACCAGACTTTATAGTAATCTACATACAGTAGCAAGCAGTACAGGTTGAAGATTTACTACTAGCGGGCACTGGTCATCAGCAAGTAGCCTGGTAGTTTTGGTCTGACCCCGTAATTAATTTTGACAAGGTCTGTTTGTATTGCACTGAAATCTGAGGTACAAATCAGTGTGATATATATTTTGTGCTGCATTGTGAAAATAACAACTGTCAGAGTATTAACACTGACCTTGTGCAAGTTTGTTTTTAAGGTATTGAGCCAACAACATGCACCACTCATTCAGGTTAATTGATTGGTTATATCCTCCTTCTTAGGGGTCTGTTTTATTGAGATATATGCATTAGAATGCAAATTAAAAGGGGAGCAGGCAATGAGACTAGTACAGTTCATAGAGCTGGAACTTTCCAAAAAGGTTTCCTAGATCGTGTCCCTCCTCCTCCTAATCCAATTTGACTTCCTAATCCTCCTCATTATCATAAACCTCTTCCTCCAAATCATAACCCTAATCCAAATCCTAATCCCCCTCCTAATCTTCCTTCTATTTCTTATCCTCCACGTAATCCTCCTCCTACTCCTAATACACCCCTTAATCCTATTCCTAATCTTCCACTTACTCCTAATCCTCCTCCTAATCTCAGAGATGCCACTTTTCAGATTTTAGTCTGAAATCAGATTTTTTTTGGAATGCCCATCAAAAATTCAGATTTTTTTGACAACAGAAAACACTTTTTTGATTCCCAAATTTTTGGTCAAATTTACGAAAAAAAGTCTGCTCTGTTGCTTGAGCCAAGAGTTAGTCCAACATAAACCACTTAAAGTAGCAAATGTATTTGTTGTACCAAGTACCTAATATGCAGATGGCACTGCATGGAGAATCATTAAGTACTGGACAGACTTTGTATACTAGTTTACTGTGATTGTCTATCTGGCAGTTTGACACCTTTACAAAATTTTCAGATTTTTTGGGTAAATGCTGGTGGCATCTCTGTAATCTTCCTCTTACTCCTAATCCTCCCCCTAATCCTCCTGCCACTCCAAATCCTCCTACCCCTAATCATCCTCATAATCCTCTTCCACCTAATCATCATCCTCATAATCCTAATCCAGGATGGATCATCCTAACCCTCCTTATCCCTCTTCTAATCCTCCTTATCCCTCTTCTAATCCTCCTAAGAGTGTTACATGGGTCAGGCATCACAGACTACCATATTAACTTCAAACTTTTCAGTGCACACTTCTGCCAGCAATAGTCTTTGCCACTTCTTGCCTGTGTGTGTGTGAAATAGCGATGTCTCGCTTTCGTGAAGAATGCTATGTACTTTGCATATGTTATATAGTATATACACAGCTGTCAAGCTGTTTGAATCAACCTTCATGCAGTGAAGTATGTCTTCAGTATCATTTACAAGCTGGTCAGTGAACTGCTTGAAACATACAGTGGTTATAAAAACTGACTACGGAAGCTGCATGCTTGGAGCGGTTTCAACTTCAGGCACACAGAGCGCATGTACACTTGTGTAGTTCATCCATCTACCAATGAAAAGAGGGATATTGTTAAATGTAATCAATATTCACATGTAGGCATACAGTATCCCCCCCTGCATACCATTGGTGCCTAGTCATTGCAGGGTGATACACATCTCCAACACCATTTTATGGCTGAGTGTCAGCTACATTCAAACTCCAAGAAAGTTTATCCTGAAAGTTGTCATTGACCTTGCCAGCCAGCTGTGCATATTGCACATACTACAGACTGTATTCTTTATATTTGGTACCAAGTTAATACCTCAAGAACAAATGGTGGACTCTATATACTTTTCATTGGATGATGTGTGTCGTGACAGCGTCATACTTTCAGCTCAGTATCCACCAACAGTCCTAGACAGCTTCAACCAAAATATCAGATCATTGAGCCTTGGGGTGGGTTCAAGGGGAGGGGGACACTTACACACAAAATAGTTACAAATGCCGATCATTTTCTCCTCAACCATTGACTATGGAATAAATGTTATATATCTGGCTTTAGGGCCCTTCAGATCATAGATATATAGAACTGAAAGACTTTCGGGGGAGGGGGGGGGGGAGTGGGTGGGGGGACATCCAGATGCTGGCACAGTTTACAGTTCTCAAG
Source organism: Holothuria leucospilota (assembly GCA_029531755.1). NCBI lineage: Eukaryota > Metazoa > Echinodermata > Holothuroidea > Aspidochirotida > Holothuriidae > Holothuria > Holothuria leucospilota. The sequence continues at coordinate 21,458,449 of CM055961.1, read as the reverse complement.
CTATGAAGCCTTACTCCTTGCATTTATTATGTGTACCTTACAGCATATATTATCTGTACAGCTGTATTTCATATATTATAATACACAGCTTTTTTCTCTTTCCTTCACAGCTCCAGAGGCAGTTGAGAGAAACCAAGATATGAGAGATAGATATCCTTTGCTATAGATGACTGGCATTTTACAGTTTGTGTGATTTATTTAAAAAGCTTCTGAACTACATTTACTTGCCAAAAATTAAAACCATAATAATGATCCAGGTAATAGCATTCCCTCAGACTTAAGGTTTTATCACTTAACACCATCTCTAGGTCCCAAAGTGATTTACAAAGTTTTGCCGCAATCTTTGGATTCCTAATGGTCTCAAGCAATTCAAGTCCTAGGTGCGTACAAGTATATCTTCTTGGCCAATTGAGCAGCTGACAGTAGGTATTAACAATTCACACGTTGTATTAGTAGGCGTGCTCCTACTTAGCCATTTATTAAGGCGGCCATTTCTACGGCTTTTTGCAAGATTGTCCGACTTTTGGGCAGTCCGTTCTCAGTATGGCCTAGCTTACTTGTCACCAGACGTTGATTTGGCCTCCTTTTTGAAGGTCTGCAAGATCACAATAAAATCTGGCAATACAGGCAACCAGTCCTCATCAGTCACATTCAGAGATGATCCTGTATTATAATAGCACAAGTCTATTAGCTACAGTAACACACACGATGTACCTGGTGGGCATGTGTAGTGGCATATTGCAATTTTTGCATATTCAATGCTGGTGCGTAACAGTAGCCTGACTTGGCTAAAGACGGGATTGTGGAAATGGAGGCAAAGACACCCTGGAAAGTATTAAGTTTTTAAAGTAGAGTATGCAGTATCCTTGTACCATTGCAATAGTTGTATATAATGGTCAACTTTTGCATATCATTACCATTGGCATCGGTGTGTATATGTGCAAGTCCACAATACTGGGCCGCAAAAGTGGAACATTTGGGTCTAAAGCAAAACATAAGAATGGTTATTGATTTAATTCCTGTAATTTGTTGATAAAGTTGCTTGAACATTACATCAAAATGTAAAACAACATATTTGTTAGATGGCATAATGTTATATGATGCAATAACTGGATGTTGCATTAGTTACATAAGACACCAAAGTAGATCTAGTTACCAAGGGTAAATTCAACAGACTGAAATTATCTGTAATTAACTGTAAATTTGATCATATTACAAGTTGCAATGATACATTAACATCTCTTGACTAAAGATCCTCACATTCTGTATGCCGGACCATGTAAGCACCAGATGTTACATTAGTTACATAAGACACCAATTTGTCCCACTTTGGGTATCTTCATAACGTACGTAACATTTGCATAAATTTATACTTTTCTGATTTGCCACCCATTGCAAAATGTTAGGGAATAGCAGTCTACACACATGTTAACTTACCATTCCAACATATTTATAAACAATTCACATCAGATTACATTATTGACCAGATTTTTGCTGCATAAATATGGTTTAGTGCCTTGTTTGGTGTCTTTATAACTAGCATAAGATTTTACAGCCAACCAATACAGAATACGAAAGGAAAGACAAACATGTTTTATGTAGAAGTATAGACCAGCATATCACCAAATCACATGCAGGGTGGAAAATTACTACTGAAATTATGAGTCACAGTCACATTTAAGCCCAACCAAAGTTAGGAATATTATATTTTTGGACCAGTATTGTGGCCTTGCACGTGTCATCTGCTGCCATAAACATTTGATATTATCTGCTCTTATTTGTTCCTTAACGTCAATCCTCACATGGCTGCATGAAATGTTTGAGAAAGCCGCTGGTACCTCTATCGGTCAGCTGGATGAATTTGAAGTGATGCAGTTGGTCAAGAAACTCAACAATGGTGTGGCATCCACCAGGGTCAGACAGAGATTTAAGGTAATTAAAGGGGGTGACTGTGTGCCTCCAGTTAGAGATTTAAGGTAATTAAAGAGGTTGTGTGCCTCACATTAATTTAAGGGGGTGGCTCTGTGTGCCTCAAGCCAGAGATTTAAGGCAAGTAAATGGAGTGCCTCTGTATGCCTCCAGCCGGAGAATTCAGGTAGTTAAAGGGGGACCGGTGTCTCTGTGTGCCTCAAGCCAGAGATTCAAGGCAATTAAATGGAGTGGCTCGGTGTGCCTCCAGCCGGAGAATTCAGGTAGTTAAAGGGGGTTGCTCCGTGTGCCTGGTGCCAGAGAAATACAGTGAAGTAATTAAATGGGGTGGCTCTGTGTGCCTCAAGCCAGAGATTAAAGGTAAATAAAGGGGGTGGCTTTATGTGTCTCGAGCCCACAAAATTGTAGAAAAGTTCTGAACTGTTTGTAAATATTCGTATCGAAAATTAGCACCCTTTGACGGCGATAAAGTATTAAAATCGTGGAGACTATTCTATTTTTATTCTTGGCTAAGATGGTAATGAGGCAGTTGCCTGGCCCTGTCCCCCCCCCCACCCCCCCCCCCCCCCCCCGTTTTAACATGCTTCAAAAGAGTTATCCATATGAATCTCATATGAGCAGAGTTTGGATATGTATGCATACCCTTTCTTAATTGCCAACTGGATCCAGCGATTGCATTGAGGGCCAAAACTCTTGGTAATGTGGAAATTAAAGATTGTGGAAGTTAACATTATATGTCTACACAGGCTCCCAGCTACTTTAATTACTGTTGTGCAAATCAGTCAGCCATATATATATTTACTCAGACTTGGTGCACAGTGAAAGACAGCTGCGGACGAGAATACTAAACTGTATCCATAGTGTGCAAGTTGCAGGTAGGTAGGTGATACAGTAGGCTTTCTCGCTAGCTTTCTTTGCTGAAACACCAACAACACCATCCCCAAAGTCATATCAAGTTCATATTGGAAAGTGCTGAAAGATGGCAAACAGTTTGAAGTGTAAAGAAAAAAACTCCTTTTTTCCACAACCAGTAGTAACTAGATTGCACTGTTACTACATTGATAATGCTTCTTTGAAAGTTGACCATTACTCACTCAGTCTCTGAGAATACTTCAGTGTAGGGCTCAGGTTTTCTTTATACCGTAAATGCCCTGTTGAATCCTGTTACAACTAGCCATCCTTATTTTGTAATTTCCGTTGTTTTATTTCCAACTTTCTTGTCCATGTGTGCACATTTCTTGGTTCTATTAATACATGGCAGTACTACATACTGAGGCAGTACTTTCATGATTAAATATGTGCCACCCCTCTTTCCCAGATTAGATCTTACCAATGATTTTTATGCCTTGTTTTTACAGAATGGCAATTTATAATTACACTTATTAAGCCCGAATGAAGGTAGACACTCAGGAAGTTAACAGTGCAACAAAACCTGGTGCCCTGATTCTCAAATTTGAACGTCAATATTGCAACTGTTGCACTGACAATTTTATATGGCTACCAAAGCTAAAGTTGTGTGTTCTCTTGATCTAGAGAATGTATAAATTGTGACAGCATAGGTAGAAGGGGAGCTGAGGTGGTGGTGGTGGGGGGGGGGTATGGGGGGTATAGACTAGCTGCAGTAATGTTGCATGATGGATTACCTAAAGCTTGAAGATGAAGCCTTCATGTTCTATGACCATTTCATTAGAAGGTTATGGTTTATTAGTAGAAACATTGTCCGCAGTGATGTACAGCTAGTAAGTAATCGGGTGCTTATAATTCTACACTGTTTGCATGCAAAGTTTAAGTAACTTGCCTGTATGATGTAACTGCATTCTCATTACAAATTGTAACATTCAAACATGACTGTAATTACAATTCAGTGATTTAACCACCCTGTTGTTGTGGCATTGTCTCATAAATGTAGTACAACATCACACACACACACACACACACATACACAGAAGGAGATATGAATAAAGCATTAATGCAAAGGTCTGCATTGCAAGGTTATAACTTTGCTGCAATAAGTATATAATACTACATAAAGATAGTGTAACTGGAATAATTTTACTGCAGGATGCAAACATAGAGGATTCAGTACAGTTGCAACTTTTCAATATCCCATTCTCATATATTCGCAACTAATAAAAGTAAAATCAAACTTCATCATATTTGGCTCAGAATACTGCACATGCCATTTACCGTGTACACATCTTTATCAAAATTTTTTCATACCTCCTGCCCCTCCCCCTCCCAGAAGCCTAACTGCACCTTTCTCCCAGGAGAACTTTTTCAAAATATTAGAGAATTTACATCTGTAAATTATAAGGAAAGGGTAAATGTTTACTTTTCAACCTGTATATTGTGTGTTAGATACTGAGTAGAGATACTCAGTGTACAGTTTGTAAACATACCTGTAATGTTAGTGTATAGACCGACTTGTCTAGAGGCACTTGGCTCACTTGAAGTCATATCTCCCATTTAAGAGGGAATCAGTCATCTCTTTAATGGTTGTTATTGTGTAAGTATGATTCTTATATGTATTAACGTCATTCTAAGGTAATTGATATAGGTAAATACTTAGTTAAATGTAGCAGTTCATATATGGAACATCGAAGGCTTATGCTGGGAATTTGAAATGCAGTAAACAAAAGTCACAACTCATAGGGACAAGATTGCCATGTATGTATCATCCAGTGAGTGCCTGGGATCTTGGTTTTAATGAGAAGTGATGTAATTTGTTTTTGGTTTCGATGATAAGAGAAACCTATGCAGTCATGATGGCGTGTGTGTGTATGTATGTGTGTATGTGCGTGTGTGTGTGTATGTGTGTGTGTATGTGTGTGTGTATGTGTGTGTGTGTGTTTGTGACACTTTTCTTGTTTACACGATATCTCAAGAAGGGAAACTCTGACAGTTCTCAAAGTTGATAGGTAGATGCCCCATATTGAGAGGAAGAACCCTATCGTTTTTGGTGGAGGTCAAAGGTCATTCGGGGTCACCAGGGGTCAAAATCTGAAAACCTTGTTTACATGATATCTCAAGTTAGGAAGCTTGGATAGATTTCATACTTGGTGTGTGGATGCATTATGGTAAGAGGAAGAACCCTATTGTTTTTGGTGGAGGTCAAAGGTCATTTGGGGTCACCAGAGGTCAAAGCCTGAAAACTTTGTTTACACGATATCTCAAGTTAGGAGGCTTGGATAGATTTCATACTTGGTGTGTGGATGCATTATGGTAAGAGGAAGAACCCTATTGTTTTTGATGGAGGTCAAAGGTCATTTGGGGTCACCAGGGGTCAAAATCTGAAAACCTTGTTTACACGATATCTCAAGGTAGGTAGCTTGGATAGATTTCATATTTGGTATGTGGATGCATTATGGTGAGAGGAAGAACCTTATTGTTTTTAGTAGAGGTCAAAGGTCATTTGGGGTCACCAGGGGTCAAACACTGAAAACCTTGTTTACACGATATCTCAAGGTAGGAAGCTTGGATAGATTTCATACTTGGTGTGTGGATGCATTATGGAAAGAGGAAGAACCCTATTGTTTTTGGTGGAGGTCAAAGGTCATTTGGGGTCACCAGGGGTCAAACACTGAAAACCTTGTTTACACGATATCTCAAGGTAGGAAGCTTGGATAGATTTCATACTTGGTGTGTGGATGCATTATGGTAAGAGACAGAACCCTATTGTTTTTGGTGGAGGTCAAAGGTCATTTGGGGTCACCAGGGGTCAAACACTGAAAACCTTGTTTACACAATATCTCAAGGTAGGAAGCTTGGATAGATTTCATACGTGGTGTGTGGATGCATTATGGTAAGAGAAAGAACCCTATCATTTTTGGTGGAGGTCAAAGGTCATTTGGGGTCACCAGGGGTCAAACACTGAAAACCTTGTTTACACGATATCTCAAGGTAGGAAGCTTGGGTAGATTTCATACCTGGTGTGCAGATGCATTATGGTGAGAGAAAGAACCCAATTGTTTTTGGTGGAGGTCAAAGGTCATTTAAGGTCACCAGTGGCCAAACTCTGAAAACTTTATTTAAACGATATCTCATGTTAGGAAGCTTGGATAGATTTCATATTTGGTATGTATATGCATTATGGTAAGAGGAAGAATGCTATCATTTTTGGTGGAGGTCGAAGGTCATCTGGGGTCACCAGGGGTCAAAGTCTGAAAACCTTGTTTACATAATATTTCAAAGTAGGAAGCTTGGATAGGTTTCATACATGGCATGTGGATGCATAATCTTCAGAGGTACAAAGCATATCATTTTTGGTGGAGGTCAAAGGTCATCTGGGGTCACCAGGCGTCATAGTCTGAAAACCTCATTAAACACGACATCTTGAGGTAGGAAGTTTGGATAGATTTCATACGTTGTAAGTGGATGACTTATGGTGAGAAGAAGTACCCTATTATTTATGGTGGAGGTCAAAGGTCATCTGGGGTTAAACTCTGAAATCCTTGTTTACAAGATAGCTCAAGTTAGGAAGCTTGGATACTTCACATGGTGTTGCATTTAATCCATCAGAAAACCCCTACAAGTTTTGTCAGAAATCAGAGGCCAGCTGAAATCACCAGAGGCAAAAAAAGCAAAAAATTCCCAAGAATTCCCAAGGTCAAATATGAACATGAAACTGTAATTTTCCAGCACTTGAACATCACATTGAACCAATGACTGACAGAAACAGGACATCTTGGCATTATTTGGGATTACACATTAAATGCTATATTCATCGAAACCACAATGCATTTTTGCATTCTGGTTTAGTAATAGTTTTATTCTACCCTGATTTTATTGTAGGATAATTGGTGCCAGTAAATATTTATTTAATTTAATGTAGCCGTTAGTAAATCATATATGAATGGAGGCAAGTAGTAAAACCTACAAGGTACTACCAGCAACTTTCTGGTAAAACAGTTACAACTTGATAGGAAAAGAATGGTTATGTGTCATCAAAGAAAGGACAGTGAAGAAAGTCTTGCTTTTAATAGACCCTTTACCAGATAGCAATTACAAGGGATTATGGGATAGAGTTTTTGCATGGTGCATAACTTTTATCAGTGAAATTTTACTGAATAAGCATTGCCAATGCACACCATGGAAAAGTCTATCCCATAATCCTTTGTAATTGCTATTTGGAAAGGGGTCTGTGGTGAATCGATCATCAGTTAAGTTGTTAGTTAGATTGTAATCATAAACAGTGTCATTGCAGGATGATAAGCATACGGTAAGTGATTAATAGGCTTGCATAGCAAAAGTTATCCATTAAGGCAAATGCTAGTATCACATTAGGTTAAAACAATACATTAATGATGGACGTACTAAAGGAAAGGTGTAAGCTGTAAAGAAAAGTATGTCATGTGATACACCAGGGAAATGGGTGTATGGTAGGTCAATGACTCAAAAGTTAATCTGATAAATGATAGCACTGTGGAAGTTTGGTGACAGCTCCTTTTCATAGACGCTTTTCTGAATAGCAGTTACAAGGGATTATGGGATAGAGGTTTGGTATGGTTTTGTCAATGTCATATTTCTGTGGCCAAAAAAGAAGCACATTAAAACCCTACCCCACAATCCTTTATCCAGGTATGTTATGAGAGAGCCATGAAAAAAAAAAAAACCCCAAAATCATCTTGCTGGTATAAGAACATACAGCATACAGTACGTCCCTGGCAAAGTTACTAGATTGCCAGTAGCTTGTCAGTAGATTGCCATATAGATCGTTACTGCTTCTCATATTCATACTCCCGTTACAAGGCATGCTTACTGCAATTAAGTTGCTTGTGAGGACGTTGTGTCAAATTTTCCTACCAGAACAATCCGTAAAGGCAACTATTAAAAAGAGACAGGCTGATTTACTGTGATCATAGCTGAGATTGATCGGTTAGATGTTGATCGAGGGATGAAAATGTTTATTTTAGCGTACATTGGTGAAATTTGTCCCATACTTTTGATAGACATGACTATGTAATGGAATAAATGAAGAAAATACTTGACAATGTCCAAATGTTGTGGAATGTACCATTTTATGTATGGGGTTTTAAAAAGCATGTCATGGATGGACATCCCTAACTGTAAATCACATTCATTTAAAATAATTATTTAATCATGAATTATTTTAAGGTTTGTGTGATTACATGTAAAGGGAGGACTTTATTCCATAATCATACTGAATTTAAAAGGAAAGTCTTGAAGTGTTATTCACATGAATTTTTATGTTTGATGCAGCAATGTCCATCGATGACACAAAATCGGTAGGTCTTTTTTTTTCTATTCCTGTGGTAAATATATTTTGAAAACCCCTAATGACGTATGAAAACTTAAAATTTTTCCTCCACTCTGTAACCATTAGATAAAAACTCAGTTACAGTATGTGTGCTGTGTTTTCAATAGAAAGTCTGTCATGGACTGACCATATATCAAAAATGAACTAATTTTAACACCCCTACGACTAAATGGTAGAACCAAACAATGAAATGAGTGTTTGCACATGAATGGGCCTATCTGTTCACATTTAACCCCTGTACTGAAAATAATGTGAAAACTGCAAGTAAAGAAAAAAAGCCAACATTCAAAACTTTTTCTCATTTTCCATTCACGACAAGAAAGATGTCTTTCCATGACAGAAATGTGTCTGTCCATGACAAATGGTGCTGTTATTAAGCCCTCAGCCTAAGAAAGAATGGAATTTTCTAAAGTCATTTGTATGGTATCATGTAGCTGATAGGTAGCTACTTTTAATCTTATCAAAGCAAGTTGATCTCTGGGTTGGTCTTTGCTGTCCATCCATGATGCTTAGAAATACTTTTGTTTTGCTCAACAGACAGAAATTAAGGAATAAATCGCATTTGGTGGACTATTATTGGTGAATAAACCGTCGAGACTCCAAATTTGGCAAAATAATGGATGAGGCGAAGCCGAGTCCGTTATTTTGCAAATTTGGAGTCAAGACGGTTTATGAGACAATAACAGTCCAACAAATGTGGTTTATTCCTATTCTACCACCAAAAATGTGTGAAAAACTTCATTGTTACCAGTGTTTACGTTTACTGACCGTATGTTGTGGAATCACAGGTCAGTGATTAACCAATCAGAATGCAGGATTCTCAATAACAGATGGCTAGAGGTGGTGGAATAAAGAATAAAGGATTGCTTGAAAATCACACATATCTACTAAACAAGGAAACTAGACAGTTTTTGTTTCTACATCAAATTATGTGTGAACTTACATTAGTTTAGACAGAACTAAGAGAATACCAAAAAGTGGAAAACTGTAAAATTATCTTGTCCCAGGGTTCCTGCAGTCATGGAAAACCTGGAAAAGTCATGAAAATTTGGAAAATTATTTCAAGGCCTGGAAAAGTTTTGAAATTCAGGGAAATTGTCTGAAGTCCTGGAAAAGTCATGGAAAGTTTCACAAAATGACATAGTTCCATTCTCACTTGAAATATCAAAATGTACTCTCACTCGTAATATCAAAATTTATTCTCTTCACCTCAAATTTAATACTGCCTGCTCGCTGAAAATTGCCCAAAAAGTCATGGAAATTTTTTATTTGGTCCTGGAAAAGTCATGAAAATTGATTCCCCAGAAAGTGCAGGAACCCTGTAATGTCCGCCCATGACACGGATGTTTTGTTGATTCAGTTTTTAGTAACTCACCATAGCAACATTTGTAAGAAACTGGTTGAGTTGATGAAACCCTTGAACAGTGCAAATAGGATCATGTAGTCCATCTCTCTAATCAAAATACAGAAATGTCTGTCCTTGAAAAAACTGATCAACCCGAGCAACTATATGTGCGTCCTATGAGATCTATACTCCTGCACTTTTTAAGTGTAAATATACAGGCATTAGTGCAAAACATTTGGAGAGATGTTTGGACATGGGATTGGCATACCAAAATCATTACACACATATGTCACAGATGTGAGGAAGAAGTGTGGGCTGGGGAGGGGGTTGGGGAATTGGGGGTGTGAGTAGAGCAGATTCTAGGCTAAGCATGCAGCAGTTGTCTAGTTTAAACCCTGTGGTTAAGTGTGTACAGGCTTCTTTGGAATTAGTTATGTACTTAAGAAACTTAAATTTAGATGCTGGAGTATGGGCCACAACACTTTATAGCACTATAAAGTATTATGACCCTGTACCAGGAAATGGTCTTTTGAAGATTAGCTCCTTGCCTATGTCCAAGCATGCCTTGTAGATGGACAGAACAATTAGGATCACTCAAATTGAAAAATAAAAACGTGTTTCACTTTGATGTTTAGGAAAAAGTCCAAGTGATATTCTCTAGCAGTAATATTTTTTTCAGCAGGCAACAAATGAAAAAACAGTTTGGGACCAAAGTACATGGTCAGTTGGGTGGGAACAGTCAATTTTTTTTTTTTTTTTTTTGGGGGGGGGGGGGACATCATCCTTTTAACTTATTTTGATATATGTTTTTCATCCCTCTTTTGCACAGTGGGAGAGATTTTTCTTCTAATTTTGGACCAAGTTTGAAATTTTTCTTAGAGTCAACCTTTGTATTATTGCAGTCCAATATGTTCATTTATTTGTTAATGATATGGACACTTATGATTTGTTTTCAGATATGGCATAGGGTAAAACCAGCAAGATATTGTTGTCATCATGAAAGGACTAATGTTCAAACTGTTGTAGGAAGTTCATATGACTAAGTCATTGATCATGTGACAATTTTTGTTCTATGGAAAAAATGAACAAAACTTTTCCATATGTGTGATTTTACTATTGTTGTTTTCACTTTCCATTTGAATGTATAAAAACACCTACACCTTAATCAAAGGCAGACACTATACTCAAAACCCGATTTTTTTTATATATATTTAAGGTTTGAAAGCAGTAGTTCTTTCAAAAGTTGCAATAAGTTAATGCAATGTAGGCTCAGGGACAGGTTTGTAAGTTGCTTTACTGCCTTCAGGGAACTTCAAACAGACAAACAAACAAACAATATAGATACAGTGGAACTCTGAGACTAAGTCAACATTTGTTGCTGTGTTTCATGATATGAAGTAGTAACACATGCTAGAGTATCCATCCATTAGTATCCATGGTTATGCGTTGTCTGTGTGTGCTGTAAATAGGCTTACTGTGTGTTAGTGTTGTGATATGAAATTTTTGTAAACAATATCAGGAAGCAAATTCCTTCAACAGTAATAGGGATAATAGGTTTATCGTAGTACCTTTAATTGTTATAGTTTGTAGTATCAGATACAGGTAAGTTCTGCTGTATTTATTGAACAGTGTCGTTATTTATTATGTTCGGCCTTTAATCAATATTTAAAGGAAGCAAGGGTCAAACAAGGGGTCTCATAGGAAGCTGAATTATACAGTGACATGGTGTAATTGTTTGCAACACCTTGGTTACAGTGCGAAGAGTATAACTTTGCTAGGATTTACAAGTTTTGGGTACAGTATATAAATGGTTTTATTATAGCAACTTTATACCAGATCCAGGTAAGCATTACTTAATGAAAGAAGACCATGTGGGTTCCCCTGTGAATTCTCTATTAACAGGAAGTAGCCTCAGATAGGTGTGTCATAATATTGGAAACTTTTACGCTCTTGTTTGTGTACAGTAGTTACAAAGCCTACTCGGAAATGTTGTACTATATAAACGGAAACAGATATGGGCAGCTTAAACCATCATTTATAGGCATGCATGGTTGTCTTTGTTCTCTGTAAAAGTGATTTAAAGTTCAGTCTTCCAGGAAAAGGATTTTGATTGTTGGTATGGCTCAGTTGTTACATGAAGATAGATCCAGGCCTTAAAATAGTACTGCACTTTCAAATGCAAAGTAGACCATAGACTAACAGTCTGGTGTTAATTGGATGGAAATGGGTAAGATTTTAAGTGAAAGGTTGCTATGGAAATGAAACAGAAAATACAGGAGAGACAAATTTTCTACAGTCAAAAAGAAATGCGGCTTGAAATATTAAAAAAAAAAAAAGGTATAGAACTTGATAATTTATGCATATACTGTACTGTATGTTTACTAGTAGAATCTCTCTTTGCTTTATATTCACATGTTGTATTCAAAGTGCTTTGGCTTGCTGTTACTATCTGGCAAAAATAATTAGCACTGTGGGATCCCCTATCACTAGAGGACAGCCTATACCCTAATTACTTGTTCTCCATTCCTCAGTAATTTTAGTATTAAACTATTCATAGTAAACTGTTTGTGATTCCAAAGTTGTGGTTTATGTCAGCTTTTTGGAAGATTATATTAAGACGACATTTTGCGTCAGTGCATGACATTTTGTGAGGCACTTACATGTTACATGATGTCTTGTAACGCTTGTCAATCTTCTGTAGAGCTCATCGGATTACAAGTCACATAAGGTTGCTTTCCTTTGCTTATTGACTTAAACTGGAATAATTGAACCATACAGGTATTAGATTTTGGAATGTATCCATTTCACCCCAAAAAACTTTCCTTTATGTCTCCTCATTTTCAGGAAATGACACTTGCAAAGAAGAACACAGGCGATCCTCACCCTACCCTCTCAAGTATAGAATTCTTAGATCTCTTTAAGGAAATGTCCACCAGACCTGAAATTTACTTTCTTCTGGTCAGGTAAGCGAATTCTTTTACTCTCAATAAGTGGTTGTCCTTGGATGTCCAGGATAAACCCACTCACATGAAGAGACAGGGGAAAAGAAATCTAATTTAGAAAAGTATCTGCATTTTTTTTTTACTGGAATCCCTCATTGCCAAAGGGCTTTTGGATGTTTCAATCAAATAGGATGCAGTTTTATTTGCCGTCTGTCTGGTGATCTAATGTCGCTCTTTTTCCTGGATTTTGACTTTTTTTTCCAGTAGATGGTGAATTTGAAAGGAGTCATACTCATCCATTTCTTCTCTCAGTGAAAAAAGATAAACTGTTTAAGTGTATTGAGTTCCATTTTGTCATCAGAGGCAGAATACAGTTCTACTCTAACTGAATTACTCTTTTCCAGTCCCTTCATGTCCCTGTTAATTTATATCCAGAGTCGTGCTTATTTCTCCAGAATGCTATCTTTACTGCTTCATTTTCAAGTTGATTGTCTCCTCTGTTTGAGATTTTCAACATTAGCAAATAGTTGAAAATTGTACGTAAAACAACATCTTTCCATTGATTCTGAAGCAGATCTGCCGTTGACAAATGTGGTCCTTAATCATGCTGTTGATTTGGGTTGGAAATTGTCATTGAGGGGAAGTGGCTGGCATGTTCATCTGTGTTTAACCGATAGTTTTTATCTCCCTCATCCAGTGATACTGGAAATCGAGGAACACAAAGCAATAATTTAGAAAAAAATGTGTTCTGTTGTCTTTGCTTGAAAGGTCTGTGGACGTGTAACCAGAACAGTTGTTTTGTTCAAGAACGATACATTAAGATCCTGTGATGAAAAATCTGCTGCTATTATTTGCGTATCGTTTACCGTCTCAAAATATACTATTTTGCTTTTGCTTATCCCCTGTTTACATATGTATACCATTAGTCCCAGTAATAACCCTCTGACAAAAATTAATAGCACTTTGGGAACCCCTACCTGCAGAGGGAGCCCTAGAGGCCTAACTCTTCTTAATTTTTGCCTTCTCCAGGTTTGCACACTTTTCATGTTGACACATTTTTGGTTTCGATGATAAGAGAAACCAATGCATTCATGATGGCGTATGTGTGTATGTATGTGTGTATGTGCGTGTGTGTGTATGTGTGTGTGTGTGTGTGTGGGTGTGTGTGTGTGTGTGTATGTGTGTTTGTGACACTTTGCTCGTTAACACGATATCTCAAGAAGGGAAACTCTGACAGTTCTCAAACTTGGTACATAGATGCCCCATATTGAGAGGAAGAACCCTATTGTTTTTGGTGGGGGTCAAAGGTCATCTGGGGTCACCGGGGGTCAAACTCCGAAAACCTTGTTAACACAATATCTCGAGATAGGAAGCTTGGATAAATTTCATACTTAGTATGTAGATGCGTTATGGTAAGAGGAAGAACCCTATCGTTTTTGATGGAGGTCAAAGGTCATCTGGGGTCACCGGGGGTCCAATGCTGAAAACCTTGTTAACACGTTATCTCAAGTTAGGAAGCTTGGATAAATTTCATACTTAGTATGTAGATGCGTTATGGTAAGAGGAAGAACCCTATCATTTTTGGTGGAGGTCAAAGGTCATCTGGGGTCACCGGAGGTCAAACTCTGAAAACCTTGTTAACACGATATCTCAAGATAGGAAGCTTGGATAAATTTCATACTTAGTATGTAGATGCGTTATGGTAAGAGGAAGAACCCTATCATTTTTGATGGAGGTCAAAGGTCATCTGGGGTCACCGGGGGTCAAATGCTGAAAACCTTGTTAACACGATATCTAAAGTTAGGAAGCTTGGATAAATTTCATACTCAGTATATTGATGCGTTATGGTAAGAGGAAGAACCCTATTGTTTGTGGTGGAGGTCAAAGGTCATCTGGGGTCACCGGAGGTCAAACTCTGAAAACCTTGTTAACACGATATCTCAAGATAGGAAGCTTGGATAAATTTCATACTTAGTATGTAGATGCGTTATGGTAAGAGGAAGAACCCTATCGTTTGTGGTGGAGGTCAAAGGTCATCTGGGGTCACCGGGGATCAAACTCTGAAAACCTTGTTAACACGATATCTCAAGATAGGAAGCTTGGATAAATTTCATACGTAGTACGTAGATGCGTTATACTAAGAGAGAAAACCCTATCATTTTTGGTGGTGGTCAAAGGTCATCTGGGGTCACCGGCGGTCGAATGGTGAAAACCTTATTAACATGATATCTCAAGTTAGGAAGCTTGGATAAATTTCATACGTAGTATGTAGATAGGTTATGGTAAGAGGAAGAACCCTATCGTTTTTGATGGAGGTCAAAGGTCATCTGGGGTCACCGGGGGTCAAATGCTGAAAACCTTGTTAACAGGATATCTAAAGTTAGGAAGCTTGGATAAATTTCATACTCAGTATATTGATGCGTTATGGTAAGAGGAAGAACCCTATTGTTTGTGGTGGAGGTCAAAGGTCATCTGGGGTCACCGGAGGTCAAACTCTGAAAACCTTGTTAACACGATATCTCAAGATAGGAAGCTTGGATAAATTTCATACGTAGTATGTAGATGCGTTATGGTAAGAGGAAGAACCCTATCGTTTGTGGTGGAGGTCAAAGGTCATCTGGGGTCACCGGGGATCAAACTCTGAAAACCTTGTTAACACGATATCTCAAGATAGGAAGCTTGGATAGATTTCATACGTAGTACGTAGATGCGTTATACTAAGAGAAAAAACCCTATCATTTTTGATGGTGGTCAAAGGTCATCTGGGGTCACCGGCGGTCGAATGGTGAAAACCTTATTAACATGATATCTCAAGTTAGGAAGCTTGGATAAATTTCATACGTAGTATGTAGATAGGTTATGGTAAGAGGAAGAACCCTATCGTTTTTGATGGAGGTCAAAGGTCATCTGGGGTCACCGGGGGTCAAATGCTGAAAACCTTGTTAACACGATATCTCAAGGTAGGAAGCTTGGATAAATTTCATACTTAGTATGTAGATGCGTTATGGTAAGAGGAAGAGCCTTATTGTTTTGGGTGGAGGTCAAAGGTCATCTGGGGTCACCAGGGGTCGAATGCTGAAAACCTTGTTAACAGGATATCTCAAGTTAGGAAGCTTGGATAAATTTCATACTTAGTATGTAGATGTGTTATGGTAAGAGGAAAAACCCAATCATTTTTGGTGGCGGTCAAAGGTCATCTGGGGTCACCGGAGGTCAAACTCTGAAAACCATGTTGACACGATATCTCAAGATAGGAAGCTTGGATAGATTTCATAGGTAGTATGTGGTTGTGTTATGGTGGGAAGATGAATGCTATTATGTTTGGTGGAGGTCAAAGGTCATGTAGGGTCACCAGGGGTCAAACACTGAAAATGTTTTTAGCATGATATCTCAAGATAGGAAACTTGAATAAATTTCATACTTAGTATGTACATGCATTATGGTAAGAGGAGGAACCCTATCGTTTTTGATGGAGGTCAAAGGTCATCTGGGGTCAAAAAGCAAAATTTTAAGAATTCCCAAGATCGTCTCATGAGTTCACCAGAAGGCAAAAAGCAAATTTTCGCAAGAATTCCCAAGATCATCATCTTGAGTCATCAGATGTCAAAATGCAAAATTTCCCAGGAATTCCCAAGATCAAATATGAACCTAAAATTATTTTTCCAACATGTTAAGATAGCACTTGACCAGTGACTGAAAGACATGGGACATCATGGCATTATTTGGAATAGAACATATATCATCGAAACCTCAATGCATTTTTGCATTCTGGTTTAGAGTGGCAAAAATGCAGAAGGAAGAGTTAATAGGCTGTAGGGCGCGCTGTGTAGGTAGGGTAACCCACGATGCTATTAGTTTAAGCCAGACGGTTATTGCAGGCTAAATGGTATACATAGGAGGTAAGTACTGGAGCTGACAGAATTCCAAACCAGGAAGTTTTGGGGATTCTTTAAAGTTTGACAATTTCTGAGATGTCTCATTTGTCATGCAAATATTTTGATGTGGAGTGTTGCACAGGTTTATTATTTTTTTTGTTAATACTTCATTATTTTCTTTCAGTTACTAGCTTATAGTTTGGTGCTAAATGTGGACATTTTCAATGAAGCCAGTAGCTAATTTCAAAATAAACCCCACAGGGCATACCAACATTACAATTGTCCTTGGAATGAAGGTTAAACAAACAAAGGATAATATAAGACATTTCTTATGAGTCCCTCTTTCCAAATCACGCATTTGCATATGCAGCTCATGATTATTCATGATGTAAACTTGTGCAAAAACAGTCATAGTCTTGTAAAGTTGTCAATATTTGATGGATTATGATGGAAATTGTGATCATTTGTAACATTTTTAATGCATTTTACATGAGATAGGCAGGCATGACATTGACATGTCCACAAACGCAAATTATATTCTTATATACTGGAGTGGCTGACTGTACTGTACCTAAACCATGTATGATACCTTTCAGAAAAGTGGCTTGTTTAATCAGGTCCAGTCTGTCTCAGCACTTAATCAGTAATCAATTCACCATGATTGACAACTTAAAGTTCATTCACCTATTGCTAAAATTTTCCTAAAATGCAAATACTGCCCAAAGATATCATTAGGCTGGCCTACACTTCATACAGAGCTGTTTTGTTATGCCTTTACTTATTTATTTTTCATGTAATACTGTAAATGATATGCCACTTCCTGGTCTAATAAAGTCAACTGCTTTTAATTAATTTTTCTGTGCCAATCAACAGTGTGCCCTTTTGAACTAACTCTGTGTTTTTTTTTTTATTCTTGACCTTTCAGTAAATGACAGTGTTTTGAAATTATTTTGTAGCTGTGATAGAACTGAACCTAAACCTGCAAGGGGGAATCACAGTATTACTTAACAATGAGGCTCTCAAATAGGATTGTTTCCAGTGACTGTGCTGTTATTGGTGTTAAATTCAACAGACTAGTGTTTTTAAGTTTGAGTAGGGTGTGGGAGGTGTGGGATGGGGAGGGAACCTTCGGTGGCATTCATTTGCAAGTTTGCGACTTTGAGCAGTCAAGGCAACTGTAAACAAGGCCTTGTTTGTTTCTGTTGTGTTGTGGTGAGAAATAAAATAATTTGAAACTGCCGTGTTGGTAGCTTTCACATTTCCATGCAATAGGTTGTACAGTAGTCTCTGTCCTCGGCCTGTGGCATGTGAACAAGTTCCAAGTCTTCATCTATTCACTCATTTAATAAAAAGGCTGATGCATTCAACAGATAGTTTGATGGAAGGGTTAGAGCTGTACCTCCCTGTCACCTGTGGTACACTTCCTGGTAGTCTGTCTTGATCATGAGTGCTTGTCAATTGCGGAGGTGCAAAACCTCCCCCCATCATCCAGTGTAGGCGTTTCTTCGGAGGCCGTATTCCAATCTGTTCTTTTCAACCAACAATTTATCCAATCAGGTCCCTGCTTTTTGCAAAAGAAAAAAAGAAAGGCCATTGACTGTTGAGGGTTTATGCATAAGGAAGCTTGTAAGAGCCCTTCTTACAGCATGTTGAGGCCATTCAGAGAGTAAGGTTACATTGTGATGGCCACACCAATGAAATGTTGTGAAAGAATGAATCAGCATGAAGATGGAAACTAGAGCTATATGTTTGGGCTGAAGTGTTGTCAAGTGGCGAGCCAAGCTGGCCCTCGAGGGGTTTTTGATCTTTCAAGGGACGGTGAGTCACTGACTGTAGCTGTTGCATTGAATACAGCAAACATTTTGGAGAGTTGAGAAGTTGTGCTTTTTAACACAGACGCATAAAATCACATAGTAGGCTCTTCATTTTAGGAGAAGATACTGTGATATTGAGACGGCGGTATACGGTGGATGATAGAAGCCAGATCCAGTTAGTGTTTTTCATGTCTGTTTGTTTCCCATCCGACCGTGACGAAAGTCATGCGTATGAATGTACTAAAATGTTGCCGGGGTTTAAGATAGTAGAATGAATTGCGGAAGATAAATTGTTCATGGTACCTTTGAAATGTGGTGAAATCTTGCAGGTCTTTGCACATTATGAAAAAGGGAAAAGAAGTGCATGAAAGTATAAAGCGGCTGGGTCTATAGTATCCAGAAAATATTGCTTTTGCATTTGGAAGGTTGTAGAAAATAAAACACATGTCTTGTGAGAACTAAAATAGATGCAAAAAACCTTAAATGCCACTTGGAGCCTCTGTACTTAGTCAGAGAAAAGTTATCCTCATCTTTATGCTGCAGGGAATGTTTTTAAATGAAAAGTAGAACTAGCGGAAGGGAAATATCAGTGGATAGGTTAATCTGGCTACGGCTGTTTTAACTGCCAATAAAAGGTGATTGAAAAACAAAAAAATCATAGGTGGCCTATAAGATGTCGTGGTATTAATGAAAGAGGTTTGTGTCTTCGAACATAGCGACTTTATGAAAAGTCAGTTTCTGCGAAGTGATATTGATTTCTGCATCAATTAGGAATGCAAAGGCTGTGAGGTTTACACCAGAAGTTAGATTGCACAGAATGAGGCCAAAGGTATGTAGGAAGTAATAATGTAGGATGTATCATATAACTTGCAAGTGTACATGTCTTGTAATCTGTTCGCAGTCGAGCACATTCATTATTGTTCCTTTTCTTTTAGCTCAAATATTTTGAGCTATTGCAGTCAGCCACCATCACTCTGTTCATCTATCATGCTTGTTAGTAACTGTTCAACAGGTTTGCAAACATTCATTGTTTCGATGGATTTTGATGAAACATGGACACAATAATCAGTGAGTGTGGGGAGACTGTTCGACCAACAGGAAGTGGAGGTCAAAGGTCATTTATGGGTCAATACATGCCATCACATGAAAACTTCAAATATGTATCTTCTCACAGAGGATAGTATGTTCTTGAAAGTTGGTCATAATGTTCCTCGAATAGTGCTTAAACTTACTGAAGTACTGTGGGGGTCATTGGGGGATGTACAAAGTCATATTTCAAAGATTCATAGATGTACATAATATTTGGTGCGACAAATTTTTATGATAACGGCTATTTGAAGTTTCCAAATTTTCGAAGGTCACTCAGGGTCCATCAGCACAAGGTACGGTAGTGCTCGTGTTCATAATTACTTGTACATAAGTGTCTTAAGCAAGCTGGCTTTTAGTAACAC
Source organism: Holothuria leucospilota (assembly GCA_029531755.1). Lineage (NCBI taxonomy): Eukaryota > Metazoa > Echinodermata > Holothuroidea > Aspidochirotida > Holothuriidae > Holothuria > Holothuria leucospilota. Next base: position 21,438,816 of record CM055961.1, on the reverse strand, counting down.
CTCAAAATTGCCCCCTTGAATTTCTGGGTTTCATGTTTGCTTGGAGTTTATGGAATGATACACACCAAAATGCCAACTACCTCCCAAGAACAAATGTTGGCTTGGATTAGAATTTGACAGGTTTGAGTTACTGCGCTTTTGGTGCTCTGGTTTTAGTTTTTCTTTTCCTCGGGCAGTAGATCCTATTTACATATAAATTGGAGTTATGTTTATCTGAGTATGCTTCAATAAGTGGTGTTAGTCAACCATGTACTTAATGTTGTGATAAAGTGTGGCATAAATCATTAAAAGTGCAACCTGTGTACATAAAAGATGAAGCATATGAATACAAAGGGCTTGATGTTGTAGAGAGAAATAAAATCAAACAGATATGATCAATGATGAGAGGTGAGCAACTGTAGTCTTAAAAGAAGGGAGGGTTTAAGCAAAAATTTACTTTTTATATGTGAAAGAGGAACTAAATCTATGCATTTTGGTGAAATCTTCATTCAAATCGGACTTGTATTACTGGATATATCAGCAAAAGAAGTTACAACATTTGTGACCCAAAGTGAGCTTTAGGCAAGTGGAAGTTATATCAGTAGGTAGCTCCCTGATATCACTTCCTCACATTGATAAGGAATGCTTTGTTTCCTTTGTTTTTTTTCAGTCTATTGTGTTGACCTTGAACTTAATAGGGATAGGACCTCCCTGTGAGGAATGCGAAGTTTGTAATTTTCCCATGCCTCTCATGCAATCACATTGCGATAACATTTATTTGTTGAGGAGAAAATTGGTCATAAAGTTTAAAGGAAAACAAAAGACTGCTCATTAATGTGAGGGTATGACATCATAATGTGCTTGCTTCAAGTTCACTTGGCATTGAAAATGTGACAACTTTTTCTGCTGATATCTTGAGAACCACACATCGGATTTCAATGGAAATTTCACTAGATTGCTTAGAATAAGTACCCCTCTAATATATCAAAGATTGATTGGAGCTTAGACCCTTCTTTTAAGGAAGATATTTGCAGCAAAGAACCTTTAGGTATGGGTTCATCTTGACGCTAAAATAAGGGTGAAAATTATGTTGTCGTAGTAACGTAGGATACAGAAAGGGAATGAGAATACTGTTTTGAGTGATAATGATAAAAAACACAATTGAATACACAATATTTTCTTTGAATGGAGGTAAGTGAATGCTCTGTAATTGTGCCCTCCAAGCAAAGGGGCTCATTAACCTGATAAAAATAATGGAACTCCTGTGCTATGTTCTTGAGGAAAGCAGATGTTTGGAAAGAATGAGTGATAACTTATGTGATTTGTCACGTACGGCCTCCAGGAGGTACGGTTTTTTTACTCTATCTTAATTTGGGTCATCACATTTGGATGAATGTTAGATGTAACATGGATACTAGCACAGTTTTTAAAAGTGTTTTTGTTCACTTTCCTTCTTGGTAAACTTAAGAAGTAAAGTCGCAAGTGCTCGTAACATACAGTGTTTTCAATTTGGACTTGTTCCAGCAAAGTTGGCATAATTTCAACTTGCCTTTTACAGTGTTTATTCCCCATCAGCATGGATGGGAACACAAGACTTCTACACCTAGGGTATGCAGTTCAATAAATTGAAATGTAACTTAAATATAGGGTGATGACTGTTATGATTTCCAACTTAGGAAAAAGAATTTACTAGGCATACCCTTTCATGTGGGATTGCATTTCTGACAGCTGCCTGTGCTGGCTTTTAGAATTTTGTGGAATTGGCCAGGCACCTCCAACATGTGAGATGAAATTGACAAATGAAAAGTATTTTGAAAATTGAAACAGGAAAAGGTTTATAAACCCAGGATAAAAGTATTGTCCAAGTTGATATTCCATGGTGAGATGACTTGCAGGTTATGAGTGTTTTAGTGGGATTGCTTGTTTGCACAGAAACACATCATATTATTTGTTTTAATATTTTTTTTTTCTTTTTCTCATTGTGAAAATTAATTGCATGCTTTGCCCGTGGGAGGTCATTGGCAGGCATAGGTGTTAGAATGACTTAAGTGACGTAGCACTTATGAAAACTCACTATAGTGTTGAAAATATGGATTCTCCTACTTGAAGGGGAGGCTGTAATATAAGAATAGTCCCAAGGAGATATTTAATCAAATGCTTCATGTAGTTAAATTTCACGCCCAGAGTTGCTTAGTACCTGGATAGTACTATGTGACTGGAAGATCGTTTGACATGTTCACGGTGGCATAAAATCAATGTAATTGAGTGTTGACAGGAATAAAAACATGGCAAAGTGATAGGCTGTTGGCCCTGAAACAAAGGTGAATGCCTAGCATAACAGGGGGTTTCTGGTGAAGCATGGTGAAGAAAGAAAATAATGATCTTCAGGGAGGTGAAGGATGGATTGTGTCAGAAGGAAGGTGCAATACTCTCATATTTCATCAGATGGATTGGATGGTGTCAGGTTAATTTGTTAGAAGTTGTGTGTGAATGATTAGCAGTTAATTAGAGCAACAGTTTGCACCGTTGTACAGGATGATACTGCAACTGTGCGAGTTTGTAATGCAGAGTACTGGGGCAACATGTATGTATCTGCTTGCTATAAAATTCCCCTAAATAACATCCTCACCCCCTCTGACCGAAACTCAGTGCGCTGTAGGTATATTCTGATCATTACTATGAAGAGTGATTATGAAGATTTATCTAGCATACATCCAGGTAGATAGTAAAAGGGATTATACATCAAATCAAATCCAAAAAAAAAAAAACATCAAAAGTTTACAATTAAGTAAGTCCAGAAGATTTGATAAATTTACACCCCTGTCACTCCTGAAGGTGTGTATTAAGGAATCTTACATCACCCATTCTTACGTCCTTATTTTACATGTTGAACATTGACCTGCTTGCAATAAGTGCCTGGCAGCTACTGAGAGAGCTGTTCCCCTTAGTGTGTTCTACCTTGTCCTTGCTGTATAGGCTGGTAGATTCCCAAATGAGGTAGTTATGAGGATTACTAGCCTATCCTTATCAGTAAACACTAAAAGTTTTACAGAAATTGAAATCATAATCAGTGCATAACTTTCAATAAGGACAGGGCTGAAACTTAACACGCGTCCTACTGTCCGAGACCAGTAAAACTTGCATCACACATCCACATCCTCTTTTTTTAGTTTGTCCAAGGGACAACTAGATGTTATTTGTAATTGAACAGTTCACTACATCAACAAATTATGTTATGAAAGTCTCCTTAACAAGTGGTATTGAGACAATGGTATGGACTGTCACACATAAAATAAAAAGATCATCAGAAAGCATACAGAATTTAAAATAAATGTTTGTTTACTATGGCATCAACATGGAATGCATTTGTGCATGTTTTCTTTGTCACTTTCATTCAGGCTACCAAAAAATATTTCGGACAACCAAAATTTGGCTTAAGGTTGTCTGATGGACAACATGAAAATTTTCTGAAAAATCAAGCCTGAAGGATATTTTGCTGCAGCATTCAAATCCAATAGTAACACATCAATGTGTTTCTACATACATAATGTACACTGCTCTCTATTAGACTGCTACCATGTACCTTGCAAGTGTTTGTAATATACAACAGAGCGTTAAAATTGTATGTATAGCTTTCACTTGTTCATACCTGTCACGTAAAATATTACTTTAAAAATATCCAATGACTAAGCTGTCGAACAACCCAGGTAATGTTAGCTATGTTTACATATGAAACTTAAAACGTAACCTGGGATTGCGTACTGTATGAAATATTATGTGTATAGTCATAGATCTGCAGGTAAATCGGTTAATTCACTCTCCCAGGGCTGCAAAATGTTTATTTCATAGAAAGTATTCAAGACTTCCACAGTTTTTGACATCTTTTGGTGTATGAAAAAGCCATATCTTTCCTCCATTTGTCAAAATTAATCCCCATATACCAACATATCCTAAAAAGGAACTTCCTCCATTTCTGTCCAGTTTTTTTTTTTTTTCGCCTACCCATTGACTTTCCTTTGAAGACCTTAAAGCTTAGAATTTCAAAATGCCATCCCAGTATTTTGTATTTAAAAATGCAGGGTAGAAGTGTACACATGCCATACTGGCCTACTGATGTATGGCTTCACCTTAATCATAGAACCTATTTTCATCAGGTAACTCTGTAGGAAGTAATATATACTGTGATTGAAACTTAAAAGGGGTAACGTAATATTCTGCTTCAGTGGTCATCAGATAAATATTTATGGAAAGCAGGTATTGTTGATGAAACCCAACCTCTTTGCATAGTTCATGGCATGAAATATAGGCCGGCAATAGTCTATTTACGAAACTGCATGTCCTGAAACTTGGAAACAATGGTTGATTTATGAATTGCCTACTACCATAAAGCTGGGATGAGATATTCAGTCATGTGACCTTGGTTTGTAGCATTGACTGACCTTTGTTACTTATTAAAGCTTACTAAAATCTGTGTCATTGTTTTTATTAAGAGCTCTAACAATTTAATCATTACTTAAGAGCTCTAACAATTTAATCATTACAGTTTATGGTACAAGTGCTTTGAATGTGACCTAGTTTCTGCAACAAGATCTGCTAAATCATCTGATGCATTTGTTTTATAATCAGTAGTGACAATACTTTGTTACTTAATTTGACATTTTTCTAAGAGGTTTCTGCACTTTACCTTAAAGTGTACCTAAAGTCTTGAAATTTCAAAATTGACAGTTACAAAACGTGAAAAAATGAATCCAAATGGTACAACTCCCATCTTCACAGGCCATTCCCGAGCTGAGATATAAAATGTTGAAACTTATTTACTCAATTTAAAATGGTTGATTCCGCAGTAATTTGTAATGTCGCTCTTGTACAACTCAAATTACCATCTATTTTTCTTTGTTTTCTTGAAGCCCATTGCACGTGATGAAAAAATGTGATCACTGTCTTACTGCTATGGGGTAACATGACTATATAAGCCCTCTCTATCAACATACTGTGCAAAAGAACAGTACATACTCCAGCATCATATAAGCATTTTAATTTCAAAAGAAACAAAAGTGGGTAATGTGAGTTTTACTAGGACATACATCACAAGTTATTGTACAGTCAACTATTTCATATTAAATGAATATCTTTCAACATTTTATATATTAGCAATGGAATAAGCTATGAAGATGGAAGTTGGATGAATGAAATTCATTTTCCGACTTCAAAAATTTATCCTGTATCTTGCAGTTTTAAACTAGGTACACTTTAGGAATATTTATATTCTGAAGTGTTATGCAAGATGCTTGTGGGAAAGAAGACGAGATTTAAAAAATGAGTCATATTACTAAAGATGGGAATTTACGGAAGGTTTTGTAAATGCTATGTTCTGTTTTGTAATCTGTTTTATAAATTTGCATAAATTTCTGTTTTGTAAAGTTAGGGCTCTGTACTTTAATAGTATGTTTGCATTTTTGATGGGTGTATAGAGTCTTTGATCACAATTGAGGTGACGGAAATGACATCTTATTCATTTGCAAGTGATGAGAAATTACCATAGTTTCTGTACATTTGAATTATTCATGTGGATTTTCCTGTTTTTTCAATTTTTCATGTTTTTACTGTTTTCTACCCTAATTTCCTTAAATTTTGTCCATTTTCTGCAAAACTAAAATAAAAAAGAACCAAACAAACAAATACAGCCATATTCAAACAGAATGTAAATAAATTCTCCATTCATCTGGAATGTTGGCATCTCTTTGCCCAGTATTTGTCTTTGAAATTGGACTTATGACCGAGTGATCTGACTCCATTTTCTGTAATGTCTATGGCTTTTGTAAAAGTGTTATAATTTTAATACAAATAGTGTGTAAGTGAAACACATGGTTAACTTGGGCTCTCATTACCTCCCATGAAACTGGGTATTAGTAAGAAGAGGACCAGACCTGGCCCCCTCTATTAGAGGTGTCCCTCTAACACTGGGCTACTAAAATTGCTAGGGACTTATGAAGGGGTAAGAGGGGATCACATTTGTAAATTAGAGCTGGGCATTGGGGCTATTAGATTCCCATACCAGGGAGTTTGGGGGAGATTGCAGCTTCACATATGGTGACTTTTCAGACTATGATAATAAATTCAACCTCCTTTACTGCAAGATTTTCTTGTAGTTATCAAAGAGCTTTCATGAAGCTTTTTTTTTAGAAGTAATTTAAAATCATTGTAATCAAGATGTATTAATTGTACTAATCATCAGTAGATAAAACCAGTCATGTACGTTTGAATACAGAAGCAACTTTTCTCATACCTTCTTTCCAATGCTAAGCATATCACGTAGAGAAAGAAAAAATGATTAATTTTTCAAGTCAACCATAAACTGTGCCCTGTATAGGTTTTGACCACTATTTGATATTAAAACTGTTTGTACAGTCAGGGAAACTTTTTTGTTAATAAGCATGAGTAAATTTCCTACAGATGGTATATGAATCATCGATAAAGGTCTGGTCAAATTACATACTCGAAAAGTTGATGTAAAAAGCATTAAAGTCCAGAAAATAGCCACAGTTCCCATCAGAATCCAGCAAATATTGACCAGTTTACAGGGTAATTTCTATTTTACCCTTGTATCATGAATAAACATGAGCTAAACATGCAAATTTGTGATGTCAGAAGGTGGACACACCAAATATGGCTGATGTTAGCCTACGTTTTTTCAAACTTCATTTCAAGGACACCTGTAGCATTGTTATCCCCTGAGGGGATTTATAGTGGAAGTTAAAATTGTTTCCTTGAAAAATATTGATATCACTCACCAAACTGTAAACTATCTGATCAGTAATTAAGAGATAATTTATGTAGGGTTAACAAAAGAAATCTTAACACTGTGCAACACTCCACATTATTATTTTTGCATAAGGAATGAGTCACTCCAGAAACCATCAAACTTTGAAGTGATCTTGAGAACCGTGAAATGTACTGAAGTAATTCCAACGGATGTTTCATTGGGGTATTTTATTCTTTAACTGCTGAGTGAAAACAGCTCTTTGAGGTGGCATACCATATACACTTTAAGTATGTACAGTACTGTTTGCAAGCAAAATGTCAGCTTTTATCAATTTCTTATAGAATATACACTTTGACTTCTTGCTCTAATCTATATGCTGCTACTGTACTTGTAACAGAACCTATGTCCAGCTGCCATAAGAGATACAGTACTTCAACATACTGTACTACCTATGTCCAGCTGCCATAAGAGATACAGTACTTCAACATACTGTACTACTGTGTGGTAACTAATGAAAAGCGTCTAACTGTACCTGCCCTGGAAATCTGTTTCCCTCCTAGCGTAATTTAGGCAAATCCATTCCCAATCTTGACTCTGTGCATGACATGTATTGACACTAAATCCCTCGTTTGCCACAGAACCCCATAAATTACCGGTAGTTTGTTTACTGAAAGTCTGGGAGCTATTGAAATTTTGGGAAATAAATTTAAGGTTGTTTGCACATACTACAGGTGAATTAAAGCTGCAAAAGACATACAGTGTGAGAGGTACTGTGTATGAGAGGATGGTGTGGGCTTTGTGAAAGGAATAACGACCTTTGTAAAAAAGGGCTAATGCCTGTAAGGAAGTGTTTTCAACCTTTGTAAAAAGAGGGCAATTGCAGTGTAAAGTCCAAGTGTTGTCAGTCTTTGATAAGTACTGCCCCTCCCCCCTCCCCTTCCCCACCTACAAAAGGCTATCGCCACGTTCAGACATTTGGAAAGGTTTTAATATTCTAGCTGTGCAGTATAAAATCAGAAAGAAAGAAAGAAAAAAAAAAGTTGAAAAAGTTGCATCCTTTTACTTCATAGCAAAGACTTGTCTAAAAACGTTAAGCATGTGTGCTTAAGGCGTGAGTGCAATTTAAACATGATAGTACTCAGTGGCACATGAGATTGCTTTATAAATCTCTGCTGTTGTCACCTCATAAATATTCATGATATAGTTATATAAGTTATTACGTTGTATGTATCACGTGAGTTTGCTATACATGTGTTTGTTCATAAGGTCATCATGATTGTCAGATTTGATACTGATCTTCTATCAGGTCAGTGTTAATGGAAGTCAATGTTGAAACCCTTCCTGCCAACATCATGGTACAAAAATGTCAGCTGAGCCTACATTCATTATTAACCTACCTTAATCATGGTAGGCTAGCCGCACTGCTTCCTTGAAATTCTCTGCTGCAGGTCTGCATTACATTTATTGAAGACAACTCATTTTGCAATTCTCTGCCCCAGTTGCAGCATATTTTGGAGTGCATGCATTAGTTGGTTGTATCTAAAAAAAATCCCTAAAGAGTTTCACAATATGAAACATGAAATATTGCTGATGAAAGTGCATTGCTTTAAGGCCATATCAATGTTTGTCTTAATGAAGTCAAAAGGGCTCTGAATTTCAAGATTAATGTGTGAAACTTGTCCATCAGTCATGTTGAGAAATCTTTCTGTCTACATCTTGCAGGTATGCCAGTGGTGAATACATGACTTCTGATGACTTGCTGATGTTTCTAGAGGCAGAGCAAGGGGTAGGTACAATTTGTAAAGTTATTTGCAAGAGATGTGGAAGGTTTGTAGAAAGATTGGTAATGGAGAGATGCTTACAACAACTGCAAGAATCGTTTAAAGAGGGTAGGACTTCTTGCATATGCAGGAATGTTCTGCTCATTTCAAGCTCAAAACTTAGTCCAACAGTGGCATTATTAAATTGAAAGCAAAAGTTGCTACTGGCATGGGAGTTCTTGACATATTTGCATTGAAAAAGGGAATTTCAAATTAAAAATAATTGAAGCTCATGCTCGACACAAGAATTGTTGCATTGTGGGTAATTCATTTTCACTCCTCATCACCTGGTATATGTAATTCCCCAACTAACTGAATTTATGCTAACAAAAACTGGTCCAGTGGCATGGACTGAAGACAACTACATACAGCCTATAATGCGATTTTATACAGGTACAGTGAACTGATCCAACGTGTGAATGATCCTGATCTGTGTTTATTAACATTACAAAGAAAATCATATGTGAGGTTTCTCTGTTGTTATGAATTGGTTTTGTACCTTCCAAAAGATTATGAGAGTTTAAAAAAAAAAAGTTCCTTCTTGTTTCATGTAAAATAGTCTGATCCACACTACCCAGGAGGTCTGGTGTAGACATGGAATTGTATACAGAATGTTTCTTTTGAGGAGTTTTACTGTGGTATATAATTATTGAAACTTGCAGTCACCTAGTCTAATAAGTGCCTGCATTTTTGTGTGATTTCACTGTGAGATTTATGGCCTCTGCTGTATCATCTGAAAGTATCTCACAGTTTATAATAACTTTGTCATATCCTGCATGCTTCTAACTACATTACATACAGTACAGCCTATAATGCGATACAGGTACAGTGAAAAACTTCAACCGTGTGAATTTTCTTGATCTGTGTTTATTGACAGTTCAAAGAAATTAATACAACTGTGAGGTTGCTCTAGTGTCATGAATTGGTTTTGTACCCTTCAAACGGATTATGAGGCAATTTAAACAAAAATAGTTCCTCTTGTGTCAGGTAAAATAGTCTGATCCACACTACTCAGGAGGTCTGGTGTAGACATGGAAATTCTCACATATTAAAAATGTTCTTTTGAGGAGTTTTACTATGGTATGTAATGATTGAAACTTTCAGTCACCTAGCCTAATAAATGTGTGCGTTTTTGTGTGATGTAACTGTGAGATTTATGGTCTCTGGTATCATCTGAAGGTATCGCACAGTTTATAATAAATCTGACATATCCCTGTGTGCTTCTAACTTATTCTGGATTTTCTGGCCTTCTTTAGCCCTCAAAAGTTCCACTAGTCAAATACTGTATCATTTTAAGTTACAACACATGTTGGAATCCATGTGAAGTCTGTTGAGATTTATTTAGATGAAGAGTGGAAAAAAATTGTCGTAAAATGCAGGTTTAAGGTACAGTCTGTGTGTGTGCGTGTATTTGTGTATGTCTCTGTAAAATATCCGGATTCACAAACTTGTAGGCTAGAATTAGATTTGGTCATGTGACTAAGTATGCATACTGTAACTCTTTCTCTTCAAACCGTTTGTCAAGTTCTTTCATAAGTGGAACATTTTAGGTACTGTACCTGCATCATATCCAGTCAGTTCTTTTGAACATTTGAACAGCGATTACTTTGTGGAAATTGTTCAATGGGATATTTTCTTTTAAGAATGGTTGCACTTGGATATGCTTTGTTAAGGGCCACCTGTCAAGCTTGTATTCTTGCTGACTTTAACAATCAGATACAAGAAGTAAATTTAAATATATAATTATACACAGTTGTCTTCACATACAGTGTATAGTTTTATCACCTCAAGAGTTGTTTCATCATGGACTGCCCAAGCTTTACAAAATTGACTGGTATATAAAGTTACACAATATTAAACACAGTGCATCTTATTAGATGCTGACTGTATGAAACACAAGCCTCTTTGAGCCACAAATCAAGTATGCGTCGCTAATTAATGCATGCATTCACAGAATCTCATGACAGAGGGAGTGACACTGGTGGTATACAACTTAATTCAAATGCATTAAAAACCAGGAACTTATGGAAAATGTGAACATTTAATGGGTATAATTTTATCAGCTAAATTGAAAACTTTTAATCAATAAAATACATTCAAAGAATCTACAGTGCAACAGAAAAGCCATCAGATATAGCCATGATATTTTAGGGTGTATTCTACATGACTCTATGTGTCAACTTTATGATTTCAATATTTTGTTTCCATTTGATTTCGTAAAATACACTGACAATGGTTCCTCAAATAAAGCTTTCCTTTGGAAGCAAACCCCCTAGTTCAACCACTCTTAAAGGGGCATATTGAGTTGATATCGATAACTTAACGAGGGTGTTGAAGGGTACTACCACATGACAATGATAATTATTGGCATAATTAGACAAGTTTCACATCCAATAGTTATGCATAAAGCTAAAATTTTGATTTTTTTGGTATCCTGGCTTGTAATGGTTGTGTGCATAATTTGAAAAAGTGTCTGGTCACGAATTTTTGAAAATGGAATTGAATTGTTTTTTACTCACTTATGAAACATTAATTGTATGCAAAATGTAGGGATTATTTAAGTTTGACCATTTTTCAGTAGTACAGTATGTGAAGAAAACTTAATAAGTTTGGCAAAATTTGGTGAATTTCATAAACCAACTCAACGTGCCGCTTTAACATTTGGAGAATCATCAGATAGAGACAGAGAAGAAGAGAAAGGGATGAGGGAAGTATATAATATGTAAATGATTGTGACTCTTCGTGTCAACTTTATGATTTCAATATTTTGTTTAGTTTTTCCCTAAAATACACTGACAATGGTTCCTCAAACAATGACAATGACAGCGTTTCCTCCTTTGGAAGCAAACCCCCTCATCAAACCATCTTTAATATTTTGGAGAATCATCAGATGGAGACAGAGAGTAAGAGAAAGGGATGAGGGAAGTATATAATATGTAAATGATTGTCAATAAGTGAACTGGATAATTCCACTGCACATGCGCACATCCTCAAAAGTGTTTGGATAACATCATATGACCGTACCTACAACACATTTCAAAATTTGAGTTTATTTTAGCAAATTGTCAAATCATCCTGTTTTAGACCCATAGCAAATATATTAAGGAGGCTTCCTATATGGTTTTGTATTCTTGGCTGCATATAAGCTGCACCTTTGGTATAAAAAATCATGTTTACATAATCTGCCACAAGGTATGTGTATTTCTAGTCATATGTGCTGAGCTCACAGTTTGTTTGTCCCACTGCATCCCATTATTCCGTGCGGCATTCAAATTATTCAACTCATTCATTGTGATTTTAACACAAGAGCACCCATGTTAGAATATCTAATTGTGTAATAGCATAAAAAGTCAATGTAAAAGTCAAGTTCCATAACTAAACATTACAGTTGTCATTAACTCATTTAACACATTCAGTGAATCTACAACCGAATAAAGAGTGACTATTTATAGCTAATGTTGTGTGACTCTTTTGTGTCAGTCTGTAGGTATCCTTAAAAATTACTCTATTTAGAACTTACTGAATACAATAGTGCCAAGTGCCGCTATTTAAAGTAATTCATGATGAAAAAGAACACTCATATTTCAAAACAGTTTCAAGGATGAATCTTTGCAAGTCTGACAAAAGTATAATGGCATTTTAAGTAACCGTGGTGACGTTATTTTACACAACCTTGTTCAGAATTCTGTGACTTTTTTTAAGGGTAGACATTATGGCAGCATAAAAATCAAATAAATTGGAATGATCAAAATAAAGTTATTTTTGTCCTCTTATCTGGGACTGTGTGTCTTGATCTTTTTCTTTTAAAACCATATATCTCTTTTTGATGTACTGTGTACTCAGTGTACACACATATTCATTTAATCAAATATCTGATTTAGGATTGACAGACTGACAGTCCATAGAAGTTTGCTAATCCTTTTCTTTGTATCTCCCATTACAATTATTTGTCATAACAATGTGTAAATATGATCCCCTAGGAGTAACAACTATCTATAAAAATCATTGCAGTAAAGAAAATCATAGCTTTTAAATTTAAGAAACATTAAATATGTAAAGCTAGGCTCATACATAATTGATGTAAATGTCTAAGGGCATTGTTGAAAGATGGTTTAGCTGTGAATCCAAGGTGTCAGGTGTGTATTACAAGACCCATCTGGCCCCTGAGTCATTTCATCAGGGAAAACTCTAAAAAGTGTGAGGTGTGAATATGTTTTTTTCATGTGCCATGTGCATTCGTGTCCATGTGGAATTGTTAATTGCAATTTGCTTGGTAATTTTAACCTTGGCACAATCACACAAAGGTAGTCATTGTATGGTGCTGTAGTACAGTAGGTCATAAGATTGTATGGCCGACAAGAAAAGAGTAGAATGAAGCACTAAACGGAGAGACAATGAGAGGAGCTGTGAAAGGAAAGAGTAAAATTTTGGATGATTCATGGAGTGGAAACATAGCCCAAGGCCATGACATACCGTAGTATGGAGTAAATGGAATGCATATCAGTCACTGTAAATGGATACGTTGCCCCCTAGAAAGTTGATACGATGACAGATAGAAGGTTGACCAAGAATATTTAAACCATCCACTCAACAAATCTTCTTGCCAAGAGGTGAAATTTTCAAAATTTCAAGTGGAGTTGAAGTTGCTCGAGTTTTCAATGTTTTGTCTTATTTTATAATGAGTTTCTAAAGTGAGCTAATTGCGTGGAAAACAAAATAAGTAAATGGGCCCCTTCCAGAGAGTTTCCATTTTGCTTGAATGTAAAATTAATATTGTTCAGTTGGATATTTCATTTGTCAATCTTTACAGATATTATCAAAATTTTGCTTCTAGAATGAAAACACTTAAGGTAGTAACTTTAGGAGAAAAATTCAATTTGGGCAGCATAAAATTCAGAAGATATGTTAGTTGTTTTCCAGTTAAGCCATCCCCCCCCCTCTTGAGGGAAGACTTCCCCCCTCCCTTTTCAGGAACCATAATGGGTACAATAAAACATGAATTACTGACAACAGTCAGTCACCTCGACAATCTGCTTGATTTTACTCTTAGAAGGGCTAGATTCTTCAATAAAAACCTCAAAAGTTTCCAATTTTCCTGTATAAAATCCCAACTTTTTTTTAAATTTCTACTAATAAAATCAAAACTTTCTTCAGTAAAAATCCAAATTTCCAAATTTTGTCAGTAGGAGCAGCCAAAAAAAAAAAGGCCATGAAAAAATCTTGTGAGTGTCAGGGCATTTCATTTTCATTATTTTAGGATGGTCCTTTTCTTTTCTAACAATTGCTTATTTGCATAATAATGAAAGAGAAGAATGGGTATCAGCCTATCCTTATCTGTCTCATAATTAGTGCTGGACCAGTTATTGGTATTCTATAGGTATCATCCTATGTACATTCCTCATTCTTGTCCTGTACTGGTAACGGTAAAATTTACTTAAAATTCTGGCTGATACACTACTTCATAAAAATGTATCGTTATTTTCCTCTTTCTGAGGATATGTCCCACTGTTATAAAGAGTAATGAATAAGTAGGACCTGAGCCACTCTTAAACTCAGACAGGGATGCTAAACAATTAATTTTTGTATGTGGCTATATATCACTGTGCCACTTACAAATGCACCATTTTGTGTATTGAAATATTCCATGACAGAAATTGTTATTGAGAGAGATTCTATAGATTTAGTAAGCCTGATTTTTTTTTTCTTTTTTTTGGGGGGGGGGGGGGGGAGGGGATAATAGGCTTTTCCTGGTATACTCAGCATTCTAGTCTTTCAGTCATCGTTTCTATTTGGTTATCCAAATGTTAACCTGAATTTCTCTTTCAAATTCGACTTGTCTTTTATGTCATTGTGAGTTTAATGTTGATTTTTTTTCGGGGGGGGGGGGGGGGGGGGGGGCTATACATACATCAGACCTTGCTGTGTATAGTATGATTTCCTTTTACCGACTGTGTGTAGGTGTAACTACTAATGTAGGTTGAAGTTAAGTAGCTGTCTGCATGAAGAGTTCATACTGCAGGGTAGCTAGAACATTCATGTTGTGTACTTTAGATTCATATGTGTATACTCGGAGCCATTAAACTTGCACCAGTTGTAACACTCCCGTTGAGTTTGTAAAGTATTCCATTCAAGTAGGCCTTGAAATGATTCTCTGCCTCTTCACCCTATGTCCTTGCTACTTGAAAACTCCTTGGATCATGTTTTCGTCCCACTTGACGATTCATGTCGTTGATGCGGCATTTGAATTCCTCTCCGGCTTTTATTCTCTGAATATTCATTAGTGAGTCACATTGACAACTAAATGATTCCACAGCTCTTTGTAGTGGTACAGAATATAAAATTGAATAAAAGGATGGATTTTGGGAGATAAATGCCATTGCTTCATTCGTGTTAAAAGAAAAAGGGACGTTTATCAAAATATACAAGCATTCATGCCCTTTTTTTTTCGGAAAGATGTGTTCCGCTGGGAATCTGTCTCATTAATGTCGTAGTGGTGGGTGAAGTAGCACATACATACCAGGGGAATAGGTGTATGCACGATGAGGTGTAACCTTAAACCATCGGCTTTGCTTCTTAAATTGGAAGATTCAGGAGAATTGCAAAAATACAGTCTAAGAGGCACAGTACAGTAATGTCATAAGAATCACTGTTGTACTGTGCATTGCGGTGTGATATTCGCGTCCATACACAATGTATTTTATTGGTTACCTGCAATTGTCCTCAATTAACATGAGAATTGAAAAATGAGGTATTCATGGTTTCCTGTAGAGGCTAAAGTAGCGAGATCTGTCATTCATTAAATGACTTTTATTGATCAAGTAACAGTTGCAACATTAATTAATTACCCGGCAAAAGCAATTAATTAGGTGTGACAGTAAAGTAAAACTCAAATAATATGGAAGGGTTATGCTTTCAGCTGCGTGATGACCAATTTTACATGGTCTGTTTTGTCCACGAGATATTTTTATGTAAATGCAGAAGTTGGCTATTACTTGTTCTTGCTGTCAGTATGGAAAGAAACCAGACGCCTTATCAAAACAATTCAAGAGCAAAAAAAGAAAGGAAAAAAAAATACACATTAAAAGGAAAACAAAATAAAATGGCGCTGTGGGAATGACCTGTCATATGTGGAACTAAAAAAGAATTTTGTTCAGCTTGCCGCTGTGAAGATCGATTGGTGACAGATTCAAATGGCGAAAGCTGCTTAGAGTGGCTATGCAGACTATTATTAAAAGAAAATGTGTCAAAAAGTGTCATCAGCTGTGCCTTTTCGAGGCACATCTGCAAGTATAATGTAAGGTTTACATATAATAAAGGAATATAGTCTCGAAAATTTGCTGTTTTGGCCATAGCTTGTATTCACCACCCCTACCTAGACCATGTCTTTGTAGCTACTGTAGTTTTGAGATAAGACCTTCTCCAGACCATGAAAGGAGTGGGTTACCTTTAACTAAAAACTTTCATATTTCACACAGGTTTATTTTGCACTTTCAAATGAAAAGGTAGGATTTTGGTTTTTTATTTGCAGTGCTACAAAAAATCAGTACCAAAATCCCCCCCCCCCCCTTGTTTGGATGCTACTGTTTTACTACAGTATGTAGACACATTGGTTCTGGAGCCATATATTGCGATTGATCACAGCAATATATGTGGACATTGACTTACAGTATATTGTGATATCAGAGTTAAAGCTTACTGGCCATAGCCAGTACTCATGTTGCTGATGTAAATGTCATTGTCAGGCCTGCGGTCAAGGGTGCACCCCCGAAAAAAAAGTTCTTACTCCTCCCTTGAAATCTTTTAAGACCAAGACTAATTACTTGCCTCAATAGTCAATACAGCTTAACATATATCTGAATAAAATCAACTTTCTGGAAAGCTATCTTCCCCCGTCCCCTTCAACACTTTGATTGGCCCATGGAGCTATTCCGTAATAGTTCCATTGGTCAAAGGCCTGCACAACATGCACAGGAGCGTATCCAGGAATTTTCAATAGAGGGGGCACAAGATTTGATTAATTGCTGTCCTGGGGTAGGGGTATAAGGGGAGGTGGGTGTATCCCTCCCCTTTGAAAAATTTTTGCTTCTGGAAGAGGGCTGAAATGCAAAATGGTGCTATATTTGACACATTTTGAAGTGTTTTCTTTTTTGCTCAACTTTTTTTTTTTGCACGCATGACGCTCAATATGGGAGGTACGCGCTTGTTACGCCCCCGTCTGGATCCGCCACTAATGCATCTAGACTAGGTGTTAATGTATTACTGAAAGAATATTAAGTTCAGTTTGGTTATAGCATAGCATTGAATATGAGGATTGACTTCACCTCCTCATTATTTCCTATTTACACTTTTTATCGGTACTTACCTGCAGTGTGTCCCTGGCAAGCTTAGCATAGGATTGAATACGAGGATCGACTTAGGTAATTAAAGGGTAATAATGCAGTTATGATGCACATCATATTCAAAACTTTAAACCATGCTTGATTTAATTATCATGATAAAGAATTTAAACGAGGGAGCTGGTTGACATTCTTTTCAAGAAATATACAGTCTATCAGAAATAAATTCACTGTTTTGTAGCTCATGAATAATTCGTTCAGCCAGATTTTAAATTTTCAAATGATGCAACAATCATTAGGACATCTCTAGAAATGCATCATAGTTTGGGGAAGAAAAACCAAGTTTGCTCGTCATATTGATTAGTTAAATAATGATGAAATTAATTATCTCTCTATGCCCTGGTGATGAAATAGAAAAAAAACAATGTGTTTTAAAGCATGTCATTTGCATATGTGCTTTTTTGCTTAACTCAATAATAAAAACGTGCACCTGCATAATGGTGGTTTCATCAAATGCCCTGCCGTAAAGTCTTGCATGTAAGAAAAAAGGTAATTGGTAAAGGTGACCTTGGAAAAATTGAGTAAATTGTCATATATGAACAGGTCTGGGCACTAAGTAAGCTATCACTCCGAATGCTGTAGATGGCAAGAGCTACAGTAGTGTGTAAACTGTGTATATAGAGCTCTATTGTAATGCAGCTTATAACAGCATTTGTAGCTAAATCCCAGCTCATTTTAGCAGTATGGTCTGTTTAAGTCACTCTGTGTTACACCTACAAGGATGGTACTGTCAGTGCAATACAGATAGTATCATGTATGTGAGGCACCATAGACCCTTTTCCAAATAGCATTTACAAAGGATTGTGGGATAAAGTTTTGGTACATGTTGTTTTTGGCCACAGTAAAATGCCATTGACAAGAACATCGCATACCAAAAGTCTGTCCCACAATCCTTTGTAATCGCTATTTTGAAAAGGGTCTATGGTAGAACAGTCCATAGGCCATACCAGTGTTTGTTTTCAATCCTGATGAAAACGAAAATAGTACGGTACAGTCAGTGGATCTTGATTTTGGTACCAAAGTTCAGTGGTCTGATCCACCAAGGGGGGGGGGGCATTTTCCCTTCAGTAAAGGCCTTCCCCCAGTCCACTCCCTATGCATTGTACAAGAGCAATGAACATGTGCAACTTTGCCCCCCCCCCCCTGCCTCCCTCCCCAAAAAGGGCCTGCTTGCCCTCCACTGCTTCCACTTGGAAATTCTGGCATTGCATGCCACTGCCAAAGTTGTTGACATATGACATTCGTATCTCAAAGGTTAAAATGTCACAACTTTTGTTCTGAAAATTAAGGCTATTGTAATTAACATCTGCCACTGCAGTGTAGTAGATGATAAAAATATTGTAAGGACACCAGTTGCACCCTATCTTTTGAAGTTTGTAAATTTCAGGGAAAAAGTACCGTATTGACATTTCTTCTGGGCAGGTCCAGAAATGCAAAGTAGCAAAACTACAGCTGCTGCAGTACCGTATATGACACCAATCTCCGTATTTCTATTCCCCATACCAGTGGCAGGGTGGGGGGGGGGGACTTGGGGAGCTCCAGCTCTCCCACAAAATCTCAGAGCCACCCCAGCAGCCCCCCACTGGTGATTAGAGATATGTTGAATAAATGTAATAGACATTTTGTCCAGCCCTCCCATTTGGAGATCCAGAACCCCTCCACTGCCCCCCACATAGAAACTCTGGCTATGCTTCTGCCCCATACCTTACCTAATTGCTAACTTAGCTGCAATCAAATCAACTGTCGGTTGGAAAGTTTTCATCAGAGGCTGTTTTTTTGTTCTAATGCTATGTATCCAAATTGTTCTATCACATTACATTCTCATATCCCAGCTACTGTGTATTACAGCTGTATATGATCAATATTCTATTCTGCAAATACTTAAGCTTAATATTATCTGACAAAACCATCAATTAATGCAGTGTTTACTTTTTTATGCAATTATTAAATTTACTTTTGATTTTCAGATCGAGTATTATAATGAAATGTGAAGGATTTTACTCATCATTTACCTTATTGCCTCAAGGATTTTAGAGTAAGCTTAGGATAAAAGTGAAATTGTCAAAAGATTGATTCAGATGGCAGAAAAAGTAATGAACATTATCTACAGTAGGAATGAATTGCATAATTACAAAGTTTCTTTGCACGAAAGTGAGGAAATTGGAACTTTTCTTTGAAAGGTTACAGAAAAGAAAAAAAAAAAGCGAGAGAAAGATTGCAGGGAGGCTTACTGTGTGATGGAGAATTTGAAGCTACAGTACTATGTTTTAAACTTTCTTTATCTTTGATGTACGTATCACAACACACATTCAACAAAAAATTGAAAGAACATGTTAGTAAAACAGTGTGAAAGGAAGTGAAACCATGGGGTAGTAAAACTCCCAGAGATGAACAAAAATTGATGATGACACATAGAAAGAGGAAAAAAGCAGCAGAGAAAACAAACCAGAAATATCTTTAAGATGGATGGAATGGACAGAGTGTACACATATTGTTTCTATATTTTTTTTTCCTGTTTTAATCGGTATGTTTTTATTTTGGTTAAATTAGTGTTCATATATAGCGATGGTGAGCTGTGAGGCATGCATTTATACCATGCATGGCCTGTATCTTTGACACCCTTATGTTTCTAGGTCCAGCAAATTTTCACTCTGTTCTTTATTCCCCCCTCCCCTCCCCTCATACCACCATACATGATATACAGTAGCCCTACCCTCAAGGCCAAAATTTTGTTGAGTACACTACTGCATGATTTTCATGCATAGTTTAATCTGACCTGTCTGTAATGCAGTGAGCTACACTGCATCACATAGTGCTGGTCTGCTTATTTAGTCATTAGTTTGCAATCAGAGTGGCTTACATTTAAAGCTATATTGTTTGAATAGATATCAGTTAAAGTGCAGTCACTGTTTACTGTTGTAACTATGTTTGGGATGATACAAGCATGGCTTTGAATTGTTCCAAAAGGCAAGTGGAGTGGCAGGCTCAACTTTGAACAGGCCGATTGGATGATTTGTGGAAGATACACTATAGGTTCAGATATACTGGCATTTTGTGCAGTCTTGGACTGTACTTTTGTAGATATTTGTGACTGTGAGCTCCATAACAAATTCCTGTGTTATGTCAGTATGATAACATATATATACATGTACATCATTCATTGTAAGCAGAATCTTTCCCCTGTCTGCTAACATCCAATGCAAATAACCATCCTTACTGTAAGTAATGAGAAATTGTGGGTGGATTGTTTTAATGGATTAAATGCAGGGAGAAAACAGTATCATCAATTACCTGTACTAGTTTGGACCTGTCTATTCTGAAATGGGATGATGCGCAGAATTTGACTTAAAAGGACAAATAATCATAAAGAACTCGGAAAATGGCAAAATTTTGCTTTAGATGGAAGAAAAGTTGTGGATACTGAAAAGTTGACATTTTGTGTTTTTAGTTACAACCTATAGAGAAAACAGTGTAATTGTACATCCATCAATAGCAAACCTGATTAAGATTTTACCTAGAAATGTGTAATTTATGTATCAGGTGGTGTCTCTCCAGACAATCATGATTTCTCTTTATCTTTGTCATAAAGTCGGAACACTTCAGTGTCCTACTTCTTTTGAGTAGTTGCACATGAGAGACAAACACAAAGGTAGACAGGAAGACCAGTTGGTATATACAGTTCCACCAAAAAGTTTTATTACAATCTCTTTTGCAAAAAGTATGCCTAAAATATGCTCCCAAATTTTCAAGTTAAGAAGATGTAGAAATTTCTTAAAACAAAGATGAAGACTCAATTACTCAAGCTTAATTGACGCTTACTCCTCCCATGCCTTGTCATGGCCAAGAATCAACGGACTCAACCACGCTAGGACCATCCCATGTGACTCTAAGTCTGTTTCCCTCCTCATTACATCCTATTCACATATGTACCATTATTGCCTGCAATAACTATGTAGCCAAAACCCAGTTTGATTTAGGGTTCTAGGCACCCTCCACTGTTAGGGGATACCATGGTGCTATTACTTTTTTTGCCAGACGGTTATTGCAGGCCAATATAAATGGTACATACGTAAAAAGGAAGTAAGTATCGGAGCTCATAGACTCCCAAACCAGTGAGTTTTGGTGAATCTATCCCATAATTCCATTGTTTCCACTGATGGTCACTGCTTCAAAAGACTAATAAAATACACTGAACCAATTTTAGACACTTATCACTGTTTGAAAGTTTGAGCCATTTGCATGTTTGTACTTATGAATTATTAATTAACCAAGTCACCAGTTTCAGTATTGAAGTTGCCTACCCTTGATGGAAAGCTCACAATTCACTAATTGATGAAATTTCATAAAATTCCTTGGCCCACTTCAGCTGTACTAGCTGTCAAGTTTGGGTCCTTACAAGGGGTTATTTTTTTTAAACAAACATAATGGAAGAGTTTCTTCACTCAACATGGGGAGAAAAGAGTTTAAGTGGTTTCAGTAATGCTCACTCTCAGATGACAAACTAGTGGAATTTATTGAGCTAGACTAGAGTTAGAGTTAGATGAGGTTTTACGGCTCAGTTTCTAAACAATTGGTTTAAGTCGGGCCCGCCACGGCATTTTTTCCAGTTGTGGCTCACTGGCTTGTTTTTCCTACTCCATTGCTTATGCTGAGCACCAAGCACAGTGGCGGTAGGTTCCATTTTTAAAGTCTTTGGTATGACCCGGACAGGAGTCGAACCCCAGACCTTCCGACTGCAAGTTGGCTGCTAGACTAGAGAAAGTATCTGATCCAGAGACGTTAATTTCACTGTGGCTACAACTACAAGGCTTGATTTCAGGACAATCTTTCTTACCAAGAACCCTGGCTCACCGCTTTCTTTTTGCATGTTCATTCTGTATATGTACTGCATGTAGTTTGAATGTTTTACATGTATACTGCTATTAAAGTAATGTATTTATTAGAAATGTAACACCCACTTTGTATGTTGTGTGAGAGTACAACATACTATTGAATTCCTCTTGGGATGAAGCTTTCTTCACACATTAAATTCTTTGTATGAAGTAATATGGCATGGAGTACTGGTACTTAAAAGTGATCACTGCAGGACTTTTCTCTCAGGACTTTTCTCTATCTCCTATTGTCTGTGAATATAAGCTACCCTGGGAATTTCAGAACCCTTGATTTTAGAGCGCTTGGCAAAAAGTGGCAATTTTGATAGATAGACAGACAAGCAGATCAGACAGTTTGTGGTCACAGGTATTTAATATGTGATTGCAAACCTCATATGCATCCTTATTTCTCTGTGATCTCACATTTTATCTTTTTCTTTCTCTGTACTGTATACGCTGCATGTCAAGATAAATTGAAGCTTTATTGAAGCTAATGTGTAGGCTATAAATGGCATTTTGTTCCAGTCCTGACCACAGTCTTACAGTTGTCCCTTACAAGTATCTTTCATAAAAATGCTGGACTAGAGCCCCCGCCCTCCTTCTCCTACACCTATGGTGTAGTCAAAAATGAAGGGGGGCTGAAGTATGCTTCTGCCCCCAAGATCCAAGGGCAAAGACCCCTTATTTGTCTCTTCTGTAAGAAATGTCCAAAATTGGCAGTAATTTTCCTTAAAGTTTGTCCAAAATGTTGCACCAAATTCCATCTGAGGACCCTCAAATTCCCAAAAATTTTCCAAAGGGGAGTGTTCCCCCTTAGACCCCTCCCCCAGGACAGCGATCTGAAACAAGGTTTAGCACCCCCACTCTTGAAAAGCTTCCTACGCCTACGAAATGCACAAAAAGGGGGTGGGGGTATGCCAAGAATTCAGTAAACAATTTAGGGACAAAAGTACTGTCACAAGAACTTTACATGATGCATATACCTGAGCCTTGTTTCATAAGGAGTTACAGTCAGTCTTAAAGAAAGGGTCTAAGCTCAAATCAAGTTTGATATGTTAGAGGGGTATTTATTCTAAGCATTCTGGTGAAGGGTAAAATTTACATTGAAATGGAAAGTGTGGTTCTCAATATATTAGCAGTTTAAGTTGTCACATTTTCAATACAAAGTGAACTTGAAGCAAGCACATATGATGTCATAGCCTCACATTAATGAGCAGTCTTTTGTTTTCCTTCAAACTTTACAACCAGTTTTCTCCTCCACAATCCCATGTTATCAGTATGTGATTGCATGAGAAGCATGGGAATTTTACACACTTCACATTCCCCATTGCAAGGTCCTATCCCAATTACTTCAAGGTCAACACAACAGACTGAAAAAACAAAGGAAACAAAGCATATCTCATCAATGTGAGGAAGTGATAAAACCTGCTTGCCTCAAGCTCACTATGGGTCTCAAATGTAGTAACTTCATTTGCTGACATCTCGAGTACTACATGTCTGATTTGAATGGAAGTTTCACCAAATTGTAGATTCAGTTCCTCTTTCACATCTATGAAAATTAATTTTTTGCGTCAACCCTTCCTTTAAGTTTGGTTTCAATAGAACTATTATATGCAAAATCAAACTTAAGATAGATGTAATTCTGTATAAAACAAGGCCCTGGATATACTAATGTAACTTGTGTTTTAAGATTGTAATTTCTGTGTAAATATTTGTATTTCCTTGTGGGTGTCTGCGACTCTGTGTCTCCAGCAGATGTAATAGGGTAGTGCAGAATTTGTTTTATGACGAAGTAATTAATAGCTTGCTAATGAGGAAACTGTTATCACACATACAACATGTGCATCCGTTATGTGCGGTGATCACGTCAAGTAATTAGGTTAATGAAACATTTTAAGTTATAATTAATTTCTTTATAAATTAATAAGAAATACTTGCTAGTTGTAGTATGGTATCGTTTGTTTTAATACAAAGCAATATAGGTGTACACTTGGAGTAATTAGATGTGAAAAAATGTGTTAATTGCCATCTGGTGAATATAATCTTTTTAATAATAGTTACAAAGTTCAGGCCATGAATGGTGTTTATTTTATGAGGCACAACCTGTAGCAACCAGGGAGATCACTTGCAAAGATGTACCATTGCCCACTCTATGTAGCATCTATATACTTCATCATTTTACCAGCTGTCTAACAAATTGTCCATGGGTGAAAAACCTACCCATAGGCATGTGAAACCACTTTCATTTGAGAGGTTGCAAATTTTTTGCCTACAATTTTGAGCTCATTTGCTAGAAAAGAACATAAATTCTGCTAGGAAATGGCAAAATTTTATCTGAATTGGGGGTGCATCCCCACCCCGTCCCTACACATGCCCATGATCCCATGTCTTATAGTAACAGACTGGGTAACAACTTAGACATTCAGATTGCTGAGCAGCATTGTTTCAGGTCTTGATTGTTTCTTTGTAGATATTTACAAAGTTTGTAACGAAGAGCAAGAAGAATAGACCATAGAAGGGCAAATTTCATAATCTCAGACAGTGCCAATTCTCTCATCTGAGTTACCTCTAGCCCCTCCCATAACTGTCTTCGACTCCTCCTTGACACAAACCTAGTTTATTGCTTTGCCGGGCTATGTCCTAGTGAGCATACAAGGCTGTACTGTGTAATCGGAACATGCATCATGTGAAATGTGAACTACTCTGCATCTTTTGAATTTTTGGTTCCTTGCGTTAGCAAAAGGAACCTATGTAGTCAGCTTGGCGTGTGTGTGTGTGTATGTGTGTGTGTGCGTGTGTGTGTGTGTGTGTGTGACACTTGCTTCGGTACGCTGTAACTCAACAAGGGAAAGTTGGACTAAACTGAAACTTGGTATATGGATCTGTCATAGTGAGAAGGTGTGCCCTATTGTTTTTGGTGGAGGTCAAAGGTCATGTGGGGTCACCAGGGGTCAAAGACCGAAAACCTTGTTTGCACGATATCTCAAGGTAGGAAGCTTGGATAAATTTCATACTTGGTATGTAGATGCGTTATGGAAAGAAGATGAATGTTGTAGCTTTTGGTGGAGGTCAAAGGTCATCTGGGGTCACCAGCAGTCAAACACTGAAAACTTGTTGTTAAAACAATATCTCAAGGTAGGAAGCTTGGATAGATTTCATAATTGGTATGTGCATGACTTATGGTGAGAAGATGAATCCTGTCATTTTTGGTGGAGGTCAAAGGTCATTTGGGGTCACTGAGAGTCAAATACTGAAAACCTTGTTAACGCAACATCTCAAGGAAAAAATCTTGGATAGATTTCATACTTGGTATATAGATCCACCATAGTGAGAAGCTGTGCCATACAGTTTTGGGTGGAGGTCAAAGGTCATCTGGGGTCACCAAGGGTCAAAAACTGATAACCTTGTTGTTAGCACAATATCTCAAGGTAGGAAGCTTGGATAAATTTCATACTTAGTGGATGCCTTATGGTGGGGAAAAAATTTTGGTGGAGACCAAAGGTCATCTGGGGTCACTGGAAGTCAAACTGTGCAAACCTTTTCAACTCAATATCACAGTGTAGGAGGCTTGAATAGATTTTTGCTTTGAGATGTTGCATTAAATCTAGCAGAAAACCCATATGAGATTTGTTGGATGTCAGAGTTGAAATCACCAGATGCCAAAAAGCAAATTCCCAAGAATTCCTAAAGTCAAAAAATATAAGCACAAAACTGTATCATTGACTGAAAGATGTTGGACATCTTTCAGAGATGCCAAGTATCTCAATTTTAATTGAAATTATAGTATTATGATTTTAATCCATAATCCTGCCATTATGAAAACGTGCATCAAGTACTACTTTTTAATATTGCAGAAGATTCTCTGCCCACAAAGCAGAGGACTGTTGTGAAAGTTCACTAGACAGACAACATTTGTCCTTAGATTAGGACATGTGAGCTTGCAGGAATTGGAAATTAGAATTGATTAATTAAATGCTACTATGGGTTGTTAGTTTTATAAAGAGAACCAAGTTACTGATCATTTGGATCAGATACCATTGAGCGTGCATGAATTGTGATTGCTTAATTGAATAAAACAAATTGTAACTGTATACTGTCTGTGTTGATATCCCCTGAAGTGCCTGTAGGCTGTATTTCTTCAGAACAATTTATTTATGCTTGAATGTGTTAACACAAGATGTGCATTGTCTACAGAGCAGATTTTGTGAATCAACAGAAATACTGGTTCATTCAGTAGTTGGCTCAGTTTCATTACATTCAGCAAGGAACCACAGTGCCCATTGGGCTCTTGTTAAACTTTGATGTCAATCAAAGAAAAGTCACCAACTGAGAATTTTGATATCCCCCAACCAGAAATGTACTTTTGTATGATGAGTGTCGGTCTTTAAATGCAGGTTCAATAATTTTGCATTTGAATGTTGTTGGAATCTAGCGTGCCTCACAGGTTTGCCTGAAGAAATAGTATTTTCTTCATTGCAGATGACTGGTGTTACCAGGGAGCGCTGTTTACAATTAATTCAGAAATATGAGCCCTCAGTAGAGGGAAGGACCAAAGGCCATCTTGGAATTGATGGTGAGTCACCTCAGATGTTCAATGTCTTTTACATGTGTTCTCCTTACCTCCCGTGTTTACGTGTGTTACTGTGTTTCTGAAATCCCTCTCAGTACTATCTGGCAAACTATCTGAAGTTTAAAGGGAAAATGCAGTCACCCCAACCAGATTTAGTATATCCCGTCATCCTAATTCAGGAGAGGCTTCTTTTGGTCATGTGACAATATTTTTGTTACTGAATTGTTAAATACATGGAGACAAGTCCTTTCTTTACCTTTTGTTTGTAATAGTTACATATTTAAAAATATCTTCAGAGGTACCATACTTGTAAGGCAAATAAGAGAAGGCTTGCAAGAGTTTGCTGATTTTTCTAAGCAATTTTCGGACAACTGCTGGATGCCTTTAAAACTTACTTCACTTTAATAGATCTAACTTTTCAACATGCATTATCACCTGTCTAGACCAAGTACAGTTATATGTACAGTAAAACCTCGTTTATTCAAAGTCCTGTTAATCTAAACTGGCCATTCGATTTCTCATAAAACTGGTATCATACAAAACCTCTGTACAATATTATCCCAGAGATGAGTGACAGCAATTTGTCACGTTGCTAAACTATTTCCATCAGCAAGGGCGGATCCAGGGGGGGGGCAACTAGGGTCAACTGCCCCCCTATGACCAGTCTAGCACCCCTCAATACAAGAAAAATGCGCCCCCTGCATCCTAAAAGTTAAGTAAAAACTGCCTGAAAAGTAAAAAAAAAAAAAAAAAAAAAGGTCCCCAGAATTTCGAACCGTATAGCTATATATAACTATGGCAATGGGAGTTGGTCTCCGAAATGTAGTCGGTCAAATTCAAGAGTATGCAGCCCCTGCATGATGTTGGCGCCCCCCTTTTCAAACTGCCCCCCCCCCCTTCAGCTAGGGGCTGGATCCGCCCTTGTCCATCGGTGCAGATTTTTATTTAAGTCATATGTAACCATTGTTACTGTTTATCTCTACTACAGATTTGAAGTATCACACTAGAAAATGAATAAACAGTTCAAGCTTAGTGTTACTTCATTCTTCTTTGTGGCTTTCTTCTTTCTGTGTACATCTACTGTACAAGAATTACAGTGGCATCACTAATTCAAAAGCCTACCAAATTGCACTGTTATCTAAAGCCTAGGCTTTTAATACAATTAAAGCCCTGCTAGTGTAAGCACTGCCTGTTGCTGTTCTTACAAACGTGTCAATCCAGTAATTGGTATTAACGACTGCCCCTAGATACGTCTATCAGGCCTAACTATCAGGTGTTAAGTGAGATTAAAGTGTCAGTGAATAATGGGTGACTTTGTTGTAAATTGTTGTAGTTTTTATAGGAATTCAAAGCAAATAAATTCTGTCTTTGGTCATCTTTTTGGCAATTTTTTAATATCTTTGACATCGTTCAAGTTATGGCTAGGGAACTGATGGCCCCATTAGAACGTAATAAGCTTCTGAAACTCTGATTACTTGGAACTTAAAAAGTGCTAATCCATTTGGATTAACTCAGTCAAACTGTCCAAATATTTCTATTTATACAAATAAATAATATTGCAAAAACAGTCGCAAAAAGTGGGACACTTAATAAACATTAGTTCAAAGCAAAAGAAGGAAAATAATACAGATGGGGCTTAATTTTCCCTTGCCACATTTCATTCCCATCTAAATTTAGGAAAACGTGCAGGGCAGGTTATTTTTTTATACTGCCAAGGTTCCAGTTTGAGAAGCTAAGGTTTCAAAAAGTAACTCGTAATTGCTTGTAGTTAGCAGGTAGCGGTTAGCCAGTCGGTGCTGTTAAGTGGCGTTGCCTCTCACTTTATAGCTTCTTTTGCTTGTCTGCGAGCCTATATCCTGTTTTGGAAAGGTCAAATTTTAACTGCATGTTGCATTTTGCATTGT
Source organism: Holothuria leucospilota (assembly GCA_029531755.1). Taxonomy (NCBI): domain Eukaryota; kingdom Metazoa; phylum Echinodermata; class Holothuroidea; order Aspidochirotida; family Holothuriidae; genus Holothuria; species Holothuria leucospilota. The sequence continues at coordinate 21,410,513 of CM055961.1, read as the reverse complement.
AAATATTTTTAAAATGCACCGTTGCTTGTTGGATTGCATTGGGATTGTGCGTGTAGGCAATATGCTATCCTAACACTGAGCAATTTAATGCAACCTTGGTGGACATTCGTTGCATGTAGGCCTACCTCACTGAAACCCCTCCATGGAAGTCCAGTCTTAACAAACATGTGAAAGAGTTTGAATCTTCAACAGATATTTATTTTTTACTATAAAATGGAAGAAGTGACATGGAGGCAACGAGGCATTGTGTTTAAAATTGCTACAAATCACACTCCTTGGGAAATTAAGGAGTGTGGTAAATGTGCTCCTTATTAAACTTTAATAGATTTACCTGAGTTCCCATTCTTTATCTTGATGTGCAAAAAATCGCACTCTTCACAGTGATTTGAGATGAGTGGTGGTGTGGGATCTCACTCGCAAGCCTCAAAATTCAAGGCCTGAGGCAACAGAAATACAGTTAAGTTCACTTTATAAGTAAGTACACCATACACCCGGCATAACAAATAAATGATATATGTGAAAGCAAGTTTATTATCCAAACAATATTTGGTGCTGACATGTTGAGAAATGGGGTTTTACTGTACATCGATCTTTTTCCACTTCTCAGTTATTGGCCCCATCCTCAGTATACAATTGTGTGTATAGCTTATCCATAGGGTTAGTGTTTCCTCATATTTAGCTGTCGTGAAACGTTAGGGCTAGAGAAATTTTATCCGATGATGGGAGAAATAACTCAGTTCCCAGCCTTTCTGGTTTGACGCTCTTTATTGCAGTACATGGATCAAGTTTACTTGACCAGTTGTCATTTCAAATGCCAGATCCCTTGACATCAACATTATATACATTCTTTTGCTATTCAATGCATGAACAAGTTGACCCATCAGTTGTGAGAATTAGGAAATTTGCTTAGTGCTACTGTGAGGTAGACAAGTGACATATTCATCCTATCACGACTCCTGCTTGACCAAATGTAAATACCCTATTTACTCTAATAAACCCCCCAGAGGCATGAAGTTTTCGCAAAGGGGATGGCGTTTAATAGAGTCAATTTCCAGCAGTTAATCTTCAGTACCCTAATATCATTACAGAATCTTTAATATGCAGAGGCAACTTGAACATTATATGAGCCAGAGAATGTCAGTTCACAGGGGACCTCTAATCTGTCATCAGTCTTGCAATATCTCCACTTTTCAGTAATTGTAACAGCAATTCTCCCCCCTCTCCCCCCCCCCTCCCCCCACCCTGTGCTTTACAACATACCACAAGATTTCACTCGGCAAGTGCCCCACAACAGGAATTCACAATTTCACTAGGCCTACGTGCAATGTTATGAAAAAATCAAGGGGGCGTTGAGTAGAGTAAATTATACGGTAGCATCTAGGTACTGAAGTTGGTAATATTACATTAATGAACATTGCAAAACCACAGTAGACTTTGCAGACGTTTCATTCATGTTTTACTACCCACAGACTCAGATTGAGATCAATCCTATTGTGTTAGTTTGTCTATAAATGATTGTCATTTGGCAGCCATGACCTGGATATCTAGGGATATGCTGATTGATTAGTCTGTCATGCATGGCACTGTAAACCTCAGTCAACGTTATGATAGATTCATTCAAAAATACTTTCATATATTTGTATGACGATGCTCTTGGACAAATGTGTGATTGGGTGGTGAGCTTTTCTGACAATTATGAATAACATCCAACTTGAATAAAGTTGGTCCAACTTTTAGCTGCATGTTTCATCTTCCCAACAAGTATTCAAACATTTGTATGACAATGTTCATGGACAAATGCATGATCGTGTAGATGGGCGCTTTACTCTAAAGTGTGTGTACAGACATACAGATGGTATCATTACATCATTCATTGACAGAGTTTTCATTGAAGTATTGAACTAAATCCTTAACAGACTCTACAAATGCTAAGCTCTACTTGTCATCTGTGAGAGCTAATTCCTGGGGCTCTAAAGGTTTACAACCAAAGATTTTCCCAGGAACAAAATTGAACATTTGAGGCACAAAAGGAGGGTAAAATACAAAAAGAAAAAAGATAAAACCCTTAATCTGAAGAACAAGTCCATCAAACTTCAGATGTCCGCAAACTTTCATGGTTAAGAGGCCGCCGTCATGTGCCCCACTTTGTTATTTCAGCCGATGCAATACTTATATCGATTAGAACAGGGATGTGTCTGTTAAGACCAATCTCACTGCTGCCCAATTTTTCTTTTCCTTTTTCCTTTTTTTGATGGGGCATATAAAATTTTCCTAATGTGTCAGTATGAAACAGCATTTTTTTTTCCTAGTGTGTGCAGTTTCTTGGAAGGAAACATGACGTTTGTATAGTGGAAAGGCAGTACTGCACATGATTATTGTGTGCGCATACTCTAAGGGGACAATGAGTTGTAGCAGTACTATACATGCTGTGCATTTAAAAGCATCCTATTGTTTATGCTCTGTCATGGCATTTTTAGTGCATAGTATTTATAATTATTTTAAAAGAAAGTTCAGAACAGTACATCTTTGTTCCTTCCTTGTCAGTCCTACCACTCCCATTGGTATACCCCAATATAGCAAAGTGGGGGTGGTTGGATCTCCTGATACAACAAAGGCATACTGTATACAGACAGTTTAGTAATGAATGGTCCAATGTGCACTATGAAAATAGTGTGTTTGGAATAGCAGCAGCTCCCTATGTACATACAACAGGTTGAAAGGAAAGTCCTCCCTAATTTGTACTTCATTTATAGAAATTAAGTCAATTTATGGTCATGTAAGTTACATATTTGACAAAGCTATGTATCTTAGTCTTAGTCGGCTAGAGTATTGAAGAACTCTTTCCCGTGCAGTAACGGTACAAATACTTCTCATCGATTGAGAAAGATGAAAATCTGAATCTTACCTTCAATCCTACTTATTGCATCAATTGGTATGTGATGTGTCAGATGACTTTCTTGAATTCACAAAGCAAGAAACTGAATTTTTTCCACATTTCTGAGCATTTTATCTGTTCAGATCATGTATGATGATTTATTTTTGTGTAAAAAACTGATTGAGGGGGGAAACAGGCCCCACCATGAGTAAAACTAGCCGGATGCTCTCCATATAGCGCCTTCACAGTTGACTAAGTCAAGTGTAATTAATGCTCACATGTCCCACTGACCACACTGCTCATTGACTGACTACACTGAGATAACAGCACAAAGCTACCTGATGTAGTCACAGTATAGCTTCCTGGAGAAGAGTCTTCTGGCACCCTATCTGCAATTTCATGGTCCACTGAGCCAGGGAGGTGTTATCTTAATGTGCAATTAATGAAGTAGAAATACCCTGAAAAAGGCCCAGAAATCAGGGTTTTTGGAGTATCGGAGAAGTTTGCCTAATGCATGGCAGAATGTGAAATTCAAATGGATAATACAACATAAAGTAGCGTATGCAAAATTGTAATACAAAATCGTAGTAAAGGTATCATTTTATGTAAAATTGTACCTTCATGAATATTCATTTAGGGTGCACAGACTTGTAAAATGGGCAAATAGTAAAAAAGCACTTCTTTGCATCAGATTGTTTAAAATGGCATCAAAATTCATTGCAAATGAACACAAAGTCTTTAAACATTCAGATTGCAAGTTGGGAGGCAGAGCACTCTGTCTTCAAATTTATGTTGATCGCTTATAAAAATAACAATTGTTAGCAACTAGTAGACATGTGTAGTAGGAAAAGGGAAGTGAATGATACTTGTTACCTCACCTATACTGCTGTCTAGGGTTGGGTGGTATACCGGTACTTATGTAAGTACCCTCTACTGCTGTCTAGTGTTTGGTGGTATACCGGTACTCATGTAAGTATCCTCTAGTACTGTCTAGGGTTGGGTGGTATACCGGTACTCATGTAAGTACCCTCTGCTGCTGTCAAGGGTTGGGTGGTATACCATTATTCATTTACATATATATCCTCTACTGCTGTTTTGGCTTGGGTGGAATACTGCTGCTCATGTAAGCACCCTCTACTGCTATTTAGGATTGGGTGGTATAACAGTACTTTTGTCAGTAACAGTAATCATAGTACAGGGAATACAAAAATAGAAAGCATAAGTGCATTACTGTTACTGGTACTTGATAAAATTACCAGTATTTCATTCCATTAATTTTGTGTTTCTTTGTTTTATTCCAAACAAAAAACAATGGACATTTATGCATCTTTTTGTTCTATCATGATGTGGCATGATTAAAATATTGCACACCCACAAAACTGAAAATAAGTTACTGTACTTTCATTTTTCTTATCAGTACACAAACTTGCCCCAAGTTTCTGCGTTTGACACACAATTAACACTCATCACTGCAATTGTGCAAGGGTTGAAAAACTCGAGTGCATGAGTTGGAAGAATTCCAATTTTGGAATGTTCAGTACGTTCCAGTATTTACAATTTCCAGAGCAGTTGGGATTATATCAACAAATTTACTCTTATACAAACACTGCCATAAGTGTACCTAAAGTCTAGAAGTACAAGAATAAATTTTACAGGGTGGAAAATGAACCTTTGCCATCCTACTTGCATTGTCTTAGCTTGTTTCATTGCTGAGATATGCAGTAAAATGCTGGAATTTAGTCACTCAATTTGAAATAGTCCATTGTGCAATAATTTATAACGTCCGTCTTGTACAACTCACACAGGGCTCTACATTATAAACACTTGCCCGATTGTACAGGGCTAGTGAAAATTTTCCAGAGCAAGCTGTCTCTTGTTCCAACTTGCCTGAATGAGCAAGTAGTCCTACTAACTCCTATCTCAAAATTCAAAGTGAAAAGAAAAGATATTTTCCCATAGTAGGAAGGAAAAGTATTAAAAAGTTTCACTGCACAAATGACACCACTCTTGAAAAAAATTAAGGGTCCTCAGAATGCAGTCACCACAATAAAGAATTGTATAGTAGACTATCCTATTTCCTGAATGGCTCTTGAGGATCATGTGACAGTATTTTTCTCACTCAATTAAAAAATTTGCAAGGAGCAACTGCTTGGTTTACCTTTAATATGCAATATTTATGTCCTAAAATATGATGAAAGGTACTTGGAAGAGAAGTAAGAAGAAATTTGTGAAATTTAGCTATTGTTCAAAATAAGTTTGGGGCAACTGCTTTTGACCTTTAAATTAAAACATTTATTACTGTACATGTGTAAAAACTTTTTTATCTCCAAAGATGGAAGAAGGGTGCAATTGAATAATTTTGAAGACTAATTGCAAGGATTGTTGTCTCCTATGTGAGTGCAAATAACCATGTGCGAAATCAATATTTTGTCTGCTCAACCAAAAAGGCAAGTGAAAAAATGCCAGAGCAAGTGGATTTCAGTGGTTACTTGCCCGACTTGGCAAGTGAGTTTGAAAGTAAGTGTAGAGCCCTGTCACATTACCTGTTTTTGTTTGCTTTTGAAATTAAAATATTTATATGACCTTGAAAAATTTACTGTTTTCTTGCATAGCATATTGCACAGAGATGGCTTAAATGTACAGTCAAGGCACCCTGTAACAGTAAGAAAGTGATCACATTTTGGCACAAGGTGCATTGGCTTTCAGAAAAACAAAGAAAAATAAAGACTGTAATTTGTGTAGTACAAGAATGACATCACAAATTATTTCTCAGTCTACTATTTTAAATTGAGTGAAGAAGTATTAACGTTTTACATCTTAGCTCAGAAGTATCCTGTGAAAATGGGAGTTGGACCATTTGGATTCATATTTCAATCTTTGTAACATATATAATTTCTGAAGTTTCAGTCTTTAGGTACACTACAATTGGTAGTGGGCAAGCTTACAGTTGGGAGACGATTACAATACAGGTTCTGTGTACATAACAAACGATAATGGTACTGAAATTTCACAGTACAGCCCAACCCTTCATCCTGTCCATAAATTGTACAATGATTTCTTTATGTTCACTTGGAAAATCAATCAGATCCATTGTACTGTATGTAAAACGGTCTGCATTATCTTGCAACTATACTGTTTTCGGACAAGGTATAAAGTTTTCCACGAAGATTCACTTTCAGTCTTTAAGAGTACTGAATCAGGGTTGTGTCTGATGGTAGCAGTATAGGCTTGCGCTACTCCAGTAGTTTGGGAGTCGGGTACCAACATCCCTATTAGTTGCGACTTTGAAAGAGTAGTGACTGCTGTCATAACTGATGCAGTAACATAAAACCAAGCAGCTGTATAAATTGTAGACTACTAGAGTATTACTGTGTATCATTATACCAGTAAGTTTTACAGGCTTCTCAATGGCTGAGGTATAAATGACAGTGTTGGAGAATTCTATGTAGTGGCCAACTGATCAACAGAGCGAGCAGCTGTGTTGTAAAATATCATTAAAACCTAAAATATAGCATAAATAACAAACTCCATAATATGGACTTTGTGGATATTTTTGTTGGCATTATTGCATATGTTTGTGGGGTTACTAATTCCAAGGTAAGGGGGTGTATACCAGCTTGACTCCCATCCCAGCTGTAGCAACTCTGAAGTAAAGACGTGTAACCTGCCCAAGCCAGCTGCAGCAGCTATTTCATGAATGCCACTACGGTACTTGGTTCATTTGCCTCTTGCCAAGTTTATAAAGCTAAAAGAATATGGACAAGCCAAAAATTAAAAAAAAAAAAAGTAACTTACCTTTAATGTGTTCAATGGTGCATTAGTAGAAGTGATTAAATTTGATACCAGATCAGCTATCATGTTTTAGATTTGATATGTAGACGAGATATAAAATATAAAAAGTTTCTAAAAATTGAAATTGCGCTCATAATAGTATAAAAAACTTTGTCCTAAATCGTTGATGTAAACATAGTGTTACTTAGTAAAAAGTTAAAAATATCAGATAGAGTGATAAAGAAGTTGTGGGCTGCCCGAGTAGCTGAGCAGCTATTTCATGAATGCCACTTCTGTACCTGGTTCATTTGCCTCTTTCCAAGTTTATAAAGATAAAAAAATATGGACAAGCAAACAAAAAAGAAAAGTGACTTACCTTTAATGTGTTCAATAGTGCATTAGTAGAAGTGATTAAATTTGATACCAGATCAGCTTTCATGTTTTAGATTTGATATGTGGACAAAGTATAAAAGGTTCTGAAAATTGAAATTGTGGTCATAATAGGATAAAAAACTTTGTCTTAAATCGTTTATGTAAACACAATGTTGCTTAGTAAAAGTTAAAAATATCAGATAGAGTGGTAAAGAAGTGATAGATAGGATATTTTTTTATGGAAGTTGAAATAAATGAAGCATTGAATTTAATTAGTAGAGTGGTTTCTTATCAGATTGAAGATACTTATCATTTTATCGGAGAGTTTAAAGGACATGTAGGTAGTTGAACCAACCTTATGTTCATAATATCAGGAGAGGTTACCAAACTGAGCCTTCATTTGACTTTACCATGGCAACTGTATGTTTTTTGTGATATTGAGAATACTAGTATATTCTATTGGGCATGTAAAGTAAGAAATTTTATGGTTAAAATGCCCTGAAAAATATTGAAAGCAAGTTAAATGTTACATAATTAATATGAACAACTTTTGATTTCATACATTGTAGCATCCTTGGATGTTATATGCAGTTTCTGGTGATAGTACTGTATAGTACAGTATACAGTCTAAGGAAAACTGGTCAATTTTGCCTGAACGAGTGAAATTTTTACCTTTGCCTCATAGCCAGATGGGGCTATCCTACTGTAATCCTTACATGAAATTTTCAGTTTCAATATCAATGTTATCTTTGATACTGGAGAATTATATGGTTACTCTTTATGTAATGATGGTCTGTGATATAGTCATCATTGGTAGTAAGTGCATGGTAGGCTACGTATATGTAAGGAAGGATTTTGTAGACTTCTGAGTCAGCCTACACAATTTATTAATGGCTTCTAGATAAAGTTTCACCAACTGTATATGCCCTTTAATACTTCATATGTAAGGTGGAGCTAGCTTTTACTGCTAAGAACGTAAACCACACTCGGGTGACTCCAATTATTTTTGGAGTCGAGTACCTGCAGCCTTTGTGAGTACTGCTATAGTAGTATAAGTGATACGGGTACTGTTACCATAACAGCTATGGGGTGTCGATTAAAACTAACCATACCCTATTGATACTACATCAGTATGCCTGTATACTAGGTACAAGTTTTCAATAGCTGATGCTCTGCAAATGTCCTAGAATTGTTGTGGTCAATTGAAGGGAAAAGTTGTGATGAAATAAAGAAAAAAGAACAAAAACCGGAGAAAGAACACAAATGGAAATGCCAAAATATGACTTCTTTTTGTGCATGATTTTGAGAGTATTCCCAAAGATTTGTGATGAACTCACTCTATAAAGTGAAGTGACTCCTTGACTTGCCAGAAGTGCTGACTCAAGGAGAGGCAGTAATCTGCCAAAGCTTAAAGAATTTGCATTTAATGCCAAAAGTGCCTTTTTTCACGAATGCAGAGTATTCTGGCATATAGAAGTTTACAAAAATTATGGTTTGGTTGTAAACTTTTGCATGTGTTTCATTTTGTGAAAATAAATTCATATTCCCCTCAAAAATATTATGACCTTATTTTGAGACAAAAATGGGAACTCTTGTCATTTTTTTAGCATTCATCTCTGGTCCTTATTAGCACTAGTGCCAGCCATGCATCTTTTGCATATTTCACATTAAGGACCATGTCATTTTGTAATGCTCCTTGATGGTACGGACGTGACAAAATTATCATGACTGGGGTGCAGTTGATGTGTGCCTGTCTCACATCAAAATCTGTGTAATTGCTGGAGCCGGTTCCATCAGTTACACTGTAAACAAAAGAGGGAGCTGTTTACAAACACCATTAAATATAATGTCATGTTGTCAGTGGTAAAGACTTGATCTAAATAAAACATTCTAAATGTGTGCAGTGAGTTCTTGACAAATTATCAGGTAGCTGAACTATATACATTCAAAGCATTTCAAACAGGGTGGTGGGAATTTTTGGATCACTTCATCTTTTAGTTGGAAAGCTAGATTTTAAAATGTGCTGAAGGATTACACAAGTACATGTTGCCCTAGTGGTGAGAAAGATCATGAATTTAAATCAGTCTTGTTTAGCACTGGCTTATTGTTGATAATCACACAGCTGTGATGGAAGTGGTGTTAAATATAGGTTAGGCAGTTTTGCTGTCATCTAGATGCTGGTATCAGATGGTGAAAGAATTTGGGAAACATTTCAATAGTGTAGCTGCTGGTAGAGGGAGACTGAATGAGGCAGCAGTCTCCTCCAATGCATACTGTAGCTGTTTGTAGCTGCTTCATACTGTAGATCAGGGGTGCCCAACCTTTTTGACCCAATATCTACTTTTCAAGTAGCCAACCTCCCAAGATCATAAAACATACGCTGCCATACAGTTACATATAAAAAAATTTATTTTTTTTTCATTTTTTCCTAAACCCCTCGTGGTGGACTTGGGACCAGTCTGGGGACTACCAGTAGACTGTGATCGACTTGTTGGGCACCCCTGCTGTAGAGTATTGGTGTAAATTGATACGATAAAAAAATATATGTGTACAGTATACATAATTTATTCTTAATTTCCCTATCTCATAGTGAGGGCTATTGGACAAATTTATCGGGACAAGATTTCAGAAAATACAGATAAAATTGGGTTGATAAGATCAGTTCACTACAGGGGAAAGGGTTAATTATGGTGGCAGTATACATCAGTGTAGTGAACAGTACAGCCAATGAAGAATGGTTTCATCATTACATACTGTAATAAAGAAACAAACTTCATGAGAAATTAACTAAAATTGAGATGCAAAACCTCTAAAAGATATAAAATGTATCTCTCTGCAGAGCTTCTGACTATTTTGACAGATTTCTTCAGTGTGAATGTATGTGTAAAGGAAGTTTTTGAACCTGACATTAGAACAATTAAAGACTGGTGGCACCAGGTAAAGGTGAAGGGGCACATAGCTCCCCTCTCCCACATAGGAAATATCCCAGTTTCATGGTGGGGGAGCCGTAATGGGTAAGGTAATGTAGTCCCTGGCCACACTGGCCATTCGCCCCAATGATTTATCTGAGTTCCCAATTTATACACTAAAAACCCAAATATTTCAATTGGTCTTAAATGCAAACCCGTTTTTTTTGGTTTCGATGAAAAGAGAAACCTATGCAGTCATGATGGCGTGTGTATGTATGTGTGTATGTGCGTGTGTGCGTGTGTGTGTGTGTGTGTGTGTTTGTGACACTTTGCTCGTTAACACGATATCTCAAGAAGGGAAGCTCTGACAGTTTTCAAACTTGGTACATAGATGCCCCATATTGAGAGGAAGAACCCTATTGTTTTTGGTGGGGGTCAAAGGTCACCTGGGGTCACCGGGGGTCAAAACCTGAAAACCTTGTTAACACAATATCTCGAGATAGGAAGCTTGGATGAATTTCATACTTTGTATGTAGATGCGTTACGGTAAGAGGAAGAACCCTATCATTTTTGGTGGAGGTGAAAGGTCATCTGGGGTCACCGGGGGTCAAACCCTGAAAACTTCGTTAACACGATATCTCAAGAAGGGAAGCTCTGACAGTTCTCAAACTTAGTACATAGATGCCCCATATTGAGAGGAAGAACCCTATTGTTTTTGGTGGAGGTCAAAGGTCACCTGGGGTCACCAGGGGTCAAACCTTGAAAACATTGTTAACACAATATCTTGAGGTAGGAAGCTTGGATGAATTTCATACTTAGTTTGTAGATGCGTTATGGTAAGAGGAAGAACCCTATCATTTTTGGTGGAGGTCAAAGGTCATCTGGGGTCACCGGGGGTCAAACCTTGAAAACTTTGTTAACATGATATCTCAAGAAGGGAAGCTCTGACAGTCCTCAAACTTGGTACATAGATGCCCCATATTGAGAAGAAGAACCCTATTGTTTTTGGTGGAGGTCAAAGGTCACCTGGGGTCACCAGGGGTCAAACCTTGAAAACATTGTTAACACAATATCTTGAGGTAGGAAGCTTGGATGAATTTCATACTTAGTTTGTAGATGCATTATGGTAAGAGGAAGAACCCTATCATTTTTGGTGGAGGTCAAAGGTCATCTGGGGTCACCGGGGGTCAAACCCTGAAAACTTTGTTAACATGATATCTCAAGAAGGGAAGCTCTGACAGTCCTCAAACTTGGTACATAGATGCCCCATATTGAGAGGAAGAACCCTATTGTTTTTGGTGGGGGTCAAATGTCACCTGGGGTCACCGGGGGTCAAACCCTGAAAACCTTGTTAACACAATATCTCGAGGTAGGAAGCTTGGATGAATTTCATACTTTGTATGTAGATGCGTTACGGTAAGAGGAAGAACCCTATCATTTTTGGTGGAGGTGAAAGGTCATCTGGGGTCACCTGGGGTCAAACCCTGAAAACTTTGTTAACACGATATCTCAAGAAGGGAAGCTCTGACAGTTCTCAAACTTAGTACATAGATGCCCCATATTGAGAGGAAGAACCCTATTGTTTTTGGTGGAGGTCAAAGGTCACCTGGGGTCACCAGGAGTCAAACCCTGAAAACATTGTTAACACAATATCTTGAGGTAGGAAGCTTGGATGAATTTCATACTTAGTTTGTAGATGCATTATGGTAAGAGGAAGAACCCTATCATTTTTGGTGGAGGTCAAAGGTCATCTGGGGTCACCGGGGGTCAAAACCTGAAAACTTTGTTAACATGATATCTCAAGAAGGGAAGCTCTGACAGTCCTCAAACTTGGTACATAGATGCCCCATATTGAGAGGAAGAACCCTATTGTTTTTGGTGGGGGTCAAATGTCACCTGGGGTCACCGGGGGTCAAAACCTGAAAACCTTGTTAACACAATATCTCGAGGTAGGAAGCTTGGATGAATTTCATACTTAGTTTGTAGATGCGTTACGGTAAGAGGAAGAACCCTATCATTTTTGGTGGAGGTGAAAGGTCATCTGGGGTCACCTGGGGTCAAACCCTGAAAACTTTGTTAACACGATAACTCAAGAAGGGAAGCTCTGACAGTTCTCAAACTTAGTACATAGATGCCCCATATTGAGAGGAAGAACCCTATTGTTTTTGGTGGAGGTCAAAGGTCACCTGGGGTCACCAGGAGTCAAACCCTGAAAACATTGTTAACACAATATCTTGAGGTAGGAAGCTTGGATGAATTTCATACTTAGTTTGTAGATGCATTATGGTAAGAGGAAGAACCCTATCATTTTTGGTGGAGGTGAAAGGTCATCTGGGGTCACCGGGGGTCAAACCCTGAAAACTTTGTTAACATGATATCTCAAGAAGGGAAGCTCTGACAGTCCTCAAACTTGGAACATAGATGCCCCATATTGAGAGGAAGAACCGTATTGTTTTTGGTGGGGGTCAAATGTCACTTGGGGTCACCGGGGGTCAAAACCTGAAAACCTTGTTAACACAATATCTCGAGGTAGGAAGCTTGGATGAATTTCATACTTTGTATGTAGATGCGTTACGGTAAGAGGAAGAACCCTATCATTTTTGGTGGAGGTCAAAGGTCATCTGGGGTCACCTGGGGTCAAACCCTGAAAACTTTGTTAACACGATATCTCAAGAAGGGAAGCTCTGACAGTTCTCAAACTTAGTACATAGATGCCCCATATTGAGAGGAAGAACCCCATTGTTTTTGGTGGAGGTCAAAGGTCACCTGGGGTCACCAGGAGTCAAACCCTGAAAACATTGTTAACACAATATCTTGAGGTAGGAAGCTTGGATGAATTTCATACTTAGTTTGTAGATGCATTATAGTAAGAGGAAGAACCCTATCATTTTTGGTGGAGGTCAAAGGTCATCTGGAGTCACCGGGGTCAAACCCTGAAAACTTTGTTAACATGATATCTCAAGAAGGGAAGCTCTGACAGTCCTCAAACTTGGTACATAGATGCCCCATATTGAGAGGAAGAACCCTATTGTTTTTGGTGGGGGTCAAATGTCACCTGGGGTCACCGGGGGTCAAAACCTGAAAACCTTGTTAACACAATATCTCGAGATAGGAAGCTTGGATGAATTTCATACTTTGTATGTAGATGCGTTACGGTAAGAGGAAGAACCCTGTCATTTTTGGTGGAGGTCAAAGGTCATCTGGGGTCACCTGGGGTCAAACCCTGAAAACTTTGTTAACACGATATCTCAAGAAGGGAAGCTCTGACAGTTCTCAAACTTAGTACATAGATGCCCCATATTGAGAGGAAGAACCCTATTATTTTTGGTGGAGGTCAAAGGTCACCTGGGGTCACCAGGAGTCAAACCCTGAAAACATTGTTAACACAATATCTTGAGGTAGGAAGCTTGGATGAATTTCATACTTAGTTTGTAGATGCATTATGGTAAGAGGAAGAACCCTATCATTTTTGGTGGAGGTGAAAGGTCATCTGGGGTCACCGGGGGTCAAACCCTGAAAACTTTGTTAACATGATATCTCAAGAAGGGAAGCTCTGACAGTCCTCAAACTTGGTACATAGATGCCCCATATTGAGAGGAAGAACCCCATTGTTTTTGGTGGAGGTCAAAGGTCACCTGGGGTCACCGGGGGTCAAACTCTGAAAACCTTGTTAACACGATATCTCAAGAAAGAAAGCTGTGACAGTTCTCAAATGTAGTACATGGATGCCCCATATTGAGAGGAAGCACCCTATTGTTTTTGGTGGAGGTCAAAGGTCACCTGGGGTCACCAGGGGTCAAACCCTGAAAACATTGTTAACACAATATCTTGAGGTAGGAAGCTTGGGTGAATTTCATACTTTGTATGTAGATGCGTTATGGTAAGAAGAAGAACCCTTTCACTTTTGGTGGAGATCAAAGGTCATCTGGGGTCACCGGGGGTCAAACTCTGAAAACTTTGTTAACACAATATCTCAAGAAGGGAAGCTCTGACTGTTCTCAAACGTGGTACATAGATGCCCCATATTGAGAGGAAGAACCCTGTTATTTTGGTGGAGGTCAAAGGTCACCCCTGGGGTCACCTAGGTCAAACCCTGAAAACACTGTTAACACAATATCTTGAGGTAGGAAGCTTGGATGAATTTCATACTTTGGATGTAGATGCGTTATGGTAAGAGGAAGAACCCTATCATTTTTGGTGGAGGTCAAAGGTCATCGGGGGTCAAACTCTGAAAACCTTGTTAACACGATATCTCGAGGTAGGAAGCTTGGATAAATTTCATACCATGTATTTAGATGCCTTATAGTGAGAGGAAGAACTCTATCATTTTTGGTGGGGGTCAAAAGTCATCTGGGGTCACCAGGGGGTCAAACCCTGAGACAGAGCTCCCAACCAGCACGGATTTTCCATATTCAGTACGGAAAATCATTGTAAATATGGGAATATGGATTTTTCCTTGATAATCCGAATTTTGAATGAGTAAATAGGTCCTTTCACGAACTTTATTATTCTTTAGTCAACATATCAAAAGACTGAGAATAGACTACAGTATTTCACTTGTCTGTACAGTACTGTAGTGTATTTATTTGAGCTCAGTAATCTATGCTGTTATGTTATAGGTTAAATTTTTGTCAACAAGTTGATGTTAAACCAATCAGTAGATAGTTTGCAGCAGATCCATGACATTCCATAAGCTACCATATCATTGGTTGATCAGTTGTAAACAGATCCACTTTCAACCAATCAGAATTTGTGTTAAAAGCTAGTTTCTGAGTGCAGTGACAGACTATCACATATAGCCTGCCTGCCAAGGTCTGTTGAGCTGGCTGAGTAGCCCAACGTTAATGTTAGATTTGACTGTAACTGAATTGGAAAAATAGCACCAAGAAATGGAATAATAAAAATTACAGCAGGAGTATCACAGTTTGTTGTAATATGGCTCCTCTTCAGAGTAGCATGAGTAACTTTAGTGGAAAATTTACCAGGCAGATCAAGTTTTAACGTAGGCCTAGGCCTAACAGTCAGGGCCTAGGCCTAGGCCTAAGTGTTGTTACAGAACCAACAACAAACATTAGCCTACACACACAATAACGTTAGACTCAGTACATAAATCTAATGCAGAGTTCCAGGTTTATGGGCTAGGCCTAGACAAAGTCCTAGTCCTGTGACTAAGTCCTAGCCTAACTGCCACAGTACAGGCTAGCCTAATTGTAGTACAGTATGTATGGGCTGATATTAGAGGTAGGTTACTGTAAATGTAATAGCTATGGCCTAGGCTAGGGCTAATCAAAGCAGTTATTGCCTGTCAAATGTTGGTACCCATCATCTAAGTTTGTAGTATTTACAGAGAGATTTCTGTGACCAGCTGTGCATAGGCCTGGGCTAGGTTTATACTTATAGCTAGGCCTAGGCTAGACCTAGGCTAATGTTACTTAGGGCCTTGCCAAGTATTTAGCATAGCCTCTAGGCTATACTGTAACGTTAGGCCTTGGGAATACTTGGGATATTTTGCTTTTTGTCCTTTGGTGACTCTGATGATTATCTTGGGAATTCTTGGGAAATTTTGACCAGTGACTGAAAGATATGGGACATCATGGCATTATTTAAAATAGAAAATATATCATCGAAACCTCAATGCATTTTTGCATTCTGGTTTTTCATGTTTTCTTCAAAATTTTCAAATTTTCTTCAATAGAGAAAAAAAAAAAGAGTGCCAGAAATTTTGCATTTGATATCCTTTTTGCAACCTGAGGGGCTGACAAGGCTCCATTGGGGAACTTGGCCTCCCTGACAGGCAAATCCTGGAGCCCTCCCAGGTTAAAGCATTTTAAAGTAAATGGGGTCTTTTTCTCTCCTCCTCCTTACCTAAAATTGCAGAGAAGCTAGAATATGTGTGTGTGTACAGTATGTGTTCTGAAAGGAAGGGTGGTAGCGCCACAAGTGTGCTAACAGCCTGCCAGACAGGAATTGTAGGGTAGTTAGGGAAACATATGTAATTAGGAGGTATGTACTTAACATTTGAGCCCATAGACTTCTAAAACTATTCAGAAAGTGGAAACATTTTAAATTTAAATCCAGCAAAGTGAAATACCTCAAACCTGGTGCTTTAAAATCCAATCATTCAACAGTTAAAGTGGTATGAAGATATAACATTGTAGTGACCTAAAATCTTGTACACTAGTTAAAAAGGAGACTAAATGACACAGATTATAAAGGCTACATGGTGGGGTTAAAAAAAGGAACCAAGTTAACTAAAATTATAAAGATATTCTTCCCTTGCATCATTTAAGGTGGTGCAACAAAATGTTTCCTGTTTCTCTTATTTACTAATCTGTCTAATGCCCAAAGCCCAAAGTATCATCAACTCAGTGCATATTACTTACAACACATGGGCCATGGAACACCATCTGTGGGCCATGAAGTACACCTTAAAAAAAGAAAAAAGAAAAGATGTCTTTATGATATCATTCTTTTATTTAGTTCATCTCATCTGATGCAGATGAAATTTTGATAGTTTACGTTGCTTCATGGTCCAGCATCTCCTTGTTCCGACACACCTAACCCTAGTACATACTCAATAACGTAATCTCATTTTTTATCCTAACGCATGTAGACTTTTTGGAATTGAGAGATGGGAAATTGGAATGAAAAGACATTGGAACAGAGAGAAGTCCCCATTGTTGAAGTTTGTCTTGTAAAGTCAGAAATAAAATGGAACTTTTCACCTTCAATTTTACCCCTTTCTTTCCATGCTGAAATTGTTTGTCTGAACTTAAAACTCAAAAGATCTTAAATTTGATATACACTTAATTATAATCTAAAGTAATATCTGGTATCCTACAGTATGTTACTGTAAATAAATCTCAACAAGGGTTATTTTAAACGTGATAATTTCAAACCAACCAATGTGGGTAGATTATGAGGGAACTTTTCAACAGCCAGCTTGTGGGTTGCATTTTGTAGCCAGTATCAGATGAGAATTTAACATCTGTCGATTGCAGTCACTTGACTTTCAAAAGGAACATGCAAGAAACATTTTTATTGGGAATGGGGAAAATATTGAACACATCGGAAATATTTAAAAAAAAAAAGAGAAAGCTTGGGTAGATACCTTTATACAGTTAATGTAAATAAAGGTAAACTTGAAATTAAGTTAGCATGAAACAATAATGATTCCATGTGATGTGCACTTGAACAAATTGTATATCCTTTTCATGAATTAAAATTTTCATTTTTTGTCATAGTTTGTAACCTTTTAATTTGAATCCCAATCTTCTGGACCAAAAATTGGTGACAGTTACGGGATCAGTCTTATTCTATACAGACAGATGAAAGCTGTGATAGAGTTCATATATAATTGGTGATCACGATTCTGCTAATTAGATATTATTACATCTTCACAGGGTTTGTTAAATTGCATGGCATTGAATGATACAGTAAAGCATACATCTGTACGAAGGCAGAACATGAGAAAAAGTTGAAAAAGTTCAGAACTCTTGTGAAGCTAGGTTCAAATTGATTCACAATTGGTATTTGTTGGGTCACAAATTAAGATACCAGCCCAACAGTGTCATTCATCCCTTGTGCAGTACATCGGGATACTGCATGGGGGTACTATACCCTTGTTTAAAAGAATATATGAGCTCTCCTACAAATTATAAATAGTAAACAATGTTCTTTTCACAGAGCATAATATAGCCATGCAGTCTTTCGTGAATTCTAAAACACAGCACTTTTTAATTCTTAAACACAGCAACTTTTTAATGTAGTTTTGATTGTATCGTGTATTTGCCTCAATATTTATAACCCTTCCAGTCTTTTACCTTTAAGAAACTCCCTTGAGGATACTCTTTGTGATTAAAATACTTGATTAGGTTTGACTGGTATTTAGGAGTCGTGCGTCATTAGATTCAGTTCAAATATTCTAAGTCTGTTTGCCATTTTGTGATGGCGAGGACTTCCACCCTCCTTAACTAAAGCTTATCTAGATACTCTCACAGACTGCGAGTTTGCTTTCTTTCAGCCATAAAAGATTTTTATAATTGCTTTCAAATTGGTTTGTCAGCTCTGCCGGTGTTGTGGCATATTTGACAAAATTTTATCAATTATTTAGAGAAGTCTCTTACATTAATACTAATTTGGGATAATTCTTCTCATAAAATTAGATCTTTATAAGGTAACTTCTAGGAAATTATTTTATCAAGAATTACAAAATTCAGGCATGTTATCTTTATGTCTGGACAATGTACCAGCCTATAAAATCATTACTAACAGGAAATGTTAAGGGCTTATAAAATGCCAGTAATCTTGGTAATACGTCAGTCCGCCCTGCAGTTAATAATGTAGACACCTAATTGTAAATACTGTATATTAAAACCATGTTATAGAAGCATGAAACATTCACAGTACTTTATAACTGTGGTATGAAAATAGCCAAACAGAGTTACAAAGATCTACAAAGTGCAGGAAATGCCACAAAACTCCTAATAGATTATTTTATAAAGTTGATTGTTGTATACAATAGCTACTGCAGTTGTCACCGTGGTTTCACATAAATGAATAACTGTTCACTACAGATAAATGTCTGTAGAACCTGACTTTATTATCATATTTTCAGAAATTATCCAGCTGGCAAAAAATTGAAATCAATCTTTAGCCTAGCATAAAGTATTATGTTAAATATACCTACCTGCATGTTGTAACGAACTATACACAGTGTGCAGCTGTGGTATAACATATTGTTGCTACTGTATACACACATGTACAGTATCAAGCAGTTTATTGTACAAGGGAGGCAGGTGTTTTCCCTTCAAGTTTTTCTTGATTGGCAAAAATTTCTGACATTTACATTGCCCTAACAAACAACATTCTATGCCCAGCTGAAATGGGAGTTTTCTGCTGGGATGGAGGGGAGAGGGTAGGGTGGGGTTAGGAAGGGGTTGGCAGGTGGAGCCATCACGTGGGACCCTGACGTGATATGCCCAAGGTTGCAATGTATGCCATGCAGCTCTCTACCAACTGCTTACTCATTTTGTGTGTTAATTAATGTTTACTTTTGAGTTGCCTAGCTTTGACTTGAATGAAAGTCAGAAGGATCCATTTGGCAGTGAAAATCTTGCCTAGTTTGCAGTAAAATGTCAAATGGTTTCAGTGTCTCCTGACTTTATCTTAATAACTGTGATGTAGGAGGAATTGGCCATGAGGTGAGAGCAGAGCGCATGAGGCCAAGGTGGGGAGGGGGGTTAGGGTTGTATCCTTCCATTTGGGGAGAGAACACATCTTTACCAAGCAGACTTAATGATCAAAGTATGACTTAAATTCCATAAATATGGGTTCACCAAAGCAACTTGCACTAGCGAGAACCTCAGGTACTTATTTTGGGATTTGAATGATAAGTACTAGTCCATGTTAGAGTATACACTGTATAACTAATAATATAATCTGCCCCAACAAGGACATGTTCAAACTGTTAATCACACTTATGATATTAAGTTGATTCCATAAATAAGAATTATATGCATTATAATTGCTCAACCACATTGGCGTGGATCCATCTCCAAAGGGAGGGGGGACTTTTCACCATTTGCGAATCGCTGCCCTGGTGGAGGGGTAAGTCTAAGGGGAGAGGTGTTCTCCTCCCCTTAAAAAAAAAGGAAATTAGAAAGTGTCTTTATGGCAAATGGTGCCATATTTGGGCACAGTTTAGCTTTTAAATTGAAGTGTCAATTCGTAATCTATGTTATAATACAATTCATCACAGTTTTAGTTTTCATCGTTTTGAAAAAGTTGGGGGAGGGGGGCTTGTTGGAGATGTCCCCCTTTCAAAAAAAGTGAGGGGGATACATCCCCTCATGATCCACGTCCATGCTCAACCACAGTTTGAGGCATATGTAATGTTTAGGGTATGTCCATATAGTCCATCGCCCTCTGCCCTGAAATAAGATTCAGTCCTGAGTATTGCTACATGTAATAACGAAAAATGCCAGGTAAATGTAAATAGGCTTTATACATGTGGCATCACAGGGTCATAAAAACTTGAAGTGGGCATGCTGCAGTGGACACGCATTTATATACTTTTTTACACCCGGTGGTGCAGCATTTAATTGTTTTATATAGAGGGCGTTTATCAAGTAGGTGATGACATCAGTATGTAATTAAGGTCTACTGTTGACTGAATACATTTAATGATTAAAAGGTATTGTAGTCAAAATACTGTCAGAGCTAGCTAGGGTCATGTGACCACCAGATTGTTTCAGTTTACTATGCACTTACACTTGGAAAGAAGCATTGAGCAGCTGTGTATGCTTTAAGGAATTCATCATGCCATAGATAAATAGTGAGTACTAAATATAGTCTTAATACAATATAGCTATTATTATGTGTTTGTATGTTACATGTTGATTCATTGTATTGATCTATAGATACTGAAAGTATTAAAGGGTATCTCAGATAAAAATGGTGCAACAATGTATTTTAAACTTGTTGAATAGCTTTTTAATACATAAAAATTTATATGATAGTAATTTTAATATTTGTAATATGCAGGTATGATACTCTTTAGAGGCATAGTTAACAGTTTATTTCTGTTCCCTAGGTAGTAAAATGAAAAGAAAGAGAATGGTAGGTGTAGGAAGCAGGGAGCTGGGGGCTAGGTCCCCCAGTCAAAAATGCATCTGCCCCCCTCAATTCAAGGACGAAAAAACCCTTATTTGTTCCCTCTGAAAATGTCAAAATTTTGCAGTTATTTTCCATAAAATTTGCCCAATACATTGCACCAAATTGCATCTAAGGACTCTCAAATATTAAAAAATTCTCCATACAGGAAGAGTACAATCCCCTCCCCCAGGACAGCAGTCCGAAATAATGGTAAGCCCCCCCCCCCACCCAAGTTGAGAGCAGCTTCCTACACTTACGAAGCTTTCCTCAAATTTGTGACTTATAGATGTGATTCAATTCACTTTCATTTTCTTGCAGGGTTTACAAAGTACCTCCTATCAGAGGAGTGTGGGGTGTTTGATCCAAAGCACAACAGGGTTTGTCAAGATATGTCTCATCCTCTTTCTCATTATTACATAGCATCATCGCACAATACGTAAGTATAGTGACTTTTAGGTTAACATTATGGCACAGTGTGAAAGTATAGTCATTGATGATGTACATATAGCTGTTAGGCCCTTTCACTACGCACGACACTATGCGATTCAATATTCGTCAAAAAAAAACAAACAAAAAATGGAAGCACTGTTGTTACGTACTTTAACAAAAATATGGAGAAATGAAGAAAGTCGTGTATCGCTGCACGTTGTACCATACCTCATGCAATGTGAAAGGGCTTTATGGAGAATATAGTTTCTGTCCTTTTGCCATTATACACTACATGACTGCATTCTCAGTCTGCATTAATCTTCCCCACATCATTTTACATATGTAATTCTCTCTATCCGACAATATGTAACTGGCAAAACTGAGAGCACAATGGGAAAGGGAGCCCCCGGCTGAGGTAATGTATTACTCAGTATATGTGATGACTTACATATCACTGTTGCATATAAGATCTGTTACTGTAGATATGTCATGGATCCTTTGACCATGCAACTCTTATCATTAGTACACATACTGTAATCATGGTTCTAAGATGTAGTCTAATTGTATTATGTAAATTCTTGATGCAGCGATGACTAATTAGATTACATGTCAAGCCGTAATAGTAAGTAATAGTTACATAACAATTACATAGCACTGAATGATTAAACCTAAGTACAGTACTATACCTAAACTTCTGTATAGTGATTAATGAATAAAGTAGCAGCAAGTAGGATGCAATAATCTACATCACCCCTCCTTACCTCCTATTTACAAATCTAATCCCCTTTTACCTGCAACTAAACCCTGGTAATCCAATAGCACAGTGGGGAGGGGAGCCCTCCAGCAGAGGACAGCCTCCCTAGTCCTCTTCTCACTTACCACCAGGTAAGCGATGAACAGGAATGAGCTGGACCAGAACATTTTCAAGCACTAATAGCACAACCCTTGAAGCAAGGGATCCAGGGTTCACATAAGGACCCTTGAAAAATGTGAACTCTATGTGGTGTAGTCTGAGACGTTTTCTCAGGATTTCACTCTTTAAAATGGCAGTATTCACCATTGAATCATTGAATCAGCTATATTGCAAGATATGCAATCAAACATGAGCCAGCTTTTTTTTTTGGTAGTAGAATTTTTTGGGGGAGGGGACAATCCCCTCCACTTTCAAAAAGAGGGATCCCCTCCTCTCTGCCTTCACATCCTGTTGATGCCGAAGCCAAGAGATAGACATTTGTTGACTAAACATAATTACAGTTGTGTTAACTGTGCATTATCACACACTTTAAGATAAGGTGGCAATGCTTTAGTTTCCATTCCAAATAGTTAGCTGACATTATGAGACAAACAGAAGTCATTCATTCAAAATAGAAAGTGCTTCTGTCACGTCTTTCTATTTATTTATGTTCCCACACATTTTGTGTACAAAATGAAAGGTGAATTGCAGAATGTATTAAGTAATGTAAGTTATGGTATAAACAGTGTATATTATGCAAACATTAAACAGAAAGCTGTAGATTCATGCTTGAAGGAACAGACTACTACAGTTTTTAAACTCGGCTGAAACAGTACATTAGTTTCACTGCATGGAAATATGAGGGTTCCCAACGACAAGGAGTAATGGAAAAGTCAGGAAATTTGAAAGAAAACCCTTATATCAGGGAAATGTCAAGGAATTCAAAAAGGTTGCCTCAAATCAATGAAATGAAAAATGAAAAATAAAATAAATGAAATGAAAAATGAAACAAAATCAGAGGAAAGTCTGGGGATTTAAAAAAGCTTTCCTCAAATCAGGGAAAAGTCAGGAAATTTGACAAGATTGCATCAAATCAGAGAAAAGTCTGGGAATTTGATTGCCATAAACAAGAGAGTGATTGTCTGCTACCTTTTGCTTCATGTCCAAATAGTTGGAAGAGACAGTAAACTAGAAAGGAGATGAAGTAATTCTCCTGGAATTTAAAAACTTCTTTAGGAAATAGGAAGAATCAAGGAATCTTTTCTTCATGAAAAGCAGGGAACCCAGAATGGTCCTTGTAGATACAGTAATTAATGCAGATTTTGTAAACCACCGGTCCCCTTCTCTCCTTTTACTTAAAGACAAGAATGGAATTATTTGTGAGGTTTTGTGGTTTTGTGCTTTTTGACTTTAAAGTCTTTCCATTTTAGGTATGTACAGTTTGAGGCTTTGAGAGTAGCTAGTGTATGCCATGAAAAGTAGATGAGGGAGGACTTTGGTGATATTAAAGATAGAAATATCTTTGAAAATGGCATTTACATGACTGTATATGCCCTTTAAAATGTAAGTCACTGGACAAGGTTCATTGGAACTATCACTTGGGATTCTCTTCTCTCGCACAGCTTCATTTTAACTCTCATATTGTTTGTGAAAAGGGGATGTTGTGTAACAGTGCTTAGCTTACATTCTGCCTGGTTGCATTCCGCCTGGTTTTATTTAATGCGATTGTCAATTTGTTTGTATACATATTCACATGTTTGGAAACCAAGTAATAAAGTGGCAGTGTGCGCTAAGTTTCATTAGTGTAGGGACTGATTTTGTGATGAAACCGAATGGTTATTTTGCTGGCATTGTGAATGATGAGTTTCAAAACAGACAGTAGTTGCTCTCATAATGATGCGTGCCTTGACTAAGATGCACTGTTTTCATTTGATTTTAAGAGCTTGATTTAGCAGTTGCGTGGTAATGTAATCATGTCGTATGGAAGTTGATGGAAGAAACGTGACAATGGCATCCTTCTAGAAGACAAGTCATTCACATAAGTGAAAGTGCGATTTAGAAGACCAAACAGCAATGGAGCCACAAGTTTCATTAAGACAAATTAAAGTTTTAGTAGATCACGCATGGGAAAAGGGGTTTAAGATATTAAAAGGTGTTGAACACAAGTGATTAAAGTGGCAGTAATCCGTACCTCATTTTGTTTACTTATGGAAATAAATTATTTATAAATCTGAAAAGTCAGAAGACTGCAGTGATCTGTCAGAAATGTTTAGAGAAGGAAATCTAGGTCTTAGTAAAAATAACAGTCCATTGCTTTTCCATGAAGGAATAGCAACAACAGTTTGGGTCAACATACACACTTTAAGCCAGCAGTGTCATTCACTCTCTGGCACGGAAACAAAAAATCATACAATATGTTGCGAATCTCTTAACTGTGAGTGCCAAAATGGCAGCACTGGGTAAATGACTCCCAGGGGCTTGAAATGTATCTTGGGAATAAACAGGGCAGGACAGGAACGATTCTATAGCTTGCTCTGACAGCATTTCCAAAGTGTAGATAAAGTGCACGTGATAAATACCAAATAGTACTGTACTTTGATCATTATTTCAAGAGGGTGGTTTTGTGGATGTTACAAAGGGGTGAAGACAAGTCTTACATGGGGGGGGGGAGGCTCGGACCAGGCACCAGTCCAGTTCAGATTTGACTCCTTGTGATGTAGATTTTGGTACACCCAGGGCCGGCCATCCAGGGCCATTTTTCCATGAACCTGCAGGAGTCTTTTTCTATAAAAATGTTAAAAGTGCAAATTATATCATTATGTAAATGGCAGGATGATAATGTACTGCCACGACTTCAGGGATGTCCTGGTATAGCAAGGTATAGCATGGGTATTGAAACATATGAAATGAAAGTATGAAGTTATGTCAGTGTTTTGTGAGCAGATCAAGGAAAATCTGTGCTCACTAAAACACTGTTATTTTATATAACAGTTATAGAATAGGACTAGGACTTTGGGGGGAAATGAAAGGTTGCTTGGTGATGTGTTCTTGGAGTATACCAGGCACTAAATCTTTAGGACCATTGGGTAGAAATCACCTGTGCCCACCTCATAGTTTGATATAAAGGATTGGATGTAGGTGATAAGTACTGAAGGTCTCAAAGAGCACTAGTTTATAATGTTCAGTTACTGAAAGGCAGCTTGCTCTCTCTGGGGTGTAGGCGCAATCAGTTCTGCAAAATTCTGGAATCAAGTACTTATGGCTGCAAGCCTATAGCCAGGGCAGGGGGAAAGGGGGGAGGGGATGTTGTGCCCTTAGAAAAGTTTTTGCCACATGATAGAAAGGAAAGCTTACCATTACTGCAATGTATTAATAGTATATCTTGCCCCCCCCCCCCCCTTCGTAATTCTCTGACTGTGGAGTTGGTGGCTGCTGGGCAGTGCTGGCAATGGACTTTTCAATTACCATCGTTTTCTAACATACTGTTCCATGATGTTTGTACTAGATCATTTTACACCTGCATTTTGATGAAAGTTAAGTTGATTTAAATGATGGTGATTAATCTGTGGTTATTTTTTGGGGTGAGGAGATGTTCCTCTTTGTTTTCTCTTCCCCTTTCTCTGACAGTCTTTCCCTTGGTACTGCTGCAAGACAAATTTGAGTTCCTTACTTTGTCTACTTGATAAAGGTTGCTTCACCATGGATATGTTTGATATCTTTGCAGCATCCCTTTAAAATGTCTTTTGACGCATACTTGATGATTCTATATGGCCCTCTTTGATAGCATTTGCTGCTGTCATTCACTGCCATTTTATTGCCTAATAAAGATAGTTAAGACCTTTTTCATCACATTGGGGTAAGTTTTAATATCAGATACTGAACAAAACTTGAGGCACCCTGTATGCAGTCTACAGCTCCTTTGTATCTTTTACCCCTAACAATAAATTAAAGGTTTGCATTTCATCATGAGTTTTCAGAAAATCTGCAAAATTCCTTTTAAAGGGGGACTCATGTGTGGTTTTGTTTTTCAGGTATTTGATAGAAGACCAACTCAAAGGTCCTTCCAGTGTGGAGGCCTACATATCAGCATTACAGAAGGGCTGCCGGTGGGTGGAACGTGAGTATTTGTAGTAGTTTCTTGTTCAAATTATTTTCAAGGCATCACAAAAAAGCTTGCCAAGACAGTTATCCACCAGAGAACTTCAGTCTGACATGGCATGCATTAGAAAGGTCCTTCTGGTTTTGGACTTCATGTCAGCAAGTTACAAAAGTGCAGCCATTTGCTGAAATGTGAGTATTATATTTACTCGTAATTTTACAAAGGACATTTTAAAGGCAGTTTGAAGTGCTTCTGAGGACATTTATTTCTGAAATCAAAGAGTTATTAAACTGACATGCATGCATTGAAAGGTCCTTTTAGTGTTGAGGCCTTCGGGTCAGCATTGTGAAAGGCTCTCAAGTGGTGGAACATTAGTATTATCACTTTCTTTGTTTTTGAAACCATGAGAATGAATTCTGGATACACAGAGAGAGGTGCCCTGAATACGTGTTTAAAGGCTGCAGGCATGTACTAGTGACTTAATGTAGACAGATGTTTTAAGTTAATGGGGCAAAGAGTCCTCAAAAATGCACTGCAAGGGATAACAAGTAATCTTAAAGATTTTCTTAGGTTTTAAGTGGGAACCATTCTATTGTATTAACAGTTGAGTTATCCTTTCCCTGATCCCCGTACCAACCCCCTGCCTACCCCCTGCCCTATCAGCTATAGTCCTAGGAATCTAGATCTTCTTTGTCTTTCAGGTGGCAAAAAAGAAAAAGAAGGTCATATGGTATTTTAGGGTGAGGGCCCCTTTCCATAGTGCTATTATCTTTTCTCGGTCTTAATTATGTCCAATGAAGGATTACATGGGAAAGAATAGGTAAGCATTAGGACTTTAAGAATGTTTGCTTGACTCACTTTGAAGATTTTGAGCCCTTGACTCATTTTGAATGGGAAATGTGCAGCATGTTTCATGTTTCCTTGGAAAGCTACAAGTGATGAGAATCTCCAAGCTAGCTGATGGATAGGATAGTCTAATGTAAGTATATCACTCATGGGGGGGGGGGATTGAGTTTGATTTTTCACACAGTAAATTTTTTGAAAATGGGTACATGCCCCCCTCCCCCCCCCCCCCCCCCCCACAATATTCAGAACAGATCACAACCTTTGATATCACTAGTAAATGCAGATGATTATGGCAATGGATTTGGGGGAATAAATTTTTTCTTTGAGATGTCTCTAAAGGTCTGTTCATACTATAAAATGTACCACCTCCATTATTATAAAATAACACTGTATAGTCAATATTTGTAGCCAGCTGTTTCTATATATCATTTGTTTACTGTATATTTGACTGCAGCAGTGTATGTGGGCTATTTAAACAGGTCTTTCAGTGTTGACAGCTCTGTGATCACTAGTTTCTACGTCTTTAATGAAATTCAACTGAGCACTTTTTTAGAAGGTTCATTCAGCTTTCCTGCTATTCCTCTTACACCATTTGATTGGCATTTACATAAGAGAGCTATTTCTACACAATCAGTAAGCAGTCTCACCATTTTGTGTGCACGATTAATCAAAGAGAGAGAGAGTAATTCTTACACTCTCCATCCAGACACCATACAAGAATATTTAAATCAACAGAGATTTACTTTCAATAAGCCCTCTGCTCCCTTCATTCTGGCTGAAGTACTCCAGATTAAAATTGCACTTCAGTGCCGTCAGTTCACTGCAGCTGTCACGGCACTTTTTCCTCTGTTTGCATCAAGGATTGGGATGGCTTCAGAGAATCGTTGGTGTGTTAGCAATTTAATCTTGTATTTTCAGAGGTGAAAAAATTGCAATAAAATGGAAAATGCTATTCACAAGGCATGAAGGTTGCTATCAGTCAATATTTCAAAAGTTTTGGTGAAAAGCAAAAATGTCTTGTAATTGGCAATTATGGGACAATTATTAGAATATTGAGTCATCGTTAAGCTTTCATATATTGATGACTGAAATTGTCGTATTCTTGCAGGCGCAGTGGAAGACTATAATTATGTGGATATATCTTTCTCATGTCACACTTGCCTATAGTGTTACCATTTTGTTTTGATGGATTTTGTCCTTTGGGTGAAAAAGCTTTTTTCTTCATCTCAGACGTAACATCAGTGGCTTTCAGTGTTTGTTATAAACTAATTTCCATTTTCTAAAGGTGATAAATTTTGCCCAAGTGTAATGATTTTGTCTTAAAGGCAATTGTATTGGAATTCATGAAATGCAGTGACAGAATTGATCAAACAGTGAGTCTTGAGACCATCAAATTATAAATCTGTATCAGGTGACCATCTCAGATGTAGATCAGGAATGTTTACCTGTAGGCATTATACCACCTGC
The DNA here is from genome assembly GCA_029531755.1 of Holothuria leucospilota. Classification (NCBI taxonomy): domain Eukaryota; kingdom Metazoa; phylum Echinodermata; class Holothuroidea; order Aspidochirotida; family Holothuriidae; genus Holothuria; species Holothuria leucospilota. Next base: position 21,382,356 of record CM055961.1, on the reverse strand, counting down.
AGAAATAATAATTCCGCAGATTGCTTACTAATTACATTAGTTTTGTCTAAATTTGCAAGATTTTTCTGTCAGTTTTTATCATTATCGCTTGGTATTCACAGGTCTGGAATGGTGTAAAGGGCTGTGTGGAGTTCTGGTCAGGCAATTTGTCAGTCAAGGGGGTTAGGTGGGGAATTAGTGATATGCCTTCTTCTCTGTTATTTTTCAGTAGCAAGTAAGGGGAATCCCCATCCATTTCCTAGCACAATCTGGGAATACCAGTTCGCAGTTTGCTGAAAAAGAATATTTTTGGCAGTAATTTTATGCAGGCTTGAAGTGATTAATTTTTTCATTACTTGTCAGTCAGGGTAGCTGTTTTCTAAATGTTCTTGCCTACATGATTATCTGCTTTTCCAGTTCAAATCTACCTAAGATAGCCTTTGAATTCATTTGTGGAAAAGACTTGGCTGCAGGGGTATTTTTCCAGTGGCCCTAATATTAAGCATTGCACTTCAAGTGCCCAAATGATGCGGTTTGTCCTGTCCAGGACTGTGGAAGGGGGGGGGGAGCGTGGTGAATGGAACCTGGTTTTATAACATTTGCTCTTCAATCTTAATCTGACCTAAAGTGAATCATCTGATCACTTTATAAGTGAATAATGAAAATTATGCACCCATTATACCTAGAGGTTTGAGACTCTGATCTAATCTGACATACAGTGAATAATCTGATTTAATTATGAGTAAGTATTGAGTAATGCCCCCCCCCCCCACCCCCGTATCATACCTACAGCTTTGAGAATCTGACTTAAATGTGACCTAAAGTGAATAATGTGATCAACTTATGAGTGAATAATAAATGTTACACCCATTGTATGTACCTGGAGCTTTGAGAATTAAACAGTGTTAGCTTAAAATATGGCTAAAGAAAAATACCACATTAAGAAACTTGTAAGTTCCCTAGTCTGTAGCAAGTTGAAGCTGGGTCATGATCCTTTTAAAGTTTATTCAAAATATTGTATTGTTGTTGAAATGAAGCTCAATGTAACAGCTCAATGACAGAATCTGTAGCCTAGCTGTGACTTTAAAACCAACTGTGCATTGCAAATTTCAGCCTTGCCTAGATTTGAACAAGTCATCTTCACATTCAGAAACTCATTCATAATTATGTCTGGCCCACTTGAATCACAGTTCGAAATCAGAAGGTAGAAAAACAGTTTACCGACGTCAGCTGTTACAGACGTGTGAAACAGGTTTTTGAAAGATTGAAAATTTATGGGTTATCGCAACCTTTAAGATCCAGAATCCATCAAAGTGGTGTTCAGGCGATTTTCTGAGGAAGAAAATGTTAAAAATTAAATAGAAAAAGGCTGCATTTGATTGAAATTTCCAGCTGTACCCTAAAGGGTGTTATGTCTGTTCATTGTCAAGACACCCGTGCTACATTTGTTGTGTTAGCAGTATTCCCCGTCTCTCATTTCCAGGGATTTAATCATGTTTTTCCTATCTGTCTTCAAGTTTTACTTCATCTCAAAGCCTCTGAGCCACTTCGTGCCAGAAATATTAAAATAATCTGTGTTAGCTAGGATTAAGTAGCGATGCAGTGCAGTAATGGGAGTCAGCTACATATCCAGGAGTGTTTAGGTTTTCTAGTAACGTGTGGCTGTGAATTTATTTTTCTTTCATTGGCAGTTGAAATCATGAGGCTGTCAGTGATATTTAATAAAAGCGTGAAAACATCAGCTGCCGGGAAGGGTACCTTAAAATCCAGGATATCTTTCTCATAGAAGAGAAAGAAATAAGTTGGGATGATTTTAGTATCATTTATGTGCGTAGGTTTAATAATATTCATGCATCTGTGATGATCTACAATTTGAAAAAAGCTTTTAGGGGTAAAGGATAACAGTCCCAGTGGGTTTTTATTCATGTATTTTTTTTTCAGGGCTGGTAGTGCTACTCTGTAATACAGTCTGGTCAATTCTCCAGTGCAACATTCTCAATGCGCTGACCTGGGAGAGGTGTCCAGGGTAGGGGGGCCATTGGAAAGTAATTGGAATTCAAGGTTTGTTTATATACATGACAGTGTTGCAGAATTTGGGAAACATTAGCAAGAGTTGAATGAAAACAGCATACCAATGGATACTTCAACTGTGCAGAAATTAAGAATTTCTCCTGAGTAGTTTTTGGGAAATTGAAGTTTAATGGTTATTTGAAAGTCAAAGAGTGCAAAAAATTGCTCATTTCAGTTTTTCTGTGTTAGTACAACTTGACTGGCCAAGACGTTGATTTGAGGTATTGGATTCATGGCTAGATACTTGTTAATAATTTTTTTTTTTTTTGGCATTTGCTTCTATTTGTTGTTTTTCCTTGTTATTTGATTTGGGGGTGTCTTTGGCCACATTGTCCATCCCCTCCTGTACTGTAGCTCTAATAACAAGCAAACACAATTCACATGCTCATAGGTGCAACATGGCGTTAATACAGCTGAGAGGATAGTCTATACTGTATGTATGCTATAGACCAGCTCTACACAAAAATGGTTGTTTAAGCAATTGTAGCAGTGTATCTTAATAAACCTGCTCAATAATAATTATGGCAATTTGTAATGCACACATATCCACAGAAGAGTGCTGATGGCGTATGCAGGGCTCGCAGAAATACAAAACAACACACGAAAATACAAACAATACAATTTATGTTTAAATTAATTCCTAAGAAATAGTAATGATCATCAAATGAGTACATTACTAACATCTGCTGTATGCTGTACATTAGCTGGTAAAGACAATGTTTACACATATATGGAATAAGAGGGAGCGGAAGGAAAGATGGGTCATTTGAATGGGTCATTTGAGACAGTTTCTACTACAGAAATATGGAAATTTTTAAGTACTTTGTGTTGAATTAGTTTGACATCAATATGTTGTACACAGGGTCCGCCTTAAGGATTTTCTTTTGCATAGCAAAACTGCTATGCATTTTACATTTTGTATAGCAATTTACAGATTTTGCATAGCAGATTTGTTGTTGGCAAAAAAGTAATCCATGTCAGTTTAAAAAAATATACAGGTCGATTTCAGTAAACATATTCTCATAATTAGATGCAACTTCTTTTGAACGTTTAAAGGTTAGACGAATGATTGGCCGTTTACACAGTGCCAAATTCAACCAAACAAATAAATGGATAACCCGCTTTAAAATTAGGAGGGAAGGTTTGCACTTTTCTGTCCCTTGTTTTTTGCTTTGATATCTTTTCATTGAAATGATGTTTATTTGCCAGTTTAACGACCAAATGAGGCTTCAAAAATAAACTGTCGGAAGTTGGTGACTCTTCATTCATAGGTGATTCTCACGTACTAAATCCCCCATAACCAAATACAATGCCTTTAATAGCCCATTTGTAGCAGTAGCCCAAATCTGCTTCTTTTACATAATAGGGCCATAAAAATTGGTTCATACGCAGGGATGGAAATAAGAATTTCATCTTGCGTAGCAATACTGCTACGCATTTTCAGAATTGTGTAGCGCAATTTACCTCAGATTGTATAGCACTTTTGTGGAGGCTCCCCATTTGCCCCTTCGTGCCATTTATTAACTTTTTTTTTACTGCCACAGGCATTCTCTGCATCATGATCACCATTGCTTTGCATTCAAAGGTGAAAGCCTAGACAACTATTAGTATTATATCAGTTAATGATTCATAAGAATTTTAAATCCAAAAGGCGAAGGACCTACTTCTTTTTCAAAAGACCCAAGAAAATTTAAAGGGCTTCATTTTTTTGCCCCCCCCCCAAAAAAAAAGCAGACCTTCAACATGAATGAGTACTTTGATTGAGTTGGAAAACAGAAGATGTGCTCTGTATAAATACTGGTATAAAGAGTAGTACTAGTACCAAAATGACCTCTACATGGCCATTGTCCACAACATTCTAACCACCCTCAGTGATGCAAATTACTACCAAAGGTACATCACTATACAACACCTTCTGCTTTCACTGTTGGAACAAAGAGTACTTTTTACTTAAGGAAAAGATCCCAAGTGACCCCTAGATGACCTTTGACTCCAGTCACTGACTATCATTGATAACCCCTTTAATGTCCATTCATCACTGAGTCCAGTTTACATGCCTTCAGATTTGCCCAGGTATTTGTTGTGGGGGAAGTCATATTTTTCCACTTTCTCGTAACGGTGTTATATATGGCCAATATATACCCAAAAACTGTTAAAATGAAGTAAGAAATGTAGGCAAACAATGATGTCATCCTATCCATAAATAACACTTTTCATGCATAGCACAATGTTAGAGAACAATTACAACATTTATAACCACTCTGCAACTACAATTATGGAACGATTTTAATGGGCCCTCCAGCTTTTGGAGCTTGCATTAACTTGTGCACAGATACACATGCTGCAGGTTAGGCTCAATGTATAACACGTTTATAGGCAATGGAAAACATAATAAGCCTTTCCGTAGAAAATTGCCCCGTACAGAAAAGTACTTAAGCTGAAACTTGCGAAAATATTTCAGATTCTCATTTGTGGGTGTGTTGCACATGTCACTGACATGATTTGGATATTTTTGACCAGTTTGGGCATTTTGGATGCATGAATTTGGACGATCAGTTTGCTCAATTGAGACATACTGTCTACAGTATACACTGAGTGAAGAAAGCTGGAGCTGGTCAGTGCAATCGTACTATGACTTATGGGACTAAGATCTTAGCTCTTTATGTTTGGGATTTGTCACAATTTTGAGCACATATTTACTGATTCCAAGTTGACACTGCTAGAATATTAATGGTTTACATAATATTAGGTTAATGTTTTGGGTCAAGATTCTGAGGGGTACTGTACGCTACAGAAATTTGTTACTTAGACACATCGACGTTGGTGCATACTACTGAATTACTGCACATGCATATGAAAGACACACACACCACATGCTGCACTAGACAATATCTGACATATGGTACAATACATGTACGGTGCTCTTCATTAATCGAAGCCTACAGCTTCGATTGTTGGATTTGCTCAGTTTGTCACGTGAATCGTGCCTTCTTTAATGGCTCGGCGTATGAATATTTTCAGTGTGATACTTGTCTATTTGAACACGATAACTGCGAACGTATACTGCATTTCATCTGCCACGCAGTTATTTTGACTTTTTCATGAAGTGGAAATTTTGACCATTTGCCCGACTTCACCGACTTGACCGTGTTGCAGTGGGAATAGTTTTTCCATTTGAGACATATAGGAAGTATTGTTTGAAGGACGATAAGTCGTTACGCAGTTCTATTTACTTTCTTTTTATACTTGGTTTAATCACTCATAAAATAGTCCCAGACTTGAAAGCCACTACGCAGACTTATACTAGCACTGACTTAACGACAACACCATCGAAAATCCCCGCTTGTTTAACACGCTGGTCTCCCGCTACAAATCCATTTTCACGTCTCAGCTTAAGCTGCGCGTGTGTAAATGCCCGAATCTGGGTAGAAACGTTTTACAACTGTCTGTGCGCCTGCTTGGAAGATACGTTTCTTACACAACAGTTAAAGTTGAGTTGGCGGCAGAACATTTTTGCTCTAAGCGGTGAGCATGGTAGGCCGTTTGCTACTTTTTATCCGCTCATAATATTTATTGATCGAGACTTGGAATCAAGTGGCCCAATATTGGGCTTTTCTGCTTCGTTTCATACCATTTTCAGTGGCTTCGATCTGTACTTGCCTGCAAGTACGAACCGTCAAGTTTGTAATTTGTTTTACATCCGACTTACATGCTGCTATGTTCGTCAGATATGTAGGGGAAATTTCTCAGTATTTTGCGATAAATGAAAAACTTGGGAATGGATTGAAGACTTTCAAATATTGTTTTTTTTATAAACAGTATTCTTGTGATGTTTGAGGAGGGACTCATAGCCACAGCCACATCTGAAAATGCATCGCAAAAAATGCTACACATACTGAGAACTGCATCGCACGGAGGTGCACTTTGCATCGCAAATTGCGATGCGATACCGCTTATTTCCATCACTGATACGTTTTACCTGGTTGACACTATATGACACATTCGTGTTGGTGTGTCGTTAAATGTCATATTTACTCATAACCACACTTTCTCAGTTTACTTCTAGACCATAATCGTAGCCCAAGTCTCTCAGGGAACAAACGGTTAAACAGAAATACTTAGATGCCCTCAATTTCAATGCAGTTGCTTGGCTATTTTCACACCATCCTACCGTGTATTACCTATACATAAGCAGACAGTGCAGGCTCACATGTGTATAGTCTCACACAGCAGTACATAATGCATGCACTCACTACATAGTCCTCAGTAAAGATCAGTTTGATGTTGTGCGCAAATCAATTTGAGGAACGAACGAATACAAAATGGAGTGTCTCAGTCTTTCTCACACAACTCGTGTTTGCTTTATTGCTTTATTGCTTTATTTTGTATTGTTTTGAACTTTTACGTGCGAGATCTTAATTTCCTTCTTTGGAGTAATAAATTTTTTCTTACTCTTACTCTTACTCTTACTTACTGTAGGCTCCCTGCACCATGCTGAATGTTCTTGCGGTGTAAGTCAACAGTGCAGGTGCGCAGCGCAGCGTATGGTCGTATAGGTGTTTGCATGCAATTAAGGACCTACACATGCACTGACTTAAATGTGCTTTCATCTGGTGTTTCACTTGAACGTTTGTCCAGAACACAGACATGGCCAAAAGTATCAGTGTTTGCATACATTTCAGCCCTATACTAAAAGTACTCTTGATGACTTTGAATTCGACATTCAGTTTTGTGCATTAATAATTTTGGGTGAACAAAACGAAAATCGGTGAAATGATTGCTAAATCTCGACGTACAGGTTTATAAAGCTTGTGCATATTGCGAACACTGTTTTGTATGGTGAATACAGCCAGAAATGCGGTACACGGTTGAAACTGAATGTGGACATTGTTTAACCTTAAATGAAATACCTGGAATTATTGGAAGCCCTGGAATTATTGAATTATTAAAAACTCATGCAGGGAGTTGATTCATTTTAATGATAGTATTTGGGTTGGAATTGAAATTTAAAAATTAGGTGTGAAACGAAGTCAAGTCAAATCGTTGCGTGGACGTCAGAATGCCTGCATGTACCTGTACAAATAACTTCAATTGATTTGCAGGTTTGTGTCGCAAATCCGCGAGGCGTTAAAATTTTTGTATCGCTACTGTGCTTCAGTTGCATCGCAAACTGCGATGCGATACCGGCTTTTGCGGACCCTGGTTGTACACTCTGCGGGATAATGGCATTGAAGGGGGCTGGCTGGCTGTTGCATCACCAGAACCCCTGGGTATCTCTGTTTATAATTGATAACTGCTCTTTGTGATTGACACAAAGTCAAGCAATAGGATCACTCTGATTGGCCAGTAAATGACTTGTGTAGCTCAGTAAACATGATTGATTGTAGCCTATTGCATTGATTAGACAGTTTCCAGTGGCATAAAATCTCACAGAGCAGGTTAGTGTACTCTGCAGAATATGGCCTTGAGCAATTGAAACTCGGTGTAGGCTGTACTTTTACATAGCTTTGTCTTTGAGGTGTTCTAAAAAGGCATTCATGTTTTTGTTTCTTTTGTTTTTCAATTTTTTTTCTTTCCTTCCGTTTGAGGAGAGGCTATAAGTGAACTTAGTTAAGAGAAGAGTAACTGTCTGGGATGAGATATGAGGTTATAGACGAACCACTTGCCATATTATTGCAAAATGTTTGATCTGGTTTTAACCACATGCTTCCTTTGATTTCTGTTTCTTTTACAGTGGATTGTTGGGATGGAATCGGTAATGAGCCAGTGATCTACCACGGACATACCTTTACCAGCAAGATACAGTTTAAAGAAGTGATAGAAGCAATAAATAAACATGCATTTGAGACTTCAGAGTAAGTACACATATTAGCTGTGTGTGGAGGACATTCACTGTCAGGGTTGTGTGAATGTTATTAAGTGTTAGGCTTGGGGGAAGGGGTTACTTGACTTTCTTCTAGAGTTGGGACTCCTGTCCAAGAGTAGGGTAGAGACTCCACCTTCCTTGGAGTTGCTACTACTAAGTAATTTTCAGTTCTGTTACAAACGCGCACGAAAATTCATTTTGTTGTGCAGACCTTAATTTGCGTCCTTCCAAATTTAAATAAAATGTTGTGACAAACTTGGGTCTTAATATTTTAAGCCTTTTTGGATCTCTTGTTCTCATTCAGTTGAATGCTGCTATTCTCTATCTGTGTAATTTGGTACATCTGCCTTTGAAAAGTGTGTACTGTAGGCTAGTATTTGACAGCTGATAGCTGAAGTATTGTATACGCCTACAACAGTTATGATGTCCTTGCTTGGGTCAGGACTCCTTTAAGAGTCACATATATTAAGGCCACATCTACCCAACCCCAAAAAGATTGCTTTAGTTTTGAAGTGTTCACTTCTCAGAGGTATATCTGTCTTTAACCCAGACTAAATCCCCCAAAACTTACTCCTCAGCTGATTTCTGAAGCTAGAAGACTGTTAATACTATAATAGCAAAGAAGCAAATTGTCACTCTTATCTTTGATTATTTTGTCCTAACTGTACAAGATGTTAACCAAGTTAATCAGACTGTTTGCTGGTTGAGCAAGAGGAAGGGTTTAGCTCAGAAGATAAGCAAATAAATTTGCCATTCTAGGAAGATTATAAGCCACTTTGTGTGTAATCACCTATGGCAACAAACACATATGTGACAGAAGTGACCCTGTCTCACTCACTTCAATAGCATCATGTACATTTTGCTTCATATATTACAATCAAAGATAAAAAAAAAGAAGCCATGAGAAATACTGGTCTGGATTTGTGATCACTGAAGAGAAATCTTTTTAATATCAGAGGTCCTCAAGCTCTTGTCATGGTTGATTGGATGGAGAATTGAGGACAAGCAGGTGGTCACTATGATTGCCATCTAGTAACATTAGGGTGCCATGCTGGCATGCTGAAATGTGCACTGAAGGACTTGCTGCGATTGGGAATAACATCAAAGCTACTAGATGTAGTATTAAAGGAATATACTGATATCAGTGAGTTGTGAAAAACTAATTTCTCACAATGGTCATGCTTGAAATATGCATGCATGCAGTTTGTTCAACGACAAAGCAAATTGTGTAGCTCAACTTCCTGGAAGTCGTAAACCTCATTACTCTTGTGGGAGCTTGTAGTGGAGCTCATCTTCATGCATATCATACTGAGTAAATATGTCAGGCTTTGAAATGTCTAACAGGTGAATATGCTTGGTTTGAATGGTAGCTAGGCCTCCATAGCTAGTAGAAAAAAAAGGTAGAAATCTTCCAGCATACAAATCAGCCAGGCATATTACTCATAATTCCCAGAGGTCTGCCTGCAAGCTGGGGTAGAGAGGCTCTTAAGGGAGATCCATGACATGGAATTCCCACATAGAGTTCACTGTACATCACCAGACATGCAGTCATTTAAGTTGTCTCATATAGCATTTATCACTCTGTCTCTACATTTCCTTATTTTAAAGTGACTTAACACTTTCACCATCAAAGCTTTCAGTGTTGGTATCAAAAAACTAAGTATGTGTATTAGTACAGTGGGCTGGAAGTAAAGTGTCTTTACAGAGCCTTCGTAATTGTTTGGAATACTTGATCCTTGCAGAATTACTAGCAGATAAAAGTTATTGTGATTGCAGTTGCTAAATTGACTTGTCTCGTAAATTGCCTTATACCAATAAACATTTAATTCTAATGATGTGCCAAGGAAAACCTAACCTTAAAGGGGAATTTTCATCATCCCAGACAGTTCCAATTCTCCCAACTGTGCAACTTCTAGCTCCTCCCATAACTGTATGAAGCAACTCCTTGTGCAGGAATAAATGTGTTTTATTGCTTAAGGCCATGTCCTGGTGAGCATACAAGGCTATAAAATATAATAAAAGCACTCTCTCTGCCTTGTGTGGAATGTGAGCTACTCTGCATCTTTCAAATTCTCAAACTTTGATGTCAATCAAAGAGCAGTCACCAACTGAGAATTTTCATACCCCTACATTAAAAATATACTTTGGGGTGATGACTGTCTGTCTTTAAGTACTTGCACAATTGCAACATTCCACGTTGGTGAGCATTTAATAGTGACATGTTTACCCAAATGCTTATAAAATTTCAGGTTTAGGGTTTTATGAGATGGCAAAGCTTACCACACACAGGTGTGTGATTGCCTTAACAGTGTACTTAGAATCATGAAGCCTACCTTGCAACACACCCCACAGCCAAGGGGGGGGGGGGAGGTTTAGGGATGCTCACTAGAATTGTTTTCTCACCCCCCACCCCCACCCCCACCCCCCACCCCCACCCCCCCCCCCTTCCCGAAAATTCAAACTTTCCACTGCCTTAATTCATTTTAGTATGTACCCTCCTGGAATCAAAAGCAATTGACATTGTTATTAACCAATGATATGGTCCAACTTTACTGTAGACACCAGGCATCCTATAAACTTACAGCTTCAATGTAGCACATTTGTACTGAATGCATCCCCTCATCTTGTATGCAGTGTGCTCTCACTGTTTGCTTGAACTCCTCTCAAATCATTGCATTTATTCTAAACCAATAAGACTTTATTTGTTTTCAGAAACTTAATTGACAGCCAGTCTTAATTAACTTTTACCTCATTGGGCTGTCAAAATTATTTTAGAGAAGCTTGCAACACCTTTGGGACCTTATCAGAAAGGACTGTGCAAATATTAGAAGTAAAGATAATGAAATTTATCTGTATTTATTTAAGCTAGTTGCTTTTTAATGCTGCCCAAAGAATTAATATATTCTTACATACACTTATTGTACAATCTGCTCGAGTTATCCATGTGTATTAAGCATCACCAACTGTTTTCATGTTATGTTGTTATTTTGTCTTTTATGTAAAGTTACTCATGTGTATTTAACATTGTTAAGCCCTGCCAATCAGATAGCAAGCTGTTTATATTCTTGTGTGCTTCATTGCTCAAGCAGTCATGTGAAGTAAATAAATTGATTCGGTGGTTGATAATTAACCAGACGGAGAAAATTTTGGTTATGGGGAAGTTGTAGCCATTAAATTTGGAAGGGATGGATGTGTGAGAGACTGGGGAGGGATAAGTGGAGATATGGAGGGGGTTGCATGGTGAGTCCAAATGGGGGAGAGGGTCTGTGAGGTAATCATTTAAATGGTCTGTCATTGGCTGAGGAATAAGACAGTGAAAAACGATTGCAGAAAAAGTAAATAGAGGAATACCATTTCATTGTGACAGGGCAGTTGGAGGGGGGGGGGTTACAAATAGGGTGGTATGTACATTTTAAAGAAGGAATCTGAAGGAGGTAGGGATATCAAGGGGATGTAAATTAACTTAAGGGAGCCCTAATTTACATTGTCAACGATTAGAGCACGTTAAGTGTTATGCCTACAGCCCGGGGTTGGTAGCAAAGTCTTCAAAATAATGAAACATAAGCCCAGTTGGAACTCACAAAAGATGGATGTATGTGTGGGGATATTAAAGTAATGCCATGGTGAAACTGACATCTGGTTTGATTTGGTTGTACATTTAACTGGACCTGTAGCCATGGAGGTGGGGCATTTGGGGTCATGCCCCCAAATTTTGATTTGCCTTTTCTTTCCCCCATTTTCTTCCTATCTGTGGCTTTAAACATACACAGACCTCCATTGTGGACCATTCAAATGCCTTTTAAGTTAATGCTTTATTTCTCAGAAGTTAACTGTAGTTAGATCTCAGATTGATTGAGAACAGTGTATTTCATATCGAATGGAATTATCAGTAAGTTTAATACTAATGCTTCCAGAATATGTATAAGATAGTTATGTATCTATAAGGCTGTATTCATTGTTTATTTGTCCAGGTATCCTGTCATCGTATCACTTGAAAACCATTGCAGTATTCAGCAACAGAAAGTAATGGCCAAATACCTCAAAGATATATTAAAGGGTGAGTCTCTGTGTGTTTCCATACATCCTGTTGACAGGGGATACTCACTAGACGGAAGGTTCACTAGATGTAAGGTTCACCAGACTTAAGATCTGCTTTTACTAAAATTTTACTTTGGGTTAGAGTTAGGGTTAGGATTCAGGTTAAATGCAAATTAAGGTTTAGGCTAAGGATTAACCTCACATAGGATTAGGGCTTGGTTGAGGAATATGATTAGGGTTAGGATCAAGTTTAGTGTTAGGATCTTTGGTCAAGTGAACCTTCAATTTAGTGAACCGTGCTCCTCTTGACATGTCTTCTGTCTTTGCATATGCAGCTAAGTGAAAAAAAAAATAGGCTGTCATTTCAGAAATGGACACTTTGGTGACATTTCCTCTACATGTAGTTTGTCTGGACTTTGTTTCACTACCTCCTTTTTGTTTGAGCCCCTGCAAAGTAAAAAGTGCTTTTCAGGAAAACTTCATAAGGATGAATCTGATTTATCCACAAGTTTTATTAGGATTTCAGTTATGGGTATTCCTTGCAGAAATAAAATTTGTAACCACAGTGCGCACTTTGTCATGAGAAATGTAAATACACCAACAAGTTAAAAAAGAATTCAGTTTATTTAAAACTACTTACAATACAGCATAAAGTTTAAGGCGGTGTATTAAGTATCTCAGTATCTGAATGGATCAACAAGCATTAAGGGTCCTTTTTTGGATAACTTCTTGCTTAGTATTTAAGTGGAGACAATTTTTTCTCTCTTAAAATAAGTTGTATCAGGACTTTATCAGATACAGCTCAACTTGCATTCCACAAAGGTGCCAAATGGCTTAGATGTGTCAGCTGGCTACTTTAGCAGAAATTTTAAAGGTATCTGGTTACTGTACTCAGTCATTTTGTAGTAACATATCACATGATTTCAATTGATATCACTCTATGAATGCAATCCTGAACTTAAATTGCATCTTAACTAAAAGAAAACTGCTTATCAGTAATCCTTTGATAGACATAAATGTTTATATAATTGAGCTTATTTGCTACATTTACCATAAAAGACTCATTATATAGTTGTGTGAACTGTAATCCTGTAAATACATAGCACTCTCTGTGGGTAGACATGAATATTCAACAGTTACTTCAGTGGCCTGCTGCATCTATTTCAAAATATCCCTTTAAAATAAACTGTGTGCATCAACTTGTGCCCATAATCACACATATTCTTCGGTGGCAGACCTGTGTATTTGCAACTCTCTGAACACAGGTTTGGCACAGGTTGACAGTAAGTTGACACACCTTTTCTTGCCTCCAGTTTCAATCCACAGGTTTTGTCTCAAAATTCTTTGTTAATATTGGTTTTAACTGCCATGCTTTTTGTGTGTCAAATCAGTGAAAACCTGTGACAAAGTGTAGTAACTGATCAATCTGTGTTAATGTCAAGGGAAAACACAGGTTTCCACACAAGTTACCAGGGATTACTCATTACAGACAGTTAAACGTGAGGATATGGAACTAATTGACACAGGTTTTCTTGGAAGGGATGATTTCTCTCAAGGACTTCTATCGAGAAGTAGAATTCATAAATGTTTACTCAAATAAACTGCTTGTACAGTATGAAATGATGAATTTTGAATAAATTTGACTCAGTGAAGAAAGAGAGGTAATGTGAGAATATTTTAAATTAAGTGGGATGCTTACAGTAAGCCACAATGTGGAATGCAATTTGTTTTAATAATAGATACCACTCAATGATGGAAGTCATTAGCACAATTCAGCTCAGTTTTCTGCTATTAAACCGAGTCCTGCCAACTGTGAAACTGTATTTGCTCTGAACAAAATGTGAGGTGTAATCTGGTAGTATATTTCCTCTGTGATTATTTATTGTAGTGCATTTTGCATAGACATAGGTTAGAAGGAACAACTCATTCTCCCTGGGTCCATAACAGAGAGGTCTGTTCTGCCATACGTAGAATTGTGTATCTTAAGAATGCATGTGGGTCATTCCTCCCACATGGCTGAGGTGTTATCATCAAATCAGTTTGCTCAGACATTTATTGGCCTCAGGCAGGATTTCTAAGTAAATGTCAGGTAGACCAGATAGGTAACATTTTTTTTTTTTCATAAAAAAAATTTTGCATTACAGATAAATTGTACCTTGATCCTCCGGATAGCTCCAAGGAATTCTTGCCATCACCATTACAACTTAGATACAAAGTACTCTTAAAGGTATGTTGCTTGTTCCTTTGAAAAAATACATTTTCCAAAGTTACCTTGATTCACTGGCAAAAAGCCAAAGGGTGGAAACCAAATGTTTCTTCCAAGGGAGTTTTGACCCCACAGGGGCTATGCAGATCCCCAAGGGGCAACTTAGACTGAAGACGACCAACCTCTTAAAAATAACATCTCAAATTGCTCTACAATGTGTGTTTTATTGCCATGTTCTGAAATTCTGCTGGTTATAAAAAAGACTTTTTGTTTATCTGGTTAGAGCAGTGGTTCCCAACCTTTTTAGACATCTGACCCTCCTAGGTAATGAGTTATAACATGGCACCCTGTTAACATTTTCTAAAGCGGAGTGCCACCATCGGTTGGCTCAGAGGGTCCAAAAAACTTTTGGGGCTAACACACCCCCTAGATTGCAGGAAATGGCACTTTCCCAGGCCCGTAGGCCAGACAAGGTGCTGAAGGGGGGGGGGGAAAGATTCTAGGGAGGCGAAACATACTAAAATGTATTAAGGCAATGGTAATTTTTGATCTTCTAGGGGCGAAAAAATTTCCAAGGGGGGCTTTGCCCTCCTTGCTCCCCCCTCCCCCCGACTACAGGCCTGCACTTCCCATGTCTTCTTACTTAGTAACAAAGCATGCAATTACTTCATCTTCAGTCAGTAAAAATGGAACAATTCATAGTATTTTTTAAAATATCTATTTATTTAATCTTATGCTGGCACCCCTCTTGGGGCAATTGCTTCGTGAGCTTAACTTAGCTTATACACTTATTGTTGGATTGTGTCAGACTTAAACTTGGCAAACAGTGATGCTGTAATCTTGAATTAAACTTCTGTCTGAGAGATTAGATGACAAATTTATTTTTTAAATGAGAAAGAAAATGCAGTCATTCACATTGTATTCACATTCTAAGTGAATTTATGTGTATCATAAGTGATAATTATTATTATTTATCATTATTATGGTAGTTTTCCCCAAGAATTTTTTTTTTTTTATTTCATTTAAAGGGAAATATTGCATTTGTTTGACAGAAAATTTTCATATTGTAACACAACTCGGGGAGTGTTGTCGGGGGCGCTTCAACTCCAACTATCTCCACAGGCAAATCAAGTAGGCGCTCTTAAACGTCAGTCGGTGGAGGTAGAATTAACGATAAAAACACACACAGAACAGGAAAAAAGGTACAAGAGAGAGGAGTACAGTTGGCGTAATATATTTACAAGTACTTACAAGCAAGGTTGTACACGGTACAAACTATATAAAAGTCCGAAGACTAACGAAAAGACGCAACAACGAATATATAGACGGTACAAACACACAACCTACCGAGTCAGAGACTAGTTCTCGACTGATGAGCCACGAGGAGGATAAGCCAGAGATCAGGCCAGACCGGTGTCTGCTGACCTCTGACCTTCCGGCTCGTGGTCATCCCTGGATTGTCACATGGACAGGGTATGGGTAACGATGGTCAACCCTACCATCTACGGAAGCCTAGAAGGACCCACAAAATGATGCCTTAACGGCATTACACCATCCCCTTCTCAGCAACTAACTTGCCCTCAAGTTACGAATACCTAAAATTCCTAAAATGACCTGAAATTCGACTGCCATTTTAAACAAAAAGCAACACAAAATTTTCCTTGTTCAAATACATAAGCCTAGCACATGAAAATGTAAGTTAGCCTACTCGAATACACGACGCCGATAAAACACTTCAATTTTAAAAGCAAACATTTCAATCAATTTGCGTACATGCACCTTTAAAATACTTCTCCGTAAATTCAACATCTCATTAAAGTATGGCAAAATATTAAAAGCATCAATACAAAAACACATTGTAACACTTAAAATAAAATCTTTAAGCATGTATACTGCCAAATGATTAATGACTAAACAACCCTTTCTCTAAATCTCAACCTTCAACCTGGCATCGAATGCAAATGAGTTTAAAGACTGAGAGTTTCTTAAGTTAACTCCTGACACATGAAAATTCAACAGACAAGATTCTACAAGAAACCCATAAATTTCAATCCTGCAATCAAATATCTACCAATTTCCCAAAAAGGTTCCCAAAAAGATAAAACAGTGAACACAACAAAAACATCAAAGCAAACATGGTAAATACTAGTAGTAATATATGCAACACAAATTACTTACAAGTCCCTAAGCATTCTGAAACATGATGACAAAAGAAACGACTCTCTTTACCAATTACGCAATATAATACAACTTGTGGTCTTCCAAGTACATGTGTTGGTAGCCCCAGGACACAAGCGGCACGCGCAATTTTCTTCGCGGAACAAGGGAAACCACAAAGGTGTCCAAGTCAAACATTCTATCCAATACACAGCAGGAGTTTTCTCCAAAAATAGAGAACACTTTAAATAAAACACATCGGTTTGTCACAAAAACATTGTCCATTCGAAGCACATTCCAATCGAAACACGATAGTTCAGTCCATTAAAAATTCTCAACATGTGTCCACATAAAACATTTGAAATCGTTCACAAGTTTGAAAATCTGTTCACTAAATTCTAAACTCATCAGTTCACAAGGTAATGAGAAACAATCAAAAGTTCAGTAGAGATCATCTTATTTCCTCGTCCGGCTTCGCAGGCTCTCCCTCGTAGGGCTTCAGGCGATCGTAATATACCACTTTCGGACTCGAGCGTTCGGTCAACCGGATACGATAATTTACATCTGACAGTCTATGAATAATCTTGTAAGGACCTCCCCAGTGACGTTGTAACTTAGGCGACAAGCCTTTCTTTCTATTAGGTGTATAAAGCCAAACTAAGTCGCCAACATTGAAACGGGTTAAACTGCTACCCTGGTCATAGTTCCTTTTCTGACGTTCTGAAGAAACTCTCATTGCCTCCCTTGCAAATTCATGAACCTTTTGTAATTTTTCTTTTAAGATTTGGACGTACTCTATACTTTCTTTCTCATCCGTGGGTGGGGAGGGCACTATTAAATCTATGGGCAGGTTCATCTCCCTTCCTAACATCATAGCGCTGGGGGACTCCCCAGTTGTTTCATGAACAGATGACCTGTAAGCCATGGTCACGTGGGGCAGCCACTCATCCCAGTCACGCTGATCTTGACTAACCACGGCTGAAAGCATGGCTTCCAGAGTTCTATTGAAACGTTCCACCATGCCGTCAGATTGAGGGTGGAAGGCGGTGGTTCTAGTTTTGTCAATACCCAGTAACGTGCTCAATTCCTTGAACAATTTTGATTCAAAGTTTCGGCCCTGATCAGTGTGTAACTGTAAGGGAACACCAAATCTCGTAACAAACTGTTCAACAAAGACCTTAGCTACCGTTTCTGCCTCTTGGTCCGGTATTGCAAAAGCTTCGGTCCACTTAGTAAAATAATCTGCAACACAGAGGATATACTTATTTCCTCTGGCAGTTACCGGTAAGGGACCCATAATATCCATTGCCACCCTCTCCATTGGCACACCCACCACATATCTTTGCATAGGGGCTTTACGTTTCTTAGGAGGATTCTTTCAAGAATTACATATGACACATTGACGGCACCGCCTTTCTACATCCTTGTGGTATCCACACCAATAAAATCTCTCCTGAATACGCATGAGCGTTTTCTTAACACCAAGGTGACCTGCCGTGGCATTATCATGTAACTGTAACATTACATCATTCCGCAGAGTTTTCGGAACAACCAATTTCCATGAAATGTCGTTACCACAATCAGATTCCCAGCGCCTATAAAGCACGCCCTCTTTAACACTTAGGACTTCCCAGAGCCCCCAATATGTCTTTACAACCTGATTTTTTTCCGAAATTTGGGACCACACAGGTCTAGTTTCTGACACAGCCTTCCAGTCAAGAATTTGACGGATACTGTCGTCTTCCCTCTGCGCTTTCTTAATTTCTTCCACGGACCACAAATCAGCCAAGGTCTCTACGGATTCTGACTTGTGCCCACTTTCCACTGTGCCCTGCACAGTTTCCGCTGCAACCTGGCGCCTTGCCTGGCTACGAGTAAGAACCCCCAGGGTTCTGTCGGAAGTGGCACTTTTATCCTCCGTACGCTCACTTGTACTTCCCTTCTTGTTCACTTGAAAGCAATTCAAGTCACCCTGATCTAACTCATGTTCATTCTTTATTACTTCAACAATTTCTTTCTCTGCGACTCTGTCACAGTGTCGGCAATTATCACAAGGCCGTCTCGACAGTGCATCAGCATTGCCATGTTTAGTCCCTGCACGGTGTTGAATTTGAACGTATACGTTCCTAATAGTTCAAGCCATCTGGCAACTTGCCCCTCAGGATGTTTAAAATTTAACAGCCAGTGCAACGCGCTGTGATCAGTTCTCACAAGAAATACAACACCGTACAGGTAATGATGAAAATGCTTTATCGCAGATACAACTGCGTACAACTCTTTTCTCGTTACGCAGTACCTCCGTTCTGCCTTAGAAAATGACTTACTGAAATAGGCAATCACCCGTTCTTCCCCATTCTGAATCTGTGATAATACTGCCCCCATACTCTCATTACTGGCATCAGTGTCTAAAATGTATTTGTCATTCTGGGTAGGGTAGGCCAGCATGGGTGAGGAACTGAGCGCATCTTTCAAAGTTTGGAATGCCCTCTCACATTCATCAGACCATGAAAATCTTTGCCCCTTCTCAGTCAAATGATGTAATGGTCTAGCAATTTGGGCGAAATTCTTCACAAATTTTCTGTAGTACGAACATAGGCCGATAAAGCCACGTACATCCCGGACTGAATTCGGTCTTGGCCACAGAGATGCCAACAATTACGATTTTGGCGTAATGATTACGATTTTTACACTGGTATTACGCCATTACGATGATGTGCCAAAATCTTCCGATTTGCGTAACATAAGGTGTGTTATTATCCTTGCAGGCCTTCATTTATTATCTTTGTTCATGTATTTACGTTTTGCAAGTAAAACAAGGAGTGTTTAAAATGTATGTTTGAAAACCCGGTTGGAGATCAAAAAAGAAAGCCTAAAAAGACAGAAATCAACTCGCTGATTCGCGTTATGTGATGGTAGGAGTTGCCGTACGGACATATTTTTCGAATCGCATGCATACAATGCGTCATTCATGTGCGTAAAAGTTAGCAAAACCAAACACGTGTGCAGCATAGGCTGTAGAATACATACACAATATACGTTAGGATACGTAGTGCAACTGTGCCATGTCCGTTTCCGTGTACTGCAGTTTGGTGTCCTTGGCTGGCGTACGTAAAATCGCCGTTCTACTGTACAATCATTTTTCATGCACTATACTGTATAGTGTGTGCTATATTATGCCGTATCATATCATACATGGACAC
This sequence comes from Holothuria leucospilota, assembly GCA_029531755.1. Lineage (NCBI taxonomy): Eukaryota > Metazoa > Echinodermata > Holothuroidea > Aspidochirotida > Holothuriidae > Holothuria > Holothuria leucospilota. The sequence continues at coordinate 21,362,840 of CM055961.1, read as the reverse complement.
GTGCACGTACGGAGTGAGCCCCGTTGCAACAAGATGAGTAGCCTGGGTTAAGATATATTTTAATGTCATAGACACAGAACAGCATTCTGTGTCTATTATGGATATTTTTCAGAAGAGTTTATATGAAGGGAGATTGAAACATCATCGCGGTATTTTTGCCCAAGGTCGTAGTAACGATCGGTCGGGTAAATTGTCAAAACCCAGAAAGAGTTACGTACGTACTGCCTAGACAATCGTTGCAAGTAAGGGATGTTACGTTATAGTTTGTAAAGGACTGGATCTCTGTACCGCGCAGCACAGAACTTGAGCTAGGATTGAAGTACAGGCTGACTTATTTATTCCCTATTTTAACGATGGTTTTGTTTGACATTTTTAATGTGAACAATAATTCATGAAATCACATTTGTATAATTATGTTTGCATCAAAATATGTCTATGTAACCGTAAATGAATTTATAATATGTACAATAGGCTTCTGAATTTGCGTTTTGGGATGAAAGCTGTGAGACTAGTATTGTCACGGCCTTAGGCTCCTAAACGTTACACAGACTGATTGCGGAATTCTGGGGAATTCCCGTACGGGAACAAAAGTGCTAACACATCTATGTGATCAACTGTATTACAAAGGATCACTTTGGGCAACACATCCACATACCCATAACTAACATGTACGAGGTCGGGGGGAGGGTCTGCAGGGGAATTCCCATTAAGAATTTTGAAGCACCATAAACAGAGCAAGTCTGTCGAAATAGGCCCAAATTTGTGTTAAGTGACTGCTAAACTTAACCTGAAAATGGAAATTCATGAACACAAAATAAGTGCAAAATCTGCAAAAGATTGCACCATGTTGCATCTACGCCCCCTTCATATAAGCGATATTTTCCAAAGGGGAGGGGTTCACCCCCTCCCCTTAGACTCCTCCCCCAGAACGGCAATCATTAATGGCGTGTGTCATTTAAAAAAATTACTATTTTTCTATGACAAATGTTGGCATCTCTGTGGCCAGTCCTTCACATCAGCCACCTTGGAGAGGTCAGTGGCCACGCCCTCACTTGACACAATGTGGCCTAGAAAGTGAACTTTGTGCTTGAGCAAATCACATTTCTTTGGGGACAATTTTAGACCGGCCCCTTTTAATCTCTGAAACACCTCACCTAACGGGGCCATGTGTTCTTCAAATGACCTCCCAAAAATGATAATGTCATCTAAGTATACCAGGCAAGTTTGCCACTGTAGTCCTGACAAAACTTTTTCCATGAGCCTTTCGAAAGTGCTCGGGGCGTTGCACAGCCCGAAGGGAAGGACCTTGAACTGGTAAAGTCCCCCATGGGTGACAAAAGCAGTTTTCTCTTTGTCAGCCTCCTCCATCTCCACCTGCCAGTAGCCACTGGCCAGGTCCAGGGTAGAAAACCAAACAGAGCCACCCAAAGTATCGAGGGAGTCATCTATTCTTGGGATGGGGTATGAATCCTTTAATGTTACATCATTTAACCGACGATAGTCGATACAAAATCGGGTGGACCCATCCTTCTTTTTCACTAAAACCACGGGAGAGGCCCATGGACTAGACGAAGGTTCAATGATACCCCTGTTCAACATGTCAGATACCTCCTTAGATGCCTCCTCCCTTTTATTAAGAGGCAACCTTCTCGCATTCTGCTTTATAGGTCTCACCTCTTTCACTGTAATTTTGTGCTTAACAATTCCAGTTCTACCCAAATCCTCTTTGCTCGCTGCAAAAATACTCTGGTACTTTCTCAATAAATCTACAACTTGGGTTCTTTGCCCTTTATCAAGTGAGCTCACACTAGACTGGAAGAGGGGGTCTATGTGTTCTGGAAGTCCGCTGTCTTCCTTTTTCTCAGCAGCAGAGCTTTTGCTCTCTCTAAGCCCCTCACTTACTACCTCCTCCACAGGCTCACATTGCGCTGCTGTTGTACCTTTATACACAGTGATTGGAGTTGACTCTAGATTAATCATCCTCACAGGCACAACGCCACTCTGGGGATTAACGACAGACTTTGCCACCATTACTGAATGCTATTTCATAAACTTCTCGCAAGAGCCTGTGTTTCCCCATTCATTCGATAATGTAGCCTGCCAGGCACAATGATTTCCTGGCCGGGAGATATACTCGCAGTTTCGGTCACAGAAACCCTGCATACTACTTTCGTAGGGGTGTTTCTACGTATGCATGGGACTATCTCATTACCAATCTTCAGCGACTCCGACCCCATATTTAACTGGCATTCATGCTTTACAAGAAAATCGCAACCCAAAATGCCATCAACCCCAATATCTGCTACCCAGACGGGATGGCTAGTCACAAAATTACCCACCTTCATCGAGAAGGTACTACAACCTGCCAATGGCCTACTCTGACCATCAGCCATAAACATCTTCTCCCCAGTTTTCTCTAGACTTGGCCTAGCGCTCCCACGGATATCACTGTAGATACCTGGGCTTATGATTGTAATGTTAGCCCCAGTGTCAACTAAACACTTGACCACTTTCCTTTCAAAGTATACCTCCACGTACAATCCATCACTACGCTCTGCTTCAGTTCCCGTCGTAACTGAAGTAACAAGGGGTCTCAAAGAATTCCCCACCGACCCGCGACCCTCAGAACCGGCGCTTTCTAGTTTTCCTGCACATTTTTACTAGCAGCAGGTTCTTCTGGTTTCGGTTTGGGGCAATCACGAGCAAAATGCCCTGTCTCTTTACAATTATAACACTTGTCATAGTCATCTCCCTTTCTCGCTCTGCCCTTTCTAGCAGGCTTCTTATCAGCTGCATTAGCTTTTCCGATGTCTTTTTGAATGTTTTCGAAACCCTGTTTAATTGCTCCCATCATTGTTTCTACAACATGCTTAAAATTTTCTGCAATTGGCTCAACTTGCTTCTCTGGACCAGACACAGTCCTAACAAACTTCCCCTTGTTAATATTTCTTTGATTCTCCGCCTTGCGGAATGCCTCAAATTCTATCGCGGTCTTCACCGCGTCATTTAAACACCTGGGGCGGGACTGGTAAATTCCCCATCTCAAATCTGAGTCTGCCAAAGCATCAATAAAATGATCTCTTGCGAGAGTTTCTTGAAGGTCGTTCTTAGCATCAGGGTAAGCCAGTTTGGACAGTCTTCTCACTGACTGTGCTAGCTCAGGTAGGGTTTCACCTTTCTTTCTTTGTTTGTTCTTTAGTTCGACCCGATGCAATTCGGTCTGATTTTTAGACCCAAATCGTCTCGTTAAGGCATCGACCAGACTTTCATAATTACGACGCTTGTGGCTATCTAGATCGCCTAACACTGCCAACGCATTACCCCTCAATGAGGTTGCAAGTTGCATGCCTTTGGTTACCAGGTCCCATCCGTTTAGTTCTGATATTAATTCAAACTGAATGGCGTAATCATGCCAATCCCCAGTGCCATCATAAGGAGGAGGGCGCGCCTCTTTTCCATGCAACCTACTAGGGTGCCGCCCACTAGATTCTCTCTTTTGAAATTCAACCTCATGCAAACTGGGTACACCATTGTGGTTATCATTAAGTCCCACATTTGTATAATTTCTTTGTGGGTATTTTACAGGAGTAAGGGGAGCTTTTCGCATCCCCTGCTCAGTGAGGACTGTCCTCTTCTACCAGAATCACTTAAAACTGGCAGCGACATGTACCGCCCATCTGACATATGATCAATTACGCCAATGTGACTACTGTTTGGGTACCCTGCAGGGGAAGCCTTTTGGGCTACCCCCATATCTCTTTCACCGCTAATTGACCTAATAGGCGAAGGCATACACATAGTTTTATTTGCATTACACACCCCAAGGTGACCTTGGCTCACCCTACTCACAGTCTCACCCCGTCGGGAGCTTCTATTTTCCCTCAACAGGTTACCATAATAAGCAGCCTCCTGCTGCAACTCCCCCTCTCCTGGGGTATTTCTTTTCATTTGGGCCTGGCAATCATCAGCCACCCTAGACCTGTTAATAAAAGTTTCATCAGCCCGCAATGCCCCAGACAAAGCTTCAGCCTCTTGTTGAGGCCTCCATTCAGGTGAGAATTCATTATCGGGTGGTAACGCATTGTTTACCTCAACCCCACTAGTCTTTGGCCTTAACAAAGAAAAACATTCGGCCTCCCTCTGACCAGATACATCCACAGCCTCCTGTCGAGGCCTCCACTCACGTGGGGAATCTCTTTCACGTGTCGACAAATCTCTCTCAACCTCGCAGGTCCTCGGCCCCAATAAAGAAAAAGGATCAGCCGTCCCCTGACCAGCAACACCCACAGCCTCTTGTTGAGGCCTCCACTCACGTGGGAAATCTCTTTCACGTGTCGACAAATCTCTCTCAATCCCGCTGGTCCTCGGCCCCAATAAAGAAAAAAGGTCGGCCGTTCCCTGACCAGCAACAACCACAGCCTCTTGTTGAGGCCTCCACTCACGTGGGAAATCCTTGTCACGTGTCGACAAATCTCTCTCAACCCCGCTGGTCCTCGGCCCCAAGAAATAAAAAGAATCGGCCGTTCCCTGACCAGCAACAACCACAGCCTCTTGTTGAGGCCTCGACTCACGTGGGAAATCTCTTTCACGTGTCGACAAATCTCTCTCAATCCCGCTGGTCCTCGGCCCCAATAAAGAAAAAGGATTGGCCGTCCCCTGACCAGCAATATCCCCAGCCTCATGTTGAGGCCTCCACTCACGTGGGAAATCTCTTTCACGTGTCGACAAATCTCTCTCAACCCCGCTGGTCCCCGGCCCCAATAAATAAGAAGAATCGGCCGTCCCCTGACCAGCAATATACCCAGCCTCATGTTGAGGCCTCCACTCACGTGGGAAATCTCTTTCACGTGTCGACAAATCTCTCTCAACCCCGCTGGTTCTCAGCCCCAATAAATAAGAAGAATCGGCCGTCCCCTGACCAGCAACACCCATAGCCTCTTGTTGAGGCCTCCACTCACGTGGGAAATCTCTGTAACGTGTCGACAAATCTCTCTCAACCCCGCTGGTTCTCGGCCCCAATAAATAAAAAGAATCGGCCGTCCCCTGACCAGCAATACTAGCAGCCTCCTGCTGCTGTTCACTGTTAGAACAAACATTAATACACACATTTCCACCTCCACTGACCGGCAAATTCTCATTTCTGTTCGGTAGCGTCTCTGAAACACGCCTAACGTCACTTACCAGTGTCTGATTGCCTGCAGAACAAGCCCCTGTTGGGTATTCATCTAATACCAACAAATCGCCAATTTTTTCACTAAACTCCCCGAGCGTGGGTTCTTTGCGGATTTTGTCTTTACTACGAGACAACTGTGAGTCAGACGGTCTATCGTCAAAACTTCTACTCACCCAATTATCCATGCTCACAAATCAAAATACGACCGCTAGCCACCAATGTAACACAACTCGGGGAGTGTTGTCGGGGGCGCTTCAACTCCAACTATCTCCACAGGCAAATCAAGTAGGCGCTCTTAAACGTCAGTCGGTGGAGGTAGAATTAACGATAAAAACACACAGAACAGGAAAAAAGGTACAAGAGAGAGGAGTACAGTTGGCTTAATATATTTACAAGTACTTACAAGCAAGGTTGTACACGGTACAAACTATATAAAAGTCCGAAGACTAACGAAAAGACGCAACAACGAATATATAGACGGTACAAACACACAACCTACCGAGTCAGAGACTAGTTCTCGACTGATGAGCCACGAGGAGGATAAGCCAGAGATCAGGCCAGACCGGTGTCTGCTGACCTCTGACCTTCCGGCTCGTGGTCATCCCTGGATTGTCACATGGACAGGGTATGGGTAACGATGGTCAACCCTACCATCTACGGAAGCCTAGAAGGACCCACAAAATGATGCCTTAACGGCATTACAATATGTTTTAAACCAGTATTAATAGATACAGAATGATAGACAATTCAAAATAAGGCACTACAGTACAATAGCTTTCTTTTAAAAAATAAGGCTCTTACAGGAAGTAATGTGGTTATTTGTTGCACAAAAGTAATTTGTTCACCATCACTTTCAAACATTCAAATGATGCAACATCTGTAATTCTTGTAATGCATAATATTTGAGGAGATAAAGCTCTTGCTTGAGTTTATTGGTGAGACTGAATGGTTTAATAATGATTTAAGGTAGTTTCTTTGCATGCATTTTAAACGCAATATTTCCCTTTAAAAGGGATAAAAAATGAAGGAAGTAGCAGGGACTCTTGTGAATCTGGACAAAAAGTGAAAAGGAGGAATTTTTTAACTTTTTGTAGTTTCTTTGCATGCCACGTTGGAGCATTTTAAACGCAATGTTTCCCTTTAAAAGGGATAAAAAATGAAGGAAGTAGCAGGGACTCTTGTGAATCTGGACAAAAAGTGAAAAGGAGGAATTTTTTAACTTTTTGATAAAAAGTGTTTGTCCACTGGTTAATCCCTCAGATTTGACACTGCGGAAATCAAGTACAAGCGGTAACTCATATACATTCAGTGGAAATAGTTTGGGATTTACAGGTATCACTCACTTTAGGTAATAATCTGTAAATATTGTTTTCTGTGCAATGTAGCTAGGGTTGCCCTCAGTTACTGATGTGTAATTCTTTGAGAAGGGTTCATATTGAATCCATCAACTAAGTCTGGTTTTCAGGTAATTATGTGAGAACATTCCAAAGGGTACAGGGTAGGTCTGATTGTTGGGAAGTATAATCTACTTGAAACCGTCAGAAACTTGTCTCTTATATTGCTGGAGCTTCTCCCTACTTTGTTTTTCAGGGCAAGAAATTGCCAGACAACGTCATTGAAGATGTCGGCGATGTCACTGATGAAGATGAAGGACAGGAAGTCGACAAGAAAAGAGTTAAAAAGGTATATGGGTGGGGGGTTGGGGTTAGGGGAGGGGTATATAGGTTGAATGTGGTATTTGTGATTTGCTGTGAGAGCTGTGTGAACTGAGAATGTATGTGTGTTGGAAGTTCGGGGTACGGTTTAGGGAATGGGTGGACTATAGGAGAGATGAGAATGAGGTATATTTTAGTTGTAATTTGTTGTAGTAAAGGACAAAAGGGTAGATTGTATATGGTTAGGAGGGGGGTTGGGGGTAGGACAAAAGGAGGCGGTTTGAAGAGCAGGCCATGATGAAATTGTTAGTTGTGATATAGACAAGAAAAGTTCAGGAAGAACTTATAGATGGGTATGATGGGGTTGGAGTTAGGGCAGGAGGAGGAATATGCCAAGGGGAAGGGTGGTTTTAGGTGAGAACGCTTGGGTCAAAGGGCAAAGGTTCCATAATAAAATTGGTCAAAATTGTGATTATCAACAGGAAAGGAGTTTCAGTCACTCATTAGATTTATTTGGTCTTAAGTTGTCTTCATTCTTAGTCATTTCTATTATCTACACTGAAGGTACTCTAGTTTCAATTTCATACCACAAACTGAGACCTTCAAATTACAAGCATGCATGCTCTTATGATTTGTTGCTAAAATATGTTGGTAATAACAGATATTCTAAATTAGGAAACATAATTGATAGTGTCACTGAACTTACAAAGGTTAGAAAAGTAAAGTTTCAGCTACCCTGGATTGATCATGTACTATTAATACACAATATAACTTCCTGTACATCTAACTCGAGATGGAGGGTTGTATTATTTGATTACAATGGGACACAATAGGTGATGATTAATTCCATAACCATATTACAGCTCTTAATATGGGGAATGCTATGAATCTGTGGTAAACACAGCCAGCTTCTTTATCGTATTAAAAGTTACATGTGGACAGACAGAGCAGCTAGCTACACCAAGAAAATGGCTTTTTTCCAGGGTAGACTCGGCTGACATATCTTATTGGTTTATAGCAGCATGGTTTTGTTGTGCCTAATGTGATAAAAGAATTATTTCTTTGAATATATGATTAGCCTCTTACAAGCTTTTTACATCCTCCCTCTCTCTCCCAGGATTCTTTGAAGACACATCAACTCATTAAAGAACTCTCAGACCTGGTCACTCTATGCAAGTCCGTCCGATTTCAGGGATTTCAAGAAGCAGCTAAGCGTGAGTCCTGGCACAGTTGTTTTCAACTTTACCTTCTAATTTCTGTAACATAACAATGAAAGGAAAGTAAACAGAAAGAGAATCAAAATGTGTATCATCGGAACACTTAGCTTCATTAATAAACAGAAATACGTTTGCCATCCTCTAAGAGATTCTTTTATCATTTTTTTTATTATTTTAGTTTCTTTTTTAGCCAGCTTTCCTTTGCCTGTTGTATCTATCTGTCATATTTTTTGATTGTCCATCCCTGAAACCAATAAGCTAGTTCATGTATACATTGTAACATTAGGTAAATAAAGGTATTACTTGTGTTTATGTTCAGTGGTCAAGAGGTCAGTAATATAGACTCCAGACTCCAGATGTGTAAATAAAGCTATGTAAGCAAACAGATAACATGACTCTTAATGCAAGTACAGTGTTATCTATTTAGAAAGGTCATTTAACTTTATATGCCTGCATAGAACTTAATAGTGGTATATATGTCTGTGTGTTACAATCAACATAGGTAGTGTATGTAGAAAGTGGGTAGCACATCAGAAACGGCTATTAAATCACCATGATGTTTCGGGTACCCAATGAGGCATTACTAGTGCATAATGGTATAATGCTACTCGTACACTTTTGTGATGTTAAACACGATGTATTAAGAGCTCTGACCGATCGTAGTCACAATACGTGCCAAACACGACGTGTCATGAACAAAACACGATGTATCACAAACACAACAAGTGCACTTCACGCTGACACAAGACGTCGCCAAAAATTTCGAGCATGTTTAAAAATTTTCGGCTGTCTGCCGCCAACAAGCACAATCTGAGCAGAGTGTGTTACGATGCAGCTGAGCTTATCAGGAGATTAGTACGTGCTAAGGACGATATGACAAGAGCTCAAAGGTGGTGTAAGAGCTCGTTATATATCCCGTTTTACATGGTGAAAGTGTCTGAGTAGGATCACTCTCATTAGGCGAAATTTACCAAACAAAGATTTTAGTGCAATCATGTATCTGTGACAATCAGCTTTATTGATTAAAGCCTAGGCCTATCACTGTTATCAGATATGGTCAGTGATCTTTTGCTTAAACAAAAATCACGCAAATGGAAACAATGACATAATTAACAATATAGTCCATGATGGATGATAATACAACAGGTTCATTTGTAGACTGTCAGTATGTTTTTGTGGTACCTGGGCTACATGACCCTGGATATCAGGGCACCAGCAAATTACATTTAATCGGGAAAACTGACTGTTCCCCCCCCTTACAATCTGAATATACCTGGACCACTTTGCCCTTTGGAGAGAGAAAACTAGTGTGTTGGAAACTTCAAACTTTAGACCTTAAAGTGTACCTAAAGTCTAAAATTTCAAAAATATATGTTACTAAGCTTGAAAAATGCATCCAGATGGTCCAACTCCCATCTTCACAGGACATTCCTAAGCTGAGATATAAAATGCTGGAGCTTGTTCACTCAGTTTGTCATGGTAGATTGCACAACAATTTGTGATGTCATTCTTGTACTACTCAAATTACAGTCTTTTTCCTTGTGTTTTTTTTTCGAAAGCTACTGCACCTTGTGCCAAAATGTGATCACTGTCATACTGTTATAGGGTGACTTGGCTATGTAAGCCCTCTCCCTACAAAATGCTATGCAAGGGAACAGTAAATGTTTCAAGATCATATAAACATCTTAATAAAAAAGGAAACAAAAGCAGGTAATGTGAGTTGTACAAGAAGAGCATCACAAATTATTGCCCCATTGACTATTTCAAATTAAGTGAATAAATTTCAACATTTTATTTGTCAGCAACAAAGTAAGTTATGAAAATGGGAGTTGGATGTATGGAATTTATTTTCCAATCTCTAAAATATCTGTTCTTGTAATTCTAGACTTAAGGCACACTTTAAGTTCATCAAGTCCGTCTTATGTCTTTAGGCAGTACATCCTTTTGTGTAATGTGTACTTGTTACATGGAATCAAGTCTTAAACTTTCCCAGGGATTGTCTTACATTAGCAACTGCCCTGCTTAAAATTACAGACACCATTACTACAACCACAAATCGTATCATTCCAATTTAACATGTAAGAAGAGCCCTCCACTCTGGTCCCTGTGGACAAAGTTGATTGACTGATGGTGACATCTGAGCTTTTTTGGAGACTGTCTGTGCATATGCCTCACACAAGGTTTTAATGCGCAGCGAGAGGACCTGTCAATAGCGTATCTCTTAGTTAATCAACTGTAAAGTTTCACACTGGGAAGGGCTAGGAATAAGACTTAGCATTATTCTAAAAGTGTCAGTGGTCTCTCACAATCAAGGAAAACAAAAAAAGACAGTTTTATTGCACTCGACCTCGCCTGGCTGAAGTCTGGTGAATGTAATTAGATTTTTAAGCATGTCTGGTTCTAATGTAGAAGGGTAGTGTTTTCAATGTGAAGAATGGTTCTTAGGTCACAGCATGCACATATGTTGTAAAGGAATATGAATTTGTGTAAAAACTATGCTCTTGATTGCAAATTGAATGATTTCATTGAAAGATTTCTTCAATGAATGCTCTTTTCAAGCCCAAGACTGAACCCTCCAAAAAAATTTCTACCTTTGTTGGATTCCTCAAGCTAAGATTGCTGCTACAAATGCAGTAGTTTTTTTTTCTTCTTTTATTTGTGATTATGCTACACACATGAGTGCACAAGATGTTGGTCAGTTGAATTAGTCCTATTGTTGAGTGAGCACAGAGGTAGTACTGTACTATAGGGCGCTTGCATCAGAGGTCAAAAGATCAAATTCAGTGGACACGCTAGTTGTTCTGGAGGACACTGCACCACATTGCTTTAGTACCTGACTTGGCCGTGTGTTTGTTTCTCCTCCAGAACGTTGTTGCGTTTGTTGACTTTCGCTCACGTGAAACCTCCCTATATGAGGATTAGTATACAAATCACTGTTTTGGTATACAAACCCACTTGATGTTTACTCAAGCATGTTAACTGTCATAGATATCATAACAATTTCCTAGCGCTCCTAACTGTGCACATGTGAAAACATCCTCTTACTCACACAGCCATGCATAGGACTTTTACTGTGCAAACCTAACTTTCCTTAGCCCTTACTCCTAAACCACACAATGGATTGCCTTGTATAAACCCAATTCTGAAAGCTTAATCTTTTGTCCTTACTGTGATGTTTATCTTTTCGGCTGTCTAAATTCCTTTCAACCGTCATTTTTGACTTAAAGAGAATGTTTCTATTTTTTGGTCTTCCGACAGTCTCAGTGCGTTTGAAACAATAAAATACCTGTTGAAAAGTCTCTTCAAAATCCCTCTGTAGATTACCTGATTCCTTCGTTTTAAAGTCTTCTTTCAAACTTGTATAAAACGGATAATTCAAGAAGACACTCTAAGCTTTACAGTAGTGCTAACATCGATACTGTGAAGTACATTTTAGCCCTGTCAAAATGATGGAGAAGTCCATGGACTTTACAAAATCAAATCACTTTGAGGTATCTGAACTTCCACCTATCCTCACTTCACAGATAACGTGTGCTGGTCATTGCGAGAGAGAGGGGCCAGCCATCTGACACGTTTACTTTCTTAGCTTAAGTGGGATCAAAACGGTGTCAAAATGCTGTTAAAGAGTAGTTCATGAATAATTGAACCTTTGAAATACTTTTTGGCCAAAATTCTAGCCAAGTATATTTCTTAAGAGCTGTAGAAGGGAAAGGAAGAATTGTGTAACGTTAATCAAATCAAAGGCACAGCAGCCTGGAGAAATTGGCGTCGCCCATTTTTCAGAGGGGTTTCAATTTTACAGGAAGCATATTGTACACTTCTACAAATCTTTCACTTAAGTAGGAAAAGCCTTTGTAGCTTTCATGTAGATTTGTTGTATCAAATTCTGTTTCTAAGGGTTTAAACATATGGCTTTAGCAACCAATTGATCAAAGTGCAGGAGGTGGCTTCTGGCCAGCAACCTATTCTTCGAATGGTCTAGCCTTCGCACAGGTTTACGGGAAATCTGTGGCGGCCTGTGTAACGTTCAGTGAGGTGTGAATGAGTAGTCACCATGAAGCCCAAAACATCCTCTATTTTTTCTGCTGAATATGAATAGAATCCTTGGGAAGGAACTGTTATGGACAGAAGTTTTAGTATTGGGCTTGATAGCAATGCCATGGTTTTTTTTTTTTTTTTTCAGAAGTAGAAGTGACAGCTAAAGGAAACTACGTAAGAGCTTGCTGTAGTAGATACTGTGTACTAACGGAAAGAAAGTCCCTTTTCCATTGAATTTTGTTATGACAGGGCTTTGCTTTAGTCTGGAAGCTACATTTTGCAAACCTTTTTTTGCCACATGATTCTGCATACAGCAGTCTGTACTATACCAGTCTGCTATTTTAAAGTTAAGTCTATTTAAATATAATATGCAGATTGTTCCACTAAAATTACAATATTCATTAAGTTAGGTGTGCAAACTCAGTATGCAAACATAAAGGCCGGTTCTTCCAAATTTTCACATACTATAAACCTATAAAGACCATATTTAGTATAGTCATCCCTTGCTCCTCAGGGTCAATCACAGACATAGCTCAGAGTTGAACAATCTTCAACTTTCAAAGCTTTATAGCACTATACTGAAGTATGAAGGGGCTTTTAGTCTGGCAACATATAACATGTTATGTATTGTACTATACTGTTCATATATTTGAGTGCTCTAGCAACATTGTAACTTAGATTATTAAATTTGTCTCTTTCATTTTCTTTAGAGAACTACTGGGAGTTATGTTCATTTAGTGAAGCCCAATCACAGAGGTTAATGAACACAAATAGAGAAGAGTTTGTCAATTACAACAAGCGGTATCTCTCACGAGTTTTTCCAAATGCCAACCGGGTTGATTCTAGCAACTATAACCCACAGGATCTTTGGAACTGTGGCTGTCAAATAGGTGAGTCAGGGTCCTAGTTATAGCAAACAGAATTCTCATACCAATGCTTATGGACAGACTTGTATTATGGGTTCAACATATCAGTAGTGTAAGTGCAGTATCACTGATTGTGAGTCAGAGAATGAGTACATCGATGGCATGAGTCAGGCATTACTTTCAAAATTTGTGAGTATATGAGTATGAACACAAATCTATTCTTACAAGAGTACAAGCAAGTCTGCCAAAACGTGAGTATGGAGTATGAACTTTTTTCGTTAGTAAAAGCATACACTTTTTTGCATTAATGGCAAAGTATAATCTTCCAGATTTGTGAGAATGAGTAAAACGACGAATATATTCTCAGTATTGAGTACAGCAAAGCATGCCAAAGAGTTTGTATCAACTCTCATCATAAAGTACAATTACAAATTTTTCATAAGCAGCAATGCTTACAGGGTTCCCGTAGTCATGGAAAACCTGGAAAAGTCATGAAAATCTGGAAAATCATTTCAAGGCCTTGAAAAGTTTTGAAATTCAGGGAAATTGTCTGAAGACCTGGAAAAGTCATGGAAATTTTTACAAAATGACATTGTTCCATTCTTACTTATTATATCGAAATGTTTTCTCACTCCTAATATCAAAATTTGTTCTCTTCACCTCAAATTTAATACTGCCTGCTTGCCAAAAATTGCCAAAAAATGCATGGAAATTCTTTATTTGGTCCTGGGAAAGTCCTGGAAAAGTCATGAAAATTGATTCCCCAGAAAGTGCAGGAACCCTGTGCTTAACTTTCAACATTTGTGAGTATGTATACTCACTACAAATCCATTTAGATGAGTACTAATACAGACAAGTATGCAAGAGAGTGAGTATGTATACTCACTACAAATCCATTTAGATGAGTACTAATACAGACAAGTATGCAAGAGAGTGAGTATGTATACTCACTACAAATCAATTCTCATGAGTACTAATGCAGACAAGCATTCTAGAAAGGGAGTATGAGTTCTCACAACAAATTTGCCTCTGGGATGTGGTTGGTCAAATGCAGTTCATTGTTTTATATTGTTCTTTCTGGGGAGAGTATTAACAGTGCCTATCATTAATTGTACAATGGTATCATTTTACACTTACTGCAACTTGACCTTTCTGTTTCTGATAATATTTCAGTCACTTTAATAAACCATGATAATAAGATCATTTAGTTTAACAACTATTTGTTTCATCAAATGTCTTCCATTTGTACATGAAAGCTTTCATTTACACATTTCTCAAAAATTACAAATATTACTCCACTGCCCTCATTTTTTCCCCATTATATCTCTGTAGTTCACCCGGAGGAGTGGTTTTCATAAAAAAAAAAAAAAAAACGCGTAGCTTTCATTGCAAAAGCCAACCAAATTTGCAATGTTTTCACCCATATCGGTAAAGTTATTTTGCATGTAAAGGCTTTTTTTAGATTGAGTGTGAATATCATATTGTGTGTCAACAAAGCTTTAGGCTATAAGTGATCAGCAAATGTTTATGGTGTTCATAGAAGCGACATTTCCTGTACTATTAATAGATATGAAATGATAAACAGGATCTGTGCAGGAAGTCTATATACACCTCGAGGGATTTTTTTTATCATTTAAAGGTAATTTAAAATACAAGTAAACACAATTTTATATCTTACATCTCTGGTAACAGTTTGCACAAAATCAGGCGGGCATCCGCTTCTCATAAAAAAATGATCCATATCAGGTTACACTCACACGCTGGGCATGTCAATAACAAAATTTTATTGTCTCACATCAAATTATGTTTTCATGAGTGTAGATGATGGATTTAGGACAGTATGCATTCACGGTAGAGACAGATATCTTAGATGTAAGCAGTGTAGTGCAGTTAGTGCAGAGCTGCAGGAAAATGTACAGAGAAGAGGGGATTAACTGTGGAAGTGTGAAGGGTGTCAGAGGGGAGGGGATGAACAAGACTACCCCTGGGGGACCAGGGGTATGATGGGGGGATGTTGTAATTGGAGGAAGATATAAAAATCTGGGAGAAGTGGCTTTGGGTAAAAAAAGGTGCTAACAGACAGATAAAAAGGAAGGTTTGGTGAACAGACATGATGGTGGGACCAAGGACATGACCCTGGGACCAAGAAAGAGCTGTAATGGGTAGGGAGGGTAGTATTAAGAATGCGATATGAAAACTTAAAGAAATCTGCTAAGGTTGTGTTTTCGTTTTTGTTTCCAGTTGCCTTGAACTACCAGACACCAGGACTGATGACAGACCTGTACGACGGCAAATTCAGGTTAAATGGTGGTTGCGGATACATTCTGAAACCACAGATCATGAGAGAAGGTGAGGCCATAGCTAATTTTGGATTGATTCTCTGTATTTCGTATTGGTATTGGCTAATATTCCTTGTTTTTGTTCTGTAAGCATTGGTAGCAGTTATGTAAAGTGTTGATCCTACCCAACTGATATTTCTTGGCCTATACTTCATTACTAGTGTTACCTTATTTTCCCAGACCGGTGATAAGTACTAATATTTTACTTCCTCGTGTAAGTTAAACAATGCTGTAGTGACATTGTTTTACGTAGTGTATGTTTTAGTGTACATTACCCCATTTCTTAAAACCAGCTGATATTGGAAATCGCAATATTGAAAATGCATAATATCAGTTACTTGTCATATTAAAACAACACTGGCCATAGCTAGAGATCTGGGCCTACACCTAGCATCCTATTTGTGTGCGCAATTTTTGTGTGTGGACGGTTACATGCATCCATTTTAAGCATTCATAACTGAAATCATAGCTGTGGCAAAGTAAGGGGTGGGCACATAGCCCCAGAATGCCCCCCCACACACACTTTCCCAGCACTCCTAGGTAGAGCTCCATTCTGAAGTTGTTAGTTTCATCACATACAGTTGCGGTATTTTACTTATGGTATTGTCGTTGACCTTCAGTTTGGTAGTTGGGCCCAGAGTGACTTCTTTTTATGGTACAGTAAAGTTCTTCTTGCTCTTATCAGGAAAACCCCTTGATACACTTGGGCAATGGTGCTAAATAAAGTATTTGTATGCAGGAAGCTGTCACCAAAAAGAAAAAAAAATTAGAAGAAAAATTGGTAATGGAAGGATTTGTCCTAGGATCTGGCAAGAGACTCATTTCACCATTTTACACAAATCTCAGAGGGTTATTCTATGCCATGAAAAGTGCATTCTGCCAAACCAGGCATTAAATCTTGTGAACATCTCAAAATTTTTGACACTGCAGGAATGTGTTAAAAGAGTTTTTATTTATAAATGGATGACAAGCGTGTGATTTTGCCATAAAACTTCATAAATAAATTTTGAGGTTCCTAAAAGTAGAAGCTCTTTAGAGAGTGCATCAGTCATAAATTTCCCTTCTTTGTCAGAAATTGTTCTATGGCATAATAGAAATAACAACATTGTAACAAAGTCTTAAAATTTTTGTGTAGAATGTGATATTCAGAATGCAAGTAACAAATTGCAGTGCAGAGTCTCATTTGCCTTGAAGTGTCATGTGTGTGAAGGAGTTTTATGTTGAGGTAGTCTGTTTTGCTCCTCCTTACCTCCTATTTACATATGTATACCATTATTGCCTGCAATAACTCTGTGGTATGACTGATGTAAAAAAAAGAAAAAAAAAAGAAACTGTAATCTTTACATCATAATCTCAAAAATTAATAATAAATGTCATAAAAGCAGAATGAAATTATTTACAATAATAATTGTGGCCTTAAAGGGTATTCACTACCAACCACTTCTGAGGAGAAACCCTAGGGCTTTTAGTTTGAACTTCATGTAGGGTCATATTGGCTTTCCAACTCAACAAAGTTGATCAATAATGGATATGTTGACTGAAAGTTCAGTTCAAGTGGGGAAACAGTATGTAGGTCTAGGATGAAAGTTCCACCTGACCTCATCCTAACAGGGCATTGAACCCCACACCTGCTTACTAAGGTTCACTGCTTTAAATGTTACAACTTTTGCTCATTCAACTGTAGTATTTGTGATTTTCAAAATGAAATTTTCAGTTGGATTTAAGACACTGGAACCCTTACCAAAGATGTGTGAAGGATGTTGGAATCAAATATGAAATTCACAGATGAGCAGTGATCTCCATGCATCCATAAAACTTAAAGGTAAACACTGTGTTGGATGAAACGTTCAATTTTGATTTTTTTTTTTTTTGGCCTTTCATTATGATTCACTTTGTGCCCCTCTCTTCTGTGTCAGAGATTTCCTATTTTAGTGCCCATTCATCAGACATCATCCCCGGAGTGTCGCCACAAATCCTTCACATCAAAATCATCAGCGGCCAACAATTCCCAAAGCCGAGAGGATCAGAAGCTAAAGGCAATGTGAGTCACATATTTCATTGTTGTACATCAATGTGAATTATGCTCTGAAATTATGTCTCTCAAAACTGGTTTGTGATCTGGTGACCTCAGTGACCTCTATTTCGTTGAAAGCGCAGCAGTAAAAGTGGCCATTACTTCTTGTAGTGAGCTGCTATATTGTCTAAACAATAGATAAAGATAAACAGCCAATCCTGAATTAACCATTAGCATCCATTGTCCTCATCATTTTAGTGAGTGTTCAAACCAGATGATGGTGGGGGTGGGAGAGGAAAGGGGCTGGCCTTTGTATGCTTTGTAGATAGAAAAAGATACAGACTGATAATGGGAGGAGAAGGGGGAGGAGGGGTGGGTGGGTGCGTTGGTCCTTTCTATGCATTCCAGGTAACAGCCAAAATGACAATCCATGTGTATGGTGTGTGACTCAGTCCCAGGCACATTGATCCTGTTCGAACAGGTATTTGGTAACTATACACTGACAATTCATTTCCTTTTATCCTGGCAGAACTGACATGTTCATTATTTTTCATTCACATTTGTGCTCTTTTCAGAGGAGTCAGGGGAGCCATGGTAGTCAGAGGAGCAAGCGAAGTGTCTGAATGCTTGTCTTGTAAAAAAATTTTAAAAAATTTAAAAAAATTAAAAAAAAAAATGGATAGCCCTTACCTCTAAACCCTCCCATCAATCAGAGCTCATGACATGGTCCAGGCAAGAAAGGTTTTCTGATTAGCCTTTAAGTCCCTTACATTTTTCTCATTTATGCAATTCACTATTCCTTCTTTGTATCATTAGTTTCATTTTCATTTGCTTTGCTAGCACACATCTGGCAAAAGAGACAAAGGTGTACCTCCTAAATGCAAACTGGTAGCAAAGGGAAGGGGAGGGGGTAGGAGGAAGGCATCCTGCTAGACAAATTTTTGCTCCCCCCTAGAAAATTTCAAGTTACCATTGCTGTTATACATTTATACACTTCTTGTTACCTCACCCACTCCACCCCCATTGAAAAATACTGAAAGCAAGCCTGCCCTACCCCCTTCCCCCAGTTTAGTGTCTCATTTTTGGAATAACGACCCTTCGGAATAATGCCCTCAGTGCCTTGTCTGGTTATGGGCCTGCCTCAGTTTAGTATAACATGGAACATGAAACATTAATTTTCCGTGCCCCTTGTCTGGTTCAATTCATCAGCATGTCATGCCTGATGAGAGAGGAATGTCAGATGTGGTTGATTTCTCCAGTCTTTATTTGCCTTTTTTTTTTGTTAATCCCTGCAGGTAATTGATCCATACATATCCATGGAAATATTTGGTATCCCTGCAGACTGTGCAGAAGAAAGGACCAAAACAGTTCCTCATAATGGTAAGGAATTTATATCAGACAGTGTTACCTTCAGGACAGGGTTCTAATTAACCCTCTATCATGCATTAAAGCAGTTCATGAATGTATTATGTTGAGGTTGGGGTTTTGGTAAAACCCTACTCCCTCATGGTAACTTGTTTTCGTTCTGCTTAAGGGAGGATTTTATGAAAATCATTCATTTTGTGATGAGGTGGATATATTTCTATCAACAAACTTTTAATTTGAGTCAAGTCTAAAGACTTCAACTACTGCTTTATATTTATGTGGAAAAGTTTTACTGTCATATTGATGTCAGTTCATTTTTGAAAACTATGGACCTAAGCCAGAATAGTTTTAATACAAAAGTGATTTCTTTTGTCATGAGCTTGATAAAGATGCTACTTCAATTTCAAAGATAATCACTATTAGAAAATTAATGCTAATTGTTTATGAGAAGGTTCTGTTGTCAGGTCAGTCTACATCGCCTCTCTCTTCCTATTACACTTGTGATCCCCACTCACCCACAACTAAACCCTGGTAAACTAATAGCACAGTGGGCAGATGACGCCCTCTGGCCCAGAGTGGTTATTTTATTTCTTACAATGTTTTCACCTTTTAGACATTGTACCATTATTTAAGGTCCATCTTAGTCACTGGTACATTGAATTTTGACTTTCTAAACTCACTCTCACCCTTTTTTGAAATTTACTGAGAGGAATTTATAAATTAATGCAAAGTAGATCAACTATTCCTTTGTTAGTATGGGATACGTAAGGTTCATAATGTTGTGCATCAGGGCAGTATCTTTGGGTATTTGGGAAGAACTTGTATAATGGTAAAGTCACCACAAAATTACATTTGGAATTTTTAATATGCTTGTCTTCTTCAAAGTAATTTTTCATTCCATTTGTAACCAAATCTCTATACCTGGTTGTTGACAGGTCATCATCCAATATTTGATGAGAGTTTTGAATTCACTGTAAACCTCCCAGAGCAGGCGCTGGTTCGGTTTGTTGTTTTAGATGACGAGTATATCGGTGACGAGTTCATTGGACAGTACACTATACCCTTTGAATGCCTCCAACCAGGTCAGTGTTGTTATAGGATATGGTAGTTCGGTGGTTTGGAGTGATCTTTTCACAGCTGCTAATGGTAACAGAATATTGTCTGTTAATCCGGCTAGAGGTGTGATTATAATGTCGTGGGTACAGTATATTGTATTAGTTGTAACTACAGAGCTTGCATATGTTGTGTGTGGCATTGAGTAACAGTGAGAATATGTAGAAAGTTAAAAAGTTAACTTAGGCATTACATTTGCGATGCAAGTATTGCTGGTCTGATTCCTCCCAGATTCATGACCTTGTATCTTGAGGCACATTACTATTCTGTTAGTGTCCCTTCTCCACCTAGGTGTTAAATTTTTACTTGTATGGTAATATGTCATTGGGTACAGTTTTGATTCCCAAATTTTTGGTCAAATTTACGAAAGTAGTCTGGTCTGTTGCATGATCCGAGAGTTAGTCCTACATGAACCACTGATAGTAGCAAATGTATTTGTTGTACTAAGTACCTTATGCAGATGGCACTGCATGGAGAATTGTTAAGTACTGGACAGACTTTGTATACTAGTTTACTGTGATTGTCTATCCGGCAGTTTGACACCTTTACAAAAGTTTCAGATTTTTGGGTAAATGCTGGTGGCATCTCTGGACTACAGTACTAACTGTAGCTACTTGGAGGGGTTGTTTCTGGGACAAGTTAGGAAACTTTTGTACGACACTTTGATATCTCAGCAATAAAACGCTACGTAACAACTCAATTTTGATGTGTTGTTGGTGATCTTGTTTTTTTTTTTTTTGTTAAACTATACATTGCATACTAATTACTACATGGCAAGTGTACATGCTGAACACAATTGCAAAATATATTTAATATAAGTGTGAATTGTTGGTTTTTACGAAGTAATACTCACAAATACGGACATAAGCACAGATTAACGAACAGCAGTGTCAGGTACTGGCTTAAAGGCATACTCGAATGTCCTTATTTATTCATAAATCTTTAAAATCATGTTACAGTATATTGTTACTGAATTGTTAAACTTACGCAGAATCCTTGTTTACCTACCATTTATTGTCTGATATTACGATAGGTACTTTTTAAGACCATAAGAAGAAATTTGTAAACTTGAGGTAATGTTTTAAAGATAGGTTTGGGCCATTTTATTCCATCAATATAACATGCAAAATTGTTGTGGTAGGGATGATTTAATGTAAAGAGGCATCTATCACAAATTTTATAACAAGCAGCAGTATACTAGGAAGGGTAAAAGTTGATGGTTACAGCTGGATTTCTCAAAATCTCTTAATGCTTTAACATTCTGACCCTCAACAGAAACTGTTTTTAAGACCAGACATATTTTCTGGTAATTATTTAACATTGATATTATCTTACAGGTTATCGTCATTTTACTCTTCTGTCTAACACCGGTGAGAGTTTAGCCCCTGCCTCTTTATTCATCCATGTTGCAATTACAAACAAAAGAGGAGGAGGGGTGAGTCTATCATTTATATTACTTTAGTAGTTGTTATGGACAACATTCTGTGCATCAAACTTACAAGATAACTCGTTTGTTTACTTTGTCCTATTGACTGCCTGTTGTGTAGTTTTTAGCAGTTTGAGATCTCTTGTTTAAGGTGCTTCATGAGTACTGTTATGTCATTATTGTCGTTGTCATCGTTATCATCTTCAAAGCTTCTACAAAGGGTCTTCCACCACAAGAGTCTTGTAGAGTAGATAGCAGTTATGTGAATTATTTGATATTTTATGTTTGTAAGTATTTTAGTTTTGAAAAAGTGACTGTCTGATAATTGAGGGCAACTAGGTTTCAAGTGTATGAGATCCAAACATGCATTGACATTTTGAGCTAAGGTGGTCCCCCCCACCCCACCCCCCTTCACCTCCAATGCACAATTGAAAGTAATCATGTAGGCTTATGAAGTACAGTAGGTTTCAGTTGTTTCCAGTAGTGTTTTGAAGTGAGGTGACCTCAACAAAGTTGATATCATTTGTCTTTTGCTAAGTCCTGTACAGCCAAACAATTATTGTCTAATCTGATAGTTTCGATATTCAACATATAAACATTACTTGGATTTGATGTTGTGGTTGCCATGCATTTATCCATTTTTCATGAACTATTTTTTTGTAAGCCTCAGAAAAATTCTGACCTATCTTTCTCTTTTGTGTCTATGACAGAAACCTAGTAAACGAGGAATGTCCGTTAAAAGAATGAGGAATTCAAAGAAAGGGGTGAAGCTAAGAACAGTTGGGGTCAAGGCAATAGATGAAAATTTTAAAGTAAGTATCAACCATGGAGAATAGAACTGTTTAAGTTGATATGAGGGAGAGAACTGGAGGCAGGGCAACTTCAGTTATGCTCTCTTCCCATGGTTCATTATTCATTATACACATTCTGACAAATAATTCAATTTTTAACTAAATTGAAGCACCAATTGCATGTTGGGAAATGGGAATCAACTTTAAAAGTGGTACAATTTATCAAGTTCTGGATCTGGATCTGGATAAATACTGCACAACACTCCTGGTGGAGTCAAACGTGCAGGGTTGGGTGTGCGCATGAAGTTAGTCGTCCCGTCTGAGAATCCTCAAGGCTGCGCTCTTGAACTGCTTGGGGTCCTCGAGATCTGTTATGTTCTGGGGGAGAAAGTTCCAGTCCCTGACGGTCCGAGGAAAGAAACTGTATTTGTAGCAGTCCTTATTGGTTGGTATATGTAAAAAGCTATTTGAATGATGATGCCTAGAAGGCCGCCGGACCGGTTGAAGGTTGTTCATTGGCAAGGCTAGGAAACCCAATCTGGCTTTGTGAAAAATTGCTAGCCTGTTGACGGCTATTTGAATGATGATGCCTAGAAGGCCGCCGGCCTTCTCAGTTGATTGAGTTGAAAGAAATAAGGACACACTTCTGTTTCAGGCATGTCTTATAATGAACTTTTTTCATTTTCGCGTTTGAACCATTAGTGATCTGTAGTGTTGTACAGATATTCCAAGTAGTTGATGTTAGTTATACCAATATTTCAATTCTCAGTGTCGGTAGATACTGATCCAGTACTGGTATTTGAGAAATAAGCTTACTGTGCACCAAATCATGTGTCATTTGGCACAATGACTTACTGCTGTTTTATTTTCATCTGGTGAAATATTTTTGACTTCGTGTCGTGCCAAAAGAACATGGCATTTTTATAGAGTATGGTAAGAGAAATCTCGGGTGGGTAGCATTGGCATTTTAAGTGAATTTTACCGATACCAATACAGGATGAAATTTGGAGATACCAGTTCATACCAATATTGAATACTGATTTTCAGTCCAATGCGGTTGAAAGGTGTAAAGGCCCCTGGCTTTATAGGCTTTATTCATTTATTTGCCTATCTTTTGTGTTATTTGAGATGCTGTTCCCAGCCATGCAGCTGTATCATTTTGACTTTACTAGAATTCTTTCACAGATAACCAGTTTACAGCATTTTTGCTCAGCATAAGGGCAAATTTTTATGTTTAGGAAAAGTGAATGAGGGAAAGTGTATTAACCGAAAAAGTGGGAGGGGGGGGGGGGAGGGGGGAGATATATCAGTACAAACTGTATGCAAAAAAGATTAATGACCAATAAAATTATTCTTGTATTTGTGGATTACACAGAACCACTTCACCATTAAGTTTCATTTTAGTGTGCACAAGAAGAAATTTGTTTGTTACAAGCCTGAATCCCTGTCAATTCTACAGAATGCAATCACTCCGTTCAGAGAATCATTTGAACTTCGTGACAAAGTGCAATCTGCCGTAAGAGCTTTCAAGGAGTCATGTGGTCTTGCTTCGATAGCAAACCTCAAGCAGTGTATCAGGGTGTTATCATCGCGAGCCGTAGCCGCTACTGAACCAGTACAGTTGAAGTTACGTTGGAATGAACAAATCGTAATTCTTGAAATGGAAGGGGGACCACCAGAGATATTGAGAAAATCCATGACAGCATTTGAACTGGTGAGATTTTTTTCAATTACTGGCTTTCATATTCTCTCTCTTGGTCTACACTCTTTCCACAACATCCTTGTAGTAGAATTTAACGTGTTTTGCATTTACATTATGATTAGCTGGAATATGGGAAAACTCGAGAAGATGACATCATGAAGTCCTTAGGTTATTATTGATCCCAGTCTCGCAAGTGATGGCCTGCAGGCCATTTGGCTCTACAGTGGCAAGTTGAATGTTTGAGGAGTTGAAACTTTACATAAAGAAACAACATTTTTAAGTTTAGGCTACTTCAGTTAACAGAGTTACTTTTAAAAATAGAAAAGCCCAAGTAAAGATGACCCTCAAAGCATTTGAGAACCCATTTGTGTAATTGCATGAGCTGTGGGACAGGCTTCTTCCTATCTATTGCAATGATATCTCTTGAACATTGTTCATGTTACGGTGTTTCATTTACAATGAATTATTAACTCTTATCCTATACAGTGAGAAATACCAGGTAAAAGAATTAATACATAATCACTTTTTAAAATTGAATTGCTTCCCTGGTTCTCTATTGCATTGGATTGTGAACAGTGTTATGGACATGAAGGTTTAATAACAGTTCATCTTGTCTTGAGAAATATTATGTACGTGTTATTAATCAGGGTGGCTTGTTATATGTACCACAGAAACTTTGTGTTCCTGTGCTCATTAATGGTTTACTTGGGGATGAAAGATAACTTCAGTCAGGGTTAAAACATTTTTGACTCCATTTCTGTGAACATTTGTTTTGTACTCTACCTTGCGTTAGGGACACTCTTTCTGTTTTTACTTCCTAGTTTGGGGTAAGACATTTTGAAACTTTTTAACAATTATTGAATCGTTTGTTTTAGTTTGCAGATGAATGTACCGTTCTACTTGATAGATATGACGGTCTACATGATGCAATAGAGGGAGTACACAGAGGTGCCATGGAGTTATATGTAAGTACATAGGGTTTACATAATATTGTCCATATGTACATTCGAGTTCCATGGAGTCACATACATATAAGTACATAGAGGAGCCGTGGAGTCATGTGTAAGTACATTGGATTAAAATGTAGTCCATATGTACATGCCAGTTCCATGGAGTCATATAAATAGTACATAGAGGTGCCATCGAGTCATAGTATCCAAGTATATAGGGTTTAAATAATGTAGTCCATATGTACATGCCTGTTCCATGGAGTCATACACATATAAGTACATAGAGGAGCTGTGGAGTCATGTGTAAGTACATTGGATTAAAATGTAGTCCATATGTACATGCCAGTTCCATGGAGTCATATAAATAGTACATAGAGGTGCCATCGAGTCATAGTATCCAAGTATATAGGGTTTAAATAATGTAGTCCATATGTACATGCCTGTTCTCGGAGTCATATACATATAAGTACGTGGAGGTACCATGGAGTCATGTTTAAGTGAGTATACTTAAGTGTCATGGAGTCATAAGTAGGTATAGGTGTATTGGTTCCATGGCATCATTGTATATAAGAACATAGGTACCAATGAGTCAAAAGTAACCCTACAGTGACATGAACTCATATGAAAGTTCATAAAGGTGCCATGGAGTCATGTAGATGCAGAGAGATGTTTAGTCATATGAGGGTTGACAGAGGTACCACATCACTGAGTCTCATGCAACTAAAGATTTATAGAGACCTTTCCTGTTCCTTTACTAGTACAGTCAAACTATTCAACCAAATGTATGTTGTAAGGCTGTTTTACATGAGGTTGGCAAGAAAACAGATTGATGCTGTTGTCTTATCCAACTTTCATATTAAATTTAAAATGAGTCACAGAATAAATATTGAGAACTATTTCTTTCACAATAATGGAAATATGTGACAAAAAGTTGGACACTGAAAGTTATCCAGTCAAGTTTACAGAGATATGGGTGATACTGGACAGTACTTTTTTTTTTTATTAATGGTACTGCATTCCTGTGAAAAAAAGTGATAATGTAGGTACATTATAATAAAATTGTAAAAGCATCCTGCCATGTATTATTTTATTGTAATAAGGCTTTGTATGGTAAGGGTGCCACCGTATCAGGCCATGAAGTTTTCTTCCTAACAGCTCTTTTTCTTGTTGCAGGACAAAAAGTTTGACAACTTGAAAGGTTGCCATTGCTAATTTTTTATTTTTCTTTCCTTTTAAGGAATCTCTGAGTGCTCTTCTTCAAAAGGAAGGATTGAAAGGAAAGAAGTTAGCCAAGGTAGGTCAAAGGTCAGAATACAGCTGTCAAAAAAGGTTAAAGGTTAGAATATAGTAGTGTGTATGGTGATTTTAATGCAGGGAGAGCCATCTAGCTTAGAGTTTAATTGTAGAGAGGGGAGGGGGGGGGAGAGCAGGGAGTAGGTATGAAGTATGGAAGGGGGGCCTGGGGGAGAGGGACAGCAGGGGAAATGAAATTTGGATGAAGGTGAAGTGATTTAGCAAAGAAAAGTTTTATGTCTGCAACCCTGTTGGGTCAGGGTTTTGTCGATAAACTTTGATTTATTGCTATCTTCCATTTGTGGATTGTAGTATGGTTCCAACAAAGGAGTTGGCCAATATTGTTGGTGTTAATGTTTGCAACAATGGGGTGGGGTATGGGGATGAGGTTACTTCAGATTGTTATCCAGTGTTTGGGATGTATCTAGTACAATCTTTAATTGGATAATGACATGTTTCTCAAAGTGCAAAGTGCATTTCTCCAAAGGTATTATTTTCAAATCTTGTTTGGTGATAGACTGCGTCTGCCATTGTTTGAATGTATCGCTTATTGTCTGTGTCTTCCATATAGTCTACAGAGGGGTTTGCCTGGAACATCCGAGTACTCAAAGGTCAGATGGACATCCTGTCACATGCTAGGAAGGAGATCATTGATTGGATGACACAGGTAAGGGCATGATGTTATGACAACGTCCAAGGGTACACCTGTTCAATGCTTTACTGTGTTGCTTTCAACTCAAAAGTTTATGTAAGTGGTGCAAAGGGATCGTTCATTTTTACATCATCTTTTACAAGCTTACAAATGGGAGGGGGAGGTGCACTCACCAACATGTCCTTAGCGGAACACGGGGCAGTTCGCCGCTCGCATGGCTCGCACGTCTTCCCTAGCTCATGCGTAGCTCGAAACTGTGAGTGGCTACCTGAAAACTCGGCCACTGCAATGAGAAGTCACGCGCGGTTGCACGGCACTGCAGCCCGCCCTCAAGCGGCCACGTCTGATCGCCGAGATCTCCGGCAGCTCCGCTGCTAGGCAATTCCAGTCTCTTCCCTACCGGGACATTTCTCGTGAGGAAGTGAGGGTGCGTATGGGTGGTTTGGGGGAGGGGGGAGGTGGGTGGGGGAGGGATCCTAGTGAAGACCCATGGTAATGGCTGACTATTTGCATGTTCATTCAGAGCATGGGAAATAATGGAGGAATATTCCTCCATTATTTGTAAAACATATGTTTTACAAGTTTAAGTCCTAAACAACCCTTTCGGTCCCAATAATCGTCTGCAGCCCTAAATTGTTGTTCAAGTCATTTCTTAGCCTAGATGCAGCTGCTTGTGAACATTTTCTTCTATTATCTCAACATGTTGGCTTTCATGTTTGTCATTCTCATTGACAGGTGTATGATGCTGGCACTGCTCTTGGCCTCACAGAAGAGGCAGCCTCTCGGGCCTCCCAGGAGACCCCTCAGGATTATTCGGACAATGAAGATAGTGAGGGCAGCAGAGAACAGGATGCTGATGTCACACTGACAAGAACAAAAGAAAACGGCGCCCTTACTACTCACAGCAAATCCAACCACGTCGGTCGAACCATGAGTGATGTGTCTTCAGTAACCTCTGATATATCAGACATCAGCCGAAAGACCTCGGCTTCCAATGACACAGATGATGCTGTGTTCTTAGAGACTGTGTTAGAGGGAGATGGGGGGACAATGCAGACAAACAGTACTGTGGAAACAATAAGTGAAGAAGATTGTGGGAGAAAGGATGAGGAGAAAACAAAAGTGAACAATAACTTGGATAGTGTGGATACAGAACTATTAGAGGCAAGGTTAGCTGCTGCAGACTTCTCTACAGATATATGAATATGGATCATGCTATGAATATGCAAGACCAATTGGAAGGAAGAATATGGATAATTATGAAGGAAAACAGTAATTAACATGAACAAAATGTGAAAATTAGGTCTTTGAATGGTGTTATACCATCAAAAGAGTTAAAAGAAGCCAAGGGCCTCCTGACAGACAGAATCCAAGCAAAGGTGGAGGAGCAGGGGGGGGGGGGGCTTTCATCTTGAGTATTCTTTGATCCTGTTGTAGGCTAATTTAAACTGTGAACAGTACATTTCATACTTCAACACTTAGTCCATGAAACCTGCAGGGTGTTGTTAAGGTTTCACCCAGTATTTACAATAGAGGTCCAAAGGCTAAGAGGTTGTTCGCGTTAGGTCTGGTGTACCTTCAGGGGATATAGCTCCTTTGAGGAGCAGAATCCCGTCAGGGGTAAGGTTTGGTTTTCACCTTTCAGCATCCACCCGAAGGGACTGTTCGAAAATGTGAAAACATGTCATACCCATCAGAGATTTATTTCATCCTTCACCCTTAGGCACTGGAACATCAAAAAACAACTCTGTATGAAATATAGATTTAAATGTGTGAGGGTTGTCTGCAGTCTTCGGAGGTAGGTTATGTGGCTTTTGCCCATTGGCCTTGGCCACTGGAACTTTTCAAAAGAAAAAAAGAAGTATCAGTATATGGTAGCATTGAGTTGTATAACCTAATATTAGGATAAAGTTTCTTTGAAGGTAACAGTTTGCTACTATTGCCATGTGATCTTGGTTTCTTTATACCAAATGCAGTTAAATTCAGTTTTGTGTTAGGAGTCATCCATTTTTGCATCATTTCACACGGTGGTGGCACCAGGTGGGGGACAATGGGGGGGATATGGTTCCCTGTTGGGGAAGACTGTCTCCCTTCTCTGGGGAAATTTTCCAGTTTCATTGGGGAGCAGTAATGGGTGTGACAAAATATTTAGTCCTCGCTGGAGGGCCAGTCCTTCGACAAGTTACTTGATTTTGCTTCAGATAAGGTCAAAAACTTCATTAAAGAGCCTCAGTTTTCCAGCCTTTTGCTTTACGCCCAATTTTCCAAATTTTCTTTAATAATCTCCCAAAATTTTCAATTTTTCTTCATAAGAAAGAGAAAATTTTGCTCCTGCCATACTTCTGGCAATCCATCACCCTTTTCAGGGTTTCAGTTTGCTGTCCTTCCCTCATTCTGTTGGGGAGCTTTTTTTTTGGGGGGGGGGGGGGGCAATCCTGGTGCCACATGCTTTCACAAAAGTGCAAAAGCTGGTTTTCTTTGCTCCCTCACCCTCTTCAAGAGGGTGCTATGAAAAATCCTTTGTAACATGTTTCATACCCTTATGAATGTGATGAGGAACGGACGATCTGGTTAGTATTTTGAATGCCAGTGAACTTTTTAACATTTTACAAAGAACATCAATGGGTGGTCACTTTGAATTTGGGGATCTAATGTTTGGGGTTTGCAAGTACTTTAGTAAGTTCTTTTAGTACAAGTGATTTCAATGTGAATGAAGGATGACCCTGAGAGGTTGAGACATGTATCACTAGGCTTGGCACCATGTAGAAAGCTTTAACTCAGTTGAGGTTTGTTCCTGTATTCGTACCTTTACAAAGGTATTCAAGATTTTTATTATGCAAAGAAATTTCTTTTCAGTATTTTGTCCTAGTTGTTTGGAAGAGGGACCGGACCACTTCTCAATATATTTTTGTGTGGATAGTATGATTTTAGAACTGATCTGTTGAATTCTGCTTTATTGTATGAGAGATATAGAGGGCAGTCTTCATAACTTTGGTGGATAATCATGATATGTATACATTGAATACATCACAGTGCAATAATTGTAATATTTAACCAAGAGAAAACATAAATGACTGTGCTTTTCTCATACAGTGTTGCCTGTTAGTGGTACAACTAACTGTACTACTAACTGTATCGGATTGTTCAGTTGTCAGTCCTCGTCGTTTAATTAGCAACTCCCCCTCTCTGTCACCCCATCAGTTTTGGGAAATAAAACTGTGACTGCACTCTGTCTTTTAGATGAGAATGCTTTTAAATGACAAGTGTCCAAGGGGGCAGGGTTGGGAATCATCACCAAGCTGCTCATTATGTTTAAATTGGTATCTTGGGTTTCACTATTAGAGTCTAGTTAGCCTAAGGCTAAGGTCTTTTTTATCCAAGCTGTTTTGGAGTGATGCATCTGAAAAGGGGTCCTTCATCTTTTCAGCTCTTGGGAGCATGCCTGATGTAGGTGAATACACCCTTGGCCAGAGGGTGTATTATATGTTAGCCTTACTAAGGGCAGTTTGCACATGCTTGATAACATTTTAGAAGCTGCTTACAGATTCCAGTCCCCTTGCAAGGATCATGTGTAGTTGTTACTGCTAAAAATAGAGGATTTAAGGCTGATTATTTTCCAGTATGGCACTTTAAATCTACAGTTTGAAATTTGAACTGTTTTACTCAGAGCTATGTTCGTGATTTGCCCACAAGAGCAAGGGATGACCCTTGGAAATTTGGAAGTATAAAGTGGCATATATGCTACACAAGCTATGCTTCAACTTGTTTGTCATGCAGTCTGTAGTATTGTGTGTAGTAAGTGGATTTATTGTTTATTGTATAACACTGTATAAGGCAACCATGTCATTAACATTTTGTCTAAAAATTATTTTTGACAAAGAGTGTTCCAACATGGCTTGAGTAGTCTTATATAAGAGGTCACTGATAAAAGCATCATTGGTGAAGAGATGCTCTCTTTTGAACTCTGAACAATGCTCACACACACCTGTAGCTATAAACTGTTTGCACTCTGTACTTTTAGGATTACAGCAAAAATGCAACCATGCTCTTTTAATCATTTAAAAGCCCAACAATCTTGCCCCAAATATAGGACTATGGTAATTGATTGACATTATGTCAAACAACACCTTTGCTCTGCAGGGTCAATTGTCTTCTCATTTGCTCACACATACAAGTGTGTGGATATTGCCTTGATCAGTTTAAACTTAATGTAAGCTAATGTAGCTTTGTCTGGAAGGTGTATTAGACAGGTGTTTTTTGTTTAACTTAGAGGAGGGGCAGAAGTAAACTCAGGAGAATTTTTACTATCCCGGGCAATATCGTAGGACCACAAGAATTATTCTCTTTAGTAGTGTGATACAGAAGGACCAACTTTGATATGGCAGAGATTTGATTTGATAGCAAAATTTTAAACTGAAATATGGAATATCTCTGCCTATCACTTAAAATGCACATCATATCGTATTTTGTCAGTCCGTGGCACTTCTTGGAAAAGATGACACCGTAGCTAATGCATTGTTGTATTTATTTACAGTGTAGCAAGAATGTAATAGCCAGGGTATACAAGGTTGACACTTGTGGAAATGCTGAAAGCCATTTTGTAGCTGTAAAGCCATTTTTTCAAGTGTGTATTGATGTAAAGTCTGAATATCTATTATTTTGGTTTATAGTGAGATGTTAGATTCTCCATTATTTTGTAGGATGTTACCATCAGTGCAATATTTTTTACTTTGATTTTAATAATTTGATACTGTTTTGTGCTGCCTTTTTATGTAGTTTTTCTTTTTTTCTTTTTTTTTATTCAGGAACTTAAATTTCAAAAAAAAAAAGGGGGGGGGGGGGGGGTAGAAGGTTCAGCAGCTATGGTCTGAGTATGATTAGAGGAGTGTGAGTGTGTGTAATCAGTAAGAATTTTCACCTATGAAAATGCCATCAACTTCGCTTAGTCCTTGTGTGGGGTGGGGTGGGGGGTTCTTTTCATACCTTAGTTGAAGCAAGTTCTAATTCCCACCTTCAAGTTGAACCACCAGAGTAAATTGCCCCTAAATATTATTTATTGCTACTTTTGATCATTTACATTATAATTCTCATACATGACAGCTCTTTGTTGCTGCAAATATGCCATTCATGGATTATTGCCAGTTCAGTACTTGTTTGTCAACAGTAACCCTGACTCTCCGCTTCTTTCTCCCTCCACCTCCCCCGATCCTTTTCTGTTTGACAGACCATAAGTGGTGAAAGCTGTCCACTTTAGGTAGTCATACTTGGCTTGTAGGGTGGGGTGGGGTGGGGTGGGGGATGGAAGAATTACAAGGTATCCTTTAACTTTTTCAGATTTTCTATGAACCTGTTAAAGATCAGATACATGATGATCAGGTACGGGGTGTAGGGGGAGGGGGAGGGTAATGGGAGGTTCAGAGCTGACTTGAAACTGAGAAAGAATATTATAATCTGCTGATTATGTGTGTGAATGTTAACGACCAATATATGTTTGCGCTCTTTCTAGAGATGGGGAGAGTAGATTTGTGTACATAGTATACTTTGGGCAATACTACTGTTTTAATGATATGAGCAAAATACGAACTTTTCTGAGTGCAAAATACTAAAATAGAAATCATGATAATGTATTATATAGTAAATGAATAGAGAAAATATTGTACACATTGGGAAATACTGTACATGCTGAGAATTGTATTTTAATTGGAATGAGGAAAATATACAGAATCATCATAACTCCTTTGCTCAGTGACGTTTGCTCTGTCTGAAGATAACAAATAAATGTAGAGTCGTATCACGTGCTGTACAGTAAAAGCTAATTCAGTCGTTGAGAGAAATGTGCAACTACCCATTATCAATGTGGGACTGTCATACTCCTCCTTCCCCTGCCTTCCATGCATTAGTGAAGTTGGAGAGACCATTACGATGATTTTCATCAAATAGGGGTAGGGAGGCAGGTTGCCCAACCTATCTTGACCTAAGATGTACTTCTACTGTTGCTGAGATTTACCAAGTGTCAAAAGGGAGCTGTATTATTAAAAGGTTGCAAACACACAACAAGCATATTTATCTCCTTCAATTGGTAAATGACTAACCAATCAATTCCAATTAAACTGCACCCCTAGAGCACCCCAGTTTTAGAGGAAGCAGCCTGAGTTTGCTAAGCTTGTTCTAAAAATTAAGCTGAGGTCACTGAACAGGCTTTTGAGCCGGAAGACCTTGCAGCTGACTTACATGCCAACTTAACTTTTAGAGAATAGTAATTACCACAACAAGGTACAAGTGACTAATGATTACTGTGAACATATTTAATAAATCACACAGTTAAGCAGTTACATCCTCAGATCATCTCACATAGTGGCTATACTGTGTTAAGGCTGGACAAAGTCAATTGGAAAGAAAGCCACAAACACCAGTTTTGCAGTAAGCTCCGGTTTGGCTGGACACAACGCCCATCATGAATAATATGTCCATTATCCTGGTGCTATCTGACGTAAGAACTGCATTATTTCTACTAAGGACAAAAATTCCCTGTCAGAAAATGCCCACCCAAGAGTGACAAGTAACCTTCCAAGTAATGATGGGACTGAGTTTGCTTTAAGTCCCCTTTTCAAGTTGTAAAAACTTCCCCAACTTGTCTCAAAAACAACAAGACAATATAAAGTATCAGAAGGGTTACATTAGGACTGAGCAGTTAAAAAAAATAGAAAAATAAAAAAATAATAAAAACAATAGGGGAAAAAAGAACAAAAAAATATTTCCGACAACTTCCTTTACTGCTTCACATGTTATGACTAACCAAGTATTATCTATATGCAACCCAAACTTGGGATATCTCTTTCATATATATGCAAATCCTAAATATCCCATTTGAGCAAAAACAAAACTTTCTCTTTATCATGTATAAGAATATGTTTACTTGTTACCTACAGGAGAGCCTCAAAGAAGATAATTTCAGAGATATAATGAATCTTTTTAATAATACTTGTGTGAGAATTTTACACTTATAACAAAAAAGAGTAAACTCCCTGGAAGAGTTACTTTTCTAAAGAACCACCTAACTGACACTGGTCATAATGAATAATTGGATGCAAACATCCTCTAAACTGGGGTTGGCCAAACCCTTTCATGGGCCAAACTGTCATTCAATGAAAAGTGCCTAAAAGTCAAAGGCAGCATTTTTGTTTGTACAATTTAAGCATCCCTCACGGACTTCTCCCTACAATGGACTGAATCCGACCTGAATGTCACAGGTTGTCAGCCCCTGCTTTAAAAGCTGAAACACTGCACAACAACAACAACGACAAAAAGGAGGGGAAAGGAGGGGGGGGGGGGTAAAAGCAAGACATACATGTAAACTGTTTGTCATAGTACTGTGTAAGTGAATGGGCATTTTTTGTCGTGACTTGTTGTCAATAAGTAAACCCTAGTAACAGCACTACCAAACATTTCCCTAAAAGACAGCTTAGCTGCAATCTGTTCAATACCAATGTATGGCCAGTCCTCTCTTGTAAATTAAATACCATCTTGCTGAATCATAACAAAACACCAAACTACAACTACAATAAACTCCTTGCTGAGTGACCTCTTTGAGGCTAGGTGTCCTCATTACCTTTATGTACAACAGTACCACGCAATGGGACAGGCACTAGCCAGGACCCATGATCACATATAAACTTATGAAGATGTTACTTTACAAATGATTGGGAGTGACTTATTTTGCTTCTCCCTGTTTGGAACCATAAAGAAACCCATAACAGTAGCCTTCTGTCTCCATTAAAAGAAATGCATTAATAGTATAGTCAGTTCTCAGAGACAAGCCTTTTGTACAGTCCCCTCTAACACAATTTTATTTAAGTTTTAATTAAATCCAAGTTTTTAAACTCACTTTTCTGCTTACAGAGGTATGTGCATATGGTTTTTAATCAAATGTTCTCCATGAATGAAACTTCCAAATAGCATTATAACACTACCATTGACCTCCTGCAGTTTGAGGACAGTAAAGTTACAAGACTTTCACAACCTTTCATGACCAAACTAAGACATGACTGCACACTGGTACTACATGACAAAACTCAGAGATATACATGGTAAACTCAAACGAAATTACAAAGTTTTGTATCAAAATTCAAAAACTATTCCATGACTTCTGTCACATTTTTACAAAATGTCTTGACTTTCCCCAAGGCTGAGAAGTGAAAATGCAATTTACAAGACATTTCCAGGTGAAAGTGTCTATGCAGTCAAGATGTCATAACCCTTATCTCCAAAATCACATCCACTTTAAAAAGATCATACTCCAAAGTTAAGTAAGAGATACCACTTGCAGTCAAGACTAGGGTGACCATTTCAAATTCCCTAAGAGGAGGGCACAGCCAAGGTCAGCCATGTCAAGTCACTGTGTATAGCCTACACAGATATTCAATAATGTACTGGACATGCCCCACGCTACACACATTTAAGCTAATCAAACTGTCTACGCGGTCAGGATTTTAACACGGAGCTGTCGGGGATATCGTGGTGAACAAATGTGACCAATGACCGCATACCTTTTGAGATATTTGCAATTCACTTTTTTCACTCGAAATAGGGAATACTATAGGAATGAATTTATTCTTGATTTATTCAATCAAAATTTGTAATATTTATCATAAAGACCTCTCAGACCTTGACAAAGGAGGACAAATCAGCATCTGGCGTCAAGTAATGCCGGACAGAAGACAAACTATCAAAAAGTCGGACAATCTGGCAAAAATCCAGACACATGGCCACCCTAGTCAAGACCCTCTATGTAGTTCATTACATACCAACTATAAAGGCTGTTAAATATTGCTATGGTATATCAATTACTGAGCGGTAAAGTTATTTCAGATTTAGCGACATGACACTTTTACATCTTGATTGTCTATGGTCATGAATTCTGTGAGTACTCATGAAATAGAGGGCGATGTACTGAAACAACATGAAACTAGCACCATATTTCTCCATTGTTTGGCAACAGGTAAACAGCCCTTCTAACTCAGGAGTGGCTGAAATCTGGCATAGTTGTCAAAGAGTCATATCAAAATAAGAATGTATCCAGTCTTGAAGATTTCTTACTTCCTCTGAGTAACATTAGAGGGCGCCATTCCACATTTCACACATGATCCATAAAGATCTTCCAAAAACAAAAACAACTTAATTCTTAGATTGCACAGACTTCATAGATACCAAGTCCTTTATGGCCCTTAGTCCTTTATGGCTTGGACAGTTCCCCAACTGTAAGGTCATTCATTTGAGGAAACCTTATCTTCTTGCCCTCCAACTGATCTTGTGACCAAAGTAATAGTTTCAAAAGATGGGAGAGTTTTGGGGTAGACTCTCTATTCTCTGCTTCTAGGATGGCGGCATTGAGCTCACTGGCAACCTGAGAATAGAAAATACATTTATTCAAATACAAAAAGTGTCTGTTGGCAGCATGGTGAACTATTGGTTATGGCAGTGGACTTGGGTTTGAAGGGTCCTTGCTTTGAATCTCACCTGGTTATTTTATTATCCCATTTTGTTGTATATTGGGGCAAACTGCTTCATTCAACTAAATTGTTAAGTATGAGACAACTTTTTATCCAGTGCAAGATTAGCACTTCTACTGTGTAAAAGGAATTGTCTCTGGGAAATGTATCATTGAGAAGGGGTTCTATGTGCTGCATATTTGATAAAGCTTGCCCAGATATCAGGGATATAAAAATGCAGGTTATTAAATTATACCACTTGTGACATTTAGGCCTTGAAGGGCAGTTGTTTCATTAAACTAATGACCAATTGTGAGGAAGAAGCCCATGGCTTATGAATTACAACTTCATGTTGGGTGGAAAACCAACTCAACAATTTAGATCAAATCTGGTTTCATTTGAAAGACTAGTTCTCTACTTTGACCCAGCGGGGGACTGAAACCCAATCCTCTCAGCTGCTACACTTTTATATCCCATCAAATGCCACTGCCTTTTACTATACATTCAACCACAGCATTGGTTCAAAGGGGTAATGGTATTTCAAGCAATGAGACCCAGCAATCAGAATGTTTCAGGTCAGATCACAGGCTGGAGCATTCTTAGCTGGGTTTCTCATCAAAGAGCAATCTATGATTTTCTGACTATTTTGAAAAGGTTCTAAATTTTAGTTAAACTGTTGATCTTACAGTCAATTGACATGAAGTCGTAATCCATAAGCAAGGCATTGGGTAGGAACATCTCTCCCCACATTTGAGATGGCCAAGACATTACTAAAGTTGTTTTCCGAATTGAGTATAAACCTGATATCTTTCAGCTTAGACATATATTAAAAACTCCCTGACAGTATGAACCAAACTTATCGACTAAAACAGACAAAACGAACATATTTTACATTGGATGAGTCATTCTGGCAACTCTTTTCAAAACACATGACCCCAACTACAGCTCCAGTGTGAGAGAAGGCATTCATACAAGTTCTCCTTGCACAGGCTCAAAACTATAGAAACCAATCACAATACCCAATTCAAATCATACCTACTGTATAGCCACCTCTATGGTAACTTACAGCCAATCAGTATAGATGCATTATGAATGGGAGTTTTAAATGATTCTACCCCACTGTGACCACACAGCTACAAAATAATTAACCAAGACTGTTAATTCTGTAACAGGTGAGTTTACACTGGTGTCAAAGAGACAGCTAGAACATCATGATGATTTTAATATTGGCGTGCATAATTTGCAAGTTTCCTATGTCACCAAAATGGACATGGACCACTGAGGTACACACCTGAAGGAGGGAGTCCTGTAAGTTGGTTACAAGGAAGACAATTCAATGAAAAGATATTGAAAAGTTTACCCACTGGTACCAGCTTTACACTACAGAATATCAGGCTCACCACCAAATGTGCAAGGAGAAAGGGTTTTCACCTGGAACAAATTTTTCAGGGCACCAAAGAAATGCAAAGAAGAATCAGGACAAATCATTGAAACCAATCAATATAATGCAGAAGGGCATTTTAGCTATGACGACCTTCAAAGGGGCACCAAGGGGTCTTCATCATTTAATGCCTTATGATGCTGATTCACTTTACCTTCTGTCTTTGGGATAACTCCAATAAATCTGAAAATGGAGATGTGTCAGGATTCTCAAAGGCAAGTAATGCCAGAGTCCGCTCCAGTTCTGGGAGAACCTTATTGTCTTCTTCACCATGTTCTGCAAGGTGTGACTGGGCATATGACAAAGCTCCCCCAATGTCCTTTTGCCGAATTAATTCTATAAGATGTTGTTGCTGTTGATAAATATAGCGGAGGAAACAGTCATTTATGAAATTGGAACTTTATCTCAAAATTCTAGAATTTTATAATTTTAGAAAATGTCTGCATTAGTAGCATAATCCATACATAGATGGCACATTTTCCCATAATGTGGCATTTACAGGGCTGAAATTTAACACTCATCCTGTCATCTGAGACAAGTTAACATATCGGGCAACCAATTTCTCTCTTTAAGGTTGTCTGATTGGCAAGTTAATTTTATGTGTACAGTAATTGAATAGTTCACTACATCAGCAAGACTGTGTGTCATAAAAATTGGAATTGAGACAATGATATAAACTGTCATTCATCATTGAAACATAAAAAAAATCTGCAATTGTCAGATGATGATTTATTGTACTAATATTGTTTTCATCTCCCTTGTTATCTTGTCTCCCAACATGTAATGTATTGGGAGATGAGGTATTCTACTTCACGTATAAACATATCAAATGTGAAGCTCTGTGTGAGTGTCTGTGTGTGTGTGTGAGCCAAAAAAGTGTATTGACAACTCTGTCCAATTAAACTCAAACCTAGTGGGTAGGTACCTGCCCTTGAAAACTTGTGCATGGGTAATTGGTGACATCATATGTTGAGGGTCAAATTTGGTAACAATCAGTTTTTTTGACATTATTTGCCCATAAGTATTTTAGAAAAAGTCATAAAACTACATGACATGTTAGGACTGGTAAGATAAATTTTGAAGTAGTTCTTTTTGGTTTCTAAGGGTGGGATCGAGAGTGAAACTGTAAAAGGTCAAATTTGATAACATACTGTGAAAAAGTGAGTTCCAAACTCCTAAACCATAACTCTGATCAAATTCAAACTTGGTGTGTAGGTAGAAGGTAACTGAAGATGAAAACTTGTGCATGTGCAATTGATGATGTCATAATTCAAAGATTAAAAATTTGCTACAAATAAGTTTTTGCCAATATTTGCATATTGGTATGTAAGAAAAGATCATTAAATTGCATTAAATTAGAGAAAGATGAGACATATATAGAAACTTAAATTAGCCAAAAGTGGTCTTTTGTCATTATATTGCTGACTATCGGTATGTTGGGAAATTTCTTTAACCCAAGGTACGTAGAGAATATTGCAACGATATTGTCATTAGCTGTTATTACCATTAACAACATTTCAGTTCTCAAAATTACGATACAGATCCGATACCGATATTTGGGAAATAAGCATTCTACAAGTAGCCAAAGGCTACTGGGCACTACAATGAAGCCTTGCTTCATCTTGATCTTGAAAAGGTAAAATATTGGAACTTGCATTGAAAAATACTCAAACAGTGTACCACTTTTACAACATATGGGACAATAAATATCGGTTGGGTAATATCAGCATTTAAGGAAAATTTACCGACACAGAAACAGGATGAAAATGGGGAATATAGGCCGATACCATTGGTGAATACTGATAACCGTTTCAACATTAGTAGAGAATATGGGGTAGATGATATTTGCAACTTCATAAATTGCCATCTTTTTTACCTGTAAGTGAAAGTACAGATATCTATTACTATCCAGCAGCTCTGGGTGTATGTCATTGACCATAGCTATTGCCTCCTCCAAACGTCCTTCCTGGACAGCCTCTCGGATGTGAAGTTTATCATCTAATGAGCTCAGTTCAATGCCAGGATCTGTGCCAGATTCTTGCTGGAATTTCTCTGCAGCTTCTTTAAAGCCTTCTGTTGAACAAAATCATAGAGTAATAGTTAACACATTAGGCAAACTTAAAACCATCCCTTACCATGTTGGCTTTCAATTTCATTTCTCTACTGTTGAATATTCTCTCTCCAAATACCACAATTAACTCTTTTCTACTGATTCCAAAGGGACCTTCCCCTTCCTCCCCCCTCTCACACCCTCCCCTTACTCAGAACCTAAGTACATACTGTAGCATACAAACTATACAAAGGGCAACTCGACCTGCAACAGCCAAAAGTGCCCCCAGAAAGATCTGAGGGGAAAAAAAAAAATTAACAATACCTGCCCTCTTTACTCCTAAATCATTGTCAACACAAACACTCAAAACAACTCTGCGGACCCCAGAACAGCCCCAGTACATAGACTGTTTAAAGAGGGCAATTGAAAACATTTGAAAAATCCCTCTGAAAAACTTAAACATCCGTAACCTCCAAGCATAGCCTGATGATATAACTCGAAAGTCCTGCTCTAAGCACAAACAGACAATGTAACCAAAACCTTTCAAAATTAATACTTCAAACCTTATCACCTGAAAAAAAGCTTCTACAGTATTCACTGCTTGAAACAAGCAAATACAGGACTGTGCCTTTCTGAAGCTCCCATGAATCCTGAATTGCTTCAAGTATACACTTCAACACATGTTTTTCTTTTTTCAGAAGCACATATTTGAAAGCTATGGGTTCAACATCTTGGCTAAAGTCCTGCCTGACACTACAGAGAATTACTCATCTCAGAACCCTGGTCTCTCAAGGCAAACTATCTCTTAAAATCCTCAATGTTTTCGCAGCTCTCAAGCTTATACAAGTGTTTGCATCTTACTGTATCCAAACTTACTTTCCACCTTATGAACCACTCTACCTACAGGAACTATTTCCAAATTCCCTAAAAGGAGGACATGGCAGTCTTCAGCCATGTCAGGTCACTGCTACACACAGGTGTTACTTAATAGGCCTACACGGATATTGCCATACATACCCACAAGGCTACACCTCATACGAAGCTAATTCAACTGACTGCATGTGCAGGATTACAATATGGTCATCTGTAAATTTGACTGATGAGTACTGCTTATATTTTGAGATATACAGTATCAGTCAGGTTTTCTATTTTTCATGTCGTTATTCCATATGTGATAGGAATCAACTCATGCATGACTGATCTTTTTCATTCACAATTTGTGATATTTTTTCATGGTGACCTCGCAGACCTCCAAAAATGGGGACAAATCAACATTCTGTGTGAAGTAAGGCCAGACGGAGGACTGGCTGCCATATATCTGAACATTCCACCCTAATTCCAGGACAGGGAAAATGTTTACTTGAAAGAAACGAAATGTTTCCAGACACCAGACCACTGCTACTTTAGCTGAGACACTACAATAGAAAATTCTCTACTTTGTGTTACTTCAGCATGTATTCTCCACAAGCTACAGTACTGGAGAATAAACTACACCTATGATATTCAAACTTTTTCACTTGGTGACCCCAATTTGTACCTTGAGTAATCTCCTCTAGCACTGGGGAAAATATGTATCACTATTTAAGCTTGTATCACACCATAAAAAAATGGCACATACTGTAGCATTGCAAGAAAACTTATGCCAAAAGAATCTCTCAGATTGACAGAAGTGACACTTCTGAAGCATTTTAAAGTTACTTTATTCAACAGCCTTCTGAAACTTTGGTAACCATACTATAAAATGAGCTGTAACCTCCAATAGTAGTAACTTATCTTTACACACATTTGACATTGGCATTTGGTTTATCTAATTCAATTATCGCCTTAATCCCAGCGGCTCAGTCTTAAGGAAAATTGTGGCACAGCACTTCAATGTATGCATCATGAACATGTTCCAAGCGGCAACACTAATCTGTACCTACCTGTAACCAGATAATTCATTATAAGTTTATTCATGTCTGCTCTGGTCACCTGGATTCCTTGTAGCTGTTCCATCCATTTCTCAATAGGTATATCCATTGCTTTACTCTGCCAAA
The DNA here is from genome assembly GCA_029531755.1 of Holothuria leucospilota. Lineage (NCBI taxonomy): Eukaryota > Metazoa > Echinodermata > Holothuroidea > Aspidochirotida > Holothuriidae > Holothuria > Holothuria leucospilota. The sequence goes on along the minus strand of CM055961.1, from coordinate 21,321,231 downwards.
TAAATGGAGGAAATATCTATCATTTAGTATGAAGAATAAACATTCTCATCAAGAAACCTGTGTGAACTTGCATATACAGAAGGCCGTAATCTCCATTACATTGCTGTCACTCTATGTACTATAAAATCAACAGAGCAATTAAGGAACAAGTACAGCATAGGGCTTGCCAAAACAAAAACTGAACTGATAATTTCACTGACAGGGCAGAAAAGATACCAAAATTATCTTCATTTATTCTGAAGTTAAGATGTATGGACCAGGCAGTTGTGCCTACTGTATGTCACCAATTTTGTTCACTGCATATCGGATGCCATACTGGAAAGTTTGTATTTCATCTACATCACTAGCCTTTATAGAGCCTGGGCTAGTCAATGAAAGTCACAGATTTACATCCACTGCCTGCATGATCTGAAATTTTCATTATTTGAAAAAAGGTCCTTATTTGTCCAAAAATACATATTCACCAAACAAATCAAATTTGCACATCATTCCAGTTTGCAAAATTCTGTTTTTAAATTCAAAATACAGTACTTAAATTTCTATCAGTACGCCTACCTTATGTATTAGTGAGTCATCCATCAAATTACGAATTATGTCCTTCACTAAAACTAGTTCAATTCACAGTGTACAGTTTTATGGACAATGGCTTTGCACACCATACACTTCCTTCAGATTTATAACGCACTCATAAACAGTAAGGTTCACATTACCTGCAGAATTGCGGGACTCCCTCAGTTTGATCGAAACTCCCACAAAAAAGTTACCGTAAGCGAGAATTCCTGCGATAAATTTTCACTTAAAATAAAATTAAACAGGCATGTCTTGTATTCTAATTTTGATAATTTATCCACTCCCCACAACAATAAAACACTGACAACATTAACTGAATACTGTCGGCCATTTGAAACCAATCAAAAATGCTTTAAAAAGCTCACAAATTCATAGCTCATAGCACATGCTGGGTACACAATTTGACCCCAGCTAATTCATCAGTGATCTGACGTCAATGTTTACGTACACTCTATTTAGTACTATAAATACCTGCTTTCTCAGATTATACCATATGCACAGATTGCAAGTAACTATGTACAGTATAAAGTATGGAGATATTGTACCTAGATAGCTTCACATGAAATCTGTTCAACGGTGCAGGCGGCTCAGCGGAATCTAGTATACAGTAGGCCTACATGCTACAGTAGATGCAGCAACACTTTACCGATCATGTAACAATACATTCAGTATTGTGACAGTTCTAAAATATTTCAAGTCCCAAGCTGGTGAAGTTGAAAATTGGTCAGAAAATCATGAAAATGACCAACCTATGTCAAGCAGGCAAAGGAGGAAAGTGATGAAACCTGCAACTTTATGATTTTTAGAGGTGCACCATGGGTTGAGATGCAGGCAAGAGGGTGGATGCCAAAATGCTTTACAAACTTGGAGAGTAAGAAGTGAGAGCTTTAGAGTTGCATTGCACAGTTATGATTGCAGTAAACCCAAGACAGAACAGAAGTTCAAACACAACATTCAACAAACTTCATTGTTGGAGGTGTTGTCGGGAGTGGGATGGTTTATGAAATTGGAGAGTACCGTAAGAAGTAAGAGCTTTACTGTCGTACAGTATTGTTAAGTTGTATTGTTATAATAATGACAGAACAGAAGTTCAAACCAAACAAGAAGTTATCAATAAACCTTATGGAAAAGTCATAAAATGGAAACGTTATGCCTTTTTAGGCCTTTTCTTAACCTTACCAGAGTTTAAACAAATCGGATTTTTTGTTTCCTCCCAAATACGTAAAGAATGCCAAATTTTAAATAACATAACTACTGTAAGACCACACGTATATCTGCAAGAATAACCCTAGGCCTAGGCCTAAGTCCCAAACCCCTCCTTCCTTAAATTGACAAATTTCCCCAAATTTAGATGAAAGAGGGAATCCTCCCCCCCTAAATTTAAAGCTGCAGGAAAATTAAAAGTGTGCGTACGCATGAGCTTGTTATTTAGCCTAGGACTAGGCTATGTAAATAATAACCAATGACAAATAATGAATAGGTCTAGGCTAGGCCTAAGGTTAGGCTATGTCCAGTTGGAATTCTGTGCTACTGTGTACGGCACTCAGGACAGTTGAATAGTGATGCAGTTAATGTGAGCTGTAACTAATGTAGCCTGTACTGCAGGCCTAGGCTAGCATATTTGTATAGCCTAGGCCTATCTACAATATTAGCATGCCCTATAAGTACACGTTAAGCCTTGTCAACCGTATTTAGCCTAGGCCTACTATTTAGTTAAGCCTAAGGTTAGGCTAGCTTAATGAAGTAATAATGTAGGCTAGCCTAATACTACTTACTAGCCTAGTAATAGGCCTAGCCAGTCCAAGCATAAACTAACGTGGAACATTGAGGAAAGCTGTTTATCCTTTTCAGTACCTAATCTGCTAATAGACTGACCTAAATTAGGGTTCCTATATGGAAAAGGAATCTTCCCTAAAAAGTTTCGTAAAATCTGATTAACAAAATACCATTCTGCCGAAATGCCAAAACAAAAGATCGGCTCCGCCGCAAGCGCAACCAAGTCAACCAACAAGCAACATCAACAAAGCGAACTGTTGGAACGCCGTTTGTACATATATTATCAAACACAAAAAGTGTCAATGTTCAACTTTATTTTGGTCAGCTTTTCAAGTACTCTTGTGCCCATTAGCCATTAGTAGCGTAATTAACTCATTTTAAAGTTGAATAATCCCACACCCTTGAAAGAAAAAGGCATTCGAGCCATTTATTTTACTTAATTCAAATTAAGCATTTTATTAATGCTGTAGGTGGGGGAAGGTAGGATGGTGGGTGTGTGGAGTGGGGGATTGTTTCTTTTGTTTTTCTCTGTTTACATTTTGTTTATTCTCTCTGGGAGTGCTTTTGTTCTTAAGCCCTGAAGGGTTTTTAAGACAAAACTGATTTTATTTATTTGTTGTCAACTGTATAATCTGTCACTATGTTTATATATTGTTGTGATAAAACAAAGTAAATGAAATGAAATGAAATTAGCGAAACTGCCATTTTCCCTTAAAAGACTGCAACATATTACCCCTGCCCACCAATGTGACGTGCGAACAGGGCGGACCCAGGGGGTCGAGCCCCCGGGTTATTGCATTAAAAAATTCTGCTCAATTTTCCGTTCATTCATATCACAACCTGGCCGCAAGCTTCGAAATTTTAGTAAATAATTCGCAAATCTTCAAAATTTTCGCTCGTACGGGGCGCCCTATGACCACCAGGCAGTTCTGCTTTTCTTTTTCTTCTCTCTAATACCATCCCCCAAAAGGTCGCTTGGGATGTCCAAAGGATCTTTTAAAGGTACGGATACGGGTTTCATAACAATTCTTATGCCAAATTTCGGTTAACACTCCGTGACTGAGGACCATAGTAGGAAGACAGTGCATGGGAGTTCCACAGAGAACTATTTTCCTGATAAAAGAGGGGGACGGAAAGTCAAACTTCTTGCTTGCAACAGTCAACGGGCGTTTATGTGGCAATGTCATCTTATGAACAAAATTAATTTTGTAGCCTGATGTAGGTACATGACTTGAAGTGTATTAACCATAGGCGTAGAAAGTGGGGAGGCTGGGGGAGGGGCAAAGTCCCCCAGTCAAAAATGTGGTGGGGCGGAAGTATGCTTTCGGGAGCAGCCAACATATGGGTTCAGGAATATTACACGTCGACGAGGCTGGCAAGGACTCGCTGGGCTGGATATATAGAAATTTATCTAAAGCTCTGAAATATGTTAGGCCCCCTGTGGGTTGGGGGTTGTAGAATATGCCCACGGTATTTCCTGCCTGTCGTAAGAGGCGACTAAAGGGAAGGACGTGAACCGTATTTAAATTTGTTGACACTATATAACACATTCGTGTTGGTGTGTCGTTAAATCCCATCTAACTAACTGACTAACTGACTGACTGACTGACTGACTGACTAACTGACTGACTAACTAACTGTCTAACTGACTAACTGACTAACTGACTGACTGACTGACTGACTAACTGAAATATGTTGGCAAGGAAACGGAGGATAGGCAGGATGGTGATAAACTTTGTTCCACGACGGAAAGCAGGCCCAAGCCCTGACATAAGGCATGGGGGTGGGGGCCATATGCGCCCTTTTAATGAAAAGCAACTTTTCAAAAGCAAGTGAGAACCACTGTTCTAATGAATCTTACAAAGAGTTGTCCACAAATTTGACGATTTCTGAAATTTTCTGTAGGGAATAGTCCGAATTATGGAGGGGCACCCCCCCCCCCCACACACACACATACACACACTTTTATCACGACCTTAACGAAAATAATAAAAATAATTTCAAAATTTTAAAGGCACAGTGAGCCTACTAGGAAAATTTGAGAATATTGTTGTTCCACAACAAGTTTAATTAATTTTGAAAATCTGCCTTTGAGACGCCCTCTTTTAATGTACTTCCCGTAACGAAGGTAATAGCAATCTGTGCTTATAGCAGACACCGGCTGGAAAAATAGGTCATGGAAGAACGTGCCGGCGACGCGGCTTCGTGACACCTGTTTCGTCAGAGTGGTCAAGTTTAAGGGCATTCCTGAGGTCAGACGCATCTTATGTTTTTCTAGATTTAGGCAAAAACTAATGGCCTGCCCGAGAGGTGAATCATCTTATGTTTTACCAGATATTGGCAAAATGAATGGGCTCTCTGATGACAGATGCGTCTTAACTTTACTCTATATTTGGTCAAATTTTAATGGGTTTGGTGCGTGGCATCTAGGACGGTCTGGAATGTCAGGCACCACGGTGGTCAAGAATTGGTTATGTATTCTTACATTTGGGCAGAATGTTATGTTCTTTTAGAATCGGGCAGAATTTTATGTTCTTTTAGATTCGGGCAAAATTTAATGGCTTTGACTCGAAGGAGTACTGCCCCGTGGGTTCAAAGTGACACACTTATTAACTTTTCTCTTGTTTGGGCAAAAAGTTTACTTTGAACTATGCCGCTTTGCGTATGTCTTATTTTTTTTGCATGCCCTTGGTAGAAGGCTTTACTGTTAGTATTTGTACCTTTATGTTTTGCTTTGTTTACGAATATTGTGTAATTTTGCTGACTCGAGCATTGGGCGAGGAGGCAAAATCCTTTAAAAGGGGAATGATTTCTGACCATCGGGGAGAAAGAGTTTGGAAATCACTTTGGTATCTAGACAGGGCTGGTAGCCTTAGAAGAGCTAGAGTTCAGAGACCTTGTCTCAGAAACAGGATTGGAACTTTGTGAATTTGTCAGTTTGAAACTTGTGTTATTTCCGAGGGAAAGCAAGGGAGCTAGTTCGTATTGTGACTTATTGAATTCGAGTACAAGTATCACTGTTCGTTTAAACTTAGCTAAATCGTGTTAGATTCTCGTAAAACTTTTACCATCTTTTGCCAGCGGATTTCCTTAATAAACTGTGTATTCTTTTACTTAAACCGCTCGTCATCGTGTGTTTTCTGTGTACAACTTCGTGTCTATTTACTGAATTCTTTCTTCGGGGAGAACACAACAATATCTTTAATATTATAGTAAACTTTGCAATGTACAACAAAGGAAAACATAATATATCATACAGCATGCCAGAAAGATTTCTCTTGGCGCGCTTCGCGCGCACTCGACATTAAATCTAATTATTATTATTATTATTATTATTGTTGTTGTTGTTGTTGTTGTTGTTGTTGTTGTTGTTGTTGTTATTATTATTATTATTATTATTATCAGCATGGATCATGACTTAAGGCGACACTTCGTGCTAATTCAACAATATTAAGGCGACACCTGGAATTAAGGCGACACATAACTGTGGCCTTAAAGGAATAGGTACCATTTAGAAAAATAATTTTATTGTCGCAAATAGGCTTAAATTGTTCCTTTTGGTCTAATAAGTATGTCTACCAAATTTGGTTAGGGTGGGGTTAGGGGTAGGGTTAGGGTTAGAAAATTTGAATTTTCAGTGTGCAAGTCAATGTAACTGTCGCCCTAAGTTAGTATCCACGCTTATTATTATTATTATTATTATTATTATTATTATTATTATTATTATTATTATTATTATTATTATTATTATTATTATTATTATTATTATTATTATTATGATTATGATTATGATTATGATTATGATTATGATTATGATTATGATTATGATTATGATTATGATTATGATTATGATTATGATTATGATTATGATTATGATTATGATTATGATTATGATTATGATTATGATTATGGCTACGGCTACGGCTACGGCTACGGCTACGGCTACGGCTACGGCTACGGCTACGGCTACGGCTACGGCTACGGCTACGGCTACGGCTACGGCTACGACTACGACTAGGATTATGATTATGATTATGATTATGATTATGATTATGATTATGATTATTATTATTATTATTATTATTATTATTATTATTATTATTATTATTATTATTATTATTATTATTATTATTATTATTATTATTATTATTATTATTATTATTATTATTATTATTATTATTATTATTATTATTATTATTATTATTATTATTATTATTATTATTATTATTATTATTATTATTATTATTATTATTATTATTATTATTATTATTATTATTATTATTATTATTATTATTATTATTATTATTATTATTATTATTATTATTATTATTATTATTATTATTATTATTATTATTATTATTATTATTATTATTATTATTATTATTATTATTATTATTATTATCCGCATGGATTCCACCTTAAGGCGACAGTTCATGCTAATTCAACAACATTAAGGCGACACCTGGAATTAAGGCGACATATAACTGTCGCCTTAAAGGAATAGGTACCATTTAGAAAAATAATTTTATTGTCGCAAATAGGCTTAAATTCTTCATGTTGGTCTAATAAGTATGTCTGCCAAATTTGGTTAGGGTGGGGTTAGGGGTAGGGTTAGGGTTAGGGTTAGAAAATTTGAATTTTTAGTGTGCAAGTCAATGTAACTGTCGCCCTAAGTTAGTATCCACGCTTATTATTATTATTATTATTATTATTATTATTATTATTATTATTATTATTATTATTATTATTATTATTATTATTATTATTATTATTATTATTATTATTATTATTATTATTATTATTATTATTATTATTATTATTATTATTATTATCCGCATGGATTCCACCTTAAGGCGACAGTTCATGCTAATTCAACAACATTAAGGCGACACCTGGAATTAAGGCGACACATAACTGTCGCCTTAAAGGAATAGGTACCATTTAGAAAAATAATTTTATTGTCGCAAATAGGCTTAAATTGTTCATTTTGGTCTAATAAGTATGTCTACCAAATTTGGTTAGGGTGGGGTTAGGGGTAGGGTTAGGGTTAGGGTTAGAAAATTTGAATTTTTAGTGTGCAAGTCAATGTAACTGTCGCCCTAAGTTAGTATCCACGCTTATTATTATTATTATTATTATTATTATTATTATCATTATCATTATCATTATCATTATCATTATCATTATCATTATCATTATCATTATCATTATTATTATTATTATTATTATTATTATTATTATTATTATTATTATTATTATTATTATTATTATTATTAAGTAACACTTCTATAGCGCTCACTTCTACCAAAGAGTGCTCAGCGGCGCTTTACAATCATTACAACACAGTAAGATACAAATAAAGTAGTGAAAAAAGAGAAAAGATCAAATGTTACTTAAAAGCCAAACGAAATAGATGTGTTTTAAGTTTACTTTGGAAGGTGGGAAAAGTTCGGCAAGATCTAACGTCAAGGGGCAAATTGTTCCACTCCCTCGGCCCTGCCACCGAAAAAGAGCGATCCCCAAGTGTCTTTCTGTTTGTTCTAGGAATTTTATACTGTCCACCAGATCTCAGGGAATAATTGCAATCCAATTTTGTAAACATGTCCAATAAATACTTTGGAGCAAGACCATGAACACACTTAAAAGACATGCACAACAACCTGAACAAGATCCTTGATTCAATTGGCAGCCAATGAAGTTCCCTCAAACAACTTGATGCACTATCAAATTTTTTTCTTATGTAAAATTATTTTAGCAGCAAAATTCTGTACCCTTTGTAAGTTACATGTAACAGTTTTTGGTAATCCATATAATATTGTGCAGCAGTAGTCTAATTGAGATATGACCAACGAATGTACCAATTGTTCCACTGACTTTCTGTCTAAATGACAACGTAATTGCCTAATTCGAAATAAAGTATACATAGCGGTTTTGCATTTTCCATTTATGTGTTGCCGAAAAGATAGTTCATTGTCCAGTAGAACACCAAGATACTTAATACAAATCTTCTCTTCAATGTGAGCATCATTGATTTTAATACCGTTAAAAGAACACTTTTTACGTTGACCCTTACTAGCAAAAATAATATATTCGGTTTTTGCACTGTTCAAGCGGAGCCTATTCACATTCATCCAGTTTTTGATAACCTTGGCACAATCCTCCAAGAGATTGATGCATCGTATTTCATCAAGGGGGTTATTACAGCCGCGGAGCTCGTTGTTCAAAATATTGCTTGGTATCATATTTAAAATTTCTTTCAATGCATGTTTGTCGAGCTCCTCGACACTCTTTCTTGACCTGAAGCCCTGGAAATAAGGGTTACTGACAGTATAACATGGACGTCATCATAAGCACCATATACGTTCCTTGCATACACAGTTCAGAAATCTACCTGTGCTATAGAGAATCCTTATTCTCAATATTTCTCCAGCGTGCTTTGTCGACCTCGTAACCAGTTGTGGAATCGCCTCGTTATAACTTCCTGTAAAACATTCAGCCTGAGTAAATTACTATTCAAGAAAAGCCCTTGCAACTCCTCCCAGCGCTGTTCACTTTTCCAACTACTACCATCCTCATTAAATTTGGAAACATCGTAAGAAATATTTCATTATTTCAAATTACACCTGGGGACGCAGCATTGTCCCATAAATGGACCAAAATATCCCCAAACGCAATCAAATTTAAGAGAAAAAAGTGGGGGAGGTCCCACCGTCCCAGCCTCTTGCTGCACGTCTTCCGTCGACCGAAACGTGCTCGCGGTCAAACGCTTTGGAGGCCACACCTTACAAACCGCAGCCTCCTAACATAACAACATTTCAATGATTTTGGAAATTATTATATACCTATTGCTCTCAAACATTTATCGTCCCTATACAAAATTATACTATAACATGTATTTTCACAGTAATAAAAAAGTTGAGAGGGTCCTTGACTCCCTTGTCACAAACCATCGACAAAAACGAAACATGAAAGAAAGAATATGTTTGGGAAAAGTAGGAGGATCTTTCATAAATGGATGATGTAGCAATTAAAATGGTAAAGAAAAGAAACGGGCTACAATAAAAATGCCTTAAACAATGCTGCTTCCTTAGGTGCGCTTAGCGCACACCCGTTTTAAATATTTTTTCGTCAGTACTTCCTGTCGAACATCTTGCATGTTCCATAGCTTCGAACAAACTCTTCCATTATCTTTGTAACCACCCACAGACTAAACCTTTTCATCATAAAAAGGACATGTTATTCTGAGTTATTAAAATGGCCAATTCCTGACTTCTGTGATCTGCTTAGTGCACATCCCATGAGTTTTAAAAAGATAATTCATTCTGATGATTTTATTTCTGTAAATATCGACTTAATGGGTGATTCCCACTGGATCCCCACCAGGACCCTACGACGAACTCCCAGACCCCACGCCTTCAAGAGAGCGCTTCGGGCTCCCGCGGCGCCATCGGTTCCATTTGGTATTCCGCCCGGATTTGTCCCCACTTCCAGGCATCAAATCCCACCCCTATGCGAGGCTTTAGCAATGCTTCGACCAAACCTATATACGTACTTTCAAATCTACACAAAATGTTGTTGGGTTTAGGAACATTGGGATGGCATGCCGTACCAAATTTGCATTTCCCCTGTCGCAGTCACTGTAGGAGTGATACATTTGGGCCTCAGTATTTCCAGGCTAATAACTGGGAAAAGACGATAACATGAAATCATTTTGAGGGATTACAAGGATAACAATCGTGAGCACATGTGACTTTCTATCATAACCTCTTGTAATAATATATAATATTAATTTGAACACATGCAGGTTTTCTTTTGGGTCACTGGGGAAAACTTGCAAGTCTTCTTAAGGGCACCCCCATTAATTGCGCTGGGCCTTCGCTCCACCATTGTTTACGTCTTTTTCATGTCCAGGAATGGCATATGGGGTTTGTGCGTCAAAATAGATCTGGCCATGAAGAATGGAATCAAATATTGACGAAATATTAGAGGGAGAATAGGTACTCCGTTCCTAAGCAACCATCGAGGAAGACGAAATACTCAGAAATGTCAAAAAATATAACTGCGGTTGACGAAATATAAAAGGCGGGCGAACATTGCTAAGTTCGTTCCCTAATCAAATTATAGGGGAGCATTACTCTCACACGCCTTTGTCTAGTGAATATTTATTTATTTGTTTCATTTTAACTTTTGCTCAAAAGAGGGTTAGATCGGTTAGCCTTGGCTAATCTTCCTCAGGGCCGGATTTACCCAGTACTCAATATTTCTTCTTTTAGGACGCCCCCGACTTTTTTCTTTCTTTTTTTTCTTTTTATTTTATTTATTTCTTTTTTTTTTTGGGGGGGGGGTCTAAGGTCACATATACTTTGAAAAAACAAGCAGGAATCCTGCCCTGATGATTATTATATGCCAAAAGATAACTCCCTAGCGTCTATATTACATTGCAGGAGAGTGTGTATTTGAAATTGCTGCTGTATTTTAAATATACCAGGGAGCTGTCAATTTTATGAGGGGTGCGTAACTCTGCTTAATGCATAGGCGGGAATTAAGGGGGTAAACCTCCCCAATTTTGGTAATGCATTCACTGGTTTTCAATTTTACACAGTGAATTCGCTGAAATGGCCATTATCGTCCCTCCCCCACCCCTCTCACCCACTTTGTCACCAAAATCTCCACCACTGGAGTAATACATGATAAATATCGTAATCTACAATCCTGGCCAAAATTATTGGGACACTTCATCAGCTTGATGACATTCTTCGCTCCCCACCACCCCTCTTTCAATGTTGCATCTGCGCAATGTGTTCTTGTCCTTCTATTATTACAGCAATATTTCATAAAGTTATCAGACAACATTAAAGAGGGGTGCGGGGAAAGTGTCCCAATTAATTTTGTCCAGGATTGTTTGAACGCCTGTACAATGGTACAGGGATCGTGGTCAGTACATTAGAGACGGATACTTTGTGACTCGGGAAATGCGACTTTCAATCGATGATCTGTCATTAAAAGGATCGTTGGAAAATGTTGAGGGGGGGGGGGGCTGTCAATGAAATGATATTTTCTGATTTTTTTTTATAATTTTTATAATTGTTATTATTAATTTTTTATTATGTGGAGGAAACAACCATAGGCTGACAGGCGACGGGAAGCGTCTGGATGAAAAAATTCGAAAGTATGTAGGCCTGTGTGGTACTTTCTTTGAACTGTAAGTCAAAAGGGGATGGCGCGAGGGGGGGGGGGGATTGTAGAAGATTCGAGTGCAAAAACAGTACACGTTGCAAATCAAGAGGAAGGTTAAACATCCATAAATTACTCAAAGGTAAGACAACAGGTGTGGAATATTTACCGAAAGCGCGTGGAACGGAGTGGGACCTTGAAATAGGTCGTAAAGTCGTGTATTAGGACGAAGCCGCATAGGTGCCTGCTTGGTGTAGAATGTATACTGACTACATGGTTGTGGGAAGAAAACATTGAATTTGCATAATAAATGAGAAGAAATTTCAAAATGGCAGCTAATATTTCCGAAAACAGTGAACATACAAGTTCATTGCAGCCCAGAAGTGCAAGAACGGTGTACCTTGTAACATACAGCAAGGCAAATCTTGACATTTGTAAAACAAGGGAAGCATTCGCGAATAAAGTGTTGGAAGCATTTATGAGCATTGGGGCTGAAGTCTTGCAGTGGGTATGCAGCCGAGAAGAGCATCAACACAATAGCGGGCATCACTACCACATGGCTGTGAAGTTGTCAAAAGTAAGACGGTTCAAAGTGAAAGGTTACCTCCAGAAGAAGTTCAACATTGTGGTGAATTTTTCTTCGAACCATGTAAACTATTTTACAGCGTGGGCCTACGTAACAAAGGAAGATGTAGCCTTTATTCAGAGCAAGGGTCACCCAGACCTTCAAAATGCACGGACCCCCTACTCAACCCAAGCAAGCGCCACGAGGATACAGAGAGCATCAAAAGGGACAGGGACAGGACGTAGGCGTCGGCAACGCCTAAGTGCGTTCGAGGTGTCTGAAATAGTAATATCGAAGAACATAAAATCGCGGACTGAATTACTTGCACTTGCAAACCAACAAAAGAGAGAAGGCAAGACTGACTTGGCTGAATTTATAGTGAACCGAGGAACTAAGTGGGTGACAGATACTATACAGGTATGTTCTCGTTGCATTTGGTACCCACACTGGGGCTAGGGGCTGAGGGGTTGTTTATGTTTGTTTAATATTTCTGACCCAGATAGGGTTAGGGGCGTGAGGGTTTTATCTTTGTTTAACTTTTGATGCGTATAGATTATTTGGTTTGTACAAGTATGAAGTAATAAAGTCACGTTTATTTGTCATTTTGCAGGTTGCATGGGAAATGCATAATGCCGAAGAAAAGCTACAGCGTGAGAAAATGACAAGGACAGGAATTTTACGGAGTTTTCTCACTGAGAAATGTGTCAGTGGTTGTGACGGTGAGTGGTTGAAGTTGGCCACAAATATTTTGCAAAGAAATGACATTCCTTTACAAACGTTCACTTCAGCTATATTTGAAGCAATAGAGAAGGGGAGGGGGAAATATCGCAACATTCTCATAACGGGACCGGCGAATTGCGGTAAGACCTTTATTTTGTCTCCATTGACCGAGATTTTCCACGCATTTTGCAACCCGGCCTCTTCCAGTTTTGCGTGGGTCGGGGCAGATAAGGCAGAGATTATCTTCCTTAACGATTTCAGGTGGAAGCAAGAAATAATACCATGGCATGATATGCTCCTACTTCTAGAAGGCCAATTGGTGCACCTTCCTGCTCCTAAGTCTCATTTCTCACAGGACATGGTTTTAAATGGTACCACACCCGTGTTTTGTACTAGTAAACACGAACTTATTTATATTAAAGGGGGACAGGTCGAAGAGAAAGAGACAGAGATGATGGCTGTACGTTGGAGACATTTCCTCTTTCGGGCGCAAATTCCACAGCAAGAGCAACGCGAACTGCCGGCATGTGGACATTGTTTCGCCAACTTTATTCTGCAAGCAATGTAACTCATTCATAATGTATTTTATTTTCACAGTATAGCTTTACTCTGGAAGTATTCTGACAGTTCGGCGTTATAGTAACCAGACTACGGTTTCTTTTGTTAGACATTTATCTGTTTCCAATGAGCGTTTTTGGAAGAAAAGTAAGAGAAAGACTAAAATAAAAACGAGCAATATTCAGAGGTGATGTAAATGTATCAATAAGTATATTCGCGACGTACCTTTGAAAGAAAGTAACTTTACACACAAAAATCTTCTCTACGTCAGTCCCGAAAAAATGGCAACAGAGAATATGAAACAGCGCCACACAAAACGATTTACCACAACGGTTTACCTTTTACAAATGCACATTAAGTCAATGCGAAATAACGGCAAACCCTGAAATTTTATTTGTGAAGAAGAGAGTTATCAAAGACTTTTCTGTTCCTTTTATGGTAAACCGTACGGAATTTGTTGTTCTCGTCAATCTCTTTGAAAACCATCAACACAGCTCATGAAGAGTTACTTTGTCTTTAGTAATGTCACAGTTTTCCTTATATTAATCAAATCAATGAGTAAAATTTTAAGAAAAACACACGGTAAACCGTTGGTTCATCGTGATGACAGTGTCGTAAATCCTGCACATAAGCACAAGTTGTGACAAAGTTGGAGTGTAGCGCCATCACATTGGTCTTGCTCGTGTTTCTTAATACTTAAGTCTTTGCCCTTTCCGTCTGATAATTTCATCTATTCGCTTGGGCATGGAGCATATAGTTCTGTTGATGACGTCAATGGGTATCCGTAATAAAGTTTCTTTAACACGTGTTTGAAATTGTTCGAAAGTTTCTGTGTTTATGTTTCTCTCAATTGCGTCCTTATTTAGTTTATCACCCAATAATTTGAAAATATTCACGATGGGGTTTAAGTCTGAGCTCCTTGGTGGAATCTTGAAAACATTAGCGTTGATGCGTCGTAATGCGCGTGCAGCTCGATGCGAATTCTGGGAGGGATCGCCGTCCTGTAGAAAGAGTCTATCACTTCCTGTCTTTCCACAACGTTCAAATAGTGACGGGAACTCTTTTCGCACAAACTTGGCAAATTTCTTTCCAGTTAATTTCTTGTATGGTTTCGCTAATACGACACCCTTCCCATATGCTATTGCAGCGTACAAACGCAACACTTTTCCGCCACTTCCAACTTTACTTCCCTTTGATGTACAGCCAAATGCCAGTCCTTCGTTCCTCCTGCGCCAAATGCGCCCTTTGATAGCTTGTGCTTGGCGTAGTGGATTTCTCTTGAAATAAAACCCTGTAGCATCAAAATAAAATGCAATATTGTCCTTCCAGAAAGTGTCCTTATGGAGGCGTTTCACGTTTCTGGCGAAAGTAAGTCTTTTTCGTAGATCGGTAACATACATCAATCCCTTCTTTCGTGACTGGCAATATTTAAAACCACTTTTGTTTAGAAAACGTGATACTGTTCTCCGTGATACCGCTCGTGGGTCCAGACTCTCGTGGCGCATGATGGCCCCCACGGTAAAGTTACCATATGTCCCTCTCAGCTTTTCTACACGTCTCAAAATTCCTCGTTTTTGGCGTTCTGTGAGAATCTCTGGTCGTCCGGCCTATTTCTTTTCACTTCATTCCGAAGGGAAACATTCTTGCAAATCCGCCACACTGAAGATTTTGATATTCCTGCCGCACAGGCGCGGATGCAGGGGGGGCCTGGGGGGCCCGGCCCCCCCCCCTCGCCACGAAAAAAAAACGAAAGGAGAAAAAAAGAAGAAAAAGAAAAAAAAAAAGAAAAGGAGAAAGAAAAATTCAGAGCAAAAAATGAATAAAAGTGTCTAAGAACGTATTCAAAGTATATATTTCTGTAGGGGTTGGGTGAAGCTATCGCTGGATTATCTCTTTATATATCTTTCAAATTGGTTGGCGACGAAAGGAGCGCTACAATGTTCGAAAACAGGCGAATAGCTGAGTAATGATCATTGACTTAAGATCTAAATAAGTAAACATCGTGACATATGTAGTATGGGCTCGGCTAGCTGCACTGAAATTTAGTAACAATTTTGTGTAAAGAGTGAAATTTTTTGTAATCTAGAGGGATTGAGAAGCAAAGTTTTCGCCATACAGACCTTGCAGAATGAATACAGAAGACAACCTGTCAGGTGACCTACTATTGTGCACAGTGGCACCAGCTGTTGCAGGCAAAGTAGCGGCGTGCATGATACCCTATTCGATTTCGAAACTGTCTGAAAAGTTTTAAAATGAACTCAAAAGGCTTTTAAGCTACAGACAGTGGCGTCGGCACAGTGGGCAATGGGTGACGTGTGTCCCCCTCCCCCATCGATTCTTGAAAATTTTTAAAATGGTCCCAAAAGTCGTTTAAGCTACAGATTTCTGTGGAGGGTGTAGGGTGAGATGTATTTTTGATGACTGGTTTATTTGTTCTAACCTTTTTCTTTTACAAACAGTTCTCAAACTATCATAAGTTTTGGAAATTCTTGAAAAATTCCAAATTTTCGCACGCTCCGCTAGCGTCAAGCCTTGTGTCAGAGTTGTCCTTATTATCAATAGCTTTCGGTAACTACTCACGGGGGAACAAAGGAGCAAAAGTGCTTTTTAAGAATTCTCAGTCAGAAGATACGTTTCTGAATAGCATAGGTTGGTGGGAAAGTGACAGTGTCCGATGCAGGTTCTGAAATGCAGGTTTTGTCATGGACTAATATTTTATTCAAAATTTCAGCGCGCTTCGCGCGCATACGACAGGGTTTACACCCGATTTTATATACCATTGACAAAGCTTTGACGCAAGGAATTATTCCAATGCAACAGTTTTCTGAAAAGTACATCTCCTTCTCTGCAGGGCTCTCATCATTATGGGATCTTTGACTAATCTAGTCTAGCACATGATTTGAAAGATTGAGTGTGCGTAATTGCCGTTGCTTATTTTCCAAACATCTTACCGCGACGTTCAATAATGACGAAAATCTTTTCTGAAACGAATTTTGCCTTTCTACCACCCCTCTTGCTATACCTAAAAAGAAGGTGATATATCATATCTCCTCCCATATGGATGTCGGGTAGTGAGAATCCCGTTGGTCCCTCTTTTGTATACTGTAACTAATTTAGAGCTCCCGGGAGGCTCTATACTGTTCTCTGTCAACCTTGGATATCCTTTTAAAATGTAAAGGAAAAATTTTATTATAGTCCAAGAATGTTTCTGTGGACTCCACGCAGGTATAATTGCGTGTACAATTTTCCCATGGGCGTGGATCGTGGGGGACGGGGGAACGCGTCCCCCTCACTTTCTTAGAAGGGGGACATTGTCAAAAAGTCCCCCTCATTTTTTCAAAAATGATGGAACAGACTGCAATTATGCCTAGGAAAACGAAATTTTAAGAAGAAAAATAACCTAAAAATCGTACACTTTTGTTGCACCAAATCGCGTCTGAGGGCATTCAGTTCTAGAAAAATTTCCCTTAGACCCCTCCTCATGCCGAAGATCACAAAACTTATTGCCTACCTGTGACGCAAATTCTGGCTACCACCAACTGCTTCTTCCACGCCACAGGACGACGATTCACAAATGTGAAAAAGGTCCCCCCCCCCGCACACACTTTTGGAGATGGATCCACGCCCATGATTTTTCCTGGGACTTAAGGAGGTTTGAAGACAATATGTTAACCGTCTCTTACTCCCCTTTTTCACCCGAACAAAAGTTAGAATTCACTAAATTGTGGACATTTTCTAAACGTACAATCACTTTAGAATGACCCAAAGATACCACCATTTTGCATATAGGGCCCCTAAAATTAACAAAAATTTCTCAAAGGGGAGGGTAAACCCCTTCCTGGGATTGTACTCTCATTTACTAATAAGAAAAGGCTCTCCCGCTGTTGCATATAGCGTATACAAAATCCTACTGCCTAAAAAGGCACGGTTTAGCAGTTATCTGCGGTTCCCCCAATCACCAACTCCAGCCGGCACCATCGGTCATAGATTTCTGAAGGGTATACCCTTCAGAAGTCCATAAAGAAGGTGATATATCATCTCTCCTCCCATATGGATGTAAGGTTGTGAGAGTCCTGTTGGTCCTCCTTTTCAGTGTACAATTAATGCAGAGCTCCCGGGACGCACTATACCGAAAATTTTCGGCGCGCTTCGCGCGCAATTGTTTACGATCACGGAGAGAGGTACGTTTTTATTGAGTGATGGATTTATTTTTATCACTTTTTACCATAAAACATTTGAAATCTTTCCCGATTTTTGCAAAGTTTTCTCAACATTTCTTGATTTTTGCTTGATCTGCGCACTGTTAGCCTTGAATTGCTCCTTTTACTATCAATAAGGTCCCAAACGTATTCGCATTACTCATCGGTGGGGTTCTACTATAAGCCAATTATTCGTGTGCATAAACGTGATTTCAGAGTCAGCATTGTAAGGATGTAAAACAACTGATATTCATTTTTTCACCCTCCTCTTCTTATGAGAACTGAAAACTTAGTATCGAACCCACCTTCTAATCGATAAAAACACATTAAGGGAATTGACACCGTTAGTCATAGCAATGGTTTTAAATGTAAATTCAAATTTTCGGCGCGCTTCGAGCGCAATTGTTTCACCTGACGTTCTATACCCGGATACCGTAGAACGAAAATAAAACACTCATTATGGCAAAAATCATTTCAAGTTACCTACACTGGGCTCATAAATGTTGGCGTCTAAGTTTTAAGATACCTTAGATTCTCCGTAACTTCTGCAGGTACATATAGTAACTTAAAATGAGCCATACACATCAAATTCCATGCAACATGAAAAGGTATAAAATCTCACTAACATAAGAACTGGAGCCGATTTCTGTGCACTTAAAATGCAATATTGCGAGAGCTTCCGGGGGCTTCGCCCCCTGGACCCCCACCGGTGCTCCGCCCCTGGACCCCGCCAGGGGCCCTAACGCGGGCCCCTGGACCCCACGCGTAGGGACTCGCGCTTCGCGCTCGTGGTGCACCTTCGGTGCACATGAGGTTTTCCGTCTTGGGGCCCCCCCCCCTCAAAATTTCTGGATCCGCGCCTGCTGCCGCACTAGCCACACTACGAATACTCATATTTTGTTGAAGTCTTAACAGACGGACGTAAGCTTTCTTCTCAGGCGTAATACGTACAAGAGGAGCCATGGTACAACTGTGACAGACTATACTCGGGAATTGAGAGACAGAAACAATGTGCACGGGGCACACTCTCACGAAAAAATAATTTGCCTAGCAGTACACTTACTTCCTCTGCATTTGAACTTAACTGATGCTTTCCACATCGTAAACACCATTACGTAACCTATTTCCTGTTTATGTCATGTATAATAACGAAAACGACAGACATGAAACCACGTCACCCCTAAAGCGACCACACTGTCTGTCCCTTTTTTCGAAGGCCTTCGCAAAGTAGCCTACCCCCATGCTTTCAGTATACCAGACTAATTTATTACAAGCCCCCCCCCCCCCAGTTTGCTCGTGAGATAATTATTACTTACTTTATTTTTATTTTGGAAATAAATTTTCTTCGCAAATTGCTGATATTTGAACCAGTATAGGACAAATTGTAACAACCACCTCTTCAAAGGACAGGCATTATAGACGTTAAGAAATAAATATGTTGCGCGCCATTTCACCTCTAAAAGTTTGTATACCAGACTCGTTTATCCCAAAGCCCCCACCCCAGTTTTCTCGTGAAATATTACTACTTATATTACTTTTATTTTTAAAATAAATTTTCTTTACAAATTGCTCATATTTGACCCAGTATAGGACAGCATTATAGACGTTAAAAAATAAAAATGTTGCCCGCCATTTCACCTCAAAGAAGTTTCTTCTCAACGTCATCTCGTCATGACATTCTACCTCCCATACCTCTGTACAGGCATTCAGGCAATCCTGGCCAAAATTATTGGGACACTTCATCAGCTTGATGACATTCTTCGCTCCCCATTACCCCTCTTTCAATGTTGCATCGACGCAATGTGTTCTTGTCCTTCTATTATTACAGCAATATTTCATAAAGTTATTACACAACATTGAAGAGGGGTGCGGGGAAAGTGCCCCAATTTAATTTTGTCCAGGATTGTAGGCTGATGTATAAATTCGCTATGACGAATTGACGATCTGGCGTGTCTGTTACATGAGTCCTGCCTATGGCTCTAGTCTAGGGCAAGGGTCGGGAAAAATTTAAATCATTTATAATCTGGCCAGTAAAGCAAATCAAGAGTGCATTTTTTTAGTCATGAACCATCAATGTTAAATCTACGTCCTTATCATTTGCCGAATATTTATTTACTTACCCTACATGATAACATTTACACGTATAGGAGCCAACCACATCACACACTAGTTTTAATAGTGTATCAGGAGCTGACCGACATGTGAGGGAACTTTGCTTAGACCGCGAATGATTTTGTGATTCTCACAATGGCCCTTGATAGGAAAAAATGTTCCCCACTCCAACTCTACCGTCTATACGAACACCACGAAACCATGTTGTGTGCAGACCTTACTGTCAGGTCATAATTTTTCAGTTTGGAGGGAAGTAGTAAAGAAAGAGACAGATATAACAGGCATTCTTACCTAAATTAACGTAATGTATTAGTGGCGGAGCGTCCATACAGTCAGGGGCGGCTGCTCCCATATAGTCAGGGGTGGTTGCCCCCATATAGCAAGGGGTGGTTGCTCTCCCTCTCCCTATCCGACTCGAATCGACTGCTCAAGTTTCCAGCTTTTACGGTGCTTATTTTAGACGTAAGACCAGAACGCCAAAAGGCTTAGTGATTCCTGTGTGGATATAATTTTAATACTGTGGTTTGAAGTTCAGACAGTTTCATTGTGAACTGACCGTGCTTAATAATGCCATGGGTAAAGATGAGACAGATTGATTCATGTTAACATGGTCACACATCAGTTTCTTGATGTTTCATACTTGACAAACCATGTCAGTTACGTGGTTTTCATCACATAGCCTGACGTGGAAGATGCCTTGCTTTATTTTTATTTGTATTTAACTGATTTCATTTGCACACTATCTGATAACTAAGTATACACTGTTATGCAATAACATCTACCACAGTGCATGGAAATGAAAAAGTAACGAACATTTCAATGGCTCGCAAAATGCATTTTTTCCCATGGTAACTTGTTCTACATGCGTTCATACTTCCTTTATTTTTAAAACAAAGACCACCAAAAGGCAGATGTTCTCATCTCAACATAACATAGATAAAATAAAGAACTCAAAAGCTGTCTCCAGTTCTTCTGGCCGTAACGTCCTTCAATTTTCTCCTTTTACCGAGCTCTAGTATCCTTTATTTCAATATATTTTATACCATCTGACTCACAGAGTAGCCTAACAGTGCCTTTGAAGTGCTTGTGAACGGAAATGGAGCCATGAACACAGGGCCGTAGCTAGGGTCATATGTTTGGGGGGGGGGGGGGTGTGAAGGTCCCAACTTCCGACTGGATAGATATATTTTCCAACTGAATGGTGGCGCGTAAATTGCACCATTTTTTTATGCGCCCTGCGTTTACATACGGCAGTGAGGATCCTTCCTTGTCACTACATAAAGGTGCCGTCGTGGGGAGGGGTCTAAGGGGAGGGGTTGAAATTTTTTTTAATTTAAGGTTGCTTAGATGCAAAATGGAGATATCTTTGGGATATTTTTGGAGCTGATCATATATGGCTGGAAAACGTCCATAATTAAATGAATTCTAATTTTTCCGACTGGTTTGATTCTTTTTCCAAATGAGTGGCGGCCCGTAAATTGCATTTTCGTTTTTATGGGCGTTACTTTTGTATGATACAGCAGTGGTGATCCTTCCTTTGTCACTTCATAAAGGTGCCGTCCTGGGGGTTAGGCCTAAGGGGAGGGGGTGACCCCCTCCCCTTTGAGAAATTTTTGTTAAGGTAAGGTTGCTTAGATGCAAAATGGTGCTATCTTGGGGTACTTTTGGAACTGATCATATATGGCTGGAAAATGTCCATAATTTAGTGAATACTAAGATTTGGTGAAAGTAGAAAGTATGTTGTCTAAGAGAAGAATACGTTGTCAACAAACCTCCTGCAGCCCCCCCCCCACACCTTTTGACTACTTTAATGCCTTCTATTCCGGCACCTATTGCTGCCATATACCTGTATAGGCCTCCTGGAAGCTCTGGATCAATAATATAAAATGGGGCAATGACTGGCATCTAAATAATAATATAGAGTATGACGCCAAGCACTTAACATCTATCGTATTTTTACCAATTTTGAACGAAAATCGAGACGAACAATGGGAAATGGGCGGGAGGGAGAGTATAGGTGCAGAAAAATGATACTAGACCTCCCAGACAGGTATAGCAAAAAGGTTTTAGAACTAACAAGCGCGTTTTCAGAATGTACACATAGTTTATGCTATAAAAGTTCACTGGTACATTTTGCTTATAATGTTCATAAGTGATACAACGTGGATTGTGAGGATTGCCCGCGAAGCGCGCCGAAATTTGGGCCGGGGGTATACTTCAATGTCAAAGTGAAAAACCTGCATGCAGGCTCAGCCAGGGGTGGTGCTTTGATTTGTCGACATGGGGGGAAGCGCCCTGACTGGGGGCCAGCTACTCTAAATCCCGACAGATGCAATGGGTTGCCGAACTCAAAATATAAGGCGCTTCGGGTTATATTGAATTTTCATTAAGGAAAGTTGAAAAAGTTTGGGCTTTTATTGGAGAATCTGGACAAAACCAAGAACTTTGTTCGGGTGACTGCATGGTCGTCGTCGGGGATTACATTCTTTATATTACTCATTAAGGATCTCCTACGAAACTGAAAGATCTTTTTCTTACAAAATATGTTTGCCACGATGGCGAGGCTGAAGAAAGAATCTTCTAAAAGTTAGGAAAAAGAGGAAAGAACTTCGGAATGATGCATGCATTTTCGTGTTTCTCTAGAATCACGCCTACACGGAAGAACAACATTTGTGGAAACGTTGAAATCCAATGTTTGAAACGGGGGCGTTACCACTAGATAGAACTAGAGATGAAAGCGCGCGTAGCGCGCGAAATTTTTTTGAAGTTATAGAAAAAAACGTTACAGAACTTACTGGCTACGGGCCTGATAAATAGACGTTTGGAATATCTTCTGAGTATATCTATGTCTTCACCAATATTAGTCTATAAAAAAATTGGGGGGGGGGGGGCTAAAGCGCCCTAGCTCCCATAGAACTGTGTCTGGTATAATTACCTTAATAATGTTCATGAGACTGATTGTAAATCGTGACGCAGGCGCGCGAAGCGCGCCCAGATTTCATTAAATAAGATTTTCATAATAAAACCTGCATTCAGAATCTCCATCAAAATACGTTCAATTGCCCAACAAACCAACATGCCACTCAAAAAGCCAGTCTTTTACCTGGTAATTTGTAAACAGCTTTCAACTTCTGCTGTTGTGCTGCTCCGAAATTTGCTATCGGAAGATATTGATAATAAGAAAAACACTGAGGTCAGGTTTGAAGCGCGCGGAGCGCGCGAAAATTTTGAGAGTTTGAGAAGAATTTGCGAAAAAGGACAGCTTTGATTTGATTTTACGTGAGGAAAATAACGTTTGGTATTATTCTCACTTGGTCTAGTTGGAAAATATATACAAAGTTGACATAGGCTCAGTCGGAAAAATGTGCTAGACTGAGATATCAGAAATTCCAACTGGCATTTCAGATTTTCCGACTATCGTCGCTCTGACGAACTTTGGGGGGGGGGGGGGTGAGACACCCCCACACCCCCCGGTCGCGACGGCCCTGCATGAACACCACGTAAGTCACAGCAAACCCGTAGGCAAAAGATAAAAAAAATGACCATTCCCTTAATGTATTTTAGTGTACCTCCCCTCCTGAAAAAAAATTCGCTCCCTGGAGGTTATCTCGTCCCTCTTAACTACCAGGTCTGGCTATAGTACGAGCCTGAACCCCAGAGATGTAAATCGCAGAGGAGGGGGGGGGGGGCAAAACCATCATTTTGTCCCCAAAATATTTTGTGAAGTAATTATGATATCATCGAATTATGGGAAAGCGAGAATTTTAATACAGACAAAAACCCTTGCTGGTTGGCGGCGTAAAATGCATTGAATGTTAACATAACATAACAGGTTAAAAGGCAAAGGAGGGCTAGGGCCCCATAAGATGCCCTGAAGTCCATACAACCTTAACTGAAAACAAAGAACCAACCAACACCAAACGAGCCCAGCACAATTAGATTCTACCACACTTATGGAAAAACTTGTCAATGTTAACCTTAAAGCAGTGCACAGATGTGGAGTTAACTACCCACTCAGGCAGACTATTCCACTTGTTAACAACTCTATGAGAAAAGCTGAACTTCCTAATGTCAAGCCTTGCAAAATTCTTAACTAGCTTCTTACAATGGCCTCGAACCCGAGAATTACATTGAACCTTTAAATAATTGCAAGAGGACAAAGGATTTCTTTCAGAGAGAAAATTTGTACACCTGAAGCATGTTCCCCCTAATCCTAATTCTCAACTCCATGGTGGTAAGCACAAGATGCTTAAGTCTAATATGATAAGGTAGGTGTCTCACCTTGGGTATAATGCGAGTGGCTCTCTTCTGAAATTGCTCTAAAAGAAACTTGCCGTTTTCATTGAAGGGTCTCCAAGTCTGGGCTGCATAGTAGAGGTGGGGTCTTACCAACTGCTTATACAGATTTAGTACAATTTCTTTACTAAAACTACTGAAATTCCTCTTGATCAATCCAAGCACCCTATTAGCCCTAGCAGCAGCAGCTGCACACTGTCTAGATGGCTTTAAATCACCTGTAATAACTACACCCAGATCCTTCTCAAAAGTCACATCACTCAGAATACTACCATTCATGTTATAATCATAGTTGAAATTTTTAGGACCAAAGTGAAGGACTTTGCACTTATCTGCATTAAAAGACATTTGCCAAGTCATTTGCCATGTTACTAACATGTCTTTCAAATACTATTTTCCTTCGCGCACCTCGCGCATGCATTATATGCGCTTATTGCCTTCTTACTATTTCAACAAAGGCAGCGTGAAGGAGATTTTTGTAAAACCCCGCACAACCTCTTTTCTCCAAACCTTTTAGTCCGCTGCATCATGAAGAAGTCGACCTAACTGTTAGTCAAAGTTAGGCTACTATGAAAAATGGACACACTTTGCTATTTAGGTCTTTTAAGTGAGTAGCCAATGTTATTTGTAGATAGTTACATTCTGCGTTAAATGGAGAAAAAGTAATGTCTATAAAATGCCTTCAGGCTTTTGGTGCGTTTTGCAAACACCGCACACGCTAATTTTTTCGTCATTAAGTTTTAGATAATGAAAAGGTTTACTCTGGTTTCATTAGATGGACAGTTCCTTTGAAGTTTACCAACCGTGATTAATCTAAAAAAAGTCCCCTGTAATCCTCTGCTTTCTCTCATCAGTGAGCAGGGAGATTGTTTGCTTAAGCTAGCAGAACAATTGATTTCCTTATCTTTGCTTATGCTTGGGTGACTTCCAGCTGCATTTGGTAACTGATACTAATCAAGGGTCCCCGTCCAAATGCATGATTCGCCGGGTATGTGGTTAACAGAGTTCTAAAGCAACTGTCTTCCTAATGTTGGTAACAACCCCTGTTATCCGAACCCCCCCCCCCCATTGTGAACTGTTGACCAGGGCCCTGTAGCAGGAAACCTGAACCCCACGTCGAAGGGGTGGAGTGAGGGCCGGGGGGCTTAACGCCGCTGCGTCTCTTTCAGAATCGTAAGGTCATTTGCACGATTTCACTACCCAAATTAAATCTGTCCCCGTCTGAAACAATTTCCGTGGGGATAATGGTACCACAATAGATGCTTACATATTTCAAAATTGCAGCACTTTTTGATTTTTTTTTATAAACTAAATAACTCTCGCTGACTTCCTACAAGTTTTCAGACAGTAAGTCAGAATACAAGTGTCCCACCAGAGTTAGTTAGATGGGGGTTTAACGACACACCAACATGACTGTGTTATACAGTGTCAGTTAGATGAAAAAAGGGTAATGGTGGGTTGAAATCACCTAAAAGGGGGGAAAATGGGCAAAATTCTACTAAAATGTCTAGACAAAAGCAAACGCGGGAGCCATGTCAAAATTTCCTGTAAAGCTTACTTTCTTTGAGAAAGCCCAAAATGAGAGAAGGGTCTGTGTGCTCAAACAACGTTTTCACGTTTAGCATAGTGTAATACTTCTGACGAATTTGGGAGTATGCATAGCAGTCTACGAGTATGTGACTGACGGTGACAGCACAGTCACAGGGAATGCAGTATGGCCTCTTATCCCCGTGGAGCAAATAAGTATGGGTTAGGTAAGTGTGACCTATGCGAGCGCTAGTCAGTACCAAATCGTCTCTCACAGTCCCGACCGTTGGTTTGACTTGGTACAATTTTTTCTCGGGGAAAGAATCCCACAGTTCCTGCCATTTTATGAGGCACAAACAGCTGCATAAATCTATGCAAGTTATTTCGATATGCCAGGCAGTCCGAGTTTCCTATAAGACAGGGTTAACTCCCTGCTCTTTGTGCTTCGTTGTTATATATATTGTACGTACGGTTATCGTTCTTCGGTCTAAGGAAGATTGCATGTCGTTATGTTACTGTATAGTCGCTTTGGGAATGAAATGCACCTGCAGAAACAATTTGAAACAGTTGAGAAATCTTGAACTTTGCTCAACTGCTTTGAAGGTCTTCACTCATTTGCAACTTTGTAACTAAGTCAAATTTATTACAATGCGAATAGATTGAGGTTTTATTGTAACTTGCGACATTCGCTTATTCCGTAACTGCTAGATGGAACACCACTGTGAACGAACCGTGAGTTTCACCTACTATGTTTGACATTTCGAATGCAAATTAGTAACCATAGCAGTCGAAATTAGTTTCTCATAGTTTATCGATTCGTAGTCTTCCTAACAAGCTGGTAGCAGAGCTAGGTTACGGTTAACATGTCAGAAGTCGAAGAAATTACGGAAATAAAGGCCGATGGGGCCAAACCAAAGAAACTGAAGACGGAAAAGGCAAAAATAAAAACACAGTTCACGAGAGCTCGTCACGTCCTTCGACAGCTACTACAAGGCAAAGGTGTAGAGTATTCTGTTATAAACGAGGCCTGGGCAAAAGTCGACGTAGCCCAACAAAACGCCCAAGATATTGTGACAGAATTGACAGAGGAATTATTCAAAATATCTGATGACGACAATGCAGAAAAGGTAATTTATGAGATTGATCAGACTAAGAGGGAGTTCGGGGAGCCCATAACGAAGTACAGTTGTATATCGGAAAGGATCAAGGCCAAGGAATGCCCGTAAAGCTAGCCGTACACTACACGACTTAGCACACCGCAACCCAACTCGATCGTCGGGTCGCCAACAGTCGTGAGGTGCGCAAGAGTTTAAGACTGCGATTGGCAGTTTTAAGATCAGTTTTAACTCGCGCCGACTTCAGTCGGGAAGAACCAACATGTTCGTTCTTCCCGACTGAAGTCGGCGAGACTTAAAACTGGTCCTGAAACTTCCAGTCGCAGTCGTAAACGCACACTGTACGACTGTTGGAGATGCGACGATCGAGTTGCGGTGTCTCGCGGGTTGCGGTGTGCAAAGTCGTGTAGTGTACGCACTGCAAAAACTGCGGTGTTAAAATATTGGATTTTGCAAATTGGTGTTGAATTTGGTGTTGAATCGACACCGAAGAGAATTTAATCCGACCTTTGACCTGTGCAGGTAGAAGTTTTATCCAATGCCCTTCCATGTTTTTCTCCTACCGCGCAAATAGAGCAACGTCATAGAAACCGGATCTCCTAATTGGTCAGCGGATAGTAGCCATATATTAGTTGTCTTGTAATTACAGCAAGTACAGCAGCCGCGCAAATCTGACTCGAGAAGAGCTGGCCATGGGTAGTAGAATGGCTCCCAGTTATGCAATTATTTTCATGGCTGACCTCGAACAAAGGATGCTAGCCGGTTACCCCTTAAAACCGTTACATTATTTCAGATATATTGACGACATTTTCTTCTTATGGCCACATGGCTTACCTTCGTTAAATGACTTTTTTTCGTTTTGTAATAACTTTCACTCTTCCATTAAGTTCACTTTTGATTACTCCGGGACGGAAATCTCCTTTCTTGATGTGCTGGTCAAATTAGGCAACAGTTCCATAGCGACCACGCTTTTTTGTAAACCTACCGACACTCACGGTTACCTTAATTGTTTTTAGCTCCCATCATATTAGCGTTAAACGCGCTATTGTTTTTTTCACAATGTCTAAGAATAAGACGTATCTGCTCTTCTCAGTCTGAATACGACAAGCACATATGCAATCTTGTTGGATATTTTCTAAACAACAATTATCCCCTTTTCATTATCAAGGAAGGAATACGTAAGCCTCTATTTACCCACGTGACAAACTTCTGACTTATAAACCAAAGGTTGAAAATTCTCGAATCCTCCTTGTCTTTGATTATTCTCCCAAAACTGAACGGCTACATAAAACCATACGTGCAGATTACAGTATTCTTAAGTCTGATTCTTCTATATCTGAGTTATTCAATGACCCCCCCCCCTTTAACTGCCAGACGTCAACCCCCCCAGTCTCAAAACATTACTCACGTCTTCCCGACTGCTTGGTGCCCGTAACATAGGCAACGCAAAATGTAGCAAACCGAGGTGTCAGGTCTGTCATTTTATTATTACAGACAAAGAATTTACCCCTCCCGGCACAAAGTGCATTGTTCGTCCTCCTCCCCTTGACTGCGATACACCCAATGTGGTTTACTTACTCTTTTGTAATTATTATTATTATTATTTATTATTTAACATTAACATGAGGGTGGAAAACTCGGTTAGCTCACAAAAGGCTAATCTTACCCGAGGCCCTCGTAAAAATTAAAAAGGTATAAGAGGAAATAAAAAGCACATTTACAATATACAAGTATAGAAAAATATTAAAAGAGAAACAATCAAAGTAGTAAAGGTAGTAAAAGGGAAAATTACGCTGCCATACATAAAACAGAGAAATAAAAAGAAAAAAATAAAAGGAATAAAAGGAAGATGACCAAGATTATAAGAGGGAAATTTACAAAATTGCACATAGCCTAAAACAGAGAAATGAAGAGTAAAAAAAAGCATAAACCCTATAAAAACATTAAGGCGTAAAACATAACAAACATGAGTGTAAAAATATCATAAGTAAGAGTTAATAAGACTTTTAAAATGATTCAAAGACTTTGCGTTCCTACATTCATCAGGGAGTTCATTCCATTCATGAGAAGCTAAGTATGTGAAACGTCTCTTGTGGTATTCTGTGCGTCCCCCACTAACAAATAAGTGATTAAAAGTTTTTGATCGAAGGCAATACGTATGGACATTGTGAGTGTACTGAAAAAGATCACGAAGATACTGAGGTGCTAATCCATTCAAACATTTATAAAGCATGATTAACCTTCGAGCTTTTATGCGTTTGTCGAAGGGTTGCCAACCTAAAGTTTTGAAAAGTTCGTCTGACTCGCACTCAAAACCAGCATCTAAAATTACTCTTGCTGCTGTTTTTTGCAAACGTAAAATCATATTGAGGTCACCAACATTACAAGTGCCCCATAAAATACTACAATAATCTAAAATTGGTAAAATGTATCCATTATAAAAAGAGATGCGAGTGGTTGTATCTATAAATGGCTTAATTCTTCTCAAAAGCGCCAGTTTACTGTTAACAATCTTACACACGTTATCAACATGATCGTGCCACGTTAGCTCTTTGTCAATTGTAACACCCAGCAATTTTTCACACGATGTATCCTGCAATGTCATATCATTAATATCAATAGAAAGTACATTAGCTCCAAGCGTCGACAAACGTTGCCTTGACCCAATGATCATAGTCTTAGTTTTACTAGCATTAATCACCATCTTATTTCTCTCACACCATGTTTCAATACTTGCCATATCATCCCTCAATTTATCATTTATTTCTTGGACGTTTTTACCTGCAATGTAGAAAGTAGTGTCATCGGCATACATATCTGCTATTGCATGATTTAAAGACAGATCCATATCGTTTATATAAATGATGAAAAGAAGGGGCCCTAGGATTGATCCTTGCGGTACACCACATGTAACGGACATTGGGGTCCGTCGGGCAGACAAGCAATAAATTCACATTTAGATTCAATAACCATAAGAAGACTATTCAGGATAAATCTGTTAATATCCCCGTTGCTAAACATTCTGTGGTGAACCGAATCATTCCATTTCAAATCTAAAGTGTATTTTGCTCGGTTCAAATTACCAATCTGTCAACGAACGCCTCAAATCTGAGAGCAAATGGGTCGTTAAACTGTCAACCCATATTAGGGGCCTGAACAAGGACCTTGGCATCTTAAGTGACTTCCCCTTTGTAATTTATAACCCTTCCCAAGCTGCCAAGGTCAACTAAACCTGCTTGTCTATCATTTGTTTTGGTCTGTACTTGTTTTACCGTTAAGTTTGAAAAATGCTGTAATTTTTCACTTGCCATTTTGCGCTGAGGAAGGACACAGGATTGTCCGAAATATACGCTGTTTTTATCATATCTGTGCTCTTATTATGTCATCTTTGGAATGTGTTTTATTATTTGTATATATATATATATATATATATATATATATATATATATATATATATATATATATATATATATATATATATATATATATATATATATATATATATATATATATATATATATATATATATATATATATATATTGCGCGAAAGCACACAAAAATATACATTGGGTGCAGGTTGGACGTCACTGTTCTGTTTGCACTATGGGTAATTTCGGAGAAATATGGTGATTTGCTTGACTGACCACGGAAAAACCCGTACTACGTTTGATTTCGCATAAAATTGGTCTTTAATGATGCCACATTGCTTAGAATAATTACACTGAATTTTCTGTGCTGTCTAGAAGGCTGTACAATTGGTCCTCTTTAAGGGGCGACCACAACTTTCTTCTCTTCAGTTCCCTCTTTCAACTGAGAAAAACTTTTTCCATACAGTAAGTCAGCAACCATTCCACAGAAGGTAGCATAAGGGTGTACAACATGAACAAAGAATGGCCAAATTTCAATTTTCTTCACTTCATCTCCAATTTCGAATGTCTGTACAACAACTTTGCTGCCGAATTAAAATATCGGTTAAACATGCTGATCCAAAAAATGAAAAAATCTTGTACGAAAGGTGAAATTATCAACTCAATGATTAGGGTTTGTCGAAGTACATTCGGGCATACAAACGTAGTAACGATATGAGTATGCATTTTGCGATACACTGCGCAGCAGTGTATGGCAGTATGTTTATGCTGGAGACTATAGTGTTTGATCGTTAGACATTGGCATTACTGTGGTGAATGGGATTGTACAGATTATGAGCATTCATATGATTTAGTATTAGTACTGAGTATCCATTTCATTCTACATCTACTCTTGATGATCTGTTAGTTTAACGACACACCAACACGAATGTGGTCTATAGTGTCAGCTAGATAAAAAGGGTAATGGTGGTTTGAAGTCAAAGAAAAAAAAGTTGGGAAAAGTTTTACCAAAAAGTCTAGACAAAAGCAGATGTGGGAGTCATGTCAAAATTTCCTGTAAAAGTTACTTTCTTTGAGAAAGTCCTAAATGAGAGAAGGATCTGTGTGCTCAATCAACGTCTTCGGGTTTGGCACAGATGATGATCTGATGGAACGAGAGCGATGTGGGTCAGTAGATAGGTATTGTACTTGGTCATATATCAGCTAGCCGCAACGTAAACAACTATCTCCTCATCTTTCCCTTATGTCCACTGACAATTCGGGATGAGAGATGAATTCATAAGTACAGACAGTACCTGCATTGCGAGAAGCAGGTAAGTCACCGTAACACCCTTAGGTAAACCATTTAACCGGGGTAATATTTTTGGGAGTCACCACCCGGATATTTTAATTGTTTATTGCAGTTTAGTGGCTTGCACTGGAGCTTATACTTTGTACAGAGTAGTGACACTGGTAGATTAGGCGAAGATGGAGCAGGCTGAGGAAATGGAACTGCTTATCGAAGAAGTGTGGAGAACTATTTCAACACTGAATGCAGCTCATCTTGAAGGGGTCTGCCAGTATCTAAAGATAGGGCGGAAGTGAATCACCCCCAGAAGGGCAGACAACATCAGCAAAGAAAAGATAGGTTCTACGGTATGTGTGTAATAAAGATCTAGAAGCCAATGAGGACAATGGTCTAGATGTCTACAAAGGAAGGTGGCTAAGTTGATAGGAAGTAGTGAAAACGAGTTGACGTGGCCAGCAGACCAATGCAAAATACTGCCATGTTTGTCCGCCATGTCTCTGGATAACGAGCGAGGGGTCTATTATCGTAAAGATTTCAAGACAAAAAGGGGAGGCAGGACATGAGGACAAACCGTCTTTTTCAAGTCTTGTCCATCAGCTGGATGACGCTTCAGAAAGAGAGATTCCTGAGCAAGAGACAATTGGAGGAGTGATCCGCTCTATACAGCCAGGCCTTAGTCTACGAGGTTACCTGGAGAGTCGCAGAGGGCTGACGATGGCAGCTTTACGGAAGGTCCTTCGCTCCCATTTTAGAAAGGGAAATGCCACGGACCTGTATCAACAGCTGTCTAATGGTACCCAGGACACCGAGGAAGTGCACCACACTTTTTACACCGTGTGTTTATTTCAGTGTTACGATCAAGACGAGACAGTCATCGTCCGAGTCACGGCAATGATGAAGTGAAGCTGGCAACGACAATATCAGTTATTGTTGGCACTGACATGCTTTGCTGGCTTCGAATTATTACACTAAGTGTTTTGTCTCAATCCAGTAGAAGCATACCAACCATGATTGACCCTTGGTTGGTTGTATTTTTCATTCCAATCAATTCTGCCCTGAATCCTTTTATTTACTCATATGGGATTCTAAAAAGAAGAAAAAAGAACGAACCCTGTGCAATATGGGAAGGTCCAGCAGAAAGGGGGTGCATATTTCTAGACCACAATTTAACAACGCTGTCTGACTGGATCAAGAGTTGAATTCTGATAAGTTATATGCCTTGTGATTAGAATCAATAGCAAGTTAACCTTTTAACTTTTAAAATTGTAGCAAGGAGGGGAGCACATTCCATAAAGAGTTTTTGCCAATTCTGCGGGGGGTGGGGGTGCTTACCATCCACGCCACGAAGTTGCACACACCTTTGTGTATTGGGCACTTTGAGGCGGGGCGCTTTTAACTGTGTCCAGGCCACTGCTGTAAGCGCATAGTGTTAACACACCTCCAGTCTTGAGATATGACGAACAACATAAGTTGGCAACAGGCCCTTACCCAGATAAGGCACTGGTCGAAGAATGCAAGATAGCGACCGGCGGAATACATGGCAGGGGTGACGCGGAATACGTGGGGGTGCACCAAGTGTGCAATAAGACAGTAGCATTTCGTAATATTACGGAGTTTAATTTTTTTTAGCCGAGCCGTCCCCATTTCTTTCTTTCCTACAGATAATCATAGGAGCAAACCGCACCAGAGCTTTCAGTATGGTGGGCAAAATTATACTTACAACGTTCCAACTAATTGTGGCATTATGTAATTGAGAGTATATAAAGTTTACCGCCACAAAAAGGATTAGAAGAATGACAAGTGCTAGATTGATAAATGATCCCCCAAATGGAAAGTATAGGACTGCCGGACAAGCCTTACAAGCATAGAGAAGGTATTTTGCGTTGTTCTTATGGATAGATGTAGAGGGAAGAGGTACAAGCCCAAGAAGTTGTAACAGATAACAACATAAATAATATCTTGCGTGATTACACATTGTTCGTTCGCATGGTATTATCACAGTCTGAAAGGATTCCAGTCTGCAGTATTACTTCACTGGAGACACTTACGCCAGTGTAGAAATACTCGTCGGCGTTTCAAAATGTTACTCTTAATAAAGAGGCCATTGATCTATGCTTGTAGATTGTTTATGTTACATTTGTGCTGTGTCAGATATATAGTTATGTAAAAGGTTTGAGTTGATTTGTGCCCCTTGTGGGCTCGGGGTTACAGGATATGCCCACGGTATTCCCCACCTGTCGTAAGAGGCGACTAAAGGGGAGAACTTGCACCGTATTTGAACTGAATTTGAACTTGGACTTGGACTTGGGAATGTATTAGAAACCGTATGTTAACTTTACGTTTTACGTAGTTGACACTATATAATACATTCGTGTTGGTGTGTAGTTAAATCTCATCTAATTAACTAAAATGAGTTGATTTGCAGTCTTGGTTTTTGTTATTTTTGTGTTTAATTTAGAGAAGATTTAAGTTAGCCATTTGTGCCTTGATATTTTTTCTCCATTGCGTTTTCACTTTTGTGCCCATAATAGACTCACCTTACTATATAGTTCTTTTGTATAACTGGATTCTCTTTTGTTTCATATGATGTTTAAGCAGTTCAGTGACATATGGAAAGGTTGTACTATATATAAACCTACAGATGTATGGTATAATGCAACATGGTAAATTTTTTTTTTCTTTTTTTGAAACGCTGAACTCAATGTAACTTATGCCGGTCTCAACTTTGTACGCAATGTTGCCTTTGTTGTAATTGTCACTTGTTGGTATTTATTCATGTTATAGTTTACATGTTGTCAGGTTTCCATAAATTTCGTCACTTTTAATAAAGACATAACTGTTCATTGCCACACGAAAGTCATTCTCATACATTACATTTACAACCATATATAACTCGTGGAAGCTCCGGTATACTGAGGGGTGGGGGCTTTTTAAGTGCATCGAAACGGCACATACAAACAAAAAACAAAACTCAAACCGGATCGGACAGGAACATAAAGGCAAAACTATCCACACACCACCAAATCAAACAGAAAATTATGTTCATTACAACAATAGAACCACACACACACTGACAACACCACGCCCGAAGGCAACAATACGCCCGAAGGCAACACCACGCCCGAAGGCAACACCACGCCCGAAGGCAACACCACGCCCGAAGGCAACACCACGCCCGAAGGCAACAGCACTTAAAAAGCACCGGGGCAAATACAGGTGCACCTTGCCCAAGGGTGCCCCGGAGGCAGTTGTGGCAAAGGGTAACCTCATTACTCCCACGTTTAAACAAACTCCACAACCGGATGCAGTTTAAAGTCCTACCCAGGACTGAATGTGACAATTCTGGTATACTGAATGTGACAATTCTTGCACTACAGAAACTTTTAGTGTAAACTTTCTGATCCTTCATAGATGGCAGGTTATGTTGCATTTGGGTTTTGAGCAGTGACGTAGCCAGGTTTTTTGTCAGAGGGGGCAAGAGCACCAAGATTTCTCCCAATCAGTGATCTGCTTCCTACTAATCAGTGTTCTCCGCAGGTGCAAATTTTGTCCGGGTGCTATCCTCTGACCTGGCTGATGTGACTGATCGCCGTCCTGGGGGAGGGTTTTAAGGGGAGGGGGTTCCCCCTCCCTTTTGGAAAATCTTTGCTCATATAAGGTGGGCTAGATGCAAAATTGTGCTACATTTGGTGCTAAATGTAAACTGAATACATCACCAAGAATTCCTACTTTTTTAGGAAGCTTTTTTTTATCTTGCTTGTCTTCAGGTCTTGGTGAATTTTTCTTGAGTCCTACTGGTAGATCAGAATCACAATGGGTGAAGTACAGTAATTAAGTGAACCCTGGTACACCTTTCCCTTCATCAGTTCACCACATTCACCACAATCAGTCCAAATTTTACGAGGACCTACCCTTGTAGCTGAGTATAGCACTTGACCACTGACCCATTCTAACAAACTGCATATACCACAATGCTGCTGCTTTATTTATCAAGAAACATTGGAAGTATACAGTAAAAGGACAGAGTCCCTTGTCAGAGGTCCAGAGATCCCATGCTGTATAAAACAGATAATAAAACATAACTAGTACAACTATAAGCAAGGTTTCATTCCATCTCTGATAACCTTTACGAGGACTGGTTGTGCTAGTGAGGCATATACTTTTAAATAAGTAAAGTGTACTGGTTGATAAATTTAAAATTTTACCAGATCATGCGCAAATTTCACCATATATTCACTTTCAAAATTTCCCCCAAGATTTTTCCAGAGGGGGCCACTCGCCCCCTGGCTACGCCACTGGTTTTGAGGTCATAAAGCTTACAAATTACTCACTTCCAAAAGGAATATGAATCCTGTGATATTATCAAATTCTAATTAAACAGCATCTACACCACACTCAGCGGACTCGGATCTTGGGGAGAGGCCTAGAAGGTCCGTGCACTAGCCCCTCCTCCGTCCGAAACTGTGATTAAAGCAAAAGGGAGGTAAATGATGGAAAAACAAAACAAAACAAAACAGGTGAAAATAACTTTTTCATTAAACACGCATTTGGTAAATAATTTTTCCGCAAGTTTAAGGTCGATTTTTCCCCAAGTGATCAGATAAAGAGTACTAAAAGCAATGGCAATCCATAAAGAAAAGTTGAAGGCCAGACCGAGGGTTTCAAACTGTTCATTGCCACACGAAAGTCACTCTCATACATTACATTTACACCCATATATAACCCGTGGAAGCTCCGGTATACTGAATGTGACAATTCTTGGACTACAGAAACTTTTAGTGTAAACTTTCTGATTCTTCATAGATGGCAGGTTACGTAACATTTGGGTTTTGAGGTCATAAACTTACAAATTACTCACTTCCAAAAGGCATATGAATCCTGTGATATCAAATTCTAATTAAACAGCATCTACACCACACTCAGCGGACTCGGATCTAGGGGAGGGGCCTAGGAGGTCCGTGCACTAGCCCCTCCTCCGTTCGAAACTGTAATTAAAGCAAAAGGGAGGTAAATGGAGAAAAAAAAAAACCAGGTGAAAATAACTTTTTCGTTAAACACGCATTTGGTGAATAATTTTTCCGCAACTTTAAGGTCGATTTTTCCCCAAGTAATCAGATAAGGAGTACTAAAAGCAATGGTAATCCAGAGAGAAAAGTTGAGGGCCAGACCGAGGGTTACAAGCTGAGTTGCTTGGCATTGAGGCTAATTTACAAATCATTGAATATCAACTTACGGAATAAGCGGCGCAATTGCGGCGGAGGGGGCATATAAGGTGAAAGTGAAACTTCACGGAGTTGTCTTGAAGAGTACGATTCCTTGCAAACTAGTGAGTTAGTTATGTTTTGCACTCATGGCCTCTCTTCGGTCCAATTAAGATTCTTCATCGTGGGTCCACTCTCTTGAAAATTCCTAGATTCATGCTAGACACACTGTATTACTCAAACAACAAGGAAATGTACATAAAGTTTTAATGTGTAATATCATTTTTTAAAAATAGTTTTAATGTGTAGTATCAGTTTGTAAAATATTTTTGATGCATAGTATCATTTTGTAAAATAGTTTTGATGTGTAGTATCATTTTGAAAAATGGTTACATCTCGAAATATAGAATGACGTTGGCTGGTTGTAAGATTTTTAAACTATCAATTTGCAATGTACTCAGTGTTGTTATTGGCATGTGTTTATTGTAAATCCAGTGATTACTCCACATTTCTCACATCTCTAAGATAGTTCGATGAATGTAAAATGGCGG
This sequence comes from Holothuria leucospilota, assembly GCA_029531755.1. Classification (NCBI taxonomy): domain Eukaryota; kingdom Metazoa; phylum Echinodermata; class Holothuroidea; order Aspidochirotida; family Holothuriidae; genus Holothuria; species Holothuria leucospilota. The sequence continues at coordinate 21,284,210 of CM055961.1, read as the reverse complement.
CATGTAACCCTGATTAATAAGATATGACGGATTGTCAATCGAAGTTGGTATTACTAACAAAATTAGAAAAAATAAGGTCATTAAAGAGGATAAACACAAAAAATGTTACATGTGAGTGAATCAAGGAACTGTAAACAAGCTGGCGTTTACTGGTCCCAAAGCAAAAGCAAAGTCCACTATAACCACTGATCCCTTGAAGGTGCTTCAGTCCGATGTGCATCCCACATCGGCATGACAATCGATTTTGATGAAAAGTCTAAACACCAGTACGATGAAAATCAAGGAAAAGGAAGAAAATCCCACGCACGTGCTACAAACGGACTTCGAATCCACCCAGCTATGAAACACATTGGTAAACGGCAGAGTATTAAACTACCGAGGATTCCAATTCTCCCAAAATGTGAATCAAAATTAACTTGTGACACCATTTACGTCCATGTTGAGCATAAATTTAAGTCAATGTAATAAATTTGCAAAAGATGAAGTCTGTGTTCAAGCGCTTTTTAATCTCTCTTTTACTGTTCTGTGCTTTCCCGTCAGATCACTTCTTGTAAAATCCACAGGCCTGGTATCATGTCTCTGCTTGTTATTGTATTAAGTCGAACTAAAGCTTGCTATAATTAAGAAGCCCAATATGTTGCTATATCAACTTCTGGATGGGGGTTACACAAAAAAGACAGTGACAAAACTATAGTAGAAAAATAATCCAGGAGTATGAAAACCATAACTGTAAGATGGTTCACTCTAAATACGCTAGCATTACAGTGTATGTTTAGACCAACTCAAAGCTGGAGAAAGATGTGCGGGATGGGGGTGTTAGGTTGATGTGAAACAACGGCCTCGAAGGTGCTCCGCGCTTGGAGCACTCCAAGGACGCTTGGTTTAAGACCAACCCTAGGACCTTTGCTGGGGTCCAGGGCCATCATCCCGGTGAGTGACCAGGATGTGAGACTGCGAACTGTAATATTTTTTAAGATTATGGTCATTAAAATAAAGCATCCAATTTTTTTCAAATCATTTTGAAAAAGCACTAAACACGCGACAAGAATTATTTGTAAATAGATAAGCTTAACTGTTGGAAACATTTGATTTCACGAGGGGCTTGTGATGGGGGATGTTGAATGATTGATAGACTGAAAAGGCCCTTGAACAATAACTGCACTCACGATGCACAGCAAGAAATTAAAATGAGCCAACTGTCTAATGAGGTATGTATCTGCTCGAAAAATATTGGCGCAAAGCAGTACATTTTAGTTATGTTCACTTCATGATTCAATGGTAAATTTTATTATTATAGTAAAACGCCCAAGTAATTCTCTTGTCTCTGTTGTCTGGCTGTTTCCGTCATTTGTCTTTTTTACGATCCACTCACGGCGAAAGGGGTTCAAGATGTACAGCCTACCTACTAGCCGCTAGAGCATGGTTAATTGCGCTGCATGGGCAGGACACGAAAAAAAGTCAAATAACTCATTGCCCTCTATACAAGATTAGCAGGGCGTAACTAAAGATTTGCTGTCTGGTAGTGGAATTGTATTTGCAATACATATATCGTGCTTCTATCCAGGGCAAGCTCGTAGCAAGGGAGCCAAGAAAATTTCAAGTTACCTTTGCCTTAACACATTTTTGCACATCTGAAAAATATTACTTTACCTCCTCTTAAAGCCATCTCCCCTCCTTCAGTATCTCGTCTGGTAACGGGTCTGATCCGGAGGTGACGTTGGACCCCCCCCCCCCCCTTGAGAAAAGTTATAAAGAAAGGAGACGAAAAGAAATGAAAGCCAAACAACGAAAAAGGAAATACAATTAAAAGAGAAATAAAAAGGAAAAACAGGAAAAAGTAGGGTTAAAGAATATTAAACAAAGAGAAAAAAGTGGTAAAAATGTTACTGTATGCATTAAAAGGACCATGGCGTGTGTTAATACGATGACCGTGTATAATTAGTATATGATAGTGGTAGCGTTCATCATACACTAATATACACAGTCACCAGGCTCACATAAAATAAAATAAGTGGCAGCAGCATGTATGGGAGGCACGAGTGACAAAAATAAACATATCCTATAGCGTTTTACCCAAATATTTCTTCAAGGAAATGAATGGTTGATGTAGCCTATGCTGTAATACTCAAAAGTTGGGATAACTTGAGGTACCTTGCTGTAAAAGCTTTTTTTGAGTTCGGTGAACTGAGTTTCTCCTTATAATGAAATGCATAACCCGAGACATTCAAAGACACTTTAAAAGCTCCATGCAGCAAGTTACCTAAATTTTCTTAAGTTATTCCAACAAATTGAGTTTTTCACATTTTTCGGAAGCGCAAAAATAAAAAAAAAAAACCCCAAAAAAACAAACAAACAAACAAACAAACATGAAAATAGGCTTTTCCTACGAAAAAAAAAAAAAAAAAATGGGGAGCGGGAAATGGTATGAACAAACATAGGGCAAGCCTTTCCCTTCTTTCAGACGTAGTACAGTTCTATGGATCTGATTTTGAATCCGAGTCACACCTTAGATTGCATCTTATTATCCTAAAAGCTAAGAAAATTTCAGTCCAACCTAAACCCAGTAAATCCCCTTTGAAGATGTTGTTATATCTTGATGTCTATCAATTGTAGAACGATCGTTAATGCCGAATGCTATTACACTAACAAAGTTAATATAAGCTATGCCTGCAACAAACGCGACAAGTGAAAGCAGCAGAAAGAGGACCAAATGAAAACCATTTTGTTAATAACATTACATAAAAATAATTATTATTGGAGAAACCTCACATGCTGTGCAAATACAGGTTTAAGCCTCTTGCATGCAATGTGCGGGCTTAGGAACTTTGGGCAAGACCATCTTTCTTTAGGAGAGCTTAATATCTAGCCTTGGTTAAAGTAAGAAATATTTCATCAAACAGAGGCGTATCTTCTGTTTTTCTTTTGTGGAGGAGTCAAATAGTGGAGGAGTCAAATAAGATGAATAAACATGCACACTGCTTCGAAGAAGAAGCCAATTTATGTGGGCTTATTTAACCGATAAAGCACTGTAGGCATGGGCGTCCGCAGACAAAAAAAAATCAGAGGGGGGGGGGGGGGTCAAAATTTTTAAGTGAACAGATCAAGAGGAAATTTTTACCCCAGAAAAGAGCTTCGATGCTAAATGTTGGTGCCTTTTTCATCTAATCGACTGGCTCAATTGCACTTGTATGATCAAAAAATAACTTGTATTGCAAAAACATCATATATTTGGGGAAAGGCTATTTTCCTTCAACGCAGCCGAAGAAGCCAATTTCCTCATGAGAAGTTGATCCCACAGAAAAGATACAGTCGTACAAACCAAGAAAATATCCGTTAGCATAAAATGTTACTAGTCATAAAGCAGAGCTTATAAACGAGGTGTTCTCTACCTTCACCTACTCCCTCACTTGAGTTTTATTGACCTAGCAGTTCGTTTTTCAATATTCCATTTTATGTAACAAGTTGTTGCCAACCACAGAATTCTGTGGTGCTAACTCTCTTGACGTCAGGGAGTAAGTTTAATAGCCGTGAAACAGGTGCTAAGTTATTGTGATTTATTGCTCACTATTCGTCTATCATTTATAGCGTTCTGGGGGCTTGAATTTGATAAAATTTACATCGAGGAAGGTGTAATTTTTCATAGAATGTAATTTTTTCAATAATATTATTGACATAGGTGTTCTTTTGAAGAAACCCCTGCGTCATTATATACCCAGTACCAGTCAACCTTGAGACGTTCATAAAATAAAGTGGCAGGGAAGGGCATATCTCTCAATTCGTTGTCAGGCTTTCCCTATTCATTGCCAACTCTTACGACCGTCAGTTCTGTGGGATCATCTTTGCATGCACCACGGCAGCATAAACAATGTGACGCCATCAGCATGTTTGGTGCCACCAACCGAATATTCCATAGTTCTTCCCATTCATGCAGCCCTTAGGAAAGCGTACACTGGACAAAAGAAGTATGTATACGCCAGAGCAGGATAGTACGAGCTGGTGCACGCAGACCACTCTGTTCCCTGCTGTGCGTAAGGCCATTCTCATCGCACTGACTCTGCCGGCAACATCATATGGAACGCGATTCACGCACAGTTCGTTAACAGCGGCGTAATCGTTAGTAACAACGTTGTACATTGAGTTAACGACGGCGTGATTACCAGTAACAACGTGGTAAACGTTGTTAAGCACGGCGTAATTTTAAGTAACAACGTGGTAAATTTCGTTAACAGCAGCGTAATCAGAAGTAACCGCGTAAATAACGGCGCAATAGGTTTCAACAGCTAGCTAAAGGCTGGTAACGTCCCTACCGCGTTCAATCGCTGATACAAGTAACCATGTAATATCAATCAACAACGTGCAAACAAGTAGTGGCGCTGTTACAGTTAACGCAAATACAATTAACGACGATGTAAATAAACGGTAGCAACAACACGATTGGTAATGACAGCGAAATCTTTAATGGAGCTTGTAGTAAATGGTGCTGTTTAGATTCAGAAAGCTATTGGGGGACGTGGCAAAATTGTAATACCAGTGTTCAGCAGTACGTCCACTCTTTCGGATATATTTTTGCTTGCAACGGAATTTTGGGAATCGTAAGCCATGTAAGGAACAATGGCATAGCATGTAAAGGGGTGAGTGAAAAGCCTGTAGCCATTGACTACTTGGCAGTCACCAGGATGACTGCTTTCAATTTCTGTAGAGGGCGGGGAGCCCGCCAGGCTCACAATCTCAGAATGGGAAGAAGCAACCAACCGTACCTGGGTCAGTCAGCAGCAGCTGGCTCCAATCACTGATACAGTTGAACAAGCACTCATTTCGGAGAGAATTGCATAACAGAAGGGAAAGGGCAATTCACGTCTTGTACCTGTCTTTATGTCATACCAGCATTAAACCGCCTTTCAAACGAGGAGTACCGCTCATTGTGTGGAGTCAGGGAGGATAACAGCTACCTTTTTCGCACAGAATTCTACTGGCCATGAAATGGGATGGCATGCTGTATTGTCTGTGTACAAAGCAGCACAAATAAAGGATAAGGGAAGGTTCACCTAAACAAGAAACTGACAGAGTAAGCACACTCACTGCCGCAATGGACCCCCCCCCCCCCAGGAAAGACACGCCTTCTTGAATCACATGAGGCATTCTCGATACCATAAATGAATGTTGATCAGATCCCGTTGGCTTTCCTGGAAATAACAAAAGTAGCTAAAGGGCTACAAAAATTGACTAGGGTAAGAATGCATGAAGTTTAATTTTCATAGTGTAGTAGCATTACTGGTTTTGAAAGGGAAATACTCAGCTCATTCAATTTCATTCATCTTCAAAAATGAAGGACTAACGTCACTGGAGGCGTACTAGTGACGGTTAGCGCTCCTCGAAGGCATTGGGGTCCACTGTAGGTCCAGGGACAACGCTTAAGTACGGGGGGGGGGGGGAGCGCGCAAATGCTCCAGGCTATTTATGAATATGACCATTAAGTATTTGACAATCCCCAAAATGGCATAGGATGTACAATAAACAGACACAATTTGACCATTTCTGTTTGCCTTACTCGAACGCTATAGCTTTAATTATGTGGGTCGAGTGGGAAAATGGATCTTGAGAAGATTTGCAATAGGCTTTTGAAACAAATTCACTCATGCTGCCCAATAGGAAATGTCGAGATACCTACCTTGCAGGTATGCCACTGCAGGGAAGCCCTCACACTGAAGTGCTTAAAATTTGCACCATATATCGTCAGGTCTATATTACAGCATTAGAAGTACCGCCCAAATTCTAAAGCCGATAAAACTGATGGAGGACGACCAGGGTCCGCCTTAAGGATTTTGTTTTGCATAGCAAAACTGCTATGCATTTTTCATTTTGTATAGCAATTTACAAATTTTGCATAGCAGATTTGTTGTTGGCCAAAAAGTAATCCATACCTGTTTAAAAAAAAATACATGTCGATTTCAGTAAACATATTCTCCTAATTTGATGCAACTTATTTTGAACGTTTAAAGGTTAGACGAATGATTGACCGTTTACAAAGTGCCAAATTCAGCCAAACGATTAAGTGGATTACCCGCTTTAAAATTACGAGGGAAGGTTAGCATTTTTTCTATCCCGTGTTTTGCTTTGATATCTTTTCATTGAAATGATGTCTTAAGTTTGTGACTCTTCATTCATAGCATATAACTCCGCGATTCTCCAGTCACCTGCTAATTCCCCCAGCACAAATTACAATGCCTTTAATTATATCCCTTTGTGTAGCAGTAGCCCAAATCTGCCTATTACTACATCATATGGCTATACAAATTGATTCACACTGTCTCAGTTTTCTTTTTAGACCATAATCGTAGCCCAAGTCTCTCACAAAACGAACGGTAAAGCAGAAATACTTAGATGCCCTCAAATCAGTTACTTGGCTATTTCCCACCATCCTACCGCGTATTACCTATACGTAAGCAGAAAGTGTAAGCTCTCACGTGTGTAGTTTCATACAGCAGTACGTAATGCATGCACGCACTACATATTGGATTCCTAGTAAATATCTGTTTGATGCTAGCTGTGCGCAAATCATTTTGAGGAACGATCGAATACAAAATCGAGTGTGTTAATCTTTCTTACACAACTCATGGGGCCACGTTTGTCAAATGCGTAAAAACAAGGCACACTTTTATATCACACAAGTTAACATGTGTTTTACATCAAAAGCACCCACCGTTGCTAGTGAACTTGCTACCGCAAACTGTGAGGTAACAACTGGAAATTTAGCAGTAAAAGCAGCGATCGAAAAAATTCTGTAGGCTCCCCGTACCAAGCCTAATGTTCTTGCGATGTAAGTCAACTTCTCAACGGAGCAAGTGCGTAGCCTCATGTATGGGTGTTTGCATACAATTACGGACCTACCCATGCATTGACTTTACTGTGCTTTCATCGGGCGTTTCACTTGAACGTTTGTACAGAACACTGACGTGGACAAAGGTATCGGTGTTTGCGTACATTTCGGCCCTATACCAAACAGTCAGTATCGTGCATTGATAATTTGGGTGGACAAAATAAAAATCTGTGAAACGGTCACTATATCTTGACGTACAGGTTTAAAAAGCTTGTGCATATTGCGAACATCGCAGTGCATGCTTGGTGAAAAGCTGAGCCATAATGCATTACTCGGTGGATACCGAATGTGGATATCGTTTAACGGTAAGCGTACGTTTATTCGGGCCGTTTAACGCCTAGGAGATTAAACGGAAATTGACAGCCCTAGGATTATTGAATATTAAAAACTCATACAGGAAATTGATTCATTTTAAAGACAGTATTTAGGTTGGAATTGAAATGTAAAAATTAGGTGTGCAACGAAGTCAAGTCAAATCGTTGTGTGGATGTCAGAATGCTTGTAGCCTACCTGGCTGTACACATAACTTCAATCGATTTGCAGCTTTGTGTCGCAAATCTGCGAGGCGTTAAATTTTTTGTATCGCTACTGTGCTTCAATTGCATCGCAAACTGCGATGCGATACCGGCTATTGCGGACCCTGAGGACGACAACACCAATGCTGCAGAAATTGACAAGTTTTTAAGTTTTTGAAATGACGAGGGATTTCATCTTTGGAGACGCCATGTATGAGGTGACCTACAATCTTCAGGTGAAGTTAAAGGAAGCTCAGGAGATACCGCTGGAAGATGTTGCAAGTCAGGCAACACACTATCAACACCCTTACAAAAAGAATGAATGACCCATATTTATCTTGGAAGCCAGGGATATTCACTGAATTGAGGGACTTGGCTGCCACCAGGATGACTGTTTTCAATTCCCGTAGAAGAGGGGAGCCCACCAGGCTCACAATCTCAGAATGGGAAGACAGGACCATCGGGGCCTGGGTCAGTCAGCAGCAGCTGGCTTCAGTCATTGATACAGTTGAACAGGCACTCATTTCGGAGATGAAAATTGCATACCAGAAGGGGAAGGGTAATTCAAATCTTGAACTTGTCCTTATCACCCCTAATTTCATACCAGCATTAAACCTTTGAAATAAGGAGTGCCGCTCATTGTGTGGAGTCGGGGAGGATAACAGCTACCTTTCCTCTGCGCACAAAATTCTACTGGCCATGTAATGGGATGGCAGCTGTACCGTCTATGTACCAAACAGCAGAAATAAATGATAAGGGAGGGGTCAACTTAACAGGAAACCGACAGAGTAAGCACATTTTTGCCGCAATGGATCCCCAAAGGAAAGAGACGCCTTCTTAAATCACATGGGGCATTCTGGAGACATAAATGAATATTTATCAGACCACATAGGCTATCCCGGAGCTAACAAAAGTAGCTTAAGGGCTACAAAAATTTGACCAGGGTAAGAATGCATTAAGTTTAGTTTTCAGAGAGTGTGGCAGTATTACTGGTTTTGAATGGGAAATACTCAGCCCAATCGATTTCAATCATCTTCACTCAGCACATGGTCAATATGTGATGCATGGTGGCAGGTTAAGTTCATCAGCATATTACTTTTCTCATCCAGATCCAGCATGGTATCTTGAGATCAAAGTCATGGTAATTATATATCATTTATTGTATAATTTATAAATGCAGCTTACAGTTCATAACCGACAAAATAAAGTTTCATTGTGTTTCACAAATTTACGATTTCAAACTTAACAACAAATAACGACACGCCAACACGAATGTGTTATATAGTGTCAGCTAGAATGGGGAGTTAAAAATCAACTGAAAAAAGTAAAGATGGGGTAGAATTCAACTAAAAGCTGTTCACAGCAGCTTTTCAATACTTCTTCGATATCAAAAGGGTCGTTCTGTACCAAACCATGACGTCACGTACTGCCTTAATGCGACGGTCGATGGCGTACTTCGTGACGTCCCGGAAGAACTTGATAGCTGGTTTTTCCTCCGCCCCAACGCAAAGCATCCGAGCACGAACACGGGCCCCGTGTAGTTTCGGATAAAGATACTGCTGGATAACGTGAAGTGCGGAGAAGTCCCCGTTCCTTTCCCTGGAGCAGAGCGAGAGGAACTCCTCCCTTTTTCGACGAGCTCTTGCTACACAGTACTCAACTGTAAACTGTTTGATGCGAGACTTTACGTCGTCCCACTACTCTAAGCCCGTTGAGAAGGAGGGTCCAAATGTTCGCCTACCTTGGTATCTGGCTTTAAACTGCTCGCCATAGTCAGCCTCCGTTTGAATGTGTTCATTTTCCAGAACCCCTTCCCTGCTGGCCATGACTCTGGGGGTTGGAAGGAGACAGTAACTGCATCATGATCCGAAATTACACTTGTCCCAACATCACATTCATTCAGTGACAAAGTCCTACCTTGAGGCGTCCGTGCCATTAGGGCGGTGCCAAGTGAACACGGAGTAACCGGGATGTTGCACTCTCCAAACGTCAACCATGTCGTGATTCTTTCTAAACATGTCCAACTCCGTCATGCCGACGCCACAGCCCGAAGATAAGAGGTTGCTAAGAAATATGGGGTTTATTTTACTTGCCTATCGTTGTCAATGTGAAGAACAGAGAACATGGGGGAGTGTGCAGGTGGATGAACATGTTTGTGAGTGCAAAAAAGTTTTGTGAACTCATGTTAAATTGTATGTCAGAGTAAGTGATGCTACAGGTAAAAAATCAGATTAAAAAATAGTTCTACCAATGCCTGCATTTAGGAATCGTGGGACATGTCATTATATCACAAGATGTGTCAAAAGTGATATAACAATTTTTTTGTTACAAAAAGTGACATTTAAACACTATGGAATTGAGATGAAAGGTCGGATAAAGGTTAGAGGTCAACTTGCTGCAGTCTGCTGCCCTAGTATTTGGGTCACCTTGGGGGGTTCCATACTAGCCTTAGTCAGCAATATATGACATTACAAAATTGGACTAGACCCACCTCATCTTAAAAATCAAACTTTGGCTGGCCTCCATTTGTGCAAAGTTACAAATACTTTACTCTTCAATCACTGATGCATATGGATCCTTTCTAAGTTTACGAAATCTTCATTTTAAGAATATATATGCACATTTATGCGCCAGTCTAATGAATGGTTTCGGGATCAGCTACTCTTCTAGTTTGTACATGTTAGATTTCTGATCGTGCAAATAAACTCCACTAACCTTAGGCACACATTTTCAATGTGGGAAAAATGTTATCGTATTGTAAAACTTTCTGGCATTTGGTATAATAATAAACCAGCATGCAAAAAAGCATTGAGGTTTCGATGATATATGTTCTATTCCAAATAAAGCCATGATGTTCCATATCTTTCAGTCACTGGTCAAGTGCTATCTTAACATGTTGGAAAATAATTTTAGGTTCATATTTTATCTTGGGAATTCCTGGGAAATTTTGCATTTTGACCGCTAGTGACTCAAGATGATGATCTTGAAAATTATGGGGGAATTTGGTTTTTGACTTCTGGTGAACCCATGAGACGATCTTGGGAATTCTTGGGTAATTTTGCTTTTTGATCCCTGTGACCCCAGATGACCTTTAACGTTCAAACCCATCCAGTCGAGAGCAGCTTCCTACGCCTATATAGAAATATATTCCATTAGGCTACGTGACGCTATTAATCCAAACTGAGAAACGCTGCAAGATCGTCCTTATTTATCACAAGATTGTAAGGCAAAAGATCGCATAAAATACTTAGCGACTGTAATAGCAATCTGCATCCGTTACAATTAACTCCCTGCAACAACCACAAAAGCCTCTTACTAGTTTTGTTAGCAAATATTTAAGTACAGTACAGCCGGTACCTAGGGCGACTGCAGTGATGCAATCATTGTAGCATCATTGCATTACGTAATCATTGACGGTTGAATGTTGAACGAAACAAAGCATTGGAAATACACTGCAAAATAATTCAACAAAGCTTGTGAAAAAAAAAATCAAAAAAGCAAAAAATCAAACTTTGTGTAGACTTTTTAAGGTAGGCATTCTTCATTAGCGATACTGAATTTTTTTTTTTTTTTGGAGGGAATCAGTTCGAATTTTATAAGTGTTCGGTCACTGAAATTTCGGCGGGAATTTGGGTAGTCTACCGTTTCCCTAGTCCTCACTAAAGGCATGTGTATAGCCGGTCGCCGATAGCTGCCAACACACGGTCCTCACAACGACCCATTGGGTTCATTTTCTTCTTATAGCAAAGCTGGGACCTAATGTCTTAATTTACAACCAAAACTTATCCTTTCCAAATCCTACACAAGTTTTGAAATCATTTTTCATCACTTAAAGCTTCTGAAAAGGTCCCAAAATTTGAAATAAAAACATTAACTCTGTTGCTTCGTAAAATTTACCGTACCGTTCGAGAATGCCGTGTGAGTAACATTGTGACGTCACGCAGACCATTTGATTACTGTAGTTCACACGGCCGTACGGGGCTGTTTTTCTCGGGGAGGGCGGTGATTTGTCCTACTCTAGGCCTAATATAACTGTCCAATTTTCCGCCCGACTGAGACGTTATCTGCCCAATTTAGTCAGGTTTCTGACATTTATTTGGATCACACCTTTGGTCGACATTTCGTTCGTTAAAAAAAATGTACATTAAGGGGATATTTACAATAGGAGGACAGTTTGCTATGCACTTAATGTTTGAGCTCTCTGTATTACTAAATGAGAGGCAGGCAATTGAAAACTGACTCTTTCCAAAAGTTAAGAGCGCCCGCTTCAATTTGGTGTATGGGTTTTACACGCTAATAATTCGAGTTGCTCAAAGTTCCCCTGAATTTTGGCCGTGTGTATCTCCCTGGTTCTAAATATGTACATTAAGTGGACATGCCTTTTTTTAGGATAATTTTACAAAACTGGAGTATATCTTCATTGGATGGGTGTGTATCAATGTAAAATTACAAGGAATATAACGCACGAAAGGCGTTCCCATTATTTCGGCCATTCCAAAGATATATCGCCAAGAAAGTGAAAAAGTGGTCCTAATTTTGATGGCTAAAAGTATATGTTTGACCATGCGCATAACGACACATAATTTGCGTGCACGTATAGTAAACGTACGTTATTTTTACTTCGCGTAACGTCTGACTGTAGCGTTATTGCGTAGAAGTGGCAAGTATCATGCACATGCACAATTCGTATGCGTAGTGTAAGTAATACACATACATACAGTACATATGTCTCATGAATTTGGCGCTGGAAATTCTTGGAAACATCGACACATGATAAGGTTGGTACTTTTGATCACATTTTGAGGAATCGTTTGAATTGCATTAAACTTATATTAGTTATAAGATATCCTATGTCTTGTTGACTCTTCGGAATGAGTTCGTGCAGACTCATTTATTGAATAGATGCAGGTCAATGGGCCGCACGTCGGACCCTAAAGCCAACAGCCCCGTGATAAGGAGCACAGGCTAGGCAGTCCTAATGTTATATAGTTTAGGCCTAATACTCACAAGGTGAATCAATTCGTGGCATTTTGGTACCAGTTTCAGAAAAAAAAAAATTATTTTGACACATTGTCCTCTGTGTTTTTTCCCATTCCAACCAGAAACAGCCAAAAAAAAAAAAAAAGAAAAAAAGATATGTCTCGGCAAAAAGACAATTTCCACAAATCAAATCACAGTAGGCCTAGGTCTAACCAAGGGCCTATGCCTGCTGTGATTTTATTTGTTGAAATTGTGTTTTCGCCGAGAAATATCACTTTTTTGACTGATTTTTGGCCAATCGACCGATTGGAAAAAGGTTCTCAAACAGTCGTGTTTCAAAAAGGTAACATTGAGAACAGAACAAGGTATAAAAATGTGGTTTTGTCTGAAATTGGTGCCAGAATGCTTCCCAGTGATTTACATATACATATATATATATATATATATATATATATATATATATATATATATATATATATATATATATATATATATATATATATATATATAGCAGAATAAATGAGCGAAAAGTTTGATGTCCTTTCTCAATCAACTGTATTTATGATCTTTTATTCACAAATACAGTTGATTGAGAAAGGACATCAAACTTTTCGCTCATCTATTCTGCTATGATTGTTCGATCAACACACGGTTTCTCTAAAATACCATATATATATATATATATATATATATATATATATATATATATATATATATATATATATATATATATATATATTAGCATTAAAGTCCGTGTGTTGGATGCAACGAATAACAAATGATGAAAAAAAGAGAGTGTGCATCATGATCCAACTGAATAATTTATTGAAACAGAAATTTTCGCCTCCCCCCCCCCGGGAAGCTTTGTCAACTGTAGTATGAAATCCAACCGTTACAAAAACAAATTTGGGATGAAAGCTCAAGAAAGCGCGTATATAATATTAATTACGCTTTACAGGACGTTTGAAATGAAATGTAGTTAAGTGACGTCACAAACAAAATATTTAATATCAAACTGTAGGTACGTGATCAAAGAAGTACGCAGCTAAAATGTGCGTGTACTCTTATACAGTTGTTAATATGAAGCGCGCAGACGTGCTACCATGGCACGCTAGTCTAGCCAAAATAAGCGTGTGGTCTTATACAATAGTTAATATGAAGCGCGCAAGCAACCTACTACCATGGCACGCTAGTCTAGTCAAAATATTGTAAAGTGACGTAACAGACATAATCTCAAAATACAGTCTGCACAGCTTAACTCTTCGTTTGAATCGAAAATCGTGTTAAAAATGAAGTGAGTATACAAAATCAAAACTGAATAGTCTGATATAGTAGCGGCATAGCCACAAGATATGGAAGCTTTGAATATTATCAAGTAACGAAGCAGTCTAAGTATCAAATCCACAGTGTATCAAGCTACTTAGACGAAAACACCACGTAAATGTGAAAGCGATATTTAGCACAAGTTACAAAACAAGCGTGTCTGCCATTGTTTATTGAAAAGAACAAACAGGCACATTGTTTAGTACCGTTATATTAATTTCACGATTTGAGTACATGATGAAAAAGTGTAGTTTAACAGCATGTGGGTTACCAGTACAATAGCTAGTAATATATAAAAAAAATCGAATTGACTTAGATACTTTGGAATACCGTACGTAGCTGCAATACCGAGGAAACAGAATTACTTGAAAAAACTGTATCCTGATAGATGTGACAAATCTCTGTTCAAACCTTGCGTATGGCTACTTAAACGGAGAATGAGTTTAAGTTCGTGACGTTTACGGTCGTCAGTAGACCGAAATCCCCCGCAGGCAATTACAAACCTCAAGTCATCAGTTGTGTGATCCCCACTATTAAAGTGTTCAGCAACGGGAAATCCACTAAGATTCGTACTACGGATGCTGTGTTTGTGATTATTGAACCTCATTCTGAATTTGGTGTTTGTTTCTCCAACGTAACAAACAGTCGGACACTTTCTGCATGAAATGATATATACTACGTTGGAAGAATCGCAATTGTAAGGTCCAGCGTGGACAGTTACACCGTTGAAAAAAGGGGGTCACCGGTTAACATGTGTTTGCAAATCCGACAGCGCGGCTTGTAACATGGGATATTTCCCTGTTGTCTGTTAGCGGGTCTCAGTTTTGAACAAACAAGTAACGATTTGAAACGTATATGTTCGGACCCAGTAGACTTCGAACATCGCATTCACGATCTTTCTATGCGACTCATTGACAGGGGATACTCTTTGAGCTTAATCAAAGAACAAATTGCCAAGGCTCGCCTTGCTACCCGTGAATCACTCCTTAGGTACAATCGTAAAAGAGAGAGTGACAATCGCATCCCGTTTGTGGTAAAACCACCCCACTACTAGGAAACTATCCAAACAAATTAAATCTTCTTGGAAAATACTTAATGAAAATACTTCACTCGGTGACCTTTTCGCGCAACCCCCCATTATTGCCACCAAACAACCACCTAATCTCAAATCGTTACTTGTTTGTTCAAAACTGAGACCCGCTAACAGACAACAGGGAAATATCCCATGTGACAAGCCGCGCTGTCAGATTTGCAAACACATGTTAACCGGTGACCCCCTTTTTTTCAACGGTGTAACTGTCCACGCTGGACCTTACAATTGCGATTCTTCCAACGTAGTATATATCATTTCATGCAGAAAGTGTCCGACTGTTTGTTACGTTGGAGAAACAAACACCAAATTCAGAATGAGGTTCAATAATCACAAACACAGCATCCGTAGTACGAATCTTAGTGGATTTCCCGTTGCTGAACACTTTAATAGTGGGGATCACACAACTGATGACTTGAGGTTTGTAATCGCCTGCGGGGGATTTCGGTCTACTGACGACCGTAAACGTCACGAACTTAAACTCATTCTCCGTTTAAGAAGCCATACGCAAGGTTTGAACAGAGATTTGTCACATCTATCAGGATACAGTTTTTTCAAGTAATTCTGTTTCCTCGGTATTGCAGCTACGTACGGTATTCCAAAGTATCTAAGTCAATTCGATTTTTTTTTTATATTACTAGCTATTGTACTGGTAACCCACATGCTGTTAAACTACACTTTTTCATCATCTACTCAAATCGTGAAATTAATATAACGGTACTAAACAATGTGCCTGTTTGTTCTTTTCAATAAACAATGGCAGACACGCTTGTTTTGTAACTTGTGCTAAATATCGCTTTCACATTTACGTGGTGTTTTCGTCTAAGTAGCTTGATTCACTGTGGATTTGATACTTAGACTGCTTCGTTACTTGATAATATTCAAAGCTTCCATATCTTGTGGCTATGCCGCTATCAGACTATTCAGTTTTGATTTTGTATACTCACTTCATTTTTAACACGATTTTCGATTCAAACGAAGAGTTAAGCTGTGCAGACTGTATTTTGAGATTATGTCTGTTACGTCACTTTACAATATTTTGACTAGACTAGCGTGCCATGGTAGTAGGTTGTTTGCGCGCCTCATATTAACTATTGTATAAGACCACACGCTTATTTTGGCTAGACTAGCGTGCCATGGTAGCACGTCTGCGCTTTACATTAACTACTGTATAAGAGTACACGCACATTTTAGCTGCGTACTTCTTTGATCACGTACCTACAGTTTGATATTAAATATTTTGTTTAAACTGATTTACTGATAATAAGCTCCCTAGTGTCTTGCTTTTGAAATTTAGGCCTATGGTAGCCTGTAGGGATTAGGAAGTGAAGATGGACAATTGTTCTTGTTGTGTACTACATCTCAATAGCATGTTTCATTCGGAAGTTATGAATTTTTCAAACAAATATTCATTTCAAAGCAGTACATTGTATGAAGGGAAATCTCAGATGTAATACAGGCACAGTCATGATGATGTGGACAAAGCTTTTATAATCTTCACACATGTAAATGAAATATGTATAAACACTTTTAGAGTTGTTTCCTGTACTTTCACAAATTTTAAGCTTAACCTACATTGGGCACTAGCCAATGCTTTCACTGTTACCAAGTTTCAAGGTCAAATAAACACCTCAGTATGAAAGAACAAAAGATTTTGGAAGCAATCTGCTGGTATAACATAACATTTTGAAACGTGACCTTAAAGCAAGTGAAGTCTTTCTTGAAAAGAGTAACCTGTCTTCAAAGTTCAAACACAAATATCTTGAGTTATGAAGATATTATGGGGTTGAAGCCCATGTAATGAAAAATTATTCTCTCATTTTGATTCCCTTAAAGTGTCACTGGAATATTTGTTTATGTGCTGGGTAGGACTTAAAACTGCATCCGGTTGTGTCACTGGAATATTTGTTTATGTCCTGGGTAGGACTTAAAACTGCATCCGGTTGTGGAGTTTGTTTAAACGTGGGAGTAATGAGGTTACCCTTTGCCACAACTGCCTCCGGGGCACCCTTGGGCAAGGTGCACCTGTATTTGCCCCGGTGCTTTTTAAGTGCTGTTGCCTTTGGGCGTAGTGTTGCCTTCGGGCGTGGTGTTTGCCTTCGGGCTTAGTGTTGCCTTCGGGCGTGGTGTTGCCTTCGGGCGTGGTGTTGCCTTCGGGCTTGGTGTTGCCTTCGGGCGTGGTGTTGCCTTCGGGCTTGGTGTTGCCTTCGGGGGTGGTGTTGCCTTCGGGCGTGGTGTTGCCTTCGGGCGTGGTGTTGCCTTCGGGCTTGGTGTTGCCTTCGGGCTTGGTGTTGCCTTCGGGCTTGGTGTTGCCTTCGGGCGTGGTGTTGCCTTCGGGCTTGGTGTTGCCGTCGGGCGTGGTGTTGTCTTTGGGTGTGTGGTGGATTTGGGTGTGTGGTCTTTGTGGGGCTTTGTTTTTGGTGTGGCCGGGGGGGGGTTGGTCTGTGGGGTCTTTGGGTTGTTGTCAGTGTGTGTGTGGTTCTGTTGTTGTGGTGAACATAATTCTCTGTTTGATTTGGTGGTGTGTGGGTGGTTTTGCCTTTATGTTCCTGTCCGGTCCGGTTTGAGTTTTGTTTTTTGTTTGTATGTGCCGTTTCGATGCACTTGAAAAGCCCCCCCCCCCCTGTGCTAGTGGAGTGAAGTTAGTGTAGGCCATGATTAATTACTTGGCCTGGGCCTATAGCCTATTGGCCTACGTACAGTATGGTAAAGTACTCAGTAGTACTGTACTAGATTTAGTCGAATATTTGACAGTTACTTTAGCTTGGGCAAGCATGAAATCATTCCCAGTGAGGAGCACAATTAGGCCATTCCATCACATGCAAAAAGTTCACTGAACAAAGTAGTTAAATTATAAACAGAACTGGAAATAAGTGCCAAACATCGAATTTCTACTGTATGGTAGTTGTAAAAACTTTAAAGACAGACATCATCACCCCAAAGTATATTTTTAGTGTGGGGTATCAAAATTCTCAGTTGGTGACTGCTCTTTGATTGACATCAAAGTTTGAAAATTTGAAAGAGCAGAGTAGCTCACATTCCACACAAGGCAGAGAGAGAGAGCTTTTATTACATTTTATAGCCGTCTATGCTCATCAGGACATGGCCTTAAACAATAAAACAGGTTTATTCCTGCACAAGGAGGAGGGAGCTTCATACAGTTATGGGAGGAGCTAGAAGTTGCATAGTTGGGAGAATTGGAACTGTCTGGGATGGGGAAAATTCCCCTTTAATGGGGGAAAGGATCTAGAAGAATATACAAGACTCATCAGTGACTGCATGAAAAAAGCAGCAGTAAGTCACAACCAAGAGAGAACCTCTCATTTCAACTCGGGCTGAGAATTCCACCGACTTAATTACCACCTCTACAAGAAAAAATTTCCGTTTATGAACACTCACATACTGTATTTTGGAGTGAAGACAGTGTTACTTCAGAAATGTTTTACTACATATGCAGCTAGAAATGTGGACAATAGAGAACAACATTTGCTCTCTTTTAATTACAGATGAAGCGAAGAATTCGTGGCCCGCATGATGATGCAGTAGAGTACTGCAGGCAAGGCAAGGACAGAGATGGCTTTGAAGTTAAATTTGTCAGTGATTACATTGGTAAGTTTAGACCAGTTTTACAGTACTTGTGTGTGCGTGGACATATAGTTCTCTTAATTGCTTTTTACGGGCATTGATTGAATTTGAAGGAAAGCTGTAGAAAATTTAGACATACACAGTGAAAGCCTGGTTATCTGAAACCCCTTTTATCCATAGGGTGTCCTTTATTTTGCCTAACAGATATCCAACACAAGTAAATATCCACTACGTTTAGTTTAGTTAGTTAGACTGGATTTAACGACACATCAACACGAATGTGTTATGTAGTGTCAGCTAGATAGAACAGGGTAAGGGTAGGGTAAAACTAAAACTAAAAAAGGATTAAAAACATTGGGCAAAATCCTAAAGTCTTGACAAAAGCAAATGGTGTGTGTGTGTATGTGTGTGTGTGTGTGTGTGTGGGGGGGGGGTCATGTCAAAATTTCCTGTAAAGGCCACTTTCTTTGAGAAAATCCAAGATGAGAGTGGGGTCCGTGTGTTCAAACAATGTCTTCAGGTCTGGTACACTGTAATATTTCTGACGAATATGGGAGTATTCATAGCAGTCGACGAGAATGTGACTGACGGTGACATCGCAATCACAGGGGATGCAATATGGTCTCTCTTCCCCGTGGAGCAAATAAGCATGTGTTAGGTAAGTGTGACCGATTCGTGCCCTAGTCAGTACGAAATCATCTCTTCGTTTTCTAGGGGTTCCATTACCCACAGACCCGACCGTTGGTTTGACCTGGTATAATTTGTTCTCTGGGAAAGAATCCCACAGTTCCTGCCATTTTGATTTTATATAGCCGTTGATGTTAGGACGGTAATCAGTATGGGGTATGTGGAGGTTGGTAATGTCCATACGTTTAGTTTAACGCTCCATTACAATTGCAACAGAAACGCACTGCAGTGCCCAGTTTTCTTCTCTCATGACACCAATGATGCCGTTTAAAGGTGATTGACCCCAGATCCATTGAGCAGTAATCTTTAATAAGGGCAAAGAAGCAATTTCTGTAGCAGGTTTTTGGACAAAAGTCTTACTTCCCTTTATATATAATGCTCCTGCTAAAATGAGGCTGCTTTCATGGAGACATGAGATGATGTAGGCTTGATACAGTAGCTATGCCCATTTAGGTACATATGAGCTACTGCAGGTAATTCTGATGAATAGTGTATTGTGCCAAAAAAATTAAACAAGTTAAGCTGTCGAAAATATTACCAAGGGATTGAATTTCAAAAAGTTTGTCACCAGCTAGAAATTGCTAGTATGCAGGCCTGCCGTAGTGCCTTTAACTTACGTAGAATGAAATGCCAACTACAGTATATAGCTAAAACTGCAAACTTGTGTAATGGTCATAAGTTACTGATGTTAGTTAAAGCTAGAAAATTCTTGTTTGAAAATGCTAGTGCCATATATTTTCTACTAGCAACATTAAAATCCAACTTGAGTGATATGCGAAATTTCAGCTCAGTTTGGATACTTTCTACAGTCGATCTAATTGATCAGGTTAAGATTCAGAGTTGTGTAGTTTTATTTCTGTACTTTGCTACACAAGGATCCAATGGTCATAATTGGAATCAGTTTGCCAAGGCCTTTTGAATCATATTTTTGGACATGTACTGTAAGTACTGTATGTAATGGAATTACAAAAACAATAATTTGTGTACTCTGGGTTTTGGTTTCATGCAATGCACATGGTTATTCTGGCCAAATGCAACTTGGAAATATTTGTATCTCAATCTGTTTTTAAACTTTTGATGAGAAAACTCAAAATTGCCCTCATAAAAAAGTCCCACATATTTCCTACAGGAAGTCAGCGTGTGGAATTTATGTGGGTATTTGGGCATGTGGGAAAAAAATTCCGACATGCTCCCAAAAAATGTAATGTATAAATCTGCATTGTACAATAAAGAGTAAATGTTCCTGTGACTCACAGTGAGTCCAAAAGAAAATTATGTCTGATTTAAAAAGTAACTTCACCTAAAGATCTTGCCGAACTGTGACACTTGATCATGCTGTCTCTACTTCAAAATTTTTTGACTATCTATACTGTAGGTGGCATGCATCTGTGCAAACCCCAATCCATGTCCACAAGACAAAAATCCATGCAGCTGGTCTCCGATGTTGTATCCTTAAAGAGCTAGATGATTATGTTTGATAGTCCAAATAAGACCACAGCCTGGTCATGTCTTTCATAGGTTTCAAATTAGCTCATGATATATACTGTACGTCTAAGCAACACAATTTGGCTGTGGTTCCTTTTACAGCCAACATCCCATGGCCTGTATTCTGGATAAGACAGCCATGATGCTGAGGCCATACAGTTGAGTCCCAAAGAAACAGCACTCCATATACAGTCGCTTTCAAAACAGCACACAGTGTGTAGTCTACAGACTTCGCTACAACTGCAATGGACCTCCACTCTCACTGCTTGCTAGTACACTAAATGCTGACTGCTGTATACAACACAATGTTCAAGTACACACTACTTG
Organism: Holothuria leucospilota; assembly: GCA_029531755.1. Lineage (NCBI taxonomy): Eukaryota > Metazoa > Echinodermata > Holothuroidea > Aspidochirotida > Holothuriidae > Holothuria > Holothuria leucospilota. The sequence goes on along the minus strand of CM055961.1, from coordinate 21,263,341 downwards.
CTTTTCTATACAACTCTACAGTATGCATGCACCATACATAGAGAGCTCCTTTGAAAAGCATTTGTTGTACCATGGGCTTTGAATAACCAAGCACAATGGACTTCCTTCAGAGCTGTTCACTGCACAAGTGACATAGCCATTTTGTGGCTTCCCATATACGGGGAATTTAACTTCCCATATGGAAAATTGAGTTCCAATCCCATATTCGAAGGTGACATCCTATATGGGGCACTGAGCTCCCTATATGGGAATTTCACTCCCAGTATGGGAATTCTAAGTTCCTATATGGGAATTCAACTACTCCATGTGAGCAAGCTCTCACTTGGGAATATATTCCCGCATAATTCCCGTAGGAAGTTTTACTTTCCTACAGAAAATTGCAAATTTCTGTAGGAAATTCACATTTTCCTACAGGAATTATGCGGTGGGAATTTGTGGACTTTTTTTTTTATAAGGGGTACCGGTAGAAGGTTTCTGTCAAAACCCATGAAAAAAATGGCACAAAAAAATAAATTATAACTCAAAAGGTTGTCATTAAAGAGGGATTTACATCACCCCAAGTATGACTTTTACTTAGGGGAAAGCAAAAGTCTTAACTGGTGACTACTCTTTGATTGGCATCAGAGTTACAAACTTCAAAAGATGGAAAGCAGCTCATATTACACAGCATGCACAGAGAGTGTTTTGATTTCAGATTAGGGTCTTGTATATTATACTTACCAGGATATGGCCTTAAACAATAAACTGTTTGTGTCTGCACAAGGAGAAGCTTAAGACAGTTATGGATAGGGCTTAAACTATAACTTGGTTGGGAGAATTGGAACTGTCTGCATGAGAGAATTTGCTCTCTTGAAAGTTGGACAGACTTAATTTGTCCTTGAAGTTCTTCCTTGTTAAACAACTGACTCAAAAGGCCACATTCTTGCAGATTACATGGTCCGGTGACTGCCTGTACTTGAAGGGAATTTGATCTCCCAGTCTTTTTTTCGGTCTGTGAAGACCTGGTAGAAATTTCAAATTTGTTGTTTGCCGCGGTTTTCATATTGTTAAAATATGGGCCAAGTCGTGATGCTATCGACCAAGTCATTACGTCCACTTCAAGGGGAAGTTTTTCTAATGTGGGATGAGAATATTTCCCATTTAAAGAATTTCTAAAGTTTGCAAATTGTATGTTTTCAAAAGGGCTTGAATCTTTTGAAAATTGTTGTACCACTAACCAACCAAGAATACATCTATATGCAAAAGAAGGTTTTAACTACTGTGTAGATTGTACCTGTACGGTGTTCAGTATCGTAACTCAGGGCTTGAAATAAGATTCAGAAGGGGGCAGCCAAATGGCTCAGGGATGGCACCAGGATTTGCCTGACAGAGCGGCAAAGCTCCCCGATGGGGGACCAGCAACCCCCATACCCTGACAAAGGTGATGAGTTTCGAAAAAGGACGACAAATGTAAACTTTTTTACCTTTTTGTGGCAAAAGTTTGAAAATTTGGGGGTGTTATTGAAGAAAATTGTAAAAATTTGGGCTTTTTTCAAGGAAAAGTGGGAAATTTGGGGTCTTTGTTGACGCTGAATCTGCCCTTCCTGTATATGAGCAAAATCAAGTAAGTAGATCCTCCGGGCCACCGAAGGTCATTGGGATTACATATTATATCGTGTGTGAATTAAACTCCCCGACGAAAGTGGAAAATTTCCCCTAAGGGGGCCATGGCCCCCTGCCCCCCTGGCGCCACCCCTGAAATGGCTCTCAAATTTTGAAGGGTACCACAGCCATTGAAGGGCACCGTGACGGCCAAAAATTAAAAGCAGAAGGGCACCGACAGCCATGTTTGCACCGGGTCCCTGGGTTCCCGGCCGAAGATATACCAACCTGCTAGAATAATAATTCTATCCGCCGGGTCACGCGTTTTTCTGTGGTTTGTTTTGATCTTGGCAAAATGGCATGGTTATTGCAATTTACAAAATGTATTTTCCTTCATCTCATTCACGATGTCGGAATGAAGTTTTTTTTCCCGTTCCGGAACTTGCTTCTTTTAAATTGCACTAAACACCTGAAACAAGTCCCTCGATGCGTGTTTCTAACTGTTCATGTGTACATCAAGCCAGGCCTATGCAAGGAAAGGAAACCACATACCATACTGTACATTTCCCATCAGCCTATCTACTTGATAAATGAACGTAAATAAGACAGTTTATATACATTACTTGCACACAGCGCTTGTGGATATGATTGGGAACGTTCGGAAACTAAGGCCGAGAAGTAGCGTGGAAAAATGTGCTGGAAATTATAATCAGTACATATCGTTGCCGTGCAATCCATATCCAGATACATACACGTGTATTGGCTTGACTTCTGTTACTAGATTTCATATTTATTACTTAAACAAAGATGACATGTTTTCACAGAAGTAAATTTTGGTAATACAGTTATGTCTGCATAAGCTTTGTACATATTACAACCTGAATAAGAATCTTTTGTCTCAAATCGATCCCGAAAACTTCGTATTTTTTGGTGGAAACACTTTTTTGGCAGCAAAATTCAGGTCATCAGCTCTAGCTAGTACATATTCTTTCAAGGGGTAACCGTGCTCTGTGTGCACGAAAAATCTTCTATCCTGTTACTTTTATCCTGTTGCTACCATAAATACTAAATTGATTCCTATTCATATGTTTTTCATAGATATTCAAACTATTTGCAAATTTTCTGCATCCAACGTTTTCAAAGAGAGGCCAAGAAAGAACAGAATATTTCCTCCATTTTTTGTGTACCCCCTATTTGCTAAAGTGGAGCGTGTCAAAGTCACCTTCACTGCTTCAGCACAACATATCGAAGAGAGCTTCTAGTCAGGGACGTTCTAGTTTGTTGCATTTTTTTTTTTTTGTTGTTATATTTGGTAAAGCTTTGATAAGGTGTAGAGTAGGCATCAGACAATCAGAAAAGTATGTGCTCCATTTTTTTTTTTTTTCATGTGCAAGGGGGGTAGCCAGCTCATTAAAAATGACCGCCATTTTGGCTGATTTGGCTCAAGAAAGGCTCTGCTGCGCCAAGATTTGGGGTCTGAAACTTTTTTAGGAGTAAAGGTGGTAAAATATACACAGTCGTCTCTCAAAATATACTGAAAGTTTTTCCCAAAATATTGATCCGTTATGTTGTAGTGACCTGTCGAATATGGCCCTTTTCGCCAAAATTCGGCAATCTTGGCGCCGGGGACAAATTTGAGTACCAGATTCTCTTAAAGTGTGTATGCCAACGACCTTAACTTTTGTTAATGGGTAGTCCTATAACAGAAGGCCAGTACGCGTATTAGTATGTGAAAATCTGGAAACGCTCATATTACTTACGCATAAAGTAACAGGAAGGGTGAAAGTTGTGCGAATTGTAGGCGCCAGAAGTGCCCACGCACGCGTGTCTTAAGCGTATACTGTTTTACGTACAGTGTACACTAAAAAAAAACAGTTTGCGCATTAAATTTTGCGTAAGGGTAGCTAGGGTTACATTTACACGTACATGTATACAATGTTAGTACAGAAGTCAGATGTTGCAAGGTTTACGGTCGGGCACCTTATTGGTAATGCACTTCTGGTACCCAGGTACAAATTTCCTACCCGGTGGAAACACTGATTTGTTAACTCTATTTTCATTCCTGAACTTTGTGTAAACAAAGGACCACCATAGGCTATGCTTTGTAGGGCAGGGAATGTTAATCATAGATAACTTGACAAAAACGTACAGGTTTATCACTGTATCACATTTTTATTGAACAATTTTCTCATTTAGAAGATGTTACAGTGTTTCAAATTTGATCTAAGTATAGCCCTACGTATGTACGTGTTTTCTTTTTTTTTTTTTCTTTTTTCTTTTTTTTTTTGCACACCACTTCAATGGCAAGACCACTACTTCATTCTCACAGTAGGCTAAACTAGCGCTACAAAGTGCACATAAGTCAGCTCAACCTCTCTCTCTACGTTTCATCTTTCACCGACCAAAGCAAGGCTGATTTCCCCCACAATCGATCCAAGTCCACGGGGACCCACGCAGGCTTACCACAGGCAGTGCAAAGGTTCCATTGACTTAATATGTACAAGTGAGTCGATGTCTGTGCAACAGGTACATTCAAGTATGTTTGGTTATGTGTGAGTAGTGAGATCGAGTACGGTACTTTCTTTTCCAGAAATTTCTTGCTTTTTTGTGCATCACTTTCTATAACTATACCCAGGAAGGGCACCAACGGCCACACGCCAAAGGACAGGGCCGCAGTTTTGGCCGCCGGTGGGGGTTAAATTTCACGCCGCACTGCGGCCATCGGCAAGGGCATGACAGTTATTGTCGTCAGTGCCGTTGGTTAGATTGAGCCCTGGTAACACTGGCTTCAATTGGTGCAGTATTTTCAACACTTTATATTGCATATCATTCGACCATCAGGGAAAGTCGCTAACTGCACTTTTGCTAAACTAGTATGAAACATACTTTACACCTTACACACCCATGCCGCTAATTTGCCATTGTGCAGGGTCAAGGGGAATGTCACATTTGGGTCAAAACATAAAGTACATAGAACACAGTCATATGAGGTATTTCGGGACAGCTAATAAGTTGAATATTAACATGATGTTTACAGAACAAAAATATTCCAGTTCATTCAAAAGTTATGCCCCATTGAATTAAGTGCTGACTTTTAGCTTTTTTTACCACAGCTGCCGCGGAATTATTGGAATATTCTCAAAATGACTTTTTTCCTCATTTGAAAAGGATTTAGAGACAAAACCTTTTGACACTGGTAGTCACAGTTAATACCAAGCATTCTATGGCCACATTTCCTACTCAATATGTTTAACTTGTTAAATAGCAGTTATTTACTAACTTGTCCCTCCGTTACCTGTCTCTCCGTTACTAAAAAGTGCATTTTTTTCTATTTCTCAGTTATCCAATGAAAGAAAACTTTATAATTTTGTATAAAACAGGTCCCAGGGATATACCTTTAAACCAATGTCAAATCATATCCTTTGGCTCCTTTTACACTTCACAAAACAACAATCAAACAGGTGTCCCTCCGTTACCGGTAACGGAGGGACAAGTGTGCAATGCTCAGTACTGTACATAGATTGCTGGTTTCTTACAGTATGCAGTATGGTGCCAGTTTTCCTGGAATTGTGCACTTGTTGGTAAGCTATGCTGCAGCCTAAGTACAAGTTTTCAATCATTCATCAGATATCAGCCGATGGTAACAGGTCAATGCTGTGTACAGTGACTATTGGTAGCAATCATCCTGTATAGTATAGTCAGGGAATACCAAAACCAGCACGGGCAACCCCAGATTGTCATATCAGGCGTTAATGGTTGTGAGGTAGACAACTAGAAACTTAAAACTGCTTCTACCATATCTGCTATGTAGACAGTCTTCCAGCGTTCACTCCCACATAATTTCACCAATTGAAAATCACACAAATATTGGACTGATCTGAACATCCTACGTAGAGCACACTACATTATTTACACTTATATGCACTGTCTTACAAACAGGTCTGCCAAAAGTCTTCAACAAATTTGTAGGACAACCAAAATACTACCAGGGAAAATACACTAAATACTGGGAAGTTGGTTGTTTTGTACAGCCATTTACTACAAATCATACCAGTACATTGTGTAAATGATACTTCAGTAGTAAGGATTTTCTGTTAAAATTTTCCCCTTCCTTTGTCTAATTTAGCAAAGCTTTCTGAAAAGGGTTATTTTTAAACTAGCATAAATATTCGCAATGTTGCAGATATGACAATCTTCAAGGGTTACAATCATGTGTGATATTACTGTTAGAGAAGATTAACAAAAAGTTTCAACTGAATACATAAACCTTTCTTTCATATACTTATGCATCACCAAAAAAGTAATATCTTGCATTTTTAGTAGTGCATTCCTGAAACTAGAACAGCAATGCTGTTGTGTAGCTCACACAATTTCTCTTGTCTGTTAAAAGTAGAAACTCACAAAACCAAATTTTATCATTTATTCATCTGCTCCAAAAAACCTCCTTACCTTTACAAAGGCAAATGGGAGGGAAGAGAGGAGCGTAATATTAAATAGAAATCAAAACCCATCTGTAAAATCACAAATGTGTTAAGGAATGTAAACCTGCAACTGACATAGTTTTATGACAGATAGCTACAAATATCACTGCATATTTTCTCATATCAAGCAAGCCTGCAAAGGCTGTATACACTTTTATTAGCAGCAAGACTGAAAAAAGTTTGTATGATGTACCTATGAACTGTTCAAGTATTGCAAAGTACATTTAATTGCACCTTTGATTCCACAAGTAAACACTGCATGGTTTGCACTGATCAAAATAAAACAGACTCTCAAAAAGCTCCTAAGTACTGCACTTGAACTTAAAACAGTTAAATTGCAATTACTTGACTTGACCAATTCAATTGAACAGAACAGAATGGGAGATATCCCCACAATTAATAAGTTAAGCCTATTTTCTTTCATGTGTTAAGCCACACTGACCACAGAGTTGCTTCAGACTGTAGAGGCCACTTGATGAACAAACACGTGTGTTGATGGATTGAATTTCAAACAGCCTGCATATCCATTTGCAAGATGACAACTGAACACAAAACCAAGCACACTGCTATCAGTACAATAGACCCTTTTCCAAATAGCAATTACAAAGGATTGTGGGATAGAGTTTTGGTACATGTTGTTTTTGGCCACAGTAAAATGCCATTGACAAGAACGTCGCACACCAAAAGTCTGTCCCACAATCCTTTGTAATCGCTATTTGGAAAAGGGTCTATGGATAAACAGCTAACTGTTCAGCAGGCACAGTGAACTCAGCTCTACAAAACGGTTTTAAAACCCAACTTAACTTTCCTATATGGAATGCAAATAGGTAGGTGTAAATGCTCTGCAGACAATCATATCACAAAATTTCAGCCCCAAATCTCCTCACATCAAAAAGAAGAAGACTTTTTGTTGAAAAGTTGACGCCATCAGCCCCATTTTATAACCTCAGGCATGTACTGTGTACATGTGTGAGCTAAAAAGGAACTTTATTGTAGGCCTATATATTACAGTTGTTTTTTTCAGTTGAATTTGATGATCATTGCTATTCAACTTCTGTACTGTATTTTATAATCATGCCTTCATCTTATAGATAATGTATGTGCAGGTATGCAGCTATGATGGTTGGCAGTTATGTTTTGAGAAAAATAACAAAACTTAAAACTCAAAATACTGCCTTGAAGTTATCAGTAACCAAGCTGTAAAGGTCAGCAAATTCATGATTCTGCTCCCCCTTCCCTTGGTTTTTCTTTTTGATTTGGTTGAGTGGAACTTCCATTTTGATCTTTCCTCAAGTCAGAAAGCTCACTCAAAATCCTTTGCACATGTTCGTCTGCAGCTTTAAATGGATGGAGAATTTATCTGCAGTTCTGGAGAGGAGTCCGGTCGGTTCTAGCCGGTACTAACAAGTGCCGACCATTACTAGAGAAAAAAAAATACATACTACTGACCACCACTTGTGGACTTATGCTGACCAGCACTCTAGTCCAAGCTCCGCAATCCTTGGCAGCGGCACCCGGTTAGGTTGAAATAATGACGGTAGAGGAGGACCTCGATCTGTCCTCAGACTCAGCGATGTCGGATGGCGGGGAGCGTGCCTCAGAGCCTCCTCCAAAGGATCCACCTTCGGGGGAGGGTTGGTTTGATTTGTGTGAGGGGGAGAGGCCAGAGTCTGCACTAAAGAGGTCGGCTTCGGGCGAAGTATCAGACAGGGGAACCCCTCACTCTGGAACGCCCGTACCGAGCCCACGGATTAAAAAGAAAGGTCCCAGTCAGAGTATTTAGTGTGAATGGTTTTGCCTTTGTGTCCCGGTTGTCTTTTGGGGTTTCTGTTCTGTTTGTGTCTGTGCCCATGCATGCCACAAAGTTTGTTTGGTAGTTCAGTGTAAATAGGTTTGCTTTGTTCCATATTAGGTCCGTCCGGCTACAAGCATGTAAAGAGCACATCACATTGTTAATATTGTAAATAGTGGGGGTTGGCCACATGAATGCTGCCCTGGTGTATATGCTTTTTAAGTGCATAGAAACGGACACTTGTCAAACAGAAAGACCCAAAACCGGACCGGCAAAAACGCAACTGTGAACTATTTACAAAACTATTATACATGAAGCTGGCAAACGAAAAATTCTGTGGCTAACATGTACAATCACCCCCTGCCCACCCACCACACAGGACTATTTACAAAGGAAAAACTAATGGAAGCAACACAATATTTACAGGTTAACCGTCACCCGGCCCGCCCTTACCGAAACGAGTGGACCCCACCGCCTGCCGAACGTCGTCCCTGGCAAACGAACGAAGTCAGCCTCCACCCTGAGCTTAATCTCTGTCCACACACCGACGCCAGGAGGACGTCCGCGGGCCTCCCCTCTCCCCTAGATACAATATAACACCGGTCTCTGCACAAGGCCAGCTTTATGGAGGCCGAAACAAAGGTAAGCATCCCGCGAAAACTTGTATTGCATCGCGGGGTTGACAGACCATACAAAGCGTAGTCCTGGCTGACCGCCCAGGTGTTGCAAAACGTGAGGCGATCAGCCAGGACTTGAAACCACTCCCACAGGAGGGCCACAAAGCCACACTGCCAAAACACATGGGGCACACTCTCCCACCTTGTGCATCCAGTGCGGGGACAAATGCCATCTCCAAGACGCCACCGAAGGCGCTTGAGATTCGTTACGATGGCGTCGTGTGCGATCCGCCACAGCAGGTCCCGCCGGCGGTGATCGAGTGACCTGCTGTGGACTACACGCCACACTTCCGGCCCTGACGCATAGTCGTTGGGTTGGACCTGACCAACCAAGTCATCAAAAATGGACCGGTACAGGTCCCCCGCACTGGACTGCGAAATGTCCCCAACAGTTGACATGATACGGAAAGTGTTCCTCATCTGACAGTATGCCTTCGTGGGCCTCCAACTGTGAGGTACACTGTTGCTAAACAGGGTAGGCAAGAACCAACGGAATGATAATCCACCCCAATAACGGACAAAGTAGGCAAACGGCATCCGACTGTCGACGGCACTAAAAACACATTTGGTCAGGAGAAAACGGAGCTTTGAAGGAAAGTGCACGAGGCCCAATCCCCCCTGCCTAGGAACCTGGTGTATATAGTTGTTCCTTGTGTTTCATGTCACGTCCGGTGTTGAACTCTTCTGTTGATGTAGATGGATATGTAAATAGTTTTGCCTAGTGAGATTGTAAATAGTCCTATGTAACTGGCTTGGGTGTAAGGTGGTTTGTACATAGTTATCGCAGAAATTTTGTTTGCTAGCGCAATGTACAGAATTCTGTAAATAGTTCACCGTTGTGTTTTTCGCTGGTCAGGTTTAAGTTCTCCTTGGTTTCTGCGTGCCCGTTTCTACGTACGTAAAAAGCAGCAATGTGTTATGTAGTGTCAGCTAGACAAGAAAGGTAAAACTAAAAAAGAAAAACATTGGGAAAAATCCTAAAATGTCTAGACAGCAAATGCGGGAGTCATGTCAAAACTTCCTGTAAAGGCTACTTTCTTTGAGAAAGTCCAAAATGAGAAAGGGGCGTTAACAGGGACCAGTTCAACCATTTACTGAAACCAGTTGCAGACTGGTTTAACGGGGTTTAGAAATGGACTGGCAAATGCATGCGTTTAAGCATGCCTGAGGGTAGGGACCACGGAGACGGAGTGGGGCGGGGGGCTTTAGCCCTCCCATTTTTTCTGCCGTGGACATTTTGGGATTACACTGCTATTATTATTAGGCCACTTTGATGATTAACCCCCACTTCAGAATTGGCTCTACGGCCCCTGCAGGGGCAGCTCCGTTTCGCATCTTGGTCAGCTCACATGATGCCGAAATAGGGAACCCCCTCTCCCAGCACCTCCTTTAGCCACTGGTTCGGTAACCACCTCCTACTTAGCGTTACAAAAAAGATCAATTCCAAGTGCCAATCATCTCAGGCACCCCACCTTTTGTTAACATATAATCCCAGTGAAGAAATGCTAGTTCACAGTCAGTGGAGTGAAGGCACCAGGTTTCAAAAGTGGGAGGGGGAAATTGCGGGCAAAGAAAAATGTTATGGGGACAAAACTTTTGCGCGCATAGCGCGCAGCGGCCCGGCTGGGGCACAGGGGCCCCGCATTGAAGCCAAGTTGGGTTTCATGGGGCAAAGCCTTGGTGGGATCCCCGGAAGCTCTTAGGTTTAAGCATATAATCGGATGAAAAGATTCGCAGGATAGGTATACTTTGCTGAAGTAGATAGGGTGCAGGGGCTCACAAAAACCCCAAGTGGATTCCATCAAGCAAAGTCCTGGTAGCGAGTTCGACCAAGAGGAAAGCCCCGGAGACTCTTGTGTACTAGCAAATTTAGCAAAAAATTAAGTCTCACTATACAGGGGGCAGGTGTTAGGGATCTGGGAGGGGGAAAAGCTTCTGACTAGGGAATTATCCAATTAACCACCCGCACGGTGCCTTAAACTGAAAATTTATTCATGACAGGACCACACTAAATGACCGTACACTCTTTAACACGTCCTTCTATTAATGACTCTATTGGCGTTCCACGATAAATCACAACTAAAACAGTTAAGCCGACAACTTGAACGTTGCTGTTAGCACCTCCATCTAAACACCGGAATTTGTCGACCACCTACTCCCAGAACTACTCTCACAATCACAGTAAGTTGTATATTGAGTTTTATCATCTTTGAATCAACCATACAGCTCATATCAACGAAAAAAGAAATGAAAATTTGTTCAGTTTCTGGCAGCCTTTGTGCAGGGCACCAGGCCGTAGCCTAACAATAAAGTGTATAACAATTACAGTAATATATGTGTAGCCTAGTGTTAGGTGAACTGCACATAGTATCATAGTGTGGCCAGACCCCCAAACCAGTTACTCAGGCCTAATGTTAGACGTATTATACAATAGGCTAAGTCATAAATAAATAGCCTAGTGTAATTAACAGTCATATAGGCCCACCTAATTGAGTTGTAGCATTTACCAAAACATGCTTGATATAATTCAGTTACGCTATCCTCAGGAAATGACTGGGCACCGCTAAATGACAAATCGCCCTCATTTTGTGTGGGCAGTACTATCCTTTGAAGAAATGGAAGAGAGATGTGTGTTTCCCATTTTCCACGCTTTAGTCTTCAGCATAAAGACTCAACAGTTAGGCAAGGGCAAGCCAGGTAACCCCCAGCAAACCAAGCGCTAAAATAATAGGCTAAAAGGCACTGAAATTGATGCGGCCACTGTAAATGACACCCCTTCGAAAATTTACTAGCTACAGTACATCTGCAATATCTCTATAGTAACGTTACTACAGCAAGACCAACAGTCTTGAACCTATGAAGTGATTTGTTTATCACAATAACAAATTTAATTCAGGTATGTAGGGTACCAAAATGTGATTGTTTATTTCATTCTAAATATCGTTTTTCCAATTATAAGGTGCACAAATTTCGGGCCCATCATCTTACTGTACTACTCTCCTACAGTAGGCTAGATAAGTCATACATGAATTTGGCCACTTACCAGACTTTGTGGCTCTTCCATTGTGGCCCCTTAAGTTGGGTAAAACCCCTAGAGCCCCCTAGGCAGAGTATTGCTCTGTCTGGAATAATTTACAGTAACTATTTTGAATAATTGTTTACAGCACTGATATTTTTGGTTAGTCCAGACAGGAATAAATAGAAAAATTATACAGTAGATTTGTTTTTCACTAATTGCTCACTATCATGCTCCTGTAGGGTGAATGAATGTCTACTTATTTGTATCTTTGTACTAAAATCATTTGATTAACTCAGTTCTATTCTCATAATTCGATTAAACTAGGCCCTGTTGGTTTTCAGATTCCCTTCAAAGAATTTCAGTGTGGTCTGATTTTGATTTCAGCAGTGTTAAAAATAGTGCCTTCACTGCATTCCCATAAAATAATTTCACATGCAAACTTTTATTTACAATTTAAATATTTAGACCCTACACCCTACAGTACTTAATGTTACCAAAATGAAAAAAAAAAAAAAAAAAAATGCATGATGGCATTTGAACAAATATTTATTATTCTTGATATAACAGGGAAACCTCACTGTCCATCCTCAAAGGGTCCATATAGTTGTGTATACAGGACAAGCTTGGAAGGAAAGATAATCTGCATCAGGCTACACAAGTCATTCTGCAAAAGATGTACAGAACCTGCACCTGTACTGTAGTGCCACCTGGTACAGTTACTGTACTGTAACTGTGCATCCTGTGAGTTGAAGCTGTGAAGTTTAATTGTGGAAGTTCCACATTTTGTGCTGTACGTGAATATGCATGACTTGTGCAGAATTTGTATCAGACTTTCAACCAAGGTTAGAGTCTTCACCTGAACTAAGTGTTTACCTTGTTGAAACATTTAATCATAACCGCTGTTAGTGATGAAAGTGAGACTGTATTCCTTTAATGTTTGTTTTAGTTTTAAGAATAACAAAACATTAAAAGAGCTGAGCTGTTACTCAACAAGTACTGAAATGGAACTGCAATACATTGTAACAACAGTAACAGTGCAAAAGACATTTTCTGTGACACATTCTTTTTTGTGGGACTTTTACTTATGTCAGGCATCATATTAGTGCTGGTTCTTGAAACAGGAATTTTGGGATGTTTAATTAGAGAAAGATACTGCAGCAGAAGCTTTCAGTACCTGTGTTGTGGCTGTATTCATGATTCCACACCTGTTTCACCATTTTGAAACAAAGGGTAATGCATCATGTCAGTTGATAAAAGAATTAGGTGAAAATTTAGTCCTCTACTGTATTTCTAAAGGAGGAAACCATAAAACTGTTTCATGTTACAATACTGTTCATCACAAGCTTTCATCTTCAGAACTGTTGAAATGACTTTCCAAATGAAATTCCTGAAATTGCACACTGCTGGTGTACTGGACATATCTCACTTCGACTTGTACAGTGGAGTGGTCACTAAAGCAAACCTGTTCGATGTAAAATAAATTTAGGTTGGCACCTTTGTGATTTTGGTGGGCTCCCGACTTGGACTCATTTTCTCCACTCTCCGAATGTATATTGCATGTTCTAGTGCTGTAATGTAGTGGTATTGTGGATCATTTTGCACATGATTGGAGTGCACAAATTGTGTGTAACCTACTATAAGTATATGAGTAGGCCTAACTTCTTCATGGAGTGTCAGTACAGTAAGTCTCTACATTTATGGTCTCTGGAAAGCTGTGCTGTCCCTAAACTATGGACAGATAAATGTGCCACTACAATACTTTGTGATCATCCTTGAGAGGCTGAAGCTATGAAAAATATGGCTTGATTAGTGATCTTAAAATGATAGTAGAATGTACTATGAAGCAATGATACTATTGAAGTACTACTTTTGGCTTGTTCAATTAAGTTCATTTTTGTCTCATCACAGTAGGCTATATTTGATCCCCCACAGTAAGTAAACATTGCAGTTATTTTAATGTAAAAGCCTTCAGTGTGGAGTGAGGCCCGCTGTGCATAATAGTATGTTCGGTAATACATGAAAATTGTTGTTTACAGTATTTTAGTTTTTAATTGAATGTTTTCCTATGAGAAACTGTCTGTGGTGCTGTCTCATAAAAAAAAAAAAAAAAAAAAAAAATTGGCGAGACTCAATGACTTGGCCTGTGAGAGTGATTAAGGGCTTACATTTTCTCATTGATTCGAACTGTGTTTCTCAGTGACTTAGTGTCATTACAAAGCTTGGTATTGAATGAGATGTCATTTATTCTTGAAAGAATGAGAATGAGAACCCATTTAATTTCAAATGAGATTTCCTACAGTGTTTTGTCTCATTAAAAACTTGAATGAGGCTCATTGAGACATTTTCAATGAGATTGAATAATTCGGATCAAATAAATCAAATCAGTTGAATCAAGGCAGAGCATTGCCTGCTTGCTATAATATGGGATCAAACACAGTTCTGTAGCAGTTGCCACAGTATTGAAAGAAGTGTCATTTCCATGGTGGAAATCCCAAGGCTCAACAAATGAGTGGGAAGGCATGCAGTAGTCGCTCTGTTATCTTAGCATGGATAAGCCATTGTCTGAATATGCACCGGTTATCCTTAAGATTTTTTTCTTCTCACAGACCTCTAATCCAGTGCTAATACATATGGATGGTTCCACACCTTCCAAGATGGCATTATTCAAAATGATTGCAGATGGGAAAGACGTTGCTTGCTGTTCCTATTCTTGTCGGCAGTGGCAACCTGGATTACAGCCTCCTATGTCTTGTAGCTCGAACAGGCGGAATTAGAACCAACGGCCACTTGCGTGCTGCCCCCCCCCCCCGGCAAAAGAAAATATTTGAAGGGAAACCTTTTCTTTTCAAAAGATGTTTCAGTCGTAACTAAACTGTTTCATTTTGTTGTAACTCGAACAGGAGAAATTTCAAGCAACGAACCTTGAAGAGCTGGCTGTTGTTAAACGAGGGCCTCCTTGCAGGTGCCGGAACCACCCCAGGCACCTAAACTAGCACCAGAACCGCCTGAACAACTAGCCCCAAGAGACGAGGGGGCGCCTTGTGACCTCTTGGAGTTACTTCGCATATATTGTGATTTGCAGTTCAAAATTTACCTACTTAAGTGATAAACTCAAACAAGCCATCCACGTGTATTGAAAGTTTAACTCCCTTATTTCTTCCACATTGGACAAGAACTTACCCTTCACATTATAACAGACAAAATGTGATCAATCGTCGTTTGGTTCAACTTGGCCAAATGGTTTTAGAACCTTTTGAACATTAGAGACTAGCTGGTCAAGTGTTTATGTGTGTAAAGTGTAAATAGTGTAAATAGTGTACATACTGTAAATATAGCAAGTTGACTCCGCCCCGAACCCCTCGTGGCAGGTGGACCCCGCCCCGGACCCCACGTGGCCCCTTGGGGCAGTTTGTGATGATTGTTTGGTCTGGTGTTTTGGTTTTTTGGTTGTTGTTGGGTGGTGGTGGTTTGGTCTGGTGTTGTCTTTCGTTGGCGGTATGTAGTAATATTGGTTTAGGGTGGCGGGGGGGGGGGGTTGGTTTGTGGTGTATTTGGGTTGCCAGTGTGTGTGTGTGGTTCTATTGTTGTAATGAACATAATTTTCTGTTTGATTTGGTGGTGTGTGGATAGTTTTGCCTTTGTGTTCCTGTCCGATCCGGTTTGAGTTTTTGTTTTTTTGTTTGTATGTGCCGTTTCGATGCACTTAAAAAAGCAGTTTATAACAGTAAAGAAACAAAAACTTTTAATACTTTTGATGCCCCCTGTGGGGTGGGGATTGCAGAATATGCCCACGGTATTCCCCGCGTGTCGTAAGAGGCGACTAAAGGGGAGGACCTGCACTGTATTTGAAAACAAACTTGACCCGTATTTATCTAGTTGAGACACTATATAACACATTCGTGTTGGTGTGTCGTTAAATCTCATCTAATTACACTAGCGTCGGCGCAGTAAAATAAAAAAAATCAAAACTCACTACTTTGAGTGATCTACATTGTTAATTACACAATTCTAAACATACATACCAATTTTTACCAAGATCCGACTAGTAGTTTTCAAAATATACCAAATTTTAAGCGTCTAAAATCACACCAGATCCTCCAAACCGCCGTACGCTTAAGCATTGCACAAGATGCACTAAACTTGGTTGACAACAACAACAAAACTAAGCACAACGCAAAACTTGATTATTCATTACGCGTTACGTAGTCCGAACGCGTCGCGTGTGAATATTCAACGTAACTGGGGGAGGTGAGATCAGCGATCATGCGTGCGTCACGAGAACGTTCTTTCTGTGCACAAGCAAGACATAAACTAGCGACATAGCACGTACGCATACACGTACACACAATCAGTACGAACTAGTTAGTACAGCTGGCCTACAAACAACGGTATCAGAATTTGCCAAGCAGAATTGAACTTGATGTAACGGCAAGCGCGGTAGTACACAATGCATAGACCAGGCTGGTATGGTAGCACTGGCATTAATGCAAGTCAAAATTACTCATTCGATCGTTCACAAAATTTTTTACGAAGTGACACGTATATACATAGCTAGTACAGAACAGTGGAGTCTGTGTGAAGTGATTGATTATAATAACATGCGCAGCATTGTAACTGAACTGCCGAATATAGTTTAGTTAATAAGGGATTGTTGTATTGCAATTATAGTCTTGCAGAGTGTGGAAATGGAATTTGACGAGATCGGGTACATATTTTTATCAACTGCTGTGAACCATACAAACAAAATTAACGCAAGTTAGTTTGGCAATTGAAATTAGCGCTAGCGGTTTCGATGATTCGTTTGCCGCATGTGATTGTGGTTTATACATGGGAGCTCAGCACACAGTGTATTGTGTTCCCTATCTTCGCGAGTCCCGAATTTCGTGCAGTACGTATACATATACCATTAATCCTAAATCTAATTGAGGCTGCGCCTAAATGCACGAAATTAGGGGTCTCTATCAAAGAGACGGTTTTTATGCATTTATGTCACAAAACCACACACAATTTTTGCATATTTGCGATTGGTATAAAACTGACCCGTGACCGTGCAAAATGACTTTCAGGGGGCTACATAGGCCTTTTAGGGGGTGGAATATGTTAAAGCAATACTAATCTTTGCAGTAATTTTTTTTTTGGGGGGGAGGGGGTGGAATATGTTAAAGCAATACTAATCTTTGCAGTAATTTTTTTTTGGGGGGAGAGGGTGGAATATGTTAAAGCAATACTAATCTTTGCAGTATTTTGGGGAGGATCTGTTAGGGCCCTTTTGTTTGCCCCCTCCCCCCAACTACAGGCCTTTTAAATGGGAAGATTTGCTGAATTTCTCAATTTTTTTAAACATCTTGTAGGTACGAGTGTGTTTTATTTATCTTGAAGGTTTAGAGGATGTGCCCATGTGCAGCTGACTACTTACTGGTGCAAAATTAAGACTGAAGAGACTGCAGGTGACAGAGGGCTAATTGATGACAAACATAAATCTGAAATTGGCAGTTACCAACTCCACACGATTGTTTACCAATTTTAAGTTCATCACTCCACTTTGTAATAATAGCCTGTTATGAATAGATCATCCCCCACCCCGGGGGGGCCAGGACAGTTCAGACCAAAATATTTTTGTGAAGTCATACCCAACCCCTACCCTGAATTCTCAGTGGTAATCCTCATCACCTTTAAACATTAACTCAAATCTACCCTTTTAATACCTTGTTTGGTTATGGGCTCTTCAGTCAAGAAGCTGTGCCCCCTTCCCTCCCTTAGCCTTGGATCCCAATTCTTCATTGCTGTCCTTGTGTATAAATGAATGACCAAGATCTCCTTCAATTCACTGTCTTGCCATGGGCAACATGGGACAAGAGACCCTTTAATTTTTCCCTTCGGTACTTATATTCTACGGGGGAAGGCCAAGGATGATTGCCATAGAAGGGTACCCTCAGCTGATAAAACTGTGCATGGTTTTAAGGCGGGAGCTCCTACTTCTGCAGACAAACTATGCCTTATTTAAGGAATCAGTATAAGCACTGGTGTAGTCAGGCTTTTAGTTAGGGGTGACCATTTGTACAAATGTACTGGGTTAGCTATGTACTCCCTTCCTTTTAGCAAAGAAATATCCCCCCTTTTTTTTCTCCTTTCACTGTGGCTTGCAATGGCCACCTAAAAATATATTTTTTTGTCCCTTTGACTGTTTTTTGGCCACCTGGTCACCGCTTCATCTACTGGCTACACCAGTGAATATTAAACTTACCTGTTTCCTTCCTTGCCCAACAGTTTCCATGGACAGAAGCTGGCATATAGCTGAAACTCAATGTAGCTGGACCTGCAGAGCACAGTTGCTTTCTATGTAGTCGGTCATTCCTAACAAATTGTGAAAACAGTGCTGTCCAAGTCAGTAAGGGTTTTGTGATAGGTCATTATGTTTATCGACTTTAAGCTGCCACTTGGAGCCATCATGGAAGATGAACGAAACAGTAGAAAGCCGACTGGCACCATCCAGCAAGGGCTGTTTTAATGAACCCATTCAATAGATCACAGGATATTTTACACAGCAGACACCAGTGTAATTCCAAACCATGACAATTGTAAATGTGTTGATGGGGCAGGTGATTGAGGGTTTTTTTTTCATGGGTGGGAAATGTCCTGGGGAAGATTGGTCTTGGATGGGAAATGTTAAAAAACTGGGGGGTGGGGGTGGGAAAGGGGTATCTGGTCACAGGGGGACTGAGGCAGAGAAGATTGGAAGCAATCTAAAAGACTTGAGACTAAAACAGTGTTAAGATTGAGGTAGTTCAGTATCGGTATAGTTTATTTAGGGAGGGTTAACAGGTATGAGGAATTGAATTACATAGTTATTTAACCCCCTCACCATCCACACAAGGGTCCCCAAGTCACCTCATGGTCTCTGAATTTTTTTTTTTTTTTTTTGTATTTTAGGCACTGCAGACAAAGGCATAGGAAGCGAGTGGGGCTCTGGGGGTGTAGCCAGGCAAACAAAAAAGGAGTGGGGCAAAAGTACGCTTCAGCCCCCCGCCCCCTCAATTCAGTTCAATTCAATACAACTTTTCAGTTGTTGCCTGTGTATAGTGTTAAAACTTTGCAGAATTTTTTTGTAAAATGTACCCAACTTGTTGCATCATATTGCATCTAAAGACCCCCAATACTCTTAAAAAATTTCCAGAGGGGAGGGGAACCCCCTCCCCCAAGGACGTCACTCTGATACAAAGTTCAGCCCCCAAACTCCAACAGATTCCTATGCCTATGACTGTTGACAGAAGCTTATAAATTTAAACTTGAAAAACACATGTAGTTCCCCAACTATAACAGCTCAAATATTCCAAGTATATATTCCACTGAAATGAAATACAAGCGCTTTCAAGAATTTAAGTCTGATCACAATAATGTCAAACTGGGGTGACAACATATGTTCTTTAAGCTTTAAAAGTCCTGGAAGAGTAACCACATACAATAAACAAGTTGCAAAAAGTAAAGAACTACTTCTCTTTTAAATTCCTGGAATGAGCTACTTTTATTTCTATGTTGAAATACAAATCTTAAGGATTCTGAACCTGACTCCATTTTTGTCTCGTCCACGTAAGATTAAAAGTGCTGTACCATTAAAACTGACACAACATAAAACACATACCAATAATTTGAGAAATATTAAGGTTTACATTCCACCGCCCCCCCTTCCCCCCGGGACATGGCCTCAACCTTCCCAGGTTTGGGGGTATGCATTTATATTTAGGGTACACATTTTAGTCTTGATAATACATAATGAGTTGATAATATGACTTTCTTAAAAAATAATAATGCATTTACATACAATGGCAAGGGACTCAATTTCAAAATCCCATTCCCTTACCCCAACCCCGCATGGCCTCCTCCTCCCCTTATAGCCATGCCAATCCACCCTATGTTTGGGGTACACATTTATTGAAGTTTTGATGATATACAATGAGTTGATAATATGACTTTCTTAAAAAATAATAATGCATTTACATACAATGGCAAAGGACTCAATTTCAAAATTCTATTCCCTTACCCCCACCCTACATGGCCTCCTCCTCCCCTTATAGCCATGCCAATCCACCCTATGTTTGGGGTACACATTTATTGAAGTTTTGATGATATATAATGAGTTGATAATATGACTTTCTTAAAAAATGATAATGCATTTACATACAATGGCAAAGGACTCAATTTCAAAATTCTATTCCCTTACCCCCACCCTACATGGCCTCCTCCTCCCCTTATAGCCATGCCAATCCACCCTATGTTTGGGGTACAAATTTATTGAAGTTTTGATGATATATAATGAGTTGATAATATGACTTTCTTAAAAAATAATAATGCATTTACATACAATGGCAAAGGACTCAATTTCAAAATTCTATTCCCTTACCCCCACCCTACATGGCCTCCTCCTCCCCTTATAGCCATGCCAATCCACCCTATGTTTGGGGTACAAATTTATTGAAGTTTTGATGATATATAATGAGTTGATAATATGACTTTCTTAAAAAATAATAATGCATTTACATACAATGGCAAAGGACTCAATTTCAAAATTCTATTCCCTTACCCCCACCCTACATGGCCTCCTCCTCCCCTTATAGCCATGCCAATCCACCCTATGTTTGGGGTACAAATTTATTGAAGTTTTGATGATATATAATGAGTTGATAATATGACTTCCTTAAAAAATAATAATGCATTTACATACAATGGCAAAGGACTCAATTTCAAAATTCTATTCCCTTACCCCCACCCTACATGGCCTCCTCCTCCCCTTATAGCCATGCCAATCCACCCTATGTTTGGGGTACAAATTTATTGAAGTTTTGATGATATATAATGAGTTGATAATATGACTTTCTTAAAAAATAATAATGCATTTACATACAATGGCAAAGGACTCAATTTCAAAATTCTATTCCCTTACCCCCACCCTACATGGCCTCCTCCTCCCCTTATAGCCATGCCAATCCACCCTATGTTTGGGGTACACATTTATTGAAGTTTTGATGATATATAATGAGTTGATAATATGACTTTCTTAAAAAATAATAATGCATTTACATACAATGGCAAAGGACTCAATTTCAAAATTCTATTCCCTTACCCCCACCCTGCATGGCCTCCTCCTCCCCTTATAGCCATGCCAATCCACCCTATGTTTGGGGTACACATTTATTGAAGTTTTGATGATATATAATGAGTTGATAATATGACTTTCTTAAAAAATAATATTGCATTTACACACAATGGCAAAAGACTCAATTTCAAATTTCTACATTGTAAAGAATATGACTTAAGCCATAACATTGCTGTATCAATTGACAAATTTGAAGGGGAAGCCAAATTCTTCCCAAAATTTTTTTTTTGGATTTTTATGATTTTTTTTTTCTTTTTTTTTTTTTTTTTGGTGTAAGTGTGTACATGTTAAGGCACAACATATTAATCACAGCTGAGTACAGTATTCGATTACATAGGAATAGAAGCTATTGCATACAATTGAATTTTCATTGAAAAAATTATTGCACGAGACACATTTTTACAAAATGGTAAAAAAGTATTTGAAAAATTAAACTTTCCAACTGACAAAGGACACATTAAATTGATTTTCAATTTTATTGACAGTAAGAATTTAAACTGGGCATTTATTGACAGAACATACATGGCTATTGATCTAGCAAGTGAGTAAAAGCTGAATGTTTTTTTCAGGGTAGTGGCCATTCTAAGAATTCACAAAGAACCTAACCGGATGGTAACCTTCTACTTCTAGTCATCAATAAAACAGACATACTCTGGCCCATGCTCAGAGAAGCTGAATTGAAGTCACTACCCACACTACAGTAAACCTTTAATTTTTTTAACAGAGACCTATATGCCTAACGCTATATTGTCTGGTAAATAACAACAAAACAGACAACTCTGGCCCATGCTCGGAGAAGCTGAATTGAAGTCACTACCCACACTACAGTAAACCTTTAATTTTTTTAACAGAGACCTATATGCCTAACGCTATATTGTCTGGTAAATAACAACAAAACAGACAACTCTGGCCCATGCTCGGAGAAGCTGAATTGAAGTCACTACCCACACTACACTAAACCTTTAATTTCTAACAGAGACCTATATGCCTAACGCTATATTGTCTGGTAAATAACAACAAAACAGACAACTCTGGCCCATGCTCGGAGAAGCTGAATTGAAGTCACTACCCACACTACAGTAAACCTTTAATTTCTAACAGAGACCTATAAGCCTAACACTGTATTGTCAGTAACTAGATAGACTAGGTATTATGTGCTATATCATTCATAAACTTACTTAATACTGGACATCATAGGCCTATAAATACAAGTCTTGGTTGCAATGTTAAGGCGGCAAGCATCTACCTTATTGTACTTCCTGTCCTACATGATGGAGAAGTAAAGATGAAAATACCTACTCGGTGAAGACAGCAACAAAAAAGGAGGTAGAAATATTTACTGAATTTAAGCCTGATTTTTCCAACTAAGGACTGCACCCCGCAAACTCCTGTAATACCTTTTCATCCCTAACTGACTAAGGTGGATGCCATCATGACACAAAACAGGGGGACCCTCAAAAATTTTCTTAAGGCCATTTTGTTGCCACTGTTTAATTCGCCCATCACCATCACACAACCTCTTGAAGGAGGAATTCAACACATCAACCCTTTCATTGTAATCAGGACACCCCCGGGGAATTTTGCGTCTATGTAACGTTTGTGTTACAAAAATAGTTTTAATGTGATGGCGATTAATCAAAAATCTACAAAATGAAAAAATTTGGATGGCAAGTGAATTTGGGTCAATGGCCTCATCACACAAATCATTTGATCCAATATCAATAATGATGACATCCGGGTGCAGCCTCCCAACCAAATTAACGCCCTCCCACAACCCTGGCAGCTTCAGTCCTCCCCGACCATGAATAGTCACTCTAACCTCCTCCCGCGAAAGTCCCAAATTTCTCTTTGTACCCCATTTTTCCTCAGAAGCTGCCTCCCCTAACCTCCTTACAAATGAGTGTCCCCACACAAGAACATGAGCTGGAGCCATAATGCTGATATTTGATGAGTTGAACAGTATTCTGAAAGATACAACATCAAAAAGTTTATGTAAAATGCAGCTCATGCTTCTGATAGTCTTGCAGCAATGGCAGTAAAAACACTTCGTCATCTTCGTCCTCGTCTTCTGTGTCTTCACTTACATAAACTATTTCAAAAACTGTATCAATCCCAGACATAGTCTCACAGCTCAATACTAGGCCTTTACACCAAATTTCTTTACCATCATCTAATACCCAAAGATGCTTAACCTCCTTGCCTAAAAGATAATCTGGTTCTACTTGAATGAGCTCTAGGTCGCCACATTCAAGATCTTCCTTAACTTCCTTAGTGCTAAAAGAATAGGGTTTTGAGAACCCATCATACCTAATGAAAAACTTATTACTCTTAAGCCCTAATACAGTTCCTAGAAACCAGCCTACTTCCCCCTTTTCCTCAGTGTTATGCCTAATCCTTTTTCCTACCAAATGCTCAATGTTTTCTAGCTGCTGTTGGATGGGTCGTTGCTGAGTTGATTCATCTTTCCTCATTTTCTTTGCTGCTGGCTCCTTCAAGCTGCTCTTGAAAGCATTTACAGCATCTTCTGGAGCAAGACCAATAGTTGGTGATGACTGTGTCGTTTCTGCTACTTCTTTGTTGCCGACATCTATGGCCTTCAATAATGACTGCAGCAACTCGTCTGGGGTCTTCTTCTTTCCAGCAGAAGAGACATTGAACATCCCACCCTCATTCTTAGCACCTAACACATACCTCCTAAATTTTAACTGAGTTTCTAAGTACTTAGACCTAGCTGCATTAGTTTGTAGCAAACGAAGTTGTTCCTCTACGCTCGTACGTGACTCAGCTAATCCACCATACGCTGTTAATTCTCTCATCAGGAGAGTCTTACGAACTCTGTCTTGTTCTTCTCTCTTCTGTATTGCTTCTTTTTTGGCCATTTCTTTTCTTTCTCTGCCTTCCTGTATGGTGGTCAACCTTTCAACGAAACGCTGTTTCTGTCGGGCAACGGATTTGCGTGCTAAGCACAAATACTTGGACCGTTCTTCCTCAGCCAGAGACTCTGTCCATTGTGCAGTCTTATTGGACTTGTACATAATCATGGCCTCTAGAGCAAGAGTAGAAGCACTTGGCTTTTCCCGCATCAAACGGTCCAGCATCCCAAAGTCTCTTTCCACTGTGGTGTTTGTGGTGGGTACACTCTGTGTTTCCTTGACCAGGTCAACAGCCCCATCACTGTATTTACCACCATCAAGGTGATCAGCTAGCATGCGCTTACTGAGCATCTCAAAGGAAGTGCATAACATTTCAAGGAGCTGTTTGACCATGGCATCATACTGGTTGTTCTGCATCAAGGTGTCATATACAGAGTCTTTGTTCACAGGCACATCAGGGTACAAGATGTCTTTACCCGTCACCAAATCTGAAGCATCTTGCCCCCACTTTTCAAAACAGCACAGTAGCCTGGAATATCGTTGATTCATGTTCAGCACATGTGTCTCTTTCTCCAAAGCCCTCCAGAGTGGCCCGGTTACAACTTTGTCGATGATGCCAAGGGCCTTCGTTCCTGCTACAAACTGTGGAACAGAAAGGTCTGCATTAACGGCACCTATTAACTTATTGTCTGATTTATGCCTATCAAAGAAAATCCTAAGAGACTCGTGCAAGTGAAATACACCAGCCCCATTGTGAAATAATATGTTAAACCTATTGCCCTTGAATGGGGCCAAGGGCACATTCCTAATATTTCTTTCTGAAGAAAGAAATGCCCTAAACTGAACAGGCTTGCCACTTTTCTCACAAGCCCGATCTTGTACACTCTTACAAACTGTCCTAACTAACCTTTCTGTACCACTTTCCTCCTTACAATCAAACCCTGTTACAGAAGCTGCACCTACCTTTGCATCTCCAAAGATCATGGTTTCCCATGCCTTTAAAGTGCTACTAGCCTGTTCTGCTAATCCTACAATAAAATGAAGCCCACAAAAAAACTCATTGAGCTCAGCCACTTTACTCCTTTGGGTTTCCCCAAACTTACCCCACTCCTGCAGCACAACTGGTAGAAACTTACCTCTATAATCTGACAGGAGCTGATTGAATTTTTTTTGAACAGTGTGGCGGTCACTCATTACATTCTTAATCCTAACAAAAAAATCTCCTAAGCCATAGTCCTTACCTAGGCCTAACTCAAGTAAGTCTTGGACGACTTCTTGTAATACCTGGAGGGTTGTTAGAGCTGTCCCGTCTATAGTCTCCCGCAATCCTAGAGTGTAGATGTGACCATCTGATGTTCCCACATCATAGGCCCCATAGTGATGGCCCTTCTTGGAGGTCCCATCACTGCAGAGGGTAATGTTGTCATCATTCAGCACGGTCTCAAAAAGCTGAATCTGCGCCAGAGCCTTGGCTTCAAACAACATCTGGTTCGCAAAAGTTTCCTTCGGTAACCGCTCTGCTTCCAGTCCCGCAATGTTCTTCAATACACTACGTACTATACCTTCACAATTTGTCCTACCAACATTAACACTCATTAAATACTGGTATACCATCCTAACTCCATCTACATATTTACCTTTTTTCATCGTTGTTAGCTTCCCGCATTCTCTCTCCACAAGGCTTTCAATTCTGTCCTCCATTTCTGCCACTGTAGCATTCATCTCTTTGAGTTTGTCTTCGCTAAGTTTCTCTCTGGCATCAACCTCTTCGTACTTCTGCCTGTAATATTGTTCACGTTTCTTCGTTCGCTGCAGTTTGGTATTTAGCTCCTTTCTCTTCTTTATCAGGGCATCATTCTTCTTTGCTAGCATGATATCTAGGCGACTTCTAAATTCGCTTTTCACCTCTTGTAACTGTCGAGTTAGTGTCTTCACTTCTTTTGATTTTTCAAGGAACTGTCCTTTTCGCCGCTTTGATCTCCTCTCGGCATTGCGTGCACATGCAGTCGCAAATGAAAGTTTCCTTTCATAGTCTCGGGTCTTCTTCTGCTCCTTTTCTAGGTCCCTTTTCAACTGTCCAACTTGTTCTATGAGGAGGGCTCTTTCAGTTGCAATCTCTTTGTAGGCTGCAGCACTAGTCTGGCATTGGTGAAGCTCAGTGGAAATCTTCTCAAACCTTTCTGACAGCTGTTGGTACTGATGGCGAATGTCTTCTAATTCTTTCTGGTCTGGTGTAGGTGTCACCTTCACTTCCTCCTGAATCGAACAAGAAGCCTGTCCAAGACCACTACCCTGTTTCCTAGTCATAGATTTGCCTAGGCCTGTAGGCCTAGGCCTACCTTTACTCACTGGGAACTTAAAACCTTCTACCATAAATTGACTTACCTTGCCCTTCACACCAAATTTCTTTACTTTCTTAAACAACTGAAGGGCAGTAGACACAGACTTACTTACTTGTGGTAGTGAAAGTGAAAAACCTAAATCTTGGGAGAGAGCAAACAATGTGGTTAGAACATTTAGCAACGACTGTATCTTAGAAGTTACTCCTAATTTCTCAATAAAAAAATACAGTTCTAAAACAACCCCATTTGACAAACTGTCAATGGGAAGTTTCTCGCCAACAGTTTCTAAATCTGATTCCGAAATAGGCCTCTCAAAATTTAAACTAGAATCCCCCAATCCAATTATTGACTTGACTGTTGACGGCTTGATACCCAAATTTTCACAAAACTCCCCAACTTGCTCAAGGGCTGCACCACCCACAACAGATTCATACATTTGCCTAACTGAAGCTTCCCCATTACCTTCCTCAATCATATTTCTAGCCCTGAGCTTCCAAAAATCGATTCCCTTTTTGCTCAAACTCCTCCAAAACCCATCGCAAGGCATACACATGTCACTACGTAATCCTATCATTAGCTCACGTATGCCTTCACACAAGCTAGGCTTAACATTAGGCCTACTTGCGATAACTTCATCGAACGTCCCCAAAATTTGGTTAAATTCTGCCCACGTACACTTTCCCTCTGAGGAATTACTACACCCAACAAAAATTTCAGCACTTTCTGCCATCTTACCGATACTTCTTCTTCAAAATGTCGAGTCGATGAGGACGATTCTTGATTTTGGAAAGTTTTGTAGGTCTTCGCTCCGAAAGTATCTCGGAAAAAGAGTGACGAAATTACATGCACGCACGTACACCGGCTATGCACGTAGCATAGTAAACGGTACATATTGGCACATAACGCAGCTTCCAGTATACGCTTCCGTCCATCAAAACCGCGGGAAATTCCACTGTTGCTAAGCGGTATAATGAGGTTATGAATAAACATAACCAATTCCGGCTCGATTGAAAAGGCGTAGGCGGGACTTATGGGCTATTTCATTTAAATCGTGGGTGCACTTTGGGCTTATAAAAATTCAATTTTTTTTCAACGGAAATGAAGAAATCATCAAAAACGCTAAATTTTGATAGCAGAAAGCAGTAATAAATACGTTTCCTTCCCTGTGTAATCGTTGCACTAATTTTTTAAGCAGAAATGTGGTAAAGAAATATTATTTTTGCAGATGGCTTTCCTCCCCTTAAATGTTGAGTTCTTTTTTCTCTTTAGAATGGTATATAGATTGTGGGGGTCAAAGGTTCAGCCCCATTGCATGATCCATTCAAAGACAGGCAGTATGGAATTTTCCATGTGACCAAAACATCCATTTCACTGCGCAGCGTTGCAACGAAGCTGGGAAAGTGGTCAGGCGAAATTGTAACGTAGTTTTCGTCTTTTTTGTTTTAAAGGTTATTTTGTGAAAGATTATAGTAGGAAAGTGTTTTAAGTTTACTGATTTAAGAAAAAAGAACACAAGTAGAGATATTTGAGTGGTCAAAACTCTGTTTTTCGACACTGTGTTTATTCGCGAGTGTGTGCATTGCGTGAGCACAGTTCCGCGACAGTTTTGGAGACGCATTGTGCGCACATGCACCGACGCTAATTACACTTTTAATATCTTTTTTTTTGTATATAGGCACACAGACAAGGAAATGGCAAATGATATCAGCCAAAGATGCCAGGACACAGGCTAGTAGTGGGGAGGTGGAAGCTACTGCAGCCCAGGTGGCAGGAGAGGAAAATGGAGATGATCCGTCCGATGAAGAGGACAAAGAGATGGAGGATGATGCGTGAGACCTTCAGAGAGAGATGGTGGCCATGAAAGTCGGCAGCTAATACCACACTTACAGTATGATACTAGTATATCCTTTTCAAATAGTACATGCATGGATAAGCTTTTGGAAAACATGCCACCCATTTCCCTCTTTTGAATGAAAGGTTGTCTCAACACAAAATGACGAATTTATTTGCACTGATTTACACGAACAAAATGTATACCGTTTGTCTTTTTTAAAGCGACTGTATTTATGAGCCTACACCACCACACGTAAGATCGAAGTATATCGTGCTTGAATCCTGCCTTATGAGTTTCTTTAGACTTTGCCCTAATTGGTATTGGGAGCCCGAAGGAAACATTACCAACGTCAAAGGAAGTTTGATATCTGTACACCATTTTTTGCAAAGACAAAACCATCAACATGGAAGTTTTGGAAAAAGAAAAAAAAAAAAAAAAAAAAAAAATACAGCCAAACTTTCACTGACAATATACCTGCCAGGAAAATAGTATCAGGATCCGTTCCAATAGAGAGGGACCTTCCCCTTCCCAAGGCGATAGAGTTGGCAGTTAGGAAGATGGACGAACTGTCATCTACTTAAACACATCTCTCGGCTACTGCGGTTCGAGCAGATTTCCGCCCCAAGAAAACACGTCAACCCCAAGGCAGGGATTCCACTTCGAATACTTCCGGTCCCGATTCTTCACGGCAGTGCTACCGCTGTGGAGCTAGAAAACGCTTGGCAAATGATCCATCTTGTTCAGAGTCGGACTTCGTTCGTTTGCCAAGGTCGGCGTTCGGCAGGCGATGGGGTCCACTGTGAGGGCGGACCGGGTGGTAGTCAACTTGTAAATATTGATTTTGTTTGTAATTATGGAACTACTGTAATTTGTAAATAGGACTGTGTTTGTACATAGGTGGCTTGTGAGATAGTTGTAAATATGTATATATGTGTATGTAAATATTTGTACATATAGTTCTACTACTGTAACGAACATAATTTTCTGTTTGATTTAATTGTTTGTAAATAGTTTGCATTTATGTTTCTGCCCGATCCGGTTTGAGATGTGTAAACAAGCTAGAACTGCAAGGCAAGTAAAGAAAGTTCACCTGCTGTTCATAAGCAGTCAGGAAGCCGCCGCCGCCTCCTCCTCCTCCTCTTCGTTCTGTTTACTGAGGAATCAACTACCAGTACGGTAAAACCTAACATATTTTGTACAGTATCTGCCAACAATGTACCTATTACCCTACAAGTTGATACGACAAGTAACATTACTATTTTCAATGTTGCAGTTTTCGATAGATATTTCCTACGTTCTGCATTAATCCCCCACTGACACTAAGGTTTTAGCGTGCATTAAGTCTAAAATCAAATTTTTGGGATGCTTTAATGGTAAGTTTACTTACAAGGGTAACGAATGTGTTTCTACTGTGAATGTGGTACAAACAGATAATTGCTTATTGGGGAAAGGTCGTATCCAAGGGCTGCATATCACCACTGATGGGGTTACATTTTCATGTTGAGTAAATGAGGCGTCCTATGGCCCAAGTACTACTAGTTCCTATGCCACTTCCACTGCTATTCGTACCCCATAAGGGTGTGTCGTTAAACCCCATCTAACTAACTAACCCAGAAGGGATATTCACATTCTTTCTAATCACCATGTTTACGAATGAAATCGGCGTTATAAAGGGTTTCCAACACAAACCTGAATTGAAATTAGACGTACAACCAGTTCAACAAAATTTAAGACGTATCCCCTTTGCTGTTCGAGATAAGCTCACACACGAATTACGGAAGTTAGAGGCGCAGGGTATCATTGAAAAAGTCCCCGGAGCGTCTGACTGGGTGTCACCAATAGTGGATGCGTAGAGAAACATGTCTAGACGCGGTGCCATGACGTTAGCTGCGGTACATAGGCTTAGGCTAATCCGTAATGACTTTCGCACACACACACCAACGTGACAACATAGGTTTCTGTGTTACACAAGGAACCAAAAAAAAAAAAAAAAAAAAAGGGTTAACCATAATGGGAGCTTTTTACGTACGTAGAAACGGGCACGAGGAAACAAAGTAGAACTTAAACCTGACCGGACAAAAACATAACTCTGAACTATTTACAGAATTCTGTACATTGCGCTAGCAAACAAAATGTCTGTGATAACTATGTACAGCTAGCTTTTTACGTACGTAGAAACGGGCACGAAGAAACAAAGGAGAACTCAAACCTGACCGGACAAAAATACAACGGTGAACCACCTACAGAACTCCCTACATTGCGCCAGCAAACAAAATTTCTGCGATAACTATGTACAAAACCACCCCGAACCCAAACCAGCCACATAGGGCCATCTACTATCTCACTAGGCAAAACTATTTACATCAACAGAAGAGTGTTCAGGTTGAGTCTGTTCAATGCTTTTTTGTAACTTTGGGTGCTCCTTACGTGCTTCGGAACAAAACACCGGACGTGACATGAAACACAAGGACAACTATATACACCAGGCCAGCATTCATGTGGCCAACCCCCACTATTTACAGTATTAACAATGTGATGTGCTCTTTACATGCTAGTAGCCGGGCGGACCCAATGTGGAACAAAGCAAACCTATTTACACTGAGCTACCAAAAAACTTTGTGGCATGCATGGGCACAGACACAAACAGAACAGAAACCCCAAAAGAAAACGGGGACACAAAGCAAAACCATTCACACTAAATACTCTGACTGGGATCTTATCTTTTTAATCCGTGGGCTCGGTACGGGCATCCCAGAGTGATGGGTTCCCCTGTCTGATACTTCGCCCGAAGCCGACCTCTTTAGTGCAGACTCTGGCCCCTCCCCCTCACACAAATCAAACCAACCCTCCCCCGAAGGTGGATCCTTTGGAGGAGGCTCTGAGGCACGCTCCCCGCCATCCGACATCGCCGAGTCTGAGGACAGATCGAGGTCCTCCTCTAATGTCATTATTTCAACCTGTCCGGGTGCTGCTGCCAACGATGGCGGAGAGTCTGCCTCAGGAGTCCCAGTACCCCCCTCACACTGCGTAGAGGCAAGGAAGTCCTGCTCCACCTCAAGTGCCGCCTCCTCTAATTCCTGGGTTGAATATTGTGGGCCTGTTTGCGAGGGTTCAGGTGCCGACCCCACATCGGCACTGACATGAGCAGAGTACGATGTGGGGCAGGAACCAAACACGTGTCCCTCCTCCCCACAGAGGTTGCACCGTACCTCGTTGGGACACTCTGCCTTGCCGTGCCCCAACTGCAAACATTTCCCACAACGTCTGTTGGGACACGACTTGGCTTCGTGCCCCTCCTCTCCACATCTAAAACAGGTACGGGGCTGGCAAAAGTACCTAATGTGGGCCTTGGAACCCCCTATGAAGAGGAAAGATGGAATGTCCCTCACCAGTTCCATACGGAACTGTCTCTTGCCATTAAATATACCTTTCAACTCACCCGTAGTATATTTACACCACCGCATTTCAGAGACAGTTCCGTATTGACTAAGAACCCTCGCAACCAGGCGCTGATCGACCTCGAAGGGAAGGTAAAGCACCGTCACCGCCACAGAGCCATCATATGGGGTGACAGTGAGCCCCTCTACCCCCTTCAGGCATGACACACCCTTAACACGGGCAGCATCAGACTTAAACTTAAGGTCATACGTGTTGCGGGCCTCAAGCGCCTGCAACATCTCAATTTCTCCAATTTCGACACCACTGTCTTTTAACACAGTAAACGCCTGTGGGGGAGGGACACTCACCCCAGACGAAAACTCCAACTTAACAACTGTGCTATCCCGACCTCCGGGCATAGCAGCAGTTTGTGTGGCTCGAGGCCACGGAATGAAAAGAAAAAACTCTGACCAGGGTTTACAAAGGACAAAATTTTGGGTGAAGCACGCTCTAAGGTTTTAAGCACAATTGCAAAAAATAGTATAGCTATCACACAGTAATACAAGTTGAGCACGGCAAAACAACGAGAGCTCGACGGTCCTGACTTTTTCAGAGAGACAGCGTGTTGCCTTTAACCATAATAACTTCATTTCTGTTTGTCGAACCATCAAATTAGATAGGTGGGACATCAGTTCTGACACACCGTAAAGACTAATTCACGAAGCACCGCTATGTTCTAAATGCAATCAACCGATGAAATTAGAAGCTGTCTCTGGAAGCAAGGCTTCCAGCGACGGTTGTAGGTGAGTTACACAATTTCTTTTAATTTCAACTCTAATAAAGACTCCAAAAACAATCAACTTCATTCCCAATTAGCAAATCTCCATTCGTACAATTCAATATAAACGTCTCTTACAAAATCCGAAAATACTTTTCAATTTGACAGATGGAGATGTCGAGACGGGCAAAAATCCACACCAGTCCACGCGGTCAATTCGCAATAATTCATGGTTTGAGAAAAGCAATCCCTCAATAAGCCAATTACTCCAATTTACGTACTGGTGGCGTAGAAATGTAACACAAAACTTCATGGAACATGAAATGACTGTTACCTCAAAGACCTGCGTAGACTGGTGTAATTTTGCTCGAGCAGTCTGCGAGCAGTACCTCTTACGACACAGCGAACCAACTGGAGGCCCGGGAATAGACGTCGAAATTGAAACTAAATTTGGAAAACGCAAATACCACAGGGGACGTGCTTTTTAAGTGCATAGAAACGGACACTTTCAAAACAGAAAAACCCCAACCGGACCGGCAAAAACACAACCATGAACTATTTACAATTAGGGGACGTATGCAAGAGGGTCCGTGGGTGTTTGGAGGAAAGGGAAAAATGAAAGACAAAAAATCTGTATGAAGACCGTCGACGCCCGTGATAAACACTCCTGTCCCTCATCCAGAAATGGATCCGTCCTGGCTCCATAATACACAGCGACTGCTGGAAGTCCTACTCCATGTCGCCAAAAGGCGACATGGGGTACCAACATTTAACGGTAAACCACTCGGTGGAATTTACTAACCAAGACGCCGGTACGTTACAAAACAGTTAATAATTTTAATAATAGTAAAAGTAGTAATAAGTGATGTAGTAATAATAGTGATGATGATGGATGATGGATGATGGATGATGGATGATGATGATGATGATGATGATGATGATGATGATGATGATGATGATGATGATGATGATGATGATGATAGACTAATTACACAATAACTAAAAAATCCTTCTTTTCTCTAATATCAGGGGCATGTACGAATCTCATAGAAAATGAGTGGTTGCATGGCAAAAAAAAAAAAAAGAAAAGGACTTCCAGCAAATGGACACAGGGACAAACACGTACCAGGGTACTTTGCAGAACATCTTTGGCGGACAAAAGGGAATCTACAAGATAAGAATCCATTTCTGGAGTTTCCCTATTTCCTCATCACTATCCTCTAAATATGCCACCTAACCCTATCCCCTTATCATGACCCCTTTCCCGATCTCCTGACCATAAGACCTTACTCTCTATTTTGTATCTAACAGCGTCCCTTACTACCCTCTAATCTATCTGTATCTAACAGCTTCCCTACATCGCATTGCCCATTCATCGGCCATTGAAGCCTGCATTCAACATCGTCCATTCATCGTCAAACCCACTGCGAGCAAACGCTACACTAATCCAGCTATTCATGAGCTATTCAAGTAAGGGAACTATTCAGCTTTTTCAAGTATCATTGCCTTTTAGGTGTGAGTGGTCACGGATTCTCCATTTGAGCCTACGGTTCTACTTCGTTTTCCATGAATGACGACACGCCGTAAGATTTTGATAACATCCAACTCTAACCAACTCAAAACCTGCCCTCTTCGGAGTGATTTTCACCCCTCTTCAAAATAGGAGGATCGACTAGGGTCATCTTTGAAACACCGGCTTAGCGTCTGCGATTAAAAACAATTAACAGAGTCACAAGTAAGTTTCCAAGCTCTTCAAGACTTCGTCCCCATCTTTTCCAGCATTCTCCTTGCTTAGTTCCTTTGTTTTCCTGCAGTTTCCTTTAGATACTGGGATAAGGAAATTGCATCCTCTCATAGTGGTGCTAGGCTACCAGCTTTTTTTTCGCTAAAAGACATGCGAAGAGACTTCGTCTCACCTTTCAGTGTAAAGCTTGTGACAATCCTGTTCGTTATCCACACTGATAAGTATTTTACTCATTTACTCAATAGTATCACGGCCACCTTCTTAAAAGTATGACCAACTTTTTAAGCCAATGATGGCGTTTGATATGTAGGAATCGTCCTCAAAACCTGATATGGCCCTTGCTGCCTATACAATATTGATAAAATGAGCTGGGGAGATAACATCACCTAAGAAAGCGTGGAATTTAAACCAATACATGGAATTCAAGTAGAAGCCCTGGAATTTCACGTGTTTACTTCTAGTGTGACCAGATTTCTCCTTGTCATAACCAAATTTAATTGTCATCTTGTTTCCTTAGTCTAACATCAAATTCCAATTTTTATGCACAGTGAAACTTCATCCTTCTCACTGTGGGAAACGACTTATGGACAGTTTCAGTTGCATCGTCACTGTAACAATGTAGTACGAGTTATGATTGCTTAAACGTCAAAAAATCAAAAATGTTTAAATAAAATTTGTCATGGGCAGCCCAGTGGCAGTCTGCACAAAATGTATGACATTGGATCATGTCAATACTAGACTACTACAATCCTGGACAAAAATACATGGGACAGCACCCCCTCTCCCCCGTTCAATGTTGAATTTCTTTAAATTCGGAATATCTTTGGGTTGGGACAACGTTGATCAAGGGGGAAGGGATTTTTGAAGACCGCGAACCTGTCGAAGTATTTTGCTACATTTGTGCCAAAGTGTCCCATCATTTTTGCCCAAGATTGTCTGAGCTACCATACACGTCCATAGGAGCATTGGTCAGTTATTTATAGGGTACATGAACACAGGCCAGATTCGATTTTTTCGTAGCGGTGTGCACATCCCCGAATTTAAGATGATAGTTCGAAACGGAATGTGACTTCTTTAATTGAGAATAACATATTATACCGAGCCGGATTTAAGTATGGGCCAGCGGGGCATGTGCCCAGGGGTCCCACAAAAGGGGGCTCCACAAAATTATGTTATTGTATTTTTGGGGTAGGACCACAACCTTTGCCTTCCTTTCATGACTTGCGCCCTTGTAGTCTTGTGGTGAATTATAGTCGAAGGGGCCCCCACAACATTTTGTGCCCAGGGCC
This sequence comes from Holothuria leucospilota, assembly GCA_029531755.1. Lineage (NCBI taxonomy): Eukaryota > Metazoa > Echinodermata > Holothuroidea > Aspidochirotida > Holothuriidae > Holothuria > Holothuria leucospilota. The sequence continues at coordinate 21,228,402 of CM055961.1, read as the reverse complement.
CCGCAAAGTTAAACCCGGCCCTGATATCATATTACAAACAGTGAAAGAGAATATACTACGTACGTACACAGAAGCCCGTTTTCATTTTCAAAGGACTGTCACTTGTACACCCCTTGCCGCGGCTAATAATTTGATATAGCGACATCATTTCGGACGGGCTACCATTGACCTGACGACGGTCTACCGTTGACCTACACACTGTTTTAATGGGACGGACGGTCGACCGCACTCTTTTGGGGAAGGGGCTTAATGCAAAAGAAATATTTACAGAAATTTTACGGTTGACCGTTGCAAATAACTAGTAACCTACATTTTAAGAATTACTTTATACCCATAAAAAAGTACAGTGATATCATCTATACATACTCCATCTTTGCATGTTTATGACGTCATCCTTAGAGATAAAATATGCTGTAAGATAAGGTAGATCATGTGGTTTACCATAGTTCTGAAATAGCCATTGCACGAGGGCGCCCTCTTCCTTAGTCTTAAATTCCTGGAATTATTACTTTGCCGCCCCCCCCCCCTTTTGACGGAATGATAGAATCCAATCGCTCTGTCATTTATGCAATAATGTCATCAATGATTTAACCGGGTATTATCATAATAGTTGTAATAACTCGACGAAAAGCTAAGAACTTCTGCACTTTGATATTTTCGAAAGCGTCCCTTTGCAATTCCATGTGAGCTTTCATCTACTGGTGAATCTCACGGTAATGACTGGCAGTCATCATAACCAGGTCGCAAATGCTTCAGCTTTGCCTTCCCCTGGTATATATAAAGGGATTATGACAGTGCAAAATTATGAAACCCATCTTGTGACTCATAGAGTAGTGGGTGTTTCACACACATATTATTGTCATATTTACAGCAGCTTCTTGCATTGAGCGAATTTTTGCATTGTATTGTGAGTAGACTGATTAAATAAGGTTGTACCGTTAATCATTCTCAGAATTTTCAGCACAATCTTTAAAATGTTATGCTTACATGGTATGCTGTCACGTATCAGTGTGAAATAAATACTTTAGAAAACCCCAACGATTTTTGGAAGCAATCTGCTCGATTATTATTTACCTTTTAGATCCCCACTTATACCTACATGTGGAAGACATTACTTTCCTGCATGTGCAGTCCGGACACATGTTGAATGTTAAGAGCTGGTACCTCCAGTCCTCAATAGCATCGGTTATCTGAACATCACTCAGTAATTGTGCAAAGTTGTTTTGACGTTGCAATATTGTTCTAGTCTAGAAAACGATCAAATTTATCAACCTTTTGTTCATATGGTCCTCATGGTACCGAACTATGCATGCCTGTACTGTAGCAGAAATTTCAACAAGAAATCCAGTTGACCATAAAGGGGAAAAAAGGTATATCGTGTACATTTCGAAATGTACTTAGCATTCTCATGCAAGACCGGGGACCAGTAACTGCTTATGACATATACATAATTAAAACATGATTTAGGGGTACCATGGGCATGTGTCTAGTACACTTCCGGTAAATGCTAATTTTTATTTTTCTGCAGATATCAACCTATTCTCGGCATGGGATTGTGAGTTGCTACAGGGGGACAATGGGTGATGCATGTTCCTTGGCTGACCTTGATGGTGACATGGTGGTCTTCAATACCACAGTTGAATTAAACACGTTAATTAGATAAAATTTAAGGACACACCAACACAAATGTGTTATATGGTGTCAAGCAAAGTTTAAATACAGTGCAATTCCTTCCCTTTAGTCGCCTCCTACGACAGGCGGGAAATACCATGGGCATATTCTACAACCCCCAGCCCACAGGGGGCTCAATCATGCAGGGGCTTACTCGGTTTTGTGGCGCCGAAAACCCGCCAGTCGTAGGATGAGTAATAACGGTCTTATGTGCGCATTTTATAGGCGATAGTCGGGGACAAACTACTCGCCACACGACCTCCTCACCCTACCTGGATGCAGTTTAACGTCATACTCAGGACGTATTAAACAGGTTAAGTCGTACTGAAAAAGGACTTGTGAAAACTGGTGGCAGGACAGAAGATGAAGTTGTTGTTGTCCAGCCTCAAGGTAGTGACGAAACCATCCAGAAAAATTAGGAACAGAGGGGCTTAAGAGAGTGAAGCCCCACCGTAGGGCAATAAAGTTTGATTTTCGGCAAAAGATGAAAGCATCCGCTATACTTTTTGAGGCTCAAAGAAAGGATTCGATAGGCTGTTCCTTTAGAGAGAGGTTATGTGTGCCTTTGGAAGCAAACCGTTGAGGCGCTCATTCCAATTAGGTAGCTTCCCTCATGAAATGGGTTCACAAATGTTCAATAGCCTCAATGCTTTGGATCAACGGCACACCTTGTTCTCAATCCATGACGGGTCTCTGACAAACCTTGATAAATTCATGCTAACAAGATGGGACATTACGGTGAGAGAAGGACTGGTCTCTTTTTGTCACAGCAGTCCGAGTGGCCCTCGACAGGGATAACCGTACTGTGTTGGTGTAATCAAAACGTGTGTGTGAGGAGAGCATCGATTTAGCAAAATATAGGGGTGACCTCAGGAAACGCATATTAGTGTCTGCCTAGTTTGTTCTGATTGTTAGCTAGAGTGACGGAAGCATTTCCATGATAAATGTTACCGTATCATGTAATACTGCTGATGCATTTCAAATACACGCTTACAATGGTCACCATGTGTAGGCTTACCCATGTGTAGGCTCTCGTGTACTGCACTCACGTTCTCCCTTATAGTCATATTACATTTTCTAGCTTGTAGACAGGTACATATGTAATAGAAAAACATGCCCGATGCAATGCACGTTTTTTTTAAGGTTACCTGGGCTATACTTAAATGAGGGTGTGACACTTGAAGATTACCTTCCTCCTACATGATCTGTTAAATATTGTTTCAAGATCAATAATTTTTTTCAAAAATCCTACTTAAAGATTTGTTGAGATAGAATAGTAATAATGCAGTTATCTATTCATTCTGCCACTCTTATTTTGTATTCCTTTTTGTTTCATATGTTATCATGGAATGTAATTATTGTCAGAAAATTATTCACCATCATGCCTTAGCATGTTCCTTAGCTAAGGTAGGTTGCCCATGCAGGATATGAACTTCTAAGTTTCATGACCTCGTATCATTTGTTTGTTGCATTCTCATCACCCGTGTCTGCAGCAGAAATTCTATTACTGATATAAATAAACTCCTGACATTGTCCACCTCTGAAAAATATATGCAATACTCGGATTACCTTACCCTATAATGTAATGTGTGCGTACTGTACATTTTGACAAAAAGCTGGGAAGGCATCCAACCACTTTGCGATTTTCAAGAGCACGCTAAAAGTGTTGCTTTCAAGTCTTTCGCTCTTTGAGCTTCCAAGGTATTACGTATTATCACTTGGAATTCCATACCTATTTCCATGAAAATGATCATGGGAACATTTTCATTACAATTAACACGTCTTATCATATTATTAACACGTCTTATCAAATTACTTATTACGTACATCTTTTAAGTGTATACCCTGCAAACACTAACAATCGCTGCATGTCTGGAAGAATGTGTCTCTGGTGCATTTCAATTTAATAGGTGATCCGAAAGCTCCCCAAGTGCAGGCTTGTAACAATTGTTTCGACTTACCCTGTGAATGTAGGCCCTAATAGTTTCTTGCAATTTACAATGAAAGTTGTAATTCTTCATGTCTTCGTCGTTAAGATGGAATTCACTTGTAACAAACACGTGTTAAGCACCCAGACCCATACTTTTTGAATTTTGTGCTTTTTAAGTGCATAGAAACGGGCACATACAACAAAACGAGAACTCAAAACCGGACTTTTTGAATTTTGTGCGATGTGCATCTCATCAGCATGGAGTACCTTGTGCTGTAGATGCCCTGATAAAGCTGTTTTGTCGTTGCAGATTCAAATCTGGTGTTGATATTCCTCCCGATTATATGCTACGAAATGACATATGGGACTGGTTGGAAGGGAACCTCTGAAATGCTTATCGTAACAGAGGTCATGGCACAGATGGAAATCTCCCAGCAGTACAATCAATTCTCAACCAGTGCCAGGTGTACTTTCAAGCAGGTTTATCAACTGTTGTGTATGAAGTGAAATGCGTCTGTGATTATAGCATTCTCTTCAGACCTTAGTGCACCTAGTCATGAGGACTTAGAAAATCTTGGGCATGACTGTAGTTTGAGTGCCGGCTAAAGTCCCGCACGAGTGCAATGAGTCATAGAACGAGCAGCTTTTGGTCAATAGTGTTTAGATGTAGGATTCAATGAACACTAGGTCACACGCTACGAGTGCTTAGCCTAGCCTTATAAAATCTGCGCTGAAACGGGATTTACCAATATCCGTCGTATGTACAATTGAAGCCAATATTAGCTGAAAATATCTGATGTTTAAACTTTGTTAGCGTGTTAAACTGATGCAAATTAGGACTTTGGCCACGGATATTGCGTTCTGTAGTCAGAATATACTGACGGGGCAAAGAAAACATGTATTTTATTCCAATGCACCACGAATTTTAGGAAATCGGGTAACGGTCAGTGATGTGCAAAATTACTTTGGATGGCGGTCGGTATGCTTGAGTGCGGTTTTCCCGACCGGCGCCGACCTGTGTAGCTACAACCCTGATCTTGAGTTGAATGTACAAAGTGAACTTGGTTACTTTAAGAGAAGTGCAAAATATTTAGTTTGTGGCTTACAAGGTACAGTTTAATTGTAAATCTTCTCTTCCAGACTCTTTGCTTGTTGAGATGGGCCTTCATGAAGGATTCATATGAAAAGGGCAACTGCTGATATAGAAGGGCAACTAATACCATGCACAACAGACAATTCATTACAAGTAAAATGTAGTGTATAACACTAATTATAGTTCCAGTGTGTAAAGTCGCCTTACAAAACATCGGGAACGGGTCACTGTAGACATACATCGTGAAAAAATCATCGGCCTCATTCAGAGTGTAAATCAAATGTGTCGTTGGGTCCCGCAAATGTATCATCTGCAAAAGTAAAGGTGGAGTGAAAATAAAAGAGAAGTAGGTGACTGTTGGCAGAAATGGAAAACAAAGGCCTTGCTTACCCAGTGAAAGCTCACCAAACGAAGGGAATAGTCTTGGAAAAGAAAAATTGTAACCATATGTCAAAGTCAAAAGCAAGTGGCCTGTGTAGGAATAACCGTAAGGAATCCTTATTAAGAGTGAAGCAGGAAATTAATCGTTTTTTTTTTTTGTTTACACAGCAACCAGTTGTTAAAGACTCAGAGGTTGACCTGGTGAAGGAATGCATGGCCCTGATTCAATTGCAAAACATTAAATGCATTTATACACATAAGATATCAGAGACCAAACAATCACTTGCCAGACCAAGCAGTTTCTCATACCAATGCCCGCCGTTCACAAGACTCGTTAAGTAATGAGGATGTCCTTTGCAGAAGGAAGTTTTTATGTTGTGAAAGATGGAATGATCTTTCTTGCAGAGAGATTAGGGAATGTGTATATGACTAAGCGTATTAGAAATAGGCTATGTACGCATTGACAGAAAGCTTCTTAGCAAAGGCTTTTGTAGACAGTTCTCATTCAGACGGTATGGCAGTAAGACACATTAGGTCGGCAGACTTCAAGCGTCCTACATAAAAAGTTTTGCAAGATTTTTTCGTAAATCATTGTAAAGGTGACAGAACAAAACATGCTTTTAGTTTCAGAATTACACCATCACCGAAAAGTTCTTATACTTTCGCCCTGAATGAAGGTGATATCACAAGTATTTTGCCAGAGGTAGTTCCTCCAAAAGGGGAAAGGCTAGCATAAGTTTACTTGAGGACATTTTTAACTCCAGAAAGTTGACACCTGAACATGTAGTCCACCTTAACGAAACTTTTAGTGGTAGGCGACTATTTGATGAATTTAAGAAAAAACTTCCTGCTCACATACCTACAACTATTGGTTAAAGGAAAGAAAAAGGGAGTATTGGGAAATACTCTGCCATTCTTCAGCCTGTTAGAACTTCCAAGGGTCGGAAAACTGATCCCTTACGATGGAACGACTTTCTTTGTTTTTACTCCTATTGGATGAGGGATCTCGCAAAGTGTCACCGGCTCATTTATGGGGATGGTCGTGAAATAAGAGGCAGAAGAAACACCCTTTTGTCTTTGAGTGTGAGAAGCAATGAGAGGTAGCCGTATGATCACATATCCCATAGTCCAAAGGGCATTTTCTCAATGACAATACTCCATGAAGTTGACAAAAGGGGCAATTTACTGTAGAGAAGAGAGAAAAAAAAAGTTGGGTATCCTTCCCCATGGCCTAACAAACATGTAGCAACTCGTGTAGCCCCAAAGCTGATTTTTTTTGTTTTATCTTACTTTATCAATGACTTGGGATGGAATACAGTGTTCCAAAACTCAGAAAGGAGATACTGCTCCCAGTGGGTAAACGATTAGATCTCCCCGTTGCTATTGACAGGAAATACCCTTGTCCTATTTAAGGTGACGTACCTTTAAGCCACATAGTATTTTGCCTTCTACATGGTGTTGCAATAGTAGTAGAGTTATTAACATTGGAGGTTGGAAACATTCCATCTGAGGGTCACAAACAAGTTAGTGAAAAATATTTCACACAAAAAGGAATTTCTAATCTAGGAAGCAACATCCACATGTGTTGTGTTTTACAGGGTGGGTTTGGTATTCACTTTGATAGACTTGGTGCAACGGAGCCAATCAAGCTCAATAAAGATTGTGCGATTACAATTATTTCACCATCACCCTTTACGGATAAAGAGGAATACCCTCATGTACTGAGGGGAATGTTTGCGACTCCAGGGTTTTATGTTATCCTGTACCATCACCTCTTAGAGAGTGAGCTTTTTAAGTACGTAGAAACAGGCACTGAGAAACTAAAGAACCCCAAACCCAAACAAAAACCCTGTCGGGTCACAAACACAATGCCAAACAAACTATACACACCATGCAACAGGGAACAAAAGAGTCTTTGTTACTACTGAGGTTCAGAAACTGCCACTGCAGCCAACCCCCAAACAACACCCCAGCCCAACAACCACAAACCACCCCAAAACAAAGTCCCACCCGTCAACCAACCGGCCCAAAAAGGCAACCGCACCCGAAGACAACACCACATGCCCAAAGGCTACCACACTCCTGGGGACACCACGCCCGATGGTAATACTACGCCCAAAGGCAACAAACACTTAAAAAGCACTGGGCAAATTTAGGTACACCTTGCCCAAGGGTGCCCCGGAGGGAGTTGTGGGAAAGGGTAACCTCATTACTCCCACGTGTAAACAAACTCCACAACCGGATGCAGTGTAAAGTCCTACCCAGGACGAGAGAGAGGGAGTGCTTTTTGCGTGCTTAGAAGCGGGTACGACCAACGCCAAGTACAAAACAACAAAACCAGGACCAGACGTGAACGCAAAGGCAAAACTTTACATTAAACTAGCAACTGTACAATACTAACAAACTGACCCAGATCACCTTAAACTCGAACTAACACCACGTCTTGGAGATAAATTAAAGATTTAAATTGATGCGCAATTTGAAGAACAAAAGGACGTAAAAAGCACTGAGTTCATGCATGGGTTTCCAAAAGGTTCAAAGTGCATTCACAATTACAAGTGGACAAAAGCTTCTAATGAGCCTTGTAAGTACGTAGAAACAGGCACTGAGAAACTAAAGAACCCCAACCTCAAACAAAATCCTATCGGATCACAAACACAATGCTTAACAAACCACACACACCACGCAACAGGGAACACAAGAGTCTTTGTTACTACTGAGGTTCACAAACTGCCACTGCAGCCATCCCCAAAACAACACCCCAGTCCAACAACCACAAACTACCCCAAAGCAAAGTCCCACCCGCCAACCAACCGGCCACAAAAGCCACCGCGCCCGAAGGCAACGCCACGCCCAAAGGCAACATCATGCCCGACGGCAACACCACGCCCAAAGGCAACAACACTTAAAAAGCACTGGGCAAATACAGGGGGGCTTTTTAAGTGCATAGAAACGGACACTATAAAACAGGAAGAACCAAATCCGGACCGGCAAGAACACAACCATGAACCACTCACAACTGTGGAGCTTGTTTAAGCGTGGGGATAATGAGGTTACCCTTTACCACAACTGCCTCCGGGGCACCCTTGGGCAAGGTGCACCTGTATTTGCCCCGGTCCTTTTTAAGTGCTGTTGCCTTCGGGCTTAGTGTTGCCTTCGGGCGTGGTGTTCCCTTCGGGCGTGGTGTTGCCTTCGGGCGTGGTGTTGCCTTCGGGCTTGGTGTTGCCTTCGGGCGTGGTGTTCCCTTCGGGCGTAGTGTTGCCTTCGGGCGTGGTGTTGCCTTCGGGCGTGGTGTTGCCTTCGGGCGTGGTATTGCCTTCGGGCTTGGTGTTGCCGTCGGGCGTGGTGTTTGTCTTTGGGTGTGTGGTGGATTTGGGTGTGTGGTCTTTGTGGGGCTTTGTTTTTAGTGTGGCCGGGGGGAGGTTGGTCTGTGGGGTATTTGGGTTGTCAGTGTGTGTGTGGTTCTATTGTTGTAATGAACATAATTTTCTGTTTGATTTGGTGGTGTGTGGATGGTTTTGCCTTTGTGTTCCTGTCCGATCCGGTTCGAGTTTTGTGTGTATGTGCCGTTTCGATGCACTTAAAAAGCCCCCCCCCCCCCCCCACCATGAACCACTCACAAAGTCACCTCACACCAAGCTAGCAAAACAAAATCTCTGCAGCCAACATATAACGACACCCCCAGCCCACCCACCACACAAGACGATTAACAAACAGGAACACAACACACGCCAGAAGGCAGCAACACAGACCCGAAGGCAACAACAAACTCTATTCACGAACTGAGCTACCTCTGTTTTTAATTGATCATGGATGTAATACTGGCTAGAATCTGAGAAAAAGCTGATTAGATGCCTTCAGAGATCAAGCTGGAACCTGAACAGGCAATTTTTTTACCATCCAGCAGAATGGGATGCACTGCTGACAGAAAATCCGGTGCATCCCTACTGAACATATGCCATTGTCTATTCTGTCCATTTTCCCTTTCATTTTGCTACTGATCTACTTACAGGCAGTTTGGTGAAATGCATATAAGTTCATCTCATTTGTTTCTCTTCAGTTACTGGGCATAAATATATCCAGGTTATGAATGAGTTTGGAATTGACATCACTTGTGGGGAGTACTACAGGATTGGGCCTGGAAATATGTTTTTATCAAAAACATAAAAAAGGTGAAAAAACGTTTGTCGCAGACTGTGTCATGGTCACATTCACAAGATTAGATAAGGATGTTTCTATTTTGGTGCCAGTGAGAAAGCTTGTTAAGGATGATGTGGCTCTCAGTAGAGGCGACAAAACATGCAAACAAGTGGAAGGCATTTCTGGGGTTCGATCCAGGCTGGAAAAGATGATGGGCAGATCCGTAGTGAGCTACCTACCCAACAGCTAGCTTTGTTAATATTGAAGAAAGTGAAACTTGCCCTTGCCTCCTAAGACATCCCACCGAACTTTCAGTCTAGGAGTCGGTGATCTAGTGTTTGATATGGAAACATTTCAAATGGATCCCTTTGCTCATTGAAGAGTATCCTTTTCTTATCTAAAAGGAAATATGTCAGACCTTGATGACATTCTTGGTTATCATTGGGATGTCTTAGACAGGTGCCAATGTTCATATGTAACGAGAGTGGTGGGCTTTTTAAGTGCATAGAAACGGACACTATCAGACAGGAAGAACCAAATCCGGACCGGCAAGAACACAAACAATGAACTACTTACAATCCTTTACAAAATTACCTTACACTGAGCTAGCAAAACAAAATTTCTGTGGCCAACATATACGACACCCCCAGCCCACCTACCACACAAGACTATTTACAAACTGGAAAACAACACACGCTAGAAGGAAGCAACACACATCCGAAGGCAACAAGAAACGTCCGAAAGCAACAACGCCCGTTGCCCGAAGGCAACACCACGCCCGAAGGCATGACCACGCCCGAAGGCAACTTCGTGCCCGAAGGCAACATCACGCCCGAAGGCGACCCCACGCCCGAAAGCAACTTCACGAGAGTGGTTGTAGCCTTTTCAATATAGTACTTCTCTGTTCCTTTTTGTGTCGGAGTTTTGACGATGCGGCAGTATATATCTATCTATAATGGGCCAATCCCTATTATAGCTCCTACCGTTTTGTATTGGCTGACAATATATTTCAGAGTGATTCCATAGATCATAGAGACGAAGTAGAACTAATGTAAATGGGATTGCCAGTTGTATGTGAAGTTTCCTCAATGAATTTAATTAGTATTTTTCTTGTACCAAGTGTTATCTTTTACCTCTATCTTCATCTTTTACCTCTGTCTTCATCTATTCTTTTATGTTACAGTCCTTATCATACAAAATGCAAGGCAGGCTGCCAATCCAATACTGTGCCTTTGGAAGGATGTTGATGAAATTGGGTCTGTTCAAAGGCGGACAATCAAAATGGTTCCTGGCTTTAGGGAATTTCTTTATCCTGAAGGTTACACAGATTGGATTTGCCTTGTCTTAGGTACAGGAGGTTGCGTGGTGATATGATTTATAGGACTTTTTAAGTGCATAGAAACGGACACTATCAAACAGGAAGAACCAAATCCGGACCGGCAAGAACACAACCATGAACTACTTACAATCACTTAAAGTTACCTTACACCAAGCTAGCAAGACAAAATTTCTGTGGCCAACATATACGACACCCCCAGCCACCCACCACACAAGACTATTTACAAGCAGGAAAACACGCCAGAAGGCAGAAACACAAACCCGAAGGCAACAACAAACGTCCGAAAGCAACAACGCCCGAAGGCAACACAACACGCCCGAAGGCGACCCCACGCCCGAAGGCAACCTCTCACCCGAAGGCAATACCACGCCCGAAATCAACTTCACGCCCGAAGGCGACCCCACGCCCGAAGGCAAAACCACGCCCGAAGTCAACTTCACGCCCGAAGGCGACCCCACGCCAGAAGGCAACTTCTCGCCCGAAGGCGACCTCTCACCCGAAGGCGACCCCACGCCCGAAGTCAACTTCACGCCCGAAGGCGACCCCACGCCCGAAGGCAACCTCTCATCCGAAGGCAATACTACGCCCGAAGGCGACCCCACGCCCGAAGGCAACCTCTCATCCGAAGGCAATACTACGCCCGAAGGCGACCCCACGCCCGAAGTCAACTTCTCGCCCGAAGGCAACCTCTCACCCGAAGGCAATACCACGCCCGAAATCAACTTCACGCCCGAAGGCGACCCCACGCCCGAAGGCAACTTCTCGCCCGAAGGCAAAACCACGCCCGAAGGCAACCTCTCACCCGAAGGCAATACCACGCCCGAAGTCAACTTCACGCCCGAAGGCGACCCCACGCCAGAAGGCAACTTCTCGCCCGAAGGCGACCTCTCACCCGAAGGCGACCCCACGCCCGAAGTCAACTTCACGCCCGAAGGCGACCCCACGCCCGAAGGCAACCTCTCATCCGAAGGCAATACTACGCCCGAAGGCGACCCCACGCCCGAAGGCAACCTCTCATCCGAAGGCAATACTACGCCCGAAGGCGACCCCACGCCCGAAGTCAACTTCTCGCCCGAAGGCAACCTCTCACCCGAAGGCAATACCACGCCCGAAGGCAACCTCTCGCCCGAAGGCAATACCACGCCCGAAGGTAACAACACCCCCGAAGGCAACGACACGTAAAAAGCAAAGGGCAAATACAGGTGCACCTTACCCAAGGGTGCCCCGAAGGCAGTTGTGGTAAAGGGTAACCTCATTATCCCCACGCTTAAACAAGCTCCACAACCGGATGCAGTTTAAAGTCCTACCCAGTGGTGATATGATTTATAGGTAGAAGTATTTGACTGGCGTTATGGCTGGAAATGCTACACTTTTTCAAAGGGCGGTAGACTCCAGTACTCGAAGGCATCTATTAAAAATTGTTAAGCCATGTTGTAGTAAAAACGTTAGACAGAGATCCTTAAATACTCAGCGTCACTTGGGTCACTTGTAGCAGACCTTACAAACCATGCATTTTACCGAATTCAGATTGACACCGAGAGGCGTTGGTTTGGCCAGTTTTGACATAGCGGTGATAGTTTATTGCACAAATAAACATAATGTGTGCCGTGTTGCACCCTTTATTGTCATGTAAATCTGATCTTTCTTGTTCAATGAAAGCCAAGGACGAATGATCACGCCTGCGGTGTCTTATTACGGTACTCAAGTGTGCGCGAACAATGTTAGAAACTTATCATGTTAAGTTATAGTTATTAAGTTACGGCAAAAGTCCTTCCCATAACTTTATAGAAAAGTTTCGATGTTGAAGAATGTAATGGCTAAAAATTGGCGTACAGTGGCTGGAGCCAGAAAGAGAATATGGAAAAAATACGTTTGCGTTGAAGAAAGACATCGTATGTGACAAATCACGTGATCAGCAGCCGGTTCTGACGTTAAAGTGAAGTGGAGGTCGTCGGACAGAACATAAGTTCGTTTCCTGTCCACCCTGAAGGCCAAATACAAGAAAGACAATGGTAAAATTAACGAGTACAAGAAAGACACTGGTAAAATTAACGAACACGAACAAATGGACGAAGACGATATTCCTTTTTCGGTGTCAGCAAGAAACCAACGAAACAAATGAACTAGACAAACAGCCACCGAGAACAATCGAGTAGGCCCCTGTGCTTATACCCAATGTGAACATTGCAGACTAATGGGAAAAATTTCAACAGAAAATGTTAGCAAAAAATGACAGGATTCCAGAATGAAGTTTTCAAGTCTATGAATTCCACAAGGGAAGCAGTAAAGGAATTGAAAAACAAGTACGGAACTGAAATAGCAGGAATGAGCACAGTACTTGAAGACTTCCTCCAGGAAATGCGGTCAGACACTTCCCAGCAAATGAAGACCGTTCTAGATGCAGTTAATTCAAACCACGAAACACACATTATCACTGATGAACGAGAAGATTGATATGCGGAAAAATGTACGGGAAACCTTAGGAAATCAACCAAATGGCTCTCCACGTGGGTGTGACGACAGGCGTATACAACTGGCGTTCGGACAACTAGAAGGCGGGAACGTTGACGCGTATAAGGAGGATCAGTTACTTAGATAGGGTTTCAATGAAAAAAGTGAAGGGGTAAAATTCAACAAAAAGTCAAGGTAAATGCAAATGCGGGAATCATGTTAAAAATTTCTATACAGGCCACTTTCCTTCAGAAAGCCCATAATGAGACAAGGGTCTCTGTGCTCAAATGTCTTCAGGTTTGGTACAGTGTAGTACTTCTGACGAATATGGGAGTATTCATAACAGTCAACGAGAATGTGACTGGCGGTGACAGTACACTCACAGGGGATGCAATATGGTCTTTCATCCCCATGGAGTAAATACGTATGGGTAAGGTAAGTGTGGGCAATGCGAAATCTAGTCAGTCCAGGACTAAATCATCTCTCCGCTTACTGGGGCTGCATTATACACATCCCGGCCGATGGCTTTATTTGGTATAATTTGTTCTCCAGGAAGGAATCCCACAGTTCTTACTATTTCGATTTCACGTAGCAAGTGATCTTAGGACGACAGTCAGTGTGCGGCAACTACATGTTAGTGACGTCCATCTGTAGGCCTTCTTTGACAAGTGTGTCGAACTTTTCATTTCCGCGTATGCCCACGTGACTCGGGACCCACGATAGCACAACTGACTTCTGTAGTCTCACCAAATTTGAGTAAGCTCCACGGAGAGCTGTAACAAAGGGGTGCTTTTGCTCATGGCCTTTAAGAGCCAAAAGGCTGGAGAGCGAATCTGTGAAAACAATGAACTGGTGACCGTCCAAAAAAAAAAAAAATGAATGGAGAGCACCTCAAGGAAGCATAGAGGCCTGCATTCCTTGATGCTATTTATAAGTGTCAAGCGTTACACACATAGTAAGTTGCATTTTCAAACTAAGTAAATCCAAACATTGATCTACTGTGCTTCAGTTGCTCAGGTTTAAGTTCTACTTTGTTTCCTCGTGCCCGTTTCTACGTACGTAAAAAGCTGTGCTTCAGTTGCTTGGACTTTCTTCGAATCTTCTGACTTTGTGATGGAGTACGTTGTAATTTAGTGCAAAACAAAAATTCCATAACAATATGCAAAATGCGGATATAACAAAAAACCATTCCACTCTCGGTTTTGAAAGTTTGCCCCAAGGTGACTTTCAAATTGGTCTGAAATTTTTCTGAACAAACTGTAACGATGCTTTGATTGCTGACGTTGCTTGATTTATTACAGACTCTATGGGATAGCTAGTTGGGAGAGTGGTAGCTGGGAGGTTTCCAAGTTGGCGTGAGATAGGCTGATCATGTATACAGTAATCCTTTTCTAAATCCTTGGCATCTAATTCCATTCATTACACAATGTAAAGCTCATAAAATAAAATTTTGGAACCTGCATTGCAGCCCTTCTGAATAAGAAGTTGGCTACTTAAAAAAAAAAAAAAAAAAAAAAAAAAGCTAAAGTAATTTAGTAAAATGGATCAACTTTGGCAAAAATACACTTAACCTCGGCAATCGATCTTCTACTGTGTTAATACCCTGTGTCCCGCATTTCGGGCCTCCGCAATATTTTTTGGCTTCAGTCAAGTCAATTTGCTTTAGCATTTACCTTGGCAATGCCAAATGCCGAGGCTTATTTAGAAGGGCTGGAATTGTGGTAGCTTTGTTATTTGCAGCGTTTTGATTTATTTCATTAGTGTAAGTGTGTGCGGGGGGGCGGGGGGGGGGGGGCATTTTAAGTGCATCGAAACGGCACATACAAACAAAAAACAAAACTCAAACCGGATCGGACAGGAACATAAAGGCAAAACTATCCACACACCACCAAATCAAACAGAAAATTATGTTCATTACAACAATAGAACCACACACACAGTGTAAGTGTGTGCACACGTATGACAAAGTGCAGTTCAATAAGTGTGAGAGTTATGATCAGTGAAGAGCTTTTTTAAGGACGTAGAAACAGGCACTGACAAACTAAAGAATAATCCCAAACCCAAAGAAAAACCCTGACGGATTACGAACACAATGTCAATGATCAGTGAAGTGTTGCCGTTTCCTGTCATTTTTGCCTTAGGGTGCTTTCACACCTCCAGCAAAGCAAAGCGTGGGGATAATGAGGTTACCCTTTGCCACAACTGCCTCCGGGACACCCTTGGGCAAGGTGCGCCTGTATTTTTGGCGGTTCAGTTCAGGTCTTTGACGAGAGCAGACGTGTTTTCGTTTCGCTCTCGTCGTTTTACCGTGCTCAACTTGTATCACTGTGTGATAGCTGTACTATTTATTGCAATTGTGCTTAAAACCTTATAGCGTGCTTCATACTAAATTTTGTCTTCTGTAACACCTGGTCAGAGTTTTTTCTTTTCATTCCGTGGCCCCGAGCCACACAAACTGCTGCTATGCCCGGAGGTCGGGATAGCACAATTGTTAAGTTGGAGTTTTCGTCTGGGGTGAGTGTCCCTCCCCCACAGGCGTTTACTGTGTTAAAAGACAATGGTGTCGAAATTGAGATGTTGCAGGCGCTTGAGGCCCGCAACACGTATGACCTTAAGTTTAAGTCTGATGCTGCCCGTGTTAAGGGTGTGTCATGCCTGAAGGGGGTAGAGGGGCTCACTGTCACCCCATATGATGGCTCTGTGGCGGTGACGGTGCTTTACCTTCCCTTCGAGGTCGATCAGCGCCTGGTTGCGAGGGTTCTTAGTCAATAC
This sequence comes from Holothuria leucospilota, assembly GCA_029531755.1. Lineage (NCBI taxonomy): Eukaryota > Metazoa > Echinodermata > Holothuroidea > Aspidochirotida > Holothuriidae > Holothuria > Holothuria leucospilota. The sequence goes on along the minus strand of CM055961.1, from coordinate 21,212,625 downwards.
GGAACTGTCTCTGAAATGCGGTGGTGTAAATATACTGTGGGTGACTTGAAAGGTATATTTAATGGCAAGAGACAGTTCCGTATGGAACTGGTGAGGGACATTCCATCGTTCCTCTTCATAGGGGGTTCCAAGGCCCACATTAGGTACTTTTGCCAGCCCCGTACCTGTTTTAGATGTGGCGAGGAGGGGGCACGAAGCCAAGTCGTGTCCCAACAGGCGTTGTGGAAAATGTTTGCAGTTGGGGCACGGCAAGGCAGAGTGTCCCAACGAGGTACGGTGCAACCTCTGTGGGGAGGAGGGACATGTGTTTGGTGCCTGCCCCACATCGTACTCTGCCCATGTCAGTGCCGATGTGGGGTCGTCACCCGAACCCTCGCAAACAGGCCCACAATATTCAACCCAGGAATTAGAGGAGGCGGCACTTGAGGTTGAGCAGGACTTCCTTGCCTCCAAGCAGTGTGAGGGGGGTACTGGGACTCCTGAGGCAGACTCTCCGCCATCGTTGGCAGCGGCACCCGGTCAGGTTGAAATAATGACATTAGAGGAGGACCTCGATCTGTCCTCAGACTCGGCGATGTCGGATGGCGGGGAGCGTGCCTCAGAGCCTCCTCCGAAGGATCCACCTTCGGGGGAGGGTTGGTTTGATTTGTGTGAGGGGGAGGGGCCAGAGTCTGTACTAAAGAGGTCGGCTTCAGGCGAAGTATCAGACAGGGGAACCCATCACTCTGGGACGCCCGTACCGAGCCCACGGATTAAAAAGATAAGGTCCCAGTCAGAGTTTTTAGTGTGAATGGTTTTGCCTTTGTGTCCCCGTTTTCTTTTGGGGTTGCTGTTCTGTTTGTGTCTGTGCCCATGCATGCCAGAAAGTTTTTTTGGTAGTTCAGTGTAAATAGGTTTGCTTTGTTCCACATTAGGTCCGCCCGGCTGCGGGCATGTAGGGAGCACGTCACATTGTTGTTACTGTAAATAGTGGGGGTTGGCCACATGCACCCATAGTTCCAAGGGGCATTGGACGGGCTCACCCTGGGCACTCTTCTGTTGATGTGAATGGGTATGTAAATAGTTTTGCCTAGTGAGATTGTAAATAGTCCTATGTAACTAGTTTGGATTCGGGGTGGTTTTGTACATAGTTATCGCAGAAATTTTGTTTGCTAGCGCAATGTACAGATTTCTGTAAATAGTTCACCTTTGCAGTTTTGTCCGGTCAGGTTTAAGTTCTCCTTTGTTTCTTCGTGCCCGTTTCTACGTACGTAAAAGGCTAGCTGTACATAGTTATCACAGACATTTTGTTTGCTAGCGCAATGTGCGGAATTCTGTAAATAGTTCAGAGTTATGTTTTTGTCCGGTCAGGTTTAAGTTCTACTTTGTTTCCTCGTGCCCGTTTCTACGTACGTAAAAAGCTGTATTTTTGGCCCAGTTTTGTTCAGTTTTTTGTTTTTGTGTAAATAGTGTATATAGTGTACATAGTGTAAATATAGCAAGTTGACTCCACCCCGGACCCCTCGTGGCAGGTGGACCCCGCCCCGGACCCCTCGTGGCCCCTGTTGTTGGTGTCTGGTTTTTTGGTTGTTGGCGGTTTGTAGTATTATTGCTTTAGGGTGGCCGGGGGGAGGTTGGTCTGTTGGCTGTTTGGGTTGTTGTCAGTGTGTGTGTGGTTCTATTGTTATAATGAACATAACTTTCTGTTTGATTTGGTGGTGTGTGGATAGTTTTGCATTTATGTTCCTGTCCGATCCGGTTTGAGTTTGTTTTTTGTTTGTATGTGCCGTTTCGATGCACTTAAAAAGCACCCAGCAAAGTGAATTAAATACTTAATTGGAACTATTGTCAAAAGTGCTCGCTCGTAGTGTGAAAGCTGAGAGCATTTGACAACAGTTTTTAAGTAGGTATTTAATTTGCTTTGCTTTGCTGGTGGTGTGAAAGCGCACCTTTATAAACTCAAAAAAACATGCATGCATGGTTTCCCTTCTACATTTTTCATTTGAAAACAGCTCCCCCAAGACTAGACAGTATACTACTATTGCTCAGAGAATCTTAGACAAGTATCCGAAGATTAAAGGTAAGAAGCTTGTACTAGACACTTTGTCTCTAAGGTTTAAAAGTTTGCTATACGTTTTACATTTGTGTTACATCAGTGAATACATTGATTCAGAGTAATGTCATACACTTTTTCAGAGTTGGTCTGAAGCTGTGGGTACCTGGTAATAAGTTAGAATATTGTATGTGATTCCAAAAATTTTCTCCCCAACTCAGGCTTAGTACCAACCCATGCTGGCTCATGTTTCTGTGTAATTGTTACAAGTAGTCCATGTTTGATAAAAAGCTAGTCCTCAGCCCACCATGTCCCGTGTTACATTGGCTCCAACAGTAGTTGTAGTTCAGTTTTTCATAAGTTACATCCTTATTTAGCATCTATCTATCGTGATGTGGATTCACTTTTTTGTAGACCCCCTGGAAGTACCGTCTGCAGTACAAGTTTGCGAACTGCAGAAAGATGGAGGACAACAACATCGCAGCTGTGAAAATGAGGAAAGGGGGCAACATAGCAGTTGGGCAACCATCAAAGAAAAGTGCTGCCCCCCCCCCCGTGGGGGATAAGGAATGACCTCCCCAGAAGGCCAGAATCTGAAGATTATACCTCGATTAGTCTTCATACCAACTGGATGAAGGATGGAGTTTGCACGAAAAAAGTTAGTTAGTTAGATAGGGTTTAACGACACACCAACACGAATGTGTTATATAGTGTCAGCAAGTAAAAAAAAAAGTAAAAGTAAAATTTGGGAGAAAGTTAGCTAAAAAGGGCAAGGATGGGGCAAAATCTTATCTGAAAAGTCAACACGAAAGCAAGCGCGGGAGTCATGTCACGAAAAAAACCAAATTACGGTAGAATACGTGATGCTATGCACACAACGTTTGGTGACAGAAGGGAAACAATTGTTACTGAAGGACTTTCTATTGCCTCCTTGAAAGAAGAGTATCCGTGCCTGTTTGACGAAGATGAGGTAAGGTAGCTTATGCCTTTAATTTGCTTGGACTCATTAGCAGATAGTTGCAATTGTTTTCAGAAGGCGAAAGAAAATTTGTTATTGCAAGATTTAGAAATATTTTTCCTTCCTTCCTTCCTTCCCTCCCTTCCTTCCTTCCCTCCCTCCCTTCCTTCCTTCCTTCCGTCTTGGATAGCTCTTTCACATCTGTTTGAATTATAGTACCCCATTATTATTTATGTATGGTCCATGTTTCAACTGTTGGATACACAAGAAAAATGAAGGGACCGAGCTTGGGTTTCCCCTACATTTTGTGGTGAATATATGGATATCTCCACTTTATACAAAATGTAAAAAATTACCTTTATGCTTTTTAAGTTTTCAGGAATCTGCCTAGGTAAATCTCTCTTAAAGGGCAAGAGCAGTCGCCCCAAATTTATTTTGAAACAGCTAGTTCTCCTAATCTTTCTTCCTTTTATATTTCAGGACTTAAATATTGCAGGGTAATAGCAATGACTTACGCCCCATAACTTTCACAACTTAGAAAAAGAATGCATGTCATATGATTCTCAATGGACATTCATATTCATAAAATAGGATAGACTTCTAGACTATTACAATTTGGGGAATCATACAGTACAGTATTACACCTTAAGGTAGAAATTACATATTGTTTTTCAGTTGCAACATGAATTCAAAAGAATTGATGGTACATCCTCCGTACTATCGAAACTTGAGGATGGGCTCAACAAGTATGCTGATGCCATCGTTGTCACTGCCAAGGTGGTAAAGAAGAGGCCAAAGATGTTGGGGGAAGCGCTAGGAGAAATTCCTTTACAGAAGGAAGCAGCTGAAAGGAATGGAATGGAACATGTAATTTAAATATACCCTCACTGCTCTTAGTATGCAATGATAGCAGCCTTGAATGCTGTTTCCACTGTAAGGTCACAAAAGTCATATTATTTCCATAATGCAGTTCAGCAATGTGTGGCTTATTGAATTTTGATAATCTAAAATGCACAATTATATGCTCTGTTTCAGTCCCCTTTACAACTGTACCATAACTTACCTGCACAATGCCTCCCCCCACCGTGGCATAGTAAAAAGTTGGGTGCTTTCCCCTTACATCAAAGGGGTTCATTGAGTTGACATCTATTATTTTTGAGACGAGTTTGAAGAAAATCATTGCATGACAATGCTTCTAATTAGCCTCATTACTCATGTTTCACTTCGTACAGTTACCGAAAAGTGAGAAATTTTAGTTTTTGTGGACAGGTATTTCATATGATTACTACATAATGGTAAAAAGTGTCTGGTCACAAATTTGAAATGAATGATTTTAATCATTAATTATTCTGTCATTACCATTTCAGTTGTGTGCCAGATGTTCAGAATCTTTTCGTTTGACCATTTATCATCAATTTGTGAGTAAAACTCAACTGGTGTGAAAAAAATCATGAATTTTGTGAACCAACTCAATGTGCCCCTTTAATATTCCCTGGTGGGTTATAAATAACAGTTTATTTCATTCACGGGTCGTAGGATTGTTTCTTATAGCGTGGTGGTCTTGTGATGATGAAATTACAGAACCCCCAAAAAGTGATGCAAAAAGTGAAGGAACTCACAAATGGGTTGTCATGATTTTTTAAACCTAATGGTTTGCATTCATCTCTGAAAATGCTAGTGTAACCAGGGCAAATTCTGGTTATAGATTTGTATCAGGTGTATTGCTTTAAACATTGCTTGCATGTTATCCTTTTGAACTGTTTATCTTATCGTAGTACTTTTGATGTAGGAGGTAACTTCTTTAAAGTTTTTGCCTGCAGCTGATTCTTCTGTATGCTAGGTAGTGGAGGGAGGCTAGTTACCAGCTAGGGCCTTTTAAAAAAATATGATAATTCGGTAACTGTTCTCCTAGAGCAGCAGAGTGGAGCATAGACACCATCCCATAATAATAACTGTTACAGAGGTTTAGGTGTAATTTCTAGTTTTGTGGAGGGAACCTTTCTGAAGTAAAAAAAGGAGAAAGCAGCTAGGAGAAACACTTACTGTTCAGGCTTCACTTCTTGTGTTAACTTGGGTCAGTCACTGTACATAGTGTAAATAGCTGCTTGCTTGCTGTTGCTTTTGCTAGACTAGAATGCTGCTTTGATTTTTAATCCTTTGGATGTTAAGAGGAAAGCTTCGGACTGCTTTCTTGAGAGTAAATTTTAGGCGTCTTAGCCAATTTTATAGGTAAGCGCCAAAGTTAGCAAGCATCCAGGTTGTTTGTAGACTTGGAAAGTCGACTGTGTTATGTCCCTATTATATATAATTGAAGCCTGTTATTGACTCACATACTAAGCAGAGTTGCCTTATTTTGTTTTAATAATTGCAACGCATTTAGTAAAGTTTCATTGTATAGTCCCCACCGTCTATACAAGGAGGACTTGTGAACTGCTGAAGATTAATTGTGGACTGTTCCTGTTGTTTTAAATATATTACTCCGTCTATTCTGATCTGACTGTTCAACGTCATTGGTACTTCGGGCAGCCCCGCACCTGTTTCAAGTGTGGACAAGAGGGACACGAAGCCAGGTCTTGTCCCAACAGACGTTGTGGCAAGTGCCTGCAGGTGGGGCATGACAAGGCAGAGTGTCCCAACGAGGTGCGGTGCAACCTTTGTGGAGAGGAGGGACATGTCTCTGGTGCGTGCCCCACATCGTACTCTGCCCATGCCAGTGCGGATGTGGAGCAGGCACCTGAACCCTCGCAAGCAGGCCCAGAATATTCCACTGAGGAATTGGAGGAGGCAGCACAAGAAGTAGAAAAAGATTTCCTTGCCTCGAAGCAGTGTGAGGGGGGTACTGTGGCTCCCAAGGCGGACTCCTCACCATCCTCCCCACCAACACCAGTGGAAGCTGATAGGATGGCAGTGGAGGACCTACAGCTCTCCTCAGACTCCGAGTCTGCTATGTCAGATGGTGGGGAGTCTGCCTCAGAGCCTCCTCCCAAGGATCCACCTTCCGGGGAGGGCTGGTTTGATTTATGTGAGGGAGAGGAGCCTTCATTGAAGAGGTCGGCCTCAGGCGGGGTGTTAGACCAGGGGGTTCACCATTCTCAAGACCCCTCCCCGAGTTCACAGAGTAAAAAGGTCAGGTCCCAGGTAGATACGTAGCCACTCATTACACCATGGCTGATCCCCTGTCCCTCCTGACTCTAAATGTTAACGGCATGAGGGACAGTCGGAAGCGGTCAAGGATATTCCAATTTTGCAAAACACTGGGTGTGGACTTCGTTTTCCTCCAGGAGACCCATATTATGAATGAGGACGATGTCCACACCTGGTCCTTTGAGTGGGGCGGGGGTTTACACGCTTCCTTTGGCTCAACAACATCTTGTGGTTCAGTTATTTTAGTTTCGCCAAGGTGGACTCCGCTGGTCGGAAAAGTCGATTCTGATCATGAAGGCCGGTTGGTATGCATTACAGTAAGACACCCATGTGGGAAATTTTTCCTGTGTAACGTGTATGCGCCCAATCGGCCTTCAGACAGAAGGGACTTTTTCATGACCCTGCCATCCTTCGTTCCTGGCAGTGCTCCTTGTATCCTGGCTGGGGACTTTAACTGCGTCCCCGACACACAGCTTGACCGAATGTCCACACGTACGTCTTCGGGCTGTGGTGTCGGTATGTCGGAATTGGACATGTTTATAAAGAACCATGACATGGTTGACGTTTGGAGAGCACAACATCCCGGCTTGTCCGTGTTCACTTGGCACCGCCCTGATGGCACGGACGCCTCAAGGTTGGACCGGGTGTACTCTCCACCTGCACTGTCACCGAGGGACTGTGAAGTTGTAACATGTCCAATTTCGGATCATGACGCAGTTACTGTCTCCTTTCAGCCTCCAGAGTCATGGCCAACAGGGAGGGGGTTCTGGAAAATGAACACAGATATTCTAACGGAGGCTGACTATAGCGAACAGTTTAAAGCCAGGTACGAAGGGTGGCGAACATTGAAGCCGGCCTTCTCAACAGATTTAGAGTGGTGGGATGACGTAAAGTCCCGCATCAAACAGTTTACAGTTGAATACTGTGTAGCAAGAGCTCGTCGAAAAAGGGAGGAGTTCCTCTCGCTCTGCTTTAGGGAGAGGGACGGGGACTCCTCCGCACTCCACGCAATCCAGCAGTACCTTGATGAAAAACTGCGCGGGGCCCGTGTTCGTGCTCGTGTTCACTGTGTGGAGGCGGAGGAAAAACCAACCATCAAATTCTACCGGGACGTCACAAAGTATGCCATCGATCGCCGCATAAGAGCAGTCCGTGACGTCCACGGTACGGTACAGAAGGACCCTCTCGACATCGTGGAGGTATTTAAGACCTTCTATGAACAGCTTTATACGCGGGCAGATGTCGAGGTAGACCTTCAAGGGTCCCTATTAGATAATATTGACAAGACACCCTCTAAAGAGCAGAATGATGGACTTGGTTCTCCCCTGACTGTCGACGAGCTCTGGAAGGCGGTGGCGAAGATGAAAGGCGGAAAGGCGCCTGGGTCCGACGGTATCCCAGTGGAATTTTACAAAGGCTTCTGGGGTACCGTCGGGCACGATCTCCGTGATGTATTCGCCTCTGCCTTCCTTGCTGGCTCATTGAGTCCCTCGCAGCGCACAGGCGTTATAACATTGTTACCAAAGTCTGGAGACCCCCTAGAACCGAAAAACAAGCGACCAATTACCTTGTTAAATGTAGACTACAAGATTCTGGCGAAAGCCCTTTGTAACAGGCTAGGCGCGGTCATGCCGGATCTTGTAGGTTCTTTCCAGACATGTGCGGTGCGGGGACACAGTATTCAGCAGAACCTCTGGTTGATGCGGGACTTAGTTGAATATGTGATGGACCGTGATCTTCCATGTGCGCTTGTCTCCCTCGATCAGGAGAAGGCCTTCGACATGGTTGATCACGGATTCCTCTTTAAAATCTTGAAGAAGTTTAATTTGAATCCAGTTTTTGTTAAATGGACCTCTTTACTGTATAATAGTGTATATAGTCGGGTTATCGTTAATGGCCTACCGTCGGATGCCTTCAGAGTTCACCGTGGGGTACGGCAGGGGTGTCCCCTGTCACCTCTACTCTATGTATTGTTTAGTGAATCCCTTGCAAGAGCCTTCCAAGTTGAACCTTTGTTTCGACCATTTCACATACCTGGTGGAGCTAAAGTCAAGTGCCTCCAGTATGCTGACGACGTCACATGCGTAGTCTCCGACCTAGCTTCCTTCAGAGCCCTTACTGGCACGCTGTCTACTTTTCAAAGAGCGACAGGTGCCAGACTGAACCCCACCAAGACCAAAGGACTCCGTCTAGGTAAGTGGCGGTCGAAACAACTGCCCTTCGCGGCATCATGGGTAGACGACGCCATAAAAATCAATGGCATATGGTTTGGTTACGGTTCACCCGAGTCACTTACCTGGAATGAGAAAGTGGACCTGGTGGAAGCTAGGTTGAAGGACTTTGGCGATCGCTACATTAGTCTGTTGGGGAAGGTAACAGTTATAAATCGTTTCGTTTACCCTCTCTTGTGGTATCCGGGCACTGTTCTGGCCGCTCCAGAGGGTGTCCTGGTGCGACTCGAGAGGGCTGTGTTTAGGTTTCTTTGGTCAGGGAAAACGGAGCTGGTCAGAGGAAAAGTGGTGTACCAGGTTCCTAGGCAGGGGGGATTGGGCCTTGTGCACTTCCTTCAAAGCTCCGTTTTCTCCTGACCAAATGTGTTTTTAGTGCTGTCGAAAGTCAGATGCCGTTTGCCTACTTTGTCCGTTATTGGGGTGGATTATCATTCCGTTGGTTCTTTCCTACCCTGTTTAGCAACAGTGTACCTCACAGTTGGAGACCAACGAAGGCATACTGTCAGATGAGGGAGACACTACGTATTATGTCAACTGTAGGGGACGTTTTGCAGTCCAGTGCGGGGGACCAGTACCGGGCCATTTTTGATGACTTGGTTGGTCAGGTCCAACCCAACGACTATGCGTCAGGGCCGGAAGTGTGGCGTGTCGTCCACAGCGGGACACTCGATCACCGCCGGCGTGACCTGCTGTGGCGGATCGCACACGACGCCATCGTAACGAATCTCAAGCGCCTTCGGTGGCGTCTTGGAGATGGCATTTGCCCCCGCACTGGATGCACAGGGTGGGAGAGTGTGCCCCATGTGTTTTGGCAGTGTGGCTTTGTGGCCCTCCTCTGGGAGTGGTTTCAAGCTCTGGCTGATCGCCTCACGTTTTGTAACACCTGGGCGGTCAGCCAGGACTACGCTTTGTATGGTCTGTCACCCCCGCCATGCAATACAAGTGTTCGCGGGATACTTACCTTTGTTTCGGCCTCCATAAAGCTGGCCTTGTGGAGAGACCGGTGTAATATTGTGTTTAGGGGAGAGGGGAAGCCTGCGGACGTCGTCCTGGCGTCGGTGAGGACGGAGATTAAGCTGAGGGTGGAGGCCGACTTCGTCCGTTTGCCAAGGTCGACGTTCGGCAGGTGTTGGGGTCCACTTGTTTCAGTGCGGGCGGGCCGGGTGATAGTTAATTTGTAAATATTGTAAATATTGAAATTGCAAATAGTCCTACGTGATTGGCTTGGGTTTGGGGTGGTTTTGTACATAGTTAGCACAGACATTTTGTTTGCTAGCGCAATGTACGGGTTTCTGTAAATAGTTCAGAGTTATGTTTTTGTCCGGTCAGGTTTAAGTTCTACTTTGTTTCTTCGTGCCTGTTTCTACGTACGTAAAAAGCATTGGAACTCACCTTTATGCAGGTCGTTACAGGAGTTGCACATTTTACACAACGCATGGAGAAGTGCAGATTAATTGAATTGACATTCACGCCAATTTACTTGTGCTCTTGCTGTTTTGGAGGAGTCGAGCACTTTCTGTAGCTTGAAAGCCGTCCCTACAATATTTAAGAGATGTATCTGGAACTGTGAGTTTCCTCTGCATGTGTTTTGACGTGTAATATCTGCCCTGGTTGGACACGACTATTGAGCAGCTTTGCTTTCAATGAGGACCCGCTGAGGATGACCGTGCCTAGCTGTGGTATTTTCGTCAATTGAATCACTGTATGGACTCCCGCGTTCGCGATTTTTGTTACTGAACACTCTTTTTGAGGCCTCTGCGTAGGTGCAGCTGGACCGTCTCAGACCTGCTTGTTCCAGTCCACTTAAGTACTCCTTTATTGTTTATTATTAAGGTTAAGTGTCAACTGGCCATTGACAAACCAATCGAAACAGTTGTATTTGTATTTGTGTTTGCATGTGAGCCGAGCATTTCGAAATTATACTACATAGCAATTAATATTCAAGCTTTCGGTCGTGTGTAATTATTTTGTGTCGATGTGTAAGCCATTGGTGATACCTTCATCCTCACGATTTTGCAGTGACAGATCCCCCTAGTAATGTTGAGGTCGTTCGTGTACCTTATCCAACTTTATAAATTACTTTACCCAACTTGCTGCTCCTTTCATCATAACAAGTCGGTTACACTAGAAAAAGGAAATAGTCTGACATTTTACTGCACAAGTATGTTGATATCAGTTTAAACTGTGTCCGTATGATTTACTGTAGGTAGCCCTTACCATTACTAGTACATACTTTTACTTGCTGTAACTTCTTCAATAGCCCTACAGTCAAGGATAATGTATTATTACTGAGAGATAGCATACTGCACCATTGTTTGAAAGCTTTTTTATCTTCCCATACTCTAAGAATGAGAAAATAACCGTTAAAACATTTATGAAAGCGATTGGGCATTTTTTTTTTTAAGTTGGGAAAGGGTTAGGCCCACAGGGGTATAAGAAGGTGGGTATTATTTCACATCAGGAATCTCCACCCATGGGAAATTGTCCTAGGGGTCAATTCCATGTGACGGGTATAACCATTTAAAGATAATTTCTGATCCTTCTCCAATTATATTATAAAGACCAAGACAGATAAGTCAAATGCTGTAGTGGTTAACAGAAGTCTAAGATGAGATGTACTCAATTAAGAAAAAAAAAATTAAGCTGGCAGCACAGAGCAACTTTCTATTGCTCATAAGGTGTGTGACGGGTGTTACATCACAAAATCTGGAAAATCCTGATTAAAAAAGTTCTTGTAAAAGTCTGAGTTTACAAACATTCCTACGAAAACTTGAAACTATTTATGAAAGGTACAAAAATTGAAGTTAATGAACATAAATTCTAAGAATAATAATTTCATTCTGAGTAACTTTGATTTATGCAGCGTGATGGGTGTTACAAAAGATGTGACGGGTGTTACGGTGTCTGAAACCGTAAAAATATATCTCCCAGCCTAAGTTATTTAGTCATTTCTCTTTGAAGTAGTATAAAATGAAGTTGTAAGACCTGGTCATAATATAAAGCACCCTCCTAGAAGTTTGTCCAACATAATTTTCTGTAAAATTTGTTACATTTCCCCCAATATATTTTGTACTTCTACTTAAGTCTTTCAATAGAGCTAGAACGTTTGATTAGCCAATGGTTTAGCACCATCCAGGATGATCTGTAAAATTTGATATGATTCATTTTAACATATATATTATATAATATATATATATATATATATATATATATATATATATATATATATATATATATATATATATATATATATATATATATTTTAAAGTCAAAACTATTTCAGTATATAAACCAGTGTTTTTCACAAATATTTGTGGCAGGGGCTAGCCATCATACACATGTGTGTCATCATTGGTAGAGGGGTCTGAATGTAGAGCTTTCCCCTGTCCACTTTATTATTGAGGTTACTATGTAAGATTTTATTAATGTGTTGAACATGCCCTTTCGTGCAGTTAGTCTTAGACAGCAGCTTTAGCCTCTGCGTCATATTAAACATTCCTTTACATCTTACATGATTGTAGTACAGTAGCTAGGACAATAGGCAACATTTTCTAGAATGTTGAATATTCCTTAAGAGTAGAACACAAGCCTTACAACCTCGAGGAGCTCAAGGACGACTTCGCAGCCTTTTTGGCGGATCCGGATGACGCCCGAAAAAGTGCCAGCGGTACAAGACCCACATCCATGTCAAGACATGTCTTCAGAATTATGTTGTAGTTAGTTAGATGGGGTTTAACGACACACCAACACGAATGTGTTATACAGTGTCAGCCAGATGAAAAAAGTAATGGTGAGGTGAAATCACCCAAAAGGAAAAAGGATTGAGCAAAATACTAAGATATCTAAACAAAAGCCAATGTGGAAATTATGTTGTAGCTTCCAATTCTCAGCATACTGATGTCGACGACGACGAAGTCGAGCTTAAAATGTAAGCAACTCTTTTAAGATAGGTGTAGCAGAACAAACTCGTTAAGAAATATAACGCTACCTCTAGTGACCATTTTGGTAATTTCAATAATTTAGACAGGGTAAATGGCAGGTCTCACATCGAAGAAAAAGTTACAGCCCCATTAGGAAATTATTTTGAAGAAGGGTTTGGGTTTACATTTTACTCATCTTATAACGCCAAGTGGGGGTTACTGTGTAAGTGCTGAGTTAACCGTATCACGAATACCGACACAAATGTTTGGAAACCAAAACGGTCAATTACTAGAACACCAAAAAAGGAAGACCAGCTGTGATGTGCTAAAGCCATCGTTACGGCTATTTCCCGTAAACAGTAGGCTTTTTAAGTGCATCGAAAAGGCACATACAAACAAAAAACAAAACTCAAACCGGTCGGACAGGAACATAAAGGCAAAACTATCCGCACACCACCAAATCAAACAGAAAATTATGTTCATTACAAGAATAGAACCACACACACACACACACTGACAACAACCCAAACACCCCACAGACCAACCTCCCCCCCCGACGGCAACACCAAGCCCGAAGGCAACACCACGCCCGAAGGCAACACCACGCCCGAAAGCAACACCACGCCCGAAGGCAACACCACGCCCGAAGGCAACACCACGCCCGAAGGCAACACCACGCCCGAAGGCAACACCACGCCCGAAGGCAACACCACGCCCGAAGGCAACACCACGCCCGAAGGCAACACCACGCCCGAAGGCAACGGCACTTAAAAAGCACCGGGGCAAATACAGGTGCACCTTGCCCAAGGGTGCCCCGTAAACAGTGCCATATTTAAATGGGAATCTGTCCGAAAAGGGTGAAAAAAATCAACTAGCGTTGGTCAAAAAAGTAAAATCGGGACGCATGTGTGCCTAACGGCCCCTAAGGATTTGACGAGTTGAACGCATTTTAGGGAGCTTTTTACGTACGTAGAAACGGGCACGAAGAAACAAAGTAGAACTTAAACCTGACCGGACAAAAACATAACTCTGAACTATTGAACGCATTTTAATACTTTTTGGGGAAGAGGTGTGTTAAGTTGGATATGGTAGTGTGTAAACAGCCCACAGGTTAAGCTGAGGGTGGAGTCGGACTTCGTTCGTTTGCCAAGGTCGGCGTTCGGTAGGCGATGGGGTCCACTTGTTTCAGTGAGGGCGGACCGGGTGGTAGTTAACTTGTAAATACTGACTTTGTTTGTAAATATGGAACTACTGTAATTTGTAAATAGGACTGTGTTTGTACATATGTGGCTTGTGAGGTACTTAGTTGTAAATATGTTGTAAATATGTATATATGTGTATATGTATATATGTGTATGTAAATATCTGTACATATAGTTCTATTACTGTAATGAACATAATTTTCTGTTTGATTTAGTTGTTTGTAAATAGTTTGCATTTGTGTTTCTGCCCGATCCGGTTTGAGTTTTTGTTTTTGTTTCTATGTGCCGTTTCGTTGCACTTAAAAAGCACAGCCCACAGTGTTTTGTCTGGTCCAGTTTGAGTTCTCGTTTGCCTCTGCCCGTTTTCATGGACGTAGAAAGTACAGAGGTATCTGCTTTTTACGTACGTAGAAACGGGCACGAAGAAACAAAGTAGAACTTAAACCTGACTGGACAAAACCATAACTCTGAACTATTTACAGAATTCTGTACATTGCGCTAGCAAACAAAATGTCTGTGCTAACTATGTACAAAACCACCCCAAACCCAAGCCAATCACGAAGGACTATTTACAATTTCAATATTTACAATATTTACAAATTAACTATCACCCGGCCCGCCCGCACTGAAACAAGTGGACCCCAACACCTGCCGAACGTCGACCTTGGCAAACGGACGAAGTCGGCCTCCACCCTCAGCTTAATCTCCGTCCTCACCGACGCCAGGACGACGTCCGCAGGCTTCCCCTCTCCCCTAAACACAATATTACACCGGTCTCTCCACAAGGCCAGCTTTATGGAGGCCGAAACAAAGGTAAGTATCCCGCGAACACTTGTATTGCATGGCGGGGGTGACAGACCATACAGGTATCCAGTTGTGCTATTCTCACTGAGCCACAGCAATAAAATTATTTTTAGGCGTGATGTGGCCTCCGGGCGTGTGCTGGTAATAACAATTAATTTCCAAACAGAGACTTTCTAAACTCCTGGAGTCTAGCCTTAGTAATTGGTTTTGTTAGTATATCAGCAATCATCTCTTCTGAGGGAATAAAGAAAAATGGTATTGTGGACACAGGTTCTACATCACATGCAGTCAACGAAGATAGCTTCATAAGAGTTGATTCAGATTTTAAGCCGGCCAATCGTTGTATTGGATTAGCTGAAGGAAAGAAAATGTATCGAAGTGCCCTGAAGAGGGGGGATGCCAAAATCTGCTTGATCGACAATCAAGGCAGAAGTGTGGATGCCATACTGACAAACGCCCTCCTATTGCCCAACCTATCCCCAAAGCATTTTCTCAGTGAAGGTCGCGAAGATGGAAACTGGATGAAGAAAGAGTGATCTTTGATTTTGAAGTTAGAAATGGCCTGTATTATCTAAAGGTAGATGAGAACACAGATTCAATGAACTTATCTATTGATCATTGGCACAAAGTATTGGGACATTGTAACCACAGTGATATAATGAAACTCAAAGATGTTTCGAATGGAATGATAATTGATAAAGAATCTCAAAAGAAAGATTTTACATGCAATGTGTGGGTTGAAGGCAAATTTGTCAACACACGACACAGAAAACCAGACCAAAGAGCCAAGGGTACATTGAAATTGATACACACTCACTTATCTGGACCAATAGACCCTATTGCGAAGGATGGTTTTAAGTATGTTATATCATTTGTTGATTTCTCAAGTCTTGCTTTTGTTTACTTCCTCTTATGCAGGTGTCCTACTTCTTAGGCATAGACTTTGTACAAGTCGAGGGTGAAATTTCAATGAACCAAAGTAACTACATTCGTAGGATCTTGGACAAATTTTCTATGACAGATTGTAAAGCCAGAGCTACAACATGCGAACTGAAAATTGGTAGAAATACCTCCCATGGTGAAAAAGTTGACCCCTACAGATACAGAGAAACTGTGGGC
Source organism: Holothuria leucospilota (assembly GCA_029531755.1). Taxonomy (NCBI): domain Eukaryota; kingdom Metazoa; phylum Echinodermata; class Holothuroidea; order Aspidochirotida; family Holothuriidae; genus Holothuria; species Holothuria leucospilota. Next base: position 21,197,215 of record CM055961.1, on the reverse strand, counting down.
AGCTTGATATACCTAGCTACCTGTACTAGACCTGATATTGCATGGGTGGTTGGGAGACTGTCCCAACATTTAGCTAATCCCAGAGAAGAAGACCTTATAACTGCTAAACATGTCCTAAGATATCTAAAGGTACCATTAATTACAGGTTGACCTATCCAAGGTCTGATTCAGAGACTCTGAAATTAATTGGTTTTAGTGATTCTGATTGGGCAAATTCAGAGGACCGTAGGAGAACCACAGGATATTGCTTCTTTTTCAATAATACTAGTTCCCCAATATCGTGGAGAAAGCGACAGCCCACAGTTGTCCTGTCAACAATTGTTGAAGGGGGTATTTGGTAAAGATCTGTCAAGCGTTAACATTAAGGGTGATAAGGTGCAATTGCACTATGTAAAGGCCCAGTATTTCGCCAGAGGTCCAAACATATCGATATAAAATATCACTTTATAAGGAGTACTCTGAATGAAGGAAAGATCGACCTCCAGTAATGTCCTACAGCAATGCAGAAACTGAAAGTGTGATTCAAATCCGCCTCATACTTGTCTGTTATGTTAACTCTGTCCTTACTCATTTTGAGTCGGTTGCAGTCTTTTTCAAAGTGTTTGGCTCCTTTATGGTACTTACACATCTTGTCAGCTTGATCACAATCTTTAACGAAATGCTGGGTGGATCCGCAACCATAACAGCTCTTTCGGTCTGCAACTTTTGAGGATTGTGTTCTTTCCTTGTTGCTCTGGGCTTACATGTGACTCAAAGCAGTCAGTTTCTTGGAAGTCTCTTAAAGCCACTTTGAACTTGCTTAGTGAGATATCTTCACCCGATTGTGTCACATGGATAGAAAACTGCCTGTATGTAGGGGGCAGCCCCTTCAGTAATACTGATGTTAGTTTTTCACTAGACACTTTCTTTGCTTTCTCTAGGGCCCCGATAATTTTTCTCTGCCCTGATAATATAGCTTGTTACATTCTCTTTCTTTTCCATCTGAATGTTAATTGCATGTACAATGAAACAATTCTGGGTTTTGTGTTAACTTGGTAATGTGCACGGAGTATTCCGATAGCTTTGTTACCATCGTTGTCAGCTTCTCTCATTACGAGTCCCAAACTTTTGTTATCGAGACATTGCACCAGTTCTGCATAGGCCTCCTCGTTCTTACTGTTGTAAGTAGCTACCGCTTCCGCGGGTTCTGTTGGCGCCTCTTCCACGATCACTTTTCAGCTTTTGTGCAGCACGTGCAAGTGTTCTTGCACGTGCTGCGCTGTTTACAATTTCTCACAGGCTACCGCTACGCTACAGCTACAACTGTGGGACCGCATGGGTGTATTTTCGTTCCGGATTTCACTGTTACAATGGCCGTGTCTACATCAAACAAGCGATTATCTACCGACGAAGCTTTGCAGCTTATATTTGATTCCGATATCGAGTCAGATAGTGACTCAGAAAATGAGGAAGAGGAAGGGTATTTGCGCGGGGCAAGTGATTTAGACACCGAAAATGAAAGTATGCATTCCGATACTGCAGAATCCGATACAGAGCAAGCAGGTGCACATGATGGGAGCTCTGATTCCGAAAGTAATGAGGACGTACCACTTAGGCCTGGTCCGACCAAGATGGATGGCAAATGCGTGGGCAAGCTAGGGACAGATTCACATTCACTGGAAATTCAGGTGTAAAAGCAAACACTGGTGATGTCAACGATCGCCTGGAGTTTTTTTTTTTACCTCTTTTTTGATGATGAGCTCATACACCTCATTGCAGAACAGACAAACCTTTTTGCAAAACAATTTTTAGAAGAGAAACAGGCCAATTTGAAGAAACGTTCAAGGGCTAAAGACTGGATAGAAACTGATGAAAGTGAGATACGGGTGTACCTTGCGCTCCTGCTCCTACAGGGTCTAGTTTATAAGCCTGACATTCAGTTGTACTTTACTAAGAAAGAAATGCTGAAAACCCCCTTTTTGAGCAAGTTATGACGAAAGACCGATTTCTTTTGTTGTCTAAGTCTCTGCATTTCAGTGACAATCAGAATGTTGATGAAAGTGCCCCAAAGAAACTTCGCAAACTTTGGCCAGTTCTGCAGCATCTGCGTACTAAATTTTCCGAAGTTTATGATTGTGAGAGGAATGTCGCAATTGATGAATCGTTGATGTTATGGAAGGGTAGGCTCAGCTGGCGGCAATACATTCCTTCCAAGAGGGCCCGCTATGGAATAAAATCCTTTGAACTATGTGAATCTTCGTCAGGCTATATATGGAATTTTCTGACCTACACGGGGGCTGACACTGATTACCTCCAGGAGTATCGAAACGAGGAATCTATGGGGAGCAAAGTTATCCTTTCCTTGGCACATCCAATCTTAGAGAAAGGACACTGCATCAATATGGACAATTTTGTCAGTTCGCCTGATCTTTACAACAAATTGTGTGATAAAACTACTGACGCGGTTGGGACTCTGAGAGCAAATAGAAAAGGGGTACCAAAGGAACTTACTTCATCAAAACTCAAAAAAGGTGAGGTGAAGGCTATGTACAAGGGTAAACTAATGGCTCTGAAATGGAAAGACAAAAAAGATGTGCACATGCTTAGTACTTAATACCATGATCATGAAACTGTTGAGGTAAACACGGCTAGAAATGAAACTGTGAGAAAGCCAAAGGTTTGTGTGAACTATAATGATACGATGGGAGGGGTTGACCTGAGTGATGCTTTTCTGGCTAGCTATCCTTCTGCCAGAAAAAAAAGACTAAAAAAGTACTACCAGAAGCAATTTCGTCATCTGCTTGATATGGCTTGCCTCAATGCACATATTCTTCACAAGAAAAAAGGGGGGAATCTTTCGAGATATAAGTTCTTGGAAACGCTGTGTGAAAGATTGATTAAGGAGAACTCAGTTGTCCGTGAACCAAGAAGGAAGGGGGGGCCATCACTTGGGGAAAACCCTTTACGGCTCACAGCCCGTCACTTCCCGTCCACCGTCCACCACCCCCCCCAACGGAGAAGAAAGACAAACCAACCCGCAGATGCCATGTCTGTGCTTCCAGAGATAAGAGGAAGGAAACTATTTACGAGTGCAGGGAGTGTGAGAAACCACCATGCTTTGGAATTTACCATACAAAACGTATTACTTTTCCAGTGTTAAAGTTGAAATAAACGAAAAGTGGCATTTTTGCGAAAATTAATTCCGCAGTGGGATGAAAGTTACAATATATTAATTCCGCAGTTAACTGGTTAAATCATTTCCTGGTATCTTTAATTCTTTTATGATATCTGAAATTATTTAAAGATATCTTTAAATGGTGTTGTACAATTGCTGATATCATGAAATCTTTTAATATCACGAAATCGAATTTCAGATATCATTAATTCTATTTATGATATCAAAATGTATTCACAGATATCAGTAAATGGTTCCCAGATATCGGTTAATATGACGCACATATCAAGAATTCAGCTTTATTTAATGATACTAAGAATTCGTATTAGCACTATGTACATATCACTAATTCAAATTAACGATATGTACATATCACTAATTCGAATTCTTGATATCATTCAATATGGCGCACATAACACGAATTCGGTCTTATTTAAAGATATCAAGAATTCGTATTTAACGATGTGTACATACCACTAATTCCTATTTACTGATAACACGAATTCGAATTAACGATATGTACATATCACTAATTCGAATTCTTGATATCATAAAATATGGCGCACATATCACGAATTCGCCCTTATTTAATGATATCAAAAATTCGTATTAAGCGATATGTACATATCACTAATTCCTATTACTGATACCACGAATTCGATTTAATGACATGTACATATCACTAATTCGAATGCTTGATATCTTTAAATATGGCGGACATATCTCAAATTCGGCCCTATTTAATCAAGAATTCGAACTAACGATAACAATAACTCCTTTTTTTTGATATCATTAAAGATGGTGGGCATTATCACGAATTCCTTGTTTTCCTTACAAGCGCTTATTACGCGAACGGTGAATTTCAGGATTTAAAGATGGTTTTAGCCTGCAAAGAAACTGAAACAAGAGGTTCATATCAGTGTTTTACAGCAATGGGAATAAATTGTAATGGTTTGAACTATTCTGTCAAAACATAAGGGAATTGATTTGTGGAACCATAATACAGTACCCTAAATTGTGAATATACGTATGAGCCTAGCCTATGCTGCATGTACTGTCGGCCTAGGCAACAAACAATAGGAGGATGTGATCAGGCTAAATACTAAGTTAGAAGCAATGGAAGAGTTCAGAGCTCAACCAGTTCTCGATCGCATATCGAGAATGATGGGAGAAGTTTCACGATTGTTAGTAGGAAATAATCACCTGGGAGAATTAATTAGATGGGGGCTTAACGGCACACCAACATGAATGTGTGTTATATAGTGTCAGCCAGATAAAAAAAGGTAATGATGAGGTGAAATCACCTAAAAGGAAAAAGGACGGCAAAATTCTACTAAAATGTCTAGACAAAAGCAGATGTGGGAGCCACGTCAACATTTCGTGTAAAGCTTACTTTCTTTCACCCGGGAGAAGCACAAAGACGTCTCTTAGAAGGGAAGCGTAACCTCGTTAGAGTTTCGCCAGCTGGTTCGCCTCACTTTCAACCATGATGGCAGCAATTAACGAACTCTATCAATTTGCAGTGAAGAGCTGCAGAATCAAAGTGAATTTGGTGCATCTCCAAGTATGTCGGTGCGAGATTTTTCCTCGGAGTTTGTCACAGGAGCTCAACGTGTCAGTTCAGGTTGGTCGAAGTATAACTATAAGGTGACCATATTTTGGGGGTTTAAATCAGGGAAGCTACTAGCCTAGACGAGGTACGGTACCGTGTAAGGAAAATAGGCCTAAACATAAAATGTGATATTTACATATCGTTAATTCCAATTCTTGATATAATTAAATTCGAATTCAAAATATCATTACATAAGGCCGAATTCGTGATATGTCCGCCATATTTAATGATATGAAGAATTCGAATTAGTAATATGTACATATCGTTAAATCGAATTCATGATATCATTAAATAAGGCCGAATTTGTGATATGTCCGCCATATTTAAAGATATCAAGAATTCGAATAAGTGATATGTACATATCGTTAATTCGAATTCATGATATCAGTAAATAGGAATTGGTGATATGTACATATCGTTAAATCGAATTCTTGATATTAGTAGATGTGTTGGAATTTTTGATATGTTCGGTATATTTATTGATATCTGTAAATGATTTACTAACAGCCAGATTTAAATTTTTGATAACAAATTCGTGACAATTATTGATATCTTTAAATGATTTGCCGCTTTTTTGATATCAGTAAATGATTTAATTATATCTGCAATTACTTAGTGATATCATTAAATGAAGAATATAAAGTAAAACGGCTTGCCATACGGTCGCCAGGATGCCGTCCCATCTGCTTTGGCTTGCATGCCAAGTAGACGGTGGGGCGAGTCACATTAAAATGCTTCTTGGTCCACTCCTTGGGACGAGTCCAAATGATATTCAAAACCTTTTAAATATTATGCAAAGCAGGATATTCATTTGTTCACGCGTTTATCAAGTCGTTTTCGTAAAAACAATAAAAGATTGCCAGAGCCTCGTACTTGAGGATATTAACCGTTATTAAATCGGCACTGATAACCAAAATCAACCAATCAGAGTGAGTATGTCATTCACTAAATACGCTCGCAGTAGGTAACAAGATGGCTGCCTGTAGTAGTTCATTTGGGCAAGTCTCTCATACTAACAATGCCTTATACACTTCGAATCAACCACGGAGGTTACAGCCCACGAGACCGAAGGTTCACGAGACCGAAGGTCCGCGAGACCGAAAATGAAACAGGGTCCACGAGACCGAAGGTCCGCGAGACCGAAAATGAAATAGGGTTCACGAGACCGAAGGTCCGCGAGATCGAAAATGAAATAAGGTTCACGAGACCGAAGGTCCGCGAGACCGAAAATAAAATAAGGTTCGCGAGACCGAAGGTCCGCGAGACCGAAAATAAAATAAGGTCCGCGAGACCGAAGGTCCGCGAGACCGAAAATAAAATAAGGTCCGCGAGACCGAAAATGAAATAGGGTCCGCGAGACCGAAAATGAAATAGGGTTCACGAGACCGAAATTAAAAATCCGCTCGCGAGGCCAGAACGTTCATGCCAGAAGGGTGGTGTTGCAAGGGCAACGCTTTAGTTTGCAAAATGTAAATACTACAGGGTGCCAGCATTAACTTAAAGCGGAGCGGAGCAGTACGGCGGACTGAAACTTCTGTCGGTCTCGCGGACCCTTTCTCATTTTCGTTCTCGCGGACCTTTTCTTATTTTCGGTCTCGCGGACCTTTTCTGGTTTTCGGTCTCGCGGACCTTTTCTGGGAAAACTCATAAAACTAAGGAAAAATATTACAATTGATCCTGTTCGAATTTTTTTTTTTTTCCAAAAAAAAACTGTGAGAGCGAGATTCCACTTCTACATTTGGTTGCATAAATTTATATATGGGGGCTTTTTAAGTGCATCGAAACGGCACATACAAACAAAAAAACAAAACTCATATATGTTTATATATGTATTTATATAATAAAATTTATATATGTAGTATATATATGTATACAAACAAACGGCACATACAAACAAAAAAACAAAACTCATATATGTTTATATATGTATTTATATAACAAAATTTATATATGTAGTAAAATCGCATCATCTTGAAGATGGAAGTATGCATAGGCTACAGGCCAACATACCGTATGTGAAAGAATACTGTATATTGTCCTACTTGTGCTTTTTACGTGCTAAAAACGGACACGGCCAGACCGGCGAAAGGATCACTACATACGGCCAACAACCAAAAAACCGAACACCAACAACACAATAGGGCTGTGACCGTTTAGCGAAATTACTAAACGTTTAATCGCAAAATTTTACGATCGTTTAGCGATTAATCACAACTACCTGTGATCAACATAGAGACTTTAAACGTGCTCTTGAAAATTATGAATGTTTAAAATGTGTTGGTGACGTCCGGGGGACATAGTTACCATGAACCTCAAAAACGGATCCTCCCTCATAGAAGCCTAACTTTGATGTCGTATGTATACGTGTGTGCCATTCGTATGTATTTCACATTTTCAAAAAAAGTTAAGTGAACATCTAATTTTCTGTAATGACTCCAGATTGTTTTTTATTTCGTACGGAAAAACAGGTTTTGCGATTAATCGCTGGTAGTTTTGTACTAAACGTTAATTACACATGCGATCGTTTAGCAATTAATCGCTAAACGGTCACAGCCCTACAACACAAACCACCAAAATCGCCCAGAACACCAGACCGAATCCCTCGACCAGCGAGGACACTCCAGCTCCGGTACGGCTTCTTGGAGTCTTTGTTACCACCAACAGAAACCACCACCGACCCAACAACACAATCTCAAAACAACACACGCCCTGCCCAAATGCAACAAACACACCCGAAGGCAACAAAACGCCCCTAGGCAACCACAGCGCAGGGGGACATGGGGGTCCACTTGTTACATTAAAATCACTATTCACAGTTTACTTACAGTATATACAACTATCTAAACGTAACGAAAACAAAACTTCCCATAGGATCGAACGAGCCCGGCATCGGGAACGTCCACTTTCTTCGGGAACCCAAACTGAACTGGGCAAATACATGCGCACTTTCCCCAAGGGTGCCCCCGGAGGCAGTTGTGGCAAAGGGTAACCTCATTATCCCCACGCCTAAACAAGCTCCACAACCGGATTCAGTTTAAAGTCCTACCCCTGGACCTGTTGTATTGTGAGTTTATCTTGAGTCGGTCCGTACCTTGAGTCGGTCATTGCGTACAAAATGTATGGCACGTACACAGTGTGAGCTTTTTAAGCCCTTTGCCACAACTGCCTCCGGGACATCCTTGGGCAAGGTGCGCCTGTATTTTTGTCCCAGTTTCGTTGTTTTTGTGTAAATAGTGTAAATAGTGTAAATAGTGTACATACTGTAAATAAAGCAAGTTGACTCCGCCCCGGACCCCTCGTGGCAAGTGGACCCCGCCCCGGACCCCTCGTGGCAGTTTGTGATGATTGTTTGGTCTGGTGTTTTGGTTTTTTGGTTGTTGTTGGGTGGTGGTGGTTTGGTCTGGTGTTGTCTTTCGTTGGCATTTTGTAGTAATATTGGTTTAGGGTGGCCGGGGGGAGGTTGGTTTGTGGGGTATTTGGGTTGTCAGTGTGTGTGTGGTTTTATTGTTGTAATGAACATAATTTTCTGTTTGATTTGGTGGTGTGTGGATAGTTTTGCCTTTATGTTCCTGTCCGATCCGGTTTGAGTTTTTGTTTTTGTTTGTATGTGCCGTTTCGATGCACTTAAAAAGCTTTTTAAGTGCATAGAAACGGGCACATACAACAAAACGAGAACTCAAACCGGACCGGTCAAAAACAAACCACCCACACACCACTAAATCAAACAACCCACACACCCCAAAATCAAACGTATGTCCATTACCATCATACGAAGTCGACTCCCTCCAACCCGAAACCCAAGCTAGACTGGGGTTTGGGCCTGTTAATCCTTGGGCTTGGCACGGGCGCCTCAGAGTGAACCCCATGGTCACATACCCCGACCAAGGCCGACCCCCTCAACTCAAATTTTGGCTCCCCTCTACCCAAATTAAAACAGCCGTCCTCCGAGGATGGGTCCTTTGGAGGAGGCTCTGACGCCGGCTCTCCAGCATCGGTCATGTCCAGATCCGATTCCAAGGAGAGACGAAGGTCCTCCTCAATCAATAATTCAGCCTCCCCAGATGGTGGAGGGGAGTATGGCGAGGGGCCTGCCTCAGGTGTCATACTGACTGACTGACATTGCTTTGAGGCAAGGAAATCCTGTTCCAACCTGGTCTGCCACCTCGTCAGGGGAAGGGGATCTGGGTTCCTCCACCATATCATCTGGACCTGACTGCGAGGGTTCAGGTGCCGTCTCCACACCCGCACTGGCACGATCAGAATATGATGTGGGACAGGCACCTTACACGTCCTTCCTCCCCACAGAGGTTGCACCGCACCCGGTTGAGACACTCCGCCTTGCCATGCCCCAACTGCAGGCATTTGCCACATCGTCTGTTGGGACACGACTTGGCTTCGTGTGCTTTTTAAGTGCATCGAAACGGCACATACAAACAAAAAATCGGGCAGAAACAAAAACGCAAACTATTTACACACTACTAAATCAAACAGAAAAATATGTTCATTACAGTAATAGAACTATATATACAGATATTTACATACTATTTGCAACAACGTAAGTACTTTACAGACCAACCTCCTTCCAGCCACCCCAAACCAATATTACATATCCGGCCGGCAAGAACACAACCATGAACCACTCACAACCATTCACAAAGTTACCCCACACTAAGCTAGCAAAACGAAATTTCTGTGGCTTTGTATGGTCTGTCACCCCCGCCATGCAATACAAGTGTTCGCGGGATACTTACCTTTGTTTCGGCCTCCATAAAGCTGGCCTTGTGGAGAGACTGGTGTAATATTGTGTTTAGGGGAGAGGGGAAGCCTGCGGGCGTCGTCCTGGCGTCGGTGAGGACGGAGATTAAGCTGAGGGTGGAGGCCGACTTCGTCCGTTTGCCAAGGTCGACGTTCGGCAGGTGTTGGGGTCCACTTGTTTCAGTGCGGGCGGGCCGGGTGATAGTTAATTTGTAAATATTGTAAATATTGAAATTGTAAATAGTCCTTCGTGATTGGCTTGGGTTTGGGGTGGTTTTGTACATAGTTAGCACAGACATTTTGTTTGCTAGCGCAATGTACAGAATTCTGTAAATAGTTCAGAGTTATGGTTTTGTCCAGTCAGGTTTAAGTTCTACTTTGTTTCTTCGTGCCCGTTTCTACGTACGTAAAAAGCTCAATTTCTGTGGCCAACATATACGACACCCCCAGCCCACCCACCACACAAGACCATCTACAAACAGGAAAACAACACACGCCAGAAGGCAGCAACACACACCCGAAGGCAACAAACGACCGAAAGCAACAACGCCCGAAGGCAACACAACACGCCCGAAGGCAACACCACGACCGAAGGCGACCCCACGCCCGAAGGCAACTTCACGCCCAAAGGCAACTTCACGCCCGAAGGCGACCCCACGCCCGAAGGCAACTTCACGCCCGAAGGCAACACCACGTAAAAGCACAGGGCACATATAGTTCTGAGTGAACAACATACATATGCATAAAAGCTACGAGGCAGCCGCATAAGGTCAGCACGACTGTCCGATGGCATGCAGTATTCAGCGAGTGCAGTTTGGTTCAGGTAGCTGAAGAGAGTGGACGTGCCTGTTCCCCTCAGGGGCACCCTTGGGCAAGGTGCACCTGTATTTGTCCCGGTGCCTTTGGGCGTGGTGTTGCCTTCGGGCGTGGTGTTGCCTTCGGGCGTGGTGTTGCCTTCGGGCGTGGTGTTGCCTTCGGGCTTGGTGTTGCCTTCGGGCTTGGTGTTGCTTTCGGGCTTGGTGTTGCCGTCGGGCGTGGTGTTGTCTTTGGGTGTGTGGTGGTTTTGGGTGTGTGGTCTTTGTTTTTTTTGGGGGGGGGGGAGGTTGGTCTGTGGGGTATTTGGGTTGTCAGTGTGTGTGTGGTTCTATTGTTGTAATGAACATAATTTTCTGTTTGATTTGGTGGTGTGTGGATAGTTTTGCCTTTATGTTCCTGTCCGATCCGGTTTGAGTTTTGTTTTTTGTTTGTATGTGCCGTTTCGATGCACTTAAAGAGCACCTCAGGACTCGTTAGATCTCTTCTTCGTTACTTTGGTTTTTTGTTTAATTTTGGTCGGGTGTAAATACTTGTACATACTGTAAATACGGCAAGTGGACCCCGGCCCTTCGTAGCCCTTTGGGGCAGTTACTTGTGGGTGGTGGTAGTTTGGTGTGGTGTTCTTGGTATTTCGGTTTTTTGGTTGTTAAGTGATGGTAGTCTGGTTTTGTGTTGTCCTTCAGTTTCGGTGTCGGTGGTTTTTTGTTTCGTTTGCGAGGGTGTTGTTGATGTTCGGTTTTTTTTTGTTGGCCATATCTTATATGCTTTTGCTGGCCTGGCCGTGCCCGTGTGAAAAGCACAGCCTACAGCACACATGGGCCTGACATTGCTCACTAGCTCGTAGCCAGCCTGATGGAACAGACGCTGGATGTTAGTTCTCGGACTTCATCAATGGCATATGGTTTGGTTACGGTTCACCCGAGTCACCTGGAATGAGAAAGTGGACTTGGTGGAAGCTAGGTTGAAGGACTTCGGCGATCGCTACATTAGTCTGTTGGGGAAGGTAACAGTTATCAATCGTTTCGTTTTCCCTCTCTTGTGGTATCCGGGCACTGTTCTGGCCGCTCCAGAGGGTGTCCTGGTGCGACTCGAGAGGGCTGTGTTTAGGTTTCCTTGGAAAGCGAAAACGGATCTGGTCAGAAGAAAAGTGGTGTACCAGGTTCCTAGGCAGGGGGGATTGAGCCTTGTGCACTTTCCTTCAAAGCTCCGTTTTCTCCTGACCAAATGTGTTTGTAGTGCTGTCGACAGGCAGATGCCGTTTGCCTACTTTGTCCGTTATCGGGGTGGATTATCATTCCGTTGGTTCTTTCCTACCCTGTTTAGCAACAGTGTACCTCACAGTGTACTGTCAGATGAGGGAAACAATACGTATTATGTCAACTGTAGGGGACGTTTCGCAGTCCAGTGCGGGGGACCAGTACCGGGCCATTTTTGATGACTTGGTCAGGTCCAACCCAACGACTATGCGTCAGGGCCTGAAGTGTGGCGTGTAGTCCATAGCAGGACATTCCAAGCGCCTTCGGTGGCGTCTTGGAGATGGCATTTGCCCCCGCACTGGATGCACAAGGTGGGAGAGTGTGCCCCATGTGTTTTGGCAGTGTGGCTTTGTGGCCCTCCTCTGGGAGTGGTTTCAAGCCCTGGCTGATCGCATCACTTTTTGTAACACCTGGGCGGGCAGCCAGGACTACGCTTTGTATGGTCTGTCACCCCCGCCATGCAATACAAGTGTTCGCGGGATACTTACCTTTGTTGCGGCCTCCATAAAGCTGGCCTTGTGGAGAGACCGGTGCAATATTGTGTTTAGGGGAGAGGGGAAGCCTGCGGACGTCGTCCTGGCGTCGGTGAAGACGGAGATTAAGCTGAGGGTGGAGGCCGACTTCGTCCGTCTGCCAAGGTCGACGTTCGGCAGGTGTTGGGGTCCACTTGTTTCAGTGCGGGCGGGCCGGGTGATAGTTAATTTGTAAATTTTGTGATTGCAAATAGCCCTACGTAATTGGCTTGGGTTTGGGGTGGTTTTGTACATAGTTATTACATACATTTTGTTTGCTAACGCAATGTACAGAATTCTGTAAATAGTTCAGAGTTGTGTTTTTGTCCGGTCAGGAAGTTCTACTTTGTTTCTTCGTGCCCGTTTCTACCTACGTAGGGCAGTCAGGCAGTTAGATGAGATTTAACGAAACACCAACACGAATGTGTTATATAGTGTCAACAAGTTTAAGTACGTTTCAAGTGCTTCCCTTTAGCGGGAAATACCGTGGGCTTATTCTACAACCCCCAGCCCACAGGGGGACAACTATGGAGGGGCTTGCTCGGTTTTGTGGCGCCGACAACCCGCTAGTCGCGGTATGAGTAAAAACGGTCTTATGTGCGCATTTTATAGGCGATAGTCGGGGACAAACTACTCGCCACACACGACCTCCTCACCCCACCTGGATGCAGTTTAACGTCAAAAGCACACAACTGAAAATGAGTTTCATGTGAATTCTCTTGTTTTGGTGGTCATCGGAGGTCATAAAGCAGAATTTTCCATGATAATGTGGTCACCACTTATAAAAGGGCAAAATTTCCCATTTATTCTTAAGATCAACAGCTGGGGTAACCAAAGGTTAAAAAAGGAAATTTTTCGCGAATCCCCAATATCGTCGTGTGGTATCACCAAAGGTCAATAAGCAGAATTTCTTACGAATTCCCAAGATCGACATTCTGGTGTCCCCACGTGAAAAAAAAAAAAAAAAACAGTATCATCGTAGAATTCTCAAGATCGTCACATTGGGGTCACCCGAGATCAAACAGCAAAATTTGCCAAGAATTTCCATGATATTGGAGGTAAAAAAACAAAAAACAAATACCCAAGAATCCCCCGGATCGCTATGTGATGTGACGGAGGTGAAGCAACACAACTTTTAAAGAATTTCCAGGATGGTCATCTGTGGTCAACGGGTGTCAAAAAGCACTATTTCCGAAGAATTACCAAGATCGTCAAAGGGACATGAAGACAAAAGTTAAAGCAGTGACTTTTAAAATTCCATTCTGTTTCATTAATATTATTGATGGTAACTTTTATCAATCAATCTCCGATTGACATAATCACAAATGAGAGCGCCGCGGTGGCTGTTTCATCGATAAAACGAGAGGGAATAATATTGTCAGAGGTAAAGTTGACTGGGTCATACCAATTTTAAGGGCAAGAGCATGCAGTGTCCCCAAATTTATTTTGAAACAACAGAAAATTCTCACTAAAATCTACTTATTTCTCTTCCATATACCTTTCTTTATATTTTAAGAGATCAATATTGTACAAACACGGTTAAGCAATGAGTTACACCCCGTAAATTTCACTGTTCAATGACAAAAAAATATTGTCACATGATTCTCAAGAGCCATTCATGGAAAGGGATAACTTCTAGACTATTACAGTTCGGGGAGGGGGGGGGGGACTTCTCTTTCCCTTTAAACGAGTAATTCATTGTCTTTACATTTTTCATGGCAGGACTTTCAAGAAAACGAGTTGCTCAGATGTACAACTACATCAGGGACATAGCATCATGGCAATTACTACAGCAGCCGATTAGATTGGGCGGGCCCAACGTGGTTGTCAATGTGGATGAGAGTCTCTTCTGCCACAAGAGAAAGCACGGCCGTGGGCGATTTCCAAATGATAACGGCCAAAGATGGGTGTTTGGTGTCGTAGACACGAGTACCACGCCTTGTAGAGGCTACATGGAGATAAGGCTACATGGAGATAGTTAATGACCGAACAGCTCATACGCTTATCCCAATCATTCAGCGAGTCGTGTTACCTGGTAGTATTGTGTATTCCGATGAATGGAGGGCGTATGCAGGAATAACGGCCCAGACCGGTCTCCGACACATGACTGTCAACCACGCTGAAAACTTTGTGGGGTCCATACACAGCACGTTGAGAGCTACTGGGCCAGAAAAAAAAAATCCATGCTGAAAAAGATGAAGGGACTACGAAGACAAGATTTGCCCGTATACTTGGACGAGGAGATGTGGAGGGAGAGATACGGCGATGATGATTTGAAAATTTAATGCTACACATAGCTAATAGATATCCTGTTTAGTTTGTTATTCAGTATCTATATTACACACGCATGCACACACACCTGCCTATAGATTTGCCCAAACACTCACCATAACATGAATATTCATACACATATACACACGTATATAAAGAACAGTAAAATCACCGATAGAATGCAACGCACGGAAAACATACACTAGTCCGGCTGGTGCCTCTACTTACTTATTTGACTGACTATAATGCAATTAGTTTGTGGATTAGTCAGTGATCACAAACTAGTTACTTGAATAGTCGAGACCACACGGACTAATCCACTGACTAGTTTGTGACCATAGACGAATCGACAAGAGTGGCTATAAGGAAATTTGTTTAGGGGGTGGGGGCAGAATGAATTGAAACCAAGACGTCTCATACAGCACCAGGGGGTAAATTAATTTTGAAAGGGGTGGGGGCATGAGAGGTGGTGACTGCCCGAAAGACCATCTAAGCAGAGCGCCGCAATCGGTTGTGACAATATTTTTCTCACTGAATTTTGAAATTTATATAGAGTTGGCCATTGGTTTACCTTGGATATTCAATATTTAATTATCAAGGGAACTTGGAAGAGAAATAAGAAAAAAATGGTTCAAATAAGCTGTTGTTTTCAATTAAGTTTGGGGAGACTGCTCTTTCCTTTAAACGAATTTACGTATTGATATCACCTCCGAGAACAAGAACTGCCTCGCACGAATCTGCATACATATCTTAAAGGGAAACAATTGTACAGCTTTCTAAGCAAGTACAACATTTAGAACACATTTTTCCAATCATTGTGATACCATTAACAACTAATATAACTCAATATCTTATTTTACATGAATTTTTCAAAAAAAATTTTGAAACTCGCTAAATACCACTGCGTAGGCAGTCATGAAATTGTGATATTACCCACAATGCAACGGAACTGTGATGTCACACCTGCACCTCGCCGCGGGTTTTACAACAACTGCTTGTGTAGTTTGTAAGCACACACCTACAGTATTCACGGTAACGTCAAAACTATCTTTAATTCTCAAAAATGCAGCGGTTAAATTTGCCATTAAAATCCAGAAATCTGTACATTACTATCTAATATCATCGTACAGCCTTCTTCTTACTTGATACGTACGATTTTTAACCAGTTAAAAAGTTCGAGAAAATCCTTCACCCTACACTTATATAAGTGCAACTCGAAATCCATATTGACTCTATATGGCATATCACACACATGCATGGTACGGTACTGACCACTGCACTGCATCGCCGTAGTCCGAAGGGATTCGATCATACTTGTCAAAACGTTTTAGATTTTTCTAAACTCTCAACAGTCAATCTGCCAATAAAAGTTTTAAAACTCAAAGTAAAATATTCAAACAATACACAGAAGTCTCTTACCAGACAAAATGCGTCTGCTTGAAGCTTACTCAACCAAAAAGAAATTCTGTGCCTGTTTCCGAAAGCTCGAGGCAGCCATGATGGGAACACATCGCGGAGAATGGTTACGCTTGCTTCCGGTAGACTCAAAAACAACTCTCGACTGACATTTCAAGGTGTTGCTGAAAGAATGCGGCTAGTACTCCACCAAATATTAAATAATCGATATCATACTTCACAGTGTCTGCGCAAAATCATCATTATATGCACTAAATCAGAAAATATCACAAGATTTTCGTCTCGAACGAAAGCCAGGCCCTAGCGAAAACGTATAGGTGTTTTAAGGAGAATAGTGTTTCCATCAGTTAGACAAAAAATTTCCTCAGTGGATCAGAGTTTCCTTAAGTTTTCATGACTACTACCGAAGAGTTGAATCTCTTAATGTTCTTATGGTAACATAAGAGTAAAAACAGATAATCATCATTTACGTATAGAAATCTTTATGAAGAACTATCCAACACGGCATGAACACAGCCCTTCAGCGTGATACCATGGGCTCGGAAAATGGAACCACTGAAAGAAAGTATCCCTAAATAGCATCCTCTTGCAATACTACGAAAAATAAATGGGCAAGAACTATTTAGTATTTTTAGCTGTGGGGCATAAAAATCCCACCGAAGTTTTTGTTATACTTTATATTTTTTATGATTTAAAATACATAATTTTGAAATTTTGAACCACCACTTAGAAAAATTAAGAAGGCCTATTTAAATTTATTTGAGCTGGCAACATTTTGCTCTGGAAACCGTGAGGTGCATGTTGTACGTCAGCAATCAGCTGATATCTAGTCGTCTTCTTTCGAATATGTCTGCGCACATGCCAGCAAGCGAGGGAAATTTGAAATATATTATTCTTAATAAAGCTTTCATGTAAGGTCCACCAGGTAAAGATTATCTGTAGTATTTATATGTATACTACACATATGTGAAGGGTCAAATGGCCACTATTGTTCCCCTTTAAAGTAACTTGTATGGTTCGTCATCTATTACAGTGTATTACTTCGTATGAAATATTACGTAACTGAAATTGTCTTTTATACCCTGTCCTGATCATTAAGTGTTGTTAATGTATCTCCTTTTTTGATCAATCGTTTCCAAAGAACTTCGGCAAACTCAAACGCCGAAGTGCCCTCAATCGTAATTAAGTTTGTGTCTCGTGTAATGTCCGATAAAAATCAATTCAACTTAACGCTTTATTTACATCTTGCTATCATTTCCAGGAACAAGAGTACATTCGTACGAAACTGTTTGTATGTCCTTTAGTAAGCTGCGTGGTTCGAAACACGTCTTTGTACTACTTCGTACGAAATACCACTAAACTGCAATTGTCGTCTTTAATGCCGTGTCAAATACAACTAAGTGTTCTTAATTAGTATGTTCTATTTTTTGACCAGTCCTTTCCAGTAAAAAAAAAACGAACTTGCAGAATGAAGTGCCCTCTATTATAAGTTTGTGTCGTGTTCAATCTCACATAAAAATAGAGGAAACTTAAACCTTGAATTACATCTCAATGTCGCTATCAGAAGCGAGAACAGTTTCGTACGCAAGTGCATCCAGGTCTAAGGTAATCGTGTGGTTCGTTACCTACATCGTTGTACTACTTCGTACGAAATATCTCTAAACTGAAATTGCTTTCGCCTTTGATACCGGTTCCATCATAAACACAATGGTCTTAACGTATCTATTTGCCAGAAATTTCAAGTGGAAAGCGAACTCGCACGCTAAGACGCCCTCTGTTATATAAGTTTGTGTCGTGTGCAATTTCACGTAAAATTCAAGGCAACTTAAAGCTTAACTTACATATTGCTGTCATTTTCAAGAACAAGAACTGTTTCGTACAAATCTTCACACATGTATAAGAGTAATTTGTGTGGTTCACATCCTATGGGTGTGAACGACTTCGTACGAAATATCACTTCCTCGTTTAATGCCGGGTACATCATAATTGAACGGTCTTAATGTATCTATTTGTTGACCAGACCTTCCAGATAAATAGCCAACTTCCACGCTGAAGTGTCCCCTATTTTAGGTTTGTGTCGCGTACAATCTGACATAAAAAAGGCAATTTAAACCTTGAAGGGAAAATGCAGTCACCATAATTTGAATAAGTGTAGTGGTCTACCCCGTTTCATGAATGGTTCTTGAGAATCATGTGAAAATATTTTTTCGCACTGAATTGTGAAATTTATATAGAGTTAGCCATTGGTTTACTTTGGATATGCAATATTTAATCATGGAGGGAAATTGGAAGAGAAATAAGAAAAAAATTAGTTCAAATAAGCTGTTGTTTTAAATTTAGGGAGACCGCTCTTGCTTTTAAATAAATTACGATACCCCCAGCCCACCCACCACACAAGACCATTTACAAACAGGAAAACAACACACGCCAGAAGGCAGCAACACACACCCGAAGGCAACAACGCCCGTTGCTTTCGGATGTTTTGTTTTGCTAGCTTTGTGTAAGGTAACTTTGTAAATGATTGTAAGTAGTTCATGGTTGTGTTCTTGCCGGTCCGGATTTGGTTCTTCCTGTTTTATAGTGTCCGTTTCTGTGCACTTAAAAAGCACATCCGAAAGCAACGACGCCCGAAGGCAACCCAACACGCCCGAAGGCAACTTCATGCCCGAAGGCAACTTCACGCCCGAAGGCAACAATACGCCCGAAGGCCACGCCCGAAGGCAACTTCTCGCCCGAAGGCAACACCACGCCCGAAGGCAACAACACGTAAAAGCACAGGGCAAATATAGGTGCACCTTGCCCAAGGGTGCCCCGGAGGCAGTTGTAGTAACCTTTAACTTCCTGTAAAGGTTACTTTCTTTGAGAAAGTCCAAAATGAGAAAGGCATCTACGTGCTCAAACAATGTCTTCAGGTCTGGCACAGTGTAATACCTCTGACGGATATGGGAGCTTTGCTTTTTACGTGCGTAGAAACGGGCACAGACAAACAAACAAAAAACCGCCAAAGAGCAACAGGTGCCAGACTGAACCCCACCAAGACCAAAGGACTCCGTCTAGGTAAGTGGCGGTCGAAAAAACTGCCCTTCGCGGCATCATGGGTAGACGACGCCATAAAGATCAACGGCATATGGTTTGGTTATGGTTCACCCGAGTTACTTACCTGGAATGAGAAAGTGGACCTAGTGGAGGCTAGGTTGAAGGACTTCGGCGATCGCCACATTAGCCTGTTGGGAAAGGTAACAGTTACCAATCGTTTTATTTACCCTCTCTTGTGGTATCCGGGCACTGTTCTGGCTGCTCCAGAAGGTGTCTTGGTGCGACTCGAGAGGGCTGTGTTTAGTTTTTTATGGTCAGGGGGGACGGAGCTGGTTAGAAGAGGGGTGGTATACCAGGATCTTAGGCGCGGAGGGTTGGGCCTTGTGCATTTTCCTTCCAAGCTCCGTTTTCTCCTGACCAAGTGTGTTTACAGTGCTGTGGACAGCAGAATGCCTTTTGCCTATTTTGTCCGTTATTGGGGGGGGGGGGGGGGATTATCATTCCGTCGGTTCTTTCCCTCCCTGTTTAGTAACAGTGAACCCCACAGCTGGAGACCCACGGAGGCATACAGTAAAATGAGGGAAACGCTCCGTATTATGTCAACAGTGGGGGATGTTTCGCAGTCAAGTGCAAGGGACCTATATCGGGCAGTTTTTGATGAATTGGTTGACCAGGTCCAATCCAACCACTTTGCCTTAGGGCCGGAAGTGTGGCGTGTAGTCCACAGCAGATCATTAGATTACCGCAGGCGAGACCTGTTGTGGCGAATCGCACATGACGCCATTGTAACTAATCTCAAGCGCCTTCGGTGGCGTCTTGGAGATGACATTTGCCCCCGCACTAGATGCACAAAGTGGGAGAGTGTGTCACACGTGTTTTGGCAGTGTGACTATGTGGCCCTATTCTGGGAATGGTTTCAAGTCCTGACTGACCGCCTAACGTTGTGTAACACCTGGGCGGTCAGCCAGGACTATGCTTTGTATGGTCTTTCACCTCCGCAATGCAATACAAGTGTTCAGGACATACTTACCTTTGTTTCGGCCTCCATAAAGCTGGCCTTATGGAGAGACCGATGTAACATTGTATTTAGGGGGGTGGGGAGGCCTGCTGATGTCGTCCTGGCGTCGGTGAGGGCGGAGGTTAAGCTGAAGGTGGAGTCGGACTTCGTTCGTTTGCCAAGGTCGGCGTTCGGTAGGCGATGGGGTCCACTTGTTTCAGTGAGGGCGGACCGGGTGGTAGTCAACTTGTAAATATCGATTTTGTTTGTAAATATGAAACTACTGTAATTTGTAAATAGGACTGTGTTTGTACATAGGTGGCTTGTGAGGTACTTAGTTGTAAATATGCTGTAAATATGTATGTATGTATATATGTATATGTGTGTGTAAATGTCTGTACATGTGGTTCTATTACTGTAATGAACATAATTTTCTGTTTGATTTAGTTGTTTGTAAATAGTTTGCTTTATGTTTCTGCCCGATCCGGTTTGAGTTTTTGTTTTTGTTTGTATGTGCCGTTTCGATGCACTTAAAAAAGCACACAAAACCGCCAAAACCCAAACCGGACTGGATGAAAACATAACTGTGAACTATTTACATACCCTCTGACGGATATGGGAGTATTCACGGCAGTCGACGAGAATGTGACTGACGGTGACATCGCAATCACAGGGGATACAATATGGTCTCTCTTCCCCGTGGAGCAAATAAGCATGGGTTAGGTAAGTATGGCCGATTCGTGCTCTAGTCAGTACCAAATCATCTCTCCGTTTTCTGGGGGCTGCATTACCCACAGTCCCGACCGTTGCTTTGACCTGATATAATTTGTTCTCAGGGAAAGAATCCCACAGTTTTATATAGCCGTTGATGTTAGGACGATAATCAGTGTGCTTTTTACGTACATAGAAACGGGCACGAAGAAACAGAAGAGAACTTAAACCTGACCAGACAAAAACACAACTCTGAAACTATTTACAGAATTCTGTACATTGCGCTAGGAAACGAAATTTCTGTGACAACTTTGTGCAAAAACCACCCCAAACCCCGATAATCAGTGTGGGGTACTTGGAGGTTGGTAATGTCCATCTGTAGGGCTTCCTTAGCTAGTGTGTCTACCTTTTCATTTCCGTGTATGCCCACGTGGCTCGGAACCCACGCAAGCACCACTGATTTCTGCAGTCTTACCAAATTGGAGCAAGTCTCACGAAGAGCTATAGACAACGCGTGAACATTCCGTAATGAATGTTTGCCCGCACGCTCAAGCTGTCATGCATGTGCATACTGGTACTGTGTAGTCACACACAGTGTAGGTTACTAGCTGCTAGCTACGTAGCCAGTGTTCAAAGCAACCGCCATGGCGTCAAGAGATGGCAATTCCGTAGAACCTGGAATGCCCTTGAAAATGATGCACTTAACCCAGATCGACAGATTTGTTGGTCAAAAACCCTCAGGAGAAGATGAGTTAGTTAGTTAGTTAGATGAGATTTAACGACACACCAACACGAATGTGTTATATAGTGTCAACAAGTTTAATAGCTTGACTATGTGTGCTTACCCGAGGATCAAAAACTATCGGACTGTGTCCGACTGATAAACCACAGGCAGACTTTACGTTAGCGAATATACACTAAACGTAGCCTAACGTTACTACATTACTACAGGCTGTAGGCAAAGCCTATGCTATGTTTAGTGTATAACGCTAGGGTTGCCTGTGATAAAAACCCGGCTTCGCCGTCTGTGTCATTTGTCAAATCGGCCTAGCCTATGCGTAAGGTTACATAGCCTAGTCTTATTTAACGTTAGACAGCCTAGCCTAATGTAACGTTAGACTAGGCCTAGTATAGTAAGCTTAGGCTACCCCCAGTTCAGATTAGGCTAGCCTAACATTAACAATGTAGCCTACCTTAGGAACATTTTATGAGTTGTTTTTCCTAAGAAACCCAAGAGCATATCCCACTGAAAAAAAAAAACACATGCAGGAGGCAGTGATTATTAAAATCAATGTGTGCACATATTGGTACTAAACTGGCTAGGAATGTGTTAATTCTGAGCTTCAAATTCCAAAAATTTTTGCAGGGGGCACTGCCCCTTCAAACCACCGGTAGGGGCCGGCCTCTCCTGGACCGCTGCTTGAACGCCTCGCTACGCTCAGTACTCTTCCCCTTTTTTTCTTCAAACCGCACTCACATCCCTGCTACAGGACCCTTAAAGTGGACCTAAAGTCTAAAATTACATGAATTCCATTAATCCAACTCCCGTTGTCATAGCTTAAAAAGTCGATTGCGCAATAATTTATGATGCCCTTCTTGTACAACTCACATTACCTGATTTTATTTTCTTTTAAAATTAAGATGTTTATATGACCTTGAAACATTTACTGTTCCCTTGCATAGCATGTTGTAGGGGGAGGGCTTATATAGCCAAGTCACCCTATAACAGTAAGACAGTGATCACATTTTGGCACAAGGTGTAGTGGCTTTCGGAAAAACAAAGAAAAACAAGTACTGTAATTTGAGTAGTACAAGAATGACATCACAAATTATTGCACAACCTACCATTTTAAATTGAGTGAATAAGCTTCAACATTTTATATCTCAGCTTAGGAACGTCCTGTGAAGATGGGAGTTGGACCATCTGGATGCATTTTTCAAGCTTTGTAACATATCTTTTTGAAATTTTAGACTTTAGGTACACTTTAACCAAAGTTAAAGCTAAAAACTCTCACTGAATGTCATGGATAAATCATACCCAAGTGAAGGGGAAGGAAGTGACATTAAAGACCAGCAGGGACCCGTTTGCAAGGATTGTTATAATTCGGAAAGTGAGAAACAGACTTGAGGAATATGATGGCCTACTCCCTTGGACCATTGCCTCTTCCAATCGCCAAAAGTGATGCCTGCCTTGTGAAGACAAAGTAAAACTCTTGCATATACTAGAGGATCTGCAGGCCTAAGCCAAAGGAACGAACTCAAGAGTATGGTATAGTTCACCAAGACTTATTCTGACCTGTTTAACTATTAACCATTTGAAATAAACACCACCCTGGGAAGTCCATTTCTGGTTTCAGTCAAGCACATCGCTCTTGACAGTCTTGACAGCCCATTTGATAAATGTGGTATGAAGATACCTATTTTCCCATGTATAAAATGTATTGTAACTTTCTAGCCCTGGAGAGTAGATCTGTAGAATCCGAATAAAAGAAGTAGCCTAGATACAAGCATTGTGTCTGTGTCATCATTTGATTTTACAAAGAGTCACCCTTGGAGCCACCTAAAGGCAGTGTGTGTGGTTAATTGATGCAGTGGCACTTATTCAGGCTAACAACAAGAACCTACCACAGACGTTTGGGCAGTTTGCTGAGATTCTCAGACAGTTGATTAGCATTGCATTCCTACATCAGTCCCGGTGTATTCATTTTGTAACTGATACCTACAAGGAAGTTAGCTAACTCGGAGCGGAAGAGAAGGGCTGTGGGTGGATCACAGAAAGTTACTGTATCTAGACCTGCACAGTTAGATGAAATTTAACGACACACCAACACAAACGTGTTATATAGTGTCAAGCAAAGGTTAAAAACGGTGTAAGTCCTTCCCTTTAGTCGCCATGGAGGGGCTCAGATATTACCTAAGCAGTGGAAAAAATTCCTTGCCAATAGCCACAATAAACAGGAGCTGGTAAAATTTCTCTTTGCTGAGTGGACAAACTACACTGCACATCAGTTGAAAGGCGTCCAGTTCATAGTGGCTAATGATGAAGAATGCCATTGCAATCTCTGCAGACACAAATGGTGCAGTTGAAGTTAAAGCAGTTTAAGAGCTGTACTGCGACCACGAGAAGGCAGATACACACATGCTGTTGCATGCTAAATATGTAGCTAAAACTAGTAATAACACACCTGTTGTCATCCAAAGTCCTGACACGGATGTCTTGGTGATTCCCGTTGGACTTGCAACCCCAAAGAAGTTCACCTTTGTATTTTCATACTGGAAGAGCTGAGAGAGTGCACCATCGACGTAGGGGCTATTCAAAAAGAATTAGGACATACACTTACAGACGCTCTCATAGGGTTTCACTGTTTCTCCGGTTGTGTCACCGTCAGTTCGTTTTAAGGGATGGGGAAGCAGAAAGACTTTTAACTACTTCAGAAAAATCCTGAACATGTGAACCCTTTCAAAACATTAGGAACATCTGAAATTGTATCAGAAGTGGCCAGTGGCTTGGAAGCATTTTTACCAACTGTATGCACAAAAGGAAACAGTCTGTAAATGAAGCTCGATGTTTTATGCTAAAGACCACAACAAGGGCAGAAAAGCAAATGCCGCCAAACCATCACTCATTAGTGAAGCACATTAAGAGGGCTAACTTTCAAGGGAGAATCTACAAGAAAAGTCTGCAACAATGTCAGGATTTGCCATCTCCCGTGGGCAGTGGCTGGAAGATAGAGAATGGAACACTCATTATTGACTGGATGGATTTGCCCCCAGCCCCGACAGTGTTTTGGAACTGAAATCCCGCAAGTGCAAGAAATCTAAATGCAGTGCTGCAGATGCTGATGTAACCTGTTGCTCCTCGCTTGGCCTTAGATGCACAGATGTGTGTGAATGCAGTGTGAAAATAATGAAGGTGAAATCGAGGACTGGGACACAAGTGAGGATGACCTTGATGATGACTATGGTAATGACTGTGATGAAGAATAGTCTGTCTTTCAACAGTAAGTAAGAACATCTGATTTGTAAATTGTAGTTGAAGTATAGCTGAAATGGTTTTGCAAAACGTTGTAAGCAGTGCTCAAGGGAACACTTCATTCCTAGTGACACCGAGCAAATATCTAGCCTTGTTTTGAAGGGCATCTATCATTTGTTGTTAGGAAATTACCATTTTCTTGGCCTCAGGGAGCACTCTGGGCAGAAATTACTTTTCTGATATTCTATGTTAGCAGTGGTAGCCATATATTTTCCATTGCAAAGTCCCATCTTTCCCATTGCAAAGTCCCGTCTTTCCAAAACAAAAGATTTCCAAACGGAAGGAAATGTCCCTTCCCACGGGACAGCCATCAGTCAAACCTTGCCCCCTACTGATATAAGTTAGCAAACACGCCCTGCTTTAACAAGCTAGAACCTGTAAACCATTTGCAAAAATAATATCAGTGGTTGTATTTTCGTCAAAATATACAGTGTATTCAGATAAAATTTACAATATGCGAAAGTGAGGGCACTGTTGACGTTGTGTAAAGATTGTGTTAGTACAATATTTTAATTGAAACTAAAAAAAAGGGACTTTCTGATGAAATGACTATTCGTAAACTGTGTTGAATACATTGAATTTTGCAGTTGTGTATTTGCAATTATGTAATCTTGCATGTGCCCAGTGTGGTTATTCTTGTGCTTACGTCACTGGTACTAATTAACAGATATCTCTTTTGCACTTGAAAAATTGTGAACAATGCGTTTTTATCATTACTTAGTACTGCATTCTTGATATATGCATTTCATGTTATGTCCCAAGGAGGGGACTACGGAAGTCAAGTTTTTAAGGGGCTTTTTGACCTATGCCCCACTGTGTCTAAATGCTTTTCTCTCTCTTTCTCTCTGAGGATACGGCAATGGCTAGCTACAGGGAAAAATGCTGGTATTTCATCTTCAACTGACTCCACAATCCCTCTTACGGATTTTAATGTTGCCTCGTCAAATGTTACTCCTCCTGGATAAGGCCACTTATTTTAACAAGCCGTCTCTTGTCCCTTTTCACAATATTTCTCCTCTCCCGCCTTAAATCTTGTGCAGTATATCGGAGTTTTTCAACAGCCATGTATCGTATCTCGTCGGCTTGCTGCTTTGATCAGTAGGATTAGGTAGACGTGTTCCCTCTTTGGAATCCATGGATAGCAGATCGGACCTACAGTGTGTATTTTGCATACACTGCACATTTCTTCAGGTTGGTTTGATGGTATGCCACCACCAGGCAACAACAGTTCACATCTGGTGCACCTGATTGTGTAGTTGTTAAACTGTTCACTAGACTCAGCTAAATAATTTACTTCAACGTTTGCGATGCGAACTTGTGTTCAATCTTTGGCAAAGAACCCATCAGCTTCATGGTTTTTGGCCAGGTCATTCAGGTTGAGGTTTCCTTGGCATAGCCTTGCAGAGGCTAGGTGTTTCACAGCTGCAAGTGGTGAACTCACAGTGACATTAACGTTCTTCCCCACTGTAAAACATTTAACAGTCGAGTTTTTTTTGTGCTTTTAACAGTCGAGTTTTTTTTGTGCCAATCACGATACGTTTCACCATGTGGACACCTTCACCATCCACAATTACACCTATGATCCTGTCGGCATTATTCCAAGTAAAGAAGGCACTTTTGTAGGCTTTATACAATACTTTCCTGTTTTACATATGTTGCAGTTGTCTTGGTAGGAAAAAAATCACAATTCAACTTGTGGGTTACTCTTTTTCACCGCTATTTTTTTTTTGTCTTCGTGAAGAACAGATACGAGAAGGATGAACACTGTCATCATTATTTGGTACATCTAAATTTCGAATCAAGGCAATTTCCTTTTGAAATTCTAGCTTTGATGACAACACAGAATGTTCAGATGCACATAATCTGCCAAAAATACGAAGCTTCCTGTTGTGTTCATCCATCTTGCTTCATACTCTGAAAAGAAACAGCAGGGAAAACAAACACATTTTAGAGACGACCTGAAAATTTGGAAAATTTTAGACTATCAGTACAGAGAACCAAGCTTCAGGCCAGGAGGGTGGGGCGGATCAGCAATGTGTCATGCCCCGGTTTTCTTCAAATAGATGGCTATAATGTACAGAACGCTACTGTAATGTGAAGGTGGGAACCCTATAGTCAGTGGATGCGCATGCCTGCCAAGTCATTGAATGATGTACAGTACCACTAAATCATCTCACAGAATGATGCGCTTTTTAAGTACGTAGAAACGGGCACTGCGAAACAAAGGGCGAGAACACAAACCGGACCGGGCAAAAACGCAACAGCAAACTATCTACATGCACCTAGAAACAAAAAATTGTGTTGCTATGTACAAAGGACTATATACAGAAGTTAATTACATAGGACAGTTTACAAATTTATTCACGCAAAACTACAGGTTAACTATCACCCGCCCCGCCCGCACCGAAGCAATTGGCCCCCAGCGCCTGCCAAACGTCGACCTTGGCAGACGAGCAAAGTCGGCCTCGACCCTCAGTTTAATCTCCGTTCTCACCGACGCCAGGACGTCTGCTGGCCTCCCCCCTTCCCTAAAAACAATATTACATCGGTCTCTCCATATAGCTAGCTTAATGGAGGCCGAAACAAACGTAAGTATGGCCCGAACACCTGTATTGCCTGGTGGGGGCAGTAGACCATACAAAGCATAGTCCTGGCTGACCGCCCAGGTGTTACGAAACGTTAGACGGTCAGCCAGGCCTTGAAACCACTCCCAGAGGAGGGCCACAAAGCCACAATGCCAAAACACATGTGGCACACTCTCCCACTTTGTGCACCCAGTGCGGGGGCAAATGCCATCTCCAAGACGCCACCGAAGGCGCTTGAGATTAGTTACGATGGCGTCATGTGCAATTCGCCACAGCAGGTCTCGCCGGCGGTGATCGAGTGACCTGCTGTGCACCACGCGCCACACCTCCGGCCCCAAGGCGTAGTGGCTTGGTTGGACCCGGCCAGCCAAGCCATCAAAGATGGCTTGGTACAGGTCCCCCGCACTGGACTGCAAAACGTCCCCTGCAGTTGACATCATACGGAGAGTGTCCCTCATATGACAGTATGTCCTTGAGGGTCTCCCGCTGTGGGGTACACTATTACTAAAAAGGGACGGAAAGAACCCACGGAGTGACAATCCCCCCCAATAGCGGACAAAGTAGGCAAACGGCATCTCACTGTCGACAGCGCTAAAAACACACTTGGTCAGGAGAAAACGGAGCTTTGAGGGAAAGTGCACAAGGCCCAGTCCCCCATGCCTAAGGTCCTGGTACACCATCTTTCTTCTGACCAGCTCCGTTTTCCCTGACCATAGGAACTTAAATACGGCCCTCTCAAGTCGCACAAGGACACCTTCTGGAGCAGCCAGAACAGTGCCCGGGTACCACAAGAGAGGATAAATGAATCTATTAATTACTGTTACTTTCCCCATCAGACTAATGTAGCGCCCTCCGTAGTCTGCCAACCTAGCTTCCACTAGGTCCACTTTCTCATTCCAGGTAAGTGACTCGGGTGAACCGTAACCGAACCATATGCCATTGATTTTTATGGCGTCGTCTACCCATGATGCCACGAAGGGCAGTTGTTTCGACCGCCACTTACTTAGACGGAGTCCTTTGGTCTTGGTGGGGTTCAGTCTGGCACCTGTCGCTCTTTGAAAAGTGGACAGGGTGCCAGTAAGGGCCTTGAAGGAAGCTAGGTCAGAGACTACGCATGTAACATCATCCGCATACTGGAGGCACTTGACTGTGGCACCACCAGGAATGTGAAAAGGTCGGAACATAGGCTCTACATGGAGGGCTCTGGCGAGGGATTCACTGAACAGTACATAGAGCAAAGGTGACAGTGGGCATCCCTGCCGTACCCCACGTTGGACTCTGAAGGGGTCCGACGGTAGGCCATTAACAATAACACGACTATATACACTATTGTACAATAAGGTGATCCATTTAACAAAAACTGAGTTCAGGCTAAACTTCTTCAAGACTTTAAAAAGAAATCCGTGATCAGCCATGTCGAAGGCTTTCTCCTGATCGAGGGAGACAAGCGCACAAGGAAGATCACGGTCCATCACATACTCGACCAAGTCCCGCACCAACCAGAGGTTCTGCTAAATACTGTGTCCCCGCACCGCACATGTCTGAAAGGCCCCACAAGATCCGGCATGACGGTGCCTAGCCTGTTGCAAAGGGCTTTCGCCAGGATCTTGTAGTCCACATTTAACAGGGTGATTGGTCGCTTGTTTTTAGGTTCAAGGGGGTCACCAGGCTTGGGTAACAATGTTATTACTCCTGTGCGCTGCGAGGGGCTCAACAAGCCAGCAAGGAAGGCAGAGACGAATACATCACGGAGATCGTGTCCAACGGTACCCCAAAAGCGTTTGTAGAATTCTACCGGAATACCGTCGGACCCAGGTGACTTTCCACCGTTCATTTTCGCCACTGCCTTCCAGAGCTCGTCGACAGTCAAGGGGAACCAAGTTCATCGTTCTGCTCTTTAGTGGGGGTCTTGGTAATGTTATCTAATAGGGACTTTTGAAGGCCCTCATCAACATCTGCTCGGGTGTAAAGCTGTTCATAGTATCCTTTAAATACTTCTACGATGTCCAGAGGGTTCTTCTGTACTGTACCGTGGACGTCACGGACTGCCTTTATTCCACGGTCAGTAGCATACTTTGTGACGTCCCGGTAGAATTTGATGGTTGGTTTCTCCTCCGCCTCCACACAATGAATACGAGCACGAACACGGGCCCCATGTAGTTTTTCATCAAGATACTGCTGGATTGCGTGGAGTGCAGAGGAGTCCCCATCCCTCTCCCTAGAGCAGAGCGAGAGGAACTCCTCCCTTTTTCGACGAGCTCTTGCTACACAATACTCAACTGTAAACTGTTAGATGCGAGACTTGACATCATCCCACCATTCTAAACCCGTAGAGAATGCCGGCTTTAAAGTTCGCCATCCCCCGTACCTGGCCTTAAACTGGGTACAATAATCATCCTCCATTAGAATATCTGTGTTCATTTTCCAGAACCCCCTTCTTGCTGGCCATGAATCTGGGGGTTGAAAGGAGACAGTAACTGCATCATGATCCGAAATTGGACATGCCACAACTTCACAATCACTCGGCGACAGAGCCAGTGGAGAGTACACCCGGTCCAGCCTTGAGGCGTCCGTGCCATCAGGGCGGTGCCAAGTGAACACGGACAAGCCGGGATGTTTCACTCTCCAAACGTCAACCATGTCGTGATTCTTTGTAAACATGTCCAATTCCGTCATGCCGACACTACAGCCCGAAGACGTACAAGAGGCCATTCGGTCAAGCTGTGTGTCGGGGACACAGTTAAAATCTCCAGCCAGGATACAAGGGGCACTGCCAGGAACGAAGGATGGCAGGGTCATGAAAAAGTCCCTTCTGTCAGAAGGCCGATTAGGAGCGTAAACGTTACAGAGGAAAAGGTTCACACATGGGTGCTTTATGGTTACGCACACCAACCGGCCCTCATGATCAGAATCAACTTTTCCGACCAGGGGAGTCCACCTTGGCGAAACTAAAATAACTGAACCACATGATGTCGAAGAACCAAAGGAAGCGTGCAAACCCCCTCCCCACTCAAAGGACCAGGTGTGGACATCGTCCTCATTCACAATGTGGGTCTCCTGGAGGAAAACGAAGTCCACACCTAGTGATCTACAAAACTGAAATATTCTGGACCGCTTCCGGCTGTCCCTCATGCCGTTAACATTCAGGGTCAAGAGGGACAGAGGATCAACAGCCATTGTAAAATAGGGGGCTACGTATCATCCACCTGGGCCCTGGCCTTTTTATTACTACGTGGACTCGGGGTGGGTCGGTCAGACACCTCGCCTGAGGCCGACCTCTTCGGTGGGGATTCCGAGTCGAACCCCTCACAAAAATCAAACCAGCCCTCCCCTGATGGTGGATCCTTTGCAGGAGGCTCTGAGGCAGACTCTCCATCATCTGACATGGCAGAAACAGATTCATTTTCCAAGAGATCTGAAGGTCCTCCTGCACTGTCATCGCGTCAGCCTCCACGGGTGGCGGTGAGGATGATGATGGAGAGCCTGTCTCAGGGGACCCGGGGCCCTCCTCACACTGTTTGGAGGAGGCGAGAAAATCCTGCTCTACCTGTTGTGCAGCCTCCTCCAACTCTTGAGTGGAGTACTCTGGGCCTGACTGCGAGGGCTCACCTGCCTGCTCCACACCTGCACTAGCACGTGCAGAGTACGATGTGGGGCAGGCACCAGAGACATGTCCCTCCTCCCCACATAGGTTACACCGCACCTCGTTAGGACACTCGGCCTTTTCGTGCCCCACCTGCAGGCACTTGCCACAACGTCTGTTGGGACACGACTTGGCTTCGTGCCCCTCCTCGAACACTTAAAACAGGTGCGGGGCTGCCCAAAGTATCTTATATGAGCCTTTGAACCCCCTATGAAGAGGAAGGACGGTATTTCCCTCTTCAGTACCATACGGAACTGTCTCTTTCCGTTCAGGTTGCCCTTCAGCTCACCTTCCTTGTAGGTGACCCACCGCATATCGGAGACAGTCCCGTACTGACTGAGAACCCTCGCCACCAGGCGCTGATCGACCTCAAAGTTCAGGTACAGAACTGTCACCACCACAGAGCGATCATACGGGGTGACAGTGAGCCCGTTGAGCCCTTTAAGGCGCGAAACACCCTGAATTCGGGCAGCATCTGACCTGAACTTTAGGTCGTACGTGTTGCGGGCCGCAAGCGGCTGCAACATCTCTATTTCTTTTACCTCCACACCATTGTTCTTTAACATAGTAAACGCCTGCGGGGGAGAAACGCTCGCCCCGGACGTAAACTCTAACTTAACAATTGTGCTATCCCGACTTCCGGGCATAGCACCAGTTATGTGGCTCGAGGCCACGAAATGAAAGGAGAAAAAACCTCAAACTAGTTTTACAAAGGACAAAAAATAGGATGAAGTAAGAAAAACACAAGCTACACAGAAACAAGGCGCGGTCACAAACAAATGTGCACGACCACACCTACTTATCAACTACAACACAAGCACGCTATAAGGATTTATGCAGAATTGCAATAACTAGTACAGCTAGCACACGGTGATAAAGGTTGAGCACGGTAAAACGACGAGAGCTCGACGAGCTTTTTACGTACGTAGAAACGGGCACGAAGAAACAAAGGAGAACCTGACCGGACAAAAATACAAAGGTGAACTATTTACAGAATTCTCTACATTGCGCTAGCAAACAAAACAAAATTTCTGCGATAACTATGTACAAAACCACCCCAAACCTGGGTAGGACTTTAAACTGCATCCGGTTGTGGAGTTTGTTTAAACGTGGGAGTAATGAGGTTACCCTTTGCCACAACTGCCTCCGGGGCACCCTTGGGCAAGGTGCACCTGTATTTGCCCCGGTGCCTTTTAAGTGCTGTTGCCTTTGGGCGTAGTGTTGCCTTTGGGCGTGGTGTTGCCTTCGGGCGTGGTGTTGCCTTCGGGCGTGGTGTTGCCTTCGGGCGTGGTGTTGCCTTCGGGCGTGGTGTTGTCTTCGGGCGTGGTGTTGCCTTCGGGCTTAGTGTTGCCTTCGGGCGTGGTGTTGCCTTCGGGCGTAGTGTTGTCTTTGGGTGTGTGGTCTTTGTTTTTAGTGTGGCCAGTGGGAGGTTGGTCTGTGGGGTATTTGGGTTGTTGTCAGTGTTTGTGGTTCTATTGTTGTAATGAACATAATTTTCTGTTTGATTTGGTGGTGTGTGGATAGTTTTGCCTTTATGTTCCTGTCCGATCCGGTTTGAGTTTTGTTTTTTGTTTGTATGTGCCGTTTCGATGCACTTAAAAAGCCACCCCAAACCCAAACTAGTTACATAGGACTATTTACAATCTCACTAGGCAAAACTATTTACATACCCATTTACATCAACAGAAGAGTGTTCAGGTTGAGTCTGTTCAATGCTTTTGTAACTATGGGTGCTCCTTACGTGCTCCGGAACAAAACACCGGACGTGACATGAAACACAAGGACAACTATATACACCAGACCAGCATTCATGTGGCCAACCCCCACTATTTACAGTATTAACAATGTGATGTGCTCTTTACATGCTTGTAGCCGGGCGGACCTAATGTGGAACAAAGCAAACCTATTTACACTGAACTACCAAAAAAACTTTGTGGCATGCATGGGCACAGACACAAACAGAACAGAAACCCCAAAAGACAACGGGGACACAAAGGCAAAACCATTCACACTAAATACTCTGACTGGGACCTAATCTTTTTAATCCGTGGGCTCGGTACGGGCGTCCCAGAGTGATGGGTTCCCCTGTCTGATACTTCGCCCGAAGCCGACCTCTTTAGTGCAGACTCTGGCCCCTCCCCCTCACACAAATCAAACCAACCCTCCCCCGAAGGTGGATCCTTTGGAGGAGGCTCTGAGGCAGGCTCCCCGCCATCCGACATTGCCGAGTCTGAGGACAGATCGAGGTCCTCCTTTACTGTCGTTAGCTCGACGAAAACACGTCTGCTCTCGTCGAAGACCTGAACTGAACTCCGACACTCCGACTGTTTCGCATACAGCGCATAAAGGCAAGTACTAGCTAAGGGCGGCTTATATATTTGTGAATAATACTAATAGGCAGGTAGCTTTGCGTAACGTAATAATTCATGTGTGCTTTTTAAGTGCATCGAAACGGCACATACAAACAAAAACAAAAACTCAAACCGGATCGGGCAGAAACATAAAGCAAACTATTTACAAACAACTAAATCAAACAGAGCTTTTTACGTACGTAGAAACGGGCACGAGGAAACAAAGTAGAACTTAAACCTGACCGGACAAAAACATAACTCTGAACTATTTACAGAATTCTGTACATTGCGCTAGCAAACAAAATGTCTGTGATAACTATGTACAGCTAGCCTTTGTATGGTCTTTCACCTCCGCCATGCAATACAAGTGTTCAGGACATACTTACCTTTGTTTCGGCCTCCATAAAGCTAGCCTTATGGAGAGACCGATGTAACATTGTTTTTAGGGGGGTGGGGAGGCCTGCTGATGTCGTCCTGGCGTCGGTGAGGGCGGAGGTTAAGCTGAGGGTGGAGTCGGACTTCGTCCGTTTGCCAAGATCGGCATTCGGTAGGCGGTGGGGTCCGCTTGTTTCGGTGAGGGCGGGCCGGGTGGAAGTCAACTTGTAAATATTGATTTTGTTTGTAAATATGGAACTACTGTAATTTGTAAATGGGGCTGTGTTTGTATGTGGGTGGCTTGTGAGGTGCTTGGTTGTAAATATGTTGTAAATATGTATATATGTGTATGTAAATATCTGTACATATAGTTCAATTACTGTAATGAACATAATTTTCTGTTTGATTTAGTTGTTTGTAAATAGTTTGCATTTATGTTTCTGCCCGATCCGGTTTGAGTTTTTGTTTTTGTTTGTATGTGCCGTTTCGATGCACTTAAAAAGCACACAGCTAGCCTTTTACGTACGTAGAAACGGGCACGAAGAAAGAAAGGAGAACTTAAACCTGACCGGACAAAACTGCAAAGGTGAACTATTTACAGAAATCTGTACATTGCGCTAGCAAACAAAATTTCTGCGATAACTATGTACAAAACCACCCCGAACCCAAACTAGTTACATAGGACTATTTGCAATCTCACTAGGCAAAACTATTTACATACCCATTCACATCAACAGAAGAGTGCCCAGGGTGAGCCCGTCCAATGCCCCTTGGAACTATGGGTGCATGTGGCCAACCCCCACTATTTACAGTAACAACAATGTGACGTGCTCCCTACATGCCCGCAGCCGGGCGGACCTAATGTGGAACAAAGCAAACCTATTTACACTGAACTACCAAAAAAACTTTCTGGCATGCATGGGCACAGACACAAACAGAACAGAAACCCCAAAAGAAAACGGGGACACAAAGGCAAAACCATTCACACTAAAAACTCTGACTGGGACCTTATCTTTTTAATCCGTGGGCTCGGTACGGGCGTCCCAGAGTGATGGGTTCCCCTGTCTGATACTTCGCCTGAAGCCGACCTCTTTAGTGCAGACTCTGGCCCCTCCCCCTCACACAAATCAAACCAACCCTCCCCCGAAGGTGGATCCTTCGGAGGAGGCTCTGAGGCACGCTCCCCGCCATCCGACATCGCCGAGTCTGAGGACAGATCGAGGTCCTCCTCTAAAGTCATTATTTCAACCTGACCGGGTGCCGCTGCCAACGATGGCGGAGAGTCTGCCTCAGGAGTCCCAGTACCCCCCTCACACTGCTTGGAGGCAAGGAAGTCCTGCTCAACCTCAAGTGCCGCCTCCTCTAATTCCTGGGTTGAATATTGTGGGCCTGTTTGCGAGGGTTCGGGTGACGACCCCACATCGGCACTGACATGGGCAGAGTACGATGTGGGGCAGGCACCAAACACATGTCCCTCCTCCCCACAGAGGTTGCACCGTACCTCGTTGGGACACTCTGCCTTGCCGTGCCCCAACTGCAAACATTTTCCACAACGCCTGTTGGGACACGACTTGGCTTCGTGCCCCTCCTCGCCACATCTAAAACAGGTACGGGGCTGGCAAAAGTACCTAATGTGGGCCTTGGAACCCCCTATGAAGAGGAACGATGGAATGTCCCTCACCAGTTCCATACGGAACTGTCTCTTGCCATTAAATATAAATCAAACAGAAAATTATGTTCATTACAGAATAATTCATTGAAGACAGTGTAATTGCTATGAAAGTTCATCTAGAAAGGGTATTGTATTTGTGGTCTGATCTGGTTTTGTGTTGTTTTCGACTGTGTCCGTTTGAAAGCACAAAAAATAATAGTAAAAAAACGTCGTTTGGGTGTGTTCAATTTTCAAATCTAACAGGTTGTGCGTGTTCGTTTGCAGACTGGGCCTTACCATAGAGTAGTTAGTTAATTAGTTGGATAATATTCAACGACACACCAACACGAATGTGTTACATAGTGTCAACCAGATAAATTCGTTTCAAGTCCTCCCCTTTAGTCGCCTCCTGGGTAGGACGTTAAACTGCATCCGGTTGTGGAGCTTGTTAAAGCGTGGGGACAATGAGGTTACCCTTTGCCACAACTGCCTCCGGGGCACCCTTGGGCAAGGTGCACCTGTATTTGCCCCGGTGCTTTTTAAGTGCTGTTGCCTTTGGGGCGTAGTGTTGCCTTCGGGCGTAGTGTTGCCTTCGGGCGTGGTGTTGCCTTCGGGCGTGGTGTTGCCTTCGGGCGTAGTGTTACCTTTGGGGCGTAGTGTTGCCTTCGGGCGTAGTGTTGCCTTCGGGCGTGGTGTTGCCTTCGGGCGTAGTGTTGCCTTTGGGGCATAGTGTTGCCTTCGGGCATAGTGTTGCCGTGGGGTGTAGTTGCCTTCGGGCGTGGTGTTTCCTTTGGGCGTGTGGGCGGAATTTGTTTGGGTGGTATGTGGTTGTGGGGAGGTGTTTTGGGGTTGGCTGCACTGGCAGTTACTGGAGTTCAGTAGTAACAAAGACTCTTTTGTTCCCTGTTGCACGGTATGTATAGTTTGTTTAGCATTTGTGTTTGTGACCCGTCATGGTTTTGTGTGGGTTTGGGATTTTTCTTTAGTTTGCCAGTGCCTGTTTCTACGTACTTAAAAAGCTCTTTAGTCGCCTCTTACGACAGGCGGGGAATACCGTGGACATATTCACTACAGTGCGCACTTCTAATACTGCGTACCGGTACGTAAATCCGCTGTGATTGCGCGGGGTATCCGTCTACCATTAATATAGGTGGAGGCAAGAAGCTGTAGACCTTTTTGCAGATACGCAGCTACAAAGCATGCCGGGACGGTTGTCGGGGTAAAAGTTCATGTCTAGCGACAACAGCTGTGAAATGTAAACATTGAACAGCTGATCGTCGCGTTCAGCAACAACGCACTGAGTTTACGTTTGAAATAGAACATTCCGTTCAATCCCGGTGTTCCGACCTCTCTATGTTCCGACTTTTTCACGATTTTTCACGTTTTGGTCGAAACATAGACAGGTCGGAATATAGAGACGTGATGAGGTCTCTATGGTTCGACCTCTCTATGTTCCGACCGCAATTTGAAAAATTCGAAACAAAGAGAAGTCGAAACACAAGAGACTTTGGACGTCTCAATGTTCCGACTACTCCATATTCCGACCTAAATTTCAAACGTGAAGAATTCGGTACATAGAGAAGTCGAAACATAGAGACGTTTTACACATTTATATGTTCCTACTTCTCTATGTTTCGACCACAAATGAAAACATGCATTTTGGTCATATTCAATCTTTGGGCAGTTCCACTAGTCCGAAGGTTCCAGAATACGCTAACTAATTAGCGTAAATTGCGTAATTTATGCAACATTTCAAAGTTTGCTGGTCGCGCATCGAGGCGAAACACTAGTGCAGTGGCACAACCAGCGGGGGCAGAAGGGCACCATTCAGCGTAGAATTAGCCTTTGAATAGTACTCTGCATGTGTCGGAACATAGAGAGGTCGGAACATAGAGATGTGACTCTTATTGTTTAACTTCTCTTTGTTTGGACCAAAACGTTTATAAGTCGGAACATAGAGAAGTCGGAATATAGACAAGTCGGAACATAGGTCGGAATATAGAGAGGTCGAAACATAGAGAGGACCCCGAACATTCTACAGACAACTTGTCCTGGGTAGGACTTTAAACTGCATCCGGTTGTGGAGTTTCTTGAAACGTGGGGGTAATGAGGTTACCCTTTGCCACAACTGCCTCCGGGGCACCCTTGGGCAAGGTGCACCTGTATTTGCCCAGTGCTTTTTACATGCTGTTGCCTTTGGGCGTAGTGTTTCCATTGGGCGTGGTTTTGCCTTAGGGCGTGTTGTTGCCTTCGGGCGTGTGGTATCCTTCGAGCGTGTGGTGTTGCCTTAGGGCGCGGTGACCTTTGTTGACCGTTTGGTTCATGGTTGGGACTTTGTTTTGGGGTGGTTTGTGGTTGGGCTAGGGTGTTATTTTGGGGTTGGCTGCAGAGGCAGTTTCTGAACCTCAGTGTTAACAAAGACTTTTGTTCCCTGTCGCATGGTGCGTATAGTTGTTTGGCATTGTGTTTGTGATCCGACAGGGTTTTTGTTTGGGTTTGGGGTTCCCCTTTAGTTTTTCAGTGCCTGTTTCTACGTACTTAAAAAGCAAACAGACAACACAGATAAGATCGAGAGGTGAAAATGTCTAACCTTAGACTTGGAAGCTATCTGTCTCAAACAAAATGTAAACCTAGAGAATTTTTGCACGCGAGAGGTGTTGTTTGCGGAAGTGAATCACATGGAGAACTGGCTGAGAAATGTTTCTGGGCCACAAAGCTTAACCTCCCAGTAAAGCCCACGGACAGAGAAGCCGAAAGGGAAATTTCTACTGCCAGGGCAGAAAAGCAAGCTCTCGATGGCGGATGTGTGAATCTTCCGTGGCTACAAACCCTTACCAGTGGGTGGGAAGATTCACCAGCCAGTCTCCCAGATGTAGATCGTTTCAGTATTGAAACACATAAAAACAGGTGGGTATAGACCTACCTACATGTTCAACTTCAAGTAGGCTGTACTGTGGTGTAAAGTAGTAGGCCTACAGGTAGGCCTGTATAAGCTTAGGATTATATATGATAATTACGAAAGGCAACTTGACTGTAGCAGATTTACAACAGGCAGGCTAAATTGTAACTCATACATCATTGCGTGTCAGTTACTCTGTTATACCGTATGATGTATTAATGTATAACTACAGCCATACAGTACACAATGCTACAAAAATTGTGTGTACAGTTAGGTTTAAACTAGGGCCTAGTACCAGATTGGAAAGTTAGCCCTGTGCTAGGATTTATCCCCGCGCAAAAATATGACTAGGTGAGCTAGAAATTTTGGTTTTCAACATATGTGCGCTCGTGAAGTTTTGCAAGTTTTTCAGCCATGTATAATTGTGTACATGGAAGTGAAAAATTTAGAAACAATAAAGAAAGTTGCCTGGGAAAGGCAATTTCGTACAATATAGGAGGTAGTTTTGGTCAAAATTTTCTCGGTACGCTCCGTGCCATCCGATGGTGGCATTCCATTTAGATAGTATTGGCCGCGCAATTCTCTTGGTCATTATTATATTTCCCCTGCACACCATTGTAAGCTTCCCAATCTGGGGCTAGTACTAGGCTAAGCGCATACTGGTATAGCCTATGTTGGTCAATATACTATGCATACATAACACGGAATGGCCAATTACCTGTACTAGTAGTAGTACCAAGCGCCTGTGGGCTAGCTAGTCAAAATTATGCAAGCCATAGACCTTATGCCAAAAAGCAGATCATGAAGCATAAAATTTTTGGCAGTCAGCCTTCTCGGAGGTGTTGATCTACTTCGTTTCTGTTCAGGGATATATCTTTACCAGAAACTGAAGGCAGTTTTAAAGTGCCCTTTTTCTACTTGGCTCAAGATCTGTAGCAGTGTACCAATGTTACAGAATGGAATTTGGGGATGCACAGAAGGTGCAATTATAGAATACCCTACATATTGATGCATGGCTATACCTAGGCTACACGGCTAGGTCCATGCACAATTAATGCAGCTTTTCTTGCTCATCATTTAGGCACCAATGTGCAGAGAATTCTATAATTACAATTCACCCTGGTTGTTTCATCCCCTTGCAAGTTTGCCCCATAGTGGAAGTTGTTCACCCTCAAGTACCTACCAGTATGCATTACAGGTAAGCAAATTAAAGTAACACTCTATGTTCAAGAAGGGGCACCTTACCACCATAGCTTTTGTCTGATAATTGTGGTTGCTCATTAACCAACCTGACTAGCATCAATCATAAAGAATAATTATATTTAATAGCACTCAACATGCGTGATAAATGTAATCCTGACAGCAAGGAATAAATATCCAGTCATTAATTACTGTAGCTAACCACCTGCCAACAACAAGTGGTTAAGCTTAGTGCAAGTTATGAACCAGTAAGGTCCAGTCAACCAACATAAACAAAGCTTCCTGTAATCCAAGCTAACAGGGGACTTCAAGGTCTGTAGACAAATCTCATGAGGTCAACTGAAAATGGTAGGAAAACACTTCTTTAATTGAGTGTTGACAGTTTGTGACTGGATTTTGTGGAGATCATTTTTCATCATGGCAGGGGTAGGCAGCCCCTGGATTTTATATTAAAACTAATGCAGTTGATTTTTTGTTTGTTATATTTTTGAAAGCAAAGAGAGGAAATGTGACTCCGCAAAGTGAGTTGCTGCACGCACAAAAAGAATTCTTTAAGGAGAATATGAAAGCAAATATGAAAAAATCAGTATTAAAAAGCATGAAGATGTGTATTCAACAAAAAAAAAAAAAAAAAAATTGCTGGAAACAAAAAAACGTGTGAGCCTATCAGCTATTAGTCAGTGGTATTTACTGTGGACAAAACGATTGGTATCCAAAGTAAAAATCTTGTGTGATTGGTGCAAAATTCTGGAAAACATGATGATAACTCTGTGATCTGATATGCTACTTTACATACAGTCCAGTGTGGTCTGAAGCCTACTGTAACTGCATGGTAGCTAGACGATGACAGTATATCATGTACCATCTCTACCATTGATATATCTCTTCATCTTTGTCCACTTCTTTTTAAATTACAGTCGGACGGGAACTTGGCCTCATCAAGACAGAAGGCAGGGCCACATTAGGACTCGGGAAAGGACTGTACCTCTCTGGCCCTGTTACAGACCTTCAGTACCGTGGAATCAGCCCAAACAATTAATTACCGCTCTGTGCGTGGGAAGGTAAGTTAAAACATGGAATTATAGTAAATTGCATTACAATAGGCCCCAAAGCCTTCAAAAGAGGGTTTCTTTTTCTACCTGGATTTGTCTGCTGTTACAAAGATTTCAATATGTGGGTTTCCATCTTATCACAACTTAATCTCACTTGCACGTCTTACTTTTCATACTTTTGTCGGTACCAGGCCCTCTTTCTCTTGCTAAGGCTGATCCCTTCCCCTTCACC
The DNA here is from genome assembly GCA_029531755.1 of Holothuria leucospilota. Lineage (NCBI taxonomy): Eukaryota > Metazoa > Echinodermata > Holothuroidea > Aspidochirotida > Holothuriidae > Holothuria > Holothuria leucospilota. The sequence continues at coordinate 21,156,658 of CM055961.1, read as the reverse complement.
TCAGTGTGGTTCCCCCAATCCTACTTTGGGAACATGCCCCCCTGATCCCACCCTACCTTTTGGCGCAACCATTCAGTACCCTTATTATGTAAGCTTGTTCGGAGGATTCAGTAACATATCAAAATTGTACTCAAACATTGTAAAAGAAAAGCACAGCAGAGGTACAGATTTCAGTGAAAGTTAATTTTTGATTGACCTCCCAGTTTTGGAGGATCATTGGAATCGGATGGAAAATGTGGCACAGCCAGTGATCAGTGCTACCATCCCAACAATACAGGATACAGTATACCATTCAGTAGTGGCTCTTGCTAAACTCCTTATAACATAAAAAGTACTTAAATGTGAGCTGTGAGTAATATGCATGCAGTAGGCCTATACAAGTTTAAATGTGACCAGGATTAAGCTGTTCCAACCTGGCAACAATCAGTCACACAGAGTAATGGCCATTTTCCATACTGTGTGTAAAGTTTTATATAAGTCTTGGCAATAGGATAACCTGGCATTTTGGAAGCAAAGAAAATGGTAACCTACTGTACACCTATAATATATATATACATAGTACAAATACTGTCTTACATGTACAAACATACATTGTACTGATACTGTTTTACTTTTTTAGAGTTAAAAATATCAACTCAGTGCATGATGCCATCATCAGTTTTAAATCACATTACAGGCCAGACACTTAAATACCTGTAGTTAACTTCTTGTGGATAAGGAGAAGTAGCATTCATAGGCATCAATAGATGTATTCATGTTTAAAAACAAAAGACATCACAGCTGGTTGACAAAGAGTTGATAAGATGTGTTGAGTGCTGACACACTGTCATCATTTTAACATTAAGATTCTAGTTTGTCACCTTTATGCAATGCCTGCACAAAAACTTACTTTGCAGATTGCTCAGTGTCAACCAGTGCCTACAATGAGATAATCAGAAATGGTCTGATTACAGAATACTGAAATTCTTTTACAGGTTAAACCACAGACTAAAACAAGTGCTAACCCTTATAGACCACGGGCGGTCTTGAATAAAGGCACTCAACAAGTTGTTACTGCAGACTGCACCTGCATTGTTGGGTAAGTATGCTCTAAATTTCACAATATCCTGCACTTTCCTACTTGCACTAGCATCATAAATGATGCATAATTGGACATGACAAACATGTTTGTCAAGTTCAAACCATCCTTTTTTTCATGGTATATCTCTCAGAATACCAGCAAAATGTTCATTCTCTTAATTGACCGGAAAGACTACCCAAGGGTCAACATAAAAGTCTCATATGGGACCGGACAGAAGGTGATGTATATTCTCCCATGGAATTTCTTATTGATAGCAGTCATGGCTGCTATTGTTTCATAAAATGGACCAATGACAAATGAACTTTCATGAAATGAGAAAAAAAGTTATTTTCTCCTTCCACCATTGCTATGGTAACCACGAATTCACCTGCAATGGGACGGAAGTAAAGGAAACATTTTTTGTAGGTTCTGAACATCTTATTCAACTTCTTCAAATTTACCAGGAGAAAAATGAATTCAATTTGCATGTGTTGCCTCAGGTTGGCAAGAGAAAATTTGGGGGAAATGGCCATATGCCATCTGAGTGGTATTACTGTTGATAGAGAACAAACATTAAAACATAACTGGAATGTTGAAGTGAAATGACTGTGGGTAAAATGCTACATCCTTCCACTTCATTTTCTGTCATTCTGTCTCACAAGGAATGCCGTCCCGTTGCCCAAGGAATGCCGTCCCATCGTGGAAAGGATTCCATCTTGTCATGCAAATTTCTATTCCTTGTTGAAATTGAGTGAACTGAGCTAAACAGAGGCAAATGACTTTATGTGGTTCAACTCATTGATTATTAATAGTTCATAACAACTATTTCTCATCCAGCCACCCGCATCGGGCACACTTACCTAACCCATGTTTATTTGCTACACGGGGATGAAAGACCATATTGTATCCCCTGTGATTGTGATGTCACCGTCAGTCACATTCTCGTCGACTGCTATGAATACTCCCATATTCGTCAGAAGTATTACACTGTGCCACACCTGAAGACATTGTTCGAGCACATAGATCCGTCTCTCATTTTGGACTTTCTCAAAGAAAGTAACCTTTACAGGAAGTTTTGACATGACTCCCGCGTTTGATCTTGTCTAGACTTTTAGGATTTTTCCCAACAGTTTCTCTTTAGTTTTACCGTTTTTATCTTGCTGACACTACATAACACATTTCTGTTGATGTGTCGTTAAGTCCCATCTAACTAACTAACTAACTCATCCAGCCACCCTTTTAGCAGATAAATGAAAAAGCAAGGTCCCAAAATGCGACGGGACAGAATACTGCAAAAGTCCTGATTGATCGTATATACCAGTTTTACACAGTAAAGTTGAACAGTTTTGGATTTGACCCCCAACTGTTCGTGTATTAGGAGACCAAACCTAACATAACCATTGGTATCCTGGCAGTCTGAGTCTGAGTTGTGCCCCTGTAAGGGGTGATCTGTGCCCTCCTTAACTTAACCTGCCTTTTTCAGGGATACAATGTCTGTGAACAGTACATCAGCCTGGTTCAAGTCACATTATGTAGATAGCTGAAAAAAGGCAACATTTCATTTTGATTTTCTCAGACTTTGTCTAAAATAGTTTGACAGCTCAAGACCAGATTATCATTAATAGTCTCCTGAAACTATACAAAAGTGATTTTGGTTTCCTGGGTTTCTGGGTTTGGCCTAGGCCGAGAGTGGTCTAAGCATACCTTTTTGTTACAAATCTAATGAAATCTGATATCTTTGCACAGGCCATAATTCCATTGTTTACTGAAAGGATTTTTATTAATTTTTCCTTTCTCTTTCTGCAGAGTGCAGTCTGGCTGCAAACATATTGCAGCCCTGTTGTTTGCTGTTGTGGAAGCAGTAGAGAGAGGAGAAAACAGGTCATGTACCTCATCTAAAGCTACATGGGCCATACCTAGCAACAAAAGCTTAAATTCTTGTAAACCAGTTGTGGCTGAGGAAATTAATGTACTAAAAATTAAGGCCAATGCAGATAAGCAGATTCTACATAATCCTAATTCATTTTACAGGTCTAAATTTGATCCAAGATCTCATGCTAATCGTCAGAATCAATCACTAGAAAATTTTGATTTAGACAGGCTAGCCGAAATTAGCAATGGAGATTGTGGTATGCTCCTGTACTTCAAAAGACCATCTCTTTCCACTCACCAAAATCCAAATCTTAATTATATTTCTAAAATTGAAGAAGTTGTGACCTCCAATCCAGCAGAAACAGTTACCTCAGCATTGAGCCACTGTGATGAGTTTGCCACAGATACAGATTTTAATCAACAACTGGAAGACCATCTGCATATTACTCATCATCAACAACAGCAACTAGCTTTAGATACAAGAAATCAGTCACAATCAAGCTTATGGTATAGTCATAGAATTGTTATGCTGCTTGGGTAATCCACCTTCAAACTTAGGCAACAATTCCCACTCTGCTTTGGCAAGGGTTATGGTTTACTACGGGCCACCAATGTTCCTTCTCTACACTGGGGCAGGAGAATGGAAGATATTGCCAGAAAACACTACTTGGCTCACCACAGACTTAGAACAAAACATAGAAGCATTTCTTGGCAACCGACTGGATTGTGGGTGAACACCCAATCTCCCTTCATTGCTGCTTCACCTGATGGAATAATTTCATGCCAGCAATGTGGGAAAGGTTTACTAGAGATGAAAAATCCTTATAAATACAGGAATTCAACTATATCTGATTTTACTTCAAAAGTAGACACTTGCCTCATTCATTATGATGGTGTAACTCATCTTAATAGAAATCATGACTATTACTATGAAATCCAATTTCAGCTATGGGTTACGGCTTCAAGTGGTGTGATTTTGTTCTAAGAACTATTTCTCAAATGGATAATATATTTGTTGAAAGATTGGTACAAGATGACAACTTCATTTCCAATATTTTGCCCAGGCTGCATTATTTTTTCTATTATGGTATTATTCCTGAACTAAGGAGCAGGTCAGTTCAGAGTACAGTTATACTAAATGCTATACAAAAAGTAATGAATGATATGTTGGATATCATTGACAATCAAATTACATGTGACACAAATATTTCTTACTTATGTAGTGTTTGTGGTTTGGAGTGCAGTGATGACCCAAAGGTAGAGGCCATGCAGAGCATTGCATGTGATGAATGTGACCAGTGGAGTCATTACTCATGCGTTGGTTTGAGTGGAAATGAGAAATTCTTAAGGAGAAGAATGTCACTCTGGAAGTGTGTCAGTTGCAAAGTTAGTAAAAGAAGGAAAGAAGTGGAACCATGAACTGTTATGCATTAGTTACCATGCTGCAAAAGTGTAGGATTGAGAGGTGCAAAGCAATATTATAAGTAGTCAAAAACTTAATCCCACACTTTTCCTGTGATGGTAAAGAATGTCTGATTTTCAAGGTCCCTGTATGCATCTTCCCTCTTAAGGTATTAACACAGATTTTGCCATAGAAGATGAAGTCGGGGAAGGCTTGTATTTTAAGTTCTCTACCGTATTTACTCTAGTAAATGCCTCGGGCATGAAATTTTCGTGAAGGGGTGCAGGCCTGAAGGGGTGAGTTTATTACAGTCAAATTTACCATCACGGAATCTACCACGTCAAGCCTGCCAATGAAGCAGTAAAGATTAGAGGTATGCAGTACGGTGATTGACAATAAATAAAGATATGCAGAAACACTTCGTGCAACAGGACAAGGGGTTAATGAGATTTCATGGCAATGAGGTAGGACTTTTTATTTTCATTTTACTCTGTTTTCTCGGAAATATCAAGGGGGTGGGGGGGGGGTGGGGGGTTTATTAGAGAAAATACGGTAGGTTTATACTATGAAGTAAGGGAAACAAGGGCTGGCTGTAAGTTAACTAATGCAGCACACACAAGAAGGGGAGCTTCTGCTAAGTCAACAAAAGTAGTTAGTTAGATTGGATTTAACGACACATCAACACGAATGTGTTATGTAGTGTCAGCTAGATAGAACAGGGTAAAGGTAGGGTAAAACTAAAAGTAAAAAAGAATTAAAACATTGGGCAAAATCCTAAAGTCTTGACAAAAGCAAATGGGGAGGGGGGGGGTCATGTCAAAATTTCCTGTAAAGGCCACTTTCTTTGAGAAAATCCAAGATGAGAGTGGGGTCCGTGTGTTCAAACAATGTCTTCAGGTCTGGTACACTGTAATATTTCTGACGAATATGGGAGTATTCATAGCAGTCGACGAGAATGTGACTGACGGTGACATCGCAATCACAGGGGATACAATATGGTCTCTCTTCCCCGTGGAGCAAATAAGCATGTGTTAGGTAAGTGTGACCAATTCGTGCCCTAGTCAGTACGAAATCATCTCTCCGTTTTCTAGGGGTTCCATTACCCACAGACCCGACCGTTGGTTTGACCTGGTATAATTTGTTCTCTGGGAAAGAATCCCACAGTTCCTGCCATTTTGATTTTATATAGCCGTTGATGTTAGGACGGTAATCAGTGTGGGGTACTTGGAGGTTGGTAATGTCCATCTGTAGGGCTTCCTTAGCTAGCGTGTCAACCTTTTCATTTCCGTGTATGCCCACGTGACTCGGAACCCACGCGAGCACAACCGACTTCTGCAGTCTCACCAAATTGGAGTAAGCTTCCCGGAGAGCTATTACACAAGGGTGTTTTTGCTCATGGCCGTGAAGAGCTAAAAGGCTGGATAGCGAGTCTGTGAACACAATGAACTGGCGGTCGTGCGAGGTTTCGATCAGCTCGAATGCCATCTTCAGTGCCTGGAGTTCGGCAGTAAATATTGATGCATCATCCGGTAGTCTGACTTGCAAAAATGCATCTCGGCTTGTCGCTGCAGCTGCGACCCTGTTCGTACCCTTGGAACCATCGGTATAGATGGCATGATAACGATGGTACTTTTGCCTCAGTTCATTAAAGCTGGCACGATACACCGCGCTTTCTAAGTGCATCGAAACGGCACATACAAACAAAAAACAAGAACTCAAACCGGATCGGACAGGAACACAAAGGCAAAACTATCCACACACCACCAAATCAAACAGAAAAATATGTTCATTACAACAGTAGAACCATACACACACTGACAACCCCAAAAACCAACCTCCCCGCGGCCACCCCAAACCAACATTACTACACACCGCCAAGGAAAGACAACGCCAGACCAAACCACCACCACCCAACAACAACCAAAAAACCAAAACACCAGACCAAACAATCATCACAAACTGCCCCAAGGGGCCACGAGGGGTCCGGGGCGGGGCCCACCTGCCACGAGGGGTCCGAGCGTAGTCAACCTGCTGTATTTACAGTATGTACACTATATACACTCTTTACAGTATGTACACTATATACACTATTTACACAAAAAGAAAACCAGTCCCGAAGAGATCGAACGAGCCCGCCGAAGGTTCGGGAACGTCCACTCTCCCCGGGACTCCAAACTGAACAAAACTGGGCCAAAAATACAGGCGCACCTTGCCCAAGGGTGCCCCGGAGGCAGTTGTGGCAAAGGGTAACCTCATTATCCCCACGCTTTAACAAGCTCCACAACCGGATGCAGTTTAACGTCCTACCCAGGCACGATACACCAGTTCATTTAATGAGCTCTTTGGATACTTCTTCAAACTAAGGTCAATAACTGGCTCGACTAATGTCCAGGGAGGAGTGATGCCAATGGTGAACTGTGCTACGGAGTCGGGGTTTGTACACACCTGTGGTAAAGCTCCACCAACGCGAATAGCAAATGGAGGGATAGCTGATGGTTTCCTCACATATATGTCACTAAACTTATGGTTGAAGGCCGTCTCAAAGGTCGGGTTCTGTCTATGACTCCTCAGTTTGAGGGCAAACTGGAGTGACAACTTTTTCCATCTTATATGGAGGGGTGGCTCGTTCGCTTCGATGTAAAGACTCTGCATTGGGGAGGTACGGAAAGCTCCCAGGCAGATCTTAAGGCCTTGGTTATGGATAGGGAGGAGTTTCCTGAGGTATGACTCACGTGCAGAGCTATAAACAACACAACCATAATCAAGTTTTGACCTCACAAGGGATCTGTAAAGTCGAAGCAAAACGGGACGATCAGCGCCCCAGTCCATCTTTGAGACGACCTTCAACAGGTTCAGCGCTCAACAGGTTCAGCGTTCAGGTTCAACAAAAGTAAGTGGTATTGGTCCTTGTAAAAACGTAAATTCCTTTAAGCATTCAGTAACACGCTCCACATGAATTTGTGAGTTGGCAACAATGTTGGTTGATTTTCCTTCACTTAATGTAAACTGATTTGTACTCCTAGTAGTTCTTTTGAATGGTGGTATGATCAATTTTACTTCTTTATGTAATAATAATTCTTGAATGTTAAATCCTCTATCAGCCATTAAAATACCACCTTTTTCAAGCTTTTCTATCAAACCACTCAATTTGACCATCTCTTTGTCAGAAGCTGCCCCTCCTGCTGGCTTAGAAAGAAAAGAAATTGTTCCTCCTGGTGTAATACCAATTAAAACTTTCAAAGTTGGGGATGATTTGTATTGGCTGTAAACTGCATTGTTAGTGAGAGCAAGTGAGGGTCGTTGGATTCTTATTTCTGTACAATCAATGATACATCTTACACAGCCATCATACTGTTTGAAACAATCAGGATAATAGGACAAAATTTCTTGTTGTGTTGGCCAGTAAATGAAAGACTTTAATTCTGCAGCTAAAAATGGTATCCAGGTTGAGAGTATTTGAGAAACACAGAATCTAGAAAAATTGAAGCGTAGAGCAATTTAATCCTCAATTAAATTAAGCCTTAATTTCATAAGGGTAATGAATATTTCATCTTCTATGGATAATGTTCTGGCTTTACCTGGCTTATCTGAGTTGTTCAGTTAGTACTGTTATTGCCTGTGGACTTCTTCCCCCTGTAGTATTGCATGTTGACTGCATGGCCCCTAACTTGGTCAACAAGCCACTGGAAGAGTTGAAAGGAGGGGAGACCTGTATATTTCTTAACTAAATAATCAGAATGTGAAATGTGAATTGAAAAGCGCTCAGCTGATTCCATGCTGTCAAGTTTACATTTCATTGAATCTATCTGTTTTTCAAAATTATTGCAATTTGTTTTTAAGTCATCGATTTGGCTTTCAAGACTTTTAACATATTTAAGGGTACAAGCAAAACAATGGAGGGATAAGCAATTGCAACTGAAATTATAATCATGATCATTAACTCTAAAGTGACTAATATGTTGGGCAAAAGTATTCATGTTTGGACGTTTGGTAGTGCTTGAAGTTGAGGTTGTGACTGTCTGCCGTTTGAGGATGCGACGTTTTGATGTTGGCCTGGTGTCTTCTGCATCATACCCTGTGAAAAGAGGTGACAAGACTTTGTATTCATAGTTTGCCTTTTATTATAATTCAACATTCTAAATGGCAGGTATGGCATCATAATTGGGCACAACGTGCAGCATTTGCCATGTAGTTCTTGCCACTTCTACAAAAAAAAAAAAAAAACTGCAACAGTAACCACATTCAATTTAAAAAGGCAACCAAGAAACTAAAACCTATCATACAGAATTGCTATTGTCTATCACTTTTGGCTTTAATAGCAAAATCTTGCACTAATTTGAACTGGGACCAAATGTTGGGCAATATAAAATGAAGCACAAGACATGGAGCATTATATTATGAAGCTTTCTTCCAGACCGTATCCTAGAAATGAGACATTAGAGGTACACCAGAACTGAATTTTCTGTCCCGGCCAGGGTCAAAACTTAGAAAAAGTTGCCGTTGGATAGTTCAAGCAGGAACCGGTATTTTGGACAGGGTTGGCTTTTTGACCAAAATAGTTTTCACCAGAAAGTGGTTTAAACCTGGTTAAAACTGGACAAGCATGGTTTTAATTGGTCAAAAGTGGTCAAAATGAGATACGACATTAAGAGTCAAGGGTAAAAGAAGGATCAAGTCAGATTAGCAGTGTGCATGATTCAATAGGGAGGGGTGTAGAATGTGGGTAGTTCAAACTGTAGAAACTGCATACTTTTCTGCATGTACCCTATTGTATAGTATCATCTGTACATGAACAGTAAGCCTATTCCTTTAACTGTTTCATTAATATTCAAGTACATGATGTTTGTTGAGCAAATTACAGGATCTACAGACAGTCAGCTTAGTTCAAAATGTGATTTTTTGTCCCTTTTTTATTTGTTTTTATAAATCATGAGGTTTGACCAGTTTTGACCACTTTAAGGTAGTCAAAACTTTGACCACTTAAAGGTGGTCAAAACGTGATGGTTAAAACCAGGTTTAACTGATGTTTACCAAGGTGGTTTGAACAGCCTTGTTTAAACCGTGCAGCGGTGATTTTGGATGTATTCTACTATTTATTTAGAACTGTGGAACAAATAGGGCAACAGTACAAATGCCTACACAGTGTGATACTAACTTCAAGGGTGGTTCAAACCAAATGCCAAAAGTTAAATGTAGTTAGATGCGATTTAACGACACATCAACACGAATGTGTTATGTAGTGTCAGCTAGATAAGAAAGGTAAAGCTAAAAAAGAAAAACATTGGGGAAAATCCTAAAAAGTCAAGACAAAAGCAAATGCGGGAGTCATGTCAAAACTTCCTGTAAAGGTTACTTTCTTTGAGAAAGTCCAAAATGAGAAAGGGATCCACGTGCTCAAACAATGTCCTCAGGTGTGGCACAGTGTAATACTTCTGACGAATATGGGAGTATCACAGCAGTCGACGAGAATGTGACTGACGGTGACATCGCAATCATAGGGGATACAATACGGTCTCTCTTCCCCGTGGAGCAAATAAGCATGGGTTAGGTAACCATGGCCGATTCGTGCTCTAGTCAGTACCAAATCATCTCACCTTTGCCACCTACCCCCACCCCTAATTTCCCCACAATGTTTCTCCTTACGAGTGTTAAACTCCAGTTCCTGCTAGATTTATCAGGCCAGATTTGAAATAGCCTACTAGTACTAGTACTAGGCCGGCCTAACATTTGGCTATAGAGCAGGATATGGGAACGCATTTGGCCTAGCCTAGGCCTATATACTAACCAGCAAAATGCAGTTCGGGCCAGATCTTAAATTTTGCAACCCAGTGCATCTCTACTGTTGGGTAGCATGTGTAGATTTATTTTTAGAGCTCAATGCAAACCTTAATATGACCCATCACATCATTCATCCCCCTGCCCATCATTAGCCAACATCGCGAGTAGGCTAGGCCTATGGCTGTGACTGGATATAGGCTGGCCCTAGGCATAACGTTAGTAACAGGAATGGCCAAATTGTGATTTGTATTCTTGTGGCCTACTTAGTGCACATCCAATGCCATTTTGGAGATAGGCCTAGGTCAAATGATTCATATAACCCTAGCCTAGGCCTAGTCTCCTGAATGAATATAGGCTAGGCCTAACTTAGCCTTCCCTTAGGCCGGCCTACAAACCCCACCCTTGCAAAATGCAGGCTGGATACGAGTTTTTTTCTTTTTAAGTACGTAGAAACGGGCACTAGAAACAAAGGGCGAGAACCCAAACCGGACCGGGCAAAAACGCAACAGCAAACAGCTAACTATGTAGTATATAGTATATAGTATATAGGCTGGATACGAGTACAACGGAAGGACTAGACTAAAGCAATCAACTGCTATGACAAAACCATAGGCCTAGCAATGCCTAGCTAGGCCCTAAAGGCTAGAGATAGCCTTGCTACAGCACAATTTAATTATTTATGTAGGCCTAGACGTAGGCCTAGGCTACATTTTTTTTTGGTATAGGCCTAGGCCCTAAGTAGGCTAGGCTAATAGTATTTACGCAAGGCCTAGCCTAGGCCTACGACCGTGCGGTCCTTATATTGATCTTTGTACTTAAACTTGGGCTGACACTGGTAGTGATAGCCAGTCTATCCTAAGGTAGTAAGGCCGCGCATATGGAAACGTTTACGGCCATTTGTCTCATAAGAGACGGAACCGCACACACAGAGCACAGGATTACGTGCAATCAATGACACTTGCAAAGCGTTTGTTTATTCACAACCTCAGCTTTCTCGATAATGGACGATTCCTTTTTTTAGCAGGGCGTTAAGAGTATTTAACAAAACATCGTAATTTAGTTTAATTTCAAAAACGGCAATTTTCGGCAGGAAAAATATAAACTACTAAGTCCACATTAATATTACACTGTATAGGCTACCGCTAACGTATGTACTGTGTACGTGAATGCTATACGAGCAACACCAAATTTCCCCACGAGAGAGTGCTGTCGCCCTGATCAGTAGTCACGTGATCTTTGTTTACATCAGAAAACCAGCCCGAAGCCTTTTCTTAGGCGATCTCTGAATGGATGCGAGTAACGAAAGTGCACAGTCCGATGAAAGTAAGGAACCAATCAAGATGGTTTTTACATAATTTGAAAGCTTATGAGTTTCACAACAAGCTTTCATTTGCCCCATTGTAATCGAGTTTCAAATGACTGAGTGAGGGCGTGTTGAACAATTGCTGCATTCTGAAGTTGATGTTTTGGTGCCATTTTCACTTACCAAACTGCAAGTTTTTTTTTATTTTTTAAACGCCTAGTCCGACGTGCACATTACTCATAGTTCACTTTTGTTACCATCCTTGGTTAGATAAATGTTTAAAATTACTAAGACTAGGCGCCCCGAAGGAAAATAGGATACAGAAATAGGAAAACTGAACGATTGTTATGGATAATGACAACCCACTTCTGCACTTAAGGGTCGCCGTAAAGGTCAGATTAGCAAAAGAGACGTTTCCATATGTGCATTGCAATATAGGCCTAGCCCATATTTGAAGAGGGTGACTCATTTAGCCCGAGCTAATCTTACATGAGGCTCTCAAAACAATAAAAGACATAAATATGAAACCATATTGGAAAAATAAAACAGATAACTAGTCAAAAGAACTTGGAACTTATATGACAAAAAAAAAAAAAAAAAAAATAAAAATAAACAACAGGCTATGCTAGTTAGTTGCCGACGAACCTACTTGTCCGGATGTTGGCGATCATTGGGGCAACCATACACAGTACATGTCTTTTTTCCCATGTTTTCAATTGGATTAGGCTACTGTCAGTATAGTGATAAGTATAAAAGTTGAATATTGAGCCCAACTTCTGCAGCTTTCTCTTCTTTTCAACAAACTAAGAGGTGGACATTGTTTGGAAGTCAGACGGAGGAGCTTATTTTCTTTGTACCGGCATAGAGCACGATATGTAAGTTAGTACCAGTATGTTTGCTGCTGTAGTGTGATTTATGATTTTTGAAAGTTTTGTATTACCCGCGTAAATTGTGTCTAGCACCGTCAACCTTCCCATAGTGCTTTGCGCGATGCTATTAACAAAGAGGTCTATGCTTTGTGCGAACATGTGTGTACAAACTGTATGGCGACCGAGTCCCCATGCGATCACAGCTGTTTCGGGGAGTGAGCACTCTAGTTCCTTTATCCTACTCCGTGGGCCTAACCGATCTCTCCATGCTATTCCAACCAAGTTTCACTGATTGTCGTTTGTTATTCCGAAGGGTCGTTATTCCGAATATAGCATTAGGACCGTTATTCCGAAAGGATGTTACCTCCGAAGGGTCGTTATTATTCCGAAACAAGAGTAAGGGTAGTTATTCCGAAACAAGAACGAGGGTGGATATTCCGAATAAAACATATGGGGCGTTATTCCGAATACTCTGCATGCTGCAAAATGGTAAGAATTAACGTCCCCTGTCCTTTATTCGGAATAATGACCCTTACCCTCTATTCGGAATAACGATCCTTATTCTTGTTTCGGAATAACGACCGTTCGGAACAATGACCCTTTGGAGTAACGACCGTTCGGAATGATCTTTTTAAGTACATAGAAACAGGCACTGGCAAACTAAAGAAGAATCCCAAACCCAAACAAAACCATGACGGGTCACAAACACAAATGCTTAACAAACTATACATACCGTGCAACAGGGAACAAAAGAGTTTGTTACTACTGAACTCCAGTAACTGCCACTGCAGCCAACCCCAAAACAACTCCCCACCCAAACAAATTCCGCCCACACGCCCAAAGGAAACACCACGCATGAAGGCAACTCTACACCCCAAGGCAACAACATGCCCGGAGGCAACACTACACCCCAAAGGCAACACTACGCCCAAAAGGCAACACTACGCCCGAAGGCAAGACTACACCCGTTCGGAATGATCAGACCCCGTTGCACTAGCCATAGGCGGTATTACAGGGGTGCACTCTTCCCACACTTTTTTCCAGAGCTTAAAAAATGAGCGATGGGAAGTGAGACCAGACAAATTATGGGAGAATTTCCATATCCTATTAAAATTAAATTTTGCAGTGTCAGAAGGGAAACGTTCGAATCGAATACGGTAACATAAAAATGGCAGGAAGATTTTTCTAGGCGTACTGTGCGCGCCCCTTTAAGAGATATTACTGGCTAATACAGTTGAAAATTTTGTTTGCATGGCACCATAAATGTCTCAAATGATGGGTGTCTCCTACACTCCACACTATAGTGACTTGAAGCGCTTAAACAAGTGTCACTGAAAGCACTAGTGTAGGTCATTAAATGCACCATGATCCTACCAAACAAATCCCAAGCACTACCCATGTACAGGGAATCGCAATTCTCGACAATATTTTGGCGAGCTTGTATGAGCCTTATATAAATTGAACTCTCATCTGTACTGCTGTGCGTAGTAGGACAGCTTAAATGGAATTGCCTCTTTATAGTTAAATTTCTGCACGGCAGCTCCAGTAAATTACTATTTCCAAAGCCCTTGCGACACCCCTATTACGCTGAAGTGTTCATATTATGCACCACCTACCACAATCCTTAGTAAATTAGCTGCCGATGCCCATGGCAATATCTATGCACAACAACCCATAAAACATTTAATTGTTTTTGAAGTATCATATGTTTACCATTAACTATACCAAAAGATAGACCAGTTCCTTCGTGATAAATAAAAGTGGAAATATAATGTTTATTAACTCTTTTATCTCCAGTTATTATCTAGACCATCTAGTGATAAAGAAAAATAAAAAATGAAGCTCATAGTCTTGTGCAATATAAAACACTAAAAACCCATTACTGAAAAGTGCTAAGATTTGACAGAAAATTGTCCCCACATATAAAATGCTGTCCAAATATGACTATAATCATCATAGCTATTCTTTATGTATAAACACTTCTGTATAATTAACTTCATATTCGAAATAGCATTGACCCATTCCTTTGATAAAGTAAACAACCTGTCAGCTATGCATCTGTTTTCGGTAGTTCATATGGTCCTGAATTGAATTTTGATGCTAATGTTATGTTTTGCTGTGAAAAATCACACAAAAATGAAAACTGAAGCTGGAATCCACAAAGACAAAGGGAATAGTATGACTGCTGCATGAATGAATGATTACCAGGATAGCAAATCAGTGATACCAAGATCACACTTGTATATAATTGTAAAAATGGTTAACTTTCGGCTTTAGATGTTGCTAATGTTACTATTTCCAGTGCTGTCAAACTTATAAAGATAGCATTAGCACTCAATAAATGCATTCCACTAGAAAAATACGGAAAGTATTGATTCCCTTTCATAGTCAATTTATGGCATCTACCTGTGTGAAGCTAACATAATAGTAAGGGTGGCAAATATCCATGATCTGTCACCTCACCTGAACAGGTATGGTTGCTGTCATGAATACGTAACATCTGCAACATAGTAACATTAGCACACACTTTTTCAAATTTTTTTATCTGAACCATTATGAAACACATCATATTTATGCCATTTTTCTCAGAAATCTTGCTCCTGCTGAACTCGTAAGGCAAATGAAAATAGAAATATGTTTCCAATGCAAACTAGGGTATCCCTAATGTTTGACACCCTGTGCTAAATTTGCAAATGTTACTGTTGACAGCACTGTAATGGGAACTTAATACTAACCCAGTTAAATTTCATTTGAATGAAGGAAATGCACAAGGAGTTATCTTCTTGACTCTCTCTCTAAGACTCTTTTGTTCCTTGTTGCATGGTATGTGTAGTCTGACATTGTGTTCGTGATCCGTCAGGGTTTGTCTTTGGGCTTGGGATTATCCTTTAGTTTGTCAGTGCCTGTTTCTACGTACTTAAAAAGCTCATCTCCTTTTTATTTTTTTACTGAAAATTGGAGCCTATTCGATCAAACTAAGGGAGTTTTAAGGATGATTGGAATTTTTTATTTTTTCTCCATTGTGGGACCACATTGGAACTGTTATTGTGAAACATGTCATACTCTATAACCCTCAAACCGGCACTAGCTTATTTTTCACACTAATGAAAAAGATGATGGGAACATGTCCCGGACCATCGAAAAAACAAGAGCCCAATGGGCACTGTGGTTCCTTGCTGAATGTAATGAAAGTGAGCCAGCTACTGAATGAACCAGTATTTCTGTAGATGCACAAAATCTGCTCAGTAGACAATGCACATCTTGTGTTAACACATTCAGGCATAAATAAATTGCTCTGAAGAAATACAGGCACTTCAAGGGATATCAACACAGACAGTATACAGTTTCAATTTGTTTTATTCAATTAAGCAATCACAATTCATGCACGCTCAATGGTATCTGATCCAAATGATCAGTAACTTAGTTCTCTTTATAAAACTAACAACCCATAGTAGCATTTTATTAATCAATTGCAATTTCCAATTTCTGCAAGCTCACATGTCCTAATCTAAGGACAAATGTCTGTCTAGTATACTTTCACAAGTCCTCTGCAATATTAAAAAGCGGTATTTGATGCAGGTTTTCATAATGGCAGAAGTATGGATTAAAATCGTTGAGATACTTGATATCTGTGAAAGATGTCCCACATCTTTCAGTCATTGGGTGAATGTGATCTTAATGTGCTGGAATGATAGTTTCGTGCTTTTATTTGACTTCAGGAATTGTTGGGAATTTGCTTTTTGGCATCTAGTTTTTTCACCTCTGACATCCGACAAAACTCATATGGGTTTTCTGCTGGATTTAATGCAACACCTCAAAGCAATTAATCTATTCAAGCTTCCTACACTGAGATGTAGAGTTGAAAAGGTTTGCAGAGTTTGACCTTCAGTGACCCTAGATGACCTTTGGTCTCCACCAAAAAATATTTTCCCCACCATAAGACATCCACAAACTAAGTATGAAATGAATCCAAGCTTCCTACCTTGAGATATTGTGCTAACAACAAGGTTATCAGTTTTTGACCCTTGGTGACCCCAGATGACCTCCGACCTCCACCAACAACTGTATGGCACAGCTTCTCACTATGGTGGATCTATATACCAAGAATGAAATCTATCCAAGAATCTTTTCTTGAGATATTGTGTTAACCAGGTTTTCAGTATTTGACTCTTAGTGACCCCAAATGACCTTTGACCTCCACCAAAAATGACAGGATTTATCTTCTCACCATAAGTGATCCACATACCAAGTATGAAATCTGTCCAAGCTTCCTACCTTGAGATACTGTGTTAACAAGTTTTCAGTGTTTGACCCCCGGTGACCCCAGATGACCTTTGACCTCCACCAAAAACAACAGGGCACAACTCACTATGACAGTTCCATATACCAAGCTTCAGTTTAGTCCAACTTTCCCTTGTTGAGTTACAGCATGTGCTTAGTGTTGCCTTAAGGTGTAGTGTTGCCTTCGGGCGTGGTGTTGCCTTCGGGCTTGGTGTTGCCTTTGGGCGTGGTGTTGCCTTCGGGCGTGGTGTTGCCTTCGGGCTTGGTGTTGCCTTCGGGCTTGGTGTTGCCTTCGGGCTTGGTGTTGCCTTTGGGTGTGTGGTGGATTTGGGTGTGTGGTCTTTGTGGGACTTTGGTTTGGGGTTGTTTGTGGTGGTTGGGATGGGGTGTTCTTTTTGGGTTGGCTGCGGTGGCGGTGCTGGATCTCAGTAGTTCTATTACTGTAATGAACATAATTTTCTGTTTGATTTAATTGTTTTTAAATAGTTTGCATTTATGTTTCTGCCCGATCCGGTTTGAGTTTTTATTTTTGTTTGTATGTGCTGTTTCGATGCACTTAAAAAGCACACGCTTTTCACGTACACAGAAACGGGCACGAAGAAACAAAGGAGAACTTAAACCTGACCGGACAAAAACACAACTCTGAACTATTTACAGAATTCTGTACTTTGCGCTAGCAAACAAAATTTCTGTGATAAATATGTGCAAAAACCACCCAAAACCCAAGCCAACCACATAGGCTATTTACAATCACAATATTTACATAATAATGAACTATCAAACGGCCCGCCCGCACCGAAACAAGTGGGCCCCAGCACCTGCCGAACGTCGACCTTGGCAAACGGACGAAGCCGGCCTCCACGCTCAGCTTAATCTCCGTCCTAACCGACGCCAGGACGACGTCCGCAGGCTTCCTCTCTCCCCTAAACACACTATTACACCGGTCTCTCCACAAGCCCAGCTTTATGGAGGCCGAAACCAAGGTAAGTATCCCGCGAACACTTGTTTTGCATAGCGGGGGTGACAGACCATACTAAGCGTAGTCCTGGCTGACCGCCCAGGTGTTACAAAACGTGAGGCGATCAGCCAGGACTTGAAACCACTCCCAGAGGAGGGTCACAAAGCCACACCGCCAAAACACATGGGGCACACTCTCCCACCTTGTGCATCCAGTGCGGGGGCAAACGCCATCTCCAAGACGCCACCGAAGGCGCTTGAGATTCGTTACGATGGCTTCGTGTGCGATCCGCCACAGCAGGTCTCGCCGGCGGTGATCAAGTGACCTGCTGCGGACTACACGCCACAGTTCCGGCCCTGACGCATAGTCGTTGGGTTGGACCCGACCAACCAAGTCATCAAATATGGCCCGGTACAAGTCCCCCCGCACTGGACTGCGAAACGTCTCCAACAGGTGACATGATACGGAAAGTGTCCCTCATCTGACAGTATGCCTTCGTGGGACGATAATCCCCCCCCAATAACGGACAAAGTAGGCAAACGGCAGCTCACTGTCAACTGCACAAAAAACACACTTGGTCAGGAGAAAACGGAGCTTCGAGGGAAAGTGCATGAGGCCCAGTCCCCCACACCTAGGGTCCTGATACAACGTACCGAAGCAAGTGTCACACACATACACACGCCAAGCTGACTACACAGATTCCTTTTGCAAACGCAAGGAACCAAAAAATGAAACACGAAAGAACCATAGAGCAGGAGAGACAGGTTCTTATATCCTGCTCTACCGACTGCAGTGGCCAAGTGATTAGAGCATCCGACTTGCAGCCGGAAGGTCTAGGGTTCAAATCCTGGCCGGGTCATACCAAAAACATTAAAAATGGAACCTACTGCCTTTGTGCTTGGTGCTCAGCATAAGCAATGGAGTAGGGAAAACAAGCCAGTGAGCCACAACTGAAAAAAAAAAAAAAAGCCGTGGTCGTCTCGACTTGAACCAATTGGTTGGAAACTGGGACGTTAAACCTCAGCTAACTATATCGTGCTCTATGGAAAGAACATATAGGCACCTGGTGAAAGTAGTAAACTTACGTAATTAACAGTGCATTTAAAGCTAAAGAAAGAAAAAAAAAAAAGACAGGCTTTAATTTTAATGTGTCAAACGCGATTCAACACTTGAATGTTGTTTCGGGGTTACTTTCTGTAGAACATCTTCCTTGTCATAGCTTCGTACCCTCTTCCATTGTCATTGAAACCACCAATGCTCCATGGTCATACGCTGCAAAAGGGGAGCCCCCCCCCCCCCACCCGAAATTTAAAAAAACTTTGTCGCCATCGATTTGTGTAAATTTACGCACTTTTTGTTTACAAGCCAGTTGTGAGGCACGGAAAGTGCCATTTTCGGTATCGTAATATGGGGCAGGTGTTTAGTGAAGGGGGGGGGGGGTATAAGACCCTCTTCCTGAGGATACCTGTCGTAACTTATATTACAAATAGCGTGAAAAATGTGACTTCTTCAGCGCGCTTCCCATGCACCGTCTCTGTTCTATACCTCCCATTCTCAACACTGTTGATCTAAAACCAAGGGAAACCCTAAAAATACTCCGATTAGATTGGAATCAATTGATTAACGTGCCCAGAAAGATTCGGGGTGGGGGGCTTCTCGTATTCTTGAAGAGAAGAGTACGCACTGTCTGTTCTGATTTTAAATAAAATTCTACCTGACCTATATTGAACAGAATCGCCATGGCAGCCTGAAATGAAAGATGAATGTAAAACGTACTGTAATTATGTTACAAAAATGCAAAATATTACAATGTTACAAGAATGGAGATTTCAAAGAGTACTCTCAGAAACAGGATTTGCAGTGAGACTGTTGTACTCCAAAGTGAGATGTTAAGATATGCTTACCATGTCATCGGATTCTGTTGTACTTGCTTCTGTTCGTTCATCTTTCAGGTCTGCCGCTGTTTATCCTACATCTTTCTTAGTATCTGATGGAACAGTCTGGTCGGGGGTAAAACAAACAAAAGAAAAAAAAAAGAAAAATTAAGTACATCTATGTCATATGATAAGCACAGTACCACCATTCAGTGTCCAAATTCAAATTTTGGATGAACCAAATGGTAGTCCGGAGGACAACCACCAGGGTAATTTTTGGTTGTCCTCCAGAGACGTAGGTTGTCCTTTCATTGAAACTTCAGCTATAACTTTAGTCGTTTTTGGCGTTATACGTATGTATGTATGTATGTATGTATGTATGTGTGTATGTATATATAAAAGTAACAGCACGTGTCACACAACTCTGAAAACAACAACACAAACTCTGGATAAGTCATCTTGTATTGTGTATTTTTTTTTAACATCAGTTTGAATATTTTTTCTGATATATACTAACCACCCTTCGTTCATCACTGTAACCCCTCCTGCCTTACTCCCCTTGATACAACCCCTAGTACCTACCCCTTCTTCCCTTCTGGTCAAGGAAAGTGAGGTAAAGTAAAAACTAAATAGATGCTCGCATAATCCTTAAATTCCTGATTTTCCTCTCCTTCACTTTCTTCAGGTTCTTCCCTACATTTTCTCTGTCCATAAGGTGGCTGAAACGGACGCCTTGCCTTCCTGGCTGCTCCATTCCAGTAGTCAATGGCTGGGATGGGATCAAATTCACTTTCTGTTGGGCCCTCTAGCACAATCCCTTAAAGTACTTGTCAGAGCAGTGTTGCCCAGGTTATTCCTCCAGTCATTTTTTACTCTTTTCATTTGGCTGAACCCATGCTCACACTCAACAGAATGGGCTGGGAGAGTCAACACAAGATCCACCATGCAAAATAGGTTGGGAGCACTTGTTTTGTACTTAATAGCAAGCTTTTCCCAAGAAGCAGAATGCACTGGTTTGAAGCTGTAAAAAAGAGAAATGAATAGTTTTTAATAAAATAACCTTTTATTCATTGTGGTATTTTCCTTTCATATTTCAGTGAATAAATACAGTGACATACTCACTCCTTGTAAACACTTTCTTTAACACTTGACCATTCCATCTCAACCAAATTGGGGTTTGCACCAGCTGACTGTAGTATAGGTACAAAAAAATCCACCAAGTTTGCAATCTCAGCATCACCAAAATCTAAATGAATATCACATAAAAATGTAAACATGATCACAGTGCATAGTGTGCAGTAATGTTCAGTTCAGTTCAGTACCACACATTTTAAGTATGTTACTACTTACTAACTTCCCACACTTTTAAAAAACAGATAAAAGCTGGGAAAACATACCATCTTCTGTCTCAGTTGGCCAGGCGTTAAAGTTAGTAACCCTCGCTGATACTTCTTGCACTGGGCTGTTGTTAATGTCAGCGAAGATTCTTTTTAAGTACGCAGAAACGGGCACTAGAAACAAAGGGCGAGAACCCAAACCGGACCGGGCAAAAACGCAACAGCAAAATATTTATATGCACCTACAAACATAAAATTGTGTTACTATGAACAAAGAACTACATACAAAGGTTAGTTACATGAGACAATTTACAAATTTATTCACGCAAAACTACAGGTTAGCAGTAGGCAACTATTTACATACCTATTTACATTAACAGAAGAGTGTTCAGGTTGAGTCTGTACAATGCTTTTTTACAACTCAACTATGGGTGCTCCATACGTGCTCGGGAACGAAAACACCTGACGTGTCATAAAACACAAGGACAACTATATACACCAGGTCAGCAACAAATTTTTATGTGGCCAACCCCACTATTTACAATATTAACAAGGTGATGTGCTTTTCACATGCTTGTAGCCGGACGGACCTAATGTGGAACAAAAGCAAACCTATTTACACTGAACTACCAAACTTTATAGCATGCATGAGCACAGATACAGACAGAACAGAAACAAAAAAGAAAACCGGGCACATACCATTCACACCAAATGATCTGGCTGGGACCTTATCTTTTTAATCCGTGGGCTCGGTACGGGCGTCCCAGAGTGATGGGTTCCCCTGTCTAACACCTCGCCCGAGGCCGACCTCTTCAGTGCAGGCTCTGGCCCCTCCCCCTCACACAAATCAAACCAACCCTCCCCCGAAGGTGGATCCTTTGGAGGAGGCTCTGAGGCAGGCTCCCCGCCATCCGACATTGCCGAGTCCGAGGACAGATCGAGGTCCTCCTTTACTGTCGTTATTTCAACTTGACTGGGTGTCGATGCTAAGGGTGGCGGAGAGTCTACCTCAGGAGTTCCAGTACCTCCCTCACACTGCTTGGAGGCAAGGAAGTCCTGTTCCACCTCAAGTGCCGCCTCCTCTAATTCCTGAGTTGAATACTGCGGGCCTGTTTGCGAGGGTTCAGGTGCCGACCCCACATCCGCACTGACATGAGCAGAGTACGATGTGGGGCAGGCACCAAACACATGTCCCTCCTCCCCACAGAGGTTGCACCGTACCGATCCGGTTTGAGTTTTGTTTTTTGTTTGTATGTGCCGTTTCGATGCACTTAAAAAGCCCCCCCCCCCCCGTACCTCGTTGGGACACTCTGCCTTGCCGTGCCCCAACTGCAAGCATTTCCCACATCGTCTGTTGGGACACGACTTGGCTTCGTGCCCCTGCTCTCCACATCTAAAACAGGTACGGGGCTGACAAAAGTACCTAATGTGGGCCTTGGAACCCCCTATGAAGAGGAAGGATGGAATGTCCCTCACCAGTTCCATACGGAACTGTCTCTTGCCATTAAATATACCTTTCAACTCACCCCCAGTATATTTACACCACCACATTTCAGAGACAGTTCCGTACTGACTAAGAACCCTCGCAACCAGGCGCTGATCGACCTCGAAGGGAAGGTAAAGCACTGTCACCGTCACAGTCTACCCCCTTCAGGCATGACACACCCTTTAACACGGGCAGCATCAGACTTAAACTTAAGGTCATACGTGTTTCGGGCCTCAAGCGCCTGCACATCTCTATTTCTTTGATTTCGACACCATTGTCTTTTAACACAGTAAACGCCTGAACAATTGTGCTATCCCGACTTCCGGGCATAGCACTCGAGGCCACGAAAGGAGAAAAAACCTGAACTAGTTTTACAAAGGACAAAATGAGGATGAAGTAAGAAAAACACAAGCTACACAGAAACAAAGCGCGGTCGCAAACAAATGGACACGACCAGACCTACTTATCAACTACAACACAAGCACGCTATAAGGTTTTATGCACAGAGCACGGCAAAGCGACGAGAGCTCGACGAAACACGTCTGCTCTCGTCAAAGACCTGAACTGAACTTGTTAATGTCAGCGAAGATAGATAGCATTAATATCGCTGCTGACCACATCTTGGCAGTTTGCTGTTATCTGGTTCTCCATCTAGCTTATGTCCATGAAAGGACCCACCAGAAGAGGCAACCTTGAGTATTCTTAGA
Source organism: Holothuria leucospilota (assembly GCA_029531755.1). Taxonomy (NCBI): domain Eukaryota; kingdom Metazoa; phylum Echinodermata; class Holothuroidea; order Aspidochirotida; family Holothuriidae; genus Holothuria; species Holothuria leucospilota. The sequence continues at coordinate 21,133,731 of CM055961.1, read as the reverse complement.
GCAGGGCCTTGCCTTTGTGAAAAGGGAAAGAAACATGTCTAAATTATGCTTTTCCCAAGTTATGATATATAATGTAGTTTACCATTTATGTGGGTGACTGAGTAGACATTACAGTTGATTCATGAAGAATCATTTGATCCAGAAAATTCCAAAATAATTACAGTGTACTTACTGTGATTTCAACTTATCAAGTGAAGTAACTGTGTCTTTAACAAGCTTTGGTATTTCAGACATGTTGATTTCTGTCTTCTGAAAGCTTTGAGACAGTTGACCAAGAACACTGGTAACATCAACCATGAAATTGAGAAACTCAAGGAATTGCCTTGAAAGGAGAAGTTTAAGAAAACCAGCACTTTTCCCCTTTGAATCAGTGCTTGTGTTTGCTTGATCCTTGATCTGTGAATATAATTTTAAGAGGAAGACAGGTTGGTCCCATACTGCTCATAATGTACATTAATTTTATAATTTCAAAAAGTTATTAGAAATAGAACAAGAGGCCAAAAGATTTCCATTTACCTCCAACAGATGTTGCACTATGGCTGGATAGCCAGCAAACAAATTGGTGAGTGCGTTGAGGGTGTGAACAACCCATCTTGTACCACCAGTCCTGGTTGGAATAAATCTCTTTATGCCAAGTGCTTCTGCTGTTCTACGTAACAACCCTCTATTATGGGTACTGTTGTGATAGAAGAAATATATGTTTGCCAGAAACCGCCCCATTTTCCCAAACATTGCTGTCGATTTTGCTGCATCTTTAATGGCCAGCTCTAGCCGATGTGCAATGCAATGTATTGTCTGAAGTTTAGGCTGATGCTCTTTCAGACGAGCTCCAACACCACTCTTTTTCCCTGTCATGACATGCTCCATCACTGGCAAAACCGACAAACTTTTCCCAAATTTCAGGCTCTTTAACATTGCATTGCTCATGAAGTGCCGACAGTATTTTATTGTAGCAGTTGGCAGCTGTTGCCCTATCCAACTTCTGAATGGCCAAAAACCGTGTTGAAACCTTTCCATCCACTGCATATGTTTTGATAGCAAAAAGTGAAATAGACCTGAGATGACTGACATATAACAATGAGGTTACTAAACCAGGGAGTTGCTATTTGTCAAACAGCGACTCCTCGGCCATGTCAGACTTCGACAATACCTTCCGTGGCACAATCGTGGCTACGCTCGTGTTTAGAAGTAAACATACAATAGTTGGGATAATTTTGACTGTCTCGGATGTGGAGACTTATAGTTGCCTTTAGTTATCAGATGGACAATTAACTTTTTAAAATGTTATGGGTACATCACAGCCCACCCCTGGCCCTGGTCCACAATGTTCTTTCATCAAAGGCCTAAAGATAACTTTTCACAATTCAACTTCTTTCTTATCATATAAAATAAAAGTTATAACTCTCAAAACGGCCTATGATGACCTTATGATGGCCATGTTTATAAATTCACCGGTATAGTAATCCATAGAAAGTAAAAACTTGCTTACCTAATGAATGAAATCAATTAATCTACTACTGCTGCATCAGTGGCTTCATCACACATGATTGACAGAAACTTGGAATCCTTAACTTCTTTTTCGAGGTTTTGCCTTTCTATTTCTGCAATGGCATCTGTGAATTCCCGACACTGAATTTCGTTTTCTATATGTTTTCCCTACATCTAAACCTTTGGCTTCATCTAAGTCCGTTTGCCAAACAAAATCCGAAACAGGCAGGTGCGAAGCAATATTTGAAGTCGATCATAAGCATTTCTGTTTAGTTGTTTCAGGCACCTGTCAGCCTCTGATGTTCCTGCTGTGTAATGTGAGCTACCGTGCATCTTTTGCAGGGGCGTAGCGAAGGTGTTATCTTTTGGGTGTGTGGGGGTGTGGAGATTATGTTTTGCCGACGGATCTGTTAATGTGTAGTTGGGTCCAGGGGGCGCAGCCCCCGGAAGCCCTGAGGTTTAGGTATATCTCTGGGTGAAAAGTTAAATCTCAGGATGGATATATGTTGGTTCATAATGCATTATCAAATACACACTAGATCCCACTAATTTTGAAGTATTAGGCTATTCCTCTCGTCAGGCCGCTATAGTTTTAAGCAGTTGAGATCCAGAGGTCCGCAAGTGCTTTAGCTAGGACGTTTTCTCAATGCGACATTTACTGATCTCTGGCCTGGGGGGAGGGGGTGCCCCCCTCTCCTTTGGAAATTTTTGGAATTTGCAAGTTGCCTAGGTCGCAAATGGTGCAATATTTGAGTGGATTTCTACCCTAACGAGAAATCTCAAAATTTACACCCGGGTAGAATTTTGCTTGTCAGATATTTTTGGTGCGACATTTGTCGCCGTTTATGCGACATTATCGCACAAATAGGGGCTGGCTAAAACACTGTGCCGGCCCTAGGCCCCCTGTTATGGGTCCGGGGGCTTCGCCCCGGAAGCTCTGAGATTTTAACATAATCTCTCGGTAAAAAATTAAGTCTCATGCAGGATTGGTATATTTTGGTTCATAATGCATTATCCAATGCAAACATTCCGGTTAATTCTTAAGTGTTAGGCTATTCCTCCCGTCATGCCCCTATACTTCAGGTGCTGAACCTGTCGTTCAGAATTGGAACACTATGTGTTCAGCATTTGAACACTAGACGCGTCAGGCGTTCAAATACGATAAGTGGAAAGGCGTCCGGCTTTCAGAAAGGGAGAAAAAGTGTTCAGAATCTTAACACAAGCGTTCAAAATATGTTTTGAACGCCAGGATCTGAAGATGGGTTCTGTATGTTTCATTTCGGTGTTCAAAAGTTAAAGGCCTGAGATTGCAGTAAAGGGAAGACAAACGCGGCACGCACGCATTATTTTTCTCCGGGATGTTTTTGGGTAAACTGGATCCTCAGAAGTTTGCAAAATGTGTTTGAAGTCAAGGTTAGTGTTTAGAAGACGGGCTACGGATACCCTCTTGATGGGTAATCGGGTGCTGCTCCCTATGGTGATGATAAAAGTGAGGAATAATGTGAAGAAAGTGGTTTTTCAAGAATGTCATTTGACCCGAAGTCACTCGTCCAATTACACCGACGGCCGTTGATACGGCCGTCACATGCATAATCAAGATGAAGAGCCGAAAATCGAAATAGCCGATAACAGACTGGCCCGTTCTCTGTTTCTCCTTTTTCTTTTCATTCTCCGTCTTCCCTTTCCTTTCCTTCCTTTCCCTTTCTTTTCTCTTCTTCTCTCTTCTTTTCCTCCTCCCCTCTTTTCCTCTTCTTTTCCTTCCCCTTTCCTCTTTTTGCCGACAGACCGAAAATTTGCCGACGGGCGACCAAGTATTGGGGGGGGGGGTGTCACACCCCCCGCTCGCTACGGCCCTGATCTTTTGAATTTGTTGTCTACCAAAGGGCAGTCACCAACTGAGAATTTTTTCGCCCAAACAAAAATGTACTTGGAGAAGTGAGTGTGTCTTTAAGTAAAGCCATTTGACTGAGTCGCACTGCTTATTTAATCTAGAACAAATTGCATGGAATTTCAGACTTGAGTCATGGCATATAACAACTCTGCTTAATGACGATACAACACAAACAGTGTGTGCACATTATGTCTAACATCTCTCACGAAGTCCATTGGCAATTATTATGTGCAGTGTATCAACACCAGACATAAGAGACTCTTCCAAGAAAAACAGCCATCCATCACATTTACACCACTCTAATGTGGTACACAAAAAAGAACTTAAGAAATTGAAGCTTTCGAAGTTTTACTCATTGACACATTGGCTTCAGAGTTCAAAATAACCCTCAAGTCTCAATACAGTACACTTTTTCAAACTGCATGTCCACAATGATTTAATGCCTTCCACTTGATTCTTATCTCTTGATTCTTTACTTGCTAACCTTTCAGTTCACTTACCAGTAATATAAAACCCACTAGCAGTGGCTCTGCTAATACACATCTGTTGCTTCTGACTTTTTGAGAGGTCAGGAACTGCAAATTTCCTCGTGCCATTTTTTCCAAAACCCTAGAAAGTCATCTTGAAGCCACTGAAAAAAAAAGAAAACAAAGAAGTAAATACCCAGAATTTCTTGAAAAAGGACCTGAAGATTTTGAAAAGTGGCACTGCACTTCACATTAGCATGATGAGCAAAACTGACTTCTCGAAGGAGCTTCAAAATTTGAGAGCATTTATACATTCACTCTTGGAGCTAAGGGTAGGCACTTAGTTCTATCATGGAATTGTACCCATACATAGTACAACTACAAACACAGAAATCTTAAAATGGATGTCAAATAACTATTTTTCTAATCTAATAAGTCAGACGGCAGACTCAGAACAGACATATATTTACTATTTCAAACACAATGGAAAATGTTTCTGGTACGTGCTTTTGAAGTCATGTTTGCAGTAGCTTGATGGTTATGGTTTACATTTTCCTGTCTTTATGTTATTATTTCAAAATAATGTGTCATCATGTGGTGTGATAAATTAATTTGGTTATCACAAAAGTCTTTAAATTTTCAAAAAGTACAATTTCTTTCAATTTATTAAAAAATATTTGTAAAGCAAAAGTGTGCTGTGTGTAGTTCACATGGAAGCCAAAAATTTTGTTGTGCTTTTTATGTTTCCCCTTTACGATTTGAATTGTGAGTTACTTTGCATTTTTTTTTTTTCAGTTACTAAGGCTAAATTATACTCTTTGTAGCAGTATTAATACTAACAACAGTTCCTTTCAACTAATATGGAAGGATGATTTTGAAGAATGGACAGGAAGTCATGAGAGCTTATTCAACAAGCTAATTACTAGAATGCTTTTTGTTGTGTTTTTATTCTTTGTTTAAAACAGTTTGCAGTTTCATCTACATAGGATTCTTCCAAATTTGGCATTAAAGGTAAAAGTTGTGCATACTTCCTTGTTTGTATTCCTGCTTTTACCTGTTTCTTCTTGTTGGTAGAAGTTATGAACGCTAACCGCATTTTGGTTCTATTGGAACAGCAGCATGTGATGCCAAATGATCTAGGCAGGACAACCATTCACCAAGGTACTCAATACTGTATTACAACCCATGACTACATTGTTACAACTAAGTCAGGGAAGGGGTGATTAAGCCTTTTGAAAAAGTTCATCAGAATGCAAAATAATAGTGAAAATAACAGTGGTTTGTCAAGTATGAGAAAGTTGATCAGTTGATCATTTAAAGAACTTTTTTTTTTTCTTTTGCATTCAACTGAAGTCCTTTCTACTTTTCGGTCATCAACTTGCATGCCTCAGTTATTCTTTTGTGCCTATTTTGAGAATTGCTAGATGTAAAGTTTAGGTGCAGTTACCCAACTGTACCAAAACTACAGTACAGTACGTGTTGAAAGTTTTTCTTCTTAGCTTTATAACATGGCTCCAAAAGATACATGGAGCAATCAGCATAGTGCAGAGGAGGTATATTGAGAATTGACATACATATTTTATAAGACACAGGCTCCCACTGTTCCCAAGTACACTTCTTGTTCTTGTTAGGTGCTTTTTCCATATACCCCACAAACCAACCTCCCCCGACCACCCGGGGTGGAGTCAACTTGCTATATTAAATGTACACTATATACACTACTTACACAAAAACAAAAAATCCTACCCAGGACGTTAGGTGTTCTTGTTAGGTGTCTATGTAGCGTGCCTCCAAAGAGACTTGAAGCAATGAGTGTAATGCTGGAGAGATGATCAGATTTCATTTTTATTTTTAAAGCATTGATGCAACATGGGACACAGACAGAAGAGGTCGTTTTGTCAACGACGAGTGGCAGCATGCAAATGCAAAGGTTAAGAAAATAGTATTGGGAAAACAGAATACCCCCAGGCTAGCTATATTCGCCTTAAAAGATATTGAAAAGGGCTTGGAAGTGAGGTTCGACTATGGAGATAAAGAGGCCCCATGGAGACAAAAAGTAAGGCTTGCACCAGACTTTATATTGAGTACATACTCATACTCATGATTGTGCACAGATGTCTGTACAAATACTCATGAGAATGAATTTTTATTGGTGCTCATACTCACAGATTTTACAAACGATGCACTGGGACTGATGTGAAATTTTGTACTTGTACTCATGAAAACAACGTTACTTGTACATACAACCACAGACACTTTCTTAGCTTGTGCTCATATTCTTGTCACTTTACTCACACTCCAAGTGTATATAGCACCAGTGGCTTCCACCATTGAAATGAAAACATCTCAAATACTGGATTATGAAAATGTAACATTTATAAACAAACAATTAAAATTCATCAAATCTCATCAATCTAATAAATGTAAACCAAAAAAAAAAAAAAGAAAATCTGAATCTTTTGAAATATTCAGCAAACAAAGTAGTTGCAAAAATTGTAAAGCAGGTGTATAGTCCTGGTGTTATGCATGGTCCCCAGCAAATTTTGTGATTCCTAGTTTTTGTAATGTGAAGAAATCAAGGCTTCAAGGCTTTGTACCATACCACTTCCCAGTGGATATATTATCTTAATATCCATGCTATTATTTAGAGTATTGTGTCTAGCTGACATCAGACATGCCTTTGTGTCTTGTATAACAAGTTAGACACTATTATTATGCACATTACAGTTTTTTAAGCTTCATAGTAATAATATGGAAGAACATATTAAAAGATTACATTAGATAAAAGTAGGTACAAAGGCTTTCACGACGGGTGTCCATACTAGCGAGATAATTTCAACGAGTACGCCATCGAAGGTCTTGAAATAGTCAGCTTTCGTCAGAAGTGGCTCTAACTTCTTCTGTAGTGATGCAAGGAAGCAAGTGAAGTGAAGTTATGAGTTACGCTGCAACCCTGATAGGTGGATTCTGTGTTCTGATTGGCTGATTTGCCTGTGTTCTGATTGGACAGAATAATTGAGGATTCTGTGCTCTGATTGGCCAATTTGTGTGTTCTCTTTGGATGAGGCAAATGAGATAGGACCATGACTGGATGCAAAAAAACTGTTCCACATGTGGCTAACATCTTTCCCATCCATCCTGTTCATAGTGGATTTTTTCATTGACCATAATCTCTAATTAGCCACATCCCTAAATGTTGAACTTTATCCATGCTTTTGGCATCTGCCCTGGCTGAAGGGGCTGCCCCGAGCAGCCCGAACTTCACACACACCCAGCAAACAAGTCCTTGCATCAGTCCTGAAGAAGTCAGAGCCACTTTTGACGAAAGCTTGACTATTTCAAGTCCTTCGACGTCGTACTTGTTGAAATCATCTTACTAGATAAAAGTAGTACTTTGCTTTCAAGGAGGGCAATTTTCAGGTAGAATTTAGGGCTCTACTAGTTGGCATTGAAAATCTGACCAACCTCAAAAATTGCAAAACATATTATTCCAAAGGTTAACAAATGAATCTCATCAGTCTGTTTGATACTTGTGAACACAGTGAGAGCTCACAAGATTTTGCAGAATCAAATGCAGCATAATAACGTACCACTAATGTAAAAAGTTGAATAGAGATCTCTTTAATAGTAAGAATGAAGCACACAGTTCTAAATTGTTCAAATAGATTAGTGAATTTGAGGGAGTAAAGTTTATACTTTAAAAATCACATGGTTGTTGAACATTTGCTTCCATGCATGGTCCTCAAAAGTATGGTGTGTTTCATGTCACACTTATTGCAGAATGTATGGTGTGATTTTTTTCTCCAGAGGCAGGTTACAGTACATTACAACCTGTCACTTGTATGGGACAGTTTGGGTTCCAAAACCAATCAAAGGGAAGATAATCACAATACAACAGATTCAATACATGTAGGCTGGCCAGTGTGCAGCAAACAATAGTCAATCTTAATTTGATTATAGAGAAAACTTGCTTACCTTGCTGTAACTTGCATGTATTTATTATCAACAGGAAATTAAAGCCATAGGACTAAGTGATTCTAGAATAGTTGATGGCTGTGTCTCAGAACCTGTTGAATTCCTTTGAGGGATGACAGATTTGAAAACCCCTTCTTTTAAATTTGATTTCATAGAATTGTTTGAGGTAGAGTCTGTTTATGATGTTGGCACACATAATCTTCATGAGTGGATCACTTGAAATTTACCGACATAATATTCAAACACAAGTAAACTTGGGCTCTGGAGTCTGTGCAAAATGAAGGATGTTCACTTCACTCAATGTGAAATTGATGAAAAGTTTTTTGAAAATATTGAATCAGTTTATATTAAAATTTAAACACAATTTATTATGCCAGTCCAAGCGTACTTAATTCACTCAATTTAATTTAAGTGACTGGGAGTTGTTCAATATGCATGGTCCTCAAAGGTAAAACATATTACATATGATGCTTACCATTGAATGCTGGCATTAAAAATACATGTTTTGTCACAACGAACTAATAACAAATGTAAACAAGGAGACGTTTAAAATCAGTGCTTAAGAACTGATGTCTTCTTTCTTTATTCAGGAAAATTCAAAAGAAAGACCTGATGACTTTGAAAAGAGGGTTGGCCTTGCTGTAGAGGTATCTTTTTCCCCTTTTTTATGTTCCAATGGTAAGGTTTTAGTGAGAAATGATGTTACAACCTTCATTTGAAAATAACTGCAAAGTTCAGGAGTGACATACTGACAAGGAGTTAGGGTTAGATGACAAGGAGTTAAGGTTAGATAAGGTTTTATGGCTCAGTTTCTAACCAATTGGTTTAAGTCGGGCTGGCCACAGCCTTTTTCCAGTTGTGGCTCACTGGCTTGTTTCCCTATGCCATTGCTTATGCTTAGCACCAAGCACAGTGGCAGTAGGTTCAATTTTTAAAGTCTTCGGTATGACCCGGCCAGGAGTCGAAATCCAGATCTTCTGGCTGACAAGGAAGACATGTTTGTGACTGCCTTAGTTTTGCATTGTTCTCCGATGAGTTTCATCTAAGGTTTTGTTACTAAGCTACTTTCACCAAATGCGTCTACGCAGCTGCATGTCAACAGAGGATGTTTTATCAATACCTACTCAATACCAGTGCTTTTTTTGGTCCATTGTGATTCCTTATTTTTGTTGATGTGAAGTTTATCATGGGCAATCCTCACAAGGGTTGTGTTTTGGCAATAACATGAAAGGATCGATAGTGTAGGAATGTGAACACCATGAATGATGAAGTTATATTTTGAATGAAAAACATAAATTTGAAGGTGACCATTGAATTCAGATTTAAACAACATTTTGTCAATTCCTGTGTACATTGGAAATGTACTTTTATCAACAGGTATCAGAATTGGTAGGACCAAGTTGCTCTGGGGAAGGTGACATCTGTGATTCAGAGGTAACTTAATTCTTTGCAAAAGTTGAGAAATTTCGTACAGCATTTCTTTTCTTTCCGTTAAATAAATAAAGTGTCATACATATTTGTAAAAGTTACATATTTCCCATTTTTGTATGATTTTAGCTCTCCTTTCCTATATTTCCTTTATTTTTCTGTTCCCGCTGAAGAACTTTCTCCTTGGGGGAAATGTTTGGTCAGTTTCTTAGCATAGCTTCTTAGGCAGACAGCTTGTAGTTAATGTAACAGGGATGTGGCTATTATTTTTTTTATTATTTGTACCACCCTTGTAAAAGAGTCTGAAGGAGGGGGAGGTAGTGCTCCCCTCCTCTTTGAAAAGAACGCTTTCTTTTAGGCTTTCTAAAAACAAATTGGTGAAAGTATAGCAGTGTTTTGTTGAATTAAACTGAAAATGATGATTAAACTGAAAATGCCTGATAAGTTTGGGACAACGACTTCTGTGAAGATTACCTGTGACGTTCAGCTATGACTTTGAACCACACCTGATTAACAAGGTTGAAATCAGGTTCATGAAGGAGCCTTTGCTTGATATAAAAATTTTTGCCAGAGATAGGTATGTTTTGAGTTGAGACCATTTTTTTCCTTTTGTCTGTTGTAGGAACTCACTATGGCATGAGCAAAAGATGGTGGCTTTCTTCCTCCCCTTGCACCATATTTATCTTCATCTGATAGTGATGAGTCATATGTCATCCCTGTCATGAAAGGCAGAAGAGTAAATTAAATGGTTTGCAGTGCAATTGGCTCAGATCAAGATGTAGTAAGATTTAGAAGGTGTGAGAATTACATTCCAAGCTTCTTTAGTGGATCTGACAGTGCAGGTGATTATGTAGGAGAGGAAGTGCCAGCACCAAAAGTTTTGCCATCAAGTGGGGTCAACGTTTACAGAACCAACAAGGAGGAGGGTAGGGGTTGGGGGTAAAAAAATGTGACAAAAATGAACAAATAGACAATATCTTACATAGTTTACATGTCTCAGATTATAGTGAAGGTGTTGAAAACTTGTCAACATGCAAAGTTAATGCTGAAGTATGTGAGATGGTTAACGAAATTCCAAGCTGCATGAGTGCATTTGAGACAGATGACTACATGAGAAAAGAAGTAGAAGTGTCAGAGGCATCAGTGCCCTTGTCAAGTAAGGCTAATGTTTGCAGAACCGATATTAACGAGGAAAGTATTGTCTTAGACAAAAAGCATTACAAGAAAGGAAGAATAGCAGACCAAATACCAAGTTGTTCAAGTGACTCAGATCAAGATGAAAAGGGTATTCAGAGGCAAAGAAAATCTAGAGTAGGTAAAAGGCTGGTTAAAGCTGGTTAAAGGGGTATATAATGTTCCAAGCTCCTCTGATGGATCTGACACAGATGACTGCCAAGGAGATGAAGAGCTATCCTAAAAAGCATCAGTGCCTTCATTGAATGGGGTCAAAAGTTTGCATGGCAAACAACAAAGGCAGAAGGGTCTGGGACAAGAAGCACTACTGTGTTAATTATATGAAAGCATTTCCCAAGCTCCCAAGACATTTGGAGCAAGGTCATGCATCTGAGAAGGATGCTGCAGAAGCACTAAGCTTCTCCAAAAATTCTAAAAAGCGCAAGTTGTTATTTGATCTTTTGAGAAATAAAAGGAAATCATGCTCATAATGTTGAAGTGTTGAAGAGTAAGTGTGTTTATATCATTCCTGCAAAGAGACCAACCTTTGATGTTCCAGCTAGTGATTACCTGCCATGCTCTCAGTGTTTACGGGTACTACATAGGGAGGGATATGTTGAAGCATCTAAAGTTCTGCACTGCTAAGGAACTACATGCAGAGATGAAGAGGGGGGAAAGACACCAAGCCAGATGTGCATTGCTCTTGCCAGTGTCAAGGGTAGCTAGTTCTGCTTTTCAAAGGAATATTCTTGGAGCAATGATAGGAGATGAAATATCACTTGTGGCACGACAGGATGATATGATTAACAAGTTTGGGGAGCGGATGTACTCCAGGTTGGGCCATGAGTTACACCAGTACAATTACATTAGCCAAAAGATGAGAGAACTGGCTAGACTCTTACTTGCAGTTCGAGCCACACAAAACTATGAACAGGTAACTCTCACTGATGTTATTCATCCCGAACACTTTGACACAATTTAGGAATCCGTCCATACCTGTGCTGGTTTCAATGCCAGTACTTGTATGTACAAAACACCTTCCTTAGCTTCAAAATTGGGACATTCATTGGAAAAATGTGCATCAATTATGAAGGCTGATGCCATTCGTGAAGGGGATTCACAGCTGAAGATGGCTGCAGAGAACTTTGTTGAGCTATGTGAAATTGAGTAGGCTCACAAAATTTCATCAAGCGCTTTGGCAACATTAGAAGAGAGGAAATGGAACAAACCGGACATGCTACCTCTCTCTGAGGACATCATTAAGTTGCACAAATATTTGGGAGATGTTTCAACAAAGGCAAAGGCTCAGAAGGGTGCATTGTTTACTTTGGCAGAGGCTACCCTCGCAAAGGTAATTTTGTTTCAACAGGAGTGGTAAAGCGCAACGAATAAAGGTGAGTGAATTTGAAAACCAGAATGCAAAAATGCATTGAGGTTTCGATGATATATGTTCTATTCCAAATAATGCCATGATGTAGCATGTCTTTCAGTCACTGGTCAAGTGCTATCTTAACATGTTGGAAAAATCATTTTAGGTTCATATTTGATCTTGGGAATTCCTGGGAAATTTTGCATTTTGACATCTGATGACTCAAGATGATGATCTTGGGAATTCTTGGGAAAATTTGCTTTATGCCTTCTGGTGAACTCATGAGACGATCTTGGGAATTCTTAAAATTTTGCTTTTTGACCCCTGATGACCTTTGACCTCCATCAAAAACGATAGGGTTCTTCCTCTTACCATAATGCATGTACATACTACGTATGAAATTTATTCAAGCTTCCTATCTTGAGATATCATGTTAAAAATATTTTCAGTGTTTGACCCTCGGTGACCCTACATGACCTTTGATCTCCACCAAACATGATAGCATTCATCTTCCCACCATAACACATCCACATACTACCTATGAAATCTATCCAAGCTTCCTATCTTGAGATATCATGTCAACATGGTTTTCAGAGTTTGACCTCTGGTGACCCCAGATGACCTTTGACCGCCACCAAAAATGATTGGGTTCTTCCTCTTACCATAACACATCCACATACTAAGTGTGAAATTTATCCAAGCTTCCTAACTTGAGATATCGCGTTAACAAGGTTTTCAGCATTCGACCCCTGAAGACCCCAGATGACCTTTGACCTCCACCCAAAACAATAAGGCTCTTCCTCTTACCATAACGCATCTACATACTAAGTATGAAATTTATCCAAGCTTCCTACCTTGAGATATCGTGTTAACAAGGTTTTCAGCATTCGACCCCCTTTGCACCCAGATGACCTTTGACCTCCATCAAAAACACTAGAGTTCTTCCTCTTACCATAACACATCTACATACTAAGTATGAAATTTATCCAAGCTTCCTAACTTGAGATATCATGTTAATAAGGTTTTCAGCATTCAACCCCCGGTGACCCCAGATGACCTTTGACCTCCACCAAAAATGATAGGGTTCTTTCTCTTAGCATAACGCATCTACATACTTAGTATGAAATTTATCCAAGCTTCCTATCTTGAGATATCGTGTTAACAAGGTTTTCAGAGTTTGACCTCCGGTGACCCCAGATGACCTTTGACCTCCACCACAAACGATAGGGTTCTTCCTCTTACCATAACGCATCTACATACTAAGTATGAAATTTATCCAAGCTTCCTAAATTGAGATATCGTGTTAACAAGGTTTTCAGCATTCGACCCCCGGTGACCCCAGATGACCTTTGACCTCCATCAAAAATGATTGGGTTCTTCCTCTTACCATAACGCATCTACATACTACGTATGACATTTATCCAAGCTTCCTATCTTGAGATATCGTGTTAACAAGGTTTTCAGGGTTTGGCCCTTCGGTGACCCCAGATGACCTTTGACCTCCACCACAAACGATAGGGTTCTTCTTCTTACCATAACACATCTACATACTAAGTATGAAATTTATCCAAGCTTCCTAACTTGAGATAACGTGTTAACAAGGTTTTCAGCATTCGACCCCCGGTGACCCCAGATGACCTTTGACCTCCATAAAAAACGATAGGGTTCTTCCTCTTACCATAACGCATCTACATACTAAGTATGAAATTTATCCAAGCTTCCTATCTTGAGATATCGTGTTAACAAGGTTTTCGGAGTTTGACCCCCGGTGACCCCAGATGACCTTTGACCCCCACCAAAAACAATAGGGTTCTTCCTCTCAATATGGGGCATCTATGTACCAAGTTTGAGAACTGTCAGAGTTTCCCTTCTTGAGATATCGTGTTAACGAGCAAAGTGTCACAAACACACATACACACACATACACACATACACACACGCACATACACACATACATACACACATACGCCATCACGAATGCATTGGTTTCTCTTATCATCGAAACCAAAAAGAAATACTGGAAATATTAACTGTGATGTTCTGCAATCCTTGACCACCTGGGAACAAACCCTGTGCAACAAGCTCATCAGAATTGAAGTAAAAGGGAAAAAAGGGAGGAAGGTTCCAGTTCTCTTGACAGGAGAAATGACAGAATCACTTGAATTGCTGATGAAACACAGAAACAGTGTCTGTATTAGATCTGACAATGTCTTTGTATTTGCTCGAGCAAATGGTGACTCACAAATGTGTATCAGAGGTTCTGATTGCTTGAGGAAACTTGCAATCAAATCTTGTGTAAAAATTCCTGCAAATCTTACGTCAACCAAGCTCAGGAAACAGATCGCAACAGTGTCCCAGATATTTTGCCTCCGTGATAATGAATTAGATATACTTGCAGGCTTTTTGGGACATGACATCCGAGTTCATCGTGACTATTACAGATTACCAGAGGATGCATTACAGACAGCAAAGGTGGCAAGACTATTAATGCTTATGGAGAAAGGGTTGGTTGCTGATTTCAAGGACAAGACCCTCTCAGAAATAGAAGTGGCTCTCGATGGTGAGTTGAAACAAGTTAAATATGCATATCCTGAATGTTTTGCAGGATGATGAATGTAAATTCTTTTAAGTTACTTTTCTGTGTAATTGTTGGAGATCTGGATAGGTGAAATAATTAATCAATTTTCCTTTACTTTTGTCAACCATTGGTCATTTCCATTTGCAAGTGTTTGGGTGGTGTTTTGTGGTTTGATGAAAAGGAGAATCTTTCATTTTCTTTCAAATATGCCAAATCTTGTCTACAAGTGGAGGACCATGCCGTTTGAGATGGTTCCTTCTAAAAAAAAGGCAGACTGATTTGGTGAAATAAGTCAATTTTCAGTCTGTTTTACAACAATGGGACTCAGTGTTAAACAAGACAATTGTAAGTAAGTGGCAAAGATAGGCCAGCCCATACGTGACAATTACTTCAGGTGAGTATTAATATTGGTGTATTGTGGATTTTTCATTCTATTCATAGTATTGCCTATTGAAGAAAGTTTTTCACTGAAGTATAAAAAGATTTGACACACCAGATTGGTATGGAAAGTTAAGCAGTACTGTAACACAGTCCCAATGGGATGTAGGTTTCCTGTAAAACATGAGACAAGACTTTGGTTGTCCTTGAAAATGTTATGGTTTTTGTGGTCACCCACCCCAAAATATTTAGTATTGAACACTAATGTGTCATTGGTTGGTGAGGTGAAATTTTTCTCCCTTTCTGAGAGGTGTTCAATGCTTGCAAAACCTGCTCGTAGTGAATCTTGGAAAATGACATAATTTTGGTTGATTTTTAACTGTATGATTGAAAACCATGATGGATTTGATCTTTTTCTCTGAAGAAGCTCCAGTTGTAATGGGTTATACAAACACCTGTAGACAGGGACTTTAATATTGTATTCATGTTTTATTGCAAAACAGGTCCAAGCTATGATGATGTAGATGATGGGTCAGGAAAGGAGGAAAGTGAAGTAGAGGAGGATGAGGAGGAGGAAGAAGACAAAGAAGATGTAAATGGTGATGAGGAAGAAAAGGATGTGGAGAGAACAGAACAGCAGAGCGAGGAAAGAAGAGAGGGGGGATATCAATGGGGTGAGTAGTAGCACAGTTGTCATAGATGTACCATGGTAAAAAGAGGGTGTGAATGCTTTCTTTTCTCAAGATGCTGTGTTAGTTAGTTAGATGGGACTTAACGACACATCAACACAAATGTGTTATGTAGTGTCAGCAAGATAAAAACGGTAAAACTCAAGATGCTGTGATATTCTCGAAAAATTTGCCCCCCATATGGCCTAAGTATATTTGCTCTACTTCTTGATGCAAAATAAAATGGAGACCTGTACTGTTATTGCAAAATAGAGAAGTTTCCATCAGATATGGTGAACTTTGCGAGGTAAGTGTACATAATAGGGCCCACAATCTACAAGAATTAGGTGTGCAGTTGTAAAAGATAGATCCCTATGTCTTGTTGAGTACATTTTTGTTGAATTGTACTTGAAAAGTAGGTGCGTGCTAGAAAGAATTGGTATACTTATTTTTGATTGCAAGTGTGATGCATACCCAGTGCTGAAATATCATTTTCTAAATATGTGCACAGCAGATGTCATATTTTTCCTGGAGGGTCTCATCTCAATCAGATGTTAACTGTGCAGTTGTAGTTGAAGCAACTGTAAAGACCATGCATGGCTACAGCTTCATAATGGCACCAGTGCCCCACTTAACTGCAGTATGTGTTGTTAAAATAGATAATAACCCATTTTCCTAGCTCCTTTCTACTTTCACTTTCCCACTGGTGGGAATTTGTGAAATTTCAAAATCTGGTTGGGTTATTTCATCCAAGAGACAAATTCTTGTCTTTCTGGTTTACTGACAATGAAAGCAGGGAAGATGCATTCTCATATTTTGCGTTAATATTTAAATAGCTAAATATGGATGGATTCAGCATGATCCAGACACCCTTTTATTGGGTGAAGAGTTATTTTTGAACCATGTGGAATACTCTACTCGTATTAACGATACTAAATGTTGAAACTTCCGTCTCCAGTTCCTTTTTGGTTCCTTGCGTTAGCAAAAGGAACCTATGTAGTCAGCTTGGCGTGTGTGTGTGTATGTGTGTGTGCGTGTGTGTGCGTGTGTGTGTGTGTGACACTTGCTTCGGTACGCTGTATCTCAACAAGGGAAAGTTTGGACTAAACTGAAACTTGGTATATGGATCTGTCATAGTGAGGTGTGCCCTATTGTTTTTGGTGTAGGTCAAAGGTCATGTTGGGTCACCAGGGGTCAAAAACCGAAAACCTTCATACTTAGTATGTGGATGCATTATGGTGAGAAGATGAATGCTGTAGCTTTTGGTGGAGGTCAAAGGTCATCTGGGGTCACCGGGGGTCAAACACTGAAAACTTGTTGTTAACACAGTATCTCAAGGTAGGAAGCTTGGATAGATTTCATACTTGGTATGTTAATGACTTATGGTGAGAAGATAAATCCTGTCATTTTTGGTGGAGGTCAAAGGTCATTTGGGGTCACTGAGAGTCAAATACTGAAAACCTTATTAACACAATATCTCAAGGAAAGAATCTTGGATAGATTTCATACTTGGTATATAGATCAACCATAGTGAGAAGCTGTGCCATACAGTTTTTGGTGGAGGTCAAAGGTCATCTGGGGTCACCAAGGGTCAAAAACTGATAACCTTGTTGTGAGCACAATATCTCAAGGTAGGAAGCTTGGATTAATTTCATACTGAGTGTGTGGATGCCTTATGGTGGGGAAAATGTTTTTTGGGTGGAGACCAAAGGTCATCTGGGGTCACACTCTGCAAACATTTTCAACTCTATATCTCAGTGTAGGAAGCTTGAATAGATTTATGCTTTGAGGTGTTGCATTAAACCCAGCAGAAAACCCATATGAGTTTTGTTGGATGTCAGAGATGAAATCACCAGATGCCAAAAAGCAAATTCCCTAGAATTCCTAAAGTCAAATATAAGCACAAAACTGTATCATTCCAGCACATTAAGATCACATTCACCCAATGACTGAAAGATGTGGGACATCTTTCAGAGATGCCAAGTATCTCAATTTTAGTTGAAATTATAGTATTACAATTTTAATCCATAATTCCGCCATTATGAAAACCTGCATCAAATACTGCTTTTTAATATTGCAGAAGATTCTCTGCCCTCAAAGCAGAGGACTTGTGAAAGTTCACTAGACAGACATTTGTCCTTAGATCAGGACATGTGAGCTTGCAGAAATTGGAATTGATTAATTAAATGCTACTATGGGTTGTTAGTTTTATAAAGAGAACTAAGTTACTGATCATTTGGATCAGATACCATTGAGCATGCATGAATTGTGATTGCTTAATTGAATAAAACAAATTGTAACTGTATACTGTCTTTGGTGATATCCCTTGAAGTGCCTGTATTTCTTCAGAGCAATTTATGCTTGAGTTAACACAAGATGTGCATTGTCTACAGAGCAGATTTCGGAGGTAGTACTTCCATGATCTACAGAAATACTGGTTCATTCAGTAGTTGGCTCAGTTTCATTACATTCAGCAAGGAACCACAGTGCCCATTGGGCTCTTGTTATTTCCCAGTGCTGTTGAGAGCTTATATCAATTTCTTGTTTTGCTTCAATTCTGGGTGGACAAAAAGGAGTTTGGACCTTGGTTGAAGCAAAAGCCATTGAAAAGCATTTTGCAAAGCATATAAGGCTACTAAAAGTGCCAAGGAAAAATGAATGTGAAGAATGCATAAGGAAGAATCCACTTCTAGCAAACCATCCTTGGAAAAGGATAAAGTACAAAGTTTACAGCATCATCCAAAGAAACAGAAAGTACTAGTTAGCAAACAATGTATGTCTCCTTTGCTAAAGACCTGTAACTAGGTAATTTTTTTTTTTTTTTTTGGAGAACTATGGTGACGGTCTGGGATGTAGGTATGGACCTTTAGGTGATACGTGTATCAAAACAGTAATTTTTTGTACTAAAAGATGTAACATATTGAGGCATTTCAGAGTACTTCTTTAGGAGGAGTGCCGTTCACTGCCAGCACTAGTAATCTTTTAGTATATTCAATGTAATGATTGCAGTATAAGACTTACCCAGTTTTCATTTTCTGTACAACTTTTGCATAGGCTCATTTTTTTTTAGTTTTATGAACCATTTACCAAAAGCAATACTTCCTGAAAAGGTGTCAAGTTAAGGGACATTGTTTGTGGGGGAGTTGCCCTCGAGGAGGTTGTGCTGTTATCTAATTAGAATCCTTAACATAGGATATATGTGTAATTTTAAAGGTTCAAAAGACAACCGATAAACGTGAATCACTCCATCACAAAGCTGTTGAACAGTGCTAACATTGGAACATGAAATTTATGGAATCATTTTATCAACAAGGCTTCCATGAAGGTGTGTCCCCCTTTTTTCAATTTTATTTGGTTGTTTCTATGGGCAAGGATCAGTATGGTCTTTACTATATACATTTCTTCAGTTTGGGGCTGACACTGTTTCACCCAATTTTACTAGCAGATTTCAGTGCACAGAAGCATTTTGTGGCTAGATACAATGACCTTAGAAAAGCTCCTTGATAATTGCATCATTCAGGGTTATAATTGTTCTCAAGTCAGACATACTTTTTGAAAGCCACATTTTATGATCAATAAATTTAAGTCATTAACAGTGGGAGCATTTATTATAACAGGAAAGCATTGGTCATACATTTATTTATTTTTTTTTGGGGGGGGGGGGGGTATAAATTGAAGGGCTGCATAGTTTTCAGTTTAAATGTTACCTGTACGTGGGTTTATTATGGCGAATGGCAAGAGGTGGGTTCAAAAACTTAAATGGCTAGCATTACAACATACTAGTATGCAAGAAGAAAACAAGAAATTCTTGTTTAACCAGCTTCAGAACTTTGCATTAGTATTATGTATGTACATCAGTCTGTTCATACTTTTTCCTTTTTTGAGAGTGCTTTTCTTCAACAGGCCTGCTATAAAAGAAGTAAGTATTAAGCAAAGGGTTGCAAAGGAGTGCTTTAATTAGAAACAGGCCGAAATCCAATGATAATCATCTAGTTTTAGGTGTGTTGATTACTGCAAGCTAGCTGTTTCAAATTCAAAAGATATCTCTTTTGATAGAGAACTGTTATCAAACTATTTCTTTGGAGGGATATGGTTAAGGTCTGGGACAAAGCTGACATCCTCAGGTGATAGGTATTGTGTGTTGGTCTTTGAATGTGCTGTGAAGTTGTATTGAAATCATATAAGTAATTGGATACGTATTCACAATGTACAAAATTTTGTAATTGATGGTTGTTGTTTAGAGTTGATCTCAAACTGCATAGCTTTTGCAAAACTAAGTTACCTGTTTAAATATGTAAAACATTAATTACACAATTAAAAGTTGTGTTCTTTATCTGATGGTAGCTTCAAAGATACAGTGAATTCTTCATGATGCCTTTTCAAGGTCCTACGTCTTAACAGGCTGGCCAGAGCAAAGTGATGACGCTCTGAGACCATGTCCTAAAACGTAATGAATTAAGGGTACAGGATGGGTGCTTACTCTGGGGAAATAGGGTTATTATCCCACCAAAGGGACAAAACAAAATTCTCAATGGGTTACATGAGACGCATCTCGGGGGTGCAAAAATGAAAAGTCTGGCACGAATGTTTATTTGGTGGCCAAAATAAGACAGCCAAATAGAGGATTTGGTCAAGCAATGTGAGAGTTGCCAAATTCATCAACCCAACCCACCAAAACCACCTCTCCAGCCATGGGCGTGGCCAACACGTCCTTGGTCTCGCATACATATTGATTACGTAGGTCCCTTCATGGGAAAAATGTTTTTAGTAATTGTTGATGCACATTCCAAGTGGATCGAAATTCATATCAATAAATCTTCTACTAGCCAGGTAACCATCAGAAACTTACGTAAAACCTTTGCGCAATATGGCATTCCTGAAATGCTAGTGCGTGATAATGGTTCGTGTTTCACTAGCTCTGAATTTGAGCAATTTTGTACCCAAAACGGCATAAAGCATGTTACGTAAGCGCCGTATCATCCGGCATCGAACGGACTGGCCGAACGTGCGGTACATACGTTCAAGCATGGGGTTAAAAAGATGACTGGTGATAGCTTAGAGGACAAGGTAACACGTTTTCCTCTTCAAATATCGCATTACTCCCCACTCAACCACGGGGGTTTCCCCCTCTTGCTTGGGCGAAAATTACGTTGTAGACTAGATTTACTGCACCCAGACGTCCAACAAAGGGTAGTAGCTAACCAGAATGCGCAAAAGCATCAGCATGACCGATCAGCTAAGCTACGCAAATTTTACGAGGGTGAAAGGGTGTATGTTCGATATTTCGGGTCTATAGGGCCAAAATGGGTGACGGGAACAGTTTTGACCGAAACAGGTCCCATGTCCTACAAAGTATCGTTAGGAAAGGGCGTAGTAGTTCGACGTCATCAGGATCAAATTAGAACTTGCTATAACCGTAACCCCAATTGGGACACTGATAGTGAAGTTGACTAGGATCCTATTTATTGTGGCGATCGTGATCAGTCTTTTGTTAATCCCGAGTCTGAAAACGATTCGGTTACTTCCGAACAAGCTGAAGGTGCAACCGGGGGAGCGGATGAAAACGAATACATCCCCCCTCGAACAGAAAGCACCACACAGGGACTGACTCGCCACCGAGGAAGTCGTATCCCGAACGCACGCGCAGACCACCCGACTACTACCGTCGTTAAATGTATATAGTATCTTAACCAAACTCCAAGGGAGTCATTTTAATTAAGGGGGGGGGGGAGGAATGTAATAGATTGATAAAACATATATACTCATGCCGAACGGCTGAACCACGGAGCCTAACAGCTCTGGGTTATAAGTTCTTGTATACTCAGTTTTACCTTACTCATCACTTGTAATATAGTCACAATAAAGCAAAGACGTGCATCCACTCGCAACTGTTATTGTATTGTTCTATGTGGATTCGCTACATGGAAGTGAAGTCACCACAGAATCCCAAAGTTCTTGCCATTTCGATTTTACAAAGCCATTGATCTTAGGGCAGTAATCAGTGTGAGGCAAGTAGAGATTAGTGACGTCCATCTGTAGGGCTTCTTTAGCCAGTCCATCGACTTTTTCATTCCCTTGTATGCCCACGTGACTAGGGACCCATGCTAGCACAACCGATTATTGTAATTGAAAACCAAATTGGAGTAAGCTTCACGGAGAGCTGATACTGAAGGGCGTTTAAGTAATTCTGTATCGGCAATTAAATGAGTGTTTTAGTAACTGTTAACAAAATCTGTATCGGCAATTAAATGGGAGTTAGGATTAACTTCGGTAAATAATTGAGTGATCATCACTGTCGGAGGCCCATGATGAAAACCTTTTTAAGTGCATCGAAACGGCACGTACAAACAAAAAAACAAAAAAACTCAAAACCGGTCGGACACGAACACAAACGCAAAACTATCCACACACCACCAAATCAAACAGAAAAGTATGTTCATTACAACAATAGAACCACACACACACTGACAACCCAATACCCCACAAACCAACCTCCCCCCGGCCACCCTAAACCAATATTACTACATACCGCCAACGAAAGACAACACCAGAACAAACCACCACCACCCAACAACAACCAAAAAAACCAAAACACCAGACCAAACAATCATCACAAACTGCCCCGAGGGGTCCGGGGCGGGGTCCACCTGCCACGAGGGGTCCGGGGTGGAGTCAACTTGCTTTATTTACAGTATGTACACTATATACACTATTTACACTATTTACAAAAAAACATAAAACTGAACAAAACTGGATAACATGATGAAAACCTAGATAAAACCTAGATAATCTTTACCACAAAAGGTGGGGTGTGACAGTTAAACGTCTAGGGTGATAGCTGTCAATTTTATAAGTTTTCTTACCCTTTTTCTTCTTGTGTTTATGAAAGCTCCCTCTAATTTTAAAGTTTTGGCTTAGGAGTCAAATTTGGCTTCAAGTTGAGACATGTTACTATCAAAACAGGAATGATTGACAGCTAGAGACACTTGAGACAGATTTTAAGATAGTCCTGGGTAGGACTTTAAACTGCATCCGGTTGTGGAGCTTGTTAAAGCGTGGGGATAATGAGGTTACCCTTTACCACAACTGCCTCCGGGGCACCCTTGGGCAAGGTGCATCTGTATTTGCCCTGTGCTTTTTACGTGTTGTTGCCTTCGGGCGTGGGGTTGCCTTCGGGCGAGAAGTTGCCTTCGGGCGTGGGGTGTTGCCTTCGGGCGTGGGGTCGCCTTCGGGCGTGTTGTGTTGCCTTCGGGCGTTGTTGCTTTCGGACGTTTGTTGTTGCCTTCGGGTGTGTGTTGCTGCCTTCTGGCGTGTGTTTTTCTGTTTGTAAATAGTCTTGTGCGGTGGTTAGGCAGGGGGTGTCGTATATGTTGGCCACAGAAATTTTGTTTTGGTAACTTAGTGTAAGGTAACTTTGTAAATGATTGTAAGTAGTTCATGGTTGTGTTCTTGCCGGTCCGGATTTGGTTCTTCCTGTTTGATAGTGTCCGTTTCTATGCACTTTGTTTGGCATTGTGTTTGTGATCCGACGGGGTTTTTGTTTGGGGTTGGGGTTCTTTAGTTTCTCAGTGCCTGTTTCTACGTACTTAAAAAGCTAAAGATAACGTTAAGGAATGTGGTAAGGTGTCCCTACTGTCTTACTTGTTAGTTAGGGTTTAAAATTTTATTTGTATATAGATTATCAAAGTTTCGAAAGTTGCCTTGGACAGGATACTTTCTGCTCATTCTAACTTCAGATCTCAAACTATTCGAGATATTCATCACTGGTGTTTCACTTTTCTCCAAGTTTGAACTTAGTCTCTTTTCTGTATTTTATCAACCAAAACCCGGGACTTGGTTTTTTTTTTCCAATTCTTGTAGTCTGTGCAAAGGACGAACTTAGTCTCGGTTTCTCCGTCCTGGTTGAAATCAAAACTTATCCGTATTGGTTCACCCGTCAACCTCAAAGTTTGAACTGAGCATTTTTGGATCTTTTGATCAGCTTCTTGCTCAGGCATCTTTTAAACGTCGTACCGTAAGAACTTACGCAACAACTAACTAAAATGAATTCAACATCTGAGCTGAAGAAGCTACGCCGACAAAATGCAATTTCTTTAGACTCTAGCGTTGCAAAGAAACAAAAACTGGAAAGCTGTATGGAGTCAAATACTCCTGTCACTGAAAGAAAACCATTTTCATGGTCTGGACTTACAAATCAGACGTCGAATTCTTAACAGATGACACTATATAACACAATCGTGTTGGTGTGTCGTAAAATCCCATCTTACTAACTCGAATTTTTAACCAGCAACATCTTCCTCGTTGCCGAAAGTTTAGGACGAAGCTTGTGTGAACGAAGACACTCAGTTGCCTGGACCAAGCCGTGTAAACGAGTCATCGACTCCTTCACCGACAATATCTCCATTGTCACAGAATGGTGGGGATGAGGCAGACAGCGAATGTCTTCCAGTAAGATAACCTGCTCTGTTTCATATCGAAGGAAACCGTTTCGTCCAAGTAGGTACCTACAAAGGCAAGCCATTTGCTTCCATTAGACAATTCTTTGAAAGAGAGGGTGAGGGTGCTACGATACTGCTTCCAACTAAGAAAGGTCTTAAAGGAGCTGAGTAGCCACCAAAGTAAAATAAATTCTCGGACCCACCGACTTCGTTACGTCACATCCGGTTATGCTTCTTGTTTTATCTATTTGATCCTATACCGATACTTATCAAAGTCATGCATGTGGTGTGTCTGGTGTAACAGTACAATTGTTACTGTCGTTAACAGTACTAACGTTAGCCTAACTTAGGCTAGCGTTTGGGCCTAGGTCTACCACGAAAAACAAACTCATTGATCGAAAAAACAGTTTCAATACCTACAAAATCCACAGTGTTGTTCATGAACCTCCTGCAGATGATGCGCAAAATAGGCGTGTGCCTTGCCAACTGGTAACGCTAATATACTACATTCGTATATACGTACGTTGTGAGTTGTGTGCACTGCATGCCTGGGGTAGGTGCATCGATCAGAACCGATACAAGTGGAAACGATTCAAAATTGCCGGTGCCAGAATGAAAAGTAACGAACTAGAAATTCCAAAAACAAAATTGTACAATATCTTGCAAGTGTAAAATCAAATAACCCAAGAAATAGTATAGGAACGTTATTGCAAAATTACTTTGCAAGATTATTTTGAATGAGAATATAAAACGCACTAGGATTAATATTTTTAAAATTAGCCCCGCACAGAGGGTAATCATTTCGTTTGGTATGGTGTATTTATTTTAGAAGTACGGCACTTGTAGAGAAAATTGAAAATAATATACACGGGGCGAGCTATAAAGAATATGTTTTAGAGCCTAAAAAGACAGGCGTATCTAGCAAAATGTGAGCACTTCGTTTTACAAAGGTAAATTTTATGCGAGTCTCCGAGAACACATACAGCAACGCGACAATGGTACGATGTATCCTACGAGGAGAGGTATCCACTTAACAGGAAGCCAGTAGAAAGGTATATACAATTACATACCACTAATAGATGAAGATGTTAAAAAATTTTGCACTGGAATTTAAAGTTGCTCAACTTCGGTTTTTTTAGTATAACGTTCACGCTTGGTTATCGGCCTTAAGCGAGGAAACCGAAACACCCGTAACCGACGGTCAGCCCGACATTCCGCAACGTAAAGTCAACAATAAACACGAGACGATTCCTGGTAAACGGATGCCGCCCAGTTACACTTTTCTCTGACAATGACACTATTTTAATAGATGAAGTTGAAAAAGTGGAGAGCGAGAATCGGGACCACGTAGAAAAAATAGCCGAGACTTATTTGTGAAAATCTTTGGAACGAAATAAAACAACAAAGTGAAGACCTGTGCGATGGTTGCAGCGTGGATCATCCTAGTCAAATACAACACGATTGGTGTTTAATGGCAATGGACGAGGAGCGAATTGATATGTTTTTAGACTTTGCACTTAGTATTTTAGAAAATACTATGTTCGAAAAGTGTAGTGAATTAGACGTGAACATTTCAAAAAGAGAAGCATGGGGATTGTGTTACAACAAACTTATTTTTTGGAATTACGTTTCATTTTTGGAAAAGGTAATGTTAAAACGAAATTAATGTCAACTTATCGCAAGTAGCACAACATATATTCCACACTTTTATATGTAAAACGTCGGTTTTTAAGGATATACGTATTTCTTAGTATGTGTTTCACTTATTTTTATACTATTGGTGCCTATTGGCAACGGACGAAGAACTGATTGATATGATTTTGGACTTGCAATTATCTTAAACATTACTAATAATTTTGGAGAATATTCTCAGAGGAAAGTGAATTAAACATGGCAATAACATGGGGGGGGGGGGGGGCTGGAAATTGTATTGTTACTGGTTGTTATATTTTCCTTCCATTCCATCCATCCATCCATCCATCGAGGTATATTTTTAAAAAATTTCTGTGTAAGAAGTTGATTCGTAAAGGTGTTGTTTTCTCATTATGTGTTACACTTTATTTTCATATGCATTCATCTTCTAAGTTTGAAAACAAGTTTTTTTTTTATTTTTTTGTTTTTGCTTGTTTCTTTGTCATGGAAGAGCGATGAAATTATACATGCCGTGTTGTTAAAAAAATTGCCGGCTGTATTTTGTTTCTAATGTATTGTTTCTTTGTTAAAAGTTACCAATTTAAAACCTTTAAATATAGCAAACAGCAATGGTCTCAGTGTAAACATTGAGAAATGGTCATCAGAAACGTCCCTAGTCATGAAAGAAAGCTATAATTGCATTCATCATTGATTTTAGCTAACAGGTTCCAATGAGAGACACCCTTTCTTTAGACCATTTGACAAGACAGTTGTCACTATTAACCTTTAACCTTTGGAGCACCCAGGCAAAAATGCAATCCGTGGAGAACACTGCTAGAAGATAGGAATGTTTTTCTGGAGCACCTTGACAAAAATTCAATCGGATACAAGGATAACACCATCCATCATGGGTTAGATGCATTCTTGGATACTACATGGGACTTGGGAGAAAGTGATGGTTATACACCCTTTATCACACAGCTTGTTTTTTGGGGTACGAAATGACTGTCAGCACGGCACTGTCTACTCTGCCATACATATTCCCAGGGCTTTTGGACAGATGAAATTACAAAGATGCACTGGCAAATTTCATCAAGGATGCTCAGTCGCCATTGCCAATTGATGAGCCCTCTACGGAAGATGACAAGTGAGCTTCCTCTCCGGTTTGGGAACTGTTCCTCACAGTTTAAAGCGTGGCCGGACAAAATACCCCTGAACAATACCCCCGGACAATTACCCCCAGTGAATGAGCGCCTGGGCAGGTGGTATTTACCCTGGTGGGATAAAACGGGGGTGGTATTTGTCCGGGGTGTAATTGTCCGGCAACCGATTAAAGGTATATTTCAGTATTATCACTATACAGCATTGCAGCTCACATTTGCCTTTTATTTTGTTGTACATTACAGTAGGATAAGTTGTGCTGAAAAACAAACTTTAGAAGGGAAAAATGCCGCTGCCCAAAATATATAGTGACGTAGGCCTATCAGCAGAATCTCGCAAAACCCCCTTGTATGTCATGTGGAAGTTTATTCAGTGATAATCTCAAAGCAAAACCTCCGATATCACAGGTAAAGCAATTGCAAGAAGTTATTCTGCATGGATTTTAATTACGATATTGCAGGGTAAACTAATGTAATCCACATTGGGTGACTCTTAGTGTTTGCACAGGTACTAAAAGATAAGAACCGGTTACCCTATCGCGATACCCGTCGGGTACCTGGTATACAAATGGTGACCACAATATTTGCATTTTGCTATGCATATGCTCCATAAAACATGAATCTGTATTGATGAGGTAGCGATCACATTCCACAAGTTCATAGGGAGACTAATTGTCACAAGGTAATCCTCTCAATTTGTTTCAAAACAGCCAATTAAGAAAATTAGTCACTTCGTATGACCCATCTTTTTCATATTGAATTTTGGGGCGTTTTCCGACTCAAACAGCATTGCTTACTGTAGTTCGAAGTGGTTCATATTTAATATTTATCAAGTGGGCAAATAATTTTAGTGCGTTATTGATGAGAGTAACGATAAGAGTGTTTTTTTTTAGCTGCATAAAACACTTCTAATATTCGGGTATTAGATTTGGAATCAGGTCATACGATAACAGGCGGGATACCCGGGTACAACCCGTGCAAACACTAGTGACATTTCCTGTAAATGACAGACACGTATTTAATGGCCAGAGTAAAACAAGAAACAGTTGTTGTTTTACCTCCTGAACTGAAATAGTTCTTGTTTTACATGATGAACTGTTTAAATGAATATCGGTACATTTTCTCACAAACTACAAAACTTCCTAGGATGTGAGGCCAGTTGGATTTACTGTATGTGTGAGCTGTGATGCTCTATATATTGTGAGGACTAGTTCCACATGGTAGTTTACAAAACCATATTAAAGCTACATAAAAATTTCCAAAAGTTGTTTATGCATGAGAAACTGGTTTGTCCGAATCAGCCATTGTGGAATTTTTATGTAGTGTGCTGTAATAAAGACGAATACTTTTCAACTCTGTTATATTTGGTGCATTATATTTAAAGTACATGCAGGCTTACTTCTGTAAGATGCAGAAGTATAAGACATCTTTTCATGAACACAGGGCTCATCTTTCTTTACATACCTTACCTACCTTATCAAGTTATCAACGGTAATTTACATTGGACTTTTACCATTTCAATGTTACTGTACATCTACTATTGGAGTGTGTAGAGTGTTTACAGATAAATGCGCATCTACCTGATCTTGCGTATCGATTGGGAACACT
The DNA here is from genome assembly GCA_029531755.1 of Holothuria leucospilota. NCBI lineage: Eukaryota > Metazoa > Echinodermata > Holothuroidea > Aspidochirotida > Holothuriidae > Holothuria > Holothuria leucospilota. The sequence continues at coordinate 21,105,478 of CM055961.1, read as the reverse complement.
AGTGTTAATAGGGAATGGGGGGGGGGGGGGGCTGCATTTTCCTGTTCAGAAACACTGTAAAGGATGGGCAGTTACTGTATAAGGTATCTTACAAATGACCGTTACATTAAATAGGTGGAGAGTTGGCTTGGTGGTTACACAGTGGCCTTCCAATCTATATGTCCCAAGATCGAAGCCAGATGGAATAGCTTTTCGTCCATTTTAGGTTGGTCACTGCAGCTGTTTAGCTGCTTGGCTGGGCTAGCTGGGCAAGTCCTCTGCCCCTCACGGCCTTTGTGAAAGTGGCTAAAGTCTGTGGGATACAGTACATTCTCCTCCATGAGATGGAAGATGTTAAATGGCGGCCAAGGGAGTAGGTTCGGGTTTACATTGGGATTGATAGGTTCATACTTGCAATGATACTCTGAACACTCGTCAGAACATAGTAGTCAAATCTAGCCGGTGTTCATCCACGATCAACATGTTATAGTCTTTGATTAGCCAAGAGGATTCCTGACCCTGAAAATTGAAAAAACGAAGGAAATTGCGATGACACATTTCAACTTGGTTTTGTAAACTATTAAATAAACATTTTTGGTGGATTTTATTTTATTTCATTTCATGGAATGTAGTTTTCACTTACGAAACGGTCGAGCTTTTTAAGTACGTAGAAACAGGCACTAGGAAACTAAAGAACCCCAACCCCAAACAAAAACCCTGTCGGATCACAAACACAATGCCAAACAAACTACACCATGCAACAGGGAACACAAGTCTTAGTTACTACTGAGACCCTAGCCCACAAACCCCCCCAAAACAAAGTCCCACCCGTCAACCAACCGGCCCACAAAGGCCACCGCGCCCGAAGGCAACACCACACGCCCAAAGGCTACCATACGTCCGAGGACAACACCACGCCCGAAGGCGACACCACGCCCAAAGGCAACATCATGCCCGACGGCAACACGGACGTAACGGTCTTTTGTGCAAAGTTCACCAGCATGGTGCAACTTGTGCAGTTGATGTTCTTGTAGAAGTTGCCTATTTTGGCATGTAATTTTTTTTTTTTTTTTTTTGATAGATGTATTTTTCAGTGAGCAAGAACAGGTGAGTTGTTGTCTAGTCATGTAAATAAGTTTTGTATGGCACGTGAACAGACAAACACAACATAATGCACTATGAGGGAAGATGTATGGGAATGGCTTCTTAGATACCAGCCGAAGGCGTTTTCCCCAAAAGGGACAGCTAGGGCTGAGGCTCTTGTAGGTTTCCTCTCCCTAACAAGTGAGCTACAACAAATTGGGTTTAGAAGCTGATGTCCTCTTCATCCAATTATGCCCATATTAATACTTACAAGAAGGTCGGTGGAAGCTACTCGGGTTATTTTGGAACAATCTTTGGAGTATGAAGTTGCTCAAATAGTCTCATAGGTCCAAAAAATGCAGAGCATGCATTGGCAATGAAACCATGATTGCTCAAGATTTCATTGTTGTTGAACTTGCTGTAGTAGACTGGAAAAAAATCGATATCGTCAATCTCTTACTTTTTCAGAAACTTGCAGTATGTTTGGGGACACTTACTCTGTTACTGCTTGTGTCCTTGTTCAATCCCATCATTTCCTGTGCATTGTAAAAATTGGCCAGAAATTTGCACGTTTGGATTGTCTTGCCCATGAGATTGAATGGTGTAAGTCACTCACATCAGCTTTATGCTGTAATGATTTTCTTACATCAGCTCAGCATGTAACGTCCGAGAGACATGATGGTTTTCATTTGCTTATCTTAACCAGGTTAAAAAGTGATTGCCCAAATCATGCAAAGGAACCTGATAGGTTTGAAAGCCAACAGCAGCCAGTGCAGCATGTTGGAAAGTCAAACAGGAATGGTAGAACGTGGACAAAATCAGACATGAAAGATGATACAGAAAGGAGTGGGTCCAGAAATGAACGGTTCACCTTGAAAACCAGTGATACTGAACATAGCACAAACATTAGTGATGGATTTTCACAACACCAGACTCAAAACTTAAAACACCGGGCACACAAACTTGTACGCTGGAACTTCACAAAAGACAAAGTCAGCTAATAAATCACAAGTATTGTCACCACAACAAAACACGATCAACCATGCACATAGGCAACATCCCCACCCCTTCACATCAACCCCCATAAGGAAGACTGAAGCTTCGAAGCATGATTTATTACCATACTGGTCGTTTAAAAGTAACAGGTAAATCAGTAAGTATTGCTATTCAGAGTGGGGTTCTATACTTGTCTTGTACAGATATCTTTTCCTTAATTGGTATGGAAACCATATCAAGAATCGTGGGTATAAATCCATTGACAAAATGTTAGAAGAGAAAGCTATTTTGAACCAGAATGCAAAAATGCATTGAGGTTTCGATGATATACATGTTCTATTCCAAATAAAGCCATGATGTATTGTCCCATATCTTTGAGTCAATGGTCAAATGCTGTCTTAACATGTTGGAAAAATACAGTTCGGTATTCCTGTTTAGTGTTGGGAATTCTTGGGGAAATTTGCGTTTTGACCTCTGGTGACCCCAGATGACAATCTTGGAAATGCTTGCTCTTTGACCTCAGATGAACCTATGTAAAACTCTTGGGTATTCTTGGGAAATTTTGCTTTTTGACCTCTGGTGAACCAATGTAATATTCTTGGGAAATTTTGCTTTTTACCCCTGGTGACCCCTGATGACGTTTGACCTCCACCAAAAACAACAGGGTCCATCTTTTCACCATAGCACATCCACATACTAAGTATAAAATCTATCCAAGCTTTCTCCCTTGAGATATTGTTTTAACAAAGTTTTCAGTGTTTGACCCCCAGTGACCCTAGATGACCTTTGAACTCCACCAAATACAATGGTGTACATCTTCTCACCATAACACATCAATTTGCCATGTATGAAATCTATCCAAGCTTCCTACCCGGAGACATTGTGTTGACAAGGTTTTCAGACATTGACCCCTGGTGACCCAAGATGACCTTTGACCTCCACCAAAAACAATAGAATTCATCTTCTTACTATAACACATCAACATGCTAAGTATGAAATCTATTCTAGCTTCCTACCTGGAGTTATCAGGTTGGCAATGTTTTCAGGGTTTGACCCCTGGTGACCCCAAATGAACTTTGACCTCCAAAAATGATAGGATTCTTTCTCTCACTAAAACGCATCTACATACAAAGTATAAAACTTATCCAGACTTCCTAACCTGAGATATTGTGTTAACCCCAAATGATCTTTGACCTCCACCAAAAATAGCAGGGTTCTTCCTCTTACCATAATGCATCTACATACAAAGTATGAAATTCATCCAAGCTTTGTGACTCAAGTTATTGCATTACAAAATTTTCTGGGTTTGACCCCCGATGACCTTTCACCTCCACCAAAAATGATAGGGTTCTTCCTCCTACCATAACGCATCTACATACTAAGTATGAAATTCATCCAGACTTTCTACCTCAAGATATTTTGTTAACAAGTTTTTCAAAGTTTGACCCCCGATGACCCCAGGTGACCTTTGACCCCCACCAAAAACAATAGGGTTCTTCCTCTTAATATGGGGCATCTATGTACCACGTTTGAGAACTGTCAGAACTTCCCTTCTTGAGATACCGTGTTAACGAAGTGTTCAGGGTTTGACCCCCGGTGACCCCAGATGACCTTTCCCCTCCACCAAAAAAGATAGGGTTCTTCCTCGTACCATAATGCATCTACATACAAAGTATGAAATTTATCCAGGCTTCCTACTTCAAGATATTGTGTTAACAAGGTTTTCATATTTTGACCCCCGGTTATCCCAGGTGACTTTTGAGCCCCACCAAAAACAATAGGGTTCTTCCTCTCAATATGGGGCATCTATGTATTAAGTTTGAGAACTGTCAGTTTCCCTTCTTGAGATATCGTGGTAACGAGCAGTGTCACAAACGCACACACATACACACACGCCATCATGAATGTATAGGTTTCTGTTAGCATCGAAACCAAAAATAATGCCTTCATATGTAATGGACGAAAGAAAAAATTTGTTTCGTATCCGGCTGTTTTTGTCACCCTTGAGAGTAATTTAGGGATGGGATCACAGCATAATCGTAACATCAAAGACGAACTTCTGCACTTGTCCCACCAAGAACTTGTCAATAGTTTCACCATGGGGCAATTTCTCTCAGCAGAAGACAAAGACGTCAATTCCTCTGTGGAGGGAGACACATTTCCTAAGACAGAACCTTCAGTGGAGTATGGTAAAAAAAACATTCTAAAAGTAAAGGGGGCTACTCTAGAAAGAAGGCCATTTTGAAGAGGGTAATGAGAAATGCATGCCAAAAAAATTTCAATGGTGATGTAGATGTAATGATGAAAACTGTGGGAGAAATCTTACCCCATCCAAAATGCAGAAGACACAGAATTCTGTTGTCTTTTAGGAGAGCATAACCTGGAAACACTTTTTTCAAGCTTAAAAGCAACAAAAAAGAGAGAAAATGTTGTATAAAGTTGTATTAAATTAGATGAAAGAGGATATACAATTGTCAGCATCAGAAATGATTAACCTTGAAGAAACTTACAGTGGAACCAGACTTTCCGGTGAACTCCGCTCCAAGTGACCTGGTTTTTCTTTTTAAGTACGTAGAAACAGGCACTAGAAACGAAGGGCGAGAACCCAAACCGGACCGGGCAAAAACGCAACAGCAAACTATTTACATGCACCTACAAACATAAAATTGTGTTACTATGAACAAAGGACTACATACAAAGGTTAATTACATAGGACAATTTACAAATCTATTCACGCAAAACTACAGGTTAGCAGCTTTTCAAGTACATAGAAACAGGCACTGAGGAACAAAACCCAAACCGAAATTTCTGTGATAACTTTGTATAAATCCATCCCGAACCCACGCCAGTTACACAGGACTATTTACAATCTCACTCGGCAAAACTATTTACATACCCATTTACATTAACAGAAGAGTGTTCAGGTCGAGTCTGTACAATGCTTTTTTGTAACTATGGGTGCTCCTTACGTGCTCGGGAACGAACGTGCTCCGGAACAAAACACCTGACGTGTCATAAAACACAAGGACAACTATATACATTAGGCCAGCCATTCATGTGGCCAACCCCCACTATTTACAATATTAACAATGTGATGTGCTCTTTACATGCTTGTAGCCGGGCGGACCTAATGTGGAACAAAGCAAACCTATTTACACTGAACTACCAAAAAAACTTTGTGGCATGCATGGGCACAGACACAAACAGAACAGAAACCCCAAAAGAAAACCGGGACACAAAGGCAAAACCATTCACACTAAATACTCTGACTGGGACCTTATCTTTTTAATCCGTGGGCTCGGTACGGGCGTCCCAGAGTGATGGGTTCCCCTGTCTGATACTTCGCCCGAAGTACTAGGTCAGTTTTTTAAGTACGTAGAAACAGGCACTGACAAACTAAAGGATAATCCCAAACCCAAAGAAAAACCCTGACGGATCACGAACACAATGTCAAACAGACTACACATACCATGCAACAAGAAACAAAAGAGTCTTTGTTACTACTGAGATTTAGTACTGCCACTGCAGCCAACCCAAAAACAACACTCCAGCCCAACCACTAGGTCAGCAGACTGCGGACTAGACCAGACCTACTTATCAACTACAACACAAGCACGCTATCAGGTTTTATGCACAATTGCAATAAGTGAGAGCTTTTTAAGTACGTAGAAACGGGCACGGGCACTGAGAAACAAAGGGCGAGAACCCAACCGGACATGGCAAAAACGCAACAGCAAACTATTTACATGCACCTACAAACAAAAAATTGTGTTACTATGTACAAAGGACTGTATACAAAGGTGTGCGTTTTACGTCCTTCGGGAGTATTGTTTGGTTTCGCCCCTTGGCTCTTCGCCAGAGTGTCGAGGGGACTTGGCGGTCAGCCAGGACTATGCTTTGTATGGTCTCTCACCTCCGCCATGCAATGCAAGTGTTCAGGGCATACTTACCTTTGTTTCGGCCTCCATAAAGCTGGCCTTATGGAGAGACCGATGTAATATTGTATTTAGGGGGGTGGGGAGGCCTGCTGATGTCGTACTGGCGTCGGTAAGGGCGGAGGTTAGGCTGAGGGTTGAGTCCGACTTCGTTCGTTTGCCAAGGTCGGCGTTCGGTAGGCGATGGGGTCCACTTGTTTCAGTGAGGGCGGACCGGGTGGTAGTCAACTTGTAAATATTGATTTTGTAAATATGAATTGACTGTAATGTGTAAATAGTACTGTGTTTGTACATATGTGGCTTCTGAGGTACTTCAGTTGTAAATATGTTGTAAATATGTATATGTATACATATCTGTGCCCTTACAAGGGGTTGGAAATATTGGTTTGGGGTGGCTGGAAGGAGGTTGGTCTGTAAGGTATTTAAGTTGCTGTAAATATCTATGTTGGTGTGCATGATCATGATCATGATCAACATGATCAACAATCATATCTATGTTTATGTACAGTTTATCTGTGCCGTTACAAGGGGTTGTAATATTGGTTTGGGGTGGCTGGAAGGAGGTTGGTCTGTAAAGTACTTATGTCGTTGCAAAAAGTATGTAAATATCTGTATATATAGTTCTATTGCTGTAATGGACATAATTTTCTGTTTGATTTGGTGGTGTGTAAATGGTTTGCGTTTTTGTTTCTGCCCGATCCGTTTTGAGTTTTTTTGTTTGTATGTGCCGTTTCGATGCACTTAAAAAGCATACAACTTTGTGCTTTTTAAGTGCATCGAAACGGCACATACAAACAAAAAAAACTCAAACCGGACCGGACAGGAACACAAAGGCAAAACCACCCACACACCACCAAATCAAACAGAAAATTATGTTCATCACAACAATAGAACCACACACACACCGACAACCCAAATACCCCACAGACCAACCTCCCCCCGGCCACACTAAAAACAAAGACCACACACCCAAAACCACCACACATCCAAAGACAACACCACGCCCGAAGGCAACACCAAGGCCGGAGGCAACACCACGCCCGGAGGCAACACCACGCCGGAAGGCAACACCACGCCCGAAGGCAACACCACGCCGGAAGGCAACACCACGCCGGAAGGCAACACCAAGGCCGGAGGCAACACCACGCCCGGAGGCAACACCACGCCCGAAGGCAACACCACGCCCGAAGGCAACACCACGCCGGAAGGCAACACCACGCCCGAAGGCAACACTAAGCCCGAAGGCAACACCACGCCCGAAGGCACCACCACGCCCGAAGGCAACACTACGCCCGAAGGCAACAGCACTTAAAAAGCACCGGGGCAAATACAGGTGCACCTTGCCCAAGGGTGCCCCGGAGGCAGTTGTGGCAAAGGGTAACCTCATTACTCCCACGTTTAAACAAACTCCACAACCGGATGCAGTTTAAAGTCCTACCCAGGACATATAGTTCTATTATTGTAATGAACATAATTTTCTGTTTGATTTAGTTGTTTGTAAATAGTTTGCATTTATGTTTCTGCCCGACCGGTTTGAGTTTTTGTTTTTGTTTGTATGTGCCGTTTCGATGCACTTAAAAAGCGCGAGGGGACTTTTGAAAAAGTAATTTACGTGCTTTTTAAGTACGTAGAAACGGGCACTGCGAAACAAAGGGCGAAAACCCAAACCGGACCGGCAGAAACGCAACAGCAAACTATTTACATGCACCTACATGGTGGTTTGTGTTGTTGGTGTTCGGTTTTTTGGTTGTTGGCCATATGTAGTGATCCTTTCGCCGGTCTGGCCGTGTCCGTTTTTAGCACGTAAAAAGCACCATGCACCTACAAACAAAACCAGAATGCGAGGCATTCACACTCGCGAATGTAAAACTGAAGGGAAAAAAAAAAGTATTCGACAGATTCACGTAGCAATGGGGAGCGAACCGCGCACCACCAGCGTGTGAGTCTTATGCCCTACCCAATGCGCCAACAGGAGCAATTGAATTAATGGATATTTAAATAATATATAAACTCTTTAGAGCACCTTGCGAGAATAAATGCTAACAAATGTGATGAAGTTATGCATCTAGTGGAGGGTTGTCTTTTATGTTATTGTCTTTAACGATGGGAAGTGCTCACTCGAAGGTAGTATGTTTAACTGGGGATCGTTCAACAGTTCAGCAATCACCCTTTGGGTAGGACTTTAAACTGCATCCGGTTGTGGAGTTTGTTTAAACGTGGGAGTAATGAGGTTACCCTTTGCCACAACTGCCTCCGGGGCACCCTTGGGCAAGGTGCACCTGTATTTGCCCCGGTGCTTTTTAAGTGCTGTTGCCTTTGGGCGTGGTGTTGCCTTCGGGCGTGGTGTTGCCTTTGGGCGTGGTGTTGCCTCGGGCGTGGTGTTGCCTTCGGGCGTGGTGTTGCCTTCGGGCTTAGTGTTGCCTTCGGGCGTGGTGTTGCCTTCGGGCGCGGTGTTGCCTTCGGGCGCGGTGTTGCCTTCGGGCTTGGTGTTGCCTTCGGGCTCGGTGTTGCCTTCGGGCTCGGTGTTGCCTTCGGGCTTGGTGTTGCCTTCGGGCGTGGTGTTGCCTTCGGGCTTGGTGTTGCCGTCGGGCGTGGCGTGTGTGGTCTTTGTTTTTAGTGTGGCCGGTGGGAGGTTGGTCTGTGGGGTATTTGGGTTGTTGTCAGTGTGTGTGTGGTTCTATTGTTGTAATGAACATAATTTTCTGTTTGATTTGGTGGTGTGTGGATAGTTTTGCCTTTATGTTCCTGTCCGATCCGGTTTGAGTTTTGTTTTTTGTTTGTATGTGCCGTTTCGATGCACTTAAAAAGCCCCCCCCCCCCCCCCTTTGGCTTTGCTGGCGATGAACGACACAGAAGGCCTAAGTACTGTGGATAAATTGAAGTTTATAAAAATGACAATATTGTACAAGAAGTGCAGGACATAACAAGACAAGAGAAATGTCACCATATTGGACCTAAGGACTGTTGCAAGTCAAAAACACGACAGATATACTTCGCTATTCGCTCGCAATAATAGACTATCATTACTCCAAGTCCACAATTAACTGTATCAAATGTCGGGTCACGTGGGAACCGGCAGAGCAAGCACCTATTTGCAAGGGAAATTCAAGTTTCAGAAGAAACTCCTGTGCCAGAAGATAACTACGCAGTTAGTATTGCGCAATTTTTTCATCCGGGACACTTCGTTATCTTATCCGTTCACTGTGTCATAACCTACTGGAAGTCTTCAGTTCCAAAGAAAATAAAACGTAACTCTGTAGTTTGTCGTTCGTTTTCCAAGTATGTTTGATCTATTGTAAGGAGAGTTCACTCGTACAATTTGTTGCCCACAATAACACATAAACTTTTACTTCAACAGATCGCTCAAACGTTTCAAAATATGAGCAGATAAGGGTGTGCGTCCTTTCTAAAATAACAGCTGTTGACAAAAACCATAGAAAGGCCGTTTAAGAACGTGATACAATCGTTCCAGGAACCGTACAATTAAAATATCTGTCACGGAAAATGCCTCAAAGTGTAGTAAAGCTAGAGACACCCTAAATAAATTTACTCTATTTATTACTAACATCTATTAATCTACAAATACTTATAGATTAACAAAACCAACAAGACACAGAATGAAAACACTGTGACAAGTCCATAAAGCGACTGCTATACTTCGCATTCGCTCGTAAAAACTGTGTTACTATGTACAGTGTTTGTTTTTGTTTCTATGTGCCGTTTCGTTGCACTTAAAAAGCACACTATGTACAGTATACAAAGGTTAATTACATGGGACAATTTACAAATTTATTCACGCAAAACTACAGGTTAACTATCACCCGCCCCGCCCGCACCGAAGCAATTGGCCCCCAGCGGTGTGCTTTTTAAGTGCATAGAAACATGACAGGTTGAGCCCACAGAACCTGTGGACATGGCTAAACTGTTTATCTTCCTCCCTGGATGCTTATTCAAGCTGAATCAGTTTGAGCCTGACTAACCGCAAGTCTTCAAACACACGCTGTGTAGCGCTTGAGCTTACTCCCTACACTAACCTCGTTTGTTCGAACAGGAAACTAACGGAAGTTGATAAGCTTCTTACTTTTGAAAGCGGCAAGCTTTTGTTATTAGGAGAACCATTTTAACCAAAGGCCTTTGAAAGTAAAGTAGGCCTACAAGTTGTATTTTAAATCCCTGTTTTGTGTTAGTTTACCTAAGTTCGCGTTTTATCATTTGCACTTGTTCGTTGAACTGAACGACTTAGGTTTCAAATATTCTAGTAGCCTTCTGTTTAGTGTTTAGGTCTAACAAGCAGTGTGTTTAATTCTATCTTACAAGTTGTACGGTCCTTTCGTGCGCTGCATTTATGCAGGGAGTTGCACCTCCTTGATTCATGTAACCGTAAAATCACCATTTCGTGTTACGCGTCCGAATATAAGCCTGACAAGACGTCCAGATTGTTAAGCCTGACAAGACGGAAGACAAGCTGCCAGATATCCCATACTTTCAGTCCCGTTTACAGCGATATTTGGATGGGTGTTGCCAGCCTAGCTCACCAGCATTGTGCAGGGGTCGAAATAAGCCTTCAACCTTTGTGGGCCTTCCGGGCCCCTAGCCTATGGAATCTAGGGGCCAAATGAGAAATCAAGGGGCCCAAAACTTACAAATAAAAAAGGACTGATAAAGTGTATGGGTGCTTTTTTCGTGCTTGAAAATGTTTGGTATTGGTATAATTAAGGCAAGTTGAGGCTGAAACTAGCCTGAAACCAATCTGTCCACACCCTCTTAGACCATGTTGCATGTAGGCTATTATACATTTTCAAAATTTTCTCGTAACTCCGGAAGATATTACCCGGTAAAATGAAGGGCACTGTTCAATTTCCACTTACCGTCTTCGTCAGTTGATCTTGTGAGGCTCCGCCTACATTACTTGTGACTGACATTGGTGTATGTCTGCGTGAGTGATGTGATAAAGCAGACTCTATTAATGATGTGAACTGATTTCAGAAATAATGTGTGTTTTGCAGGTTTTTAGTGACTGTTAGCATAGGAATGCACAGGCTGTGCGAGATATAAGATCGTTGAGTTGTGGATGGAGAGGTTCATGTGCAGACTGTACAATTAGACTTGAAATATTTAGGAGCCAACCGGGCCCCTTTCCCTGTAGATGTTACGGGCCCAAGCGAATTTCTAGGAGCATCAGACCCACGGGCCCCCTTTATTTCAAGCCCTGGCATTGTGGCCTGTTGGGCTGTTACGTCCCTTAGTTTGGTGCGGCAAAAGTTGTCATTTAAAATGTCAATGAAGGAAGTGTAAACTGAGTGAAAAAATATAAAACATTTATAAAATAGGCCGGGATTGATTTTAATCTATGATTTCGTAGTTGTTCAGGGAGTAAACTGACATGGAAGATGTGTTTTGTAAAACTAGGGTTAATTTAGGCACGCGTAACGCTCCTCTAATGATCCTTTACACCACGGTAGGTGGCCGTGTTTCAGCGAAAACTGGGAAGATAAGAATAAAATTTACTGAGGGAAAACTTGAAAGTCAATGAAAAAAACAGGGTGGGGAGGATATCCCCCTAGCCCTCGACATTTCCGCCTGTGTAACATTCATGCTTGTAGTCAGACAAGGTGACTGAAATTGGAGGCTAGATGGCCTCCAGGGCTAGGGCGAAACATTTATAAGGGTGCGAGTATACTGAAACGTATTATGGCAATGGTAACTTTATTTAATAGAGGAGGCGGACGATGTGTTTTTGTATAGGGGATCCACTCCCCCTTCTCCCCGGCCACGGGCTTGGTAATATCTCCTTAACCCCCACCCCGGCCACGTCCTGCTACCCCCTACCGCAGTCAAGCTGCCGTCAGAATGATTTATGCATTACTCAGAATTCTCAACCATTATTAAGAACAGGCGGATTGGCCGTTGCCGCTGGGATGTGGCGATCACCTTCCAGTCCGCTTGGGTTTAGGGCCATGCATTTATGGTCAGTTTCTAAAAAAAAAAAACTAACTTGTCGTCACGATCACTGCCCCTTTACATTTTCCGAAGCCTCTCAAAGAGCCATTCCACCCTTGCATCGCAATGACTATATGGAAGTAGCAATCATAATTTTTAACGCATTATTTAGAATAGAGCGACGGGACTCGATACTGGGGTTCTAGAGATTGATTATAATGTCTTGTAACCATCCGTACTTTTTACACGTTGCAGACCACTTAAAATTTTCAAACCGTTTTACGTAGGACTTACTGCAACTTCCACTGTTTTCTATTAGCCTAGCACAAATAACCTAACATTTACATGAAAAAGAAAGCACCCGGGACCGAAAGCATCGTTGTCAGAAAGTAACGTTCTTCTAGGTAACAAAAATACTGATAAAACACCCCAGACGGCAGACACTTGCGTGAATCCAAATGGCTTTAAAGCAATCCTTAATAATTCAAACCCCGTTCAATGTGTATTCTTTGGAATAACAATGCCTCACTCTTTTGACTTGAGACTGGCTGTTTCACCTGTGCGAGTGAACGGTGACTTTGTTGCCAGATAAAAACATTGTGCTTGCTGCTTCTTGCGTAATTAACTGAGATCTCTCAGATTTTTAAATGTAAGCATTAAAAAAGCTTGAGTATGTTGCATAAAACGATGAGTTTCAATTATTCTGCATTTTAATACAGCTGAGAAAAACGTTTATGTTAAAATAAACTATACTAAAAGACCTAATTACAGGCAGAGCCGATATCCGAGTTGGGCCTCGACCTAGTGCCTTTTCTGTGGAAGCAAACACGTACAGAAGGATTAGCCGGATGTTTATTGAGAAACGGTTGAAACGGGGAGGAAGTCCATGGCTGTTGAAAGCACCCCATTTTTACTATTTCAGTCAATACTGCTTCGATTTTTACGTTTAAAACATCGTTTTAGGACTACTGAGCAAGTAACGTATCGTACTGAAACAAGAAAAAGGCAAAAATTAAAGCTGGGGGAGATATGCAGGGCTAAATTTTCTTCCAGTTCTAGCCAACCGTGCTTATCTGCCCTGTGTAAACAAAAGGTGTTATCCGAGTTGGGCCTCGCTTCATCCGAGTTGGGCCTCGCCGGATGTCCACAGGTTCTGTGGGATCGACTTGGCATGAACGGACACTGTCAAAACAGAAAACCCCAACCGGACCGGCAAAAACACAACCATGAACTATTTACAATTATCTTACATTAAGCTAGCAAAACAAAATTTTCTGTGGCCAATGTACACGACACCCCCAGCCCACCCACCACACAGGACTATTTACAGACAGGAAAACAACATCTACACTGCAGCCCCGACCAACGGTCGAGCGGCACAAGACTGGCAGTGTGCTTTTCACGTACGTAGAAACAAAGGAGAACCCACCACCGGACAAAAACACAACCCTGAACTATCCACAGAACCCCGTACACTGAGCTAGCAAACAAAAGTTCTGTGACAACCATGTACAAAAACACCAAACCCAAGCCAATTACGTAGGACTATTTACAATATCAATATTTACAATATTTACAAATTAACTATCACCCGGCCCGCCCGCACTGAAACAAGAGGACCCCAACACCTCCCGAACGTCGACCTTGGCAAACGGACGAAGTCGGCCTCCACCCTCAGCTTAATCTCCGTCCTCACCAACGCCAGGACGACGTCCGCAGGCTTCCCCTCTCCCCTAAACACAATATTACACCGGTCTCTCCACAAGGCCAGCTTTATGGAGGCCGAAACAAAGGTAAGTATCCCGCGAACACTTGTATTGCATGGCGGGGGTGACAGACCATACAAAGCGTAGTCCTGGCTGACCGCCCAGGTGTTAGAGAACGTGAGGCGATCAGCCAGGGCTTGAAACCACTCCCAGAGGGGGGGCCACAAAGCCACACTGCCAAAACACATGGGACACACTCTCCCACCTTGTGCATCCAGTGCGGGGACAAATGCCATCTCCAAGACACCACCGAAGGCGCTTGAGATTCGTAACGATGGCGTCGTGTGCGATCCGCCACAGCAGGTCACGCCGGCGGTGATCGAGTGACCTGCTGTGAACTACACGCCACACTTCCGGCCCTGACGCATAGCCGTTGGGTAGGACCTGACAAACCAAGTCATCAAAAATCGCCCGGTACTGGTCCCCCGCACTGGACTGCAAAACGTCCCCTACAGTTGACATAATACGGAGTGTTTCCCTCATCTGACAGTATGCCTTCGTTGGCCTCCAACTGTGAGGTACACTGTTGCTAAACAGGGTAGGAAAGAACCAACGGAATGATAATCCACCCCAATAACGGACAAAGTAGGCAAACGGCATCTGGCTGTCGACGGCACTAAAAACACATTTGGTCAGGAGAAAACGGAGCTTTGAAGGAAAGTGCACGAGGCCCAATCCCCCCTGCCTAGGAACCTGGTACACCACTTTTCTTTTGACCAGCTCCGTTTTCCCTGACCAAAGAAACCTAAACACAGCCCTCTCCAGTCGCACCAGGACACCCTCTGGAGCGGCCAGAACAGTGCCCGGATACCACAAGAGAGGGTAAACGAAACGATTGATAACTGTTACCTTCCCCAACAGACTAATGTAGCGATCGCCGAAGTCCTTCAACCTAGCTTCCACCAGGTCTACTTTCTCATTCCCGGTAAGTGACTCGGGTGAACCGTAACCAAACCATATGCCATTGATTTTTATGGCGTCGTCTACCCATGATGCCGCGAAAGGCAGTTGTTTCGACCGCCACTTACCTAGACGGTGTCCTTTGTTGTTTTGGGGTTGGCTGCAGTGGCAGTTTGTGAACCTCAGTAGTAACAAAGACTTGTGTTCCCTGTTGCATGGTGTGTATAGTTTGTTAAGCATTGTGTTTGTGATCCGACATGGTTTTGTTTGAGGTTAGGGTTCTTTAGTTTCTCAGTGCCTGTTTCTACGTACTTAAAAAGCTCACTGTGACATGTTGAAAACCTGGGCTCATTTGCCAAAAAAACAGAAGGATGAAATTGTCATGGAGTACAAGGCTTGTTGAGATGAGAAGAGTCGTCCAAAAAAAAAAGAAATGTTGGAACGTGATGAAAAAGAATTGCGTAGAAGAAATACAATTTCAAAGCCTGCATACTTTAGACTTTGGGGCTTTGGAAATTGTCAGCAAAAATGGCATTTTAACTCTTTATGCAAACTATTAATCATGTTAAAAAGGAACGGCTTTTTGACACCACTGGTTTAGGTAGATTCATGCACACATAACTCAACCCCTCTCCTTCCATGAAGGCAACATGTCAAAAGAAATTTATCTGCATGGTTTCACCGCTTGCTTGATCTTTCAGTGTAAAAGTTGAATGTTATTCAGTTTCATCTACTATCAGAAGTATAAATGTATGAAATCTTAAATTTATGTACAGTTTAGCTTTTACAATGGTATCATGACTTACTTCTACAAGATTGTCCTCTGCCATATTCATACAATGATGTTGTAGTTGTTGTTTGCTGATCAGGAAATAATTCCTTTTTAGTTAGCCAGTCTATGCACATCTTCGTAAAACATGTATAAAAATTCAGACTCCACCCTTGTGTGAAACGAAGTCAAAATTCAAGTGCAGCACCATGCAGACAATCTTGCAACCTACATTTTGCATTTAATTTTACATTGCATAACTCTGTTCAAGGTGAATTGGTGTCAGATTAATTGTAAAACATTCAACAATGCGTCCTTATTGTCTTACCAGACAAATCACAAGCAGAAAACATGATCTTTCAGGCCTTGAATTTCGAGACATCTAACTGAATTGCACACCACTCACCTCAAAATCACTGTTATGAGTTTCATTTTGTTTTACACACCTTATATTAATCTTGACAAAGTTTAATAAAACAGCACACTCATAAGGAGTGTGATTTGTAGCACACTTGAACTCAGTCCTGGTCTTTCAGCATCCTCAAAAGTTGCCTCCATCCTTCCATGTTGGTTACTTAGTAAGGAAACAGCACAACCGGTATTGTCCTTAAACAAGGCCAGCGCACTGCCTTGCAAAATCAAAGGAAAATCTTGATCATGTCCTGTTAACCATTCAAGAGTTTTCCATTTATCTCATACAACATAGAAAATATCGGGGGGGGGGGGGGGTCATCTTGTGCCTTTCCGCCTCCTCCAATAATTCGGGCTAAGTGAAAAGAAAACATGACAGCATTAACAACATGTAGCCTAATATTGATCTAACAGTATGATTTATCATGTAGCTTTGCATTTTGTGTATGCTCGCGTCTGCGTGTTTGTCACTCTACTTCGCACCTACTTACTGTACCTCAATGTTTATTATGAATTAGTGGAGATACCGTAGTAACTTGTAAGAAGTATAGGCCTACTAAGAAGTAGGCTAAATCAACTTAGTCAACCTGTAATTTTGATATTCTAAATTGCTTGTTGTAGAGAACTGTCACAGGTTTAAGTTGGGTTCATAGATACTTGGCTGAGGGAGTTGTTCTGTAGACTCCAATTTTTACTTTGTTGACATAGTAATGTTTTTTTCAGTGTGCTAATTAATTACTTGTAGCCTGCGTAGTGTAATAAATCTAAAGAGAATGCCTTTGCCAGAATCTTCTTAGATATGGTGTTGTACAGTTCAGCTTTGAGGACAATTGGTTCGATTACTTTGTATAACATACATGTTTCAAGTTGGCTGGGGAGAACTCTTCGTATTGAGTTTCAAAGATAATTTGTTAGAAGAATATTCTCAATTACTTTTCGTGAGGGCTTTGAACAAAAAAATCTGCAGTATCTTCATTGTCAAGTGTCGCCGTTGAGATGACCTTGAAAGAGAATTTATTGCATTCGGCCTACTTTTTAATTGAACCGAGTAATGCACCACAGATGGGACCGTTGCAATTTTGGTCATATAACTCGCTGCGCATTAATTATCACTCCTCAACTCTTCAGAGTTTCTATATCTTTCACCTTTTTAAGGGGCCAAAGGAAATTTCTGACAAGTATCCATTCGGGAAACCTACATAACTGTGGTTTTGATTTGGATACCTTTAGTTGATTTTGTTTGTTTGTGTGTGTGTGTGCCTGTGGTCTAGTGTTCATGTGGATGGGATTACTTATACACAAGTCCGGTCCTGGACATGATCCAGGCTTCCGACAGTTGCAAAATTTCCCCCTCCACCCTTCATGATTATCATAGTGGATGTGACATTGACCTTCTCCCACACACTGTGCCTGGTTGCTCTCTTGCCCTGTCATAGTACTAGGCATACGGGTCATTCCGTGTCAAATCACCGAAGGGTGTTGCTCGTCCGACTCAAAAAATTCCCAAAATATTTGTATGTGTAGACAGTCATGAAAAAAGCATAACCTGAAATTTTAGCGAAATTCCTTCAACTTTGACCGATTTAAAATTCGTTGAAGTTTCGCAAATCGGTGGCAAAATGACATTTTGGCATTTTTGTCAATTTTTAGGGCCTGTTTTTCAACAAATACACATCCCACCACCCTGTAATGATATTAACGTAATTAGACTATCCCATAGAACAGGTTTCTGTAATATGAAGCTTTTCAAATGTTGTTTTGTGGAGTTATGGCTTCCTAAAATGGCCCAGATTTGCATTTTTGACTATTTTCGCCACACAATTGGTCACATTTAGGGATCAATATCTCTGTAAGTATAATACCCAGAGCCCTGTATTTTTTTGGGGTAGTTGTCTGGTACACAGAGAATACAGAATGTAATTTTTAGGAATTTCTTCGGTTATGATTTGAAGAAAGGGTACCTCAAAAATGCCATTTCGCACTGAATTGCGGCACCCGGAGCATTTTTGGGGACACAAAAACCACTGATAGAGACATGGAAAGTCATTGTATTTTTTGGTTGTTTATTTGGGTTACAAAGTTCTTACAAAACACAAAGTTTCAGAGTTCTAGGTACTTCTGTTATTTATTTATCACCTTGCAAAAGTGCTCCGTCGCACAAAATGGCGCATCTTTGGGGTCAAAAAGGTCAATGTGGGTCAAGTTCAAAAATTCTGATAATTTTTTTTTCTGGAAAGATATATCTATCCTCTATATGATATTAAAAAATCCTGAGGGTTAAATAGGATCCTAGATGTTTTTTAAATATCCCTCAAAGTCTGTAAGTTTCACTTTTTTATGTTACCGTATGTGTATGTTCAGTACTATATCATATGGTGAGCACATACTGTACAAATGCACACAATATCCTTGTTTCAGAAAAAAAAAAACCTGTCATTGTAAAATTTTTGGAGGAAAATTGTATTCATGCATTTTTCATGGTGTTAAGGTTCTCAAATGTTTTAATTCAGCAGTTTTAATTCACATGTTGGTTTATCACTATTACCCCTACACTATTGTAGGTGTGAAAGTTACATATTAGAATGGCTATTTAGTGTAGGGAAGTGATATTAAAAAACCAACTTGTTTGGCCTGTTTGCTTGCTCCATATACAGTTGATGAATGTTTGTATTGTAATGCTGGATTAAAACATTTTTGCCACCGATTTGCGAAACTTCAACGAATTTTAAATCGGTCAAAGTTGAAGGAATTTCGCTGAAATTTTCAGAATATGTTTTTTTTTTATGACTGTCTACACATACAAATATTTTGGGAATTTCTGGAGTCGGTCGAGCAACAACTTTCTTAAAAATTGGATGATTTGACACGGAATGACCCACACAGTAATACTGTAGCATTTGTGGCTGTTAGATAGGAAGACTCCAGGTATTCTGGAAATCAATATTTTGTGGTCAAAGTTGTGTTCATTTGTTACATTAATTTGAGCATTACTTTTGATTTTATTTGAGAAAGTAGTGTGAAGATTAATTTTACATCATACCATTACCTTTTAGTTCGTAGGATATTTAGAAATTCTATGCTACTGTACCATGGGTTTGCATCTTGATTTTAGTTTATTTTCTTTGAACATTTGTTAATTTAATCATTCCACGTTTTTAAATGGGATGCTGAATGCACTGTTCTGTGTACAGTACTTCCACCACATTGTTGCATAATACTGCCATTGACTATATGTTCACATTTTGCCACCTATGGATTTGATGAGTATGATTTATTGTACAGGTACGTTATCTTGATTATTGATATTGAGTGTGTATTACAATTATGTGGTAGGCCTACGTAGCATTTTGAAACCAAACTTGTGCAGATTTGTTAAAAGGTTACATGTATGTTTATCTGTATGGTGGGTGGATGTCTACCACATAGTTATATCTTCATACTTGTGTTTATCAAAAATGGTATGATGGCATATGAAGTATATTATTTCTTTCATTTTCAGTTTCTACTAGCATAGACAAATGATGCATCTCTTTGAATTGTAAAAGGAGACTCAAATTTTTGGGTTTAGTAGTGGTTTGGGGCAATTAACAGTATTTGCAGTTTGATTAATGCATATTGCCCCAACTGTTTTTAAAAGTTTTTGTTTACTTTGAGTATGTGAGTCATACATGAAATGGCAGGCCCTGGATGCCACATCAATTTTTCCAGCAGACTTATTTGGAAAAAGTGATTCAAGTATAGGTACAGTGCTACAGTGCCCATCATTGGGGGCAAGTGGGGTCACTTGCCAAGTTGCCTTTTTCCTAAGTTTGTCATGTAATAACGCCCAGTTTGGTTTTAGAATTAAGTATGCTAATGCACAGACATTTTTGCATACTGCAGGCACTGTGGACTATACTGTCCTGCCAAGTAGTATAGATTCAAAGTGAGCAGTGGCTTCCTAGGGGGAGGAACCACTGGGCCATACCCCCCCCCCCCCTTTCTGATGCGGATATTTTCTAAATTGAACGTAAAATATGTAAATTTTTGAGACAAAATTTTTCAAAGGGGAGGGGGACACCCCTCCCCCATGCTGGCAATCACAGGACGTACTGCATGCACCCACTCCCTGCCACGAAACAATTCTGGCTATGCTCATACAGTTGCCATAGACCTACATGATCTCCCTGTCATCACCTATATCTCACACTATCAAGATTGACTAGCAATACACTGTAACATTTAAATCAAAATTGTGTCTTTAGAGTTCATTTCCTGCTATTTAGGCAGCAAAAAATTCAAAACTGTTCTCACCTCAATACTGTTATTTTTGGAACTGAGGTGAATTCTGTCTGCGTACTTATGGACATAAAACAAGTTTGTTGTCCACCTACCACCCATCCATTCAAAACATCATCATATATTGTCATATCCTGTGTTCACAGCTTTTAATAAATATTGCAGCTTTGCTGCCTCTTTGGTATGCACTAATAATGACATTTATGGGCACTTTATTCCAGGGTCAAAATGTGAAAATACACTACAGTCGAGATTTATTCTTGCCCTTCCACCAAAATACTTAATTGGGTTCCCAAATGCCATGCATTTTGATGGTAGAACCACACTTTTCCGCCACTTGGCCCTCACTTGTACATGCGATACTGTTGAACCTATCTCCATGATTTGAACAGTATGGCTTTCTAAGGTATAGTGCTTGCTCCATCCACAACTCTGAAGATGATTAGGACCGCAAGTATGTGACATTCCTATATTTAATCCTGTATATTCATCAGTATCCTTCCTGTAAGACCTATATTTCTATGATGGACCACTCTGAAGCCTGCATACTAAGAATTATTAATGGGTGTTAGATGGGTCTATATAAGATTAAAAGGTTACTTCTGAAAGACTTAGCAAGAAAGTGCTTCATGGCTTTCTGTTTGAAATTTGAATCCGACACAAGTTTCGCGAATATAGAAACAGGAAACGTGGGGTTAAAGTTTCCCCTTCGCTTCATCAGAAAGAGAGCCAGTAAGATTCCCCCATTTTTGCATGGTATCCCTACTTTAAGAAAATTTGTTAAATAGACTTGCTTGAAGGTCAGATGTTTGGAATAATGAAATATTAGTTTCTTGCAAACATGAGCGAACTACGTCTTCCATTAGGCTTAAAAAGATGAACATTTTATCGTTGATTTTAAGCAGGCCACCTCTGTTTTGCCTTTGCAACCAAAGTGTGGTGTACTCTAAGCAATGATGACGCATCTTGTCCAAGATTTGAGAATGCTCACGTACGCTAAGCATTAGCAGTGCTACTGTTCTTTATTGAGGGATACCTTTTTGTTAGTTTTTGTGGCACATAAACCGCACAGTATCGCAGAGCCTGCTCCTCACTTTCACCCATTTCTTGCTGACTTTTCATGTCCACCTCGGTTGTTAAGTCTATCTCCGTTACCCCCTTAAGATTTTGGAAAGTTCCTCCAAAAGCTGCTGGACGAGAAACAACCCTTCCTCAATTTCTCGTTTCATATGTAAATTCTCCAAAAGACTACTCCATCCTTTCAGTAGTTTCTCACTGTATCGTAGCTGATGAAACTGGTGCCACATTTCACTGCGACACTGATCAGTCCATGCTTTGCCGCTAATAACTGAGACAGCTTTTTTCCCACAACTTGCCCGTTAATTGTATCTCACAATTGCTTTGCATTCCGGAACTACGTGAAAAGCGCTAGGTTAGTTAGTTAGTTACATGAGATTTAACGACACACCAACACGTATGTGTTATATAGTGTCAGTCAACTCGATAAAAAGTTCAATGTTTAAATTTATTTTCAAGTTTGGTTCAAGTTTGGTTCCCCTTTAGTCGCCTCTTACGACAGGCGGGAAATACCGTGGGCATATTCTACAACCCCCAGCCCACAGGGGGACAACCAAGGAGGGGCATGCTCGGTTTTGTGGCGCCGACAACCCGCCAGTCGTAGCATGAGTAATAACGGTCTTTCGTGTGCATTTTGTAGGCGATAGTGAGGAACAAACTACTCGCCACACACGACCTCCTCACCCTACCGCGAGGTGACTAATTACCGTCATTGTGCTATTTGACTTCGATCCGTCAACATCATTGACCGGCTTAGTTTAAGCCGGGGTAGTAGCTAGTGTGTGTGTTTCTGCCTGTGGCAGCTTTGTCCACGGCAGTTTATCACCTAATGTGATGAGGCCTTCTTGTGCGGTTTGCACATGTGCTGTACAGAGTAAGACTGGCTTAGGCATAATTGCATAAAGCTAGTAAAGAGGACAGGCATAATTGCGGCGAGCCTCTATTAAATAATTGTTTCATTGTCAAGGATTCCGAGATCTCGACTCCTCGGAAGACTTACCATTTCGAGTCTGAAAATGCCATCAGTTCACAGCAAAAGGCTGATGAATCCCGACCAGCGGAAATAACACCAGAGATGTCGGAATACATAAAGAAAATAATATCGGAGGTACCTAAAGATAGGCCTGAGCTTTTTAAGTGCATCGAAACGGCACATACAAACAAAAAACAAAACTCAAACCGGATCGGACAGAAACACAAAGGCGAAACCATCCACACACCACCAAACCAAACAGAAAATTATGTTCACCACAACAACAGAACCACACACACACACTGACAACCCAAACACCCCACAGACCAACCCCCCCCCCCGGCCACACTGAAAACAAAGCCCCACAAAGACCACACACCCAAAGACAACACCACGCCCGAAGGCAACACCACGCCCGAAGGCAACACCACGCCCGAAGGCAACACCACGCCCGAAGGCAACACCACGCCCGAAGGCAACACTACGCCCGAAGGCAACAGCACTTAAAAAGCACCGGGGCAAAGATAGGCCTGAAAAAGCAGGTGTATTGGAAGAGCCTGAAGTAAAACGGGCAAGGCTTGATACTTCTCACCATGAAGTGTCCAGTATTTTCAATGCGTGTTTTGCTGGGTCTGAGCTAGAGACACCAGAGGATGATATCCTCTTGGATTCGGTTGTTGAACCTTTCCTTGCAGGTGAAAAAGGTCCTGCTCTACCGCCTAAAATTGCGGAATTTATCGGCAAGATGATGACAGAGAAATTATCAGATGATAAACTGAATGAGAAAGTGCAAATTTACAAGCAACCTGAAAATTGTGATCTCTTGCAACCAACACGCATAAACCAAATTATTTGGGACAAAATAAAGCCAGGGACTAGGTCTAAAGAGATAGAGTTCCAAAAGGCGCAATCAGTAATGGTCAAAAGTATGACCTCGTTGGCCATCACTATCAAGGATTTTCTGGATGGTCAGGACTCAAAAAGGCACTGTTCATGAAATGTTTGACAGGTAACTGTAGGTAACCTACAGTTGAATTTTGCTCGAAGAGAGCTAATCAAAACCGATCTCAGTCGAGATTTTGCAACCTTGTGCTCCCAGAATGTGCCAGTTACGAAGTTTTTGTTTGGAGATAAGATCTCCAAGGAACTAAAAGATATTGTAGATGCCAATAAGATGGCTGTGAAAGTCCCGCCAAAGTTTGGTTAGAGTTCTCGTCGGGGCAGAGGAAGCTTCACAGGCAGAGGACCTTTTTAGGCAGAGGGAAGAGTCTCGGCAGGCCCGGAAAAATGGAACAGCCGCTGTGACCAACCCCCAAATCAAGGTGAGGTAGGTTTTCTTTCTGAAATTTTGAATCAGAGTCCTACTATTCACGTAGCAGGTAGATTAAGCATGTTTTTACCCGCTTGGCTTCCCTTGATTTCAGATCAAGAAGTTATCCAAACGGTGAAAGGCCTGAAAATGGAATTCGAGGAAACACCATGCAAGGATCTCGTTTCTCCTCGTTTACATCAAATGCTCTGTACGAGGTAGAGCTTAAAAAGTTACTAGAAAAGGGGTTATCAGAAAGACTTCTAGATCAAAGGTGATTTTGTGTCACCCATTTTCTTTATTCCCAAAAACATGGATGTTACAGATAAATTTTAAATCTGAAGTCACTGAACAAGTTTGTAAAATATCGTCATTTCAAGACGGGTGGTTTGCCAAAAGTTTTATGCTCAATGCGCCCAATGGTATCGGTAGACCTCAAAGACGATTTCCGTTTCAATTGAAATTAATTCCAGGAAGTATCTCACATTTTATTGGAATCATGATTTGTATGAGTAAACATGCCTGCCAAATGGTTTAGCATGTGCACTTCGAATTTTCACGAAATTACTAAAACCCGTGTTTTCGTCGAAATGGCCATACAGTACTTGGTTATATCGATGACATCTTTATTTAGGGTGACACCCTGGCAGAATGTCAGACTCAACGTTCCTTCGCGGGCAGCTTCGCTGCTGGGAAATTCCCTTGCACTCCCTACGGGGTCCTATGCCAGTACCCCGTAAGTGATCGAGTGTGCGTATGGGTGCGCCCATGGTGTGTACTGTCATGATATGTGTATCGGTGTGTCAACAGTTGTGTTTTGTGTGACTCTTCTGTACGCAAAGTTAAGCTTGCTTGAATCTGCACTACTCAAAATGACGTGAGGTAACATGTGCCTCTCAGCTAGGCAATCAATACATTTGATCTAAACCACACAGCAGATAAGGTTGTATTGCTGTAGGGGTGGCTCATCCCAAGTAAGATTAGTCTTCTCAACCGTGTTTTTAGACAATGCCAGTTGTTTTCTCCTGTCTTTCCAAGATAAACATCACGTATTGTTAACAGTTACATCTATCCTGTGTTTATTTCCTTCTAGAAAAGCCTTATAACAATTGGTTGATTCAGAACAGAAATACTTTCCACTTATTTATGCTCAAAATGACAACTTGCACCAAGCGCTTGTGACACTGTCATTCCGAACCACCTTAACTAATCTGACCAATGGTGATCCTCTTTTTGTACGTTTAGGGTCCATCCACCAGAAGGAACAACTGCAGATGTTTCCACTGTTGCTTGCAGAGCACATCACAAACAGTAACGAAGTCATATCTACACTACCAACACCGATGACCTTGAACAATATACAATAGCAACTAGTGGAGGAATACTGCAAGGACTAAACTGATGATGACACACTCGACGCCTAATTGTTTCATTGAGGGCAGACCGGGTGTTGGTTAACCTGTAGTTTTCCTATTTATAAATAGTAATGTGGGGTGGGGAGAGTCGTACATATTAGCCACAGAAATTTGTTTTGTTAGCATAATGTAAGATAAATTTGTAAATAGTTGTAAATATAGTTCATGGTTGTGTTCTTGCCGTTCCAGTTGGGGTCTTTCTGTTTGACAAGTGTCCGTTTCTATGCACTGGAAAAGTACTTGAGACCTTTGGGGATAAAATGCGCACCTTAACACCCCAGGGAGTAACTTATTTGAATTACAGCTAATCAGCCACCTGCAAGCCCATAAACCTCCCCACTTACCAAAAGCCCATGGAAGTCTGCACGTAGCAAATCTAAGAACGGTCACCGGAACATCAGTATTGACATCGATACCCCCCCCCCCCCCATAAAAGCAAATAATCTTGCAATGCTTTTCAATGCAGTCAGCACTGTCTACATAACATAACGTAACAGGTTAAAGGGCAAAGGAGGGCTAAGTCCCCATAAGATGCCCTAAGTCCATACAACCTTAACTGAAAACGGAGCTCCCATAGACCATGTGATATCACTGCTTCCCATAGACCATGTGATATCACTGCTTCACCAGCGTACAGAAGTTGCATTGTTTAAAACGGAAGTCTTATCAAACATACAGTTAAGGCTATGAGCATGGTAGCTCGGTCTCCAATGTTTAGACTTGTTCAGTTTAAAGTGATACATCTGTACCACCTACAAAGTTTCTTGCGAAAGTTGTGAACAAATTTAAAGTCAGATGAAAGTGGACAACCACGCCAATATTTTCGTATCTTTAAAAAAAATCTGTTAAAACCCACTCGTTTAACAAAATTTAATTCGATTGAAGTAACAAATACGTCGTCTTTGTTGAATAGGCTTTGTCTTAAATGACTTATGGGCCAAATTGATACGGTTTAGTACCAGTTAGCAACGTCCACATACACAGGACGCAACTGCACAATATATACAGTAGTATGAGTACTCCGAAAAAAATTGGGGGGGGGGGGGGGGCTATTTGTAGTTAGATGGGATTTAACGGCACACCAACAGCAATGTGTTATATAGTGTCAACTAGATAAAGACAGTTCGAATTCAGTTTCAAATATTGTTCAAATACAGTGCAAGTCCTCCCCTTTTAGTCGCCTCTTACGACAGGCGGGGAATACCGTGGGCATATTTGTTAGTAAATTAGATGAAATTTCACGACACGCCAAAACAAATGTGTTAAATAGTGTCAAGCGAAGTTTAAATACAGTGTCAGTCCTTCCCTTTAGTCGCCTCTTACGACAGGCCGGAAATACCGTGGGCATATTCTACAACCCCCAGCCCACAGGTGGCTCAACCATGGAGGAGCTTGCTCGGTTTGTGGCGCCGACAACCCGCCAGCCGTGGGATGAGTAATATCGGTCTTATGTGCGCATTTTATGGTCGGGAACAAACTACTCGCCACACACGACCTCACCCAACCTGGATGCAGTTTAACGTCATACCCAGGACGGGTGGGCATATTTTACAACCCGCAGCCCACAGGGGTCCAACCATGGAGGGGGCAGGGGTTGCTCGGTTTTGTGGCGCCGACAACCCGCCAGTCATGGAATGAGTAAAAACGGTATCATACGCGCGTTTTATAGGCGAGAGTTGCGGACAAGCTACTCGCCATGCACTACCTCCTCACCCCATCTGGATGCAGTTTAACTAGTTACCCATGACGGTAACTATCATGTGTAAATAGTTGTAAATAGTTCATAGTTGCGTTTTTACCGGTCTGGTTTAGGGTTTTTCTGTTTGACAAGTATTTGTTTCTATGCACTTAAAAAGCACACTCCGAAAAAGGGGGGGGGGGGTATTACACGCTCGAACCATGCGTATGTTATCCACGCGAGGTATTCTAATTCTCGTAACTGTCAGAAAACCGGTCTTAGCGACGGTATAAAAACCATTCTCAAATGATTTCTGGACAATCAGAGTGCAGGAAATCAATAGAATTGTTTATTAATGCAAATTAAATCAGCCAATGAAGTTAATGTGGTACATTTCACTGTCAGAAAAGTGGGGATATTTATTCAAAGAACCATACGTGACATTAAAAAGAGGTTCTCATACCTATGTCACACTGAAGCCTAAGAAAATCATTCAAGCGAAAATCGACAGTACTCACTGCTCTTTCATCAATGTGCTACCCATATAACCACAGAGATGTATTTTTTTTTTTTTGTTCCTCAGGAAGCAAACAGAAATCTTCAAAGTACTGTTACTGTCCATATTGTGACAACGTGCAGAAAAACTACCCCGCCACTGTTAGAAGAAGCATAACGATGAGCTACTTGTTGCTAAAGTATTTCACGCCTGTCGTTAGAGGCGACTAAAGGGAAGGACGAGCCGTATTTAAACTTGTTGACACTATTTAACACATTCGTATTGGTGTGTCGTTAACCCTCATCTAACTGACTAACTGACCGACGGACGGACCGACCCTTTCATAAATCTCATCTGACTGACTGACTGACTGACTGACTGACTGACTGACTGACTGACTGACTGACTGACTGACTGACTGAGTGGACTGGACTGACTGACTGAGTGGACTGGACTGACTGACTGAGTGGACTGGACTGACTGGCTGGCTGACTGACCCTTTCATAAAGAGTGGCAAAAAAGGCAATTCCAGTCCCTCTGTACCGACCTCCCCCACAATGCTCCCCTGAGTGTTCTAGTCTTTGCAAAATAATTCAAATATAGCTACCAGGACGAACTTCAGAGAGCGTATTGGACGCAGGACTCAGCAAGAGTGCATCCAATTGTTACATACTTCCACTGTGGCAGTGCCCGCAAATTCCAGCAGAGAGTTTAATGTTCATCAGCGAGAATCTTGTCCACGATTTTCATTTCCGCGAAAAAAAAGTGAAGTAATGTCAATGAAACAGCATAGTGTCTTCAGTAAAATGTGTTCTTCCACATATTTGTTTTAAATTTCAACGCAGCCAAAAAATGCATAGTCAACATGTTTAATTATACCTTTTTTCCTTGTCATATCACAGCTCCTTCTAGGTCTCCTAGGTATGTGCTGCTTGAAAGTTTGAAGTGGGAGCAGTCATGTCCACTCCATATACTTAATACATACAGTACATTATTGTAATGCTCTGATTTGGTGCGTTTTGTATACATGTACGTACGTCCACTGGCACCGGCTGTGTCTGTATACAGGTGTGTGTAGATGTGCACACTGCAGCTAGCTATAGTCGATATACATGCTTGCTACTAAATTTATACCACAACGTCACTTGGTGGGCACTGAACAGAAACTTCGTCTGCAGGGTGGAGGGGAGCTTTTTAAGTACATAGAAACAGGCAGTTCGGAACAAAGAACCCAAACCGGCCCGGAGAAAAACGTAACCGACAACCACCCATAGAATCGCCAACATGCTCTCACCATCCACACCCAGCAAAGGAAAAGAAAGGGTCTTTGCCACCGACAACAAACAGAAAACACCACCATCATCAACGATCACAACAACACAAGGCCAAAAACAACACACGCCCAAAGGCAACAAACACGCATGCAACAAAAACAATAACTCCCAAAGAAATCGAACGAGCCCGGCGGAGGATCGGGAACATCCACTCTCTTCGGGAACCCAAACTGAACGGGGCAAATACAGGCCGCACCTTGCCCAAGGGTGCCCCGGAGGCAGTTATGGCAAAGGGTAACCCCATTATCCCCACGTTTAAACAAGCTCCACGATCGTCTGCAAAGGTAATCAAAGCTTGTATGTTCACAGGGCATGTGCAAAATACTCAACTGCGCCCTTTCTTTCATCTTTGTAAGGTTTAAAGGCTAGTTACATATTCTGTTCATATATTTGTCACTAACTTACAAGCATTGCCATTAGGCCTACCTTCTTTTGCTATCCTAACATAGGTTATCTATGTGCACTGCTATTGAGCCTAGCCCATACTCTCACAGGTCTCTGAGTCTGAAGAAGGCAGCCATTCCGGGATTTGGCTTGAAGTTTATAACAAACTGGTACCAATTTTCACCAAAAGAGCTAGTAACTGGTGCCTTAAGTTAGGTCTAACGTTTGGCCTATGAAGTTTGGGTTTTAGCCTAGCCTAGGCAAGGCATGGCTCTTAGCATAACTGTGCTTTACATTACAGAGCACAGCCAAAGCACTTACCTCAACCATATCTTCTGATGTACAACAAGGGCTATTTACTAGTAGGTAGGCCCTATACTTTAAAGCCTAGGCCTAGGCAAAAGGTCTTTAAAATGTGCTGCAAGTTGAATGGTGTTAAAACATAACAGTGATCCAGAAAATAATGCTGGAAACTGGATCAAAGAAATCAAGCCAATTGGTATGAAGTAGTCTTTGGGAAAGACAAGGTATTTATGTTGATCCAACTTAGTGAACCTTAACACATAGGCTACACAGTATGTTAATTAAGCTTAGGGTTTTTTGTAATTTGTTTCAGAAAAGTGGGGATATTTATTCAAAGAACCAAACGTGATATTAAAAAGAGGTTTTTATACCTATGTGAAACTGAAGCCTAAGAAAATCAGTGAAGTAAAAATCGACAGTACTCACTGCTCTTTCGTCAATGTGCTACCCATATAACACCAGAGTTGTACTTTTTTTTTCCTCAGGAAGCAAACAGAAATCTTCATTGAAGACTTGCAGAGAGAAAACCTCACCTCCGTTTTTGACTGTGTAAGTACAAAGTACTGTTACTGTCCATATTGTGACAAAGTGCAGAAAAACTACCCCGCCACTGTAAGAAGAAGCATAACGATGAGCTACTTGTTACTAACGTTTCAAGTATTTCACTTTGACAACCATCAGCTAATTAGAGAGAAATGGCTGCTACTTCGCAATATGGAAAACCACAAACACAATGCCCTTTTCTATCAAGGTGAGGCAGACGATCTTGTTATACGTGAAGGGCCCTTTGATACTCATAACAGAAGATTCAGCTTACATGAATATGCCTTGTGGTAATTGTTTACGCTACTTTCAGAAGGATTTCCTCTGGATTCTTAAGAGATCTTTGAAAGTTAGGGAAAGCACCTCACAGCGTTATCTTGCTCAAACCATAAGAGGGCAGAATGCTGATCCCTCAACAAAAAAGTAGGTTTCAAGTGAACTTAACGACTGTGTCCATAGCATGACATCGGATAAATCGTCTCTGACCACAAGGAATGACGGAGATATACTGAAACTTGGAACAGAATACCCTCAGCGTGAGCAATTTAGAATGAAAATCATTGAAAAAGTTTTGCACCGCGGCAGAGAACAAGACCTGATACAGCATCTTTTAATGTGGTAGTCAACTGTGCCACACTGTTATCTGGATTTATGAATTTGGTTAGTTAGATGGGAGCATCTTTCATAAATAGCCCTCTGGGGGTTCTAGAATATATTCACGGTATTTCCCGGCTGTCGTTAGAGGCTCACCGACGGACGGACCGACCCTTCCATAAATCTCATCTGACTGACTGACGGACGGACCGACCAACCCTTTCATAAAACTCATCTGACTGACGGATGGACGGGCCGACCCACCGACCGACCCTTTCATAAAGAGTGGCAAAATAGGCAAGTCCAGTACCTCTGTACCAACCTCCCCCACAATGCTTACCTGAGTGTTCTAGTCTTTGCCAAATAATTCAAATGTGTTACCAGGACGAACTTCAGAGAGCATATTTGATGCAGAACTCAGCAACAGTGCATCCAATTGTTACATACGTCCACTGTGTCAGTTTCCGCAAATTCCAGCAGAGAGTTTAATATTCATCAGCGAGAATCTTCTCCACGATTTTCATTTCCGCGAAAAAAAATGTAAAGTTATGTCAATGAAACAGCATAGTGTCTTCAGTAAAATGTGTACTTCCACATATTTTTTTTTAAATTTCAATGCAGATAAAAATGCATAGTTGACATGTTTAATTATGATACCCTTCTTCCTTGTCATATCATAGCTCCTAGGCCATTCTGTATGTGCTGCTTGAAAGTCGAAAGTGGAAGCAGTCATGTCCACTCCATATACTTAGTGCATACAGTTCACTATTATAATGCTCTGATTTAGTGCAAGTTTTGTATAGATGTACGTACGTCCATTGGCACCGGCTGTGTCTGTATGCAAGTGTGTGTAGATGTGCACACTGCAGCTAGGTTATAGTCGATATACATGCTTGCTACTAAATTTACACCATAATGTAACTTGTTGGGCACTGAACAGAACGATCATCTGCAAAGGTAATCAAAGCTTGTATATTCACAGTGCATGTGCAAAATACTCAACTGCGCCCTTTCTTACATCTTTGTAAGGTTTAAAGGTTAGTTGCCTATTCCGTTCATATATTTGTCACTAACTCAGAGGCATTGCCATTAGGCCTACCTTCTTTTACTATACTAACATAGGTTATGTATGTGCACTGCTATTGAGCCTAGCCAATACCGTCACAGGTCTCTGACTCTGAAGAAGACAGCCGATCCGGGATTTGGCTTGAAGTTTATAACAAACTGGTACCAATTTTCACCAAAAGAGCTAGGAATTGGTGGCTAAGTTAGGCCTTACCTAGCTAGGCCTAACGTTTGCCCTTTGAAGTTTTGGCCTAGGCCTAGCCTAAGCAAAGCATGGTTCTTAGCCCAAATGTGCTTTACATTACAGAATGTAGTGAATTGCTTTTCCAAGTTGTTTTTTACTGCATATTTATGTTGATCCATCAATACTCATCATGGCAAGCTCATCAATGAATATTGATGAGCAGCTGACCACTAAATTGTCAGCTGGAAAATTTCACTGTTTTTGTGTGCCTCCCAATGCACCTGTCTGCAATTAGCAGAACACATGGTCTTGACATCTCTGAGGCTACAGACAGGAGTGCTGGTCAGAAGAGTACTGAGAAATTGTATATATCTAAAGTCATCAACAAACAAGTATATTTGGAGTAATTATTTGTACAGCTATATATCCACCTACATTAGAAATTAAAATTAAACTGGTCTAAGGTCACCTATTACTAGTGAGCTCACCAGTAGGTATATAGGTAGACTTAGGCCTACTAGAGCGTAGCTTGTTTGTATAGGACCTTGTAAATATTGCAAGCATAGACCAAACTCAAATTGCTCCACCAGAAGCGGAGCCTATACAGTACTCGCGCCTGGTCCAGGCACCACTCCAGAGCTCTGGACACAGACCCCTCCACCCAGTCCCTCAGGTAGGGCGAGTCATTGGCAGTGTTTGCTCCATAACTCCGCCCTTAGCCTGGGAGACTGGCTTGTTTGGATCTGGTCCTGCTGCTAGCAAGCACTAGGCACCTGGCTTCTGAACTTTACTATTTTATCACTTACTCTAAAAGAACACAGCCAAGGCAATTTCCTTAGCCATATGTTCTGATGTACAACAAGGGCTACTATTTACTAGTAGGTAGGCCCTATACTTTAAAGCCTAGGCCCTAGGCAAAAGGCCTCTAAAATGTGCTGCAAGTTGAATGGTTTTAAAACATAATAGTGAGTCACAAAATAATACTGGACACTGGATCAAGAAATCAAGCCAATTGGTATGAAGTACGTTTTGGGAAAGACAAGGTATTAATGTTAATCCATCTTAGTGAACCCTAACACATAGGCTGTACAGTATGTTAAGCTTAGGGTCTTTTTATAATTTGTTTCAGAAAAGTGGGGATATTTATTCAAACAAGCAAACGTGATATTAAAAAGAGATTCTCATACCTATGTGAAACTGAAGCCTAAGAAAATCATTGAAGTGAAAATCGAAAGTACTCACTGCTCTTTCATCAATGTGCTACCCATATAACCACAAAGATGTATTTTTTTTTTTTTTTTGTTCCTCGGGAAGCAAAGAGAAATATTCACTGAAGATTTGCAGAGAAAACCTCACCTCCGTTTTTGACTGTAAGTACAAAGTACTGTTACTGTCCATATTGTGACAAAGTGCAGAAAAAACTACCCCGCCACTGTTAGAAGAAGCATAACGATGAGCTACTTGTTGCTAAAGTTTCAAGTATTCCACTTTGACAACCATCAGCTAATTAGAGAGAAATGGCTGCTACTTCACAATATGGGAAACCACAAACACAATGCCCTTTTCTATCAAGGTGAGGCAGACGATCTTGGTTTACGCAAAGGGCCCTTTCATACTCTTAATGAAAGATTCAGCTTACATGAATATGCCTTGAAGTAATTGTTTACGCTACTTTCAGAAGGATTTCCTCTGGATTCTTAAGAGATCTTTGAAAGTTAGGGAAAGCAGCTCACAGCCGTTATCTTGCTCAAACCATAAGAGGGAAGAATGCTGATCCCTCAACAAAAAGTAGGTTTCAAGTGAACTTAAGGACTGTGTCCATAGCATGACATCGGATAAATAGTCCCTGACCACAAGGAATGACGGAGATATATTGAAAATTGGACAGAATACCCTCAGCGTGAGCAATTTAGAATAAAAGTCATTGAAGAAGTTTGGCACCGTGGCAGAGAACAAGACCTGATACAGTATGTTTTAATGTGGTTGTCAACTGTGCCACACTGTTATCTGGATTTATGAATTTGGTTAGGTAGATGGGAGCATCTCTTTCATAAATAGCCCCCTGGGGGCTCTGTTTGTAGAATATGCCCCGGTATTTCCCGCCTGTCGTTAGAGGCGACTAAAGGGAAGGGCGAGCCGTATTTAAACTTTTTGACACTATTTAAAACATTCGTGTTTCTGTCGTTAAATCTCATCTAACTGACTGACTGACCGACCGACCGACGGACCGACCCTTTCATAAATCTCATCTGACTGACTGACTGACTGACTGACGGACGGACGGACGGACGGACGGACGGACGGACGCCCCTTTCATAAAACTCATCAAAGTGACTGACTGACTGACTGACGGACCGACCGACCGACCGACTTTTTCCTAAAGAGTGGCAAAATAGGCAAGTCCAGTCTCTCTGTGCCAACCTTCCCCACAATGCTTACCTGAGTGTTCTAGTCTTTGAAAAATATTACAAATGTAGCTACCAGGACGAACTTCAGAGAGCGTATACGACGCAGGACTCGGCAACAGTGCATCCAATTGTTACATACTTCCACTGTGGCAGGTGTCCGTAAATTCCAGCAGAGAGTTTAATGTTCATCAGCGAGAATCTTGTCCACGATTTTCAAAATGTGAAGTTATGTCAATGAAACAACATAGTGTCTTCAGTAAAATGTGTACTTCCACATAATTTGTTTAAATTTCAATGCAGCTAAAAATGCATAGTCTACATGTTTATTTATGATACCCTTTTTCCTTGTCATATCATAGCTTCTAGCTCATTCTGTATGTGCTGCTCGAAAGTCGAAAGTGGATGCAGTCATGCCCACTCCATATTCTAAGTACATACAGTACACTATTACAATGCTCTGATTTAGTGCAAGTTTTGTATACATGTACGTACGTCCATTGGCACCGGCTGTGTCTGTATGCAAGTGTGTGTAGAAGTGGACACTCCAGCTAGCTATAGTCGATATACATGTTTGCTACTAAATTTATACCCATAACGTAACTTGGTGGGCATTGAACAGAACGATCGTCTGCAAAGATTATGAAAGCTTGTATATTCACAGGGCGTGTGCAAAATACTCAACTGCGCCCTTTCCTACATCTTTGAAAGGTTTAAAGGTTAGTTACATATTGTGTTCATATATCTGTCACTAACTTAGAGACATTGCCATTAGGCCTACCTTCTTTTACTATCCTAACATGGGTTATGTATGTGCACTGCTTTTGAGCCTAGCCCATACTCTCACAGGTCTCTGAGTCAGAAGGCAGCTGCTCCGTGATTTGGCTTGAAGTTTATAACAAACTGGTACCAATTTTCACCAAAAGAGCTAGGAATTGGCGCCTTAAGTTAGGCCTTACCTAGCTAGGCCTAACGTTTGGCCTAGGCCTAGCCTAGGCAAGGCTCTTAGCCTGAATGTGCTTTACCTCACCGAGTACAGCCAAGACACTTTCCTTAGCCATATGTTCTACTAGGGCTACTATTTACTAGTAGGTAGGCCCAATACTTTAAAGCCTAGGCGTAGGCGAAAGGCCTCTAAAATGCGCTGCAAGTTCAATGGTGTCAAAACAATAGTGAGCCACAAAATAATGCTGGACACTGGATCAAAGAAATCAAGCCAATTGGTATGAAGTAGGTTTGGGGAAAGACAAGGTGTTAATGTTGATCCAACTTAATGAACCTTAACAGATAGGCTATACAGTATGTTAAGCTTAGGGTGTTTTTGCAATTTGTTTCATCTAAATATGATAAACAAATTAGCCCATTTGGGCCTTATGAAATCTTAAAAATCCAGGGGCACTGCCCCTGGACCCACGCCAGGGCGTTGCTCCTGGACCCCACCAGGGGCGGAAAGGCGGGCCCACCCGTAAGAGTTCGCGCTGACTGACGCCTTGGGCGTCAGTACGCTACATACCCATTCAGAAGTTCAGTGATTTTCGGTTTCGATGATAAAAGAAACCTATGCATTCATGATGGCGTGTGTGTATGTATGTGTGTGTGTGTGCTGCTTGAAAGTCGAAAGTGGAAGCAATCATGTCCACTCCATTTACTAAGTACATACAGTACACTATTACAATGCTCTGATTTTGTGCAAGTTTTGTATACATGTACGTACGTCCATTGGCACCGGCTGTGTCTGTATGCAAGTGTGTGTAGAAGTGCACACTGCAGCTAGCTATAGTCGATATACATGTTTGCTACTAAATTTATACCCATAACGTAACTTGGTGGGCATTGAACAGAACGATCGTCTGCAAAGATTATGAAAGCTTGTATATTCACAGGGCGTGTGCAAAATACTCAACTGCGCCCTTTCCTACATCTTTGAAAGGTTTAAAGGTTAGTTACATATTGTGTTCATATATCTGTCACTAACTTAGAGACATTGCCATTAGGCCTACCTTCTTTTACTATCCTAACATGGGTTATGTATGTGCACTGCTTTTGAGCCTAGCCCATACTCTCACAGGTCTCTGAGTCAGAAGGCAGCTGTTCCGTGATTTGGCTTGAAGTTTATAACAAACTGGTACCAATTTTCACCAAAAGAGCTAGGAATTGGCGCCTTAAGTTAGGCCTTACCTAGCTAGGCCTAACGTTTGGCCTAGGCCTAGCCTAGGCA
The DNA here is from genome assembly GCA_029531755.1 of Holothuria leucospilota. Taxonomy (NCBI): domain Eukaryota; kingdom Metazoa; phylum Echinodermata; class Holothuroidea; order Aspidochirotida; family Holothuriidae; genus Holothuria; species Holothuria leucospilota. Next base: position 21,069,443 of record CM055961.1, on the reverse strand, counting down.
AGGCTCTTAGCCTGAATGTGCTTTACCTCACCGAGTACAGCCAAGACACTTTCCTTAGCCATATGTTCTACTAGGGCTACTATTTACTAGTAGGTAGGCCCAATACTTTAAAGCCTAGGCGTAGGCGAAAGGCCTCTAAAATGCGCTGCAAGTTCAATGGTGTTAAAACAATAGTGAGCCACAAAATAATGCTGGACACTGGATCAAAGAAATCAAGCCAATTGGTATGAAGTAGGTTTGGGGAAAGACAAGGTGTTAATGTTGATCCAACTTAATGAACCTTAACAGATAGGCTATACAGTATGTTAAGCTTAGGGTGTTTTTGCAATTTGTTTCATCTAAATATGATAAACAAATTAGCCCATTTGGGCCTTATGAAATCTTAAAAATCCAGGGGCACTGCCCCTGGAGCCACGCCAGGGCGTTGCTCCTGGACCCCACCAGGGGCCGGAAGGCGGGCCCACCCGTAAGAGTTCGCGCTGACTAACGCCTTGGGCGTCAGTATGCTACATACCCATTCAGAAGTTCAGTGATTTTCGGTTTCGATGATAAGAGAAACCTATGCATTCATGATGGCGTGTGTGTATGTATGTGTGTGTGTGTGCTGCTTAAAAGTCGAAAGTGGAAGCAATCATGTCCACTCCATTTACTAAGTACATACAGTACACTATTACAATGCTCTGATTTAGTGCAAGTTTTGTATACATGTACGTACGTCCATTGGCACCGGCTGTGTCTGTATGCAAGTGTGTGTAGAAGTGCACACTGCAGCTAGCTATAGTCGATATACATGTTTGCTACTAAATTTGTACCCATAACGTAACTAGGTGGGCACTGAACAGAACGATCGTCTGCAAGGGTTATGAAAGCTTGTATATTCACAGGGCGTGTGCAAAATACTCAACTGCGCCCTTTCCTACATCTTTGTAAGGTTTAAGGCTAGTTACATATTCTGTTCATATATCTGTCACTAACTTAGAGACATTGCCATTAGGCCTACCTTCTTTTACTATCCTAACATAGGTTATGTATGTGCACTGCTATTGAGCCTAGCCCATACTCTCACAGGTCTCTGAGTCAGAAGGCAGCTGTTCCGTGATTTGGCTTGAAGTTTATAACAAACTGGTACCAATTTTCACCAAAAGAGCTAGGAACTGGCGCCTTAAGTTAGGCCTTACCTAGCTAGGCCTAACGTTTGGCCTAGGCCTAGCCTAGGCAAGGCTCTTAGCCTAAATGTGCTTTACCTCACCGAGCACAGCCAAGACACTTTCCTTAGCCATATGTTCTACTAGGGCTACTATTTACTAGTAGGTAGGCCCAATACTTTAAAGCCTAGGCGTAGGCGAAAGGCCTCTAAAATGCGCTGCAAGTTCAATGGTGTTAAAATAATAGTGAGCCACAAAATAATGCTGGACACTGGATCAAAGAAATCAAGCCAATTGGTATGAAGTAGGTTTGGGGAAAGACAAGGTGTTAATGTTGATCCAACTTAATGAACCTTAACAGATGGGCTATACAGTATGTTAAGCTTAGGGTGTTTTTGCAACTTGTTTCATCTAAATAATGATAAACAAATTAGCACTTTTGAAATCTTAAAAATCCAGGGGCACTGCCCCTAGACCTACGCCAGGGCGTTGCTCCTGGACCCCACCAGGGGCGGAAAGGCGGGCCCACCCGTAAGAGTTCGCGCTGACTGACGCCTACGGCGTCAGTATGCTACATACCCATTCAGAAGTTCAGTGATTTTTGGTTTCAATGATTAGAGAAACCTATGCATTCATGATGGCGTGTGTGTGTGTATGTGTGTGTGTTTGTGACACTTTGCTCGTTAACACGATATCTCAAGAAGGGAAACTCTGACAGTTCTCAAACTTGGTACACAGATGCCCCATATTGAGAGGAAGAACCCTATTGTTTTTGGTGGAGGTCAAAGGTCACCTGGGGCCACCGGGGGTTAAACTCTGAAAACCTTGTTAACACAATATCTTGAGGTAGGAAGCTTGGATGAATTTCATACTTTGTATGTAGATGCGTTTTGGTATGAGGAAGAACCCTATCATTTTTGGTGGAGGTGAAAGGTCATCTGTGGTCAAACCCTGAAAACTTCGTTAACACGATATCTCAAGGAGGGAAATTCTGAGTTCTCAAACTTGGCACATAGATGCCCCATATTGAGAGGAAGAACCCTATCATTTTTGGTGGAGGTGAAAGGTCATCTAGGGTCACCGGGGGTCAAACCCTGAAAACTTCGTGAACACGATATCTCAAGAAGGGAAACTGACAGTTCTCAAACTTGGTACATAGATGCCCCATATTGAGAGGAAAAACCCTATTGTTTTTGGTGGGGGTCAAAAGTCACCTGCTGTCACCGGGTATCAAACTTCGAAAACCTTGTTAACACAATCTCTCCAGGTAGGAAGCCTGGATGAATTTCATACTTTGTATGTAGATGTGTTATGGTACGAGGAAGAACCCTGTCATTTTTGGTGGAGGTGAAAGGTCATCTGGGGTCACTGGGGTTCAAACCCTGAAAATCTTGTTAACACAATAACTTGATTAACAAAGTTTGGCTGAATTTCATACTTTGTATGTAGATGTGTTATGCTAAGAGGAAGAACCCTATCATTTTTGGTGGAGGTCAAAGGTCATCTGGGGTCACCGGGGGTGAAACACTGAAAATCTGGTTAACACAGTATCTCAAGGTAGGAAGCTTGAATAAGTTTCATACTTTGTATGTAGATGCGTTATAGTAAGAGGAAGAATCCTATTATTTTTTGAAAAGGTAAAAGTGCATTTGGGGTCAATGGGGGTTTAACTCTGAAAATCTTGTTAACACAATATCTCCAGGTAGGAAGCGTGGATAGATTTCATACTTAGTATGTAGATGCATTATAGTGAGAAGATGAATCCTGTTTTTGGTGGAGGTCAAAGGTCATCTGGGGTCACCAGGGGTCAATGTCTGAAAACCTTGTCAAGACGATGTCTCCAGGTAGGAAGCTTGAATAGATTTCATACATGGTAAATTCGATGTGTTATAGTGAGAAGCCCCTGCGGGTTCGGGGGTGTAGAATTGGCCCGCTGCTTTCTCGGCATGTCGTAAGAGGCGACTAAAGGGACAACTCGTTTGCCGTGAGTTGCGACCCGTGTCGGTGGAGGAGAGGGTCCTGGTGGTTGAGTGAAGGCTATGACTGCGGTCTGGTCTTAGCAACACACCACTTTGGCCTCAAATTCACCTAGTCGGGAGGTTGAATAGGCCTGGTTCAACCAATCGGCTGGTGGCGTCTTGCCCTGAGGTTCCACTTAACTGCTTTGAAACACTGCTTAAATAACATAGCACTGACTTTTCATGTTCTCATCAACAAGCGGATTTTTCCCATGTATACCAGAGAAGTGGTTCTCTTAGAAGGCGGCTGCTTAATCAGGTCAATCGGGGTTATTGATTCATTAATGGCCTTGAGTATATCACTGGTGTATCCCTGGCATCGGTTTGTGATGTTTTCTTTTTCCACTTACCTTTGATGTCCCCTTGTTGGGCTCCATGGTGGGTGGGGAGCACCGGTGATGAAGTTTAATACTTTTTACTATGGATTCCTCAAACTCTGGTAAACTTGCTACCAAACGTTTCAGGAGTGACTCTGGGTCCAGCTCTGACCCAGAAGCTACTCCTAACTGGCCTAGATTCCTGGTCGTCTCCAGTAGTGGTGACGACAAGACCCTTTCAAACTTGTCACCGTTTGCTGTCAACAAAGCAATTGAAGGTATCGTTGGCACCCCAAAATCAGTAAAGAGGCTTCGCTCTGGCGATCTCCTTGTTGAGGTAAACTTTTTCGTTGACGTTCCAGTTCGTGTGACCCCTCACAGGTCACTTAACAGTTCAAAAGGTGTTATTAGATGCCTGGATATCAAGAACTGCTCTGATGAGGAGATTCTTGATAACCTGGCATCTCAACACGTAAGTCACCTCCACCGCATTTCAGTGGTAAGGGAGGGTGTAAGGAAGCCCACCGGCACCTTCATCCTAACCTTCAATACCCCCAAACCCCCCGAAAACACTGAAGATTGACTTCTTGCAGGTCAGGGTGGAGATTTACATCCCTAACCCTGTCCGCTGCTTTAATTGCCAACGGTACGGCCATTTTAAGACCAGTTGTAACAGGCCAGCAACCTGCGAAAAATGTGGCCAAGAGGGGCATTCCGGTGACACCTGTGAGGGATCACCCCGATGTGTTAACTGTGAGGGCTGCCATCCTGCCAACAGCAAAACTTGTCCAAAGTGGGTTCAGGAGAAACAAATACAGAAAATCAAAGCCTCCAGCAACATCTCATACAAAGAGGCCAGGGAAACTTTTCTGTCTCAGGACTCACAGCTGAAGAGCTATGCTGGAGTTGTGAAGACAGCAAAAGTCTCCACTGGAACACAAACAGATATGACCTGGCCCAGGGGCAGCAGCTTCCCCAAACCCACTGCGGACACGTTTACAAAATCACCAAACCAGTCTTCGGCCACCAAGACAATACAGACCATGACAGCACCAACAGCAGTATCACAAAAATCTACACCCCCACAAAAGAAACCAACACCACCACCGAAACCAACGACGAAAAAACAGCAGAAACCAACAACAGAATCAGCAACAGCTAAAAGCACACCTAGATTGAAAATACAGACAAAACAAAGCAAAGGGTCTGACGACCCTATCAAATTGTACAATAAATTTGGAGCGTTAGAGGGGAGAGAGGGAGAAGATGAGTTGATGGAGCTCAGTGGCCAGGATCTTCGTTCTGGATCAGGGGGCTCCGCCAGCTCTGCCAAGAAGCCGCAGATTTCCAAAGGATGACCCTTGGGAGAGCTGCGGCTATAATCCAGTGGAATTGTAGAGGACTTAGACCAAATTACGAGGAGATCAAATGCTTCATAGCGGGCTGGTCTCCTTTGATAGTCTGCCTTCAGGAGACTTTCCTTCGGGACTCAGACCAACTCACATTTAAAGGGTATGACATGTATAACAAAACTGTTGTATCTCCCATTGACAATAGAGCAATTGGGGGATCTTCCATATTGGGTAACAAAACGGTTCCACACTCCACCATACGTCTGAATACTAATTTACAGGCTGTGGCTATTCGAACCACTCTTCCCCGCACTGTCACTGTGTGTTCTGTGTACATTCCGCCGAGATATAACCTGAGAAGAGATGATATGGACACGCTCACTGGACAACTGCCCACCCCATTCCTACTTTTGGGAGACTTCAATGCACACAGTGACATGTGGGGTTGTACTGACACCAATCAGATGGGCAGACTGATGGAATCTGTGATTGCTGCTTCGGATCTATGCCTTTTGAATGACGGGTCTTTTACCTACATCCATCCGGCCTCTGGATCTCGTTCAGCGATTGATCTCTCGGTCTGCTGCCCGATAATTCTGATGGACCTTCAGTGGAGGGTGCACGATGACCAGTGTGGAAGTGACCACTACCCCCTTTTAATGGATATTGTCCACCCAATGCCCGAAGAGAGAGTCTCCAGGTGGCAACTCCAAAAAGCTGACTGGTCTGAATGTAGCGATCTTTGCAGAAACACCATCGTCAAGGACGCTTTTAATAATGTAGAAGACCAGATCTCTCACTTTACACAACTTTTGGTGAAGATCGCTTCCAGGGCTATTCCTAAGTCCTCTGCAAATCCACGTAGTAAATACAAGCCGTGGTTTAACACGGATTGCGAAGAAGCGATTAAAAATCGCAAAAAGGCCCTTAATTTCTTTAAGAAACACAAAGCCTCCAGCAACATCTCATACAAAGAGGCCAGGGAAACTTTTCTGTCTCAGGACTCACAGCTGAAGGGCTATGCTGGAGTTGTGAAGACAGCAAAAGTCTCCACTGGAACACAAACAGATATGACCTGGCCCAGGGGCAGCAGCTTCCCCAAACCCACTGCGGACACGTTTACAAAATCACCAAACCAGTCTTCGGCCACCAAGACAATACAGACCATGACAGCACCAACAGCAGTATCACAAAAATCTACACCCCCACAAAAGAAACCAACACCACCACCGAAACCAACAACGAAAAAACAGCAGAAACCAACAACAGAATCAGCAACAGCTAAAAGCACACCTAGATTGAAAATACAGACAAAACAAAGCAAAGGGTCTGACGACCCTATCAAATTGTACAATAAATTTGGAGCGTTAGAGGGGAGAGAGGGAGAAGATGAGTTGATGGAGCTCAGTGGCCAGGATCTTCGTTCTGGATCAGGGGCTCCGCCAGCTCTGCCAAGAAGCCGCAGATTTCCAAAGGATGACCCTTGGGAGAGCTGCGGCTATAATCCAGTGGAATTGTAGAGGACTTAGACCAAATTACGAGGAGATCAAATGCTTCATAGCGGGCTGGTCTCCTTTGATAGTCTGCCTTCAGGAGACTTTCCTTCGGGACTCAGACCAACTCACATTTAAAGGGTATGACATGTATAACAAAACTGTTGTATCTCCCATTGACAATAGAGCAATTGGGGGATCTTCCATATTGGGTAACAAAACGGTTCCACACTCCATCATACGTCTGAATACTAATTTACAGGCTGTGGCTATTCGAACCACTCTTCCCCGCACTGTCACTGTGTGTTCTGTGTACATTCCGCCGAGATATAACCTGAGAAGAGATGATATGGACACGCTCACTGGACAACTGCCCACCCCATTCCTACTTTTGGGAGACTTCAATGCACACAGTGACATGCGGGGTTGTACTGACACCAATCAGATGGGCAGACTGATGGAATCTGTGATTGCTGCTTCGGATCTATGCCTTTTGAATGACGGGTCTTTTACCTACATCCATCCGGCCTCTGGATCTCGTTCAGCGATTGATCTCTCGGTCTGCTGCCCGATAATTCTGATGGACCTTCAGTGGAGGGTGCACGATGACCAGTGTGGAAGTGACCACTACCCCCTTTTAATGGATATTGTCCACCCAATGCCCGAAGAGAGAGTCTCCAGGTGGCAACTCCAAAAAGCTGACTGGTCTGAATGTAGCGATCTTTGCAGAAACACCATCGTCAAGGACGCTTTTAATAATGTAGAAGACCAGATCTCTCACTTTACACAACTTTTGGTGAAGATCGCTTCCAGGGCTATTCCTAAGTCCTCTGCAAATCCACGTAGTAAATACAAGCCGTGGTTTAACACGGATTGCGAAGAAGCGATTAAAAATCGCAAAAAGGCCCTTAATTTCTTTAAGAAACACCCAAGTAATGTAAATCTTAGGAAATCACCTCAATGCCCGTGCCAGAGCACGGCGCATCATTAAAGTCAGCAAGCGGGAGTCATGGAAACAGTATATTTCAAAACTAAATTCCTCCACCCCTGTCAAAAAAGCATGGGACATGGTTAGAAAAATCAGTGGGAAGCAGCTTAACTCTAAGATTCTACATATAACCAAACCAGACGGTCACAAATGCACAGAAAGGGCAGATATTGCCAATTTGCTTGCTGACGAGTTTGAATATAACTCTTCAAGCAACCACTATTCCCAAACCTTTCAGGTTTTCCAATATACCGTTGAAAAACAGAAATTGAACTTCACCTCGGATAACTCTGAGGACTACAACAGCCTCTTTCACATCAAGGAATTGCGCATTGCTCTCGAAAGAAGCAATGACACTGCCACTGGCCCAGATGAAGTTCACTATCAGTTCCTCAAAATTGCGCATTGCTCCCGAAAGAAGCAATGACACTGCCACTGGCCCAGATGAAGTTCACTATCAGTTCCTCAAACACCTTCCTGATAACTCATTACAGGTGCTTTTAGATATTTTCAACGGTATATGGGTTAATGGCAACTTTCCACTAGCTTGGCGGGAAGCCACCATCATTCCCATTGCTAAGCCTGGTAAGGACCCGTCAAGTGCTACAAACTATCGCCCTATTTCCCTCACTAGCTGTCTGTGCAAGACTTTTGAACGAATGATTAATGCCCGTCTGGTTTGGTTCCTCGAAACGAACGGTCTCATAACTAGTTACCAAAGTGGCTTTCGACGGGGCCACAGCACCACTGATCAACTCGTCCGCCTAGAGTCCACAGTTCGGGACGGATTTGTCCGTGGACGCCATGTTGTGTCGGTGTTTTTTGACCTGGGGAGGGCGTGCGATACCGCGTGGAAATGTGGCATTCTGGGAGACTTGTACAGTGCGGGGCTGGGAGGCAGAGTGCCGCTTTTCATTCAGGGTTTCCTTGGAGATCGTGTTTCGTGTGCGTGTGGGGAGCGAGCTGTCAGGGTTACATGGTCGGGAGATGGGTGTCCCTCGGGGCGGCGTCTTGTCAGTGGCTCTCTTCCTTATGAAAATGGATACCATCGCCAGTGTGGTGAACACTGGGATTGAGGGGTCCTTGTTTGTGGACGACTTTTCCATTACCTGTTCCTCACGGAACATGAGGTCTATTGAAAGACAAATGCAAAATCGCCTCAATAAGATCCAGCACTGGGCTGATAGAAACGGATTCCGTTTTTCTCGGACCAAAACTGTTTGCATGCACTTTTGCAACCGCAGAGGTGCCCATTGCGACCCAGACTTGAGTTTGAACGGTGTCCACATCCCAGTTGTTCCCCAGACTAAGTTCCTTGGCCTAATACTCGACAATAAGCTCAACTTCAAAGCCCACATCGATCATCTCAGGCGGAAGTGCCAGGCAGCACTAAACCTGTTGAAGGTCGTCTCAAAGATGGACTGGGGCGCTGACCGTCCTGTTTTGCTTCGACTTTACAGATCCCTAGTTAGATCAAAACTTGATTATGGTTGTGTTGTTTACAGCTCCGCACGTGAGTCGTACCTCAGAAAACTTCTCACTATACATAACCAAGGCCTCAGGATCTGCCTGGGAACTTTCCGTACCTCCCCAACGCAGAGCCTCTACATGGAAGCAAATGAACCACCCCTTGATATTAGATGGAAGAAATTGTCGCTCCAGTTTGCTCTTAAACTTAGGAGCCATAGACACAACTCAACCTTTGAGACGACCTTCAACCATAAGTTTAGTGACATATATCTCGCAAAACCAACAGCTATCCCTCCATTTGCTATTCGCATTAGGGAAGCTCTATTACAGGTGTTTACCAACCCCGATTTCGTAGCACAGTTTACCTTTCCCACCATTCCTCCCTGGAAGTTAATCGAGCCAGTTGTTGACCTCAGTTTAAGGAAGTATTTGAAGAAGTTAGTTAGATGGGACTTGACGACACATCAACACTAATGTGTTATGTAGTGTCATCTAGATAAAAACGGTAAAAATAAAAAGTAAAAACGTTGGGGAAAATCTTTAAATGTCTAGACAAAAGCAAATGCGGGAGTCATGTCAAAACTTTCTGTAAATGTTACTTTCTTTGAGAAAGTCCAAAATGAGAGAGGGGTCTACGTGCTCAAACAATGTCTTCAGTTCTGGCACAGTGTAATACTTCTGACGAATATGGGAGTATTCATAGCAGTCGACAAGAATGTGACTGAAGTATTTGAAGAACTCAAAAGTGAACTGGTATTCCGAGCCAGCTTTAATGAGCTGAGACAAAAGTACAGTCAGTATCATGCCATCTATACTGACGGCTCCAAGACCGCGAACAGGGTTGCAGCCGCGGCAACAGGCCGGGATGCTTTCAGGCAAATCAGACTACCGGATGCATCGATATTTACTGCCGAACTTCAGGCACTTAAGATGGCATTCCATCTGATTGAAACCTCGGAAATTCACCAGTTCATCGTGTTCACAGATTCACTATCCAGCCTTTTAGCACTTGAAGGCCATGAGCTAAAACACCCTTCAGTAACAGCTCTCCGTGAAGCTTACTCCAATTTGGTTCAACTACAAAAATCGGTTGTGCTAGCATGGGTCCCTAGTCACGTTGGCATAAAAGGGAATGAAAAAGTCGATGCACTGGCTAAAGAAGCCCTTCAGATGGACATCACCAACTTCTACTTGCCTCACACTGATTACCGCCCTAAGATCAATGGCTTTGTAAAATCGAAATGGCAAGAACTATGGGATTCCTTTCCCGAAAACAAATTGTACCGAGTTAAACCAACGGTCGGAACTGGGGGACATGGAACCCCCAGTAAACGGAGAGATGATTTAGTCCTGACTAGGGCTCGCATCGGTCACACTTACCTTACCCATGCCTATTTACTTCACGGGGATGAGAGACCATATTGTATACCATGTGATTGTGCTGTCACCGTCAGTCACATTCTCGTTGACTGCTATGGATACTCCCATATCCGCCAGAAGTACTACGCTGTGCCAGACCTTAAAACTTTATTTCAACAGACAGACCCCTCCCTTATTTTAGACTTTCTCAAGGAAAGTAAACTGTACAGAAACTTTTGACATGACTCCCGCATTTGCCTGGACCCTTTAGTGGAAATTGACCCCGCCTTTTAAAGTTTATTTTACCCCAACATTGCGCCTTTCTCTCTTCTGGATGACACTATATACACAATCGTGTTGGTGTGTCGTAAAATCCCATCTAACTAACTATAGTGAGAAGATGTACCCCATTGTTTTTGGTGGAGTTCAAAGGTCATCTAGGGTCACCGAGGGTCAAACACTGAAAACCTTGTTAACACAATATCTCAAGGGAGAAAGCTTGGATAGATTCTATACTTAGTATGTGGATGTGTTATGGTGAAAAGATGGCCCCGATTGTTTTTGGTGGAAGTCAAAAGTCATCTGGGGTCACCAGAGGTGAAAAAGCAAAATTTCCAAAGAATTCCCAAGAATATTACATGGGTCCACCAGAGGTCAAAGAGCAAAATTTCCAAAGAATTCCCAAGATCATCATCTGGGGTCACCAGAGGTCAAAACACAAATTTCCCAAGAATTTCCAAGACTTAATAGGAATACAAAACTGTAGTTTTTCAACATGTTAAGATAGCATTTGACCATTGACTGAAAGGTATGGGACATCATGGCTTTATTTGGAATAGAACATATATCATCGAAACCTCAATGCATTTTTGCATTCTGGTTTTGTATGTCAGGCTCATCCCTGTTGCAAGGGCTGTTCATTGACTTTGCAAAGTCTTTCTCGGCGATATCATTCCCCCTCTTTGTTTTTTTTTTTGTTTTTTTAAATTTCCATGTCAGTCACAATTTGCATCTAGCCCAGTATATGATCAGTCTAGAGATCTTTTTTAGTACCTAGAATCAGGCACTGAGACACTACAGAACCCCAAACCCAAACAAAAACCTTGCCCAAGGCTTAAATAAACAAGCTCCACAACCGGGTGCAGTTTAAAGTCCTACCCAGGAGTCTCCCTACACTGCATCCGGTTGTGGAGTTTTCATAAACGTGGGGATAATGAGGTTACCCTTTGCCACAGCTGCCTCCGGGGCACCCTTGGGCAAGGTGCGCCTGTATTTGCCCAGTTCGGTTCAGGTTGTAGGGGCCGAGTCTAGGAGAGCTTTTTTTCCAAAAGTCCCCTTACTCTCTGGCGAAGAGCCAGGGGCGAAAACCAAACAATACTCCCGAAGGAGTTCTGCTCCCCGAAGGAGTAACAACGTCCCCAAGGGACAAACTTTGACTTAACTGACACCACCTGACAGTGGTCCCGTTCTAGACTGGCTGAATAGAACAGGTCCCACCTGGGAACTCCGCCGTCGTGATCACGGACACTCCTGCGCCAGGTAAGTATCGAGAAACAGCTCGAGAGCAAGAGAGAACATGCACACACTCTGGGGTCTGGTGCAACTGTTTACTCAAGTTCCAACCACTAACTGTGCAGTACACATATACATATAAGACAGGAATACAAAGTACACAAGGGACATGCTCAGTGAATGACCACACCTACTAGACATCAACATACATACAAGAAGATCCACATAAACACAATGAGACCCTAGACCTAAGCCAGCAGTGGTATGGTGATTATGCAATACATGTAGCAGCTGGTAATGTAGAAGCACTGACCCTGAAGATAATAGACTGTCACATGCCAAGCAAGTGAGTAACAATAGGTGATAGATAAACATCAAACAGGCTAGGACCCTACAAGGTCGCCGAAGAGAGCGGACGTGCCTGTCCGCCCACATGACTCGTTCGATCTCTTCGGTACTTTGGTTTTTGTTTAATTTTGGTTGGGTGTAGTGTATATAATGTACATACTGTAAATACGGCAAGTGGAACCCGGCCCCTCGTAGCCCTTTGGGGTTGTGGCCCTTCGGGGCAGTTACTTGTGGGTAGTGGTAGTTTGGTCTGGTGTTCTTGGTATTTCGGTTTTTTTGGTTGTTAACTAACTTTTGGTTGTTAAGTGATGGTAGTCTGGTTTTGTGTTGTCTTTCAGTTTCGGTGTCTGTGGCTGCTCAGTATCAGTGTGAGCTTTTTTTCCAAAAGTCCCCTGACTCTCTGGCGAAGAGCCAGGGGCGAAAACCAAACAATACTCCCGAAGGAGTTCTGCTCCCCGAAGGAGTAACAACCTCCCCAAGGGACAAACTATCAGTGTTTTTTAAGTGCAACGAAACGGCACATAGAAACAAAAACAAAAACTCAAACCGGTCGGGCAGAAACATAAATGCAAACTATTTACAAACAACTAAATCAAACAGAAAATTATGTTCATTACAGTAATAGAACTATATGTACAGATATTTACATACACATATATACATATTTACAACTGAGTACCTATGTACAGATATTTACATACACATATACATCTACATATTTACAACTAAGTACCTCACAAGCCACATATGTACAAACACAGTCCTATTTACAAATTACAGTAGTTCCATATTTACAAACAAAATCAATACCCAGGGCCCGACTTGGCTTTGTGTCCCTCACCAGTTCCACACGGAACTGTTTCTGCGTTTTAAGTGCATCAAAACGGCACATACGGAACGTGTGCTTTTTAAGTGCATCGAAACGGCACATACAAACAAAAACAAAAACTCAAACCGGATCGGGCAGAAACATAAACGCAAACTTTTTACAAACAACTAAATCAAACAGAAAATTATGTTCATTACAGTAATAGAACTATATGTACAGATACTTACATACACATATATACATATTTACAACATATTTACAACCAAGCACCTCACAAGCCACCCACATACAAACACAGCCCCATTTACAAATTACAGTAGTGCCATATTTACAAACAAAATCAATATTTACAAGTTGACTACCACCCGGCCCACCCTCACCGAAACAAGCGGACCCCACCGCCTACCGAATGCCGATCTTGGCAAACGGACGAAGTCCGACTCCACCCTCAGCTTAACCTCCGCCCTCACCGACGCCAGGACGACATCAGCAGGCCTCCCCACCCCCCTAAAAACAATGTTACATCGGTCTCTCCATAAGGCTAGCTTTATGGAGGCCGAAACAAAGGTAAGTATGTCCTGAACACTTGTATTGTATGGCGGAGGTGAAAGACCATACAAAGCATAGTCCTGGCTGACAGCCCAGGTGTTACACAACGTTAGGCGGTCAGTCAGGACTTGAAACCATTCCCAGAATAGAGCCACATAGTCACACTGCCAAAACACATGTGACACACTCTCCCACTTTGTGCATCTTGTGCGGGGGCAAATACCATCTCCAAGACGCCACCAAAGGCGCTTGAGATTAGTTACAATGGCGTCATGTGCGATTCGCCACAACAGGTCTCGCCTGCGGTAATCTAATGATCTGCTGTGGACTACACGCCACACTTCCGGCCCTGAAGCAAAGTGGTTGGGTTGGACCTGGCCAACCAATTCATCAAAAACAGCCCGGTATAGGTCCCTTGCACTTGACTGTGAAACATCCCCCACTGTTGACATAATACGGAGCGTTTCCCTCATTTGACTGTATGCCCCCGTGGGTCTCCAGCTGTGGGGTTCACTGTTACTAAACAGGGAGGGAAAGAACCGACGGAATGATAATCCCCCCCAATAACGGACAAAATAGACAAAAGGCATTCTGCTGTCCACAGCACTGTAAACACACTTGGTCAGGAGAAAACGGAGCTTGGAAGGAAAATGCACAAGGCCCAACCCTCCGCGCCTAAGATCCTGGTATACCACCCCTCTTCTAACCAGCTCCGTCCCCCCTGACCATAAAAAACTAAACACAGCCCTCTCGAGTCGCACCAAGACACGCTCTGGAGCAGCCAGAACAGTGCCCGGATACCACAAGAGAGGGTAAATAAAACGATTGATAACTGTTACCTTTCCCAACAGGCTAATGTGGCGATCGCCGAAGTCCTTCAACCTAGCCACCACTAGGTCCACTTTCTCATTCCAGGTAAGTAACTCGGGTGAACCATAACCAAACCATATACCATTGATCTTTATGGCGTCGTCTACCCATGATGCCGCAAAGGGCAGTTTTTTCGACCGCCACTTACCTAGACGGAGTCCTTTGGTCTTAGTGGGGTTCAGTCTGGCACCTGTGGCTCTTTGAAAGTTAGACAACGTGCCAGTAAGGGCCCTGAAGGAAGCTAGGTCGGAGATTACGCATGTGACATCGTCAGCATACTGAAGGCACTTAACTTCAGCACCACCAGGTATGTGAAATGGTCGAAACAAAGGCTCAACTTGGAAGGCTCTTGCAAGGGATTCACTAAACAATACAAAGAGTAGAGGTGACAGGGGACACCCCTGCCGTACCCCACGTTGGACTCTGAAGGGGTCCGACGGTAGGCCATTGACGATAACCCGACTGTATACGCTATTATACAATAGGGAGGTCCATTTAACAAAAACTGGATTCAAACTAAACTTCTGCAAAATTTTAAAGAGGAATCCGTGATCAACCATGTCGAAGGCCTTTTCCTGATCGAGGGAGACAAGCGCACATGGGAGATCACGGTCCATCACGTATTCAACTAAGTCCCGCACCAACCAGAGGTTCTGCTGAATACTGTGTCCCCGCACCGCACATGTCTGAAAGGACCCTACAAGATCTGGCATAACTGTGCCTAGCCTGTTACAAAGGGCTTTCGCTAGAATCTTGTAGTCTACATTTAACAGGGTGATTGGCCGTTTATTTTTCGGTTCTAGGGGGTCTCCTGACTTGGGCAACAAAGTTATCACGCCTGTACGCTGCGAGGGGCTCAATGAGCCAGCAAGGAAAGCAGAGACGAATACATCGCGGAGATCGTGTCCAACGTACCCCAGAAGCGTTTATAGAATTCCATCGGAATACCGTCGGACCCAGGCGCCTTTCCGCCTTTCATCTTCGCCACTGCCTTCCAGAGCTCGTCAACAGTCAACGGGGAACCAAGTTCATCGTTCTGATCTCTAGATGGGGTCTTATCAATATTATCTAACAGGGTCTTTTTGAAGGCCTTCATCGACATCTGCCTGAGTATATAGCTGCTCATAGAAGCTTTTAAATACTTCTACGATGTCGAGAGGGTCCTTCTGTACCACACCGTGGACGTCACGGACTCTTTTTATGCGGCGATCGATGGCATACTTTGTGACGTCCCGGTAGAACTTGATGGTTGGTTTTTCCTCTGCCTCCACGCAATGCACGCGAGCACGAACGCGGGCTCCGTGTAGTTTTTCATCAAGATACTGCTGGATTGCGTGAAGTGCGGAGGGGTCCCCGTTCCTCTCCCTAGAGCAGAGCGAGAGGAACTCCTCCCTTCTTCGACGAGCTCTTGCTACACAGTATTCAACTGTAAAATGTTTGATACGGGACTTTACGTCGTCCCACCACTCTAAATCTGTTGAAAAGGCAGGCCTCAATGTTCGCCACCCTTCGTACCTGGCCTTAAACTGTTTGCAATATTCAGCCTCCGTTAGAATATCTGTGTTCATTTTCCAGAACCCCCTCCCTGCTGGCCATGACTCTGGGGGTTGGAAGGAGACAGTAACTGCATCATGGTCCGAAATTGGACATGCCACAACTTCACAATCACTCGGTGACAGAGCAGGTGGAGAGTACACCCGGTCCAACCTTGAGGCGTCGTGCCATCAGGGCGGTGCCAAGTGAACACGGCCAAGCCGGGATGTTGCACTCTCCAAACGTCAACCATGTCATGATTCTTTGTGAACATGTCCAATTCCGCAATGCCGACACCACAGCTCGAAGATGTGTGTGTAGACATTCTGTCGAACTGTGTGTCGGGAACGCAGTTAAAGTCTCCGGCTAGGATACAAGGGGCACAGCCAGGAACGAAGGATGGAAGGGTAGTAAAAAAATTCCTTCTGTCTGTAGGCTGATTGGGTGCGTAAACATTACATAGGATGAAGCTCCCGCAAGGATGTTTTATGGTGATGCATATCACCCGGCCCTCATGATCATGATCAACTTTTCCTACCAGGGAAGTCCATCTGGGTGAAACTAAAAAAACAGATCCACAGGAAGACACGGAACCAAAGGAAGCGTGCAAACCCCCACCCCATTCATAGGACCAGGTGTAGACGTCGTTCTCATTAACAATGTGAGTCTCCTGGAGGAAAACGAAGTCCACACCTAGTGATTTGCAAAATTGGAATATTCTTGACCGCTTCCGACTGTCCCTCATGCCATTGACGTTTAGGGTCATGAGGGACAGGGGGTCAGTCATGGTGGGATAGGTAACTACACATCTGTCTCTGACCTGGCCTTTTTATTCTTACATGGACTCGGTAGTGGTGGACCAGAAGGATGGATCCCCTCCACTGACTCCTCACCTGAGGCCGACCTTTTTAATTTGGACTCTGTTTCAACACCCTCACACAAATAAAACCAGCCCTCCCCCGATGGTGGTTCCTTTGGTGGAGGCTCTGAGGCAGGTCCCCCAGCATCTGACATGGCAGAGTCAGTCTCCGAGTCTGATGAGAGTTGAAGGTCATTCTCCACTGTTAATAATCCAGCCTCCCCAGGTGTTGAAGAGGAGGACGATGGAGGGCCTGCCTCAGGGGTCCCAGAGACCCCTTCACATTGTTTAGCAGCAAGGAAATCCTGCTCCACCTGATGTGCCACCTCATCAGGTGAAGGGGACCTAGGTTCCTCCACCATAGGTTCTGGGCCTGACTGCGAGGGTTCATGTGCCGGCCCCACATCCGCACTGGCACGGGCAGAGTACGAAGTGGGGCAGGAACCAGAAACATGTCCCTCCCCCCCACAGAGGTTACACCGCACCTCGTTGGGGCACTCGGCCTTTTCGTGCCCCACCTGCAGGCACTTGCCACAACGTCTGTTGGGACAGGACTTGGCTTCGTGCCCCTCCTCTGAACACTTAAAACAGGTGCGGGGCTGCCCAAAGTATCTTATATGGGCTTTGGCACCCCTATGAAGAGGAAGGACGGTATTTCCCTCTTCAGTACCATACGGAACTGTCTCTTTCCGTTCAAGATGCCCTTCAGCTCACCTTCCTGGTAGGTGACCCACCGCATATCGGAGACAGTCCCGTACTGACTGAGAACCCTCGCCACCAGGCCCTGATCGACCTCAAAGTTCAGGTACAGAACTGTCACCACCACAGAGCGATCATATGGGGTGACAGTAAGCCCTTCCAGCCCTTTAAGGCGAGACACCCCCTGAATTCGGGCAGCATCTGACCTGAACTTTAGGTCGTACGTGTTGCGAGCCGCAAGCGGCTGCAACATCTCTATTTCTTTTACCTCCACACCATTGTTCTTCAACACAGCAAACGCCTGCGAGGGAGAAACGCTCGCCCCGGACGAAAACTCTAACTTAACAATTGTGCTATCCCGACTTCCGGGCATAGCAGCAGTTGTGTGGCTCGAGGCCTTTTTAAGTGCATCGAAACGGCACATACAAACAAAAAACAAAACTCAAACCGGATCGGACAGGAACATAAAGGCAAAACTATCCACACACCACCAAATCAAACAGAAAATTATGTTCATTACAACAATAGAACCACACACACACTGACAACAACCCAAGGACCCCATAGACCAACCTCCCCCCGGTCACACTAAAAACAAAGCCCCACAAAGACCACACACCCAAATCCACCACACACCCAAAGACAACACCAAGCCCGAAGGCAACACCACGCCCGAAGGCATCACCACGCCCGACGGCAACACCAAGCCCGAAGGCAACACTACGCCCGAAGGCAACACCACGCCCGAAGGCAAAACCACGCCCGAAGGCAACACCACGCCCGAAGGCAAACACCACGCCCGAAGGCAACACCAAGCCCGAAGGCAACACCACGCCCGAAGGCAACACCAAGCCCGAAGGCAACACCACGCCCGAAGGCAACACCACGCCCGAAGGCAAAACCACGCCCGAAGGCAACACCACGCCCGAAGGCAAACACCACGCCCGAAGGCAACACTAAGCCCGAAGGCAACACCACGCCCGAAGGCAACACTAAGCCCGAAGGCAACACCACGCCCGAAGGCAACACCACGCCCGAAGGCAAAACCACGCCCGAAGGCAACACCACGCCCGAAGGCAAACACCACGCCCGAAGGCAACACCACGCCCAAAGGCAACAGCACTTAAAAAGCACCGGGGCAAATACAGGTGCACCTTGCCCAAGGGTGCCCCAGAGGCAGTTGTGGCAAAGGGTAACCTCATTATCCCCACGCTTTAACAAGCTCCACAACCGGATGCAGTTTAACGTCCTACCCAGGACTCGAGGCCACGGAATGAAAGGAGGAAAAACCTCAGAACTAGTTTTACAAAAGGACAAAAAATAGGATAAAGTGAGAAACACAAGCTACACAGAAACAAGGTGAGGTCGCAAACAAATGGACACGACCAGACCTACTTATTAACTACAACACAAGCACGCTATAAGGTTTTATGCACAATTGCAATAAATAGTACAGCTATCACACAGTGATACAAGTTGAGCACGGCAAAAGACGAGAGCGAAACGAAAACACGTCTGCTCTCGTCGAAGAACTGAACTGAACTGAACTGAACTGAACTGAACTATCAGTGTTGGTGATTTTTGTTTCGTTTGCGAGGGTGTTGTTGGTGTTCGGTTTTTTGGTTAGTGGCCATATCTTATAGCCTTTGGCTGGTCTGGCCGTGCCCGTTTGTTAAGCACGTAAAAAGCACCCAGGAGTCTACAGTATGGGCTCTTACCCTATTCCGTCCTGTTTCTGCGGGTCCGACGGAAAACTTTGGACACCCGCAATAAATATGTACATATGGTTTTTCATGTTTGACGTCACCCCTCATACATATTTTAATTCAACGTGTTGGTCATTGGGAATAAACGAGTAGAAGTATTCGAACAGTAAGACAAAACAATGGTTCATTCCATCCTGTAGGGTACCAAAAGTTTTTAAGATCCAATATTTGTTTTATTGTTTTAAGACTTCTATTTTACTATTATATAAATAAAACTACGAAACTAAAAAAAAAAGAATACAAGTTCCTAAAAGGAGTATTTCACCACGTTTGTGAATTAATATTATATTCCATATTATACCTTCTTATTGGCCTGTTCTATTTTGCTACGATGTAAACAACGGAAGTTTTAACCACAACTAAACTTTTCGACTTAAGACTTGCCTACGGCAGAAACGCAATATAACTGATCAGGGTTCAAAACAGTGGACGATGGACCTTAACTTACACGAGGTTGATTTTAAGATAGGGTACTGTAATCATTTATATATCCTGTTTTCATCGTCATTTCCATCTTTTCTCAAGATGGAAGATGTTAACAAGGAAATTACAGCGACTAAAACTGTACGGTCTGGGCTTAACACTAGGCTCGTGCAACCCTGCATAGGCCTAGGGCCGAACACTTCTTGTGGGCCCGGTACCATGGCTAAGTTTAGGTTTTGTGTTGTATGTGGCGAGAACTTAGTTACTTTCCGAAAATATTCGCATCTAGCGAAAGAAGGCACTGGATCAAACCTAGCTCTTAAATTGAAACGACCAGAAGGGGAAGTGCTGGCACTTTCTAACGGCTTTTGTTCCAAATGCAAAACGAAAGTACAACAGGTGTCAAATCTGAAGGCCCTTATGGACGAGATTGTTGAATCCTTTCATAGGAGTAGAAAAGGCCAAGCTTTCGAATGAGAAATTTAAACGACTAGCAAGAAGTCCAGGAAAACTCAGGGAGAAGAGATTAATCGTCCGGGGACAACTTGAAAGTTTACCAGGGAACACTGGTATAGCTGACAGTAATGCGGTAGCAAGTACTACTTAAGTTAGAACTTCTTCTAAGGTCTATGCCAAAAGCATAACAATCATGCCATAAACTATGGCCCCGAAAACAACTAAATGTCCTACACCAATGAAGTGTAGTATCATGGTTTTAATTAGGACCATGAAGTAGTGAAGATGTTCTCTTATAATTTTATCACCATAAGGGGGAAAAGCAGCACCTGATGAAAAGAACAACTTAAGGTTGGTCGGTCGGTCGGTCGGTCGGTCGGTCGGTCGGTCGGTCGGTCGGTCGGTCGGTCGGTCGGTCGGTCGGTCGGTCGGTCGGTCGGTCGGTCGGTCGGTCGGTCGGTCGGTCGGTCGGTCGGTCGGTCGGTCGGTCGGTCGGTCGGTCGGTCGGTCGGTCGGTCGGTCGGTCGGTCGGTCGGTCGGTTAGATTGGATTTAACGACACATCAACACGAATGTATACTTAAGGTATACTTAAGGTATACATGGTTTCAGGGTATTTAAAATTATTGTGCAGGCATAGTTTTCCAAATATGAGTTTTGAGACTGATATGTTGGTAATTAATGTCCTTTAAATTAATGTCCTTTTAAGAACTGTACAAATATGGCTAGGATGCAATTGTGATTTTCATTGAGAAATAAGTTTTCTTTTATTTTTCTAACGATGCCCTTAATTCATGAGGTGAAGGTGTTAATTCCTACCATGGATGGTCTTGAGGAAGATACTGTTTCCTAAGAGTAAGAAAATCTTGTTATATCAGCTTGCCAAGGAACATCAGAAGAGAGATGTTTACACATCAGAGAACATCCTTCTTTATCACAGATACTTAGGAGAAGATTCCTAGATAAAGTTTTAGTTCAGTGTGCATTCTTTTGCAACAAAATTTCAGCTTTCCACGGGTCAAAAAAAATGTGGAAAAGAGTGACGTTCTTTGTGATCCGTTGTGTTAATGCGTCAGGCAAATAGTAAAACATGTCCGAAGTGGTTGGAAAAACAAATACAAATAAAAGCGTCCAGCAATATCACGTATAAAGAGGTTGAGAAACATTTCTATCCCAGGATTTACAGCTCAAGAGCTATGCTGGAGCTGTGAGGGCTACAAAAGTCTCTGCTGCCACGGAAACGAAGTTGACCTGGACCGGGGACAAGCAGCTTCCCAAAACCGACTGCGAACACGTTCCCCAAACCACCAAATCAGTCTACAGTAACTAAGACAATACAGACGATGATAGCACCAACAAATGAAGTACAAGATAAACCCCCACGTCAGAAACTAAAACCACTGCCTAAACCAACCAACATAAAACAACACAGACAAAAGACAGGAACAGTGAAAGACAGACCTAGGTTAAAAACAGACAAAACAGAGCAAAGGGTCCGATGAACCTATTCAGCTCCACAAGTTTGGAGCGTTAGAGGAGAGAAAGAAGAGCTGATGGAGCTCACTGGCCAGCAGTCTGAGCCAAGAAGCTCCAACAGTTCTCTTAAGAAGCCGCAGATTCCAAAGGGTGACCCTGGGGAGAGCTGCGGCTGTAATCCAATGGAATTGCAGAACACTTGGACCGAATTACGACATTAAATGCTTCATCGCGGACCGGTCTCCTTTGGTAATTTGCCTGTAGGAGACTTTCTTCCGGGACTCAGGCCACCTCCCATTTATAGGGTATGGCATTTATAACAAAACTGTTGTATCTCCCATTGACAATAGAGCAATTGGGGAATCCTCCATATTAGTTAACAAATCAGTTCCACTCCACACTCCACCATCCATCTGAACACCAATCTGCAAGCTGTCGCTGTTCGAGCTACACTACACCGCACGGTTACTGTGTGTTCGGTGTACATCCCACCGAGGTATAAACCTGAAACGAGATGATTTGGACATGGTAGTTCACCAGCTGCCCATCCCATTTCTACTTCTAGGAGATTTCAATGCACACAGTTACATATGAGGCTGTACAAACACTAACTAGACGGGTGGATTGATTGAATCTCTGATGGATGCCTCGTATCTATGCCTTTTGAATGATGGATCTTCTACCTACACTCTTCCAGCCTCTGAATCTCCTTCAGCAATTGATCTCAATCTGCTCTTCGACAATTCTGGTGGACCTATAGTGGAGAGTCAATCATGACCAATATGGAAGTACCACTATCCCCTTTTAATCGACACTGAGACCTCCCACTTAACACAACTATTGGTGAATATTACATGGTTTTCTCATATGTCACTAAGCTTATGGTTGAAGACCGTCTCAAAGGTCGAGTTGTGTCTATGGCTTCTCAGTTTGAGGGCAAACTGGAGTGACTTCTTCCATCTTATATGGAGGGGTGGTTCATTCGCTTCCATGTCGACTCTGCACTGTGGACGTACGGAGAGCTCCCAGGCAGATCCTAAGACCTTGGCTATGTATGGACAGGAGTTTCCTACGGTATTTCTCATATGCAGAGCTGTAAACAACACAACCATAATAAAGCTTGGACCTCACTAGGGATCTGTAAAGTCGAAGCAAAACGGGACGATCAGCGCCCCAGTCCATCTTTGAGACGACATTCAATAGGTTTAAGTGCTCCCTGGCACTTCCGCCTGAGATGATCGATGTGGGCTTTGAAAGTGAGCTTATTGTCGAGTACCAGGCCAAGGAACTTAGTCTGGGGAACAACTGGGATGTGGACACCGTTGACACTCAACTCTGGGTCGCAATGGGGACCTCTCTGGTGGCAAAAGTGCATGCACACCGTTTTGGTCCGAGAAAAACGGAATCCGTTTCTGTCGGCCCAATGCTGGATCTTATTAAGGCAACTTTGCAGGAACAGGTAATACAAAAGCCATCCACGAAAAAAGACTTCTCAATTCCAGTGTTCACCACATTGGCGATGCTATTTATTTTCATTACGAAAAGTCACTGACAAGATGCTACCTTGAGGGACACCCATTTCCTGATTATGTAACTCTGATAGCACGCTCCCCACACGCACACGAAACACACGATCTTTTAGGACATTTTGAATGAAAAGCGGCATTCTGCCCATCAGACCCGCACTGTGCAAGTCTTTCAGAATGCCATGTTTCCAAGTGGTATCGGATGCCTTCTCCAGGTCGAAAAATACCGATACAGCAGGGTGCCAACGGACAAATCCGTCCCGAGCTGAGGACTTTAGGCGGACGAGTTGATCGGTGGTGCTGTGGCCCCGTCGAAAGCCACTTTGGTAACTAGTTATCAGACCGTTCGTTTCGAGGAGTCAAACCAGACGGGCATTAATCATTCGTTCAAAGGTCTTGCACAGACAGCTAGTGAGGGAAATAGGGCGGTAATTTGTAGCGATTGTCGGGTCCTTACCCGGCTTAGCGATGGGAATGATGATGGCTTCCCGCCAAGCAGCTGGAAAGTCACCACTTTCCCATATACCGTTGAAAATATCTAAAAGCACCAGTAAGGAGTTATCTGTGAGGTGTTTGAGGAATTGGTAGTGAACCTCATCCGGGCCAGTGGCAGTGTCATTACTTTTTTTGAGCGCAATACGAAGTTCCGTAATGTTAAAGAGGCGGTTGTAGTGATGACTCCCGCTTGCTAGTTTTGATGATGCGCCGTGCTTTGGCACAGACATTATGGTAATTTCTAAGATTAAGATTATTAGGGTACTTCTTAAAGATATAAAGGGCCTATTTGCGATCTTTGATCGCTTCTGCAAATTCATGTTGAACCACGGTTTGTGTTTACTACGTGGATTTGCAGAGGACTTAGGAACAGTTTTCGTAGCAATGTTCACCAATAATTTAGTGAAACGGGAGGTCGGGTCTTCTACACTGGCAAAAGCGTCTTTGACAATAGTGTTGCTGCAAAGATCGCTAAATTCAGACCAGTTAGCCTTTTGAAGCTGCCACCTGGGGACTCTCTCTTCGGACATTGGGCACTTCCACATTGGTCATCGTAGACCCTCCACTGAAGGTCCATCAGAATTGCCGGGGAGCAGATTGAAAGTTAAATTGCCGAACGAGATCCACAGGCCGAGTGAATGTAGGTACAGGACCCGTCATTCGAAAGGCATAGATGTGACGTAGCAACAAGAGATTCAATCAATCCACCCGACTGGTTAGTGTTTGTACAGCCCCACATGTCACTGTGTGCATTGAAATCCCCAAGAAGTAGGAATGGGGTGGGCAGCTGGTCGACTAGCATGTCCAGATCATATCGTCTCCATCTCCTCCAACACTCCAAACTTGTAAAGTTGAATAGGGTCGTCCGACCCTTTGTTCTTTATTTGTACTTCCAACCTAGGTCTGTCTCTTGCTGTATGTAGTAGATTCTACTTTTTTTTCTGTTTTTGTAGTTTCTGGTTTTGGCAATGGTTTCGGTTTCTGTTGTAGGGGATTAGATCTTTGTGTTCTGTTTGTCAGTGCTGTCATAGTCTGCATTGCCTTTGTGTTTGTAGGCTTATTTGGTGGTTTGGGGAACGTGTCCCCTGTGGGTCCTGGGAAGACGGTGATGGGTTTGGGAAGTTGCTGTCTCTTGGCCAGGTGACATCTGTTTAGGTGGCAGCAGAGACTGCAGTCTTCACAGCTCCAGCATAGCTCTTGAGCTGCGAGTCCTGTGGCTTTTTAAGTGCATCGAAACGGCACATACAAACAAAAAAACAAAACTCAAACCGGACCGGACAGGAACACAAAGGCGAAACCATCCACACACCACCAAATCAAACAGAAAACTATGTTCATCACAACAACAGAACCACACACACACCGACAACCCAAATACCCCACAGACCAACCTCCCCCCGGCCACACTGAAAACAAAGCCCCACAAAGACCACACACCCAAAGACAACACCACGCCCGACGGCAACACCAAGCCCGACGGCAACACCACGCCCGAAGGCAACACCAAGCCCGAAGGCAACACCACGCCCGAAGGCAACACCACGCCCGAAGGCAACACCACGCCCGAAGGCAACACCACGCCCGAAGGCAACACTAAGCCCGAAGGCAACACCACGCCCGAAGGCAACACCACGCCCGAAGGCAACACCCCGCCCGAAGGCAACACCCCGCCCGAAGGCAACACTAGGCCCGAAGGCAACACCACGCCCGAAGGCAACACCACGCCCGAAGGCAACAGCACTTGAAAAGCACCGGGGCAAATACAGGTGCACCTTGCCCAAGGGTGCCCCGGAGGCAGTTGTGGCAAAGGGTAACCTCATTACTCCCACGTTTAAACAAACTCCACAACCGGATGCAGTTTAACGTCCTACCCAGGACGTCCTGCGAGTCCTGTGATTTAAATGTCTCTGTAGCCTCTTTAAAGTGATATTGTTGGAGGCTTTTACCTTTTGAATTTGCTTTTCTCCTACCCATTTCGGACAGTCTTTACTGCTTGCTGGATGACAACCCTGGCAATTAGCACAATGAGGTGACCCCTCACAGGTATCACCAGAATGCCCCTCCTGGCCACATTTCTCGCAGGTGGATGGTCTGCTGCAGTTCGACTTAAACTGGCCATAACGTTGGCAATTAAAGCAGCGGGCAGGGTTGGGGATGTAAATCTCAACCCTAATCTGCATATAGCCAATTTTCAGTGTTTTCGAGGGTTTGGGGCTATTGAGGGTGATGATAAGGGTGCCGGTGGGCTTCCTCACACCCTCCATTACCATTGAGATTA
This sequence comes from Holothuria leucospilota, assembly GCA_029531755.1. Taxonomy (NCBI): domain Eukaryota; kingdom Metazoa; phylum Echinodermata; class Holothuroidea; order Aspidochirotida; family Holothuriidae; genus Holothuria; species Holothuria leucospilota. The sequence goes on along the minus strand of CM055961.1, from coordinate 21,043,683 downwards.
TATGGAGGTGACTGACATGTTGCGATGCAAGGTTATCAAGGATCTCATCAGAGCAGTCCTTGATATTCAGGCATCTGATTACTCCTTTAGAGCTGTTCAGCGACCTGTGGGGGGGGGGGGGGGATTACCTTGACGGGGACATCGACAAGTTTGTTTTGAGTAGGTTATCTGCTTGGGAGCTCCGGCTTACTTCCACAAGGAGATCCCCGGAGCAAAGTCTTTTGATGGCCTCTGGGGTGCCAACAACACCCTCAATGCCTTTGTTGATGGTGAAAGGTGACATGTTCTTGAGGGTCTTGTCGTCACCACTGCTGGAGACGACAAGGAACCTAGGCCAGTTGGGATTGAACTCTGGGTCGGAGCTGGACCTGGAGTCGATCCTAAAACGTTTACCACCGTGTTTTGCTGGTTTTGAGGAATCCATAGTAAAACAGTTATATTCATCCCCGGTGCTCCCCACCCACCATGGAGTTAGATGAAATTTAACAACACACCAACACAAATGTGTTATATAGTGTCAAGCAAAGTTAAAATACGGTGCAAGTCCTTTCCTTTAGTCGCCTCTTACGACAGGCGGGAAATACCGTGGGCATAATCTACAACCCCCAGCCCACGGGGGGGGGGGGGTGTCAACCATGGAGGGGCTTGCTCGGTTTTGTGGCTCCGACTACTCGCCAGTCGTGGGATCAGTAATAATGGTCTTATGTGTGCATTTTATAGGCGATAGTCGGTTAGTTAGATGGGATTTCACAACACACCAACACGACTGTGTTATATAGTGTCATCTAGAAAAGAAAAAGGTGCAATGTTGGGGTAAAAAAAAAAATTAAAAAGCGGGGTTAAATTCCACTAAAGGGTCCAGGCAAATGCAGGAGTCCTGTCAAAAATTTCTATACAGTTTACTTTCCTTCAGAGAGTCCAAAATAAGGGAAAGGTGTGTCTGTTCAAATAAAGTTTTCAGGTCTGGCACAGCGTAGTACTTCTGGCGAATATGGGAGTATTCATAACAGTCAACGAGAATGTGACTGACGGTGACAGCACAATCACAGGGTATACAATATGGTCTCATTCCCGTGAAGTAAATATGCATGGGTAAGGTAGGGGGATAGTCGGGGACAAACTACTCGCCACACACGAACTCCTCACCCTACCTGGATGCAGTTTAAAGTCATACCCAGGACGCACCCACCATGGAGCCCAACAAGGGGAAATCAAAGGTAAGTGGAAAAATACATCACAAACCGATGCCAGGAATACACTAGTGATATACTCAAGGCCATTAAATGAATCAATAACCCCGATTGACCTGATTAAGCAGCCGCTTTCTGAGAAACCCACTTTTCTGATACACACGGGCAATGTCCACTTGGTTGACGAGTACATGAAAAGTTAGTACTATGTTAATAAGTGAAAGTTCAAAAGCAGTCAACTGGAGATCTCAGGGCATGACGCCACCAGCCGATTGGTTGAACCAGGCCAATTTAACCTCCCGACTACGTGAATTTGAGGCCAAAGTGGTGTGTTTCTAGGACCAAACCGCAGTTATAGCCTTCACTCAACCACCAGGACCCTCTCCACCGACACGGGTCGCCCCTCACGGCAGGGGGGGTCGATGCCTTACGAGGTACTGGCAAAGGACCCCGTAGGGTATACAAGGGAAGCTGCCCGCGAAGGAGCCGAGTGAACGGACGTGCTTGAGGGCGGGTTGCGCTCCAAGGCAGACGTGTGCAGTTAGTTAGTTAGTTAGATAGGGTTTAACGACACACCAACACGAATGTGTTATATAGTGTCAGCAAGTAAAAAAGTAAAAGTAAACTTGGGAGAAAGTTAGCTAAAAAGGGCAAGGATAAGGCATAATCCTATTTGAAATGTCAACACGAAAGCAAGCGCGGTAGTCATGTCAAAACGTCCTATAAAGGTCACTTTCCTTGAGAAAGTCCAGGATGAGATAAGGGTCTGTCTGTTGAAATAACGTCTTCAGGTCTGGCACAGTGTAGTACTTCTGACGAATATGAGAGTATTCACAACAGTCTACGAGAATGTGACTGACGGTGACAGCACAATCACATGGGATACAATATGGTCTCTCGTCACCATGAAGTAAGTAGGAATGGGTAAGGTAAGTGTGACCGATACGAGCCCTAGTCAGGACTAAATCGTCTCGTCGCTTTCTGGGGACTGCATTACTCACAGTTTCGACCGTTGGTTTAACTCGGTACAATTTGTTCTCGGGGAAAGAATCCCACAGTTCCTGCCACTTGGATTTTATGTAGCAGTTGATCTGAGGACGATAATCAGTGTGGGGGATGTAGAGGTTGGTAACGTCCATCTGTAGGGCTTCTTTAGCTAGTGCGTCGACCTTTTCATTTCCCCGTATGCCCACGTGACTCGGAACCCACGCAAGCACAACTGTTTTCTGCAGTCTCACCAAATTGGAGTAAGCCTCACGGAGAGCTATTATACAGGGTGCTTTTTAAGTGCATCGAAACGGCACATACAAACAAAAAACAAAAACTCAAACCGGATCGGACAGGAACATAAAGGCAAAACTATCCACACACCACCAAATCAAACAGAAAATTATGTTCATTACAACAATAGAACCACACACACACACACTGACAACCCAAATACCCCACAGACCAACCTCCCCCCGGCCACACTAAAAACAAAGACCACACCCAAAACCACCACACACCCAAAGACAACAACACGCCCGAAGGCAACACCACGCCCGACGGCAACACCAAGCCCGGAGGCAACACCACGCCCGAAGGCAACACCAAGCCCGAAGGCAACACCACGCCCGAAGGCAACACCACGCCCAAAGGCAACACCACGCCCAAAGGCAACAGCACTTAAAAAGCACCGGGGCAAATACAGGTGCACCTTGCCCAAGGGTGCCCCGGAGGCAGTTGTGGCAAAGGGTAACCTCATCATTACTCCCACGTTTAAACAAACTCCACAACCGGATGCAGTTTAAAGTCCTACCCAGGAGGTATTATACAAGGGTGTTTTTGCTCATGGCCTTTAAGTGCTAAAAGGCTGGATAGGGAGTCTGTGAACACAATGAACTGGTGGCTGTCCGAGATTTCGATCAGATCGACTGCCATCTTAAGTGCCTGGAGTTCGGCAGTTGTTCTTTTTAAGTACGTAGAAACGGGCACTAGAAACAAAGGGCGAGAACCCAAAGTTCGGCAGTAAATATTGATGCATCATCCGGCAGTCTGACTTGCAAGAATGCATATCGGCCTGTCGCTGCGGCTGCAACCCTGTTCGTCGCTTTGGAACCGTCAGTATAGATTGCATGATAACGACGGTACTTATGTCTCAGCTCATTAAAGCTGGCACAGTACACCAGTTCATTTGTTGAGTTCTTCAGATATTTCCTCAAACTAAGGTCAATAACTGGCTCGACTAACTTCCAGGGAGGAGTGATGGAGAAGGTAAACTGCGCTACGAAATCGGGGTTGTTACACACCTTTGATAGTGCTTCCTTAAGGCGAGTAGCAAATTGGGGGACAACTGCTGGTTTTGCTTTTTAAGTGCATAGAAACGGACACTTGTCAAACAGAACGACCCAAAAGCGGACCGGCAAAAACGCAACTATGAACTATTTACAACTATTTACAAAACTATTTTACATGAAGCTGGCAAACGAAAAATTCTGTGGCTAACATGTACAATGTGGATAGTTTTGCCTTTATGTTCCTGTCCGATCCGGTTTGAGTTTGTTTTTTGTTTGTATGTGCCGTTTCGATGCACTTAAAAAGCACCCCTAACATGTACAATCACCCCCAGCTCACCCACCACACAGGACTATTAACAAAGGAAAAACTAATGGAAGCAACACAATATTTACAGGTTCACCGTCACCCGGCCCGCCCTTACCGAAACGAGTGGACCCCACCGTCTGCCGAACGTCGTCCCTGGCAAACGAACGAAGTCAGCCTCCACCCTGAGCTTAATCTCTGTCCACACCGACGCCAGGAGGACGTCCGCGGGCCTCCCCTCTCCCCTAAATACAATATTACACCGATCTCTCCATAAGGCCAGCTTTATGGAGGCCGAAACAAAGGTAAGTATCCCGCGAACACTTATATTGCATCGCGGGGGTGACAGACCATACAAAGCGTAGTCCTGGCTGACCGCCCAGGTGTTGCAAAACGTGAGGCGATCAGCCAGGACTTGAAACCACTCCCACAGGAGGGCCACAAAGCCACACTGCCAAAACACATGGGGCACACTCTCCCACCTTGTGCATCCAGTGCGGGGGCAAATGCCATCTCCAAGACGCCACCGAAGGCGCTTGAGATTCGTTACGAAGGCGTCGTGTGCAATCCGCCACAGCAGGTCACGCCGGCGGTGATCGAGTGACCTGCTGTGGACTACACGCCACACTTCCGGCCCTGACGCATAGTCGTTGGGTTGGACCTGACCAACCAAGTCATCAAAAATGGACCGGTACAGGTCCCCCGCACTGGACTGCGAAACGTCCCCAACAGTTGACATGATACGGAAAGTGTCCCTCATCTGACAGTATGCCTTCGTGGGCCTCCAGCTGTGAGGTACACTGTTGCTAAACAGGGTAGGCAAGAACCAACGGAATGATAATCCACCCCAATAACGAACAAAGTAGGCAAACGGCATCTGACTGTCGACGGCACTAAAAACACATTTGGTCAGGAGAAAACGGTGCTTTTTAAGTGCATCGAAACGGTCAGGAGAAAACGGAGCTTTTGCTGTTGCGTTTTTGCCCGGTCCGGTTTGGGTTCTCGCCCTTTGTTTCTAGTGCCCGTTTCTGCGTACTTAAAAGGAAAAAAATTTTGAAGGAAAGTGCACGAGGCCCAATCCCCCTTGCCTAGGAACCTGGTACACCACTTTTCTTCTGACCAGCTCCGTTCTCCCTGACCAAAGAAACCTAAACACGGCCCTCTCGAGTCGCACCAGGACACCCTCTGGAGCGGCCAGAACAGTGCCCGGATACCACAAGAGAGGGTAAACGAAACGATTGATAATTGTTACCTTCCCCAACAGACTAATGTATCGATCGCCGAAGTCCTTCAACCTAGCTTCCACCAGGTCCACTTTCTCATTCCAGGTAAGTGACTCGGGTGAACCGTAACCATACCATATGCCATTGATTTTCATGGCGTCGTCCACCCATGATGCCGCGAAGGGCAGTTGTTTCGACCGCCACTTACCTAGACGGAGTCCTTTGGTCTTGGTGGGGTTCAGTGTGCCACCTGTCGCTCTTTGAAAGGTAGACAGCGTGCCAGTAAGGGCTCTGAAGGAAGCTAGGTCGGAGACTACGCAGGTGACGTCGTCAGTATACTGGAGGCACTTGACTTCAGCTCCACCGGGTATGTGAAAAGGTCGAAACAAAGGCTCAACTTGGAAGGCTCTTGCAAGGGATTCACTAAACAATACATAGAGTAGCTTTTTACGTACGTAGAAACGGGCACGAAGAAACAAAGGAGAACTTAAACCTGACCGGACAAAACTGCAAAGGTGAACTATTTACAGAATTCTGTACATTGCGCTAGCAAACAAAATTTCTGCGATAACTATGTACAAAACCACCCCGAACCCAAACCAGTTACACAGGACTATTTATAACCTCACTAGGCAAAACTATTTACATACCCATTTAGATCAACAGAAGAGTGTTCAGGTTGAGTCTGTTCAATGCTTTTTGGAACTATGGGTGCTCCTTACGTGCTCCGGAACAAAACACCGGACGTGACATGAAACACAAGGACAACTATATACACCAGGCCAGCATTCATGTGGCCAACCCCCACTATTTACAGTATTAACAATGTGATGTGCTCTTTACATGCTTTTGGCCGGGGGGACCTAATGTGGAACAAAGCAAACCTATTTACACTGAACTACCAAAAAAACTTTGTGGCATGCATGGGCACAGACACAAACAGAACAGAAACCCCAAAAGAAAACGGGGTCACAAAGGCAAAACCATTCACACTAAATACTCTGACTGGGACCTTATCTTTTTAATCCGGTACGGGCGTACGGGCGTCCCAGAGTGATCGGTTCCCCTGTCTGATACTTCGCCTGAAGCCGACCTCTTTAGTGCAGACTCTGGCACCTCCCCCTCACACAAATCAAACCAACCCTCCCCCGAAGGTGGATCCTTTGGAGGAGGCTCTGAGGCACGCTCCCCACCATCCGACATCGCCGAGTCTGAGGACAGATCGAGGTCCTCCTCTAATGTCATTATTTCAACCTGACCGGGTGCCGCTGCCAACGATGGCGGAGAGTCTGCCTCAGGAGTCCCAGTACCCCCCTCACACTGCTTGGAGGCAAGGAAGTCCTGCTCAACCTCAAGTGCCGCCTCCTCTAATTCCTGGGTTGAATATTGTGGGCCTGTTTGCGAGGGTTCGGGTGACGACCCCACATCGGCCCTGACATGGGCAGAGTACGATGTGGGGCAGGCACCAAACACGTCCCTCCTCCCCACAGAGGTTGCACCGTACCTCGTTGGGACACTCTGCCTTGCCGTGCCCCAACTGCAAACATTTTCCACAACGTCTGTTGGGACACGACTTGGCTTCGTGCCCCTCCTCTCCACATCTAAAACAGGTACGGGGCTGGCAAAAGTACCTAATGTGGGCCTTAGAACCCCCTATGAAGAGGAACGATGGAATGTCCCTCACCAGTTCCATACGGAACTGTCTCTTGCCATTAAATATACCTTTCAAGTCACCCACAGTATATTTACACCACCGCATTTCAGAGACAGTTCCGTATTGACTAAGAACCCTCGCAACCAGGCGCTGATCGACCTCGAAGGGAAGGTAAAGCACCGTCACCGCCACAGAGCCATCATATGGGGTGACAGTGAGCCCCTCTACCCCCTTCAGGCATGACACACCCTTAACACGGGCAGCATCAGACTTAAACTTAAGGTCATACGTGTTGCGGGCCTCAAGCGCCTGCAACATCTCAATTTCTCCAATTTCGACACCATTGTCTTTTAACACAGTAAACGCCTGTGGGGGAGGGACACTCACCCCAGACGAAAACTCCAACTTAACAATTGTGCTATCCCGACCTCCGGGCATAGCAGCAGTTTGTGTGGCTCGGGGCCACGGAATGAAAAGAAAAAATAACTCTGACCAGGTGTTACAAAAGACAAAATTTAGTATGAAGCACGCTATAAGGTTTTAAGCACAATAAATAGTACAGCTATCACACAGTGATACAAGTTGAGCACGGCAAAACGACGAGAGCGAAACGAAAACACGTCTGCTCTCGTCGAAGACCTGAACTGCATAGAGTAGAGGTGACAGGGGACACCCCTGCCGTACCCCGCGTTGAACTCTGAAGGGATCCGACGGTAGGCCATTAACGATAACCCGACTATACACACTGTTATACAGTAAAGAGGTCCATTTAACAAAAACTGGATTCAAACTAAACTTCTTCAGGATTTTAAAGAGGAATCCGTGATCAACCATGTCGAAGGCCTTCTCCTGATCGAGGGAGACAAGCGCACATGGAAGATCACGGTCCATCACATATTCAACTAAGTCCCGCATCAACCAGAGGTTCTGCTGAATACTGTGTCCCCGCACCGCACATGTCTGGAACGAACCTACAAGATCCGGCATGACCGTGCCTAGCCTGTTACAAAGGGCTTTCGCCAGAATCTTGTAGTCTACATTTAACAAGGTACTTGGTCGCTTGTTTTTCGGTTCTAGGGGGTCTCCAGACTTTGGTAACAATGTTATAACGCCTGTGCGCTGCGAGGGACTCAATGAGCCAGCAAGGAAGGCAGAGGCGAATACATCACGGAGATCGTGTCCGACGGTACCCCAGAAGCGTTTGTAAAATTCCACTGGGATACCGTCGGACCCAGGCGCCTTTCCGCCTTTCATCTTCGCCACCGCCTTCCAGAGCTCGTCGACAGTCAGGGGAGAACCAAGTCCGTCATTCTGCTCTTTAGAGGGGGTCTTGTCAATATTATCTAGCAGGGACTGATGAAGGCCCTCATCGACATCTGCCTGCGTATAAAGCTGTTCATAGAAGTTCTTAAATACCTCCACGATGTCGAGAGGGTTTTTTAAGTGCATCGAAACGGCACCTACAAACAAAAAACAAACTCAAACCGGATCGGACAGGAACATAAATGCAAAACTATCCACACACCACCAAATCAAACAGAAAGTTATGTTCATTATAACAATAGAACCACACACACACACTGACAACAACCCAAATACCCAACAGACCAACCTCCCCCCGGCCACCCTAAAGCAATAATACTACAAACCGCCAACAACCAAAAAACCAGACACCAACAACAGGGGCCACGAGGGGTCCGGTGCGGGGTCCACCTGCCACGAGGGGTCCGGGGTGGAGTCAACTTGCTATATTTACACTATGTACACTATTTACACTATTTACACAATGTCGAGAGGGTCCTTCTGTACCGTACCGTGGACGTCACGGACTGCCTTTATGCGGCGATCGATGGCATACTTTGTGACGTCCCGGTAGAATTTGATACTTGGCTTTTCCTCCGCCTCCACGCAATGCACGCGAGCACGAACGCGGGCCCCGTGCAATTTCTGATCGAGATACTGCTGGATTGCGTGAAGTGCGGAGGAGTCCCCGTTCCTCTCCCTAGAGCATAGCGAGAGGAACTCCTCCCTTCTTCAACGAGCTCTTGCAACACAGTATTCAACTGTAAACTGTTTGATGCGGGACTTTACGTCATCCCACCACTCTATATCTGATGAGAAGGCCGGCTTCAATGTTCGCCACCCTTCGCACCTGGCTTTAAACTGTTCACTGTAGTCTGCCTCCGTTAGAATATGTGTTCATTTTCCAGAACCCCCTCCCTGTTGGCCATGACTCTGGAGGCTGGAAGGAGACAGTAACTGCATCATGATCCGAAATTGGACATGTCACAACTTCACAGTCACTCGGTGACAGTGCAGATGGAGAGTACACCCGGTCCAACCTTGAGGCGTCTGTGCCATCAGGGCGATGCCAAGTGAACACGGACAAGCCGGGATGTTGCGCTCTCCAAACGTCAACCATGTCGTGATTCTTTATGAACATGTCCAATTCCGACATGCCGACACAACAGCCCGAAGAAGTACGTATGGACATTCGATCAAGCTGTGTGTCGGTTGTGCATCCGGTTGTGGAGTTTGTTTAAACGTGGGAGTAACGAGGTTACCCTTTGCCACAACTGCCACCCTTGGGCAAGGTGCACCTGTATTTGCCCCGGTGCTTTTTAAGTGCTGTTGCCTTCGGGCGTGGTGTTGCCTTCGGGCGTGGTGTTGCCTTCGGGCGTGGTGTTGCCTTCGGGCGTGGTGTTGCCTTCGGGCTTGGTGTTGCCTTCGGGCTTGGTGTTGCCGTCGGGCTTGGTGTTGCCGTCGGGCGTGGTGTTGTCTTTGGGTGTGTGTCTTTGTGGGGCTTTTTTTTTCAGTGTGGCCGGGGGGAGGTTGGTCTGTGGGGTATTTGGGTTGTCAGTGTGTGTGTGGTTCTATTGTTGTAATGAACATAATTTTCTGTTTGATTTGGTGGTGTGTGGATAGTTTCGCCTTTATGTTCCTGTCCGATCCGGTTTGAGTTTTGTTTTTTGTTTGTATGTGCCGTTTCGATGCACTTAAAAAGCTGTGTGTCGGGGACGCACTTAAAGTCTCCGGCCAGGATACACGGAGCACTGCCAGGAACGAAGGATGACAGGGTCATGAAAAAGTCCCTTCTGTCTGAAGGCCGATTGGGCGCATACACGTTACACAGGAAAAATTTCCCGCTAGGGTGTCTTATTGTAATGCATACCAACCGGCCCTCATGATCAGAATCAACTTTTCCGACCAGGGGAGTCCACCTTGGGGAAACTAACATAACTGAACCACACGATGTTGTTGAACCAAAGGAAGCATGTAAACCCCCACCCCACTCAAAGGACCAGGTGTGGACATCGTCCTCATTCGTAATGTGGGTCTCTTGGAGGAAAACGAAGTCCACACCCAGTGATTTGCAAAATTGGAATATTCTGGACCGCTTCCGACTGTCCCTCATGCCGTTAACGTTCAGGGTCATGAGGGACAGGGGATCAGTCATGGTGGAATATGCAACTACACGTCTGTCTCTGACCTGGCCTTTTTATTCTTACATTGACTTGGTGCTGGTGGCCCAGAAAGATGGATCCCCTGGTCTGACTCTTCGCCTGAAGCTGACCTTTTTAATTTTGACTCTGGTCCTACCCCCTCACATAAATCAAACCAGCCCTCCCCGGATGGCGGATCCTTTGGGGGAGGGTCTGAGGCAGGTCCCCCAGCATCTGACATGGCAGAGTCAGTCTCCGAGTCTGATGAGAGTTGAAGGTCATTCTCCACTTTTAGTAACCCGGCCTCCCTGGGTGTCGAAGAGGATGATGATGGAGGGCCTACCTCAGGGGTCCCAGAGGCCCCTTCACATTGTTTAGAGGCAAGGAATTCCTGCTCCACCTGATGTGCCACCTCATCCGGTGAAGGGGACCTAGGTTCTTCCACCATAGGTTCTGGGCCTGGCTGAGAGGGTTCATGATCCGGCCCCACCTCCGCACTAGCACGGGCCGAGTACGAAGTGGGGCAGGAGCCAGAGACATGTCCCTCCTCCCCACAGAGGTTACACCGCACCTTGTTGGGACACTCAACCTTGTCGTGTTCCACCTGCAGGCACTTGCCACAACGTCTGTTGGGACACGACTTGGCTTCGTGCCCCTCCTCTCCACACTTAAAACAGGTGCGGGGCTGTCCAAAGTATCTTATATGGGCTTTGGAACCCCCTATGAAGAGGAAGGACGGTATTTCCCTCTTCAGTACCATACGGAACTGCCTCTTTCCGTTCAGGATGCCCTTCAACTCACCTTCCTGATAGGTGACCCATCGCATGTCGGAGACAGTCCCGTACTGACTGAGAACCCTCGCCACCAGGCCCTGATCGACCTCAAAGTTCAGGTACAGAACTGTCACCACCACAGAGCGATCATATGGGGTGACAGTGAGCCCTTCCAACCCTTTAAGGCAAGACACGCCCTGAATTCGGGCAGCATCTGACCTGAACTTTAGGTCGTACGTGTTGCGGGCTGCAAGCGGCTGCAACATCTCTATTTCTTCTACTTCTACACCATTGTTCTTTAACATAGTAAACGCCTGTGGGGGAGAAACGCTCACCCCCGACGAAAACTCCAACTTAACGATTGTGCTATCCCGACCTCCCGGCATAGCAACAAGTGGTATGTGGCACTAGGCCACGCAACAATGAGAGAGAAAAAACCCTCAGTACTCTTTTCTAAAACGAAATGTAAGAAACAGAAAGGGAACCCAACGCAAATAACTGCGATAAGGTAGACGTGCTTTAAAACAAGCACGACCAAGTCCTTAATATCTATACAAGACCACACCCAACGATATAGCCTGCACACACAGAGATATAGTATCGTATAACAATGAGCTTTTTAAGTGCATCGAAACGGCACGTACAAACAAAAAACGAATAATTCAAAACGTATAACAATAGTATACAAATAATGAATGTTTATGAGTGCGATAGTATGAATTATATTTCATGAGTTGAAAGATTGAACGTTCTATTCAACGAGGCGAAGCCGAGTTGAATAGAATGTTAAATCTTTCAACGAATGAAATATAATTCATACTATCGCACGAATGAAAAACATTCATTATTTGTTTTATATAACACCTTATAACTATCTACCTTGATCTAGTCGTTGGTTAAAGTTGTGTTTTGAAGTCACGATGGTTCGTGTTTGTCCGTGTAGCGCAGCTCCATGGTTTGTCGTTTGCTCGATACGCGTTTACGTGCCTATTACGTACGATATGCAATGCACGGTCCCCAATTTGAGTCGCGGCATATAGCTTGTACGTACTGCAATGATCGGTGACGTCATTGCCGTTGGTACGACCGTGGGTTAGTATATACTAACCAACGGTCGAGCACCTCAATCTTGATGATAGTGCCGAATCACCAATGGCATGTGACCACCAGTCCTCCAATCAAATGTAGAGAAATTAATAAGGTGTTATATAATATAGTATAATAAAGTATGCTAGCACAGCACAGTACTAAATTCAGCACGAGCAAACGACGAGAGCAAAACGAGGGGGGGGGCTTTTTAGGTGCATCGAAACGGCACATACAAACAAAAAACAAAAAACAAAACTCAAACCGGATCGGACAGGAACATAAAGTCAAAACTATCCACACACCACCAAATCAAACAGAAAATTATGTTCATTACAACAATAGAACCACACACACACACTGACAACAACCCAAATACCCAACAGACCAACCTCCCCCAGGCCACCCTAAAGCAATAATACTACATACCGCCAACAACCAAAAAACCAGACACCAACAACAGGGGCCACGAGGGGTCCGGGGCGGGGTCCACCTGCCACGAGGGGTCCGGGGTGGAGTCAACTTGCTATATTTACACTATGTACACTATATACACTATTTACACTATTTACACAAAAACAAAAAACTGAACAAAACTGGGCCAAAAATACAGGCGCACCTTGCCCAAGGGTGTCCCGGAGGCAGTTGTGGCAAAGGGTAACCTCATTATCCCCACGCTTTAACAAGCTCCACAACCGGATGCAGTTTAACGTCCTACCCAGGACCCTACTTCCGGGCATAGCACCAGTTTGTGTGGCTCGAGGCCACGAAAGAAGGAGAAAAAAACCTCAAGTTTTACAAAGCACAAAAAAGAGGATGAAGTAAGAAAAACACAAGCTACACAGAAACAAGGCGCGGTCGCAAACAAATGGAAACGACCAGACCTACTTATCAACGACAACACAAGCACGCTATTCAGGACAGTTCAGGTCTTTGACGAGAGCAGGCGTGTTTCGTCGAGCTCTCGTCGCTTTGCCGTGCTCAACCTTATCACTGTGTGATAGCTGTTCTACTTATTGCAGTTGTGCATAAAACCTTATAGCGTGCTTGTGTTGTAGTTGATAAGTAGGTCTGGTCGTGTCCATTTGTTTGCGACCGCGCTTTGTTTCTGTGTAGCTTGTGTTTTTCTTACTTCATCCTCTTTTTTGTCCTTTGTAAAACTAGTTGGTTTTTTTCTCCTTTCGTGGCCTCGAGCCACACAAACTGGTGCTATGCCCGGAAGTCGGGATAGCACAATTGTTAAGTTGGAGTTTTCGTCTGGGGTGAGTGTCCCTCCCCCACAGGCGTTTACTGTGTTAAAAGACAATGGTGTCGAAATTAAAGAAATAGAGATGTTGCAGGCGCTTGAGGCCCGAAACACGTATGACCTTAAGTTTAAGTCTGATGCTGCCCGTGTTAAGGGTGTGTCATGCCTGAAGGGGGTAGAGGGGCTCACTGTCACCCCATATGATGGCTCTGTGACGGTGACAGTGCTTTACCTTCCCTTCGAGGTCGATCAGCGCCTGGTTGCGAGGGTTCTTAGTCAGTACGGAACTGTCTCCGAAATGTGGTGGTGTAAATATACTGGGGGTGAGTTGAAAGGTATATTTAATGGCAAGAGACAGTTCCGTATGGAACTGGTGAGGGACATTCCATCCTTCCTCTTCATAGGGGGTTCCAAGGCCCACATTAGGTACTTTTGTCAGCCCCGTACCTGTTTTAGATGTGGAGAGCAGGGGCACGAAGCCAAGTCGTGTCCCAACAGACGATGTGGGAAATGCTTGCAGTTGGGGCACGGCAAGGCAGAGTGTCCCAACGAGGTACGGTGCAACCTCTGTGGGGAGGAGGGACATGTGTTTGGTGCCTGCCCCACATCGTACTCTGCTCATGTCAGTGCGGATGTGGGGTCGGCACCTGAACCCTCGCAAACAGGCCCGCAGTATTCAACTCAGGAATTAGAAGAGGCGGCACTTGAGGTGGAACAGGACTTCCTTGCCTCCAAGCAGTGTGAGGGAGGTACTGGAACTCCTGAGGTAGACTCTCCGCCACCCTTAGCAACGACACCCAGTCAAGTTGAAATAACGACAGTAAAGGAGGACCTCGATCTGTCCTCAGACTCGGCAATGTCGGATGGCGGGGAGCCTGCCTCAGAGCCTCCTCCAAAGGATCCACCTTCGGGGGAGGGTTGGTTTGATTTGTGTGAGGGGGAGGGGCCAGAGCCTGCACTGAAGAGGTCGGCCTCGGGGGAGGTGTTAGACAGGGGAACCCATCACTCTGGGACGCCCGTACCGAGCCCACGGATTAAAAAGATAAGGTCCCAGCCGGATCATTTGGTGTGAATGGTATGTGCCCGGTTTTCTTTTGGGTTTCTGTTCTGTCTGTATCTGTGCTCATGCATGCTATAAAGTTTGGTAGTTCAGTGTAAATAGGTTTGCCATTGTTCCACATTAAGCTGAGGGTGGAGGCCGACTTCGTCCGTTTGCCAAGGTCGACGTTCGGCAGGTGTTGGGGTCCACTTGTTTCAGTGCGGGCGGGCCGGGTGATAGTTAATTTGTAAATATTGTAAATATTGAAATTGCAAATAGTCCTACGTGATTGGCTCGGTTTTGGGGTGGTTTTGTACATAGTTAGCACAGACATTTTGTTTGCTAGCGCAATGTAAAGAATTCTGTAAATAGTTCAGAGTTGTGTTTTTGTCCGGTCAGGTTTAGGTTCTACTTTGTTTCTTCGTGCCCGTTTCTACGTACGTAAAAAGCTCACATTAGGTCCGTCCGGCTGCAAGTATGTGAAAAGCACATCACCTTGTTAATATTGTAAATAGTGGGGTTGGCCACATAAAAATTTGTTGCTGGCCTAGTGTATATAGTTGTCCTTGTGTTTTATGACACGTCAGGTGTTTTTGTTCCGGAGCACGTCCATTCCCAAGCACGTAAGGAGCACCCATAGTTACAAAAAAGCATTGTACAGACTCAACCTGAACACTCTTCTGTTAATGTAAATGGGTATGTAAATAGTTTTGCCTAGTGAGATTGTAAATAGTCCTGTGTAACTGGCTTGGGTTCGGGATGGATTTATGCAAAGTTAACACAGAAATTTCGGTTTGGGTTTTTTTTCTCAGTGCCTGTTTCTATGTACTTAAAAAGCTGCTAACCTGTAGTTTTGCGTGAATAAATTTGTAAATTGTCTTATGTAATTAACCTTTGTATATAGTCCTTTGTTCATAGTAACACAATTTTATGTTTGTAGGTGCATGTAAATAGTTTGCTGTTGCGTTTTTGCCCGGTCCGGTTTGGGTTCTCGCCCTTTGTTTCTAGTGCCCGTTTCTGCGTACTTAAAAAGAAAAACACAAGCACGCTATTAGGTTTTATGCACAATTGCAATAAGTAGTACAGCTATCACACAGTGATAAGGTTGAGCACGGCAAAGCGACGAGAGCTCGACGAAACACGTCTGCTCTCGTCGAAAACTTGAACTGATGTAAATGGGTATGTAAATAGTTTTGCCTAGTGAGGTTGTAAATTGTCCTATGTAACTAGTTTTGGTTCGGGGTGGTTTGTACAGGGTGTCTGGAAACATAAGACCTGGAAACATAAAGACCTAAGACCTGGAAACATAAGACCAAAGACCTAAGACCTGGAAACATAAGACCCACTGTAAAATATACTAAAATAAAGGATTTTCACAGATTTTATCACATACAATTGTTTTTCACACCAAAGCGCTCTTAGAAACACCTCAAGTGTGTAACTCTACCGACTAGGACATGTACTTCCCCCCTAGCTCACCACACTTAGTGTACATACAGTACATAGGAATACATGCTGCATGCATGGCCACAACAAATCTTTGCTTTCCTGTTAATATTGATGAGATTTTAAAATATAATTGGTTATTTAATCATTGCTAATGATACTTCTCTTTGTTTCCAGCCTTTTTCATAGTCATTTTCCAAAAAAACACAGGGTCTTACTTTTCCAGATCTGGAAAACCAAGACCTGTACAAAAAGAAAGGGTCTTACTTTTCCAGATCTGGAAACATAAGACCCAGTGTAAAATATACTAAAATAAAGGATTTTCACAAATTTTATCACATACAATTATTTTTCACACCAAAGCGCTCTTAGAAACACCTCAAGTATGTAACTCTACCAACTAGGACATGTACTTCCCCCCTAGCTCACCACACTAGTGTACATACAGTACATAGGAATACATGCTGCATGCATGGCCACAACAAATCTTTGCTTTCCTGTTAATATTGATGAGATTTTAAAATATAATTGTTATTTAATCATTGCTAATGATACTTCTCTTTGTTTCCAGCCTTTTTCATAGTCATATGTTAAAGAAAGCACAAGGTCTTACTTTTTCAGATCTGGAAAACCAAGACCTGTACAAAAATATAGGGTCTTACTTTTCTAGATCTGGAAACATAAGACCCAATGTAAAATATACTAAAATTAAGGATTTTCACAGATTTTATCACATACAATTGTTTTTCACACCAAAGCGCTCTTAGAAACACCTCAAGTGTGTAACTCTACCGACTAGGACATGTACTCCCCCCCCCCCCTTCCTCACTCCACCCATTGTACATACAGTACATACGAATACATGCTGCATGCATGGCCACAACAAATCTTTGCTTTCCTGTTAATATTGATGAGATTTTAAAATATAATTGGTTATTTAATCATTGCTAATGATACTTCTCTTTGTTTCCAGCCTTTTTCATAGTCATTTCTCAAAGAAAACACAAGGTCTTACTTTTCCAGATCTGGAGACATAAGACCCAGTGTAAAATATACTAAAATAAAGAATTTTCACAGATTTTATCACATACAATTATACTTCACACCAAAGTGCTCTTAGAAACACCTCAAGTGTGTAACTCTACCGACTAGGACATGTACTTCCCCCCTAGCTCGTCCCACACACTGTGCATACAGTACACAGGAATACATGCTGCATGCATGGCCACAACAAATCTTTGCTTTCCTGTTAACATTGATGAGATTTTAAAATATAATTGGTTATTTAATCATTGCTAATGATACTTCTCTTTGTTTCCAGCCTTTTTCATAGTCATATGTTAAAGAAAACACAAGGTCTTACTTTTCCAGATCTGGAAAACCAAGACCTGTACAAAAAGATAGGATCTTACTTTTCCAGATCTGGAAACATAAGACCCAGTGTGAAAAATAATTGTATGTGATAAAATCTGTGAAAATCCTTAATTTTAGTATATTTTACACTGGGTCTTATGTTTCCAGATCTGGAAAAGTAAGACCCTATCTTTTTGTACAGGTCTTGGTTTTCCAGATCTGGAAAAGTAAGACCCTGTGTTTTCTTTGAGAAATGACTATGAAAAAGGCTGGAAACAAAGAGAAGTATCATTAGCAATGATTAAATAACCAATTATATTTTAAAATCTCATCAATATTAACAGGAAAGCAAAGATTTGTTGTGGCCATGCATGCAGCATGTATTCCTACGTACTGTATTTACACTGAGTGGGGTGAGCTAGGGGGGAAGTACATGTCCTAGTCGGTAGAGTTACACACTTGAGGTGTTTCTAAGAGCGCTTTGGTGTGAAAAATAATTGTATGTGATAAAATCTGTGAAAATCCTTTTTTTTAGTATATTTTACACTGGGTCTTATGTTTCCAGGTCTTTGGTCTTATGTTTCCAGGTCTTAGGTCTTATGTTTCCAGGTCTTAGGTCTTATGTTTCCAGGTCTTATGTTTCCAGACACCCGGTTTGTACATAGTTATCGCAGAAATTTTGTTTACTAGCGCAATGTACAGAATTCTGTAAATACATGAGTCTAGGGAGAGAACGTCATCCCTAAACCCCAAAATACGGTTAAATATTACTCATTCGTATGATATCCTTGTTATTTGTGATTCGAAGATTGCTTATTTTAGAGGCCACTTAACCCTAACCTAACCCCTAAACTGACTTAACCCTAACCTTATCCCTAACCGAACCCCAGGCAAAATCGAACCCCCAGGTGGAACCCCTGACAAACCCCGTTTTAACAATAGGGTGACGTTCTCTCCTTAGTCGCATGTTTCTGTAAATAGTTCACCTTTGTATTTTTGTCCGGTCAGGTTTAAGTTCTCCTTTGTTTCTTCGTGCCCGTTTCTACGTACGTAAAAAGACAGCGGAGCTCTCGCCGGCTACCCTGGTATGCGCTAAGACCACGTTGGTGAGTGCACACAAACACACAGCAAACACACAAACAAAAAAAAAAAAAAAACACACACACAGCATCATGATTGCATAGATTCCCTGCCTTTGGCAAGGAATAAAAAATGTCCAGGCAATGGCAAATGTGGGAGTCATGTCAAAAACCTATAGCAGTTAATTTCCCTCAGAAGACCCAGAACGAGAGAAGGGCCTGTGTGCTCAGACAATGTCTTAAAGGGTTCGCACAGCGCAGCACCTCCGGCGAACACTGAATCACTCATAACAGTCGACGAGACTGCGACCGACGGCGGCAGCACAATCACATGGGACACAACATAGATCCCCGTTGAGCAAATATACACAATCAACATCAACAGTTGCGTGGTAGTGAAGCTGGAAGAAACTAGCAGGACATCTCAGAGGACATTTGTCTACATGACAATGGTTAGTGGTAACTTGTTTTGTATATAACCATGTCTGGAAAAATGTAGATTTCCAGGCAAGGTGGGGTAAATTTACTTCCCAAGAACCCCTTCTTCCAAATGTATTTCAATATGTGGTAAAGGAAAATATTTCTCCAAACGTCAAAATTTCCCCACAAGTATCTTGCCTATCTTTTTTCCTCGCCTGTATATGTGTATATAGCAATTGTATATTTGACACCAGAAAATACAGTAGTTAAAACACTTTTTTTTTCATTTGACAAAGTTTGTGACGTAAACAACAACTTCCGTCTGAAGGTTCATGAACTGAACGGCACAGGGAGACTTGACCTTCACTACTGAGCAGGCAGCAACTCATCCCATGGATGATATTGTCATGGCCACGACTGGTCCTGCCATGGTTCTGCTTGTGCTTTTTAAGTACGTAGAAACAGGCACTGACAAACTAAAGGATAATCCCGAACACAATGTCAAACAGACTACACATACCATGCAACAAGGAACAAAGGAGTCTTTGTGTCTTTGTTACTACTGAGATTTAGTATTGCCATGGTTCTGCTTGTTAGATCGTTTGTGTACATATTTGAGGAACAGGAGTTGGGAAGCATCCCTACGAGTCTCCTACTAAAGTAAAATCCCGAGACCCAGAACAGTTTAATTTTAGGCATGGTCCAGACCAAATTCTTAAAGATTCAGCACATTTGGGGTAAGAGCAGAGTGCAGATTTGTATTGGTTATGTAAATCAGTTCGGAATGGCCCGTTTAATAGTTTCAGTCCCCAAATTCCATTGTGTGTTTTACGTTACTAAAACCAATTCTGCATAAATGCTCTAAATCTTAAGTTTGCTGTGTTGGGTTTCGATCCCCCCCCCCCCCCCCCCCCCCAAAAAAAAAATGCTGAGATCACTGTCCAGGATCTTCTGTAATTTACGTACTATGCATATTACAGGAAAGCAGCATTGCTGTCTTCAACCGGCAACACAATGTATTTAATCCCTGATTAATATAGACTTGAACTGTGACAAATTCAACAACAACAGCATCAATGATACTGTACCTCAACTACAATATCTCTCACGCAGTTACTGTTATATAGTCTCATTAATAGGGATCCAAACCAAGGAGTCGGCTTTGTCATGATCTAGCAACTTCAGTGCTATAGATGTAAATGGTCACAGCAGTGGCATATCAGCTCAAGTTACTGTGTTTGTGGGCACAATTCTGCTGACGAAAATGAAGTGCTACTTATACCCCAATTTGTCAGGTCCATCAAAAATGATTCCTATGGCAATATATGGCATTTAATATCCAGGCAAAGTACACCTCTGCATCATCCACTGGAAACTGGCCAACTCTGATAACATTCCAACACAAACATGAGTATTTCAAGGCTTTTGCGTGATTCTACTGCTTGCCCTCTCTGATCCCATACAACCTTTGAACTTCTTCAAAAGTACAACTCTGATGACCCATTAATTCATCTACAGGATACGATTGCCACCTTTGATAAGATTCAGACACAACCCGTAGGAGCTGAAGGCATTCGCACAATTCCAGAGTTTGTCCTCTCCTTGACCCTAAATGACCTACTTCAAAAGAACTTTGATGACCTGTCATTTACTGAACACTGGCCAACTTTGATAAGATTTGGATATGACCCCTAGGGGTTGAAGGACTGAGTGATTTCACTGTTTGACCCCTGCATGACCCCAAATGACCTTTGACCTACTTCAAAAGTCTAGTATTGATGGCCTGTCATCTAATGAACACTGGCTAACTTTTATAAGATTTCGATATAACCCTTAGAAATTGAAGACATTTTCAACATTTCACTGTTTGACCTCCTTTTGACCCAAATGACCTTTGACCTACTTCAAAAAAGTACAACTCTGACGATTTGTCATCTTCTGAACACTAAACTTTGATAAGATTTGGATATAACCCTTAGAATTCAATTTGAAGGCTTTTTCGAGTGATTTCACTGTTTGACCCCTGCTTGACCTTTCACCAACTTTAAGGGTACAACTTTGATGACCTGTTATTTACTCAACACCCTAATTATGATAACATTTGGATATAACCCCTAAAAGCTGAAGGCTTTTGAGTGATTTCCTAGATGACTTTGACCTACTTGAAAAGTACAACATTGATGACCCATTATCTTCTGAACACTTTGGCCAAATTTAATAAAACTCAGACAACCAATAGGAGTTGAAGGCTTTTGCATGATTACACTGTTTGACCTCCTTTTACTTGACCTCTTTTTGACCCTAAATGACCTTTGATCTATGTCGAAAGTACAACTTTGATGACCAATCACCTAATGAACACCCGTGTCAAATTTGAAAACATTCCGACATAACTCTTTGACCTCTCACAATCCCAAATGACATTTGACCTACTTCCTGTTACCATAATTATCAAGCCCTTGATATGTATTATGAACTCACCAACTTTGACAAGGGTCGGTAAAGGAACCTGCAGACAGTAGCCTTTAAACCAATGCTGATAGACAGACGACAGACGCATTGCCATGACAATAGCTCAACTTGTTGAGCTACTAATATGATCAGAATTCTGCATGTGAGTTCATATTTCATATCAAGTTCAGTCTACAATCTCTGCGTGAACAGGTTTAACCAAACATGCATTAAAACTTAAACTTTGGATATGAACATGATCTCCTAAAAATTTAATTGGACAACTTTGCAATGAAAGTTTGGCAATTGAATTAACTCTTTGTTTAAAGTTATTGAAGTTAAGAAAATGCACATTCCATTTTTAATTTTGCCACTTAATATACTGATTCTAGATTTTAGCTTGTTAATCGTCGGAAGAATCGATGGAGCACAATTTACAAATACGTTCAGACTTTCTATGAAGAAAGCAAAGTCAGCAAGAAGAACAGCAGTGGAGACCAAATGCAAAATGTAACAAAACAGTGCTTGTGGTTCTTTTGGTACTTTTAACTGTTCATTTAGTGTATGTATGCATTTAAAATAATTGAATGCATTATTCTGGATCAAGGTACTCAGGAATTTCACGTCTGCAATATCAATGAATTAGTCCAATTACTAAAACATGTTTATGGTTTTGTTTCACTTATTAAAGGGACACCACAAATTTGATGTCCCCTTTATACCTAAATTTAGTATGCCTTTTTATCTTGATAAGTTTATCGCTACTAAAGAAGGAAAGCTACTTTTAAAAGGCAATTACTTTACCCAGTATGCATTTATTCTTCTGCAGCATGGTAGTATAGAAAAATCATTTCTCCAATATCATTCAGTCATTTTAGTTACCGAAACACCTGTTTAGTGTTTTTGTTCCACGTGTATGGAAAGGTACACCCCTGTCTACGTGAAACATTAATATTCCAATTTTCTTTATCATTGGTCAGTTAGTTCTTTATCATTAGAAGTGCTTCTTTCAAAAGTCCCCTTGACTATCTGGCAAAGAGCCGAAGGACGAAACCAAAATCATCCCTGAAAGAGTTCTGCTCCCCAAAGGAGCTACGTCGCCGAGGGACAACAAACTTAACTGACCAACTTCTCGACCGTCAGACCTCTACATCGTGGGTCTGTCATGCGTGGTACAATTCTTGACTAGCTAAAAGTTAGATGGGATTTCACGACACACCAACACGATTGTGTTATATAGTGTCATCTAGAAGAGAAAAAGGTGCAATGTTGGGGTAAAAAAAAGAGACTTCAAAAGGCGGGGTCAAATTCCACTAAACGGTCCAGGCAAATGCGGGAGATGTCAAAAATTTCCTTGAGGAAGTCCAAAATAAGGGAAGGGTCTGTCTGTTCAAATAAAGTTTGACTAGCTAAAAAGAAGTTATCTTTAGAAGTGTGTCAATACTTGATAAATTAAGCAGGTTTGCTACATATATAAGGCAATTTAATAAATTGGCCTTGATCAAGTTTCATTTATAACTTTTGTATTGAAATTCATTGACATATGTGAATATACACTACCACTGGGGTTTACGAGGTACCTCAGTACTATCCAAGGGAGGACTGGTGGTAAGGACTTCTGGCGATTCAAATGATTGGGTAGCATTTAAGGGTGGCAGTAATTCTACTGGGACTGTAATCAAGCCTGTGACTGGCTCTCTTGAGATTTCAAATTCTTTTACTGGTCTTCCTGTGGATGAGGTTGTTGAAGAGGCTGAAACTTAAGTCAGTGCAACTGGTACTGCCATTTGTGGTGGTCTGTCGGAGGGCAAAAAAGTTAAGGACAAGGTTTTGTTTCTCGGGGACTCAATCCCTAAGATACATAAGATACACAGATAAATTCCAAAGGAATAGGATCAGGGTTTGCCTACCTGGTGGGAGAATCGAGGACGTCTCAGCCAGAGTAAATTCAGTTGTAGGTGACGATATGAGCTGAAGGGTCATTTTAGGTCACACATGTTCAAATGAAAAGGTATAAACATCACTCATAAACACAATAACTCATGACAGCTTAGTAACAGAGGATGATATCATTGACACCCGGAAGTCGTATGATAAGTTCATGCTCCACACTTTTAGGATGAGTTAGTTAGTTAGATGGGGTTTAACGACACACCAACACGAATAAGTTTTACAGTGTCAGCCAGATAAAAAAAAAAAAAAAAAAAAAAAAACAATGGTGAGGTGAAATCACCTAAAAGGAAAAAGGATTGGGCAAAATACTGAGATATCTAAACAAAAGCCAATGTGGGAGTCATGTCAAAATTTCTTATAAAGGTTACTTTCTTTGAGAAAGTCCAGGATGAGCGAAGGATCTGTGTGCTCAAACGTCTTCAGGTTTGGCACAGTGTAGTACTTCTGACGGATATGGGAGTATTCATAGCAGTCAATGAGAATGTGACTGACGGTGACAGCACAGTCACAGGGGATACAATATGGTCTCTCATCCCCGTGGAGCAAATAAGCGTGGGTTAGGTAAGTGTGTCCTATGTGGGCCGTAATCAGTATCAAATCATCTCTCCGTTTTCTGGGGGCTGCATTACCCACAGTCCCGACCGCTGGTTTCACTTGGTACAATTTGCTCTCCGGGAAAGAATCCCACAGTTCCTGCCATTTTGATGAGATCAAATATGATGATGATCAAATAGGATGAGATCAAATATCACAAGTACCATATCAAGCATGGATACAGTATATGTCTTTATTTAATGTATGAAATGTTTGAAATAAGATGCAAGAAAGTTGACATTTGAACATATAAAGATGACATCTACCATGATCGATGTATACACAACCATCACTGTTCCACTGCAAAGTGATAGGGCAGTGAATTTTGTATGAATCAGAAGCGACAGTAACTGGTTCTTACAATATATGAGTGGCAAAAGAACCGCAATCATTTTGGTTTTCCAGTATAATGTGAAGGAATTGCCCACATAACTGGTCTGTGATACTTATTGGTGGGTGGAGTTGAACCGATCTGTGATAAATAACTATGAAGCTCGTGTGACATGAAAATTACATTGCTGGATATTTTGATGTAAAAAGTCTTAAATATCCAGAAAATAGTGGAAATTTCCACCTCACAACCATTAAATATTGAACATTTCAGATGCTTATTTCTATTTCACACTTGTATCATGAATAAACATAAGCTAAATCTACAAATATGTGGCATCGAAAGGTGGACATACCATATATGGCTCATGTTAGTCTCTTTTTCATCCTGAATTTCAAGGACACTGGTAGCATTGCTATTCCCCGATGGGTTTATTATGAAAGCAAAAATTCTTTCCTTCAGAAATATTGATATCACTTACCGCACTGTAACCTATCTGATCAGTAATCAAGAGGTAATTTCTAAAGGGTTAACAAAGAATTCTTAACACTGTGCAACACTCCACATTATTTTTGCGTAGGCGAAGTGATTCGCCAGAAACCATATTGCTCTGTGAGGAGAGGTTTGGACTGACACAAAGACTGGAAAACAATCCATTCCAAAGTGATGAACGAAGTGCAAAAATGCAACGAATTGGGAAGGAAGAGACGAGAGCTGGAATTAATGAGTATCAACATCAAGCTCAACTTAGTACATTTAATTTCCAAGCTTTCTAACTTGAGTTATTTCTTTTTAAGTACGTAGAAACAGGCACTGAGAAACTAAAGAACCCCAAACCCAAACAAAATCCGTCGGATCACAAACACAATGCCAAACAAACTATACACACCATACAATAGGGAACAAGTCTTTTTTTTACTACTGAGATTCAGAAACTGCCACTGAAGCCCACCCCAAACAACACCATAGCCCAACAACCACAAACCATCCCAAAACATAGTCCCACCAGTCAACCACACGCCCAAAGGCTACCACACGCCCGAGGACGACACAACGCCCGAAGGCAACAACACGCCCGAAGGCAACAATACGCCCAAAGGCAACAACAATTAACAAGACACATGTCTAGACTAGTCGCGGTGCTGTGTCGTTAACTGTGGTGGGGTATAGCTAGCTTGAGTTTTGAATATGACCATCTTCCAACTGTTCTTGTCAATTTTGGTTTTTGTTTCAAAAAAGGGAGCGTTCTACTATTAGTATATTTTCAAAGTTGTTCATAAACTATCAGGAGTCACATTCAGTTCTCGAATATTTTCGTCACTTTCTCGTGGCAATGGAATTGAAAACTAGAGATATATACAACAGGTGTAGCTGAACGCGTTTCAGATCAAAGATCAAGTCAATAATTCATCAATGAACCTATGTGGTATTTTGTTGTATCATACTTCAAGGGTTGACCTTAAGGTTGACTTTAGGCTATAACGAAATAACCAAGGGATTTCGATCAAAATTTTTGGAGAGGAAGCGAAAGCAAAATGATTGAAGATAATATAACTGAATTTAGTTAATTCATACATGAAGAAATGCGAAATGAACGTATCGAAGAAGAGTAATGGTAACATGCATATATATACAGTGGGCGATGATATTGTAAGAGTTCGAATCTGTTTCGTCTCGGGTATACTCGACGTTGCGGATGAGGTGTCTGGGTTGGTAGGTCCGGTGGGACTTGGTCGGTGACTGGCGGTTGTTGTGAGTCGGGAGTCGTAGGGAAATCGTCATCGTCAATAGGGGCGTCTGTAGCAATATTTACTGGTTTGAAAAATGACGAGTTTCTTCTCACAATTTGTTCTCCTCTTTTTGCAGAGGTCATAGACCCTTTTACTTCAACTACAGTGTAAGGGTTGCAATTGAAGGGGGAGGAAACCTTGTTTTTCTTTTCACGAAGTAATACCCTGTCACCAACTTTTATTTGAGCTGGTTTTGCGTGCATCTTACTGTCAGAATTTGACTTCCATTTTTTGTTTTGCATTAGCATCTGTCGCTTGCAGAGACTGGTCATGCAGTTGGGGACTGCTGTCAATCAAACTGTACTTTGGTTCCAATGGCACGCCGGCCAAACAGAAGCTCTGCGGGCTATTTGTTTGTGGTACTATTGGGAGCGGCCCTGTAATTCCTTAGAAAGGAATACTGTATAGCTCTTGTTTCCAGGGTTTTCCTTCAATAATCGCAGTGCGAATGGCTTTTTTCCAGGGTTTTCATGAATCTTTCAGTTTCACCACTGGCCTTTGGCCATAGAGGTGTAATTTTATGATGGTGAATTCCTTGATGTTATAATACGTAGCCGTAGTATTTCAGATTATGTTTGTTAAAATAACACTTATCCTTGTTGATATTCAGGTTGTTATCGCTCAAACATTTGAATACTGCCTTCAGAGATCATGGTCGCTTTGTGTTGCGCCACTAAAATGAGTATGGATCGTCGTTGAAATAGACTCACTCCAGGAATATCATGAACACTTGTTGGATAATATTTTGGAAAATTTCGTCTCCGTCAATGTCAATTATAGTTTTCACTAACCAAGTAACATTAACAGACTTCTACATGTATAAAAAAAAATCAGTACTTACCAATGCATAGAACATATTGCCAAACTCTGGCGTTATAGCAGCTCCATGTCGTGCACTTGAAACAATACCGTACATTCCTAATCCTCTCGTAGGCGTCCTCACAAGAAAATGAAAGTTACACACTAATATAGATAAATTCAGGTTAACGCAATCATAAGTTCGATGGCGCTGTTTATATTTAGTAACCGACTCTTCACCATAATATATAGCGAGTGTAGTATATACCCAAGATTGTTGCTAAAAATAGATTCCGCCCACGCATTTAAATGAAGAAAAACCCCTATTATACCCTCTTACAAAAGTCATATGGTCACCAACATTACCGCACTGCAACGGAACAACCATCCCTACAACTTGGACGATGATGTATTTCGATATCACCGTCCGTCTAGGAGGAGATCGTGTGACCAGCCAAAATTGGTATTTCGATGTCGACTGCAACTAAAAAGCACTGGGCAAATACGGGGGATGGGGGGGGGGGTCTTTTTACGTACATAGAAACAGGCACGGCGAAACAAAGGCGAACTCAACCCGGGCCGGACAAAAACATAACCGCGAACTATTTACAGAATTCTCCTACCAAACAATATTTCTGTGTAAGCAATGCAAAACACCACCTGGAACCCAAGCTTATCACATAGGGCTATTTACAATCTCACAAAAGCAAAACTGTTTACATATAACTTATGTGGCCAACCCCCGACCACCCACAGTACCAACAATGATGTGCCCCTCACACGCCCGCAGACAGACCGGACCCAACATGGAACAAAGACAAACCCACCCACAACGATCTATCAAACAAAATCGTGCCAAGCATGGACACAGACACGAACAGAACGGAAACCCCAAAGGAGAAACTGGGACCAGCGTGAACAAAAGGCAAAACCATTGAAACTAAATACTCTTGATGGGATTTAAATTTTTTTTAACCTTGGGCTCGGTACGGGCGTCCCAGAGTGATGCATTTCCTGGCATGACACCTCGCACGAGGCGGACCTCTTAGTACGGACACTGGCCCCTCCCCCTCACACAAATCAAACCAACCCTTCCCCGAAGATGGATCCTTTGGAGGAGGCTCTGAGGCAGGCTCCCCGCCATCCGACATTGCCGAGTCTGAGGACAGATCGAGGTCCTCCTCTACTGTTGTTATTTCAACCTGACTGGGTGCCGTTGCTAAGGATGGCGGAGAGTCTACCTCAGGAGTTCCAGTACCCCTCTCACACTGCTTGGAGGCAAGGAAGTCCTGTTCCAACTCAAGTGCCGCCTCCCCTAATTCCTGAGTTGAATATTGTGGGCCTGTTTGCAAGGGTTCAGGTGCCGACCCCACATCGGCACTGACATGAGCAGAGTACGATGCGGGGCAGGCACCAAACACATGTCCCTCCTCCCCACAGAGGTTACACCGTACCTCGTTGGGACACTCCGCCTTGCCGTGCCCCAACTGCAAGCATTTCCCATAACGTCTGTTGGGACACGACTTGGCTTCGTGCCCCTCCTCGCCACATCTAAAACAGGTACGGGGCTGGCAAAAGTACCCAATGTGCGCCTTGGAACCCCCTATGAAGAGGAAGGATGGAATGTCCCTCACCAGTTCCATACGGAACTGTCTCTTGCCGTTAAATATAGCTTTCAACTCACCCCCAGTATATTTACACCACCGCATTTCAGAGACAGTTCCGTACTGACTAAGAACCCTCGCAACCAGGCGCTGATCGACCTCGAAGGGAAGGTAAACCACCGTCACCGCCACAGAGCCATCATATGGGGTGACAGTGAGCCCCTCTACCCCCTTCAGGCATGACACACCCTTGACACGGGCAGCATCAGACTTAAACTTAAGGTCATAAGCGCCTGCAACATCTCAATTTCTCAGATTTCGACACCATTGTCTTTTAAGACAGTAAACGACTGTGGGGGAGGGACAGTCACCCCAGACGAAAACTCCAACTTAACAATTGTGCTATCCCAACCTCCTGGCATAGCACCAGTTGTGTGGCTCGAGGCCACGGTATGAAGGAAAAAAGAAACTCTCAAAACTAGTTTTACAAAGGACAAAAATTAGGATGAAGTAACAACAACACAAGCAGCACAGAAACAAGGCGTGGTCGCAAACAAACGGACACCTTATCAACAACACAAGCACGCTATAAGGTTTTTTGCACAATTGCAATACGTGGTACAGCTATCACACAGTGATAAAAGTTGAGCACGGTAAAACGACGAGAGCGAAACGAAAACACGTCTGCTCTCGTCGAATACCTGAACTGTACCTCGGTGCTATTGGTAAGGATGGCAGAGAGTCTGCCTCAGGAGTCCCAGTGCTCGCCTCACACTGTTCGGAGGCAAGGAAGTCCTGGTCCACCTGATGTACCACCTCCTCCAATTCCTGAGTGGAATATTCCGTGCTAGGTTGCAAGGGTTCAGGTGCCTGCCCCTCATCCTCACAGGCAAGGGCAGAATACAATTCGGGGATGCACCAGAGACATGCCCCTCTGCCCCACAAAGGTTGCACCGCACCTCGTTGGGACACTGGGCCTTGTCGTGCCCCACCTGCCGGCATCTACCCCAACATCTATTAGGACACCACTTGGCTTCGTGCCCCTCCTCTCCAAGGGTGGCGCCAGCGGGGGGCCAGGGGGGCCATGGCCCCCCCGTCGGGGAAGGCTGCCCCCCCATCGGGGAAATTTTTCGGTTTCGTCGGGGAGCTGTTATGTATACGATAAAATATGTAGTCACCGACAACGCCCAGTCGCCCCGACGATTTACTTAATTTTGGTCTAAATTAGGGCAAATGCCAAATTCTTCAATGAAAACCCCAAATTTTCCAATTTTCTTCTTTAAAGCCCCATTTTTTCAAATTTTCCATGGAAAATGGCAGCAATTTTTTCAAATTTTCTCCAAAAAGAGCCAAAAATTTTCGGCTTTCGCGCGCCAAAATTTTCCTTCAAACATCGTTTCGGCACTTTATTTCCTTCGTTGAGAGTTTGGGTTGCTGCCCCCCCCCCGTCGGGGAGCTTGGCCCCCCTGTCGGGGAAATTCTGGCGCCACCCCTGCTCCTCACCACACTTAAAACAGGTGCGGCGCTGCCCAAAGTATCTTATGTGGGCTTTGCAACCCCCTATGAAGAGGAAGGACGGTATTTCACCCACTTCAGTACCATACGGAACTGTCTCTTTCCGTTCAAGATGCCCTCATGCTCACCTTCCTAGTAGGTGACCCACCGCATATCGGAGACAGTTCCGTACTGACTGAGAACCCTCGCCACCAGGCCCTGATCGACCTCAAAGTTCAGGGACAGAACTGTCACCACCACAGAGCGATCATACGAGGTGACAGTGAGCCCTTCCAGCCTTTAAGGCGAGACACACCCTGAATTCGTGCAGCATCTGACCTGAACTTTAGGTCGTACGTGTTGCCGGCCGCAAGCGGCTGCAACATCTCTATTTCTTTTACCTCCACACCATTGTTCTTTAACACAGTAAACGCCTGCGGGGAAGAAACGCTCGCCCCGGACGAAAACTCTAACTTAACAATTGTGCTATCCCGACTTCCGGGCATAGCAGCAGTTTGTGTGGCTCGAGGCCACGGAATGAAAGGAGAAAAAGCCTTAGAACTTGTTTTACAAAAGTACCAAAAATTAGGATGAAGTAAGAAAAACACAAGCTACACAGAAGCAAGGCGCGGTCGCAAACAAATGGCGATGACCAGACCACCTTATCTGGTCCCGGGTATGACGTTAAACTGCATCCAGGTGGGGTGAGGAGGTAGTGCGTGGAGAGTAGTTAACAACTCTCGCCTATAAAATGCTTACATGATACCGTTATTACTCATTCCATGACTGGCGGGTTGTCGGCGCCACAAAACCGAGCAAGCCCCCCCCTTCCCCATGGTTGTTCCCCTGTGGGCTGGGGGTTGTAGAATATGCCCACGGTATTCCCCGCCTGTCGTAAGAGGCGACTAAAGGGGAGGACTTGAAACGAATTTATCTAGTTGACACTATATAACACACTCGTGTTGGTGTGTCGTTGAATATTATCTAACTAACTAACACACCACCTTATCAACTACAAGCACGCTATAAAGTTTTATGCACAATTCAGTGTTGCTTGATTTTCAGTGGCGAAACCGGCCAAATTGCCAGCCATATCACCTGAAAAAACGCCAAATCAGAACAAGCTCCTACTTGAGGAAAATTGACCCAGTATCTACGTACAGTACAGTATAATACTTGTCAACGTTTTCAAAGTTTTTAATACAGTAAAACCCCGTTTATGCGAACTAGCCGTCACATTTTACAATATAATAGTCAAGTCATTTACAGTTGTATACACCAAGTTTTAAGTGCTTTACAAGGCAAAATTCAACGTAAATTTTTGCAGAAATGCACTAATTTTTCTCGGGACTTTAAAAGTAATGGAAAGATGTCACGATGGCTAAAACAGCCGACATGTGGACATAGAAAACAATCTGTTATCTCTTTGTCAAATTTGGAAGAAATATCGTACGTATTTGCTTTGAAATTCTTGTTAGAAGCCATGTGTCGGTATAGGCTCAATATCCTCTCATACAAAAATACGTTAGGCTAGCGTAAGTCTTAGTTTCACTAAATCTGAAAAGTTAGTAACGTAGTGGGCTTCATACCTAAAAATAATGAAAGTAGACCTTACAAAAACATTGCGAACTGCTGTTTGAGAGTCTCCTACACATGTGTCTCTAACAATTTTGGAAATTTTTGCAGAATTGATACTCTAGATACCTCTCCAGATCGTTACAGCTTTTCTTGAGCACACACATTCATTTAGTGTGTAGAAAGCATTGGTCATTCAGACGAGCGAAGGCTCAAATTTTTGGAATAAAATCTCTCTGTTTTAGACGTCTTAAAATTTATTTGTCATATCATCGGTCACAAAAAATAGTAACTCAATATTTTGGGGGATTTTGTCTGCAATTTTAAGCCTTTTCGGAATTATTTTGGAAATGTGTTGACACACTGTCTTATATGGACCCAGTGTACCGTACTTAAGGCAAAACATTGGAACCTCGTTTATCCGAACTTTTTCGTTATCCGAACAAGCTTTGGTCCCGATGTGTTCGGATAAACGGGGTTTTACTGTACGATACATAGAGAGCTTTTTAAGTACGTAGAAACAGGCACTGACAAACTAAAGGATAATCCCAAACCCAAAGAAAAACCCTGACGGATCACGAACACAATGTCAAACAGACTACACATACCATGGAGTCTTTATACGACAAGATATATATCATTACATACTCAATCTATTATTACTACAAATGGGCTGTTAATTGTAAACCCGTGAGCTTTTTAAGTACGTAGAAACAGGCACTGGCAAACTAAAGAAAAATCCCAAACCCAAAGAAAACCACGACGGATCACAAACACAAATGCTAAACAAACTATACATACCGTGCAACAGGGAACAAAAGAGTCTTTGTTACTACTGAACTCCAGTAACTGCCACTGCAGCCAACCCCAAAACAACTCCCTACAACCACATACCACCCAAAAAAATTCTGCCCACACGCCCAAAGGAAACACCACGCCCGAAGGCAGCTCTACACCCCACGGCAACACGCCCGAAGGCAACACTACGCCTCAAAGGCAACACTACGCCCGAAGGCAACACTACGCCCCAAAGGCAACACTACGCCCGAAGGCAACACTACACCCGAAGGCAACACTACGCCCAAAGGCAACAGCACTTTAAAAGCACCGGGGCAAATACAGGTACACCTTGCCCAAGGGTGCCCCGGAGGCAGTTGTGGCAAAGGGTAACCTCATTGTCTCCACGCTTTAACAAGCTCAACAACCGGATGCAGTTTAACGTCCTACCCAGGACTACCTGTAAACCCGTTACGTCCCACTTGGGTGACTATTAAAATCGCGGAAAGAATGGTTTTTCTTGAAATTTTGTGAAAAAAGGTGTTTCATTTTAATTTCCATTAAGCCCCCCCCCCCCCAAAAAAAAAGCGAAAATGCCGTTTGGCGTGCACTTTCACTTTTTACCAGTCAACAAAGGTAAAAAAAAAATAAACGCCAAATTTGCCTATTTGGCAACCGTGTCACAATTGCAATAAGTAGCACAGCTATCACACAGTGACAAATGTTGAGCACGGCCAAACGACGAAAGCGAAACGAAAACACGTCTGCTCTCGTCGAAGACCTGAACTCAGTCGTCATGAATTCATTTGCTGTTTTGGCTCTGTAATGGGAAGAACTTTAAACTGCATCCTGGGTAGGACGTTAAACTGCATCCGGTTGTGGAGCTTGTTTAAGCGTGGGGATAATGAGGTTACCCTTTGCCACAACTGCCTCCGGGACACCCTTGGGCAAGGTGCGCCTGTATTTTTGGCCCAGTTTTGTTCAGTTTTTTGTTTTTGTGTAAATAGTGTATATAGTGTACATAGTGTAAATATAGCAAGTTGACTCCACCCCGGACCCCTCGTGGCAGGTGGGCCCCGCCCCGGACCCCTCGTGGCCCCTGTTGTTGGTGTCTGGTTTTTTTTTTTTTGGTTGTTGGCGGTATGTAGTATTATAGGGTGGCCGGGGGGAGGTTGGTCTGTTGGGTATTTGGGTTGTTGTCAGTGTGTGTGTGGTTCTATTGTTGTAATGAACTTACTTTTCTGTTTGATTTGGTGGTGTGTGGATAGTTTTGCATTTATGTTCCTGTCCGATCCGGTTTGAATTTGTTTCTTGTTTGTATGTGCCGTTTCCATGCACTTAAAAAGCTCCGGTTGTGGTGCTTGTTTAAGCGTGGGGATAATGAGGTTACCCTTTGCCACAACTGCCTCCGGGACACCCTTGGGCAAGGTGCGCCTGTATTTTGGCCCAGTTTTGTTCAGTTTTTTGTTTTTGTGTAAATAGTGTATATAGTGTACATACTGTAAATATAGCAAGTTGACTCCACCCCGGACCCCTCGTGGCAGGTGGACCCCGCCCGGACCCCTCG
Source organism: Holothuria leucospilota (assembly GCA_029531755.1). Classification (NCBI taxonomy): domain Eukaryota; kingdom Metazoa; phylum Echinodermata; class Holothuroidea; order Aspidochirotida; family Holothuriidae; genus Holothuria; species Holothuria leucospilota. The sequence continues at coordinate 21,010,214 of CM055961.1, read as the reverse complement.
TGGCCCCTTGGGGCAGTTTGTGATGATTGTTTGGTCTGGTGTTTTGGTTTTTTGGTTGTTGTTGGGTGGTGGTTTGGTCTGGTGTCTTTCGTTGGCGGTATGTAGTAATATTGGTTTAGGGTGGCCGGGGGGAGGTTGGTTTGTGGGGTATTGGATTGCCAGTGTGTGTGTGGTTCTATTGTTGTAATGAACATAATTTTCTGTTTGATTTGGTGGTGTGTGGATAGTTTTGCCTTTATGTTCCTGTCCGATCCGGTTTGAGTTTTTGTTTTTTGTTTGTATGTGCCGTTTCGATGCACTTAAAAAGCACGCATCCGTTTGTGGAGCTTGTTCAAGCGTGGGGATAATGAGGTTACCCTTTGCCACAACTGCCTCCGGGGCACCCTTGGGTAAGGTGCGCCTGTATTTGCCCGGTTCAGTTTGGTTCCCGAAGAGAGTGGACATTCCCGATCCCCCACCGGGCTCGTTCGATCTCTCTGGGAGTTTTGTTTTTTGTTGCATGTAAATAGTTGTATATACTGTAAATAAACTGTAAATAGTGATATGAGTTTGGCAGGTGGACCCCCCCCCCCCGTATCCCTCCGCACTGTGATTGCCTTCTGGCGTGTTTGTTGCCTTTGGGCGTGTGTTCAGTCTCCCGGTTGCTATGCAATTAACTGCGACGCTTTGAGGATTTCATCTTGAATTGTGACCTTGGGAGAACGTCCGTTACACACTCCAACGAAAACGGCGGGCAAATCTTTCAATGCCTATATCTCGGCCGTGCTTCATGCATTCTCGCTGAAATTATCAGTGTATGTTAACAATATACCTATCTACGTACCTGTCAATTTTAAGAGAATCCCACCCCATTTGACTGTTATTGCATATTTTCATTTTGACCATCCCTCTAAACTTGCTCCACGCTAACGTGTACAAAAAGTGTTTGCCCTGCCCTGTCAATCTTTTTTCACACATGTCAATCAAGACAGATCAAACCTCCTTTTCTGAGAAGTTACGCCTTGCTCTTTTGCGTTTTGAAAAAAAAAACGAGGCGTTTAAAAAGCCCTCCCACTTTCTGAAAGACTCGCCGTTAACATCAACACAAATACGTTCAGAAACGATGACGTCATATGTTAATGACATGCTAGGTGCGAAACGTCACAGTTACCATAGGGACGTCGATGCTCACTGTGGATTGCACATACTGTTAGTGTTACCTACATATATGCACTCTGTGCATGTACTGTTTGGTTCAGTTTGGGTTCCCAAAGAGAGTGGACGTTCCCGATCCCCTGCCGGGCTCGTTCGATCTCTTTGGGAAGTTTTGTTTTCGTTACGTGTAGATAGTTGTATATACTGTAAGTAAACTGTAAATAGTGATTTTGGTGTAACAAGTGGACCCCCCCCCCCCATGTCTCCCTGCGCTGTGTGGTTGCCTTTGGGCGTGTGTTGTTTTGAGATTGTGTTGTTGGGTCGTTGGAGGTGGGTGTGGTGGTGGTTTCTGTTGGTGGTAACAGACTCCAAGAAGCCGTACCGGAGCTGGAGTGTCCTCGCTGGTCGAGGGATTCGGTCTGGTGTTCTGGGCGATTTTGGTGGTTTGTGTTGTTGGTGTTCGGTTTTTTGGTTGTTGGCCATATGTAGTGATCCTTTCGCCGGTCTGGCCGTGTCCGTTTTTAGCACGTAACCAGAATGCAAAAATGCATTGAGGTTTCGATGGTATGTGTTCTATTCCAAATAATGCCATGATGTCCCATATCTTTCAGTCACTGGTCAAAATTTCCCAAGAATTCCCAAGATCGTCATCTGGGGTTACGAGAGGTCAAAAAGCAAAATTTCCCAAGAATTCCCAAGATAGTCATCAGGGTCACCAAAGGACAAAAAGCAAAATATCCCAAGTATTCCCAAGGCCTAATGTTACAGTGAGAGCTTTTTACGTACGTAGAAACGGGCACGAGGAAACAAAGTAGAACTTACAGTACAGCCTTGAGGCTATGCTAAATACTTGGCAAGGCCCTAAGTAACATTAGCCTAGGCCTATGCACAGCTGGTCACAGAAATCTCTCTGTAAATACTACAAACTTAGATGATGGGTACCAACATTTGACAGGCAATAACTGCTTTGATTAGCCCTAGCCTAGGCCATAGCTATTACAGTAACCTACCTCTAATATCAGCCCATACATACTGTACTACAATTAGCTAGCCCGTACTATGGCAGTTAGGCTAGGACTTAGTCACAGGAGTAGGACTTTATCTAGGCCTAGCCCATAAACCTGGAACTCTGCATTAGATTTATGTACTGAGTCTAACGTTATTCTGTGTGTAGGCTAATGTTTGTTATTGGTTCTGTAACAACACTTAGCCTAGGCCTAGGCCCTAACTGTTAGGCCTAGGCCTACGTTAAAACTTGATCTGCGTGGTAAATTTTCCACTAAAGTTACTCATGCTACTCTGCTGCTCTGAAGAGGAGCCATATTACAACATACTGTGATATTCCTGCTGTAATTTTGATAATTCCATTTGTTGGTGCTAATTTTCCAATTCAGTTACAGTCAAATCTAACATTAACGTTGGGCTACTCAGCCAGCTCAACAGACCTTGGCAGGCAGGCTATGTGTGATAGTCTGTCACTGCACTCAGAAACTAGCTTTTAACACAGTTTCTGATTGGTTGAAAGTGGATCTGTTTACAACTGATCAACCAATGATATGGTAGCTTATGGAATGTCATGGATCTGCTGCAAACTCTCTTCTGATTGGTTTAACATCAACTTGTTGACAAAAATTTAACCAATAACATAACAGCATAGATTACTGGGCTCAAATAAATACACTACAGTACTGTACAGACAAGTGAAATACTGTAGTCTATTCTCAGTCTTTTGATATGATAAAGTTCGTGAAAGGACCTATTTACTCATTCAAAATTCGGATTATCAAGGAAAAATCTGTATTCCCATATTTACAATGATTTTCCGTACTGAATATGGAAAATCTGTGCTGGTTGGCAGCTCTGTCTTAGGGTTTAACCCCCCTGGTGACCCAGATGACCTTTGACCCCCACCAAAAATGATAGAGTTCTTCCTCTTACTATAAGGCATCTAAATACAAGGTATGAAATTTATCCAAGCTTCCTACCTCGAGATATCGTGTTAACAAGGTTTTCAGAGTTTGACCCCCGGTGACCCCAGATGACCTTTGACCTCCACCAAAAATGATAGGGTTCTTCCTCTTACCATAATGCATCTACATAATAAGTATGAAATTCATCCAAGCTTCCTACCTCAAGATAATGAGTTAACAAGGTTTTCAGGGTATGACCCCTGGTAGCCCCAAGTGACCTTTGACCTCCACCAAAAACAATAGGGTTCTTCCTCTCAATATGGGGCATCCATGTACCAAGTTTGAGAACTGTCAGAGCTTCCCTTCTTGAGATATCGTGTTAACAAAGTTTTCAGGATTTGACCCCTGGTGACCCCAGATGACCTTTGACCTCCACCAAAAATGATAGGATTGTTCCTCTTAACATAACGCATCTTCACACTAAGTATGAAATTCATCCAAGCTTCCAACTTCAACATATTGTGTTAACAATGTTTTCAGGGTTTGGCCCCAGGTGACCTTTCACCTCCACCAACAACAATAGGGTTCTTCCTCTCAATATGGGGCATCCATGCACTACATTTGAGAACTGTCAGAGCTTCCATTCCTTAACAAGGTTTTCAGAGTTTGTCCCCCGGTGACCCCAGGTGACCTTTGACCTCCACCAAAAACAATAGGGTTCTTCCTCTCAATATGGGGCATCTATGTACCAAGTTTGAGAACTGTCAGAGCTTCCCTTCTTGAGATATCGTGTTAACAAAGTTTTCAGAGTTTGACCCCCGGTGACCCCAGATGACCTTTGACCTCCACCAAAAATGATAGGGTTCTTCCTCTTACCATAACTCATCTACATACTATGTATGAAATTCATCCAAGCTTCCTACCTCAAGATATTGTGTTAACAATGTTTTCAGGGTTTGACCCCCGGTGACCCCAGGTGACCTTTGACCTCCACCAAAACAATAGGGTTCTTCCTCTCAATATGGGGCATCTATGTACCAAGTTTGAGAACTGTCAGAGCTTCCCTTCTTGAGATATCGTGTTAACGAAGTTTTCAGGGTTTGACCCCCGGTGACCCCAGATGACCTTTGACCTCCACCAAAAATGATAGGGTTCTTCATCTTACCGTACCGCATCTACATACAAAGTATGAAATTCATCCAAGCTTCCTATCTCGAGATATTGTGTTAACAAGGTTTTCAGGTTTTGACCCCCGGTGACCTTTGACCCCCACCAAAAACAATAGGGTTCTTCCTCTCAATATGGGGCATCTATGTACCAAGTTTGAAAACTGTCAGAGTTTCCCTTCTTGAGATATCGTGTTAACGAGCAAAGTGTCACAAACACACACACATACACACACACACGCACATACACACATACATACACACACACGCCATCATGACTGCAAAGGTTTCTCTTTTCATCGAAACCAAAAAGCACTGTTTGGTGGAACTTGTGCTTCGCAATTCGCTGCTTTGTTTTTAGCTGTTCAACGTTGGACTTGGAAATGGTTCTGACTGTGTAAATTGAAACATTTTATCACCGTATTAATCAAGTTCTTTGGGAAGACGATTTGTTCTTTTACCGGGGTATGGAAAACGAAAACTTTTCTCCAAAGTATAGGCGTCGGCACTAGGCAGGCCCTAAGTTTCATCGGGTCTGGAATAGTGTACTCGGGCTAGCCTAGGCTGTAAGTATAACATTTGGCTAGGCTAGAATCCGCAACAAAAGTAGTTGGAACACCCCCGCTCCCCCGATTCAATGTTGTTAGTTGGAGATTTTCGAGAAATTCCGACGAATCGACCAACATTGAACAGAGGGGGGGGGGGGGGGGATTGGGGTTACTTGACTAGTTCAACTAACCTCAGAACTGCGACGTAGTACTCATATGAAATTTTGTTCCACCACTTTTGTCGCGGATTGTCCTTGTGCCTGTACAAATGCAGGTGCCGGCTCAAAGTGGGTTCAGCTGGTTTGCTAAAATGACGTGGCGCGCCATGATAAAAGGTGATGTCAGCACAAAATGGATGAGGAGGAGTTGGCATGTGTCACATGAACATGTTTCCATGAATCCATGACATTATAAAATGTCAATATCTACTCGAAAATATATATATAAAGCTCTGGATGACGAGCAGAAAAAGCTTGGCAAATTGGATTTATGGGAGTTTAGATTCAACAGGGGCGAAGTTCGTAGCAGACCTTTTATAGGTAGAGGTTTGCCCTCGAATGATTTTAGGACGTGCCAACACAGTGGTATAGCGCTGTCGTCGTAGTGGGGAGCAAAAGTGCTGTTGGGGGTGTTGGCTGACAATGGATTGTGGGGTTGAGGGTGGAGGTTTAGGGTGGGATGAGGGATTCCGATTACAATGAATTGCAGTGAGATGGGAACGGTTTGGATGGTGTGAGTAGGGTGCTAGGCCGGGTGCAGGTTGGAGGGGAGGACGGGGTAGGTTTCTAAAAATGATTCGGAGTGGGGGTGGGGTGGGATAGGGATGGCAAATATCAACAAATATTAGCAAAGAAAATTTATTTTGTTTTTCAGTTTTTTTTTTTTTTTTTGGTTAAAATTTGTTGAAGAGCCCCAAAGCATGTAGATTAAGAAAGAACGAAATCAAGTTACAAAATAACGGCGAATTAATACAAAAAGCAAAATGCTAAGAAACAGCTAAGACGATAATAGAACCCGACACCAGTAAATTGGCAAAGCTTAATCAGTGGACTTAACCATCTGATTATGACGTCGATCGCATTGGACGGTTAACTAATACCTGGTAAACCTTGATCAGATCGAGGTTTCCTTTACCATCTATTTATCACGCATATCCCATTGGACGGTAAACCTACTGCCCAATATAGTCTGGTTAGTAAAGCAGTATCATGATTTATTTAGAGAAATGATGCTTTACCGTGTTTACCATGTAAAATGTCAAGCTAAGACAGACATGCAGACCGTCGATAGACCATCACAATATTGTTCGATCCAAGGCGAATAATGTTAATCACATTTGTTCGATCACATGACCGTTGCTGACGTCATAATGTGGTGGTAAACCATAATGTCAATTATGCTGTGACTTTACCTGGTAGGAACAGCGCCGCCAGGTTAAGTTGAAGTGGAGGTTCTCTCCTCACAGAATTAATAATAACAGTACGAAATAATAATTCCGCCTTCATATAGCACATAAATTTTATGACAACTACATAACATAATACTTGTCCTAATTGCCCTTTGACACAATAATTAATGTGGTTATGACGTCACACAAGGGCTTAGTCTGTTTATCTGAAGAATATCATTTTTACACAACATACTTATGACACATGCACTACTGTCAGACGCAATCACTGGTCGCAGAAGGAATGTCAAGCGAAAAGCCCTCCGCTCACCACGACCGCATTGGCCCCATAGAGGTGTAACGCTACGCCTATATAGAAGCTACAATCCGCGACAAAAGTAGTTGGAACACCCCCGCTCCCCCGATTCAATGTTGTTAGTTGGAGATTTTCGAGAAATTCCGACGAATCGACCAACATTGAACGGTGGGGGGGGGGGGATTGGGGTTACTTGACCAGTTCAACTAACCTCAGAACTGCGACGTAGTACTCATATGAAATTTTGTTCCACCACTTTTGTCGCGGATTGTAGTTAACAGTTACTGTAAAGGCTGGCCAAAGCTATTAATAATAACGGAGGTGTTTTTTGTGGCAGCAGACTACGTTGTAACTCGTAGGTCAAAAACAAGGAACTGAGGAATTTCACGCAAGTAACATTTTGATTAGGAATAGGCATAGGCCTATTCCCCAGGCTTTTACAAATTCTTACCTGGGTTTACGTACCTGGTTCACCAGGAACTTGCCCATCGGGCTAGCTAGCTGTTCTGTTGGTCTACTTGTCCACATGAATATCTACATGTCCACTTTTAATATGCCTTTGAACTCCTTTTTGGAGGAGATGCTTCACAAGGGTACTTGTCCAGCGGCGTATGATATTGAACAATGCACTTGTCCCGGACTGTCGGGCAGGGAATTTGTCGAAGCCTGTATTCCCGAAAATTCCTAAGTTAGCAATACCTAGCCTAACTATGAGAGTGAAAGCCATAGCTGAGTCACTTGACTACCTGTCAGATTCACACTTAGATTATGATGCAATTAATAAAATGAAGTTGTGTTTCAGTTTAGGGGTAGGTTGGGTCTAATCACCCAACCTGACCATATAATCTGCCCGTCAGTGTTCTTGTGTGCTGAAGTCTAGGCACCGTGGACAATGATTGAGAAGTTTGCCAGGCCAATGGGGTAGTGAGGGTGGAGGGAGAGAACTGAGTGTCAGGGGTTAGGCTACCAGTACTACTACAGAACTTGACTTGCTTTGAATGGCAAATTAGTTCAGGATGAAATTTACATGGAGAACAATGCTTTCACAGACTTTTGAAAATTGTGCTACTGGTGTGATTAGTTGTTTACACCATTGTGGAAATATCAGTGGACAAAATTTTCATGGAAAGTCATTTTGATGTCTAGTCAGCTGCCTTTAAAAAGCATTGATGATTGGGAAATTTTAGGTAGAGAGCTTTTTTATGATGTTGTAAAGAAAACTTAAATTTTGCAAGTTTTAAATCATCTTTTTAAATGAGTGGTTTTCAAACTAAGCAGAAGTGGAAGAAACTTCATGTGAAATCAGAAGAAGAGCAAAGGGGGAGGAATGTTTGTAGGTATGAAAAGCAAACAACATCCCTTTCCAAGGCTTCTAGTTAGTTGATAGGAAGGCGGGTGGTTGCTTTGATCATTTCTTTCAGTGAATGGGCAGGAGGAAGGAGGGAGGGAAGGGGGAGGGGTGCTGGAGATGGTCAAAACCAGGTTGACTCGAGCTGTGGTCAATAACATAGACTGAATATGTGACTGTAATTCTGAAGTTAATGCGGGGATGTAATTCTCTGTGGAAAGAAATATACAAATTTGTAAATTAAGGAATCTTTGCATTTGGAATACATTTTAACTGGAGACTTTGCTGGACATTTGGGAGTATCTTCTACTTTCCAGTGTAAGACTTGTTACAAGAAAAATAATGTGCATGAATTTTCAATTATTTTCCTGTAATTTGTTTTGTTTGGTACTCAAACTTTTCCCACTGAGATGTCCACAGAGGCCACACATAAATTCCAATTGGTGCAGTAAACTGCATGAAATTAGAGGATTGCTTATGTGTTATGTACAAAAAAATGGAATATCCCAAAGTATCTATGAAACTCAAATTTGAACCATTGCAATAGTTATAGAACCAAATTTAAGCTCGATGAGTACAGCTGGTCAGCTCATTAAAATGATAAAAGTTTGTGTTGTCTTTAAAAAAAGTGAGTAGGGACAGACATCTGGTTTGTGTATGAAGAATAGCAGAAATAGCTCTCTCTGGATCGGAAAGAAGAAAATGTTATGTTACTCTGTTGCCATTGGCAATGGGTTTCGCCCATGTTCCGATTTCTCTGTTTCGACAACTATGTATCTTGACACACTGTAAATGCAGACCTGAATTTTAGTGACGGATCCACTTTTGTAGTCATTTCAAAGAGATATTTAGATAGGTGGCTTAGAACTGCGTTGGGCCTTCTTGACCCTTGTGTAACCCGCATCCCAAAGCTAACTCCTTATCCTGAACCCTTTAGGTGATATAACAGTGAAGACCGAACAAAGAGTAGTCGCCCTTGCAACGCCTTCCTCATTTCTTCTCTTCGGTAGACAGAGACCATCTTTAGACTAGTCTCCAACCATAAGCAGGTTAAATGTTCTCAGGTCACTCTATCTACTGTACCATCCTTGTATTATTGTATCTTTGCAAGTCAAGTTATATGAAAACAGACTTCATTCACCAACATAAGTATATGGGAGCTGCGCTAGGAGAATTAAAGAAATCCTTACTTCATTTTCCTCTTCAAGGAGTCTTACATGCTTGTTACAATGACATTTTACAGCTGTATGTATGAGAGGAGAATCCCAACTGCTTGATCATTAATGCTAGGTATCAATTTAAAAGTTATCTGTTTTGCAACACGTAAAGTCATCCCAAGGACTATTATGATTTATTTTTCTTATCATTTTCACAAGAGTACAAAACAACAGTCTGTGGGTGTTTGGATGGGTGGGCCAAGACCTACGTACATTTTAAAATGTTATAAATTACAACAATTTGGGTTTTGAAGAAAAAGTTTGTTTTGTATTTTTGTGTGAGTGATGAACAAATAATGTTGCGGATGACCCCTTATATTCCACTATACTTTCCAGTCCTCTGTTACAAAAGAGCAACTCCAACCCTGAGCAGACTCAACCAAAGGTAAGGCCAAGCTGGAGACATACAGGTGTGTACTTGAGACTATTTGCAACATACTGTACACTTCCCTGATGAAACCTGAACCTGAAGAATTGCAGTGATTGCCATAATTATCTGACAATGGCACCAAGCACCTCAAGCCAGCTGTCTGGACCAACATTTACTTTTTGTCTGCAATTTTTTAGATTTTGAATGCACATACTATACCTGATGTACTATAGTACTTCCCATTTTTCTAAAATATGCTGCCTATTATGTCACTATTAACCTTATCATAGTGATATTCTTACATGGAGCCCAAAGTTTCCTCAGGAAACTAAAGCACTTATTCGTCATGATAGCTTGCTGCCATGTTCATGGGCTGTTTATCTGCAAGCCCAGTGTCATCTTAGGCTCCACTCGGGCTGTTCCAGGATGTCATGTGATTTTCTAAATTTTTACTGACTAGTTTTCAAAATGAACACACCAGTGTTTATCTATAAATAACTTGCTAAACTTCATGGACTCTTATGTGACAGTCACAAAGTGCCACACATTGTCCCTTAAATTCCTAAGGCATCTAAAAGTCTCAGAGAGCAGTCACATTGCACAGGTACAGTGAATTTTGGCCATCTCACAATTGGACTTATTTATATTTTACAGTTTACTCCGGCATTACATACCTTCTATCTTGTCATAAGTTTAACACCCCTCCCCCTTCCCCAAGCTAACAAGATATCTGCTTTGTTTGCAAAATGTATGATGTCAGCATCTGCAATCTGCAGCATAGTATAATTGTAAACAAATAAGACTGTTCAGTACATAGTTGCCAGATTATAAGAATCGCAAAGTTTCACCCAGACCATATAGGCTTCAAACATTTGTTTCTGTATATTTTTTCCATTAAAAGTAACCTGCGTTTGTGAGAATAGTTTCCTAGTGTATAACACAGGCTTCACAGTATATGCGGTATTGCAAAGTACACTGAGGCAGTGATATATAGGAGTAGGGCATTCTACGTTGTAGCATTGAACAGTGTATATTCGCGCATTTAGGCCTGCAGAGTTAACATGCAGCCTATGGACACATCGTGACATTTGAAGAATACAGTTTGCGGTTATTTTTCGTGATCGCAAATAAAATCACCTTGGCCTACAAGTTCATGTCACGATTACCTGATAGGTAAATGATAAAATTTCGTAAAACCGAGCAAAAGCTAAGTGACGTAAAATATGCAATCAGTGCTCCTCTGAGAGCGATGTATGTATGGTTTAGCTTTGTACACCCTCGATGCAGTGTCTTTCGTTCCAAACCACACTGTTTCCTCGATTTCATCGGCCATAGCAACGGTTCTAACATGTAAAAAAGTGTTTTCCCGGAACGAAACAGGATAAAATTTGAGTACGTACTCTCTGACAAGTTTTCCTAGTTAGATTTACCAATTTTGAATTGTGACGAAAATGTCTGACGGAATTTTGGGACGATTTTGGAGCTTGCTCTCGATTGGTTTTTTCAGAAAATTGATCGCGCATGCACCGTGTTTCTTCGTCACATTTTTGTTTCACTGATTGTATAAATGCGATTATTTTTACACTGGAAGAAAGATTGTCTTATTGTGTACATAGGCCGTAAGTTTAAAACCATTTTGTGAATCACTTTCAACGTAATGACAGTTAAAAAACACTAAGTATTTTCCTACTGCAATGGGTGACTTCGTTGGAGAGTCCATACCCATTACGCAATGTTACGTAATCCAGTTACCACAAGCTTAGCAACGTGGTTGCATTCCCGTAGCAACCGGGAGACTGTGTTGTTTTGGCCCTGTGTTGTTGTGGTTGTTGATGGAAACAGAGGGTTTTGGTGGGCGGTGACTTCTCTGACTGGGCAGAGCAGAGGTTATCTCGGGCGTCCCCAAGGGCACTGTCTTAGGTCCCCTATTATTTTTAGTCTACATTAATGACTTGCCCATTAACGCCCAATAGTATCTCCTCTCAAGTAAGACGCTGATGATTGTGTAATTTATAGACAGATTAGGAATAACTTAGAACTGGTTCAACTCCAAAACGACCTAAATACCCTTTCTAACTGGCAGGATAATTGGCAAATGCACTTTAATACCAAGAAGTGCTTCCTGATGAGGATCACACATTCAAGGAATCCTTAACTTTTTGATTATACTCTGGGTAATGACATCCTTGAATCCACAGACTGCCGTACTTACTTGGGAGTTGACATCTCTAACACCCTTACCTGGAACAAGCACATTGACCGTATCACTTCATCAGGAAATAGGTCTCTAGCTTTTATTAAAAGGAACCTTTACTCCTCCTGCCCCACGAGTGTTAAAGCTAATGCTTATCTCACACTAGTTAGGCCTATATTGGAGTACTCGCCATCCGTTTGGGATCCTAACACCGTCTCCCTATCCAATAAAGTTGATCAAGTTCAACGCAGGGCCGCTAGGTTTGTTTATAATGACTATTCTCTCCATAGTAGTGTGACTGAAATGTTAAAAGACCTGGGGTGGGATAGCCTTGAAGACAGACGAACAGTCAATAGGCTAGCAATTCTCCACAAAGCCAGATTGGGCCTCCTAGCCTTGCCAATTAACAACCTGCAACCGGTCCGGCGATCTACAAGGCACCATCATTCCAACAGCTTCATAAATATACCAACCACAAGGACTGCTACAAATATAGTTTCTTTCCCCGTACCGTCAGAGACTGGAACTTACTCCCCCAAAATATTACAGATCTCGAGGACCCCAAGCAATTTAAAGGGGAATTTCATGATCCCAGAGAGTTCCAATTCTCCCAACTATGCAACTTCTAGCTCCTCCCACAACTGTATGAAGTTCTTCCTTGTGCAGGAATAAACCTGCTTTATTGCTAAAGGTCATGTCCTGGTGAGCATACAAGGCTATATAAAATGTAATAAAAGCACTCTCTCTGCCTTGTGTGGAATGTGAGCTACTTTGCATCTTTCAAATTTTCAAACTTTGATGTCAATCAAAGAGCAGCCACTAACTGAGAATTTTGATAACCCCACACTAAAAATATACTTTTGGGTGATGACTGTCTGTCTTTAAGATCTCTGCCTTGAGGTTTCTCTGACGAGACGACTAATTCTACATGCGCACACTCATGTGAGACGTATTATTAGTTGTTCTTCAAACTTAAATATTTTCTGTATGTGTTCAGTTATTACACTTACGAATTGGGTTGTGTTGTATGCTATCTGCACTCTGAGCTGAAGGTTACGCTCAAGGTCAGGATCGTCAGACTTCTTGCTGCCTGTGCTTGGCTCCTTGCCAAGTTAATCACGCGTCAGAGAGCTGTCAGAGTGTTATTGAGATAGAATGCTTGGAAAGACGCGCACGCCAGCTGTGCGCTGACATTGCGTGATCTCATGTATGATCTAACCATTCACAGAGTGTTATTATAATTTATGCCTATGACGTTACTGCTTTAGCCAATCAGTATGTGTTAAGCTTTTGGCGGGCTCTGAGGATTTCTGAGCGTCGGAACCCGAAGTAAGATTTGTAATCAGTTTGACTTTAGACATCAGCTCAACCAGACCCGTATTTAGGACTCTCTCATAAAATTGTTCCCGATCACCTTGTATTCCTGTATTCCGTTCGAGTTTGTTATCTACAAGGACCAATAAAATATTGTGAACCTTCAAGAAACGTTTCTCTCCATTTTTCTGGATTCTCCTGTCGATATTTTTCCGTTCGGACTCAGTGAACTTTGTGTGAGGCCCGCACGCTACTCATCGTCTGAAAATCGGCCTTACACTCAACCCTGTACGTTTGACTCCACGAGGAGTGTGAGCTTTTTAAGTACGCAGAAACAGGCACTGACAAGCTAAAGGATAATCCCCCAAAACCCTGACAGATCACGAACACAATGTCAAACAGACTACACATACCATGCAACAAGGAACAAAAGAGTCTCACCAGGGGACGTTTCGCAGTCAAGTGCAAGGGACCTATACCGGGCTGTTTTTGATAAATTGGTTGGCCAGATCCAATCCAGCAACTATGCCTCAGGGCCGGATGTGTGGCGCGTAGTCCACAGCAGATCATTAGATTACCGCAGGCGAGACCTGTTGTGGCGATTCGCAAATGACGCCATCGTAACTAATCTCAAGCGCCTTCGGTGGCGTCTTGCAGATGGCGTTTGCCCCCGTATAAGATGCACAAAGTGGGAGAGTGTGCCACATGTCTTTTGGCAGTGTGACTATGTGGCCCTATTCTGGGAATGGTTTCAAGTCCTGACTGATCGCCTAACGTTTTGCAACACCTGGGCGGTCAGCCAGGACTATGCTTTGTATGGTCTCTCACCTCCGCCATGCAATGCAAGTGTTCAGGGCATACTTACCTTTGTTTCGGCCTCCATAAAGCTGGCCTTATGGAGAGACCAATGTAATATTGTATTTAGGGGGGTGGGGAGGCCTGCTGATGTCGTACTGGCGTCGGTGAGGGCGGAGGTTAGGCTGAGGGTTGAGTCCGACTTCGTTCGTTTGCCAAGGTCGGCGTTCGGTAGGCGATGGGGTCCACTTGTTTCAGTGAGGGCGCACCGGGTGGTAGTCAACTTGCAAATATTGATTTTGTAAATATGAATAGACTGTAATGTGTAAATAGTACTGTGTTTGTACATATGTGGCTTCTGAGGTACTTCAGTTGTAAATATGTTGTAAATATGTATATGTATACATATCTGTGCCCTTACAAGGGGTTGGAAATATTGGTTTGGGGTGGCTGGAAGGAGGTTGGTCTGTAAGGTATTTAAGTTGTTGTAAATAGTATGTAAATATCTATGTTTATGTACAGTTTATCTGTGCCGTTACAAGGGGTTGTAATATTGGTTTGGGGTGGCTGGAAGGAGGTTGGTCTGTAAAGTACTTATGTCGTTGCAAAAAGTATGTAAATATCTGTATATATAGTTCTATTACTGTAATGAACATAATTTTCTGTTTGATTTAGTAGTTGTGTAAATAGTTTGCGTTTTTGTTTCTGCCCGATCCGGTTTGAGTTTATTTTTTGTTTGTATGTGCCGTTTCGATGCACTTAAAAAGCACACTTAAGTTGTAAATATGTTGTAAATATGTATATATGTGTATGTAAATATCTGTACATATAGTTCTATTATTGTAATGAACATAATTTTCTGTTTGATTTAGTTGTTTGTAAATAGTTTGCATTTATGTTTCTGCCCGGGCCGGTTTGAGTTTTTGTTTTTGTTTGTATGTGCCGTTTCGATGCACTTAAAAAGCTCACCAGGAGTGAGCTTTTTACGTACGTAGAAACGGGCACGAAGAAACAAAGTAGAACTTAAACCTGACCGGACAAAAACATAACTCTGAACTATTTACAGAAATCTGTACATTGCGCTAGCAAACAAAATGTCTGTGCTAAATATGTACAAAACCACCCCAAACCCAAGCCAATCACGTAGGACTATTTGCAATTTCAATATTTACAATATTTACAAATTAACTATCACCCGGCCCGCCCGCACTGAAACAAGCGGACCCCAACACCTGCCGAACGTCGACCTTGGCAAACGGACGAAGTCGGCCTCCACCCTCAGCTTAATCTCCGTCCTCACCGACGCCAGGACGACGTCCGCAGGCTTCCCCTCTCCCCTAAACACAATATTACACCGGTCTCTCCACAAGGCCAGCTTTATGGAGGCCGAAACAAAGGTAAGTATCCCGCGAACACTTGTATTGCATGGCGGGGGTGACAGACCATACAAAGCGTAGTCCTGGCTGACCGCCCAGGTGTTATAAAACGTGAGGCGATCAGCCAGAGCTTGAAACCACTCCCAGAGGAGGGCCACAAAGCCACACTGCCAAACCACATGGGGCACACTCTCCCACCCTGTGCATCCAGTGCGGGGGCAAATGCCATCTCCAAGACGCCACCGAAGGCGCTTGAGATTCGTTACGATGGCGTCGTGTGCGATGCGCCACAGCAGGTCACGCCGGCGGTGATCGAGTGTCCCGCTGTGGACGACACGCCACACTTCCGGCCCTGACGCATAGTCGTTGGGTTGGACCTGACCAACCAAGTCATCAAAAATGGCCCGGTACTGGTCCCCCGCACTGGACTGCAAAACGTCCCCTACAGTTGACATAATACGTAGTGTCTCCCTCATCTGACAGTATGCCTTCGTTGGTCTCCAACTGTGAGGTACACTGTTGCTAAACAGGGTAGGAAAGAACCAACGGAATGATAATCCACCCCAATAACGGACAAAGTAGGCAAACGGCATCTGACTTTCGACAGCACTAAAAACACATTTGGTCAGGAGAAAACGGAGCTTTGAAGGAAAGTGCACAAGGCCCAATCCTCCCTGCCTAGGAACCTGGTACACCACTTTTCTTCTGACCAGCTCCGTTTTCCCTGACCAAAGAAACCTAAACACAGCCCTCTCGAGTCGCACCAGGACATCCTCTGGAGCGGACAGAACAGTGCCCGGATACCGGTAAACGAAACGATTTACAACTGTTACCTTCCCCAACAGACTAATGTAGCGATCGCCAAAGTCCTTCAACCTGGCTTCCACCAGGTCCACTTTCTCATTCCAGGTAAGTGACTCGGGTGAACCGTAACCAAACCATATGGCATTGATTTTTATGTTTCGACCGCCACTTACCTAGACGGAGTCCTTTGGTCTTGGTGGGGTTCAGTCTGGCACCTGTCGCTCTTTGAAAAGTAGACAGCGTGCCAGTAAGGGCTCTGAAGGAAGCTAGGTCGGAGACTACGCATGTGACGTCGTCAGCATACTGGAGGCACTTGACTTTAGCTCCACCAGGTATGTGAAATGGTCGAAACAAAGGTTCAACTTGGAAGGCTCTTGCAAGGGATTCACTAAACAATACATAGAGTAGAGGTGACAGGGGAGACCCCTGCCGTATCCCACGTTGGACTCTGAAGGGGTCCGACGGTAGGCCATTAACGATAACCCGACTATATACACTATTATACAGTAAAGAGGTCCATTTAACAAAAACTGGATTCAAACAAAACTTCTTCAAGATTTTAAAGAGGAACCCGTGATCAACCATGTCGAAGGCCTTCTGATCGAGGGAGACAAGTGCGCATGGAAGATCACGGTCCATCACATATTCAACTAAGTCCCGCATCAACCAGAGGTTCTGCCGAATACTGTGTCCCCCACCGCACATGTCTGGAAAGAACCTACAAGATCCGGCATGACCGTGCCTAGCCTGTTACAAAGGGCTTTCGCCAGAATCTTGTAGTTTACATTTAACAAGGTAATTGGTCGCTTGTTTTTCGGTTCTAGGGGGTCTCCACTTTGGTAACAATGTAATAACGCCTGTGCGCTGCGAGGGACTCAATGAGCCAGCAAGGAAGGCAGAGGCGAATACATCACGGAGATCGTGTCCGACGGTACCCCAGAAGCGTTTGTAGAATTCCACTGGGATACCGTCGGACCCAGGCGCCTTTCCGCCTTTCATCTTCGCCACCGCCCTCCAGAGCTCGTCGACAGTCAGTTAGTTAGTTAGTTAGATGGGATTTAACGACACATCAACACAAATGTGTTATGTAGTGTCAGCTAGATGAAAAAGGTAAAACCAAAAAGGAAAAACATTGGGGAAAATCCTAAAATGTCTAGACAAAAGCAAATGCGGGAGTCATGTCAAAACTTCCTATAAAGGTTACTTTCTTTGAGAAAGTCCAAAATGAGAATGGGATCTACGTGCTCAAACAATGTCTTAAGGTCTGGAACAGTGTAATACTTCTGACGAATATGGGAGTATTCATAGCAGTCGACGAGAATGTGACTGACGGTGACATCGCAATCACAGGGGATACAATATGGTCTCTCTTCCCCGTGGAGCAAGCAAGCATGGGTTAGGTAAGTATGACCGATTCGTGCTCTAGTCAATACCAAATCATCCCTCCGTTCTCTGGGGCCGCATTACCCACAGTCCCGACCGTTGGTTTGACCTGGTATAATTTGTTCTCAGGGAAAGAATCCCACAGTTCCTGCCATTTTGATTTTATATAGCCGTAGATGTTAGGACGATAATCAGTGTGGGGTAGTAGGAGGTTGGTAATGTCCATCTGTAGGGCTTCCTTAGCTAGCGTGTCTACCTTTTCATTTCCGTGTATGCCCACGTGGCTCGGAACCCACGCGAGCACAACTGATTTCTGCAGTCTTACCAAATTGGAGTACGTTTCACGAAGAGCCATTACACTAGGGTGTTTTTGCTCATGGCCTTGAAGAGCTAAAAGGCTTGACAGTGAGTCTGTGAACAATGAACTGTCGGTCGTGCGAGGCCTCGATCAGCTCGAATGCCATCTTAAGTGCCTGGAGTTCAGCGGTGCTTTTTAAGTGCATCGAAACGGCACATACAAACAAAAAACAAAAACTCAAACCGGATCGGACAGGAACATAAAGGCAAAACCATCCACACACCGCCAAATCAAACAGAAAATTATGTTCATTACAACAATAGAACCACACACACACTGGCAACCCAATGCCCCACAAACCAACCTCCCCCCGGCCACCCTAAACCAATATTACTACATACCGCCAACGAAAGACAACACCAGACCAAACCACCACCCAACAACAACCAAAAAAACCAAAACACCAGACCAAGCAATCATCACAAACTGCCCCAAGGGGCCACGAGGGGTCCACCTGCCACGAGGGGTCCGGGGTGGAGTCAACTTGCTATATTTACAGTATGTACACTATATACACTATTTACACAAAAACAAAAAACTGAACAAAACTGGGCCAAAAATACAGGCGCACCTTGCCCAAGGGTGTCCCGGAGGCAGTTGTGGCAAAGGGTAACCTCATTATCCCCACGCTTTAACAAGCTCCACAACCGGATGCAGTTTAACGTCCTACCCAGGACGGAGTTCAGCGGTAAATATTGATGCATCATCCGGCAGTCTGACTTGTAAGAATGCATATTGGCATGTTGCTGCAGCCGCCACCCTGTTCGTGGCTTTGGAACCATCGGTATAGATTGCATGATAACGACGGTACATATATCTCAGTTCATTAAAGCTGGCACGGTACACCAGTTCATTGGTTGAGTTTTTTAGATAATGTCTCAAACTAAGGTCAATAACTGGTTTGACTAACTTCCAGGGGGGAGTGATTGAGAACGTGAGCTGTGCTACGGAGTCGGGGTTTGTACACACCTGTGATAAAGCTCCACCAACGCGAATAGCAAATGGAGGGATAGCTGATGGTTTCCTCATATATAAGTCACTAAACTTATGGTTGAAGGCCGTCTCAAAGGTCGGGTTTTGTCTATGACTCCTCAGTTTGAGGGCAAACTGGAGTGACAACTTTTTCCATCTTATATGGAGGGGTGGCTCGTTCGCTTCGATGTAAAGACTCTGCATTGGGGAGGTACGGAAAGCTCCCAGTCAGATCTTAAGGCCTTGGTTATGGATAGGGAGGAGTTTCCTGAGGTATGACTCACGTGCAGAGCTATAAACAACACAACCATAATCAAGTTTGGACCTGACAAGGGATCTGTAAAGTCGAAGCAAAACGGGACGATCAGCGCCCCAGTCCATCTTTGAGACGACCTTCAACAGGTTCAGCGCTCCTTGGCACTTCCGCCTTAGATGGTCGATATGAGCTTTGAAGTTGAGCTTACTGTCGAGTATTAGGCCTAGGAACTTAGTCTGAGGAACAACTGGGATGTGAACACCGTGCAAATTCAAGTCTGGGTCGCAGTGAGCCCCTCTCCGGTTGCAAAAGTGCATACAAACAGTCTTTGTTTGAGAGAAACGGAATCCGTTTTTGTCAGCCCAGTGCTGGATCTTATTGAGGCAGTTTTGCATTAGTCTCTCTATAGACCTCATGTTCCTTGAGGAACAGGTAATAGAGAAGTCATCCACAAAGACTTCTCAATCCCAGCGTTAACCACTCTAGCGATGCTATTTATTTTCATGACGAAAAGAGTGACTGACAAGATGCTACCTTGGGGGACACCCATTTCCTGATTATGCAACTCTGATAACACGCTCCCCACACGTACACGAAACACACGATCTTTCAAGAAACTTTGAATAAAAAGCGGCATTCTGCCCCTCAGCCCCGCGCTGTGCAAGTCTATCAGAATGCCATGTTTCCAAGCAGTATCGTATGCCTTCTCCAGATCGAAAAATACTGACACCACATGGTGTCCACGGACAAATCCGTCCCGAACTGTTGTCTCCAGGCGGACGAGTTGATCAGTGGTACTGTAGCCCCGGCGAAAACCACTTTGATAACTAGTTATTAGACCGTTGGTTTCGAGGAACCAAACCAGACGGGAATTAATCATTCGTTCCAACGTCTTGCACAGGCAACTTGTGAGGGAAATAGGGCGATAGTTTGTAGCTTTTGTCGGGTCCTTACCCGGCTTGGCGATGGGAATGATGGTGGCTTCCCGCCAAGCAGCTGGAAAGTTGCCATTTTCCCATATACCGTTGAAAATATCTAACAGTACCAGTAAAGAGCTATCTGGAAGGTGTTTGAGGGACTGATAGTGAACTTCATCTGGGCCAGTGGCAGTGTCACTGCTTCTTTCGAGAGCAATTCGCAGCTCCGTGATGTTAAAGAGGCTGTTGTAGTCCTCAGAGTTATCCGAGATGAAGTTCACTTTCTGTTTTTCAACGGTATATTGGAATGTCTGGAATGCTTGTGAATAGTGATTGCTTGAGGAGTTTGATTCAAACTCATCTGCAAGCAAATTGGCAACATCTGCTGTCTCTGTGCATTTGCTACCGTCTGGTTTGGTCACATGTAAAACAGAGGAACTGACCTGCTTTCCACTGATTTTCCTAACCATATCCCATGCTTTTTTGACAGGAGTATTTGAATTGAGTTTAGATATGTACTGTTTCCATGACTCCCGTTTGCTTGATTTAATGATGCGCCGTGCTTTGGCACGGGCATTTAGGTAATTACTAAGATTAACATTATTTGGGTACTTCTTAAAAATATTAAGGGCCTTCTTGCGATCTTTGATCGCTTGTTCACAATCCGTGTTGAACCACGGCTTGTGTTTAGTACGTGGATTTGCAGAGGACTTAGGGATAGTTTTGGTAGCAATATTTACCAAAAGTTGTGTGAAATGGGCGATCTGGTCTTCAACACCATTGAAAGCATCCCTGACTATCTCATTTTGGCAGAGATGGCTAAATTCAGACCAGTCGGCTTTTTGGAGTTGCCACCTGGGGACTCTCTCTCTCTTCGGGCATTGGGGAGACAATATCTATCAAAAGGGGGTAGTGGTCACTTCCACATTGTTCATCGTGCACTCTCCACTGAAGATCCATCACAATTGCCGGAGAGCAGATTGAGAGATCAATTGCTGAACGAGATCCAGAGGCTGGATGAATATAGGTACAAGACCCATCATTCAGAAGGCATAGATCCCAGGCATCCATCACTGATTCAATCAATCCACCTATCTGATTGGTGTAATTACAGCCCCACATGTCGCTGTGTGCATTAAAATCACCCAGGAGTAGAAAAGGGGTAGGCAGCTGGCTAACTAGCAATTCCAAGTCATCTCGTTTCAGGTTATACCTAGGTGGGATGTACACCGAGCACACAGTGATGGTGCGGTGAAGTGTAGCTCGAATAGCCACAGCTTGCAAGGTAGTGTTCAGATGGATAGTGGAGTGTGGAACTGTTTTTTAACCAATATAGATGAACCCCCAATTGCTCTATTGTCAACCGGGGATACAACCGTTTTGTTATACATGTCATACCCCTTAAATGAGAGTTGGTCTTCATCCCGAAGGAAAGTCTCCTGCAGGCACACCACTGAAGGAGACCAGTCTGCCATGAAGCACTTGATCTCCTCGTAATTCGGTCTAAGTCCTCTGCAATTCCATTGGATTATAGCCGCAGGCCTCCCAAGGGTCATCCTTTGGAAATCTGTGGCTTGTTAGTAGAGCTGGTGGAGCCCCCTGGCTCGGGCCGACGCTTCCGGCCACTGAGCTCCATCAGCTCTTCCCCTTCTCCCTCACTCCCCTCTAACGCTCCAAATCTGTTGTGCAGTTTGATAGGGTCGTCGGACCGTTTGCTCGGTTTTGTCTGTATTTTAATTCTAGGTGTGTCTCTTGCTTTTGTTGGTTCTTTTTTTTTGTCTCTGTTTTGTAGTTGTTAGTTTTGGTGGTGGTTTAGGTTTCTTTTGTGGGGGTGTTGATTTTTGTGATAGATTTGTCGGTGCTGTCATCGTCTGTATTGTCTTGGATGTTATAGACTGCTCTGATGGTTTAGCGAAAGTAAGTGTAATGGGCTTTGGAAAACTGCTGTCCCTGGGCCAGGTCATATCAGTTTGGGTTGCAGCAGACACCTTTGCAGTCCTCACAGCTCTAGCATAGCTCTTGAGCTGCGATTCCTGCGAGTGGAATGTTTCCCTAGCCTCTTTATAGGAGATGTTACTAGAGGCTTTTATCTTTTGTATCTGTTTCTCCTCGACCCACTTCGGACACGTTTTACTATTTGCCGGATGACAGCCCTGGCAATTGACACAATGGGGTGGTCCCTCACAGGTTTCACTAGTGTGTCCCTCCTGGCCACATTTTTCGCAAGCAGCTGGTCTGCTGCAGTTAGTTTTGAAGTGGCCATAACGTTGGCAATTGTAGCAGCGAACAGGGTTGGGGATGTATATCTCGACCCTGACCTGCAAATAGCCAATCTTCAGTGTTTTTGGAGTGTTGGGGGTGTTGAAAGTTAGGATAAAGGTGCCAGTTGGCTTCCTGACACCCTCCCTTAACACTGAAATAGGATGGACGTGGCTCACATGTTGAGATGCCAGGTTATCAAGAATCTCCTCATCTGAGCAGTTCTTGATATCCTGGCATCTAATGACTCCTTTGGAGCTATTCAGTGACCTGTGAGGGGTCACCCGAACCAGAACACCAACAAGTACTTTGGATTTCATTAAGTTGTCTGCTTGGGTGTTGCGGCTTACCTCGACGAGATCTCCTGAGCGGAGTCTCTTGATCGATTTTGGGGTGCCGACAACACCTTCAATACCTTTATTAAGAGCAAAGGGGGACAAGTTTGAGAGAGTCTTGTCATCATCATTACTGGAGATGACAAGGAACCTAGGCCAGTTAGGAGTGGCCTCTGGGGACATCAAAGGAGAGTGGAAAATACATCACAATCCGATGCCAGGGATACACTAGTGATATACTCAAGGCCATTAAATGTATCAATAACCCCGATTGACCTGATTAAGCAGCCGCCTTCTGAGAAAACCACTTTTCTGATACACACAAGCAAAGTCCACTTGGTGACGATTTCATGACAAGTTAGCGCTATGTTAATAAGTAACAGTTGGAAAGCAGTAAGTGGAATCTCAGGGCATGACACCACCAGCCGATTGGTTGAACCAGGCCAATTCAACCTCCCGACTAGGTGAATTTGACGCCAAAGTGGTGTGTTGCTAGGACCAAACCGCAGTTATAGCCTTCACTCAACCACCAGGACCCTCTCCTCCACCGACACGGGTCGCGACTCACGGCAAACAAGTCGTCCCTGTTAGTCGCCTCTTACGACATGCTGAGAAAGCAGCAGGCCTATTCTAAATCCCCGTACCCGCAGGGGGGTCGTCGACAGTCAGGGGAGAACCAAGTCCATCATTCTGCTCCTTAGAGGGGGTCTTGTCAATATTATCTAAAAGGGAGTCTTGAAGGCCTTCATCGATATCTGCCCGCGTATAAAGCTGATCATAGAAGGTCTTAAATACTTCCAAGATGTCGAGAGGGTCCTTCTGTACTGTACCGTGGACGTCACGGACTGCTCTTATGCGGCGATCGATGGCATACTTTGTGACATCCCAGTAGAATTTGATAGTTGGTTTTTCCTCCGCCTCCACGCAATGCACGCGAGCACGAACGCGGGCCCCGCGCAATTTTTGATCAAGGTACTGCTGGATTCCGTGAAGTGCGGAGGTGTCCCCGTTCCTCTCCCTAGAGCAGAGTGAGAGGAACTCCTCCCTTTTTCGACGAGCTCTTGCTACACAGTACTCAACTGTAAACTGTTTGATGCGGGACTTTACGTCGTCCCACCACTCTAAATCTGTTGAGAAGGCCGGCCTCAATGTTCGCCACCCTTCGTACCTGGCTTCAAACTGTTCGCTATAGTCAGCCTCCGTTAGAATATCTGTGTTCATTTTCCAGAACCCCCTCCCTGTTGGCCATGAGTCTGGAGGCTGAAAGGAGACAGTAACTGCATCATGATCCGAAATTGGACATGTCACAACTTCACAGTCACTCGGTGACAGTGCAGGTGGAGAGTACACCCGGTCCAACCTTGAGGCATCCGTGCCATCAGGGCGGTGCCAAGTGAACACGGACAAGCCGGGATGTTGTGCTCTCCAGACATCAACCATGTCGTGATTCTTTACGAACATGTCCAATTCCGACGTGCCGACACCACAGCCCGAAGACGTACATGTGGACATTCGGTCAAGCTGTTTGTCGGGGACGCAGTTAAAGTCTCCTGCCAGGATACACGGAGCACTGCCAGGAACGAAGGATGGCAGGGTCATGAAAAAGTCCCTTCTGTCTGAAGGCCGATTGGGCGCATACACGTTACACAGGAAAAATTTCCCACTAGGGTGTCTTATTGTAATGCATACCAACCGGCCCTCATGATCAGAATCAACTTTTCCCACTGGGGGAGTCCACCTAGGCGAAACTAAAATAACTGAACCACAAGATGTTGTTGAACCAAAGGAAGCATGTAAACCCCCACCCCACTCAAAGGACCAGGTGTGGACATCGTCCTCATTCACAATATGGGTCTCCTGGAGAAAAACGAAGTCCACACCCAGTGTTCTGCAAAATTGGAATATCCTTGACCGCTTCCGACTGTCCCTCATGCCGTTAACATTTAGAGTCAAGAGGGACAGGGGATTAGCCATGGTGTAATGAGTGGCTACGTATCTACCTGGGACCTGACCTTTTTACTTTGTGAACTCTGTGTGGGGTCTTCCGAATGGTGAACCCCCTGGTCTAACACCCCGCCTGAGGCCGACCTCTTCAATGAAGGCTCCTCTCCCTCACACAAATCAAACCAGCCCTCCCCGGAAGGTGGATCCTTTGGAGGAGGCTCTGAGGCAGGCTCCCCACCATCTGACATAGCAGACTCAGAGTGAGGAGAGCTGAAGGTCCTCCTCCACTGCCATCCTATCAGCTTCCACTGGTGTAGGTGGGGAGGATGGTGAGGAGTTCGCCTTGGGAGCCGCAGTACTCCCCTCACACTGTTTTGAGGCGAGGAAATCTTGTTCCACTTCTTGTGCTGCCTCCTCCAATTCCTGAGTGGAATATTCTGGGCCTGCTTGCGAGGGTTCAGGTGCCTGCTCCACATCCGCACTGGCACGGGCAGAGTATGATGTGGGGCACGCACCAGAGACATGTCCCTCCTCTCCACAAAGGTTGCACCGCACCTCATTGGGGCACTCTGCCTTGTCGTGCCCCACCTGCAGGCACCTGGGACAAGACCTGGCTTCGTGTCCCTCTTGTCCACACTTGAAACAGGCGCGGGGCTGTCCGAAGTACCTTATGTGGGCCTTCGAACCCCCTATGAAGAGGAAGGATGGGATGTCCCTATCCAATTCCATACGGCACTGCCTCTTTCCATTAAATATGCCGGCCAACTCGCCCGAACCATATTTGCACCATCGCATGTCAGAGACAGTTCCGTATTGGCTCAGAACCCTCGCAACCAGGCGCTGGTCGACCTCAAAGTTCAGGTATAACACTGTCACCGCCACAGAGCGATCATATGGGGTGACAGTGAGCCCCTCTACTCCCTTCCTGTATTCCGTTATTCTTCAACACAGTAAACGCCTGCGGGGGAGAGACGCTCGCCCCCGACGAAAACTCTAACCTAACAATTGTGCTATCCCGACCTCCGGGCATAGCAGCAGTTTGTGTGGCTCGAGGCCACGGGATAAAGGACAAAAAACCTCAGAACTAGTTTTACAAGGGACAAAAATTAGGATGAAGTAACAAAAACACAAGCAACACAGAAACAAGGCGTGGTCGCAAACAAATGAACACGACCAGACCTACTTATCAACTAAAACACAAGCACGCTATAAGATGTTCTATACACAATTGCAATATAGTACAGCTATCACACAGTGATACAAGTTGAGCACGGTAAAACGACGAGAGCTCGACGAAAACACGTCTGCTCTCGTCGAAGACCTGAACTAGCAGCAGGAGTGTGAGCTTTTTAAGTACGTAGAAACAGGCACTGGCAAACTAAAGAAAAATCCCAAACCCAAACAAAACCATGACGGGTCACAAACACAAATGCTAAACAAACCATACACACCGCGCAACAGGGAACAAAAGAGTTTGTTACTACTGAACTCCAGCAACTGCCACTGCAGCCAACCCCAAAACAACTCCCCACAACCACATACCACCCAAAAACGAATTCCGCCCACACGCCCAAAGGAAACACCACGCCCGAAGGCAACTCTACACCCCACGGCAACAACACGCCCGAAGGCAACACCACGCCCCAAAGGCAACACCACGCCCGAAGGCAACACCACGCCCGGAGGCAACACTACGCCCGGAGGCAACACTACGCCCGAAGGCAACACTACGCCCCAAAGGCAACACTACGCCCGAAGGCAACACGACACCCGAAGGCAACACTACGCCCAAAGGCAACAGCACTTAGAAAGCACCGGGGCAAATACAGGTGCACCTTGCCCAAGGGTGCCCCGGAGGCAGTTGTGGCAAAGGGTAACCTCATTGTCCCCACGCCTTAACATGCTCCACAACCGGATGCAGGAGTGTTGCACTTTATCCTTCCAGATCCAGATGGTGGGTGTGGTGGTGGTTTCTGTTTGCGGTGGCAAAGACACTTTCGTTTCTTTTTTTATTTTCCTTTTAACTATTTTCGAAACGGACACGATCGAAAACAAAACCACCCCAAACAAAACTCGTCGGATGACAAATACAATACCAAAAACCATTCACACGCTGCAAAGAAAACGAGTCTCCGCTACCACCAACAAACAAAACCACCAACAACTGCCTCCGGGGCACCCTTGGGCAAGGTGCGCCTGTATTTGCCCAGTTCAGTTTGGGTTCCCGAAGAGAGTGGACGTTCCTGATCCCCTGCCGGGCTCGTTCGATCTCTTTGGGAAGTTTTGTTTTCGTTACGTGTAGATAGTTGTATATACTGTAAGTAAACTGTAAATAGTGACTTTAATGTAACAAGTGGACCCCCCATGTCCCCCTGCGCTGTGGTTGCCTTGGGGCGTGTTGTTGCCTTTGGGCGTGTGTTTTGAGATTGTGTTGTTGGGTCGTTGGTGGTGGGTGTGGTGGTGGTAACGGAATCCAAGAAGCCGTACCGGAGCTTTTTAAGTACGTAGAAACAGGCACTGGCAAACTAAAGAAAAATCCCAAACCCAAACAAAACCATGACGGGTCACAAACACAAATGCTAAACAAACCATACACACCGCGCAACAGGGAACAAAAGAGTCTTTGTTACTACTTAACTCCAGTAACTGCCACTGCAGCCAACCCCAAAACAACTCCCCACAACCACATACCACCCAAAAAAATTCCGCCCACACGCCCAAAGGAAACACCATGCCCGAAGGCAACTCTACACCCCACGGCAACAACACGCCCGAAGGCAACACTACGCCCCAAAGGCAACACTACGCCCGAAGGCAACACCACGCCCGAAGGCAACACTACACCCGAAGGCAACACCACGCCCAAAGGCAACAGCACTTAAAAAGCACCGGGGCAAATACAGGTGCACCTTGCCCAAGGGTGCCCCGGAGGCAGTTGTGGCAAAGGGTAACCTCATTGTCCCCACGCTTTAACAAGCTCCACAACCGGATGCAGTTTAACGTCCTACCCAGGACGGACCGGAGCTGGAGTGAGCTTTTTAAGTGCATCGAAACGGCACATACAAACAAAAAACAA
This sequence comes from Holothuria leucospilota, assembly GCA_029531755.1. Taxonomy (NCBI): domain Eukaryota; kingdom Metazoa; phylum Echinodermata; class Holothuroidea; order Aspidochirotida; family Holothuriidae; genus Holothuria; species Holothuria leucospilota. The sequence goes on along the minus strand of CM055961.1, from coordinate 20,982,835 downwards.
AACTCAAACCGGACCGGACAGAAACACAAAGGCAAAACCATCCACACACCACCAAACCAAACAGAAAATTATGTTCACCACAACAACAGAACCACACACACTGACAACAACCCAAAGACCCCACAGACCAACCCCCCCGCCACACCAAAAACAAAGCCCCACAAAGACCACACACCCAAAGACAACACCACGCACGACGGCAACACCAAGCCCGAAGGCAACACCACGCCCGACGGCAACACAAAGCCCGAAGGCAACACCACGCCCGAAGGCAACACCACGCCCGAAGGCAACACCACGCCCGAAGGCAACACCACGCCCGAAGGCAACACTAAGCCCGAAGGCAACACTAAGCCCGAAGGCAACACTAAGCCCGAAGGCAACACCACGCCCGAAGGCAACACTAAGCCCGAAGGCAAAACCACGCCCGAAGGCAACACTACGCCCGAAGGCAACACTAAGCCCGAAGGCAAACACCACGCCCGAAGGCAACACTATGCCCAAAGGCAACAGCACTTAAAAAGCACCGGGGCAAATACAGGTGCACCTTGCCCAAGGGTGCCCCGGAGGCAGTTGTGGCAAAGGGTAACCTCATTACTCCCACGTTTAAACAAACTCCACAACCGGATGCAGTTTTAAGTCCTACCCAGGACGGAGTGTCCTGGAGTGTCCTCGCTGGTCGAGGGATTCGGTCTGGTGTTCTGGGCGATTTTGGTGGTTTGTGTTGTTGGTGTTCGGTTTTTTGGTTGTTGGCCATATGTAGTGATCCTTTCGCCTGTCTGGCCGTGTCCGTTTTTAGCACGTAAAAAGCACAAACAAAACCACCAACACCCGCCGCAATACAAATGTTCGCGGGATACTTACCTTTGTTTCGGCCTCCATAAAGCTGGCCTTGTGGAGAGACCGGTGTAATATTGTGTTTAGGGGAGAGGGGAAGCCTGCGGACGTCGTCCTGGCGTCGGTGAGGACGGAGATTAAGCTGAGGGTGGAGGCCGACTTCGTCCGTTTGCCAAGGTCGACGTTCGGCAGGTGTTGGGGTCCACTTGTTTCAGTGCGGGCGGGCCGGGTGATAGTTAATTTGTAAATATTGTAAATATTGAAATTGCAAATAGTCCTACGTGATTGGCTTGGGTGGGGGGGGGGGGGGGTTTTAAGTGCATCGAAAAGGCACATACAAACAAAAAGCAAAACTCAAACCGGATCGGAGAGGAACACAAAGGCAAAACCATCCACACACCACCAAATCGAACAGAAAATTATGTTCATTACAACAATAGAACCACACACACACTGACAACAACCCAAACACCCCACAGACCAACCTCCCCCCAGCCACACTAAAAACAAAGACCACACACCCAAAACCACCACACACCCAAAGACAACACCACGCCCGACGGCAACACCAAGCCCGAAGGCAACACCACGCCCGAAGGCAACACCACGTCCGAAGGCAACACCACGCCCGAAGGCAACACTAAGCCCGAAGGCAACACTAAGCCCGAGGGCTACACCACGCCCGAAGGCAACACCACGCCCGAAGGCAACACCACGCCCAAAGGCAACACCACGCCCAAAGGCAACACCACGCCCAAAGGCAACAGCACTTAAAAAGCACCGGGGCAAATACAGGTGCACCTTGCCCAAGGGTGCCCCGGAGGCAGTTGTGGCAAAGGGTAACCTCTTTATCCCCACGCTTAAACAAGCTCCACAACCGGATGCAGTTTAATGTCCTACGCAGGATTGGCTTGGGTTTGGGGTGGTTTTGTACATAGTTAGCACAGACATTTTGTTTGCTAGCGCAATGTACAGATTTCTGTAAATAGTTCAGAGTTATGTTTTTGCCCGGTCAGGTTTAAGTTCTACTTTGTTTCTTCGTGCCCGTTTCTACGTACGTAAAAAGCTCTCACACCCGCCGCCGCCATTGACCGCCGCCCCGATCCCAACCCCACACCAATCCAGAACACCACAAACCTTTTCTTTTTACGTACACAGAAACAGGCACGGGGAAACAAAGAACTCAAACATAACTATTTACAGAATCCTTTAAATTGCGCTAGGAAACACACGATTCTAGGGAGAGAGAACGTCATCCCTAAACCCCAAAATACGGTTAAATAGTACTCATTCGTATGATATCCTTGTTAGTTGGGATTCGGAGATTGCTTATTTTAGAGGCCACTTTAACCTAACCCCTAAACTGACATAACCCTAACCTTATCCCTAACCGAACCCCCCAGGCGGAACCCCTGACAAACCCCGTTTTAACAATAGGGTGACGTTCTCTCCTTAGTCGCATGTGCTAGGAAACAAAATTTCAGACACATTCGAAACAAAAATACTGGACGTAACTTGGAACAAATGTTCATGTGGCCAACCCCCAATTTACAATGATGTGCACAAATCAAACCAACCCTCCCCAGAAGGTGGATCCTTGGGAGGAGGCTCCGAGGCAGGCTCCCCATCATCCGACATGACAGAAACATGCTCGAGTCTGAGGAGAGATGGAGGTCCTCTTCTACTGTCATGATTCCAGCCTCCCTTGGTTCCGTTGGCAAGGATGGTGGAGAGTCCGCCTCACGAGTCACAGTGCCCGCCTCACACTGTTTGGAGGCAAGGAAGGGTGAGAGCATGTTGGCGATTCTGTGGGTGGCTGTCGGTTGCCTTTTGCTTTTTTTTTTCCTTAAACGTGTTTCGAAACGGATACGATCGAAAACAAAACCCAAACATCCTGACGGACGACCATAATGCCAAAACTATCCACACGCCACAAAGGTAACGAAAGTGTTACCACTACTAAACAGAAACCACCACCATACCCATCACCTACGACGGGCGGGCCGGGTGATAGTTAATTTGTAAATATTGAGATTGCAAATAGTCCTACGTAATTGTCTTGGATTTGGGGTAGTTTTGTACATAGTTATCACAGACATTTTGTTTGCTAGCGCAATGTACAGAATTCTGTAAATAGTTCAGATTTATGTTTTTGTCCGGTCAGGTTTAAGTTCTACTTTGTTTCTTCGTGCCCGTTTCTACGTACGTAAAAAGTTCTCATATACGACACCCCCAGCCCACCTACCACACAAGTCTGTTTGTACGTGGGTGGCTTGTGGGGTACTTAAGTTGTAAATAGTTTGCATTTATGTTTCTGCCCGATCCGGTTTGAGTTTTTGTTTTTGTTTGTATGTGCCGTTTCGATGCACTTAAAAAGCACTTAAGTTGTAAATATGTTGTAAATATGTATGTATGTGTATGTAAATTTCTGTACATATAGTTCTATTACTGTAATGAACATGATTTTCTGTTTGATTTAGTTGTTTGTGAATAGTTTTGCATTTATGTTTCTGCCCGGGCCGGTTTGAGTTTTTGTTTGTATGTGCCGTTTCGATGCACTTAAAAAGCCTACGACCAGCTCTCAACACCAACACCCGCCGCCGTAAAAAGCCCCCCTCACAGAGAGCTCAACATTCCAACCAACCATGATTTTCGTGAACGGTATGGATATTGTTTAGTCGTGGTACATAATGTTGCGCAGTACATAATGTTACGTACCCCTTGAATTTTCTAGATTTCTCCACTGCTTTTTAAGTGCATCGAAACGGCACGTACAAACAAAAAACGAAAAAACTCAAACCGGATCGGACAGGAACATAAACGCAAAACTATCCACACACCACCAAATCAAACGGAAAAGTATGTTCATTACAACAATAGAACCACACACACACTGACAACCCAATACCCCACAAACCAACCTCCCCCCGGCCACCCTAAACCAATATTACTACATACCGCCAACGAAAGACAACACCAGAACAAACCACCACCACCCAACAACAAAAAAAAAACCAAAACACCAGACCAAACAATCATCACAAACTGCCCCAAGGGGCCACGAGGGGTCCGGGGCGGGGTCCACCTGCCACGAGGGGTCCGGGGTGGAGTCAACTTGCTATATTTACAGTATGTACACTATATACACTATTTACACAAAAACAAAAAACTGAACAAAACTGGGCCAAAAATACAGGCGCACCTTGCCCAAGGGTGTCCCGGAGGCAGTTGTGGCAAAGGGTAACCTCATTATCCCCACGCTTTAACAAGCTCCACATCCGGATGCAGTTTAACGTCCTACCCAGGACGATTTCTCCACTGTAATGCGATTGTAAAGACAATTCCACAAAATACCGACGCACGAGGTATAACATGGCAACAAGGGATAATACCTAGCCCTAAATGTGGCAAAATTATGACCTTGATTATGATTTTCCGCTACGGTGCATTCCATGTGCTTAAAATGGGCACGGTCAAACTGATCAGGCCCAAAAAATCGAGATGCGCGTGGCACAAAGTTCAAATTTCTGACGCATTTGTGTAGAGAACAAATACTTTTCATCTCTTATCTACAAGCCATATTTTTCTGACAGTAGGCGGGGTCGTTGTGAGGTATTCAGCAGCCCTTGTTACCCTAGTGCGTCCTGGGTAGGACGTTAAACTGCATCCGGTTGTGGAGCTTGTTAAAGCGTGGGGATAATGAGGTTACCCTTTGCCACAACTGCCTCCGGGACACCCTTGGGCAAGGTGCGCCTGTATTTTTGGCCCAGTTTTGTTCAGTGTTTTGTTCAGTTTTTTGTTTTTGTGTAAATAGTGTATATAGTGTACATACTGTAAATATAGCAAGTTGACTCCACCCCGGACCCCTCGTGGCAGGTGGACCCTGCCCTGGACCCCTCGTGGCCCCTGTTGTTGGTGTCTGGTTTTTGGGTTGTTGGCGGTATGTAGTAATATTGGTTTAGGGTGGCCGGGGGAGGTTGGTCTGTTGGGTTTTTGGGTTGTCAGTGTGTGTGTGTGGTTCTATTGTTGTAATGAACATAATTTTCTGTTTGATTTGGTGGTGTGTGGATAGTTTTGCCTTTATGTTCCTGTCCGATCCGGTTTGAGTTTGTTTTTTGTTTGTATGTGCCGTTTCGATGCACTTAAAAAGCCTACCCTAGTGCGCAACATTACGACCCTCTTATGATTCGATATCGCTTAACGGTACCTGTAAAAAACGTGGCAAAATTTTCACCAAATCATGCTGATCACCAGAAATTCGCACGTTAGGAAAGCTTTTTACGTACGTAGAAACGGGCACGAAGAAACAAAGTAGAACTTAAACCTGACCGGACAAAAACATAACTCTGAACTATTTACAAAAATCTGTACATTGCGCTAGCAAACAAAATGTCTGTGCCAACTATGTACAAAACGCTTGTTAAAGCGTGGGGATAATGAGGTTACCCTTTGCCACAACTGCCTCCGGGACACCCTTGGGCAAGGTGTGCCCGTATTTTTGGCCCAGTTTTGTTCAGTTTGGAGTCCCGGGGAGAGTGGACGTTCCCGAACCCTCAGCGGGCTCGTTCGGTCCCTTCGGGACTGGTTTTGTTTTTGTGTATATAGTGTACATACTGTAAATATAGCAAGTTGACTCCGCCCCGGACCCCTCGTGGCGGGTGGACCCCGCCCCGGACCCCTCGTGGCCCCTTGGGGCAGTTTGTGATGATTGTTTGGTCTGGTGTTTTGGTTTTTTGGTTGTTGTTGGGTGGTGGTGGTTTGGTCCGGTGTTGTCTTTCGTTGGCGGTATGTAGTAATATTGGTTTAGGGTGGCCGGGGGAGGTTGGTTTGTGGGGTTTTTGGGTTGTCAGTGTGTGTGTGGTTCTATTGTTGTAATGAACATAATTTTCGGTTTGATTTGGTGGTATGTGGATAGTTTTGCCTTTATGTTCCTGCCCGATCCGGTTTGAGTTTTTGTTTTTTGTTTGTATGTGCCGTTTCGATGCACTTAAAAAGCACTGTACAAAACCACCTCAAACCCAAGCCAATCATGTAGGACTATTTGCAATTTCAATATTTACAATATTTACAAATTAACTATCACCCGGCCCGCCCGCACTGAAACAAGTGGACCCCAACACCTGCCGAACGTCGACCTTGGCAAACGGACGAAGTCGGCCTCCATCCTCAGCTTAATCTCCGTCCTCACCGACGCCAGGACGACGTCCGCAGGCTTCCCCTCTCCCCTAATTCGCACGTTAGGTTACAGAAAAGAAATGAACGAGTCGACACCGTGTCATGTTCGATTATTTTTCCTTCTTTGACTCTGCAATCTCCAATATTTTGCTTAGGTGCGCAACATTCCAACCCTCCATGCTTCCGTGTTTTGCATGCCCGTTTCAAAGCACATAAAAATAACAGCCGTTTGGGTGTGTTCAATTTTCACATCTAACGGTTTGTTCGTGTTCGTTTATCGACTGAAACAGCGCGCGACGGTCGGGGGGGGGGGGGGGCTTTTTAAGTGCATCGAAACGGCACATACAAACAAAAAACAAAACTCAAACCGGATCGGACAGTAACATAACAGCAAAACTATCCACACACCACCAAATCAAACAGAAAATTATGTTCATTACAACAATAGAACCACACACACACTGACAACAACCCAAATACCCCTCAGACCAACCTTCCCCCGGCCACACTAAAAACAAAGACCACACACCCAAAACCACCACACACCCGAAGACACCACGCCCGAAGGCAACACCACGCCCGACGGCAACACCAAGCCCGAAGGCAACACCACGCCCGATGGCAACACCACGCCCGAAGGCAACACTAAGCCCAAGGCAACACTAAGCCCGAAGGCAACACCACGCCCGAAGGCAACACCACGCCCGAAGGCAATACTACGCCCAAAGGCAACAGCACTCAAAAAGCACCGGGGCAAATACAGGTGCACCTTGCCCAAGGGTGCCCCGGAGGCAGTTGTGGCAAAGGGTAACCTCATTACTCCCACGTTTAAACAAACTCCACAACCGGATGCGCGCGACGGTCATCTCGAATGTTTTCGGCCCTCCGTAGTTGAGCCTCCTGTAGGCTGGGGGTTGTAGAAAATGAGCTTTTTAAGTGCATCGAAACGGCACGTACAAACAAAAAACGAAAAAACTCAAGCCGGATCGGACAGGAACATAAACGCAAAACTATCCACACACCACCAAATCAAACGGAAAAGTATGTTCATTACAACAATAGAACCACACACACACTGACAACCCAATACCCCACAAACCAACCTCCCCCCGGCCACCCTAAACCGGCCACCGGTTGTAGAAAATGCCCACGGTATTTCCCGCCTGTCGTAAGAGGCGACTAAAGGGAAGGACTTGCACCGAATTTTAACCTTTGCTTCATGGTTGTGTTCTTGCCGGTCCGGATTTGGTTCTTCCTGTTTGATAGTGTCCGTTTCTATGCACTTAAAAAGCACCATTTTAACCTTTGCTTGACACTATATAACACATTTGTGTGGTGTGTCAGCCAACTATCAAATTCTACCGGGACATCACAAGGGTAGGACGTTAAACTGCATCCGGTTGTGGAGCTTGTTAAAGCGTGGGGATAATGAGTTTACCCTTTGCCACAACTGCCTCCGGGACACCCTTGGGCAAGGTGCGCCTGTATTTTTGGCCCAGTTTTGTTCAGTTTTTTGTTTTTGTGTAAATAGTGTATATAGTGTACATAGTGTAAATATAGCAAGTTGACTCCACCCCGGACCCCTCGTGGCAGGTGGACCCCGCCCCGGACCCCTCGTGGCCCCTGTTGTTGGTGTCTGGTTTTTTTTTTTATTGTTGGCGGTATGTAGTATTATTGGTTTAGGGTGGCCGGGGGGAGGTTGGTCTGTTGGGTATTTGGGTTGTTGTCAGTGTGTGTGTGTGGTTCTATTGTTGTAATGAACATACTTTTCTGTTTGATTTGGTGGTGTGTGGATAGTTTTGCATTTATGTTCCTGTCCGATCCGGTTTGAGTTTGTTTCTTGTTTGTATGTGCCGTTTCCATGCACTTAAAAAGCTCGGACATCACAAGGTATGCCATCGATCGCCGCATAAGAGCAGTCCGTGACGGTACGGCACAGAAGGACCCTCTCGACATCGTCCTTTTCTGCGAAAAACGCAATCCCTGTTGACATACCATATAAAACTATTATGGAAAAATGCAATGTTGAATTTCTGAGCATTTATATTTGTGGAATTTTGCCTTAGGGGTAACGCCAACATATTTGTGTAAGTTTAACCGTCATTCAAACACAACATATTAACAGCAACATAGCTTTGATAATTACCATGGCTATATCAGTGTTTCCACTCTTCCCGAAATTCGGGAAATTTGGGTGCTCTCCGGGAAAGGTTGTCAAATGTGTTAATCCAGCATTACAAGATAAACATGCATCAACTGTATATGGAGCAAGCAAACAGGCCAAACAAGATGGTTTTTGGTTTCGATGATAAGAGAAACCAATGCATTCGTGATGGCGTATGTGTGTATGTATGTGTGTATGTGCGTGTGTGTGTATGTGTGTGTGGGTGTATGTGTGTATGTGTGTGTGTATGTGTGTTTGTGACGCTGCTCGTTAACACGATATCTCAAGAAGGGAAACTCTGACAGTTCTCAAACTTGGTACATAGATGCCCCATATTGAGAGGAAGAACCCTATTGTTTTTGGTGGGGTCAAAGGTCATCTGGGGGTCACCGGGGGTCAAACTCCGAAAACCTTGTTAACACGATATCTCGAGATAGGAAGCTTGGATAAATTTCATACTTAGTATGTAGATGCGTTATGGTAAGAGGAAGAACCCTATCGTTTTTGATAGAGGTCAAAGGTCATCTGGGGTCACCGGAGGTCAAACTCTGAAAACCTTGTTAACACGTTATCTCAAGTTAGGAAGCTTGGATAAATTTCATACTTAGTATGTAGATGCGTTATGGTAAGAGGAAGGACCCTATCGTTTGTGGTGGAGGTCAAAGGTCATCTGGGGTCACCGGAGGTCAAACTTGGAAAACCTTGTTAACACGATACCTCAAGATAGGAAGCTTGGATAAATTTCATACTTAGTATGTAGATGCATTCTGGTAAGGGGAAGAACCCTATCATTTTTGATGGAGGTCAAAGGTCATCTGGGGTCACCGGGGGTCGAATGCTGAAAACCTTGTTAACACGGTATCTCAAGTTAGGAAGCTTGGATAAACTTCATACTTAGTATGTAGATGCGTTATGGTAAGAGGAAGAACACTATCGTTTGTGGTGGAGGTCAAAGGTCATCTGGGGTCACCGGAGGTCAAACTCTGAAAACCTTGTTCACACGATATCTCAAGGTAGGAAGCTTGGATAAATTTCATACTTAGTATGTAGATGCGTTATGGTAAGAGAAAGAACCCTATCATTTTTGGTGGAGGTCAAAGGTCATCTGGGGTCACCGGGGGTCGAATGCTGAAAACCTTATTAACATGATATCTCAAGTTAGGAAGCTTGGATAAATTTCATACGTAGTATGTAGATGTGTTATGGTAAGAGGAAGAACCCTACCGTTTTTGGTGGAGGTCAAAGGTCATCTGGGGTCACCGGCGGTCGAATGCTGAAAACCTTGTTGACACGATATCTCAAGTTAGGAAGCTTGGATAAATTTCATACTTAGTATGTAGATGTGTTATGGTAAGAGAAAGAACTCTGTCATTTTTGGTGGAGGTCAAAGGTCATCTGGGGTCACCGGAGGTCAAACTCTGAAAATCTTGTTAACACGATGTCTCAAGATAGGAAGCTTGGATAAATTTCATACTTAGTATGTAGATCGGTTATGGTAAGAGGAAGAACCCTATCGTTTTTGATGGAGGTCAAAGGTCATCTGGGGTTACCGTGGGTCGAATGCTGAAAACCTTGTTAACACGATATCTCAAGTTAGGAAGCTTGGATAAATTTCATACTTAGTATGAAGATGTGTTATGGTAAGAGGAAGAACCCTACCATTTTTGGTGGAGGTCAAAGGTCATCTGGGGTCACCGGCGGTCGAATGCTGAAAACCTTGTTAACATGGTATCTCAAGTTAGGAAGCTTGGATAAATTCATGCTTAGCATGTAGATGTGTTATGGTAAGAGGAAGAACTCTATTGTTTTTGGTGGAGGTCAAAGGTCATCTGGGGTCACCGGAGGTCAAACTCTGAAAATCTTGTTAACACGATGTCTCAAGATAGGAAGCTTGGATAAATTTCATACTTAGTATGTAGATCGGTTATGGTAAGAGGAAGAACCCTATCGTTTTTGATGGAGGTCAAAGGTCATCTGGGGTCACCGGGGGTCGATTGCTGAAAACCTTTTTAACATGATATCTCAAGTTAGGAAGCTTGGATAAATTTCATACATAGTATGTAGATGTGTTATGGTAAGAGAAAGAACCCAATCATTTTTGGTGGCGGTCAAAGGTCATCTGGGGTCACCGGAGGTCAAACTCTGAAAACCATGTTGACACGATATCTCAAGATAGGAAGCTTGGACAGATTTCATAGGTAGTATGTGGATGTGTTATGGTGGGAAGATGAATGCTATCATGTTTGGTGGAGGTCAAAGGTCATTTAGAGTCACCGGGGGTCAAACACTGAAAATGTTTTTAACATGATATCTCAAGATAGGAAGCTTGAATAAATTTCATACTTAGTATGTAGATGCATTATTGTAAGAGGAAGAACCCTATCGTTTTTGATGGAGGTCAAAGGTCATCTGGGGTCAAAAAGCAAGTTTAAGAATTCCCAAGATCGTCTCATGAGTTCACCAGAAGGCAAAAAGCAAAATTTCCCAGGAATTCCCAAGATCAAATATGAACTTAAAATTATTTTTCCAACATGTTAAGATAGCACTTGACCAGCGACTGAAAGACATGGGACATCATGGCATTATTTGGAATAGAACATATATCATCGAAACCTCAATGCATTTTTGCATTCTGGTTTAATATCACTTCCCTACACTAAAGAGCCATTCAAATATGTAACTTTCACACCTATAGTAGTCTAGGGGGTAATAGTGATAAACCAACATGTGAATTAAAACTGCTGAATTAAAACATTTGAGAACCTGAACACCATAAAAAAAAAAAAGCATGAAAACAATTTTTCCTCCAAAAATTTTACAATGGTAGGTTTTTTCCTGAAACCAAGATATTGTGTGCATGTATATGTGCCCACCATATGATATAGTACTGTACATACACAAACATAAAAAGTGAAACTTACAAGTTTGAGAAATTTAAAAAAAAAACATCTAGGAATTTAACCCTCAGGATTTTTTAATATCGTACAGAGGATAGATATATCTTTGCAGAAAAAATTATCAGAATTTTTGAACTTGGTCCACATCTACCTTTTTGACCCCAAAAATGCGCCATTTTGTGCGACGGAGCAATTTTGCAAGGTAATAAATAAAATAACAGAAGTACCTAGAACTCTGAAACTTTGTGTTTTGTAAGAACTTTGTACCCAAATAAACAACCAAAAATACAATGACTTTCCATGTCTCCATCAGTGATTTTTGTGTCTCCAAAAATGCTCCGGGTGCCGCAATTCAGTGCGAAATGGCATTTTTGAGGTACCATTTCTTCAAATAGCAACCGAAGAAAGTCCTGAAAATTACGTTCTGTATTCTCTGTGTACCAGACAACTACCCCAAAAAATTACAGGGCACTGGGTATTATACTTACAGAGATATTGATCCCTAAATGTGACCAATTGTGTGGCGAAAATAGTCAAAAATGCAAATTTGGGCCATTTCAGGAAGCCATAACTCCACAAAACATTTGAAAAGCTTCATATTACAGAAACCTGTTCTATGGGATAGTTTTATTAGGTTAATATCATTACAGGGTGGTGGGATGTGTATTTGTTGAAAAACAGGCCCTCAAAATTGACAAAAATGCCAAAATGTCATTTGCCACCGATTTGCAAAACTTCAACGAATTTTAGATCGGTCAAAGTTGAAGGCATTTCGCTGAAATTTTCAGGACATGCTTTTTTTTATCTGTCTACAGATACAAATATATTGGGAATTTTTTGAGTCGGACGAGCAACACCCTCCGGTGATTTGACACGGAATGGCCCTGCTTCAGAGCCCTTACTGGCACGTTGTCTACCTTTCAAAGAGCGACAGGTGCCAGGCTGAACCCCACCAAGACCAAAGGACTCCGTCTAGGTAAGTGGCAGTTAAAACAACTGCCCTTCGCGGCATCATGGGTAGACGACGCCATAAAAATCAATAGCATATGGCTTGTTTATGGTTCACCCGAGGCAACTTACCTGGAATCAGAAAGTGGACCTGGTGGAGGCTAGGTTTAAGGACCTACGAACCTAGCTGAGTTGAGGCCACCGGAATTAGAGGAACTTAAATAACTGAATAAGGAAATGAAGGTAATGTATACCTTTTCACTATCATTAAAACATTTTCCCTTTTATTTCTTTTATCTAACAACATTTTTAACTAGTTTTTATCCCTTGAACAGCAAAATTACCTCAGTGAGGGAGTTATCATGGCCGCAAAACTTGCCAAACTTCGCGGGCACTCATACTTTGAAAACCAAAATTTCTAGCTCACCTGGTCTACTTAATTTGGGACCAAGATGAAAATTTCTAGTTGTAGCATGATTTTCGCGGACGCAATCCGTCTTTGCGTCCAGCTTTTTGCCGGCGTGGGAGTTATATTGGATTTTTAGTGATAATGACAATATCCTAGTTAGCATATAAAACAAAGAAATACATAACAAAATGGCATTTTCAGGATATCTTTACCGTTAATAATGAAACTGCTCTAAACGTGGTACATGTAATCAGTGGCACAGCAGATATAAATTAGACTACAACTGTGGTGAGAACTTACATTACTTTTTTAATTATAGCCGCTTATTAGTTCGGCATAGTGGCGTTATGAGAATCTCGCTCGTTAAGTGCCATTACGGGAAAATTAATATTTAAGGTTAAGATTATGCATATTTTACACATTTTCTGCAAGTTTCAGCACTGTGGCATGTATATTTTTCAAAATATGTTAAATCCATGTGAAGAAGCTGAGAATTCAATTTTTGTGTAAATCGCGTTTAGATATTGAATGGATAATTGTGATTCCTACCTCGCAACTAAGAAACGAACAAACCTGAAGACTGGAATTTTACTTCAGAACTGTTTCTAATAGCCTCCTGGCAAAAAGGTGTCCCCTTTTTCCTTTTGTCTTCAAAGCCCTTTCTGATTCCTTCACGTAGTCAGAGGAATATATGCGATGGTGATGCCGTGAGTGTGTGTGTATGTGACGCTTGGCTTGTAAACACTATCTCGAGAATGGTTACCTGTAGGGATCTCATACTTAGCGGGTACTGGAGCGGCCGGCGAGAGCTCCGCTCTCGCGCATCTTTCCTAGCTCACGCGGTGCGCGAAACTGGCGTAGCTGCTCGAAAATTCGTTCGCGAAGAGAAGCCACGCGGGCCTTCACCTGTCTGCCTTGGAGCGCAGTCCGCCCTACAGCACGTCCGTCTACTCGGCTCCTTCGCTGCTGGGAAATTCCCTTGCAATCCCTACAGGGTCCTTTGCCAGTACCCTGTAAGGCATCGAGTGTGCGTGACACTTTGCTTGTTAACACGATATCCCACGAAGGGAAACTCTGACAATTCTCAAACTGTACCAAACCTGGAGACGTTGTTCGAGCTCACAGACCGTTCTCTCATTTTGGGCTTTCTCAAAGAAAGTGACCTTTGCACGAAATTTTGACATGACTTTCACATTTGCTTTTGTCTAGACATTTTAGTAGAATTTTGCCCAATCCTTTTTACCTTTTAAGTGATTTCACCTCACCGTTACCGTCTTTCTTTATCTTGTTGACACTATATAAGACATTCGTGTTGGTGTGTCGTTAAACCCTCATCAAACTCAAACTTTGTACATAGATGTCCCATGTTGAGAGGAAGAACCCTATTGTTTTGGTGGAGGTCAAAGGTCATCTGGGGTCACCAGGGGTCGAACATTGAAAACCTTGTTAAAACGATATCTACGTTTCATACTTAGCATGTGGATGCGTTGTGGTAAGAAGATTGACCGTATTGGTTTTGGTGAGGTCATCAGGGGTCAAACACTGAAAACCTTGTTAACATCTTAATTCAAGTTTTGAAGCTTGGATAGATTTTATAATTGGCGTGTTGATACGTCATAATAAGAAGGTGAGTCCTATTGTTTTTAGTGGAGGTCAAAGGTCATCCGGGGTCACTGGGATCAAACAATGAAAACGTTAACATGATATCTCCAGTTTGGAAGCTTGGATGTATTTTATACTCAGTATGTGGATGCGTTATGGTAAGAAGATGAACCCTACTGGTTTTAGTGAAGGTCAAAGGTCATTTGGCGTCACCAGGGTTCACACTGAAAACCTTGTTAACACAATATTTCAAGTTAGGAAGCTTGGATAGATTTCATACTTGGTATGTTGATGCTTTATAGTAGGAAGATGGACCCTATTTTTTCATGGAGGTCATAGGTCATCGGGGTCAAACACTGAAAGCTTGGATGATTTCATACTTAGTATGTGGATGCGTTACGGTAGAAAGATGAACTATCGTTTTTGTTGGAGGTCAAAAGTCATCTGGGGTCACCAGGGGTCAAAATCTGAAGACCATGTTGATACGATATTTGAAGTTAAGAAGCTTGGATAGATTTCAAACTTCATACGTGGGTGTATTGTGGTGAGAAGATAAACCCTAGTGGTTTTGGTAGAGGTCACAGGTCACCTGGGGCCATACACCGAAAACCTTGTTAGTATGGTATCTCCAGGTAGGATACTTAGATGAGATTTAACGACACACCAACACAAATGTGTTATACAGTGTCAACAAGTTTAAATACGGTTCAAGACCTTCCCTTTAGTCGCCTCAAACGACAGGCGGGAAATACCTTGGGCATATTCTACAACCCCCAGCCCACAGGGGAGCTTGGATAGATTTCATACTTAGTATGTGGATGTGTTATGGTGAGTAGATGGAACATTGTTTTTTTGGTGACGGTCAAAGGTCGCCAGAGGTCAAAAAGCAAAATTTTCCGAAGAATTTCCAAGATCGTTATCTGGGGTCACCAGAGGTCAAAACGCCAAATTTCTCAAGAATCCTCAAGATTAAATGAACACAAAACTATTTTTCTAGCACGTTAAGATAGCATTTGACCAGCAGCTGAAAAATATTGGACATCATGACATTATTTGGAATAGAACGTATATCATCGAAACCTCAATGCATTTTTGCATTCTGGTTTTTTATTCTGCCTGAATTAGTGGTGGGGCAAAACGATGTGTTTGCCCCACCAATATTTTCGTTGGTGGGGCAATTGCCCCCTTGCCCCACCAGGATCGACGCCCCTGATAATATTTATCCCAACGAGTACTTCATTCTTGAAAATCACAGATATGTTTGGGGTACGTACATTTTACGGAGGGCAGAAACGTGGCAGTCAATACCAGTTTACCGATAAAGACCGATTTTCCGGACCTAGATTTTGCAAACAATTCCGTTCGTTTTCCTCGTCCTGGGTATGACGTTAAAGTGCATGCAGGTAGGGTGAGGAGGTCGTGTGTGACGAGTAGTTTGTCCCCGACTCTCGCCTATAAAATGCGCACATAAGACCGTTATTACTCATCCTACGACTGGCGGGTTGTCGGCGCCGTAAAACCGAGTAAGCCCCTCCATGGTTGAGCCACCTGTGGGCTGGGGGTTGTAGAATATGCCCACGGTATTTCCCGCCTGTCGTAAGAGGCGACTAAAGGGAAGGAATTGAAACGAATTTATCAAGTTGACACTAACACATTCGTGTGGGTGTGTCGGTAAATATTATCTAACTAAATATCTAACTCCATGGTTACTGAACTTGAGAAAATTTTGGCGCGGTTTGGGAAAGCAAAACTTTCACCGTTATTCATAGTTGTCACATACTCGTTGCGCGAAATCCTTTTCGGTATAGAAAGGTTTACTACAGTGGTAAGTTTAGTCAACTTTGTGACCTCTCGTTACAGTTATGCATTATACATCCTAGACTATTACATGTGGTAATCGTATGTTGGTATGTCTTTTTACACTGGTGTGACATAGGGCCTACAAATGCATAGAGCACATTCTCATTCAAACTTAATTGTAGCAAAAAACCTATGTAAAAAAAGCATCTTGGGTTCTTAAGTGTAGCCTCAGTGAAATATTGTAGGCTTGACGCCATTCCTCTCTTCCTGTTCTTAAATGTTACCCTGTGACTCAGTAAATGATAAGGCAGTTGCACAAATTTCACTTGAAAGATAATCAACATGGCATTTCATCTTTACTGCCCTACATTCATAGTGCAGGTTTCAGAAAGAAACTTACCAGAAGGACATTAATAACGATGTGGAAGAGATTCACCCGCATGTTATTTGTGATGTATGTAGAAGAAAGCTGCATCGATCCAAAAAGTGCATGGTAGTGAGGTGGGCGGAAATGTTCTTGATTTTTACGGAGAGATGGGAATGCATCGCGTGGCTATCGAAAAGTGTTAGTTGTTGGATTTCTCTTGAATGTCATGGGAGGAGGAGTGCTAAAAACGAATTGTGAGCAAAAACGGAATTGAAGCATTTGTCCTTAAAGGGATCCGCCCGCCAGATTGTAAGGACAGTAGAAACCCTTTCCACTGGAGGTGCCTTGAAGTGGAAATAATCGGATTTCTGAAATCACCCAATGGGGAGGAAGAGTACAGCTCTCGTGCTGCTTGTAGATTCTACAAAGTGAACTCGCACATACACACACACACACACACACACACACAGAGAAAAATGAAAGCAAATGAAAGGGAGCCCTAAAAGTACACCCAAACATGTTTTAGTGACAAAAAGGGATTTAACTGAGAAAGCAGCATGTTGCAGGAAGAGAGGGCCATGAAGCAGAAAATTCCTGAAAGAACTGGTCAGCTTACTTATGGATAGTCTTCTGATCCCCAGTTTTGAGAGTCGGACTGACACTTAACTTGTCGGTAGATGCGAGAGAGATATCGTCATTTCTGCCTGCTAATAGTCACTGTAAACTGCTTTGGAGACAGCAAAAAAAAAAAAAGGAAGGTGAAGGGCAATGCAACGTCTGCAGAAGGATGAGATAGCACCCTGCCATCATAAAGTGGGCGATAGCTGTCCAGCCTAAATCCTCGGCAACATGCGCTTTACGGCGGGATCCGCACTTTTCATACTACCGCGCCAAAGAAAGCTTTATTCGTATACTCATTTTACTCCTCCATCCAGGACTGAACGTAGACCTACCTGTGATTCATAAGTTTGGAACATTGATTCATCACGCAAAAAAAAAAAAAAAAAAAAGTCCCTTTTTTTTCAGAATCAAGTGGACGTTTGGTTGGTTTTCTTGAGAAAAATGGAACAGTTCGAGGCACGATCTATATAAGGAAAATCTGAAAGCCGTCGTGTTGCATCGCATATATTATTTATGGTCAAAGGTTTGACTTCCAAAATGAAGTTTCCGGTAGCATATTACTTCACAACAGGTGTTGTTTACAAACTGAATGAAATGAAATGACATCTGCAACAGGAACTGTGTCATGTCAAAAGGTGTCCCTCATTTGCCCAGAACACAACAAAATATTTTTGAAGTGAATAAGATATTTTCCAACTCGGCTTCACCGCACATTCTAAAAACTTGCAGTTGTTGTAAATATGTAAATATCTGTAAATGGTTTCATTACTGTAATGATCATATCTTCAGTTTGATTTGTTAGTATGTAAATAGTTCACTGGGTTGTTTTTTCCCGGTTCGTTTGAGTTCTCATTTTGTTTGTGCACGCAAAAAGCAAGCATGCTGCACAGTAAGAACTTCAGACAACTGAAGTCATTCACGTACATAGTACTGTCTGAAACATTCTTTCCACTACAGTTTGGATACCAAGGTATGTAAATGTGAATGTTTTTGCATTCAGCATATCATCAGAGTAATATGCTACTTCTTCATGAGTTGGCCTGTAGCAGTTTAGTGGTAGTTATGTTGGTTAGTACCAGTCAAAGTTTTAATAAGCTTACTAGGTACCCCCAGGCATATGGAACTGATATTCAACCTAGTCACATCTTAATAATGTAGTAGTATATATGTCCAGTGCTAGCTTCAGCTCAGACTTATGGTGATTGGTGGTACCATACCAGGTTTGTCAAACTAAATACGTAAATAAAAGCATGCATGAGCCTTCATGATGTGCACACTGTCCCCTGAAAAATCTTCACAAATCTCCACCTAGTTCTTGACAGATTATGCTAAAGATTTTGGACTGTATATGTAGATGCCACTCCTTACTGTTGGTGCAGCTGTACGCAGTACCTGCGTGCCAGCCTACCAGAACAACTAAACTTCAAATATTCACTCCTTTTTGGGGGGGGGGGGGATGCCATATGTTGCCTAAAATACTTCTTGGATATGAAAGCTACTATACGACAAAATGCAACTTTCTTTTTTCTCAACCCTAAACAAATCAGGTTCCTTCAATACCATTGGTACGCGTATATACGGTAATGACCAGTGCTGTTCTGATGTTTCAATACGGCAAAAACTAGTACAGGGCGAGTGAAACAATTCCGTGAGAGACTAAGGCATAACCCTGACAGGATAAAGTTTTACCAGAAAAAAAAAGATGCCTTCAGAAAGAAGCTTAAAAGGGAACAAGGACAGAGATCTGTGACAGGAGAACAAGGTCCCGTGATCGAGTATGCAAGCACAGACAAATCAAAGCTCTCTGAGAGGCTTATAGTCCCTCTAGAGTATACAAAACCTTTCAGAGTCTTGGAAAAGCTGTCACCACGTGTCAGACGTTCACTACCCAGTAGGCCAGGAAAAAGACATGTCCTAACCCACTTGGTGTGTCAAGAAGGTATGCAAAATGTCCACACACAACGGCCCAAAAATTGGCAAGCCATGAAATATCAGAAGAAATACAGTCAATTAAACATATTTACCAAAGGAATGACATATCTCGACAAGCTACCGGAATAAAAGACCGGATTATAGTACGGGAGGGGAATAACAAGATCACAGTCCGAAAGGGACATGGCAATGGTCTCATTCAAGTTAGAACCTTTGAACTTGAAGGGAAATATTCCGTTTGTTTTACTGAAAACTTTCGTATTTTAAAAACCAATATTTATAGGTACAGAATGATGGCTAATTCAAAATAAGGCAGCACGGTAGCCTTTAAGAAATTATTTACGAAAAGAAAAATTATTTCTTGTTCAGGAACAATTTGTTGGCCCAAACTTTCAAAAATTCAAATGATGCAACTTCCGTTAGTCTTGTTATGCACAATATTTTGAAGAGATAAAGCTATTGCTGGATCTTGTTTGGTTGTCTAATAATGGTTAAAACTGTTTTCTTTGTATGCCATGTTGGTGCATTTTAAACGTAATATTTTCCTTATTTTGTGGGGTATTTGGGTTGTCAGTGTGTGTGTGGTTTTATTGTTGTAATGAACATAATTTTCTGTTTGATTTGGTGGTGTGTGGATAGTTTTGCATTTATGTTCCTGTCCGATCCGGTTTGAGTTTTTGTTTGTATGTGCCGTTTCGATGCACTTAAAAAGCACAATATTTTCCTTTGAAGCCTATGCCCAATATTAGTACGCAATCACTCACTAGTGTTTCAAGTATAATTTATCATTCAAGAATATTGTACATTCTTCAATTGCTTAATTGGGACATTTATGAACATTTTATTTCAAGAACATTTATGTGGTCTCACAAATATTAAGTATGTATTCAATTTGTCAAATATACTCGAAGTACGAAAGACGAGACTGGAATAGATAATTGTAAATAAAATGTAAAACTTTCTTACGTGAATGTGACCGCTGTCAGCCCTCGAATACGTAATAATTTCCTTAAAGCTGCGACTAAATAACTTAAGTGTGTCCTCGACGTCACTCTTTTCTTTAAAGATTTCTTTCTCTCCCAGTTGGAGAAAATCAAATTACTAATAACATGGTCTTATATAGTTTACGCTGTTATCTGTTCAGAGATTTCTGTGTAACTAACAGAACCAGGAATTTATCACAAAACGCTTGGTCAACCCTTTAGTATTTAATTTGCACTTCGGTATACAGCTGAACACAAAAAAGGACAGGGCCTATGACTGTCCAGGACAGTTTTGTACACAGGTCCAGCCTATACTTAAATAATATGGAGACAACTATCTTCACGGAGGGCAACGATAGCACAAAGCTTAAATAGAACGCCCCTGGCGGAGTTTATTGACGGATTTCAAATCGAAATGGCAAGAGCTGTGGGAT
Organism: Holothuria leucospilota; assembly: GCA_029531755.1. Lineage (NCBI taxonomy): Eukaryota > Metazoa > Echinodermata > Holothuroidea > Aspidochirotida > Holothuriidae > Holothuria > Holothuria leucospilota. The sequence goes on along the minus strand of CM055961.1, from coordinate 20,962,666 downwards.
TCCTTTTCCGAAAACAAATTGTACCGAGATAAACAAACAGTCGGAACTGGAGGACATGGAGCCCCGGAAAAACAGACGATTTAGTCCTGACTAGGGCTCGCATCAGTCACACTTACCTTACCCAGTGATCAGAGACCATATTGCATACCCTGTGATTGTACTGTCACCGTCAGTCACATTCTCGTTGACTGTTATGAATACTCCCATATTCGCTGGAAGTACTACGCTGTGCCACATCTGAATATTAGAGCAGACAGATCCTTCCCTTATTTTGGGCTTTCTCAAGGAATGTAAACTGTATAGAAATTTTTGACATGACTCCCGCATTTGCCTAGACTCTAGTGAAATTTGACCCCACTTTTTTAGTTAATTGTACCCCAACACTGCACCTTTTCTTTTCTAGGTGACACTATATAACACAATCGTGTTGGTGTGTCGTAAAACCCCATCTACTAACTTAAGGGGCCTGAACCAGGTCGTTCCCACTTTATAAACATTTCTTTCAAGTAGGCTATATCATGAATACAATGAAACTTAAGTTGTGTGCTAGAAGGCGTACACAATTTGCAGCAGTCAGAATGCTGAGAGCTGCTTGGCGATACAGTGAAAAGAAATGGCTCAATATGAGTCAAAATAAAAGCGAAAGAGTACGAATATGAAGAAGAAAAATAAAGCCTAATAATTAGGGGGCGCGCTCGAAGCAGGCAGAAAGAGAATTCGTTAACACCCACTTTTCTTCTTTGACCTCGAGCTTGTCGGATCTTTTCTTTGAAACTGGCTCTTTTCGCTGGAAGAAAGCCTTTCATTGTCCTCAGTACCACACCATTTATTTACTAGTATACTGTCCTTTCTTCACTCCCATCAACCCAATACCTTGTTAGCGTGCTTTTTAAGTGCATAGAAACGGACATTATCAAACAGGAAGAACCAAATCCGGACCGGCAAGAACACAACCATGAACTACTTACAATCATTTACAAAGTTACCTTACACCAAGCTAGCAAAACAAACTTTCTGTGGCCAACATATACGACACCCCCACACAAGACTATTTAAAAACAGGAAAACAACACATGCCAGAAGGCAGCAACACGCCCGAAGGCAACTTCACGCCCGAAGGCGACTTCACGCCCGAAGGCAACAACACGTAAAAAGCGCAGGGCAAATACAGGTGCACCTTGCCGAAGGGTGCCCCGGAGGCAGTTGTGGTGAAGGGTAACCTCATTATCCCCACGCTTAAACAAGCTCCACAACCGGATGCAGTTTAAAGTCCTACCCAGGACTGCTACCTTGTTAGCAGAACCTGCCCTACCAGTGCATGGGCAACAGCCAAACTGCAGAGGAGGCCGCAAGCTTCCACATCCAATCATAAAACTTTCACAAGCATCTCTGTGAAACCGTCCAAGCATTTTGAAAGGAGCTGGTCACTGGACAATGTCTCAAACAGCTGCAGTAGCTTCTATAACTGAATATGGGAGAGAATGCTGATACCCTAGTGTATCATTGGCTTGATCTCTCTGCCAACAACACCGACTGTCAACTCCAGTGGGGCACGCCCAATGGTCAGAATTTTCATCACTTGTGCTTTTTAGGATGGCTTCATTACTTCTCATGTCTTCAATGTTCCCCACATTCCTTCGTTATTGCAAGGCCATAACAAAGATGTCAAACATCAGTTTCCTTCTTGTTTAAGCGTAGGGATAATGAGGTTATCCTTTGCCACAACTGCCTCCGGGGCACCCTTGGGTAAGGTGCGCCTGTATTTGCCCAGTTCTGTTTAGGTTCCCGAGGAGAGTGGACGTTCCCGATCCCCCACCGGGCTCGTTCGATCTCTTTGGGAGTTTTGTTTTTGTTGCATGTAAATCGTCGTATGTACTGTCAATAAACTGTAAACAGTGATTTACAGTGTGACAGTGAGTGTGGCAGGTGGACCACCCCGTATCCCTTCGCGCTGTGACTGCCTTCGGGCGTGTTGTTGCCTTGGGTGTGTTTGTTGTCTTTGGGCGTGTGTTGTTTTGGCCTTGTGTTGTTGTGATCGTTGATGGCGGGTGTGGTGGTGGTGCCTGTTTGTTAGCGGTGGCAAAGACACTTTCGTTTCCTTTGCTGGGTGCGGATAGTGAGGGCATGTTGGGGATTCTGTGGGTGGTTCTCGGTTGCGTTTTGATCCGGTCCGGTTTGGGTTCTTTGTTCCTCAGTGTCTGTTTCTATGTACTTAAAAAGCTCTGTTTCCTTGTCAGTGAGTCTGCATTTATCCCCCGTCTTACTATCTGAGCGCTTTCTGTTGCCCCAGCTTCCGTAAGTGAGACCCCATTCGTTTGCCAAAACTTGAGCCGAATTTTTACCATGGAAATATTTTGAAGCAAATGTTGCGAATTTTTGAAGCGTATATTAGCCTTCTGAAGTATATCTCCATTGTGTGAAATATCTTAGCCATCCTTTGAATGCTTACAATTATTCAGATATGCCGTATTAATATACAAAATTTGATGTGGATATATATTCTTCATTCATGTGTCCTGGGCATGACGTTAAACTGCATCCAGATGGGGTGACGAGGTCGTGTGTGGGGAGTACTTTGTCCCCGACTGTCGCCTATAAAATGCGCACATAAAACAGTTATTACTCATCCCATGACTGGCGGGTTGTCGGCGCCACAAAACCGAGCAAGCCCATCCATGGTTACCCCCGCCACCCATGTAGGCTGGGGGTTGTAGAATATGCCCACGGTATTTACCGCATGTCTTAAGAGGACTTGCACCGTATTTGAGCTGTATTTGAAACCAAACTTGAACTTAAACCGTATTTAAACTTTACCTTTTTATCTGGTTGACACTATATAAAACATTCGTGTTGGTGTATCGTTCAGTGTCATCTATTCTTCCTTCCTTAATCTTACCGTGTCGTCACCTTTTTTGTTAATTTTATTATCACTGGTGATTGAAATACTGACACAAAAATGTCAACATTTGGACTGATCCGAAGAAAAAATGAATGGTTAACATTGGCCCGATTGATAGGTATATGTCTATCTAATCCAATGTAATGTAATCTATCTACCTCTATCATATGTGTGTATGTAAACACTCAGTCTCCAAAATGTACATGCCTTTCTAGATAATCTGCAGAAAGTTTTACAAGTATTCTTAGCACTTCTTAACATCTACGTTTGTACTATGTAAATGTATGACGACTTTCCGTTATCCCTGCCTTAACTTTCTTCTATAGCATGGGCGTCAATCCGGGGGGAGGGGGGACGGGGGGACACGTCCCCCCCCACATTTCGATGGGTGGGGGACACAATATCAAATGCCCCCCCCCCCCACACACACACACACACATTTGCGTGAAAGAGTAGTGTCGTGGCTCTATTTGACTGGCTTTTTGAATGACATGTAGGTTTGTTGGGCAATTGTTAAGTGCCTCGATGCGGATTCTGAATGTAGACTTCGTCAGGGAAATCTTATTTAATGGCAAAATTTCGGCGCGCTTCGCGCGCATGCGTCACGGTTTGCACTCCTTCTCATGACCATTAAGAAGGTAATTATACATGGAACTTTTCTGATCACAACACTTTCCGAAAACAGACATACATCTCAAAACAGCTGGCCTCGCATCAATATGGGATCATTCAATTAGTGCGGAGGGCCATTCGACCATGCCCACCGTCACTGATTCCGATTTTTTTTTTTTAAGTTTCTAAAAATACGTAAATTGTTTAACACAAATTTACTTCAAAAGGTGGCATATTTGGCACCAGATTGCATGTAAGGACACCGAATTTTTCAAAATTTCAAAAGGGATGGGGACACCCCATTGGGCCACGCCCCCCTCACTGATGCCTATTTTTTTAGTTCCTAAAAATACGTAAATTTTTTAACACAAATTTTACTTCAAAAGGTAACATATGTGGCACCAGATTGCATGTAAGGACACCTAATTTTTCAAAAAATTTCAAAGGGGAGGGGCACCCCTCCCCTTAAACCCCTCCCCAGGCCAGCGGTCACACAACATACTGCATGCCCCCCTTGTGAAATTTTGAAAGTACGTTGTTGCCATTAAACATTTTTCAAAAAATTTTACCGAGCGCTTCGCCGAAGCCATTATCGGTATAGATGGTGCTGGCGCGAATCCAGGGGGGACCTGGGGGGCCCGTCCCCTCGCCACGGAAAAAAAACGAAAGGAGAAAAAGAAAAAAAAAAAAAGAAAAGGAGAAAGAAAAATTAAGAGCAAAAAATTAATAAAAGTGTCTATAAGAACGTAGGGGTTGGGTGGAGCTATAGCTGGATTATCTCTTTAGATATCTTTCACAGTGGTTGGCAACGAAAGGAGAGCTACCAGGCTACAATGTTCGAAAACAGGTGAATAGCTGAGTAATGATCCTTGACTTAAGATCTAGATAAGTAAACATCGTGACATATGCAGTATGGGCCCTGCTAGCTGCACTGAAATTAGTGACAATTTTGTTAAAGAGTGAAAGTTTTTGTAATCTAGAGGGATTGAGAGGCAAAGATTTCGCCAAAGAACTTGCAGAGTGAATACAAAAGACAAGCTGTCAGGTGACCTGCTGTTGTGCACAGTGGCACCAGCTGTTGCAGGCAAAGTAGCGGCGTGCATACCCTATTCGATTTCGAAACTGTCTGAAAAGTTTTAAAATAAACTCAAGGCTTTTAAGCTACAGACAGTGGCGTCGGCACAGTGGGCAATGGGTGACGTGTGTCCCCCTCCCCCCATCGAATCTTGAAAATTTTTAAAATGGTCCCAAAGTCGTTTTATAAGCTACAGATTTCTGTGGAGGGTGAGATGTAGTTTTAATGATTGGTTTATTTGTTCTTACCATTTTCTTTCACAAACTGTTCTCAAACTATCATAAGTTTTGGAAATTCTTGACAAATTCCAAAGTTTTGCACGCTCCGCTAGCGTCAAGCCTTGTGTCAGAGTTGTCCTTATTATCAATAGCTTTCGGTAACTACTCACGGGGGAACAAAGGAGCAAAAGTGCTTTTTAAGAATTCTCAGTCAGAAGATTCGTTTCTGAATAGCATAGGTTGGTGGGAAAGTGACAGTGTCCGATGCAGTGACAGTGTCTGAATGCAGGTTTTGTCATGGACTAACATTTTATCCAAAATTTCGGCGCGCTTCGCGCGCATACGACGGGGTTTACACCCGATTTCATATACCATTGACAAAGCTATGACGCAAGAAATTATTCCAATGCAAACATTTTTCTAAAAAGTATATCTCCTTCTCTGTATGGCTCTCATCATTATGGGATCTTTGACTAATCTAGTCTAGCACACGGTCTGAAAGATTGAAATTACGTAATTGCCGTTGCTTATTTTCCAAACATTTTACCGCGACGTTCAATAACGACGAAAATCTTTTCTGAAACGAATTTTGCCTGTCCACCATCCTTCTTGCTATACCTAAAAAGACAAGGTGATATATCATCTCTCCTCCGACATGGATGTCAGGTTGTGAGAGTCCTGTTGGTCCCCCTTTTCAATTAATGCAGAGCTCGCGGGAGGCTCTATACCGAAAATTTTCGGCGCGCTTCGCGCGCAATTGTTTACGCTTACTGAGAGAGGTACGTTTTTATTGAGTGATGGATTTATTTTTATCACTTTTTACCAAAAATCATTTGAAATCTTTCACGATTTCTGCAAAGTCTTCTCAATATTTCTTGATTTTTGCTTGATCTGCGCAGTTTTAGCCTTGAATTGCTCCTTTTACTATCAGTAAGGACCAAAAAGTATTCGCATTACTCATCGGTGGGGTTCTACCTTAATCCAATTATTTGTGTGCATAAACGTGATTTCAGAGTTTCGGAGTATAACAAGGATGTAAAGCAACTGATATTCATTTCTTCACCCTCCTCTTCTTATGAGAACTGAAAACTTAGTATCGAAGCCACCTTCTAATTGATAGACACACATAAAGGGAATTGACATCGTTTGTAATAGCATTTTCACGGGCAATTGTTTCATCTGACTTCCTATACCTGAATACCGTATAACGAAAATACAACACTCATTATGGCAAAAATCACTTCAAGTTACCTGCATGGGTTCATAATGTTGGCGTGTAAGTTTTAAGATAACTTAGATTCTTCGGAACTTCTGCAGGTACATATAGTAACTTATACTGAGCCATACACATCAATTTCCATGCAATATGAAAAGGTATAAAATCTCACTGACATAAGAACTGGAGCCGATTTCTGTGCTCTTAAAATAAAATACTGCGAGAGCTTCCGCCCCTGGACCCCGCAGGGGCCCTATCGTGGGCCCCTGGACACCACGCATAGGAACTCGTGCTCGCGCTCGTGGTGCACCTTCGGTGCACATGAGATTTTCCATCTTGGTCCCCCTCAAAATTTCTGGATCCGCGCCTGCAGATGGTGATTGTTAATACAGTTACGACTACAAAGTATTCTGAAAACGCACTTGCTAATCCTTCACACCTTTGCTATACTACGATCAGCTCCAAAAATATCCCAAAGATATCCCATTTTGCATCTAAGCAACCTTAAATTACCAAAAATTTCTCAAAGGGGAGGGCTACGTTCCCTTCCCTTAGACCCCCTCCCCCAGGATGACACCTTTATATAGTGACAAAGGAAGGATCCCCACTGCTGTATACAAACGCAGGGTGAATAAAAAGGTACAATTTACACGCCGCCACTGCAGTTAGTAAAAACATCCAGCCAGTCGGAAAATTAGAATTCACTACATTATGGACATTTTCCAGCCATGTGCGATCAGCTCCAAAAATATCTCAAAGATAGCACCGTTTTGCACCTAAGCAGCCTTAAATTAACAAAAAATTTTAAGGGGATGGGGATTCCCCCTCCCCTTAGACCCCTCCCCCAGGACGACTCATTTATGTAGTGACAAAGGAAGGATCCCCACTGCTGTATACAAAACGCACAGCGCATAATAAAGTGCAATTTAAACGCCTCCACTCAGTTCGAAAATACATCCAGCCGGTCGGAATTTGGGACCTTCACACCCCCAAATATATCACCCTAGCAACGGGCCTGGTCGGGTCCATGGTCTCCGACAATGATCCACGCTGCGAAGCGTTGTTTTAGATATTTTGGGACATGGTGAAGATAACTTCTTGATGTAATTCCGTGGACTCCGTGTATTTCACCTGGCAGATCATCTATGATGGTTATGTTAACTTTGAAATGATAATTCTTATTAGAGTAGGACGTCAGCCATCATAAGGCGGGGGGGGGGGGGGAAGGGCCTATAGGAAGACGCCCCCTCTTCAAAACCAAAGGGATTGGTTTGTGCTAAGCCATGTATGTTCCCCGTCCCCCCACATCTGAATACGGATTGACGCCCCTGTTCTATAGTGGCCCTTTTCTCCTTGCTTATTACTTTGCACTGCTGGAAAACTCTTGGCATTAACATTTGAGATTCCTTAAGGGACAACCCACTCTTACATCTCTTTACTTGTTCCCACACAAAACGTAAGGCGTCTTTGACTCGGAGGACTGCTTGCTTCCTCCATCGAACACCTTTAATTATACTGGTCATGTTTCGAACACGCCTGAAGTGCTTATTTTTTAAAGTTGGCGTACATACCCAAGAGAACACTTATAAGTATCTACTTCAAAATCAGTCATATCAAGGAAATTGTTCTCATTTAGGCATCTGGTCACAAATGTGAAATCAAGGACTGGAAATCCTCCTTTCAGTGCCAGTCTTACTGATAGAGGCAAGATCTTTTTTGAGGCTATATTTCGATTAACCAACACTACGTCTTTCTTTGTAGAACCACATCAACTTGTCTCTAATTTAACCTAAGGAACTTTTAACAAGTTCCTTGAAGTTAGTGTCAATACATTTTCCCATCAATTTTTGGGAAAGCTCCATAAAGGATGAAAGTATATGAGGAAAATAAACCAGTTGCCATCTGGTAATGTTCATCTTTAGATCTGGAATCAGTGGCATACATTTAAACTTCTTTCGCTTTAGTCCCCGATGGAATTTTAGGTTTTACATATTGTGCAACGAATGCAGAATATTCCGTAACCTGTTTAGTGCTAGTAGGAGAACCATCACCCCAAGTTCCAGAATATGGGATCCTCATGTAATATCATTAAATAGAGCCAGGGTGGGATCAGCTCTATTACTTCCACCATGCCTGATAGTGTGGTGGTAATAAAACCTGTTGCGCAAATAGTTTGTATGCTCACCACCTCATGTTGGAACCTGACTAGAAAAAATGGTAGTGAAGTCAGGGGTGCTACATCGATGAACTTCATCATGTAAGGAGTTAAATTATTACCATGACGGAGCGTAAACAACTGGTAGAAGCATTCAGCGTTATACATGTTATCCTCTTTGTCCTTCCTAGAGAAACCAAAAATGAAATTATTTGGATCTAATGATCCTTCAGTGGCAGCATCTTTGAGCATGGGATCGGGTCGTCTATTTTTCAGTATGACAAACATTGTATAGAATTGTTTTCAAATATTTGCAGCGAGTTCAAATGAGGTATAGCTGTTACGAAGTCTCAAGGCAACCGTCACAGTGGCGGTGGCAAATTGTTTTTAACAATACGAGAACAGACACCTTCCAAAATATGGGGATATAAATCACCAAATCCTCTGGTGGGGGACATAAGATAGAGCATGGTATTTTTTTAACTTAATACAGGAACCCCACCTTGCCTTACACCTGTGTTGTTTATATTTGCTTCATACGATGAAACCTTGCTGTCAATGTATGCTGATTTTTCAAAACCAGCTTCATGAGCTTTTACTTCTTCTGAAAGTACGTCTTCGACTTACAGATTTAGAAACTTTTCGACAGAACGAGCAAAACCATGCATAATACACATTACCACATTTGTGATGTGGATGCTTGGATATAAATTTCCAGGATGTTGTCTATCGATTTTTATGAAAGGTCTGTACCCGAAGCCCAGATTTATTATATGTCAATCCCTTAATCTCCTTACATTACTGTAAATATTCCACCCACTTATTGAATTTGGGGCTAAAGTGCCACTGTCATCTAGGACAGCCTCTAAAACTTTCATCCCCACGTAAGTAGAAAGTGCGCCCCTCGTTTGATTTTAAAGCAAGAAAGGAAGTCAAGAAGCAGTTTTCTAGATTATCCTTGGAATCCTCTTCATACAAATTTGCCAAGGGGTATACCTCATTTGAATCATGGTAAAAGATGCCATAAAGGACAGCCTCATTTAGTATATTAATTGAAATAAAAGTACTCTTTTGGCCCCCTATTTCTCTGTCATCACCGTAAAGTTTCCAATGCTTCGGTTCTACCAGCCAAGGATATTTGAAATTAAGCATATCAAGAAGTCTGTATGGGGCGATGCGCCACCCTGTTCATATTCTCTGAGGTTTGAGAATTGAGAGAAATTCTCTCTGGTACTCATTCTTTTGGTCCCTCTCCACTTTCTGAGAAGGTACTACTCCAATCTAGTGCCACTAAAAGTTTCCTCCAGGTGAATTGGATCTTTAACAGACAAACACTTAGTGGCATTTTCATCTGATATTTCCCGGAGCAAATTTTAGGACCTTCTCCTACCCTTCTTAGTTGGAGGAACCTTTTTTAAGCATTTCAACGCTTTCGTCGAAAAGTCCCTCCTTCAATAAGTTTCCCTAGCTCATCACATAAGTTTCTTTTTACCTTTATAGGTGGATTGCAAACGTTCTTCCAATTTGGCTTTGAGAACCTTTTGCCTTTTTGTTGTTGTTGTTGTTGTGCGACCTTTCTTCCGGTGTTTCTCAGGTGTAGAATGATTAACATTACAACCTTTGCTTTATAGTTTGATTTTCCAGTTTTGTGTATAACAGTGATATTAAATCCCTTTTGACTTTTTCTTCAGTATCTTTGCAAACTTTACTCCTGCTCTTTTCCTCAAAGACAATTCCACAAACTGCATCCACCCTTACCAATTTGCGTCTACACCCTTTCATAATAAGGCCATCATCGATGATAAACCCAAGCCTCTGTAGCCGTTTATCTAACATCCTGTAACCCTCTTTGCGAAGATGAGACAAGAATCTTACTCCACTGAAAGCTTTTATTCTAACACTGCAATTATTTAGTTCAACTTTTGCAGACATTTTCGTAGTCCCTTGCATCCCATTTTTAACTTCTCTGACCTACATAAATGTTTTTGACTGTTTTTAAGCCTGCTTTCTTACGTTGCGATGACACAGGGGCTTGTTTAGATTTTGTCGTTGGACGTAGTTCGTTATGATGTACCTTCTGGTTTGTTCGGAAATAGTTCCTTTCTATAAGTCTTGTTTTAGTACACCAGAAGCACGATTCGGGATTAAATCGTCTATGGGAATAATATGGGTAGCATCTACATATAAACCAGTATCAGTGGCGGTTACATAAGGTATGTAACCTGCCAGTGAAGGACCACTGTCGAAATCACAAGAGACACGAGAGAATTGATTCGGATCTGGAGCATCCCTATCATTTTGAGGAAGCGATATTTGCATGAATGGTGCGTCACTTTTATAATCTTTTCGATGGTACACGAGAACATGCACTCAACCTTCATTTAATGGGTTTAAAGTGTACGTGACTCATCGTTCCGAACTGCATCAGAGGAGCTGAACATTTATGGGAGCAGATGTCTCTTCAATACGTGGGTAACCATCAATCAATGCAAACTGTTCACCAACTTATCCAATGTTAAAAAGTGATTTGGTCTTATTAGTATAGCCCCACTAATTTCATATTCAACATCAGTTAAGAAATATATCCTCTTTAATTAGGAAAGGTGGATTTTTCCCATCAACCATGCCAAGCTTTATTACTAAAATTTAGGAAGTGTGAGGTTCATATCGGTAACTTCATGCTATCCCATTCTGAACAACACTTTCATATATGTTGAATTCTTTTCGAAAACGTCAATGCAATTTTGAATTAATCCCCTGTATCACAGGGGATTCCCGTGACATCTTCACACTGGAATGATGCTTTATAGGTAGGGCAGTAGCATGTACCATACAAAGAACTAGAAAAAAGTCTTATTCACAGACCATTTGCCATAAACCAGAAACAAATTCTGCATCATGTCTTCCCTTTTTAGCAAATTCCTTTGTCAAGTTTTTTACAAGCCAGTCCCCTGACACCATCTGTCACCCCACACAAAGTGCCACGATGCATGTCACAACATCGTACAGAATTTGTAAAATATATTAAAGCCATAATCTTTATATTCAACTTAGATGATGGAAGTAAAAAAAATATCCCTCCTACGAGATAGCACAATACCTCAATACAACTGGAAAAAGTAAAGAAGGCTTGCAGCGTAGACTTTCAGCAGTATTCAGAACAAGAAGTACACAGAAAGCAGCTCCAAGGTGATCCGTGTCACATGGGCAGCAGGCTCTCAGTATTACGCAGATTACTAGTAAAGCATTTACAAAGCTTCCCATGGCCTAACCAAATATTAGGAAAGTCACACTTTCATAAGAAAGTAAATGTGTGTGTGTGTGTGGGGGGGGGGGGGGGCAGTTCAGGTGCAATGCGTATGTTTGGAACTGTATACTACTGAAATCTGTGGTTGGAGACAGGGTACATGTTTTCTTTACATGTGACGCAGTTCTTGGTCCAACAGTTCCCGATAGTTTTTCGCAATATGTTGTGGAAGAAGCTGCAAAACTAGGCATGTTGTCATGTCCCCTCTCCCCAACTTAAAAAAAGTAATAAACCTTAAACAGTTGTCTTTGGTGAAAATATGCCATTTTTCATTCAATAGAGCATATTAGTGTGAGATATTTTTCCCACTGTCTGAATAGTTTGCATTTATGTTTCTGCCCGATCCGGTTTGAGTTTTTGTTTTTGTTTCTATGTGCCGTTTCGTTGCACTTAAAAAGCACACTGAATAGGTAATTGTTCGTTTGTTGCCAGGATGGAAGTGCAAAATGCCAGCATCAATCTCTGGAGCAAAGAGCCCCAATGTAATAGCGCTTCTGTGACTTTTCCCGTTCAAAACATGTTGGACATATGAATTTAAAAGAAAAAAAAATGACTTTTCCTTTGTGCCTTTCGGAAATTCAAAACTGCTTTTTGCCAACTCCATAGAGTGATTCAAGGCATTGGCAAAACTTTTCCTGGCATGTTTTCTCGAGTTTTTACGAGCGAATGCGAAGTATAGCAGTCGGTTTTTAGACTTGTCACAGTGTTTTCATTGTGCGTCTTAATGTGCTTGTTAATAAAAATGGGTACGAAAGTAACTTAAAGATTAATAGATAATAGCTTTAAACAGAATTTAGTAATTCAAGTAAGTTTTTAGGTTTGTTATAGTTCATGAACAAGTCGTTGAGATATAGTTAAATTTGATGGTTTCTAAACGACTGTATAACGTTCTTAAGCCTCCTTTTCATGGTTTTTGTCAACTAATATGCTTGTAGTCGAGCTCGTACCCTTCATTTGTGATACTTTAAAACGCCTGCGTGAGATCTACTGAAGTAGAAACAGATTTATTAAATGAACGACGTGTAACATGGGTAAATCTCCGTCAAAATAACCCAACTGTAACTGGCAAAAGAACGACAAACCAAAGAGTTATGTTATATATCCTTCAGAATTGAAGACTTCTCCGAGAGGAGTAGGTTTCAGCGAACGCATTTTTATCAAGTCCCCGGATGAAAAATAAGCACTGCGTAGTTACCTGTCTTCCACATTAGGTTCAGCTGAAAGTTATATTTCCTTTGGAAAGAGGTGTCTGCTTTGAAAAGAGGTACCTGCTTTGTCGGGGATCACGTAAGCACTTATAGATTCATTGTATGCAGGTTAGATTCGATGGCGTAGTACGATCAGTACATGCATACAGTCTTGTAGGTACAGCACTGCTACTACACTGCGTTGTATAGGTATACGGCCGTACCGTACCGCCGTATACGCAATAGATTTCCGTGACGTCTTTGAGACTCTCCTTACAATAGATCAAACATACTTGGAAAAAGAACGACAAACTACAGAGTTACGTTTTATTTTCTTTGGAATTGAAGACTTCCAGTAGGTTATGACACAGTGAACGGATAAGATAACGCAGTGTCCCGGATGAAAAAATTGCGCAATACTAACTGCGTAGTTGTCTTCTGGCACAGGAGTTTCTTCTGAAACTTGAATTTCCCTTGCAAATAGGTGCTTGCTTTGCCGGTACCCACATGACCCGACATTTGATACAGTTGTGGACTTGGAGTAATGATAGTCTATTACTGCGAGCGAATAGCGAAGTATATCTGTCGTGTTTTGGACTTGCAACAGTCGTTAGGTCCAATATGGTGACATTTCTCTTGTCTTGTTATGCCCTGCACTTCTTGTACAATATTGTCATTTTTATAAACTTCAATTTATCCACAGTACTTAACGTTAGGCCTTCTGTGTCGTTCATCGCCAGCAAAGGGTGATTGCTGAACTGTCGAACGATCCCCAGTTAAACATACTACCTTCGAGTGAGCACTTCCCATCATTAAAGACAATAACATAAAAGACAACCCTCCACTAGATGCATAACTCCATCACATTTGTTAGCATTTATTCACGCAAGGTGCTCTAAAGAGTTTATATATTATTCAAATATCTTTTATTTCAATTGGTCCTGTTGGCGCATTGGATAGGGCATAAGACTCAAACGCTGGCATTACGAGGTTCGCTCCCCATTGCTGCGTAAATCGTCGAATTCTTTTTTCCCTTCAGTTTTACATTCGCGAGTGTGAATGCCTCGCATTCTGGTGTGTTAATGCCTCAGTGGATAAGTCTACAGCAACTTTGACTGTTATATCGTCGTCCTTCAGTAGCTCTGCATCTCCAAAGAGGGTGTCATCCTTCTTCCCAAGGCCTGCTACAATCCACGCTGCTGATGGGAGCGATTTGATCGTAACAGCAGATCCGCACCCCACTCTCTCTCCCAGTGAATTAGAGGAATGCAAATCCACTTATATCATCTGTCAAGTAATTGGTATGTAGAACATGAATAATGCATAGTATCCCCATGATGAGCTTACAGGAACTTCACGTTTTGAAAGGTAGCACTTACTGACTTTCATGTCTTGAGTGTAAGATTTTCCAGGTGTGCAACATATCACACTCCTCGTACAATTAGGGACTGTGGTAGGTGTGCTGTTTCATTTAACTTCAACACGTTTATCTGAGTTCCTTTTTTTTTTTATCTAGGTGTGCAAAAAAGCACTCTTCACGGTGAGTTGGTGCGAGTGTTCAAAATTCAAAGCCTTGCCGAGATTTACATTTCCAGCTAGTATGTCCATTGTAATAAATTCTATAAATCAGCGGTGATGGTAATAAATGTATTTGTGCTGACATTAAACCAAATGTCAAAATGACATATTTATCTTCCCAAAGAAATGTCAACATACTGGAATTCGTTTTCTCTTTCATAGGCTTTCTGTTGGAGTGTTCGTACCTGTTCACCGTGTTGTTACGGGTAATTATTCAATGAGCACACATGCTTTTTAGAACAAATGACCATGTAGTGCTGATACTGTAGTCATATACTGTAGTCAAATACTGTAGTCAATAAGACATTTCAACATAGAGTAAGTTTTCAAGTTTTTACTAAAAGACAGACCTGCCACAGATCTTGGCGTCTTTATTTTGTCTTAAACAAACTCTAAACTCATTGGCCTAATTGTCTTTTTAGGAGGGTAAACTGATTATGGCGGGGGGGGGGGGCATCCTGCATAATTCAAAAGCGAAATACCTTCCAGTTCCATACTTTTGTGTATCATCAACTGTAATTGCCTCTGCATCCAACCGACTTGGTCCTGAAGAAAGTGTATCACAGGTACAAAGCCAAAATTTTAACTACGTGACAGCTGCATTAGTTTGTCGTGGTGTCAGTCGGTGATTAGCCAGCCTGTTTTACTGCAACAAATATTGTACAGTGCAAAGGAATGTTGCACAAAACATTCTTAGAAGCAATCTCTGCACAGGTGTTTACTGTACAGTACACCAAAAAATGCTCTGTTCAATTTGGCAAAAAATCAGTAATGCTCACCTCACCTGCAAGCTAAATTTGGATCAAGAATTGCGCTATTTGCATATACCATGGGTGTCATACTGAACAATTTATCCAAAAGGATCGGGCACCACCTCATGTCAAACTTCCCTTGTGGCACACCCAACCAAAATGTGTCATTGGAGAATAATTGATTTGAGTAAATCAATCACCAGTGACAGTTATCCCCCTTCAGTCCAGTTCTCAAGCAATTTTGGCATTCATATCCCTGCAAAACTTTGATGTAATTGCATTCGCATTAGGCCAACGTTGAATTATGCCTCCCCTAAGTTACATAGCACTCAAGTCACACTCACAGTAATGCCTACCTTGGTCGGTCAGACAAACCAGTCAATTCAACTTCAGGCTGATAGCTGGAATCGGTTAGTGCTTCTTGCTTCTTCTCTTTCCTGATAACAATACTGTATTTCCCTGAAAACACTCTGAAGAGAATCTAGCAGGTCTTCACTCTAAAAATGGTCTTGTCATTTTACTGATGAGATTTCCTTGTCAAATACTTTTCAGCTAGTACGATTCGTCGGTGTAAGGTCCGTTTGAATAGAAGATACTTGTTTTTGTCATTAATATGCATCACTACTTTTTATTGCGCTCATGGTCGGTGTGTGTCACGTGCACCTCCAGCGGTCTGTGTCCACATGTACCCGAGCCAGCATTTACGGTATACACAGTTACGCCACGCTTCTTTCAGTGAGAACGCTTGATTCACTTACGCAAAATAAGCAGTTTTAACCCTCAAAACATGAATGCTAATCAGTAAGGTATTACTTCCTTTCCATAATAATGCCATACAATTTTAGTAACTAGCCTAAAATATCGATCTCTTTCGTAGGTTTGTGTAGCCCACTTGACTTTCACAGGCGCCTAGGCTTACAGATTGAATGTGCATTTAACTTATGTCCAATATTAACACAAGGCTAACCTGTCCTTAAAGCAATTAAACTAGGCTAGGGGCTGGGGCCTCGTTGACTGCTATGAATACTCCCATATTCGTCAGAAGTATTACACTGTGCCGGACCTGAAGACATTGTTTGAGCGCATAGAGCCCTCTCTCATTTTGGACTTTCTCAAAGAAAGTGGACTTTACAGAAAGTTTTGACATGACTCCCGCATTTGCTTTTGTCTAGACCTTTTAGGATTTTGCTCCAAGCTGTAAATGCGTGCTTCAGATTGGTTTATGTGTTTGATGTGCAGTTTTCTTGGCACTGCCAGCACACATGGGACTTTCTACAGGACGCTGTGAATGGGTTGCGTAAAGGAAAATGGAGAAGTACTTCTGTGCCTGCTGTTACTCTTTTGAAGAACTTTGCGGAAAATAAAAAGGAAATGGCTTTTATTCTTCAGTATTGATAGCTTTCAAATAAAATAGAAGTATCTAAGTTTTAAATCTTTAGAAGTAACCATTCACAATGTTTTCATAGTCATGTAAACCATATGCTGGGGCGGAGAGAAAGGGAGGGACTTGAGTATGATTCTTTTTGAAGCAAAAATGTTGATTTGTAAAGTGGCATGAAATTCATGACTGACTGACAAAAATGTGTGTGCTTATTTAAAAACATATCCAATATATGACCGCATATATCACGCGAGTTCGTTCACACTGGCATTAAACACGGATGATTTTTTCATTGATATATTTTATTTGAAGCAAAAATTATTTTAATAGTTATTACAGGCACTCTGGTTTCACTCCCACTTGAGTATGAGCAGGGGATGAGATCAAGATCTGACAACATTGCATGAAGCTTTAGTGATTAAATAAGACTACTTCATACTCAATGTGTGTATCATGCACTTAATATGCAGTCAGCCTCATAACCACCCGTGTCATGTCACTAAATAGATGTAAATTTACATGATACTGGCAATGACATGTCTTCTGTAAAAATATCGATGCTTCTTCTTAAGCTAACTTTGACCAGCCACATGTAAATCATTTCAGTGACATCTTGATTTTGGGGAGGTGGTACCCTGATATTACATATTTTATGTGTCTCTATTTGCATGTGCTCTAATACATATGTTCTAATACAGTTTGAAGTTATATGAATTGAAAGGATAGATATGAAATACGTTTCATTCTTCTACTCTTTCATAAATGGAGGGACTGATGTAATTTTTAGCCATGGGACAACTCTTTTGAAAGGTCACAAATGGGGTAGGGATGGGGGAAGCTGGCCATTTCCTACACTTCCCTAGCACCTGTCATTAAATGTGATGAGGTGTTAGTCATTTTTGACTAAAAAATATGCATTCATGATGGCGTGTGGGTGTGCGTGTGTGTGTATGGTGCGTGTGTGTATGTGTGTGTGTGTTTGTGACACTTTGCTCGTTAACACGATATCTCAAGAACGGAAAATGACAGTTTTCAAACTTGGTACATAGATGCCCCATATTGAGAGGAAGAACCCTATTATTTTTGGTGGGGGTCAAAGGTCATGTGGGGTCACCGGGGTTCAAAACCTGAAAACCTTGTTAACACAATATCTCGAGAAAGGAAGCTTGGATGAATTTCATACTTTGTATGTAGATGCGTTACGGTAAGAGGAAGAACCCTATCATTTTTGGTGGAGGTCAAAGGTCATCTGGGGTCACCGGGGGTCAAACTGAAAACTGTTAACACGATATCTCAAGAAGGGAAGCTCTGAAAGTTCTCAAACTTAGTACATAGATGCCCCATATTGAGAGGAAGAACCCTATTGTTTTGGTGGAGGTCAAAGGTCACCTGGGGTCACCAGGGGTCAAACACTGAAAACATTGTTAACACAATATCTTGAGGTAGGAAGCTTGGATGAATTTCATACTTCGTATGTAGATGCGTTATGGTAAGAGGAAGAACCCTATCATTTTTGGTGGAGGTCAACGGTCATCTGGGGTCACCGGGGGTCAAACTCTGAAAATCTTGTTTACACGATATCTTAAGAAGTGAAGCTCTGACAGTTCTCAAACTTGGTATATGGATGCCCCATATTGAGAGTTAGTTAGTTAGATGAAATTTAACGACACACCAACACAAATGTGTTATATAGTGTCATGCAAAGTTGAAGAATGTGCAAGTCCTCCCCTTTAGTCGCCTCTTACGACAGGCGAGAAATACCGTGGGCATATTCTACAGGCCACAGGGGCCCCATATTGAGAGGAAGAACCCTATTGTTTTTGGTGGAGGTCAAAGGTCACCTGGGGTCACCGGGGTCAAACTCTGAAAACCTTGTTAACATGATATCTCAAGAAAGGAAGCGCTAACAGTTCTCAAATGTAGTACATGGATGCCCCATATTGAGAGGAAGAACCCTATTGTTTTGGTGGAGGTCAAAGGTCACCTGGGGTCAAACCCTGAAAACATTGTTAACAGAATATCTTGAGGTAGGAAGCTTGGATGAATTTCATACTTAGTATGTAGATGCATTATGGTAAGAGGAAGAACCCTATCATTTTTGGTGGAGGTCAAAGGTCATCTGGGGTCGCCGGGGGTCAAACTCTGAAAACTTTGTTAACACGATATCTCAAGAAGGGAAGTTCTGACAGTTCTCAAACGTGGTACATGGATGCCCCATTTTGAGAGGAAGAACTCTATTATTTTTAGTGGAGGTCAAAGGTCACTTTGGGCTACCAGGGGTCAAACCCTGAAAACCTTGTTAACCCAATATCTTGAGGTAGGAAGCTTGGATGAATTTCATACTTATTATGTAGATGCGTTATGGTAAGAGGAAGAGCCCTATTATTTTTGGTGGAGGTCATCTGGGGTCACCGGGGGTCAAACTCTGAAAACCTTGTTAACACGATATCTCGAGGTAGGAAGCTTGGATAAATTTCATACCCTGTATTTAGATGCCTTATAGTAAGAGGAAGAACTCTATCATTTTTGGTGGGGGTCAAAGGTCATGTGGGGTCACCAGGGGGTCAAACCCTGAGACAGCTGCCAACCAGCATGGATTTTCCATATTCAGTACGGAAAATCATTGTAAATATGGGAATATGGATTTTTCCTTGATAATCCGAATTTTGAATGAGTAAGTAGGTCCTTTCACGAACTTTATTATTCTTTAGCCGACATATCAAAAGACAGAATAGACTACAGTATTTCACTTGCCTGTACAGTACTGTAGTGTATTTATGTGATCCATAGAGCAGGATATGTTTATTATATCCTGCTCTATGATTTGAGCCCAGTAATCTATGCTGTTTTGTTATTGGTTAAATTTTTATCAACAAGTTGATGTTAAACCAATCAGAAGATAGTTTGCAGCAGATCCATGACGTTCTATAAGCTACCATATCATTGGTTGATCAGTTGTAAACAGATCCACTTTCAACCAATCAGAAACTGTTAAAAGCTAGTTTCTGAGTACAGTGACAGACTATCACACATAGCCTGCCTGCCAAGGTCTGTTGAGCTGGCTGAGTAGCCCGACGTTAATGTTAGATTTGACTGTAACTGAATTGGAAAAATAGCACCAAGAAATGGAGTAGGCCTAATCAAACTTACAGCAGGAATATCACAGTATGTTGTAATATGGCACCTTTTCAGAGTAGCAGAGTAGCATGAGTAACCTTAGTGGAAAATTTACCAGGCAGATCAAGTTTTAATATAGGCCTAACAGTTAGGGCCTAGGCCTAAGTGTTGTTCCAGAACCAAAAACAAACATTAGCGTACACACACAATAACGTTAGACTCAGTACATAAATCTAATGCAGAGCTCCAGGTTTATGGGCTAGGCCTAGACAAAGTCCTAGTCCTGTGACTAAGTCCTAGCCTAACTGCCACAGTACAGGCTAGCCTAATTGTAGTAGGCCTACAGTATGTATGGGCTGTAATAGCTATGGTCTAGGCTAGGGCTAACCAAAGCAGTTATTGCCTGTCAAATGTTGGTACCCATCATCTAAGTTTGTAATATTTACAGAGAGATTTCTGTGACCAGCTGTGCATAGGCCTAGGCTAGCCTAGGGTACCTAGGCCTAGTTCTCACGTACACTTTGCTCCCTGAACTAGGCCTAGGCTATTGCAACACAAAGTATTTCCCGTGTTATTACTGTGAGAGTAACATCGTCTGCGTGCGTTTCTGGAATGATTGTTGCTACATACGCGTATGTGCGTACATGATCGTAACCATAGCTATGAACTATGTCACAATTGAACAGCAGTGCGTGCTATATAGCATACAAGAGTGTGAACGTCCTAGTAACAAGATTTAGAATGTTTTAAAAACAAAACAAGCCCCCCTTCCCCATGGTTGGCCCCCTGTGGGCTGGGGGTTGTAGAATATGCCCACGGTATTCCCCGCCTGTCGTAAGAGGCGACTAAAGGGGAGGACTTGAAACGAATTTATCTAGTTGACACTATATAACACATTCGTGTTGGTGTGTCATTAAATATTATCTAACTAACTAACTAATTAAAAACAAAACAGGACCGTTTGTATAAATCAAAATTTTTGGTCTTTTTGGAGACTAAGTGCTAGTATCCTTAAAATGATGGGTCTCAAACATATAAATGACCCATAGAGGTCAATTACCTAGGAGTATGTGTGAATTTGAGAAAGACTGAGACCATTCAAAATTTTTCAAGGTGCGGTACCCCAATTTTGACAGTGGGTATATTGCTGACCTAGTATGGAAATCTCCATACTAGGTCAGCAGACTGCGGACTAGACCTGGGCTAATGTTACTTAGAGCCCTGCCAAGAATTTAGCATAGCCTCTAGGCTATACTGCAGAGATGCCAACCCTCCCTGATTCTCAGGGAGGCTCCCTGAAAATTCATGGATTGCTGTCCATTCCGACTAACAAATATGACAACCTCCCTGATTCAAGAAGGACTTTCCCCTATTAAGTTGCATGTAATTCTAA
This sequence comes from Holothuria leucospilota, assembly GCA_029531755.1. NCBI lineage: Eukaryota > Metazoa > Echinodermata > Holothuroidea > Aspidochirotida > Holothuriidae > Holothuria > Holothuria leucospilota. The sequence goes on along the minus strand of CM055961.1, from coordinate 20,941,776 downwards.
AAACCTCCCTGATTTCTGTGTGAAACCTCCCTGATTTCTGGATGTAAATGTTGGTATCTCTGCTATACTGTAACGTTAGGCCTTGGGAATACTTGGGATATTTTGCTTTTTGTCCTTTGGTGACCCTGATGACTATCATGGGAATTCTTGGGAAATTTTGCTTTTTGACCTCTCGAAACCCCAGATGACGTTCTTGGGAAATTTTGACCAGTGACTGAAAGATATGGGACATCATGGCATTATTTGGAATAGAACATATATCATCGAAACCTCAATGCATTTTTGCATTCTGGTTCTGAACAGTATTCCTCATCAAATTTTTGACGAAAAGTTTCTTGTAATTTTGACAAGATTCTCATCAGGGTCCCTCGGGCAAGTTCTTGTCAAATTTTTAAGTTTCTAGTCATAAGCAACTAGATTATTTTTAGAGTGTTGCGGCTCTGGGGTAACTGTTGGTGTTGTAGTAACGTACTGCGTGACTGTGGGTTCATTTTGGTCAAACGTAGGCCTATGTCTAACGTTCGGTTCAACGTTAGTTTCTCCAGGCCCAACGTTATGCCTATAACTATGAGCGTACAAGTCGCCGACACTTTCAAACTGGTCTTGCAAAACACGAACAAAAGTTATAGCCTCTTCCAGTCTACCAAGCAGAATGAACGCTCTGTAGGCGCAAAATCTATAATGATATTAACAGCATCGGAAAAATGTCGGCTATGGACAGAAAAGCGTGTGAGATGGTGGGATCCATGTTCAAACTATCACTACTTGCCAAGCTGGCTAGGCTGTTCAAAATGTGTTCGCTAGCTACCTAGCTGTGCCGAACCGCTACGGTACGGTATGTTCATCAAGACTCCGCCCGTCTCCGCCTATCACCATGCCAGCCCGCCTATTTCGTAATGATTGTTGGAGCAACCTAAGCATAATTCTCCAGTCATAAAATATTTATAAAATATGCAGACCGACCATACCATAGATTAGGATAGGAACCAGAGTGTGCAGTCCCCGAAACAACTGTGATCGCATGGGGACTCGACCGCCGTACAGTTTGTACACACATGCTCGCACACAACATAGCTTCTTGCCTCCACCTATAATGGTGGACGAGTCGCCCATGAAATCACAGCGACTTACGTACACGGGAGTTTTGGGTGTTTTGTTTTTGTTGCATGTAAATAGTTGTATATACTGTAAATAGGGATTTGAGTGTGGCAGGTGGACCCTCCCCCCCCCGTATCCCTCCGCGCTGTGATTGCCTTCGGGCGTGTTGTTGCCTTTTGGGCGTGTGTTGCTGTGGTCGTTGATGGTGGGTGTGGTGGTGGTTTCCGTTTGTTTGCGGTGGCAAGGACTCTCGTTTTCTTTGCTAGGTGGGGATGGTCAGAGCATGTTGGCGATTCTGTGGGTGGTTGTCGGTTACGTTTTACTCCGGCCCGGTTTGGGTTCTTTTGTTTCTCAGTGCCTGTTTCTATGTACTTAAAAAGCTCCCGACTTACGTACGCGGTATAAGGAGTGCGCACTCTAGTTCCTATTTCGTACTCTATGAAGAATACACAGTTTAGTAAGGAAATCCGTTGGCAAAAGATGGTTAAAGTTTTACCAGAATCATACACGGTTTAGCCAAGTTTAACCGAACAGTTATACTTGTACTCTAATTCAATAAGTCACAACACGAACTGCCTCCCTTGCTTTCTCTCTGAAATAACACACGTTTCAAACTCACAAATTCACAAAGTTCCAATTCTGTTTCTGAGACAGTCTCTAAACTCTACTCTTCTAAAGCTACCAGCCCTGTCTAGATACCGAAATGATTTCCAAACTCTTTCTCCCTGATGGTGCGAAATCATTTCCCTTTTTAAAGGATTTTGCCTCCAAGCCCAATGTTCGAGTCAGCAGAATTACACAATATTCTTAAACAATCAAAACATAAAGGTAGAAATACTAAAAGTAAAGCCTACTACAAAGGCATGCAAAAAATAAGACCTACGCAAGGCGGCATAGTTCAAATTAAAGTTTTTGCCCTAACAAGTGAAAAGTTAACAAATGTGTCACTTTGGACCCACGCGGCAGTACTTCCGAGTCAAAGCCATCAAATTTTGCCCGAATCTAATAACACATTCTTCAACACCTGATGCCTGACATTCCGGAGCGTCTTAGATGCCATGCACACAACTCATTAAAATGTGACCAAATACAAAGTTCAGACGCATCTGTCATCAGCGGGCCTATTACATTTTGCCAATATCTGGTAAAAGATAACATGATTCACCTCTGGAACGGTCACTAGTGTTTGCCTTAATCTAGAAAACCAAGATGCGCCTGACCTCAGAAATGCGTTTAAACTTGACCCCGCGCCAACTCGGACGAAACAGGTGTCACGAAGCCGCGTAGCCGGCACGTTCTTTTATGACCTATTTTCAAGCCGGTGTCTGCTATAAGTAGAGATTGCTATTACTTTAGTTACGGGAAGTACAGTAAAAGAGGGCGTCTCAAAGGCAGACTTTCACAATTAATTAAACCTGCTGTGGAACACAACACTGTCCCCTTCCTGTAATTCACGCCCCCGTGAATTGTAACTTCCAACCCCCCCCCCTTTTTTTTACTTCGAAAATAAAACAATTCTATACATTACCAATACACAGCATGCACTTCATTAAATGTTCCCGTGAATAACTCCAAACAAATAAAAGCACAAATCACACTTTACACAGCGTCCTCGGTGTGATGGAAAAATAGAAAACTATCTCCTAGGCAATCACGAAGAGTCAATACACGTAACTGGACTAAAGGATATGAAAGTTCTTCCTGATAAAAATCTTTACAATCTAAGAACTACTTTGCGCCAATTCGTCCTCGAGCCGGTCGTCGGTATGGCAGCTTCACCAAGGGCGTCGTCCACCGTTTGCCGGATACCTCGACAAGTCGTGCACGAGAAAATATCCTCGCCATAACCCTTCTGATTATGTTCGTCTACAAGGAATCCAAACATTAGTTCAGTTCTTCTCTGAGAATTTCCTTCTTCCTGGACACGGCGTATAGCCGAACTTATCAGGACAGTATTTTGTTTAAACCCCCAGAGCATCTCAGCAGGGTTGCGCACGTACCCCCTCGTTTTCTGGAAGCACGCTTCCACAGATTGACTTGCAATTTGTACTTCCTTTGTTAATTGTTGCAACATGTCATAAAGGCGCTGGGTTGTCCTCATCAAGGAGGACAATTTTTAAGAATGTTTATCCAGCGCCTCTGCGATGTAGCGCCCCGGTAGTTTCTCGGAGGGAGAATCGGGTCCAACAGCCTTATCCGCCCTAACCCTTTTTAGCGAGGAGGGTCCTTCCCCAAAGTCAGCAGGAATTGGTCGTTCTGTCGCGTCACTTGCGGAGGATTGTCCCGCATCTCACCGCTGAAACCCAGCTGGCCCGCAAGTTCAAAAGTTCGAACAGGCTCTCGCCCGCCTATTCCTGTCTTTGCACCGGTGTTTCATCCCTCACTGGAATGGATTTGCCAGCGAGAGGGTAGAGTGGGGTTGCCAGAGCCCTGCAGTTTTCCCCACTGAGTCTGCCTTCGGTGTTACCGTTAAGGAGGGTCCCGTTTTTGGTGGCGCCGGAAGTATTCCGCCCGTCGTTCCTGCCACCGCTTTGGAACTCGTCTACGTTCTTCCATGCACTGAACCAGTGGTTCTCAAACTTTTTGAGGGTGAGGACCAAATGGACAGGCTGGAAAGAGGTCGAGGGCCGCAGAGGGGATGTCAGGCTTTGCGAGAGGACGACAATTGGAAAGAGCGAAATCCATACTTAAAAGGTCCTGGAGGTAGCTGCGTCTACGGCAAAGAAAGGCAGAATTACAGAGGTTTCATAGGAAGCGGTTCCTCAAGCTTTTATGAGGGCAGTTCGCACCTTTACAGTGTCCAAAAGGAGTAAACCGACCCAGCCTTACCATGGCTTGGGCTGAGGTCAGAAAATTTTGCTTTCCAGGCGCTCTAGATTGCAGGAAATCGCACACTCCACCACAAAATTGCCTCTTCAAATAGGGGTGGCGCATGGTGGAGGCCAAGCCTTCCGACGGAGGGGCTGAGTTCCAGAAGGATGGCAGTTGCGAAAATTAGGCGCGCGAAGCGCGCTGAAAATTTTGGCGTTGCTGTCTAAGAAAATATGAAATGGTAGTCTTTATTGGGCAACATGCCCTACTCAGAGCAAAATCAAGTCTGTTGCTGCGGCTGGTCGCCGTTGGGGGATTACATACTTTGTCGTACCAATCAAGGCTCCCCCGACGAAAATGGAGTTTCCCTGACAATAGGGTTCATGGCCCCCTGCACCTCCCCCATCATGATCTGACGCCATCCGTCTACCATTCTGAGTGTGACATGCGTGGGCCACCAGTATGGTCATTTTGAATTTTATCAAGCGTCGGTTTGTGGTATAGGAGAAACATCTGACATTCCAAAATAAGTAGGTTGCCGACGAAGCCGCCCCCCAGGCTCTGGAACGGATGAACTCACAAAAGTTCTGCACTTATCCTTCTTTAGTGGCCTGTATACGTGAGGAAGCTGTTGATCAGTTATTCTTAAACGTGGTCAGATAGAGAGGGGGCGGGGGCTGCTAAGTTGGAGGCCGCAAAAATCAAAAGAAGCTTTGATTGAATGAGTATATTTCATCTTACATAGCTATGCAGACAGCGAGATCATATATTATAAAACGCCTCAAAGACATAGTACCTAAATACAAATTGTAGAAATTTTAACTTCAGTCACCAATCAACAAACGCTCAACACGACATGCTTCTCAATTGTACAGTCACCTCTTGTCGCAATTAAATTTTCAGGATATACATTTGCTACAAGCTTTGTAGTGAATGTTTTAACTTCAAACTAGACTCTTTAAAAGACACACATACACACACACACACACACACACACACACACACACACAAATGCTAACCTCTCTGAGAGTCAGTGACGAATGGTGTCAGTGAGGGGTTTACCTAAAGTACCAATCCAACAAACATGCCCAGTTGTTCACCGGGTCGAATTCCACTGGTTTTGCTGGGCTTGGACGAGAGGCAGGCTTTAAATATGATTTAAGGCCAGATGCGGATGCCAATACTATGATGTCACTTGTGCCCATTCCTTCGCCTGGCCGCCCCTGGATTAAATGTGTAGGCGTACTTTCCGAGATCCTCCGTAACATGGTGGTTCTGAGTTAACTTACAGGTAACTCACTGTACCACTGATGTATGCTCCCTCGGAGGTGGCTACAGTGCGGACATTCTTTTGGTTACGCGTATAGGACCTTTTGTTTTTCCAACTTCAGTCCACGACTCATCATTTAAAAGCTGGCAAACTCATGGTCTTTCCAGTGTTGTGAGCTTATGACCACAGCCAAAGTGTAGGCCTGTCTTGTGTAACCCTGTTTTAGCTCACGAGTACGGTGTTAACGCTGTCATCCATCAGCATGGCAGTAAAAGTAGGTCCGTCGTCGGTACAACTACTGTTGCAGCTTTACTATATTATCTCCATTACGAGTAGCCCTTTAACCTCCCTTCTCTTACGAAATGTGACACTGAATAGGCTATACACATGAACTCTACTGTAGCGGAGGGTGGTGTGGTTTTTCTTACTGAAGTAAAGAGATTCGACGCAATGACAACCCAAGGGTCTCGACTGGAGTGATTTCTTTAATATTGTGCTTTATTGTCCATGAACTCGTAAACTCCGTGAAAACTGTATGAATAAACAAATATTATAGTGAAATTAAGTGATATACAAACATATATGCATTGCAAAACTGACGTGAAATACAAAAATACACGTATACTGAAGTTATTACATTTACTACAAAATATACAAGAACAGCAAGAAAGAACATCAAAAATACAATCTGTTGGGTAATTCGTTATCAAATTGATATTTGATATTGCACACGTAAAAGTTACAGTACATATAACGCTACAAAAATACATACCTCCTTGGGCTCGCTACCACACCGTGGTCGCAAGTTAAGGCTTCGCAATTAGTGTCGCATACAGTGGGCCGGTTGCCACGCCCGTGGCTACTTTGGCTAGAGATGAGTGTCAGAGTGTGTATAATATTGACTCTTCGAAGGCTTGAGGCAGAGTGACGCCAGTTCACCTAGCAAGCAAGGACTAACAATAGACTAGCAAGCTACGGCCTGCATTCCAAGGATGAATGCAAGATTCCACAGCGGATCCTGAATTTTAAAGCATCTTAAAGGGTGACTGTTACATCTACAGTAGGAAGACGCTATGAATCAGTAATCACCACAAACGACTCCGATGCATGAATAATTGATAACTTTCCCCTAACTGTCCTACGAGAAAAAATCACGCATCTCGGTCTGACGGAAGCCTGAGACACGTGATTGAAAAACCGAGTTTATCGAAAAACTGAGTTTTTCGCTCGATAAACCTTGTTTATCGAAAAACTGTTTTTCGCTCGATAAACCTTGTTTATCGAAAAACTCTGTTTTTCGCTCGATAAACTGAGTTTATCGAAAAACTCTGTTTTTCGGTCGAAAAACCGAGTTTATCGAAAAACTCTGTTTATCGAAAAACTGAGTTTTTCGCTCGATAAACTGAGTTTATCGAAAAACCGTGTTTTTCGCTCGAAAAACTGAGTTTATCGAAAAACTGAGTTTTTCGGTCGAAAAACCGAGTTTATCGAAAAACTCTGTTTATCGAAAAACTGAGTTTTTCGCTCGATAAACTGAGTTAATCGAAAAACCGTGTTTTTCGCTCGATAAACTGAGTTTTTCGCGAAAAACTGAGTTTTTCGGTCGAAAAACCGAGTTTATCGGCGAAAAACTGAGTTTTTCGAATTATTGCACATTCAGCTTGCCATAACCGTGTCCGTAAAATGATTGTTAACAACGAGGGATACGACAGTTTACCAGACTAAACTATGCATATTAACCACATACTCTTGTTTAAGCGTGGGGATGATGAGGTTACCCTTTGCCACAACTGCCTCCGGGGGCACCCTTGGGCAAGGTGCACCTGTATTTGCCCAGTTCGGTTTGGGTTCCCGAAGAGAGTGGACGTTCCCGATCCCCTGCCGGGCTCGTTCGATCTCTTTGGGAAGTTTTGTTTTAGTTACGTGTAGATAGTTGTATATACTGTAAGTAAACTGTAAATAGTGATTTTAATGTAACAAGTGGACCCCTCCCCCATGTCCCGCTGCGCTGTGGTTGCCTTTGGGCGTGTTGTTGCCTTCGGGTGTGTTTGTTGCCTTTGGGCGTGTGTTGTTTTGAGATTGTGTTGTTGGGTCGGTGGTGGGTGTGGTGGTGGTTTCTGTCGGTGATAACAAAGACTCCAAGCAGCCGTACCGGAGCTGGAGTGGCCTCGCTGGTCGAGGGATTCGGTCTGGTGTTCTGGGCGATTTTGGTGGTTTGTGTTCGGTTTTTTGGTTGTTGGCCATATGTAGTGATCCTTTCGCCGGTCTGGCCGTGTCCGTTTTTAGCACGTAAAAAGCACGGTCCTGGGTAGGACTTTAAACTGCATCCGGTTGTGGAGCTTGTTTAAGCGTGAGGATAATGAGGTTACCCTTTACTACAACTGCCTCCGGGGCACCCTTGGGCAAGGTGCACCTGTATTTGCCCTGTGCTTTTTACGTGTTGTTGCCTTCGGGCGGCGTGAGGTTGCCTTCGGGCGTGTTGTTGCCTTCGGGCGTGAAGTTGCCTTCGGGCGAGAAGTTCCTTTCGGGCGTGTTGTTGCCTTCGGGCGTGGAGTCGCCTTCGGGCGTGTTGGTGCCTTCGGGTGTGGGGTCGCCTTCGGGCGTGGTGTTGCCTTCGGGCGTGTTGTGTTGCCTTCTGGCGTGTGTTGTTTTCCTGTTTGTTAATAGTCTGTTGTGTTGGGTAGGCTGGGGGTGTCGTATATGTTGGCCACAGAAATTTGGTTTGCTATGCTAGCTTAGTGTTAGGTAACTTTGTAAATGATTGTAAGTAGTTCATGATTGTGTTCTAGCCGGTCCGGATTTAGTTCTTCCTGTTTGAAGTGTCCGTTTTTATGCACTTAAAAAAAAAAACATACTCTGTTACGTAGGCAACCTAGCACTCCATCAGCAAGAGCAAACTTGGGAGGAGTCAATTAGCGACTTTATATTACACAATATTTTACCTCCTACTTTGCTACGTTTTGTTCGTGTTCGAATATAAATTTTCTCGAAACCTAAAATCAATTCAGGGGCCGCACCGATAAGGTCCGGGACCGCATGCGGCCCTAAGTGCCGCGTTTGAGAATCACTGGCGGCACTAAACTGTCTTAAGGTGGCTCTCCTTGCCCACACTGTCCCTAAATTGCTCGTCAGTGTCAAAGCGCTTCTCACAAATCTCACACAAAAATTTTCTTCAAAAGCAGAGGACGAGAACAGCCCTGATGTGCCTCTCCAAAGAGCGGTAGTCACCCAAGTTTTCGACGTAGTGTGAACAAGTAAAATGCTCAGCCATGACGTGTTTTTTTTTTTTTTTTTTTTCGGTTGCTGTTACAAAGTCGAAGGAGCTTTGGTTTAGAGTGACATTTCTCCCGATTGCAGACCTTTTAATCAGTGAAGGATGACTTCCAAAGGTGCTACCACTCCTACGTCAGGCAGTGTCCATTAATATCAGCAAATCGGTCACTTCTTCGAAGGGATGTCAATGCTATTCTGCGGCTTACAGCTCGAGGAGGCCGCCTCTCCCTTTTACTTCCTCCGCGTATTGTGTTTTTAGAATGTGGACTTATGGATCCCGTTTATACGGCTACCGAATGAGAAAATGTCTTAACTCTGGCGCTTTCTTGTAATTTCAATAATTCTTCCGGAATTTCGTCACTCAAATTGGGACTCAGTCGATCGTGATGCAAAATTTTGCCTTTCGCCCTAGGGTGAGACTTAATTTCAAATAAAATATCTCTAAACTTTTTGGTCACAACGAATGGTCCCTTCCACATTTCACCCTTTAATTTCGGTGACAGTCCCTTCATTTTTGTATCGTCCTTGTGAAATACGAGGTTTCCACAGGAAAAATTATTTTGTGCCTACCTTGTATCGTAGTCTCTGTGCTGATATCGAACTCCGAGTCTCTAAATTTTCTGTTACAATAGAGTGAACGTCACGTTGTTTCAGATACTAAGCAAATTCACCATAACTGTCTGAGGATTCATCCGCTGTAACACCATCCAATAATATATTAAACGGCGTATGTGTTTAATGCCCTAGCATGAGAAAAGTAGGCGTGAACCCTGTCCCTGCATGTTCACAAGTTCTATGGTTTCGTATATGTTGGCCACAGAAATTTTGTTTTGCTAGCTTGGTGTAAGTTAACTTTGTAAATGATTGTAAGCAGTTCATGGTTGTGTTCATGCCGGTCTGGATTTGGTTCTTCCTGTTTGATAGTGTCCGTTTCTATGCACTTAAAAAGCAGTTCTATGGGCAGAAGTTAACAGCGGAAACTGGGCATCCCAGTCTACTTGCTTCCTGTCTACATACATGGAAATCATGTAAACTGGGGTCTGATTAAAGCGTTAATGGCATGAGGGACAGTCGGAAACGGTCAAGAATATTCCAGTTTTGCAAATCATTAGGTGTGGACTTCGTTTTCCTCCAGGAGACTCACATTGTTAATGAGGACGACGTTTACACCTGGTCCTATGAATGGGGTGGGGGTTTGCACGCTTCCTTTGGTTCCTCGTCTTCTTGTGGATCTGTTATTTTAGTTTCACCCAGATGGACTTCCCTGGTCGGAAAAGTTGATCATGATCATGAGGGCCGGGTGATATGCATCACCATAAAACATCCCTGTGGGAACTTCATCCTATGTAATGTTTACGCACCCAATCAGCCTACAGACAGAAGGGATTTTTTTACTGCTTTTTAAGTGCATCGAAACGGCACATACAAACAAAAAACAAACTCAAACCGGATCGGACAGGAACATAAATGCAAAACTATCCACACACCACCAAATCAAACAGAAAGTTATGTTCATTACAACAATAGAACCACACACACACTGACAACAACCCAAATACCCAACAGACCAACCTCCCCCCGGCCACCCTAAAGCAATAATAATACATACCACCAACAACCAAAAAACCAGACACCAACAACAGGGGCCACGAGGGGTCCGGGGTGGAGTCAACTTGCTATATTTACACTATGTACACTATATACACTATTTACACAAAAACAAAAAACTGAACAACACTGGGCCAAAAATACAGGCGCACCTTGCCCAAGGGTGTCCCGGAGGCAGTTGTGGCAAAGGGTAACCTCATTATCCCCACGCTTTAACAAGCTCCACAACCGGATGCAGTTTAACGTCCTACAGAAGGGATTTTTTTACTACCCTTCCATCCTTCGTTCCTGGCTGTGCCCCTTGTATCCTAGCTGGAGACTTTAACTGCGTTCCCGACACACAGTTCGACAGAATGTCTACGTGCACATCTTGGAGCTGTGGTGTCGGCATGGCGGAATTGGACATGTTTACAAAGAATCACGACATGGTTGACGTTTGGAAAGTGCAACATCCCGGCTTGTCCGTGTTCACTTGGCACCGCCCTGATGGCACGGACGCCTCAAGGTTGGACCGGGTGTACTCTCCGCCTGCTCTGTCACCGAGTGACTGTGAAGTTGTTGCATGTCCAATTTCGGACCATGATGCAGTTACTGTCTCCTTCCAACCCCCAGAGTCATGGCCAGCAGGGAGGGGGTTCTGGAAAATGAACACAGATATTCTAACGGAGGCTGAATATAGCAAACAGTTTAAGGCCAGGTACGAAGGGTGGCGAACATTGAGGCCGGCCTTTTCAACGGGTTTAGAGTGGTGGGACGACGTAAAGTCTCGCATCAAACAGTTTACAGTTGAATACTGTGTAGCAAGAGCTCGTCGAAGAAGGGAGGAGTTCCTCTCGCTTTGCTCTAGGGAGAGGAATGGGGACTCCTCCGCACTTCACGCAATCCAGCAGTATCTTGATGAAAAACTACACGGGGCCCGCCTTCGTGCTCGCGTGCATTGCGTGGAGGCGGAGGAGAAACCAATCATCAAGTTCTACCAGGACGTCACAAAGTATGCCATCGATCGCCGTATAAAAGGAGTCCGTGACGTCCACGGTGTGGTACGTAAGGACCCTCGGGACATCGTGGAGGTATTTAAGAGCTTCTACGAGCAGCTATATACCCAGGCAGATGTCGATGAAGGCCTTCAAAAAGTCCCTATTAGATAATATTGACAAGACCCCCTCTAAAGATCAGAACGATGAACTTGGTTCCCTGTTGACTGTTGACGAGCTCTGGAAGGCAGTGGCGAAGATGAAAGGCGGAAAGGCGCCTGGGTCCGACGGTATTCCGGTGGAATTCTATAAACGCTTCTGGGGTACCGTTGGACATGATCTCCGCGATGTATTCTTCTCTGCCTTCCTTGCTGGCTCATTGAGCCTCTCGCAGCGCACAGGCGTGATAACTTTGTTGCCCAAGTCAGGAGACCCCCTCGAACCGAAAAACAAACGGCCAATCACCCTGTTAAATGTAGACTACAAGATTCTGGCGAAAGCCCTTTGTAACAGGCTAGGAACAGTTATGCCGGATCTTGTTGGGTCCTTTCAGACATGTGCGGTGCGGGGACACAGTATTCAGCAGAACCTCTGGTTGGTGCGGGACTTAGTAGAATACGTGATGGACCGTGATCTTCCATGTGCGCTAGTCTCCCTCGATCAGGAGAAGGCCTTCGACATGGTTGATCACGGATTCCTCTTTAAAATTTTGAAGAAATTTAGCTTGAATCCAGTTTTTGTTAAATGGATCTCCTTACTGTATAATAGCGTATACAGTCGGGTTATCGTTAATGGCCTACCCTCGGACCCCTTCAGAGTCCAACGTGGGGTACGGCAGGGGTGCCCCCTATCACCTTTATGTGTTGTTTAGTGAATCCCTTGCAAGAGCCTTCCAAGTTGAGCCTTTGTTTCGACCATTTCGCATACCCGGTGGTGCTGAAGTTAAGTGCCTTCAGTATGCTGACGATGTCACTTGCGTAGTCTCCGACCTGGCTTCCTTCAGGGCCCTTACTGGCACGTTGTGTAAGTTTCAAAGAGCCACAGGTGCCAGACTGAACCCCCCTAAGACGAAAGGACTCCGTCTAGGTAAGTGGCGGTCGACAAAACTGCCCTTCACGGCATCATGGGTAGACGACGCCATAAAGATCAATGGCATATGGTTTGGCTATGGTTCACCCGAATTACTTACCTGGAATGAGAAAGTGAACCTGGTGGAGGCTAGGTTGAAGGACTTCGGCGATCGCCACATAAGTCTGTTGGGGAAGGTAACAGTTATCAATCGTTTCATTTACCCCCTCTTGTGGTATCCAGTCACTGTTCTGGCTGCTCCAGAGGGTGTCCTGGTGCGACTCGAGAGGGCTGTGTTTAGTTTTTTATGGTCAGGGAAGACGGAGCAGGTTAGAAGAGGGGTGGTATACCAGGATCTAAGGCGCGGAGGGTTGGGCCTTGTGCATTTTCCTTCCAAGCTCCGTTTTCTCCTGACCAAGTGTGTTTACAGTGCTGTGGACAGCGGAATGCCTTTTGCCTACTTTGTCCGTTACTGGGGGGGATTATCATTCCGTCGGTTCTTTCCCTCCCTGTTTAGTAACGGTGAGCCCCACAGCTGGAGACCCACGGGGGCATACAGTCAAATGAGGGACACGCTCCGTATTATGTCAACAGTGGGGGACGTTTCGCAGTCAAGTGCAAGGGACCTATACCGGGCTGTTTTTGATAAATTGGTTGGCCAGATCCAATCCAGCAACTATGCCTCAGGGCCGGATGTGTGGCGCGTAGTCCACAGCAGATCATTAGATTACCGCAGGCGAGACCTGTTGTGGCGAATCGCACATGACGCCATCGTAACTAATCTCAAGCGCCTTCGGTGGCGTCTTGGAGATGGCGTTTGCCCCCGTATAAGATGCACAAAGTGGGAGAGTGTGCCACATGTTTTGGCAGTGTGACTATGTGGCCCTATTCTGGGAATGGTTTCAAGTCCTGACTGATCGCCTAACGTTTTGCAACACCTGGGCGGTCAGCCAGGACTATGCTTTGTATGGTCTCTCACCTCCGCCATGCAATGCAAGTGTTCAGGGCATACTTACCTTTGTTTCGGCCTCCATAAAGCTGGCCTTATGGAGAGACCGATGTAATATTGTATTTAGGGGGGTGGGGAGGCCTGCTGATGTCGTACTGGCGTCGGTAAGGGCGGAGGTTAGGCTGAGGGTTGAGTCCGACTTCGTTCGTTTGCCAAGGTCGGCGTTCGGTAGGCGATGGGGTCCACTTGTTTCAGTGAGGGCGGACCGGGTGGTAGTCAACTTGTAAATATTGATTTTGTAAATATGAATTGACTGTAATGTGTAAATAGTACTGTGTTTGTACATATGTGGCTTCTGAGGTACTTCAGTTGTAAATATGTTTTAAATATGTATATGTATACATATCTGTGCCCTTACAAGGGGTTGGAAATATTGGTTTGGGGTGGCTGGAAGGAGGTTGGTCTGTAAGGTATTTAAGTTGCTGTAAATAGTATGTAAATATCTATGTTGGTGTGCATGATCATGATCATGATCAACATGATCAATATCTATGTTTATGTACAGTTTATCTGTGCCGTTACAAGGGGTTGTAATATTGGTTTGGGGTGGCTGGAAGGAGGTTGGTCTGTAAAGTACTTATGTCGTTGCAAAAAGTATGTAAATATCTGTATATATAGTTCTATTACTGTAATGAACATAATTTTCTGTTTGATTTAGTAGTGTGTAAATAGTTTGCGTTTTCGTTTCTGCCCGATCCGGTTTGAGTTTATTTTTTGTTTGTATGTGCCGTTTCGATGCACTTAAAAAGCACACCCCGTTCAATCATTCCGTTAGAAGGGTGATAAGGTGCAGTTCTAATTTCTAAACATTTACAAACTACTTGGAACAACCTTGCTTCATAGGTTCTACCCTGATCTGAATTTTAACTCAGTGGGTTTCCGAATCTAGAAAAGAACTCGTAAACCAGACTATGTGCTACCATTTCTGCCAATGTATCTGGTATGGCGTAAGCCTCAATCCATTCTGTGAATAAGTCCCCAACGACCAGAATATACTTATTACCCCGCTCACTTACAGGAAATGGGCCTAAAATATCTGTGGCAAGCCTGTCCGATTCTTTCCCTGAGAACAAATTGTACCAAGTCAAACCAACGGTCGGGACTGTTGGTAATGCAACCCCCAGAAAACGGAGAGATATGTGGTACACTCTTAAAACACAATTTTAACCCTTTCTAAGGGCGCGAGGAGGGAGAGCTAAGTGTTAAAATAACACTTAGTGAAGTGTTATAATATTACCCCTTACTTGGGGTTGTTTCAAACACCTTAAAGGAGTTTTATGTAACTCAGGTGCAGATATTACTCCTACAGGTGTTGTCTTTTAACTTTAATAAGAGTTCAGATTTACTTGCTTTTCAAATAATATGGCACTTTGGTCTGTGTCCGGCAAATATTGAGCTGTGTAGAACTCTAGTAAGGGATTGCTGGTGCAGCATTCTGAGTAGCATTCTCATGGTATTTACTTTTCCAGTTAATATTCCACCTAAAGGAAATCATTGGACAGAATCATTATTATAAGACACTCAACAGGAACTAGTTAGTTAGATGGAGGTTTTACGTCCCAGTTTCCAACCTATTGGTTCAAGTCGAGACGACCACGGCCTTTTTTCCAGTTGTGGCTCACTGGCTTGTACTAAAATTAATCAAAATACACAAGAGTGCTTAATTGTTCTTTTAAATATTCCTTTTATTTGTCTTAGAAAACATGATGCAAGGCTTCCGTTTTAGTTTTTCATTAAATGTCTTAACAAAGAATATTACCACAACAACACTGAACCACCAAGCCGAACTCTATAATGTCAAAGTGCGAAACATACTCTAGTGTAAGGCCGATAGCAGACACGCATTTTTCTTCATACTGTATGCAATTAGTAAACAGTTGAAAATGTTTGACGAGTTAAAGAATTAGAAGTGAAAACTCTGTAATAGTAAAACAACCTATGTTGAGATCTCAATGTTATGACGAAGAAAGATTTTCTTGACCCAATGCTACAAAAGAATGCAGCCATAACCAATGCCACGAGCTTTTTAAGTACGTAGAAACAGGCACTGGCAAACTAAAGAAGAATCCCAAACCCAAACGAAACCATGGCTTAACAAACTATACCTACCGTGCAACAGGGAACAAAAGAGTCTTTGTTACTACTGAACTCCAGTAACTGCCACTGCAGCCAACCCCAAAACAACTCCCCACAACCACATACCACCCAAACAAATTCCGCGCACACGCCCAAAGGAAACACCACGCCCGAAGGCAACTCTACACCCCACGGCAACAACACGCCCGAAGGCAACACCACGCCCCAAGGCAACACTATACGCCCCAAAGGCAACACTACGCCCGAAGGCAACACTACGCCCAAAGGCAACACTACGCCCAAAGGCAACAGCACTTAAAAAGCACCGGGGCAAATACAGGTGCACCTTGCCCAAGGGTGCCCCGGAGGCAATTGTGGCAAAGGGTAACCTCATTATCCCCACGCCTTAACAAGCTCCACAACCGGATGCAGTTTAACGTCCTACCCAGGACCCAAAACCAATGCTACGAATAATGCAGCGTGCTCAAGAAAGGCAATGAAAGTGATATGATAGCATTATACTACTACCTATCATATACTTCCAGTATGCTCCTTTCACTTCAGACATTTTGGCTGGGATAAATGAATTCTACAGCAAAAAGGTCCAAAAATTGGATTGCGAAGCATTTATCAACTGCACAGACTGTTTCCTTGAAATGCGTAAACCATTAGCTTCACTCTTGACTCCTTAGAAATATTTTCCAAAACTCTCATGGATCCATGGAGCAATTATATAGTTAAACAAACTGTTGCCCTTACTGTTTTCAATGAAGCTTTTGAACTACATTCAGTGACAAACGTTCAGAATAAGCTGGGACAAATCTTGTAATTTCTCAGAAACTGGCGTAACACAAGATGTATACTGTTCCATGGAACAGTGCAACACTTTTGCTCCCGATTGATTAAACCCTCCTGATTAGAGGGTACTATCATAGATATGAGTGCACAGAAGGTGCATGGCATCCACAGTCTCCCTTTAAGTGGATGGATAC
This sequence comes from Holothuria leucospilota, assembly GCA_029531755.1. Classification (NCBI taxonomy): domain Eukaryota; kingdom Metazoa; phylum Echinodermata; class Holothuroidea; order Aspidochirotida; family Holothuriidae; genus Holothuria; species Holothuria leucospilota. The sequence goes on along the minus strand of CM055961.1, from coordinate 20,925,597 downwards.
AAGTTTGAACCAGCCTACTTGAAGGAAACATATACTCCTCTTTAAGGCTGATAACTAACAGGCTTCTTTATACTTGATGCTGTTTAAAAGCAAACAGTTTGGAATCATTCAAAAATTTTAGAAGTTAAAATGAAAACACAAAAATGTTAATAGCAGAACTGAAGACCATTTTGCTTGTATTAAGTGATTTGAAGGCCCAACTTTGTCTTTAACTATTTACCTGTACACTGGTATTTCACTTCCCCCCCCCCGGCCCCACATTATAGGGTTGACAACTAGCAGGCTTCTTTATGCTTGGTGCAGTTTAAAAACGAAGAGTTTGGAATCATTCAATAGTTTGAGTCTTTAAAATGAAAACACAATACCTGAAAACGTGAGATGAAATCCCAAATGTAAAAGTAGCAAAAAGAGAGCACAGGAATACTTTTTAATGAAAGTTACACTAAATGAAGCAAGCTAAAAACATGCAATGAAACTAACATACGTAAAATTCTTAAATATATGTACTTTTTCCATACCCGTTAAGTCACAGCACAGTACCACTTACTACTGTATGGCCAAAATGCTCCTCAGCACTTTAGCCGAGATAACCAATCCCTTCTCTTTAATACAGTACACAAGTTTTCCAGGAACTCACAGAACATTTCCAACAGTTTGGCATAGTTGAAGTTAAAACAGTGAACTTTCAAAAGTCTGTCCACTGCACTAACTAGGTTGCCTTGGCATGATATAACTTCTTTGTCCATCAAAAAAAAAAAATGCTGTTCTACTTCCAAGGCACAAGTATGGTAAGCACTTCGTTCTTTTTGTCATTCTTATTTTGCAAGTAGGCTTCTACACTGGTTCCCACCTGAAATGAAGGTAAGATGATACTAACAACAATAATAACTGTTGGTTGTGTTTACATAATTAATGCTGAATGCAAATAACACATAAATAGTTATAGCTAGTTCTCCAAACTGTACTTGAATGTGGAGAGCTTATTCAAGCACAATATAGAACAGAGGAACTAAGGCCCCTAACTGTACTCTCTGATATTCATCTCAGAATTGATGACAATTATCCCTGTATTAGTGAACGTTTTTAATTATTGACCAGTATACTGATATTTCACTCCTGCCCCCCCCCCCCCACCCCAATTTCGATTGACATGATGAGCCGAGTCCTCTTAAAAATACTGAACTCTTTCTTCCCTTCTAAATGACATCAATTAGGCTCTTAAGTAACCCAAGCCATGGCATTCCAATACCGCTTAGATGAAGGTAGGAGAAGTACATTTCAAATGACTGTATCTTGCAATTTTACAAAAACGCCACACGAAATTTAAATGCAACCTGCATTTTCCTTTTTTCTACAATAAGAAGGCACTGTTGGTTGTCCTAATTAACTGTGAAATTGCCACCTGAGTGGGATTTTTGTGGTAGACTGATGACAAAACAGCAGTTGGTGATGTGGTTTGAAACAGATATCAGCAGTTAGTGAAGGTTTAACGGCCCAGTTTCCAACCAGCTGGTTGAAGTCGTCGAGCCGGCAACGGCCTTTTTCAAGTTGTGGCTCACAGTCAATGCAACATGAAAAGTTGGCTGTATGTGAACTAATACAGGACAATATTAAACTTGTTTCACTGGAACCTGTTTACGATTGGGAAAACTGGGCTTTGAAAATCGAATGCCACAAGGTAAGCTGGGTTTATTTTAGCATAAAGGCACATAGGCAAATTAATTTTTCTTTCATTAAAGTGACTTAACGATGTAAAAAAAAAAAAACAATTCCTTCACCCTCACGGCAAAACACAAGGGGGCATAAATTGTTCCCTTAGCCTATCACCCAGGAGCCAGGTGTTGGTTGTGGTCATTCCGTGAAGCAATTGTGGAAGTCTAAACGACTAGTTAATTCTTTAATTGTTGAGGGTAGAATACTTTGAAAGGCTTACTGGTTACAAACTACAGTATTCATGACAATGCATGTTTTGACATTCTCATATGCCGCTAGAAACGTGGGTGCCCCCAAAAGAACATCTGCATACATTTCAGACTGTTGTACTAGCATACTAAAGTGTATATAGTGTATATAGTGTACATACTGTAAATATAGCAAGTTGACTCCACTCCGGACCCCTCGTGGCAGGTGGACCCCGCCCCGGACCCCTTGGGGCAGTTTGTGATGATTGTTTGGTCTGGTGTTTTGGTTTTTTGGTTGTTGTTGGGTGGTGGTGGTTTGTTCTGGTGTTGTCTTTCGTTGGCGGTATGTAGTAATATTGGTTTAGGGTGGCCGGGGGCAGGTTGGTTTGTGGGGTATTGGGTTGTCAGTGTGTGTGTGGTTCTATTGTTGTAATGAACATACTTTTCTGTTTGATTTGGTGGTGTGTGGATAGTTTTGCGTTTATGTTCCTGTCCGATCCGGTTTGAGTTATTCGTTTTTTGTTTGTACGTGCCGTTTCGATGCACTTAAAAAGCATACTAAAGCTGACCTTTTGGGTTTCAGTTGCCTTTCAACAACATTCTACAGTTCACCATGTAAGGAAAATATCAGTGCAATATTTTCCGTATGTAATGATGCCCTAACAACATAATTCTTAAAGATTTAATCCTACTCAAAAAAGAAAATTTGCTTTTCTTACTGGCTATAATTCAACGGCAGTGATGAGCACCGCTGCTTCCGAGCACCTTTGGTCACATGGGATGGTTCGTAGCACGGTGATCAAAGTTTAAAAAGAAAAAAAAAAGTATTCCAGAACTTGTTTATCTAAGAAGGGAAAAAAGGCATGAACTTTACTGTCTAACAATACCAACAGAATTCTTTACGACTGACAAGATCTAATATTGTCACTTAATCTGCTACATACAGATGTTGCGTCTTGTCAGTCCATCAGTCTCATCCTCAATTCTGTAAATGTAAACTCATTTAGCCCTTCGTTTGCTGCTGCTGCTTAAACTTTAAATTTAACAACTATGAATATATGCTTGAGAGAAATTAAGACATAAAAGCTTGAATGTGGTAAGATCTGATGCACAAGAAATGCCTCTCATTCATCTTTGATTCAACTTTATATATTTTGTACTTCATTTTTGCAGGAAATTGGTGATTTCTTTACCACAGTACTTCATTGAACAAATTCTATTTTGATACTTTCCTTACACAATAAAATACATTTCATAATTTGGCTCAGATTCATGATTATACTGTGATGGGCATGTTACTTAAGGGGATGTGACAATTTTGACACATACCCATGGCCTCTAGTTGGGGAGAATTGTACTTCAAAATTTGTCAAATACTTTGAGTTTGATTGCACTACAAGATATCATAACATGGTGTGGGGTCAATTAACATCATATCAAATTGTTTTGTTGTCTTATTTGAAAACAATGTCATGCTCTAGAGTCTACATGAAACATTGGTTGTTAACATACTGTGTGATGGTGGTTCATATTCTCCAAGGTCATCATAACCACCTCTTTCTTGACAATCCAACTCTGATATCAGTTTCTACACCTAATTTGTTGGTTTTGACATTCTACCTGCAAAATTCCAGGAACAAACCTAGTATCCCATGTTGAAATCAGTCTGCTGTCGTTTCTGCAAACATCAACTGAAAATCTTCATCAATCTAGACAAAATGTACAACTATTTTGTAAATTTCAACAACTAAACTGTGATTATATTACAATAACAAGAGCCTAGATTCCGTCCATCTACTTTATGCAACATCAAAATGACTTTTGGATACATTTTTGCAGTGATAGCATGTTTGCTCAGAATTATCACTCACCTATGCGAGAGTTATTTCAAATTCTTGTCGGATGAATGCCTAGCAATTTATCATCTAATTAACATAGATCGTGAAGCTTTTTTTTTTTCTTTTTAACCCCTAAAAAGTTAATTTGTACTGCCTAAGTAAAATCCACTCACGAGAAACCAGACCAGGGTCTGGTAAATAAGCTGTAGAGACAGTATGGTTTTGTTCTTACTTCTTGGCCTAACCTGAAAGTACAAGCAGTGCAAAAAAATCCACACCAATGGCCTCACAACGTATCCATTTTGTTCAGAAATTTTGTTCTATAATTTACAAGGATTCAATTTCATTGGTCAAAAGTTATATCTGCCCACTAATTTTCCCAATACATACAGTAATGCCACACCATCGATTAAAAAATCCAAAACATTTAAAATTAGCTTTTGTTTAATCATGACAGACCCCTCCCATAAAGCAAGCTGTTTTTATTGCATTTTGTATGATTACAATAAAGGCTAAAAATTACTCTTTCCAATGATAAAATGTTTTCATCCACACTCCCTTCAGCATGTAGGCCAAAGCCTTGGCTTAGTATAACAGTTTTAACTTGTAGACTAGTTCTATTTAGGCCTAGGAGGTAGGCGTAGGCTATTGTGCGCTTTTTATTTTTATTTTTTGAACGAACTGGCAATTGTTCGTTTTCTTACATGTTAGCTAGGTTAGGTCTGCAACGTTACCACACATCACTTCAAATTGGACTAGGCCCAATATGTATCGCCTAGCCTAACTTTAATATTAGGCCTGCCTAACTTTAGTATTAGGCCTAACGTTCAGCGTTAAGCCTAAATGAAACAACTGTTCAATACGCTAGCTGTTAGGCTAATACTTTTTCTAAAATTTCGAGGCTCAAATGGCGATCTTAACCGGGAAAGTCTTAAACCCAGGTCTAGCCTACAAATGCAGACTTAGCCCAACTGTGACCCTGGTGAAACGCAAGCCCTAATGTTACATCGAGCGCAGTGGTGCAGGAATTTGCATGACATATCGAAATCTTTTGCTTTAATAACTTGCCGTACTTAAAAATTAGGCCTTACGTTATAGAATTAGCGATAGCAGTATGGCTTACGACTAGGCTAGGTTTCTATAGTGTCTATCCTCCAACCGAAGTTTTCATGTAGCCTTGTATCAACATCAACCTCAGCCATCTTTCATTTGTAAGCCATAAGATAGATGTCATTATATCTACTGTCCCGAACTAATGGCTCAGAAGATGAAAACGGACAAGTTCAGTTAAAATTTTGCATAAATACTTTTCATATTCTTTCTTACTTGTTCTTACGACGTTCGTTGGCGCGATCGCGAGAGTTAGTTACATGGGATTTAACGACACATCAACACAAATGTGTTATGTAGTGTCAGCTAAATGAAAAAGGTAAAACTAAAAAAGAAAAACATTGTGGAAAATCCTAAAATGTCTAGACAAAAGCAAATACGGGAGTCATGTCAAAACTCCCTGTAAAGGTTACTTTCTTTGAGCGGAGAGGGCGGCCTAGGAAATATTTGAACGCATACGCATACGTGCAGCGTTCTCGTACAGTAACTTCCATTTAAGCTCAGCATGTACGTTGTGTTGCCCGCGGAAAGTACGTCTCTACGTAACACTTCATTAAGTGCTCCATGCAACACTTGGGAATGAGGTTCATTCTAACGTACACTTGAGGTGTTAAAAAAAGCGGCAGTTAACACTTCACTAGTTAAAATAATTCGTAACACCCATCTAAGAGTTACTTTTTAACACTTCAGTTTTAAGAATGTCCTGACTAGGGCTCGCATAGGTCACACTTACCTAACCCATGCTTATTTGTCCCACGGAGATGAGAAACCATATTGTATCCCCTCTGACTGTGCTGTCACCGTCAGTCACACTCTCGTCGACTGCAATGAATACTCCCGTATCCGTCAGAAGTATTACACTGTGCCAAACCTGAAGACGTTGATGGAGCACACAGATCCTCTCATTTTGGACTTTCTCAAAGAGAGTAACCTTTACAGGAAATTTTGACATGACTCCCACATTTGCTTTTGTCTAGACATTTTCCTTTTAGGTGATTTCAACCCACCATTACCCCTTTTTTAATAACACTATATAACACATTCGTTACGACACACCAACACGAATGTGTTATATAGTGTCAGCTAGAATGGGGAGTAAAATTCAAATGAAAAAAGTAAAGGGATAAAATTCAACAAAAATCTACGTAAATAAAAATGCGGGAGTCATGTCAAAAACCTCTTTACAGGCCACATTCCTTCAGAAAGCCCAAATAATGTCTTCAGGTTTGGTACAGTATAGTACTTCTGACGAATATGAGTATCCATAACAGTCAACGAGAATGTGACCGACGGTGACAGCACAATCACAGGGGATGCAATATGGTCTCTCATCCCCATGCAGTAAATAGGTATGGGTAAGTGTGGCCAATGCGAGCTGCAGTCAGGACCAAATCATCCCTCCGCTTACTGGGGCCTGCACAACCCACAGTCCCCGTCGTTGGTTTTACTAGGTATAATTTGTTCTCCAGGAAGCTATCCAACACATTCGTGTTGGGGTGTCGTTAAACCCCTTTCTAACTAGCGACCCTGTCCATTGGAGCCTCCGCACTGAAACTTACAAGAGGCGTGAAACTTAGTTAGTTAGATAATATTTAACGACACACCAACACGAATGTGTTATATAGTGTCAACTAGATAAATTCGTTTCAAGTCCTCCCCTTTAGTCGCCTCTTACGACAGGCGGGGAATACCGTGGGCATATTCTACAACCCCCAGCCCACAGGGGGTCCAACCATGGGGGGGGGGGGCTTGCTCGGTTTTATGGCGCCGACAACCCGCCAGTCATGGGATGAGTAATAACGGTATCATGTGCGCATTTTATAGGCGAGAGTTGGGGACAAACTACTCGCCACGCACTACCTCCTCACCCCACCGGGATGCAGTTTAACGTCATACCCAGGACAAAAGAGGCGTGAAACAGCGAACGGTTGAGGCTGACAAAAACAAACGAAATCGTACTTTGTCTTATTTTCTTCCACTGCAAACATCTGCAAAATAATCTGTTTGCAAAACTGCTGATGAATACTCTTGGTCTTAAGACTGATGCTGTCATCACAGAATTTGTAAGGGCTAAAATCAAAAGTTCTACAGCAACTGTGTGTCCGACAACAGATCACCGTGGTCATAGGACACCACCTTACAAGGTCAACAGGGATATTATGAAAGGGCATATGAACTCGTACCACCCCTGATCAGCCATTACTCCAGGAAGAATGCCCCAAATCGGAGGTACTTGGATTGCCACCTGACAATTATGGACATGTGGAGAGATTTGAAAGAAAAACATATAATTGTATCATATGAATTGTATAGGCAGATTTTTAATGGTGAGAAAATCACCTGTTTCTCCAACTTAAGATTCGTGTGAAATTTGCTTGGAGCACAACCTTCATGTGGGTGAAAATGAAGATAATGAAGTTAGTTACATGAGGTTTAACGTCCCAGTTTCCAACCAATTGGTTCAAGTCGAGACGACCACGGCCTTTTTCACAGTTGTGGCTCACTGGCTTGTTTTCCCTACTCCATTGCTTAAGCTGAGCAACAAGCAGAAGATTAAAGATATTGAAAGCCAAAATGAACAATCATGTCCAAGTTACACTAGTGCCAACGAAGACTACATGGACAGGGCCAGAAAAGCATGAGACCAATATCAGAAGGTGACTGATATTTCAACATGTGTTGCTGATATGCAAAAGTGATTCTTCTTCAGAAGCTTTCTACAAAAGAGTTTCTTCGTTAGCCGTCTTGTACTTTTTTAACGAAACATTCGCCAACCTTGATTCCGCAAAATCATCGTATGTCATTTTATGGCATGAAGGAATCACGGGCAGATCGGCATGCGATGTAGCCAGCTCATATCTCAAGTGTAAAATAGTTCTTGATTCAGGTCTTGAGCTTTTTAAGTACGTAGAAACAGGCACTGGCAAACTAAAGAAAAATCCCAAACCCAAACAAAACCATGACGGGTCACAAACACAAATGCTAAACAAACTATACATACCGTGCAACAGGGAACAAAACAGTCTTTGTTACTACTGAATCCAGTAACTGCCACTGCAGCCAACCCCAAAACAACTCCCACAACCACATACCACCTAAACAAATTCCGCCCACACGCCCAAAGGAAACCACGCCCGAAGGCAACCCCACACCCCACCGCAACAACACGCCCGAAGGCAACACTACACCCCAAAGGCAACACTACGCCCGAAGGCAACAATACGCCCGAAGGCAACCTACGCCCCAAAGGCAACACCACGCCCCAAAGGCAACACTACGCCCGAAGGCAACACCACACCCGAAGGCAACACCACGCCCAAAGGCAACAGCACTTACAGGTGCAAATACAGGTGCACCTTGCCCAAGGGTGCCCCGAAGGCAGTTGTGGCAAAGGGTAACCTCATTATCCCCACGCTTTAACAAGCTCCACAACCGGATGCAGTTTAACGTCCTACCCAGGTCTTTGACGAGAGCAGACGTGTTTCGTCGAGCTCTCGTGTGCTTTTTACGTACGTAGAAACGGGCACGAAGAAACAAAGTAGAACTTAAACCTGACCGGACAAAAACATAACTGAACTATTTACAGAAGAGCTCTCGTCGCTTTGCCGTGCTCAACCTTATCACTGTGTGATAGCTGTACTACTTATTGCAATTGTGCATAAAACCTTATAGCGTGCTTGTGTTGTAGTTGATAAGTAGGTCTGGTCGTGTCCATTTGTTTGCGACCGCGCTTTGTTTCTGTGTAGCTAATGTGCTTTTTAAGTGCATCGAAACGGCACATACAAACAAAAAACAAACTCAAACCGGATCGGACAGGAACATAAATGCAAAACTATCCACACCACCAGGGTGGGACCTGTTCTATTCAGCCAGTCTAGAACGGGACCATTGTCAGGTGGTGTCAGTTAAGTCAAAGTTTGTCCCTTGGGGACGTTGTTACTCCTTCGGGGAGCAGAACTCCGTCGGGAGTATTGTTTGGTTTTCGCCCCTGGCTCTTCGCCAGAGAGTCAGGGGACTTTTGGAAAAAAAAAAACTATCCACACCACCAAATCAAACAGAAAGTTATGTTCATTACAGTTGGTTTTTTTTCTCCTTTCGTGGCCTCGAGCCACACAAACTGGTGCTATGCCCGGAAGTCGGGATAGCACAATTGTTAAGTTGGAGTTTTCGTCTGGGGTGAGTGTCCCTCCCCCACAGGCGTTTACTGTGTTAAAAGACAATGGTGTCGAAATTCAAGAAATAGAGATGTTGCAGGTGCTTGAGGCCCGAAACACGTATGACCTTAAGTTCAAGTCTGATGCTGCCCGTGTTAAGGGTGTGTCATGCCTGAAGGGAGTAGAGGGGCTCACTGTCACCCCATATGATGGCTCTGTGACGGTGACAGTGCTTTAACTTCCCTTCGAGGTCGATCAGCGCCTGGTTGCGAGGGTTCTTAGTCAGTACGGAACTGTCTCTGAAATGTGGTAGTGTAAATATACTGGGGGTGAGTTGAAAGGTATACTTAATGGCAAGAGACAGTTCCATACACTGGTGAGGGACATTCCATCCTTCCTCTTCATAGGGGGTTCCAAGGCCCACATTAGGTACTTTTGTCAGCCCCGTAGCTGTTTTAGATGTGGAGAGCAGGGGCACGAAGCCAAGTCGTGTCCCAACAGACGATGTGGGAAATGCTTGCAGTTGGGGCACGGCAAGGCCGTGTCCCAGCGAGGTACGGTGCAACCTCTATGGGGAGGAGGGACATGTGTTTGGTGCCTGCCCCACATCGTACTCTGCTCATGTCAGTGCGGATGTGGGGTCGGCACCTGAACCCTCGCAAACAGGCCCGCAGTATTCAACTCAGGAATTAGAGGAAGCGGCACTTGAGGTTGAACAGGACTTCCTTGCCTCCAAGCAGTGTGAGGGAGGTACTGGAACTCCTGAGGTAGACTCTCTGCCACCCTTAGCAACGACACCCAGTCAAGTTGAAATAACGACAGTAAAGGAGGACCTCGATCTGTCCTCGGACTCGGCAATGTCGGATGGCGGGGAGCCTGCCTCAGAGCCTCCTCCAAAGGATCCACCTTCGGGGGAGAGTTGGTTTGATTTGTGTGAGGGGGAGGGGCCAGAGCCTGCACTGAAGAGGTCGGCCTCGGGCGAGGTGTTAAACAGGGGAACCCATCACTCTGGGACGCCCGTACCGAGCCCACGGACTAAAAAGATAAGGTCCCAGCCAGAGTATTTGGTGTGAATGGTATGTGACCGGTTTTCTTTTGGGTTTCTGTTCTGTCTGTATCTGTGCTCATGCATGCTATAAAGTTTGGTAGTTCAGTGTAAATAGGTTTGCCTTTGTTCCACATTAGGTCCGTCCGGCTACAAGCATGTGAAAAGCACATCACCTTGTTAATATTGTAAATAGTGGGGTTGGCCACATAAAAATTTGTTGCTGGCCTGGTGTATATAGTTGTCCTTGTGTTTTATGACACGTCAGGTGTTTTCGTTCCGGAGCACGTCCGTTTCCGAGCACGTAAGGAGCACCCATAGTCACAAAAAAAACACTGTACAGACTCAACCTGAACACTCTTCTGTTAATGTAAATGGGTATGTCAATAGTTTTGCCTAGTGAGATTGTAAATAGTCCTGTGTAACTGGCTTGGGTTCTGGATGGATTTATACAAAGTTAACACAGAAATTTCGGTTTGGGTTTTGTTCCTCAGTGCCTCTAACTAACTAACTCCTCAGTGCCTGTTTCTATGTACTTAAAAAGCTGCTAAGGTGTAGTTTTGCGTGAATAAATTTGTAAATTGTCTTATGTAATTAACCTTTGTATATAGTCCTTTGTTCATAGTAACCCAATTTTATGTTGGTAGGTGCATGTAAATATTTGCTGTTGCGTTTTTGCCCGGTCCGGTTTGGGTTCTCGCCCTTTGTTTCTAGTGCCCGTTTCTGCGTACTTAAAAAGAACAACGTAAAATAGTTCTTGATTCATCACCAAAGATTGCTTTTTGGGCAGACAACTGTTCAGGGCAAAATAAAAATTGGACCCTGCACACTGCTGTTGCACTCTGTGTCAATCCGGAGTGGGGGCCAGAAGTTAGCATTAAGTACTTTGAGAAGGGACACACTTTTATGAAAGCCGATTCTATCCATGGTGTCTTTGGTAACAAAATAAAAAGATGTGAAAATATTTACATCTTTGACGATTTTTTTTAATTATGCAACAAATTATCCAGGCATATTAGTGCAGTGAAAATGCATTTTGACGACTTCTACGAAATCAAGGGGGAACAAAGAATGCGAAAAACTACAAATGTGACATTGCCATTGCTGTCTTTTATCTGTGAAGTAAAGTTCACGAAGGGAAAACGATCGATGCTTTACAAACAAGGCTTTGATGATGACGTCCCATGCAAGGAAGTGGACTTTCTTCGTCGAAAGTTTGATTTAACCTCCATTCCTGACAAGCGCGCTGAATCAAGGGGAATTCCTTTGAACAAGAAAGAAGCTATAAGTCGGCTATTTTTAGATGTTGCACCAGTTACCAAAAAACAATTTTGGTTGAACCTACCCGAGAAAGATGTCCGTGACTTGGCTCAATTCCATGAATAAGCCTGTGTAGTATAAGCTGTTGCCCAAAACGGTTCTAGTTGTGTTGTTCACCTTTTCGTTTTTAACTATAAGACTAAGGGTATTTTTCACAATTTTTATTTTGCTCTTTTGAATGCAAATACATTGTATTTATCGTTATACTAGGTATTGCCATACCATAACTGTATTACTAAACCAAGTAAGTCCTACTCCACCTAGTCACGGTGGCTATCATAAAAGACATTTTGGTGGTAATTAAAGAACAAAAAATAAATGATAGTTAACCATTTACATGGCTTTTATCACATATTGAAAAAATCTGTCATGCCTACGCGTTTTGGGGTTTTACAATTGGACACGTCTTTTCGCATGCTGTTTCCACTGTGCTGACAGGTTCAAGATCAAAGTGCCTGGATGGGGCGGATGTACGTTCTCTTGGTGCACCAAGACTTCACTTCGTCACTGCAAAATGCACCTCCATAAATCACGTTCAGAATTGTACGTGAACCTGTAGACGTCATCATTTCAAAGCCACCACATCCTATGTTTACTTTCTCCCCAACTTTACATTCTTTTTACTTGCTGGCACTATATAACACATTCGTGTTGGTGTGTCGTTAAACCCCATCTAACTAACTAAAAACGTCCTTCAGGGACCATAAAACAAATGACTTGCTGATTCTTGCTTTGTCATGCATAGGTTTGCATCAAAATGATCAGTATGTTCATCCCCCTGTAGTTTTGGTATGTTAATATCCTACTTATCCAATATGAGTCTTTGCGACTGACCTTTCACATTGTCCAAAATATTTTAGAATAAGTCTTTACACACCCCATGAACATTACGACATATTGGAAAATTTGTGAAAGTTTGAAATGAAGTGTCGGATCTTTCACAGACCTTATGTGTACTTTCTAATTGCATATGGCACATTCTATCATAGAAGGCGGAGGAAAAGAAATAATTCAAGGACTGACTGACTTGCACTCCGAAGGTATTGCTCACAGATACCTCTAGCCAGGCAGTGTGTTGGCCAATCGACCATTAATCTATCAGCCTGTCATAAACTGAGCTGTTTCAGCAGTTCACTTAAAGCCGATACTTTGCACGGTTACAGACTTTGGTGAAAGCTGATCTCAGTTTATTCAAATGCAGTCTTTGTTTGAATCGAGGCTTCCCTGTTAATTGATGGACGCTTCCTTGCATGGCTCCAGAAACTTAGTGAAGTTGCTGGACTGTGCATCTGTGCACGATTTATTCCTGGTACATATATCAGCACTTGGGGGGCTTTTTAAGTGCATCAAAACGGCACATACAAACAAAAAACAAAACTCAAACCGGATCGGACAGGAACATAAAAGGCAAAACTATCCACAGACCACCAAATCAAACACAAAATTATGTTCAGCACTTGGTTATTATCTTCTCTGGAAGGCCAATCTTTAAATACCCTTAGATTAACCCTTCGAATGAAGAATGTAGATCAGCCGGATGCAAATTTCAGGAAAACTAAACACTGTAAATTTCAGGAAAGAGGCATCTTTCATCAATGGATAACGAATTTGAAGTCGAACAAGCCACCCAATGCTATACACCTGGTCGCATGAAATTAGAAGCATTTGCAGTAGTCAGTACAAATGGCTTGTAACCCATCTGGATTTCGGCCATGAAACTGCCTTGCAGCACACATTGACCAACATTTACGAACAGATTGCAGATGGCACTAACAATAATAACCTTAGCAGTGAAGATGAGGGTCATACGTAGGGTAACCTTAGGAAACACGATGCCGGCTCAAATAAATGAATTCAGAAACCGGAGCAATTTGTATGACTCAATGGAAGCTTTTAACCTTCTACTGAGTATGGACTGTTATCCTCTGCCCAAGACTTTTAAGAGGAATTACCACATCCAGTGACAGTATTTTCTCTTTAAGGCATGCAAAGTCCTCGCAAAGCTTTGCAAACTGTCTGAAAATATTTCGATGTTATGTAAGTAACCCTACAGCTGTTACCACAGGCTGCCATGATCACCATCAATATATAATAGATATCCACCTTGTCGCATTTTGCACCGGAGAATGGAGGTCCCCCATCGTGAGAGGAAAGGAAAAATTTCCCTCAGTATTTGGTTGTGGCAGCGTTTCAACAATTGGGGCGTTAAGGCAGACGGGGCTCAACCACTTGCAAACATAACTCCGCAAGTACTCACCCTCGTCTGTATAGACCATTAAATGCACAATAATGAAGTGTTCTTGCCTTAAGAATTTACGAGTTGTTTTTCGCAGATCTCGAAGTTCTTACGTAGACGAATTCATAACATCATTATCTTGGGGCAAACCTACAGTTTCCACGGTTGTGCGGTATGCGAAATATTAGACCTACCACTGAAAGGAAAGTGTACCCGTCCCACTACACCACCTTAATACAATTTCCTTTTTGGGCCTGTGAACAAAAGATTCGCACTCCTTCATCCCCATTGCCTGGACCTGATGTGTCTGAACCAAATCTTCTCATTTAACGGCTTGAAAATACTTTTTCCCCAATATTAACGGAGGTCACTATCTTACCGAGTCATCAGCAACCGTGCAATTTGCATATAATCATAAAAATCATACTATGTAATACGAAATCTCTCCATCAGGGAGGTGGCGATATAACTGTTTACCGGAAAGCCCAAAGGCTTGATTTCCAGCCGAAAGGAAATGCTTTGTCACCTGGGATTAATTGCTGTCAACGATTAGTAATAAATCGCAAGTCAACTAGTCGGTTACTGACATACCGCTTTCTATTAATCACGTTTCAAATATGCCACGATACTGCCATCAATCGCCGCACTGGTCAAATAAATCAATTGACACCTTAATACAACTACAATTGAAAGTATCAGTAAAACCCCCGGTGTGAGCACACGATACGAACATTTACAGTGCGATAATCCGCTAATAAGATGAGCCATACAAAAGATGTGGCTGTCAAATAAACTTAACAAAAAATGCATGGACAAAAACATCACCTTAATTGCCGTTCAACGACATGATTCATCAATAGTTACGTACACGATAAAGACATCTGCATCAGGTAAACTTGCAAGATAAACAGGAATAAACACCAGAACTTTAAACGGCACGATGCACCGTCAAAAACCAAAGCAGCGGGCGCAAAAAGTTGGGCCTATCTTGAGTAAAATCGTCCTTCTTCAAGTGGGGTCGGTTTCTCTAAGTTACTAACCAGAAAGCCAAAAGGCTTAGTGATTCCTTGCCAATGAAATTTAAAAAGCAATCTTCGAAGCACTAATCGCAAGGATAGCATATGAGTGAGCACTATTGAAACATATTTTAGCATTTGCCGATGACGTTCTTTCCCTAAACTCATGTCTTGAGATTACCCTTCTTGAGACAGTGTTTACAAGCTAAGTGTCACAAATACATACAGCACACATGGCATCACCATCGCATGGATTCCTCAAACTACGTCAGGGAATGAAAAGCTTTGTCTGATTTGATCTTTCTCAAATTCACATAGTAGGCCTACACCTATACCCATGCTGAAAAGTTTGTATGCTATACACCACAGAACTATGCCTAATGATGTCATGCAACAGGACTTATATTTCACACTACCAGTATTTTTGTAAGTACCGGCATGTACTGGTACCGATACATTACCACCGATCATAAGGTACCGAAGTATTGCCGAGAGCCGTACCCAACGGTACTGCAAAAATACTTTTTTAAAAATGCTACAATTGAATGAAATATAAATGAGATATATATATAAATACCCTATCCATTGGATAACTGCCTTGAGTTTTTATATTAAAGTATAATCATGTAACGTTCGTTAATCAGTTTTTACCATTCCAATCACAAATTTCACCTCGTAAATGTTAATTTTAATGTTATCCTACGTCGCTAATGAGTACACTTGTGATGTTCGTTTTAACTTGAAGGAGAATAAAGTTTGCAAAAACCCCTTTGTGTTGTATTTGTAACTCATCTAAGCTTAAAACTATTGTAGAAAATATTACTAACCAGTGAAGGATTACAACAGTATTTACGAAAAATTATATACATGAAAACATACAGCTTCGTCAAAATGAGCTTACAGCATAATGGTGCCGTAAGTATAGGCCTACACACTACTATGCATAGTATACAGTGCGCAGATATTTACTAACGTACTGGAAGCACAGCACGAAGTGACTGCTCGCCGGAAGGTGCGACTGAATGAAACATAATTCAGGTAAGTACATTTGCCACAAACCCCATTAGCAATATCATGGCACCCTTAAGTCCTTTCCTTTCACCTGGGTCTACACCATACCCAGAGAAAACTACCTGTTAAAAAAAAAATTATAACTTTGTCAATATACACTCCTCAGCCTTTATTTAACCACCAAAATAAAGCTTACAAAAAGTTCTGTGCAATGCCACCATTTTTGGGGGGGGGGTTACATGGAAAATTTTTCACAAAACATCAAAAAATAGTTGTTTACATTGAAAAAATACCCCAAAATGCCCAAAATTGCTAAATGTGACGTAATATTTTCAAAATTCGAGTTCAGGCACTTAGGAAAAGGTCACCCTACTCACTTTTTTTTTCTGAATACCTTAGAACCTAAAGAAACACCATGAGAGGTGATGAGATGCCAGGTATCGGGAATTTAGAGATATTTCAAGTATAATTTTTCAAAAATGCGTATTTTCGGTCAATTTTTTCCCAAAATACCCGACCCCCGAACAATTCGATTACTCAACAACGGAAAGTCCGATCAGTTTCATTCAAAGACTAAAATGGCTTTTGCAAATTCGCAATAAAACCATACCAAAAGATATGCATAAATGGCAAGGGTAGGGTGAGTTAGAGAGGTTCAAAGGTCCAAACATATTGTTTTCAAAAGTGCGTAAATTTTGACCCAAAACATGCATTTCTGACCCCAAAATCCCCTCCCAATATCAAACATTATAAGCCACAACACTCCTCCGACTTTTTCACTCACTAAAATGTCCATTTAGAGCTACCGTACAAAGCCCACGCAGCTCTATTTATAGATCCAAAGTTGTTTACGTTTCACTGTGCACTGAGCCACGGCGTTCTATGTAAAGGTCATATAGGTCAGTGTGTGTGTGTGAGTTCAGTGTGGGCTGTGTAGCAAGAGTAAATGGGCATATCTTCCTCATTTTTGGTCCAGTTTCCTCAAATTTCTTATCAAATGAAAGAGAAAAGGATGCCAAACAATCTCCTGCACCAAAAAATTCAAAATAATAGTGATCTGTATTTTTTCTACGGGTTTGGAGAAAATCTGTCTGTGAAATTCTGACGTCATCTAATTTGCATATTTGCATACATAATGGATAAGTTTACAAATATAAAATTTTTTTTTTCAAATTCCCCATCGTTGCTCTTTACAATGATATATAGGTTCTCACAGAGAATATTCTTCTAAATTAACCAAAAAATTCATGAAAATATTCCTCTAAAAGGGGTGAAATGGGGTTACAGGAAAAGAAGAGTTGGTGCTCCATTCCCTTCTACCATAGTACCACTATGGACACATGTCGGGCCAAGTCCAGGGTAACATATGGCGGAACCACTCCATGAATGTTGCCAATAAGGGTCACTGACACCCATGTACCAATATTCCATTTTCAATAGTACATAGTCGGGCCGAAGCCAACAGTCGGGAGAATGGCAGTGACAAACCAGAATGCAAAAATGCATTGAGGTTTCGATGATACATGTTCTATTCCAAATAATGCCATGATGTCCCATATCTTTCAGTCACTGGTCAAGTGCTATCTTAACATGTTGGAAAAATAATTTTAGGTTCATATTTGATCTTGGGAATTCTTGGGAAAATTTGCATTTTGACTTCTGGTGAACCCATGAGATGATCTTGGGAATTCTTAAAATTTTGCTTTTTGACCCCTGTGACCCCAGATGACCTTTGACCTCCACCAAAAACGAAAGCATTCATATTTTCACTACAACGCATCCGCTGAGTATGAAATCTATCCAAGCTTCCTACCTGGCGATATCGTACTAACAAGGTTTGCAGTGTCTGACCCCAGTGACCTCAGATGACCTCTGACCTCCACCAAAAAGTGATAGGTTCATCTTCTTACCAAAACGCATCCACATACCACATATGAAATCTATCCAAGCTTCCTATCTTGAGATATCATGTTAACAAGGTTTTCAGGGTTTGACCCCCAGTGACCCCAGATGACCTTTGACCTCCACCAAAAACAATAGGGTTCTTCCTCGTACCATAATGCATCTACATTCTAAGTATGAAATTCATCCAAGCTTCCTATCTTGAGATATCGTGTTAACAAGGTTTTCAGGTTTTGACCCCAGGTGACCCCAGATGACCTTTCACCTCCACCAAAAACAATAGGGTTCTTCCTCTTACCATAACATATCTACACACTAAGTATGAAATTCATCCAAGCTTCCTAACTTGAGATATCATGTTAACAAGGTTTTCAGTGTTTGACCCCTGATGACCCCAGATCACCTTTGACCTCCACCAAAACAATAGGGTTCTTCCTCTTCCCATAATGCATCTACATGCTAAGTATGAAATTCATCCAAGCTTCCTAACTTGAGATATCCTGCACACAAGGTTTTCAGGTTTTGACCCCAAATGACCTTTGACCTCCACCAAAAATGATAGGGTTCTTCCTCTTACCATAACACATCGACACACTACGTATGAAATTCATCCAAGCTTCCTACCTTGAGATATCGTGCACACAAGGTTTTCAGGTTTTGACCCCCAGTGACCCCAGATGACCTTTGACCTCCACCAAAAACAATAGGATCCTTCCTCTTACCATAACACATCTACACACTAAGTATGAAATTCATCTAAGCTTCCTAATTTGAGATATCATGCACACAAGGTTTTCAGGTTTTGACCCCCGGTGACCCCAGATGACCTTTGACCTCCACCAAAAATGATAGGGTTCTTCCTCTTACTATAACACATCTACACACTAAGTATGAAATTTATCCAAGCTTCCTACCTTGAGATATCGTGCACACAAGGTTTTCAGGTTTTGACCCCCAGTAACCCCAGATGACCTTTGACCTCCACCAAAAATGATAGGGTTCTTCCTCTTACCATAACACATCTACACACTAAGTATGAAATTCATTCAAGCTTCCTAACTTGAGATATCATGTTAACAAGGTTTTCAGGTTTTGACCCCAGGTGACCCCAGATGACCTTTGACCTCCACCAAAAACAATAGGGTTCTTCCTCTTACCATAACACATCTACACACTAAGTATGAAATTCATCCAAGCTTCCTATCTTGAGATACCATGTTAACAAGGTTTTCAGGTTTTGACCCCCGGTGACCCCAGATGACCTTTGACCTCCACCAAAAACAATAGGGTTCTTCCTCTTACCATAACACATCTACACACTAAGTATGAAATTCATCCAAGCTTCCTAACTTGAGATATCGTGCACACAAGGTTTTCAGGTTTTGACCCCAGGTGACCCCAGATGACCTTTGACCTCCACCAAAAACAATAGGGTTCTTCCTCTTACCATAACACATCTACACACTAAGTATGAAATTCATCCCAGCTTCCTAACTTGAGATATCGTGCACACAAGGTTTTCAGGTTTTGACCCCCGGTGACCCCAGATGACCTTTGACCTCCACCAAAAACGATAGGGTTCTTCCTCTTAATATGGGGCATCTATGTACCAAGTTTGAAAACTGTCGGGGTTTCTCTTCTTGAGATATCGCGCACACAAGCTAAGCGTCACAAACACACACACACACACATACATACACACATACATACACACATACGCCATCATGACCGCATAGGTTTCTCTTTCATCGAAACCAATAAAGCTATCTAACAATGCTCACATCTTTTTGTTCTTATTGTGAATCAAATTCGACCGAACTCTTAAATAAGAAGACTTAAAATATTGCTGCCAGATCCCGGCCGTAATCGTAACCAGTCTCTCAAAGAATGAACTATAAATAGAAATACTTGGAAGCCCACTGTATTGCCAGTCGTCCTTTTCAAGAGGTCTGTGCCGATATTACCGAGCTCCCCGTAACTGCAAAAGGTAACCGTTACGTTCTTGTCCTTATGGATCACTTTTCTAAATATGTCAATCTATACCCCATGCAAGATCAAAAAGCTGTTGGTTGGTTGGTTGGTTGGTTGGTTGGTTGGTTGGTTGGTTGGTTGGTTGGTTGGTTGGTTGGTTGGTTGGTTGGTTGGTTGGTTGGTTGGTTGGTTGGTTGGTTGGTTTGTTGGTTGGTTGGTTGGTTGGTTGGTTGGTTGGTTGGTTGGTTGGTTGGTTGGTTGGTTGGTTGGTTGGTTGGTTGGTTGGTTGGTTGGTTGGTTGGTTGGTTGGTTGGTTGGTTGGTTGGTTGGTTGGTTGGTTGGTTGGTTGGTTTGTTGGTTGGTTGGTTGGTTGGTTGTTTGGTTGGTTGGTTGGTTGGTTGGTTGGTTGGTTGGTTGGTTGGTTGGTTGGTTGGTTGGTTGGTTGGTTGGTTGGTTGGTTGGTTGGTTGGTTGGTTGGTTGGTTGGGTGGTTGGTTGGTTGGTTGGTTGGTTGGGTTAGTTAGTTGGTTAGGGTTAGTTAGTTGGTTAGGGTTAGTTAGTTGGTTAGGGTTAGTTAGTTGGTTAGGGTTAGTTAGTTAGTTAGTTAGTTAGTTAGTTAGTTAGTTAGTTAGTTAGTTAGTTAGTTAGTTAGATTGGATTTAACGACACATCAACACGAATGTGTTATGTAGTGTCAGCTAGATAGAACAGGCTAAAGGTAGGGTAAAACTAAAAGTAAAAAAGAATTAAAACATTGGGCAAAATCCTTGTCTTGACAAAAGCAAATGGGGAGGGGGGGGGGGTCATGTCAAAATTTCCTGTAAAGGCCACTTTCTTTGAGAAAATCCAAGATGAGAGTGGGGTCCGTGTGTTCAAACAATGTCTTCAGGTCTGGTACACTGTAATATTTCTGACGAATATGGGAGTATTCATAGCAGTCGACGAGAATGTGACTGACGGTGACATCGCAATCACAGGGGATACAATATGGTCTCTCTTCCCCGTGGAGCAAATAAGCATGTGTAAGGTAAGTGTGACCGATTCGTGCCCTAGTCAGTACGAAATCATCTCTCCGTTTTCTAGGGGTTCCATTATCCACAGACCCGACCGTTGGTTTGACCTGGTATAATTTGTTCTCTGGGAAAGAATCCCACAGTTCCTGCCATTTTGATTTTATATAGCCGTTGATGTTAGGACGGTAATCAGTGTGGGGTACGTGGAGGTTGGTAATGTCCATCTGTAGGGCTTCCTTAGCTAGCGTGTCTACCTTTTCATTTCCGTGTATGCCCACGTGATCTCGGAACCCACGCGAGCACAACCGACTTCTGCAGTCTCACCAAATGGAGTAAGCTTCCCGGAGAGCTATTACACAGGGGTGTTTTTGCTCATGGCCGTGAAAGAGCTAAAGGCCTGGATAGCGAGTCTGTGAACACAATGAAACTGGCGGTCGTGTGAGGTTTCGATCAGCTCGAATGCCATCTTAAGTGCCTGGAGTTCGGCAGTAAATATTGATGCATCATCGGTAGTCTGACTTGCAAAAAAAGTATCTTGGCTTGTCGCCTGCAGCTGCGACCCTGTTCGTACCTTGGAACCATCGGTATAGATGGCATGACAACGATGGTACATTTGTCTCAGTCATTAAAGCTGGCACGATACACCAGTTCATTTGTTGAGTTCTTTGGATACTTCCTCAAACTAAGGTCAATAAACTGGCTGGACTAATGTCCAGGGAGGAGTGATGCCAAAGGTCAGAACTGTGCTACGGAGTCGGGGTTTGTACACACCTGTGGTAAAGCTCCACCAACGCCGAATAAAATGGAGGGATAGCTGATGGTGTATTTCCCATATTAAGTAGATGTCACTAAATTTATTGGTTGAACGCCGTCTCAAAGGTCGGGTTTTGTCTATGACTCCTCAGTTTGAGGGCAAACTGGAGTGACAACTTTTTCCATCTTATATGGAGGGGTGGCCCAATCGTTCCAGCTTCGATGTAAAGGACTCAATTGGGGAGGTACGGAACGCATTCAACAGGCCAGATCTGATAAGGCCTTGGTTTTGTATGCGTCAGGAGTTTCCTGAGGTATGACTCACGTGCAGAGCTGTAAAAAACACAGCCATAATCAAGTTTGGACCTCACTAGGGATCTGTATAGTCAAGCAAAAACGGGGCGATCAGCGCCCCAGTCCATCTTTGAGGACGACCTTCAAACAGGTTTAGTGCTCCCTGACACTTCCGCCTGAGATGGTCGTAACGTGGGCTTTGAAGTTGAGCTAATTGTCGAGTATTAGGCCAAGGAACTTAGTCTGAGGAACAAACTGGGATGTGCGGCACCGTTCAAAAAGTCAAGTCTGGGTCGCAATGGGCACCTCTCCGGTTGCAAAGTGCCATGCAAACAGTTTTGGTTCGAGAAAAACGGATCCGTTTTTGTCAGCCCAACGCTTTAATATTGTCAGGCAATTTTGCATCAGTCTCTCTATAGATCTCATGTTCCGTGAGGAACAGGTAATAGAGAAGTCATCCACAAATAAAGACTTTTCAATCCCAGGGTTCACTCACATTGGCGATGCTATTTATTTTCATGATGAAAAAGAGCAACTGACATTTAGATGCTACCTTGGGGAACACCCATTTCCTGATTATGTACCTCTGATAACAAGCTCCCCACACGTACACGAAACACACGATCTTTCAGGAAGTCTTGAATGAAAAGCGGCATTCGGCCCCTCAGACCCGCACTGTGCAAGTCTTTCAGAATGCCGAACGATCGGAAGCCCAGGCAAGGTTTCACGAATCTTAATTGGATTACGCCATATCGTTGTGTTCTAAGTACTTCGAAAAAGTAACCATACTGTAAAAAATTGCTGGAAGAAGGAACGTCGAATTTGCGACGCTGATCAAGGTTAGTTCGTTGTTTTTTTTTTGTAGGCCTAGCCTACGGAATGATACACGAGGCTCAAGCCAAGCGGCACAGACTTACGTCATCACTCCCTGTTAACGTGTTATTGTTACTGTTAGGCTACGCTTAACTTAGCCTATACTAGTTAGGCCTAGCCTAAGTTACCGTGTACTCCTAGAACTAACGTTAGTACAAATAACTTTGAAGAAAAAACATTCGTACGGAAAAACTTCGCAAGTAAAGCTGTTGAAAATATAGCATTGGACAAAGTAAGAGTCTTTTACACAAGTCCTCTGCATCTTTTAAGGAAGTTTCACGTAGGCCTATTTCCAGTATTTGTACCATAATTCTACAACTTGGCTTCCCAAAAGTCAACTCAACTGTCTCAAAATCATTTCGAGATTATTCAAAAGGATATGTAATGAAAATAACATTTTTGGGGTTATCACAAGTATATTTCACTTCAGCATTAGCCTATATATAATATATATATATATATATATATATATATATATATATATATATATATATATATATATATATATATATATATATATATATATATATATATATATATATATATATATATATATATATATATATATATATATATATATATATATATTATATATAGCCTGAACCACTGTCTTCAACAATTGTCTTGGACCACAGTCTTACTGTAAACATAGCCTTGAACAACTGTCTTAAATATAGCTTTGAACCAGTGCCTTCAACAATTGTCTTGAACCACTGTCTTACTGTAAACATAGCCTTGAACCACTGTCTTCAACAATTGTCTTGAACCACAGTCTTACTGTAAACATAGCCTTGAACCACTGTCTTAAATACAGCCTTGAACCAGTGTCTTCAGCAATTGTCTTGAACCACTGTCTTAAACATAGCCATGAACTACTGTCTTCAACAATTGTCTTGAACCACAGTCTTAGTGTACAAATAGCCTTGAACCACTGTCTTAAACATAGCCTTGAACCACTGCCTTAAAACATAGCCTTGAGCCACTGTCTTCAACAATTGTCTTGAACCACTGTCTTAAACATAGCCTTGGAACCCCTGTCTTCAACAATTGTCTTGAACCACTTTCCTAAACATAGCCTTGAACCACTGTCTTAAACGTAGCCACAAACCACTGTCTTCAACAATTGTCTTGAACAACTGCCTTAACCATTGTGTTCAACCATCATTTTGAAAACTGTCTTAAGCCACTGTCTTCAAAACTTTCTTGAAGCATTGTCTTTGACCATTGTCTTGAAAAGCATCTTGGACCACTGTCTGATTTGTACACAACTGCATAGAACAATTATTTCCAAATTTTTTTTAAAGCATTGTTTGTCTGGACCTCCGCTTTACACACCAGTCTTCAACCATTGTCATGAAATCTGATTTGTAAACAACTGTTTGGAGCAATTATTCCAAGAACTTTTTAAAAGCATAGTCTTCAGTCACTAAACCTTAAAAAATTTTAAATAGAGCTATCATGTAGAATTTGTAAATAAAACCTCAAGAAACAATTCAGAACACAGACCTATATGAAAGAAAACTAAAATTGGCAAGTGTCAGATTTGATTATTTTTGATACACAACCACTGTGTAGTTTACAATTACGCAAATTTACCATTCACACTACCCTCTTCGTCGTTACAGAAGTTCCAGAAACTCACAAATCTTAATCAGTTTCAACTTGAGCCTTTACCATTATGAGCTTTTTCTCTTTGTGTTGATTTCCTTTCCGTTGCTCACTTCTACCTTTCACTTTGCTCTTAACAGATTTTAAGATTCAGTTTCAATCCACAATTGTTGATCATTTAAGTTGTTTGAAGAAACTGGTAAACCCTAATCTGATCCTTTTCTCTTGGGTATTTAAATTGATCTTCCTTTGTTTACATTACAAAAATTCAAAACTCTAAAATGCCAAAAACAAAAAAGAAAAGTTACCAGCAAAGGAAAAACATCATCAAAAACTCAGTTCAGTGCCTGAGACAAACCAAAGATGTTCTTTCCTCCAGCAAAGGTAACCAAGAACAAAATTCTCTAGGTAATAGTAGCCAAAATCAGTGCAATTCAGAAATATCTCTCATTAAAGAAGAGAACAACAATGTCCTTCACTTTTTTCCTGTTGATTTGACATGGGCAAATGCAGTTGCTGAAACGTTAGGTATAAACGACATTTCCCAGACAAATAGTAGCAAACGTTCTCATCACAGTAGTGCACCACTTACTGCTACTGTCCATGCCAGTCCGTCATCTGTTCATACCATTGAAGGTGATGGAAATTGTTTTTTTAGGTCTGTCATATTTGATCACAGGGTCGGAAGACCAACATCCCATTCTCAGACATTTCACAGTCAAAGCTATTCAGCAAAGTCATCTTTGTTGAAGGTCACAAACAGTAAAACAATACATTCAGAGTTCAGAAATGAACAATGTTAATATGTGGGCAACAGAGGTCGAAGTAATGGCT
This sequence comes from Holothuria leucospilota, assembly GCA_029531755.1. NCBI lineage: Eukaryota > Metazoa > Echinodermata > Holothuroidea > Aspidochirotida > Holothuriidae > Holothuria > Holothuria leucospilota. The sequence goes on along the minus strand of CM055961.1, from coordinate 20,900,719 downwards.
GCAGCTTCTCTTCTCCAAACTGATATTTACATTTTTGCAGTATCTGGTTATCAGTGGAAGTGGCTTAGGTATCCTGCAAGTGGTAAATTGAGTGCCAGAGTGAATCAGTCCAAAAGAGCAGTATATCTCATTAATGCAAACAGCAATCACTATGATGTAGTTCATTCTGTTGACAACTCATTAGATTCATGCATAACAAATTCATTGCCCAATCCTAAAACAACACTAGAGCTTGTACAAGAAGAATTACAACGACAGTGCTTATGGCAGCAGCAGAAAACTTCACAACATCAACTAGATGTATCTAAGATGTCTGCTACAAGTGCAAGCCGCATGAGAAAACTCAAGAGCAAGTAACAAAGACTACCAGACAAAAGAAAGATCAGAAAATTGCAAACGAATAAGAAATCTCAGATCAAGTGGCAACTATAAAAACAAAGAAAAGAAAAATAATGCAAAACGTATGAAGGCCATTAGATCCAAGGTTACATATTCACACAGAAAAACAAAAGAATAGGCAAAGGATGAAAAATATCAGAGCGAATGAAACATATGCTCAAAATGAAAAGCAAAGCAACGTAAAAAGAATGACGACCATCAGGGCAAATGAATCTTACTCACAAGATGAAAATCAACAAAACATGACAAGAATAAAGACATTTAGAGCAAACAAAATGTATGCCCAAAAAGAAAGAAAAAAACATAACTAGAATGAAGCTCATGAGAGACAATGAATCATACTTACAAAAGGAAAAACAACAAAACATGAAAAGAATGAAGACCATCAGGGCAAATAAAACATATAGACATAAAGAGTACAAAATGAATGCCACCCGTATTCAGATGAAACTCTCAAATGAATTACATAAAGTTACAGAGAGAAATGTCAACAAGAAACGTATGCAATTATTGCGTTCAAAGAGGAATTCAAACCAAAAAGAGAAATTACTAAACCGTCAGCGAATGCATCGACTCCGAACCAATAGAGAGTACACAAAGAAAGAATCTGCTGCTCGATCTACCAAGGTAGCTTCCAGACACACATCCTTCGAATTACTACAGCAACAGTTCTGGCAGAACATTTCAGTTGGTCCAGAATATATTTGTTATGTTTGTGAACAATTGTGGTATAAACATAGTGTTGTTTCAGCTCAATCTTCATACACAGAACAACAGTGCTCTTTGTCATCTGCATCCTCAACAGGTTGGATTTGTAGAACATGCAAACAATATGTTACCTCAGGACAAATCCCTCCATTCAGTAAAGCAAACAATACAATTATGGTAGACATTCCACATGAACTTGATCTACATTCGCTAGAAGAGAGATTAGTTGTTAATGTCCCTGCTGATATGACAAATACTGTTAGGGTATTACCTAAAAGAATGGATCACAGTGATACTATTCCTGTCAAATTTAAGAGAAAACTTTCCTTTGACCATTCAGTTCTCATTGAGAATGTGAGACCAAAGAAAGTATTTGATGCTGCAAAGTGGCTTGTTACTAACAGTCAACTCTACAAGGAAGAAGGTGTGACAGTTTTAGACACATGGTCTGAGACACTTCAAAACATGGGGCAAGAATGGAAAGAATTTGTTGACAATGAAAGCCTTATTGGTTGCCCACTCAGAGTTGATCAACAAGCAGATCTACCACCAGATCATGATAAAGAATTAGAGCCAGACTCAGATGATGAATGGACAGAAGTGACAAATGAGAATACTCAACCTACAGGTTCATTAGACACAATGCTTACCCCAGAGTTCACAATTGATGGAAGCCTTGCATACTGTTTTGCCCCAAGTGAAGGCAATCACCCATTAGGTCTTTTCCAAGATAAATATTCTGAGGAACTTGCCTTTCCTACCTGTTTTGAAATGAAAACAATGTGAAGGTTCATTACAGTGAGATTTGCAAATGGGAACTAAGACATAAAGATCGAAGATTTGCGAAATGTGTGCCTAATATCTTCTACAAAACAAAGAAATTACAAATCAATCACATACAGCAGAAAGTCATACTTAGTTTAAGAAAGAAGAAGTTAGAAGGAAGAAGATTCACTGCAAAGGACTTCAAAGACATTGAGAAGGTTAAGCAAATTCTCTCGCTAGATGAAGGGTTTAGAGTTTTCAGAACTTTAAGAGGGTCTCCACCTTACTGGGAAAACTCTAAAAAAGAGCTCTTTGCTATGATACGTCAGTTGGGAATCCCTACATGGTTTATGTCATTCTCTGCTGCAGAGACCAGATGGCTACATCTTTTAAGAATCCTAGGTAGAACTCTACACAACAGAGAATTTACTGATTTGGAAATCTTGAACATGACTTGGCAAGAAAAGTCTGACCTCATTCAAAGTGATCCAGTAACTTGCTCCAGACATTTTGATTACTCAGTCCATAGATTCATTAGTGATATAATGCAGAGTTCACACCATCCAGTTGGAGATATCATTGATTACTTTTACAGAGTAGAATTTCAACAACGTGGTTCTCCCCATATTCACATGTTGGCTTGGATAAAAGATGCACCTCAGTATGGAACTGACACAGACGAACAAGTGATTTCATTTGTGGACAAATATGTCACATGCAGTAAACCTCCTGCTAGTGTAAACCATTCAGTCAACCTTCAATCACACAGTCATGCTAAGACCTGCAGGAAAAAGAGACAAAGTGTTTGTAGATTTGGATTTCCACTTCCACCAATGCCAAGAACACTAATTCTTACACCAACCTCAGACAGTGCCCATGCAAATGAAAATGAGTCCCTTGCAGATAAATACAAACGTATAAAAGTTTATTTAGATGGACTAAAGCTGGCAGATGAAGTAACTACAACATTTGAACAGATGTTACAGACCCTTGACATGACAGAAGATCAGTACATGAAAGCCATTAGGTGGTCTCTTACATCTGACAAACTTTTTCTGAAAAGGTCACCTAGTGAAATCAGAGTGAATGCCTACAACACACTGTTACTAGAAACATGGAAGGCAAACATGGATATCCAATATGTTCTTGATGCCTATGCTTGTGCAATGTATATTGTATCCTACATAAGTAAAGGACAAAGAGGAATGAGTAACCTAATGCAGAGAGCAACAAAAGAAGCAAGAGATGGCAATCATGATATCAAACAACGTGTAAGGCACATAGGAAACAAGTTCTTGAATCATGTGGAACTAAGTGCTCAGGAGGCTGTTTATCTAGTACTGCAGATGTCATTGAGAAAAGCTACAAGGCAGTTTGTGTTTATCAATACCTCACCACCTGAAGATCGAACTGTGCTTCTTAAACCTTTGAAGGTTATCAGTGAACTTCCAGATGATTCCACAGATGTTGAATGCATGGGGTTGATCAAAAAATACACAGCTAGACCCAAAGTACTTGACAGTTATTGTCTGGCTGACTTTGCAGCCTGGTTTGATGTTTCAACAGATAAAAATGCAGACAATCAAACTAAAGACTCAGATCAAATAGAATGTGAAGATAGTCCCCCCATTACAGAAACAGAAACAAATGAAAATACTCTGTTGAGCAGGAGTGATGAAGATGAACACAAAGAGTGCTATACAGTGGGTGGCTTAACATTCAAGAAAAGAAACAAGGCAAAAATTATCAGGTATGTTCGCTTTCATAAGGGTTGTGATTCTGAAAAGTACTACAGAGAACAACTCATGCTGTTTGTACCATGGAGGAATGAAGCAGACATCCTTGATTCATTTGAAACTTATCAAGACAGGTATGCCACCCTAGAGATGATAATCAAAGACAAAGAAACTGATTACAATCACAACAGTAATGCAATTGACTGTGCTATTGAATCACTTGAAAATGCTGATGAAGAAATTCACAGCATGCAGATCAACAAGACAGAGTTGAAAAAAAATAAAACAGCAACACTAAGCAAGGATAATCATGAAGAGACATATGATATCGGGCAAGATCTTGGTATAGCGGTGAACAATGCCAATGTACAAGAGTTACTCAAGCCACGTATGCCAGACGTTGAGTATCATTCACTTGTTAATCTGTTGAACTCAAAACAAAAACAATTTTTCTATCATGTGGTTCATTGGTGTAAAACTAAACGTGAACCTTTGCACATATTCTTGACTGGTGGTGCTGGCGTTGGAAAATCGCAAGTGTTGAAAGCACTATACAATGCTTTGCTCAGATTCTACTCAACAGTTCCTGGTAATGATCCTGATGATACCCATATAATTCTCATGGCACCAACAGGTAAAGCAGCCTATGGCATCAAAGGCACCACAATCCATTCTGCTCTACAAATACCAGCTAACCAAGGGTAGGTAGCTTTTTACGTACGTAGAAACGGGCACGAAGAAACAAAGGAGAACCTAAACCCGACCGGACAAAAATACAAAGGTGAACTATTTACAGAATTCTGTACATTGCGCCAGCAAACAAAACCTCTGCGAAAACCATGTACAAAACTAGTTACATAGGACTATTTACAATCTCACTAGGCAAAACTATTTACATACCCATTTACATCAACAGAAGAGTGTTCAGGTTGAGTCTGTTCAATGCTTTTTTGTAACTTTGGGTGCTCCTTACGTGCTCCGGAACAAAACATCGGACGTGACATGAAACACAAGGACAACTATATACACCAGGCCAGCATTCATGTGGCCAACCCCCACTATTTACAGTATTAACAATGTGATGTGCTCTTTACATGCTTGTAGCCGGCGGACCTAATGTGGAACAAGCAAACTATTTACACTGAACTCCAAAAAACAACTTTGTGGCATGCATGGGCACACACACGAACGGAACAGAAACCCAAAAGAAAACCGGGACCGCACAAAGGAAAACCATTCACACTAATACTCTGACTGGGAGCGCTTATCTTTTTAATCCGTGGCTCGGTACGGGCGTCCCAGAGTGATTGGGGTGTTGCCCCTGTCTGATACCTGTCGCCCGAAGCCGACCTCTTTAGTGCAGCTCGGGCCCCGCCCCCTCACACAAATCAAACCAACCCTCCCCCGAAGGTGGATCCTTTGGAGGAGCTCTGAGGCACGCTCACCCGCCACTCCGACATCGCCGATTCTGGGACAGATCGAGGTCCTCCTCTAATTGCCATAATTTCAACCTGTCCGGTGCCCGCTGCCAACGAAGGGCGGACAGTCGCCTCAGAGTCCCAGTACCACACCCTCACAACCTGCTTAGAGGCAAGGAAGTCCTGCTCCACCTCCAGTGGCCGCCTCCTCTAATTCCTGTGTTGAATATTGTGGGCCCTGTTTTGCTAAGGGTTCAGGTGCAGACCCCACATCGGCAACTGCATGAGGCACAGTACGATGTGGGGCAGGAACCAAACACATGTCCCCTCCTCTCCCCCCAGATGTTGCACCGTACCTCGTTGGGACACTCTGCTGCCAATTGCCGTGCCCCAACTGCAAACATTTTTCCCACAACGACTGTTTGGGACACGACTTGGCTTCGTGCCCCTCCTCTCCACATCTAAACAGGTACGGGTCTGGCGAAAGTAACCTAATCTGGGCCTTGTAACCCCCTATGAAAGGAACGATGGAATTCCTCACCAGTATCCAATACGGGAACTGTCTCTTGCCATTAACATCCTTTCAACTCAACACGTATTATATTTTACACCACCCTACATTTCCAGAGACAGTTTCCGTATTGACATAACCCTCGCAACCAGGGGGCGCTGTCGCCTCGAACGGAAGGTAAAGCACCGTCACCGGGACACAGAGCCATCATATGGTGTGCAGTGGAGCCCTCTACCCCCTTCAGGCATGACACAAGCCCTTAAAACTGGCAGCATCAGACTTAAACTTAAGGTCGATACGTTTTTGCGGCCCTCAAGCGCTCTGCATCTCAATTCTCCAATTCGACACCATTTTCTTTTACCACAGTAACGCCTGTTGGGAGGGACACTCACCCCAGACGAAAACTCCAACTTAACAATTGTGCTATCCCGACCTCCGGGCATAGCAGCAGTTTGTGTGGCTCGAGGCCACGGAATGAAAAGAAAAAACTCTGACCAGGGTTGAAACACTACAAAGCATTAACAGCTGACAAGTTAAATTCATTACAAGCTAAATACTGCAAATTCAAAATCATTTTCATTGATGAGATCTCTATGGTTGGACATTGCATGCTCAGGTACATAGATCAAAGACTACAACAGATAATGGGTACAAAGTGTTTGGTGGTGTCAGCATAGTGGCAGTAGGTGATCTCTTTCAGGTTAAGCCAGTTAAAGATGGATGGATATTTAATGACTTAACTGAAGACTATGGCCCATTGGCAACAAATCTGTGGCAAAGTTATTTCAGTGCATATGAGCTAACTGAAATAATGAGACAAAAAGATGACCAAGCATTTGCACAGCTCCTTAATCGTCTCAGAGAAGGAAATCAAACAGCTGATGACTTGGCAACTCTTGAAGCAAGACAATTTTCTTCAGACAATGTACCAAAAGAAGCCACCCATCTTTTCCAGACAAATGATCAAGTGAATGCACATAACAACAAAATGTTTGACCTGCTTACCACGACTAAAGTTCAGATTCCAGCCATTGATGTAGTAACTGGTGATGTTAACAAAGCAGTCAAGAAAACAATACTTGACCACATACCTAAGAATCCAAACCTCACAATGGGCTTAATAGGTAACATGTCTCTTGCAGTTGGTCAAAGAGTTGATCTCTGTCTGAATGTTGAAGTTGATGATGGACTAATCAATGGTGCTTCAGGTATTGTCAAATGCATTCAAAACTCAGACAATGGTTTAATTCACACTATCTGGATCAAATTTGATGACCCAGACATAGTGTATATCATCTTGTCCATACACAAGATCAAAATTTTATCAACAGATTAAACTTCCATTCCATAGCCTATATAAACACTTGTATACGTCGACCCCAGGTTTCTATTCATGTAAGACTACAGTAAGAAATACAGGAGGAACCTTGTGTTGTAAAACATGGTTCAAAGTTTCTCAATACGACACATACTGTATGGAAGGTGGGTTGAACATTTTTAGGTTTGGTAGATACCAAGGGTGGTCAGTGGCATACCCAGGATTTTTTTTTACGTGTGATTGCCCACCTGGGGAGGGGTCTAACGAGAGGGGGACACCACCCCCTTTGAGAATTTTTGAAAAATTGGGTGTGGGTGTCCTCACGTGCAATCTAGTGCCATATGTGCTACCTTTCGAAGTAAAACCTGTGCTGAAAATTTATTTATACTGAAGAAAGTTAAAAAAAAAATGGCATCAGTGAGGGAGAGGGCATGGTCCCCTGTGTATGCCACTGAGAGTGGTGAATCACCACACTGACTGTGACACAACCACAGCTTCATGGTGAATTTTGAAGCAGTCATATGCAGTGGCTGCAATGTTCATACTAACTAGTTTATGGCACCAAAGTATTTTGTTGTTTAATATGTAGCCAACATAATAAAGCATACATTTAGCTGTAGTAACTGCTCTCTATATATTCAAAAGTCTGTTTCACTTCTTGAGAGGAGCCTAACCAGTGAAATTACTGTATATATTAATACAGGAATGTACACTCAGGCAAGGTGCATATCTTATGAATTCGTAAGACACATTGGAATTCAAATGTTGCTGAAAATAGCCAACTAGGGTGCATTTTATTCCTCACCCACCCCTCCCAAAATGTTTTATGGGATGTTTTTGGTTCACAGGGCAAGGTCTCAACAAGTTGCATCATACAAAGTCGCCTGTGCAATTTTAAAACTCACATGAAAGTTGTGGTTAGTGTAGAAATTGTGTGATCTCTCTGCCTTAAGTATGCAAACACAGTTTATAAATTTAATTTAATTATTTTTCTCTCTTTTTTCCTTTCTAAACCTAACCCTAAGTCTTGTGAAAATACACTATACCTCTGTACTTCTAGGGACCAGACTGGAAAAGTTTCCCAACTTACTTCTGGTCCCTCACCCCCACAGCTCTGTTAGTACTTACTTTGCTATGATCTCATTAATTTGCTCAGTTAACTACCATTTTATCACTATGTTAATATGTTGTTATGTTTATTGTGTAATATTTGTTTGATCACTGTAAATATTAATCAATCTCAAATTTTTGTCATGAGAAGGAAGGAAAGAAATAAAGTGAAACTAGTTCACCTTCAGCATTTTAAAATACCTTCTGAGACTTATTTGCAGGAACTTGTGCCCAAGAAGTTTCCAATTGGCAGGACTTTCATTTAAGTACTGGTAATTGTTCAGACCTTCAATGCAATAAAAAAGGGGATGGTGCCAAAAAATATCAAATACTGTAAGCACATGTAACCCTATTATTCCCCTGTACAACATTTAGTTTGGAGTCCCTTTTTTCGGTTTTAAGTTATGTGATTCCAAGTGTCATAGAACAGTTTTTTTTTTTTTTTTTCATTCAATTCCTTTTTATGCAGACACTTTTTGATGCCGAAGAAAGTGCAGTTCAGGGTGCAGCTCCGCAAGTTGGACCAGCTCCCACTGTCAGAGAATTGCTTGAGAAGAAAAGTGATACTTCATGTCAAAATTTGCCAGTTGACAGTGCACAGGTAATTAAATAATTAATCTAATTAATCTACTGTAAATGCATTATTTCATGTATTGCAGACAGAGTTTTGAAGATTGTGTGTATTTGCATGGGTCGGGAAGGCAATAAAGTATTTGATAGCATTTCAGCCCTGAAGGGCACTGTGGACTTGTGGACCCCCACTCCTTTCCACTTGCCTCCAACTTTAGTCTTCATTTGTGGAACTCAGTATGTATGAGCAGTGTGCTATCACCAATGTTGTATGGTACCTCTCAAAATTTCTGCTTGACCTTTGCTTTCCCATCCCTACCATGGTGGCCCCTAGGCTTGCTAGATGATGCTCAGCTTCATTTCTGTGTGTATTCTAAAGGTGCGTTTACTTGGCACGCGGAAGGCAGAAAAGTGAAATTGAGAAGGAGGACGCGGAACGCGGAAGGGTTCGGTGGGGCCAATAAACACACCACGCGGATTGTTCAGCGGTGGTACAGCCAATCAAATAATTCCAATGCTAGAAACTGAACCACGTGGTCGCTGTTCCGCGTGGGGAACGCATAAAGAATTTGACATTGAGAATTAGTTCCGCAATCCACAATCCACGTGTGATGGTTCCGCGATCCGCATTCTGTGTGCCAATAAATGGGTCATTGAAAAAAACAAAAGAGAATTCTTTCCGCGTTCCGCAGTGCGCGTGCCAAGTAAACACAGCTTGAATGGATATTTTAGGTATGGAAGTTGAGAGGGGGTGTGGAAAATAAAGCAGCCCCCCTCCCATTTCCCCTGCAAACATTTTAGACAACTTGAGTAGTGTCACTATGCTAGATGGTGCTCCAGTGATATTTCTTGAAGGTACAGTAAATATATGAAGGAATAAGTTTGATTCCTTATCCTCTCCTTTACTCCTTGTCACAGGCATCAGCTTTAACATTAATGGTCTGTCATTTCTGCCATCGCCCCACCTCAAAGTTCCTGGTATTTACAGCAGAAGTACCACCTACATGATACTGTATGGTTAACTCAATTTGTTGAATTCATTATTACAGGTAGAAGATACTTCTTCAACTGCACCTTCTCCAGATATAGGCACTGAGGATTTGCCTGAAACTCCATACTTATCAACAGCTCAAGGTGAATAACCTTCTTTTTTAAGAAATACATAGGACTCTTCAGTCAGATCCTTGTAAACTTAATGGAACATTTCAGAATATACTGTACATTTTATTTAACATGCTTAGCATCTTTTTTTCACTTTGGATGAAAAATTAGTGATAATGCCATGTAACGAGGAGTGTTAATTGGGATTTGTTGTGACTTACTCCTCCCAACACCCTCTAAAGAGAATAGTTCTTTCATATTAAATTATTTCAAAATGATTGCATATTGCAGCTAATATTTTGCAGTATCAAGTTGTCAAAACTTCTCAAGGCCTCTGCAATTGCTACAATGCCCCCCCCCCCCTCCCCCAAAGAAAAAAAAATGGTTCTTGCATTAATAGCGTTTTTCAAATGTTTCAACTGTACTTTGACTTATAAAGTATGACAGAAAAAGCGAGTTATATGCCAGGATATAATGTTAGGTAAAACAGTACCTGCTTTACTTTGTATTGGCTTTGCTGGATTTGTGCTTCCGAGTAAAAAGTAATGGCCCAATCTTAGAAAAATGTAGTCATGAGGTGATGCATGGCATTAGTTTAAAGGAATTCTAGCAAATGACTAGATCTGCTCATATCATAACATTGTTCAAGTCATGTTTTTCCATACAACTGCTGTAGATATGCATTTGTGATGATGGCGGCCCATTTTTCCAAGAGTGTTTGCAAAAATGTGCTGAACAGACACTGAATTAAATTAAACTGTGATGTCATTTTGTACAGGTACTCAAACTGACAGACACGATGTCGTTGAGATGTATATCCAGTGTGAGTTAGTGCCTCTCCCTCCACTAGAATTAAAGTCAAAACCTGCTAGTACCCTGGATGTCACAGAAGGCCAAGTTGAAAAAACACCTGAGCCAGCTGCAACTCCCCCACAGCACAGCTCTGAGACTTCCCCTACTAAGCACTTCTCCGAGGGTAGTTTTAGTGAAGAATCAAGCGGACCCAGTGGACCTAAACAGCCATCAAGTCCCATTTATGAGCCGTCATCACATTCTTCGGATGTCCACTCAGATGACCACCATGCATCCCCATCGTAAGAATTTCTTCATTTTCATGCTAATATAGAGTTTGTCTAGACCTGCACCATTTGGCTGCTTTTATTTTTGGCCAAAGAGAACCAATTTAGACCATTGCTTATTGTAAATGTTGTGAATCAGCATCAGATCTGTTGTGACTTGAACTGCCAGTAGTTCAGTTTCATCCGATGATTCTTCTGTTTTATGAGTTGGTCAGTTTGACTGTTTTTCATCTTATGTATATATTTGAAACATAAGGGGTATGTTGGAACAAATTTTGCACAAGCACCTTAGCAAAAGACCTGTCAACTGTAGTCAGTGGACATAGTGGCATACAGACAAGCAACATCTCCTTCCTGTTGTATGCATAGATTATTGATAATCTCATTGGAATATCTGGTATCTATTAGCAAGCTGTATTCCATTTTTGCTGTTAACAGGAAATCCACCCAGTCTGTAGGCAAAGGCCATTTCTTCCTTGTCATGGAGAGTTGTTTACTTCTGTTGTTCAAGTTCTGTGATCTCTGCATGGGACCTGTAGAAGCAGTTGTATGGAAGACAGTTGGAACATTCATCAGAATTAGGAAACAGTGCAGAGACTGTGGCAGCATTACCTTCTGGGACAGCCAGGAGTTTGTGAGCAGTATACCTGAGGGAAACCTAAAGCTCAGTGCTGGAATACTGTTTTCCGGTTCCAAGCCATCACAAGCTTTGCGCTTGTTCAACCACATCAAGTGTCCTGTTATAACTCTTCGCACTTTTACCAGGCACCAAACAAAGTGGCTTCATCCAGTGGTGAATCGACTGTGGAGTACAAAACAATCTGCAATGATGGAAGGGTTGAAAGAGATAGGTGTTGCGGTCAACTTAGGGGGCGATGGAAGAAGTGATAGTCCTGGTCATTCTGCGAAGTATGGTTCATACACCTTCATCGACTTGGACTGGAATATGGTCCTTCACCAGGAACTTGTTCAGGTTTGTTTTTTTTTGTTTTATTTTTGTTTGTTTGTTTGTTTGTTAACAAGCAATTCTAACACATGAAGAGGGCTTTTTATTTCTGTTGCACTCCTCCCTCACAGCCCATGTGTGGAGTGTACAATTTCTTTTTTTTTACATTGTTTGGACGTAAAGTTGGCAGACCTTTTACACCCCCAGATCAGGAGATTTTGTTACCACGCTTAATTTGCCAACTCTGTTGCAAAATTTCTTATGCAGATAATTCCATTACAGAGCAAATGTCATAAAAAAATGTGATTTGTAGCCAAAAAATCAGACTATGTGTTGTGTAGCTATAGAATGTATGTGAATGGCTTTATTCAAACACATACATACTGTGTGCTTATGTATTGCATGATAGTATGCAATTGTTTGTGTAGCCAACACAAGTAAATATAGTAAAGTGTAGGGTTGTTGCATTATGAAATTTTTGTTATCAATATTGCAAAAATTTTCCTTCAATACCCATATGATATCGTGATCCCGTTTGTGTTTACTAAGGCGCCATATGTCAAAAATTACAGTACATGGCATTGGCCCTGTCGGTGGGGCATCCCCAATGCCTGTGAAAGTTATGACAAAGACTGCCTCAAGTTTGTGAGAATGTTGTGTGCATGAATTTTCACGATATCATTTGGGCATTTTCACAAATGATATCGGGAGCAAAATTACATATCAACATTTTTGGCTAATATCGTCATATCATAACAACCCTAGTAAAGTGACATCAGTCATGGAAGAAGTATGGGAATTTGCAATTTGACTGATGTCACACATTCCTATTGATTAAGATCAGATGGCTTACTGTATGTATCAGAAATTCACCATCACATAATTTCTCCTTTTTCCAGAGCAATGAAGTCTCCAGCAGCAACGCAATGGAGTTAGAAGGCTTGAAACGGGGCCTACAGTTCCTCCGTCAGCAAGACCTTTCTATTAACTCACTTGTTACTGACAGACATAGATCAATAGCTAAATTCATGAGGGAAGAGCAAGAGGATGTTGACCACTACTACGATGTTTGGCATGTTGCAAAAGGTAGTTTTGAGTTTTAGAAAGTCAACTGCTTCCATGCCATCTTTTATTGTGGAGGGGGGGGGGGGGGGGACAGCACACGAGTAATGAATTTCATTGTACAGTATGTCAGAATTCAGAAGAAAGGGTGGATGTTAAAAATGTTATCACTTTCACTGATATTTCACAGGAACAAACTATTTTATACAGGAGTTGATTGTAAGTAATCATCTACAGTCTGTTCAATGTTTATTGATGTGAGAATTGTAATAATATTCCAGAATGATACCTGACAGAAGACTTTGTAAACACATTTCTATGGTGTTCTTATTTTTTCACTTTTACTTCGTCTCGATATCACAGGTGTTTCGAAGAAAATTGAAAAATTGGCGAGGAAAAAGTCTTGTGCAGATGCCAGTGGTTGGTCCAGAAGTGTCAGTAACCACCTGTACTGGGTTGCAGCCTCAACTCCAGATGGAAATGGGGACATGATGCTTGCCAAGTGGCTCTCGGTAGCCAACCACATACAAGACGTACATGAGCACGATTCACCACTGTTTCCAAAATGTCTGCATGGACCATTGGATGAGTCGGAAAGGAAAAAGAAGTGGCTTAAACCAAGTAAGTTTGTGTGTGCTCAGGTGGACAAAATAAGAATTACCTTTGGCAGTCTGAAGCATCACACTGCGGTATATACCCTTGCTCATTGCCAAACTATACATACTCTAAGGATGATAAGCCATGTCCCTTCCCCTTTCCTCCACCCCCCCCCCCGACCCGACCCGACCCCCCCCCCTCCCGGAAAAAAAAAAAAAATACTAAAAATTTTTTCTACTGATTGCACACAGTTTGTTTGACTATTTTTTTTTTTTTTATTTTGCTGTTGTAGGTACTGAAGTTTGCGAAAAAATGATGGATGTCATCTCAAACAAGATGCTACAAAAAGATGTGAAGCAGCTGTCCCCTGCCCACCAGACATCAAATGTGGAGGGATTTCACAGTGTTGTGATCCATTTTGCACCTAAGAGCACCCACTTCAGTTACAGAACAATGATCAGCAGGTAACCAATAAATTACTTTGTCAGCATCATTTTATTGCTTCTGTGTACTCCCATGCTCCCTTCCATTTCAGGTTAAAATTTCATGTTTCATCTGATACTTCAACAGTCCATAGTAAAATTATTGCATCATGTACTCTTTTGATAAATTTCATAATCAGTACCTTTTGAATTGTGTGGAGTCCGTTTTCTTTCAGTTATGTGTACTTATCTTTGCTGCACATTGACACACTCTTGATTCTCCTTCTTTAATTTTCCAGACTTCTGCTTGCTGCTTTACATTACAACGAAAATGCAAGCAGACCACAAGCCACAACGAAAGATGGACAACAGAGGTATAACCTGAAGTTCCCTAAATACAAGAAGGGTCAAGCCACAGTCAGCAGGGTTCTCAGTGATGCGACCTATGGTAAAGATGTTGATACTTTTCAGCTCCTCTAAGTGACACCCAGTTTTGAACCTCCTTATGTTTTAAATGTTGATGTAACCCACATCATACAATGTATTTTACTATTTTCTTTTCAGGATATGTTGACGAACTGATGGCATTAGTGATGGACCAGAGTAGGAAAGGGGCCAACCCACAGACTGGTTTTGGTGACGCTACTGTTCCTCCGCCACTGGCAAGTGCCTACTTCCACCCAGAGAAGGATGAAGCTGTTCAACAGCACCAAAGCCGGTTTAAGAAGACATAGTTCGATATCATGTTCAATTTATTTCTATGTATATGTATTGTCCCTGCATCACGTATCTTGATGATGGTAACATTCAGACCACAAAAAGTCCTTTCTTTTCTTATTTGAGTATGCATGATGTCATCATCATTGTGTATATAATTAGCTGAAACAAGTCATTTTTATATCCAAATTTTAACCATTAAAATACCTTCATTGCTGCATATTCTGTCAAATTGAACCAAAAAAACTTGTTCGTGTTATATCTTTAGATCTATGTTATCAGTTGAAGTGTGAATGGGTGAATTTTTGAAGGATTTCAGAACAAGATAAATTTGATTTGATTTAGTTCTGAAAATTTGGGATTTTACAGAAAGCAAGTAGTTGCAAGTAATAAAAGACCTATAACACTAGCTACCTGGCCATTCAGCTCCCGTTTTTTACAACATTATAATTAATATCTTGGGAAATTTCAACTTGAAATTTCAATGACATTTGTTTAAATCGGGCATTTTCAGTGACACTTGTTCATCGGGGACGGAGCACTGGATTCAGGGACTGTCCATGATGTCTGGTCACCTTAATTACCTACATAGTCTTACATTACGCATGGTGTACACATAAAATTAAAACTCAAATTGGGAGGTGTATATTCGAAATATTTGTAACAATTTGGAGTGTCTACCATTGTGCTATATGTAGCCTACACTGTTATGCATATAAGCAGTACATAGCACAGTGCACCAAACGACCAACTAAGCTTATATATCACAGCAACTGTGTGCCAGCATGAATTTCAGAAAGGTGGCATTGATCAAGCCACTCAGACACCAACAGGAGAGATGGAGATTGGGGCATGGTAGGGCATAGATGGTCCTCAGTAAATTACTTTGTGGGTACTGCAACCAGCATGGAAGGGAAAGTCTTTTAAGTTTTGAGGCAGTGTACCCACTTCACCCAAACCCACTGGAAGCATATCCATGGACTATGGCCAGTCTCACCTCAGGGAAGGAAGGGGGGTTAAGGAATTCAGTTTGGGCTCTTCTGCTGTAGTTGCTGACCTCTTTATGGGTAACCAAAACAATCACTTAGTTAGCCTACATGGCATATGTATCACTTCAGGACATCCTGGGAATAAGCTTTTTTAGGGAGTGCCAATTTGATTGACTGAGATGTATATGAGTAAACATTTTCACTAAGGGGACTGATCTATATTCCAACTTATCCATGTTCCGACACCACTCAGCTGCAGCAAGTCAAGAAGCCAGTGACCCAAGTGATGGTCAATGTCTGGGGAGCATTAGGATTAGCACCTGATCTCAATCTCACCCCCCCCCCCCCATAGGCCTGATTTGCCTTTGATGGTTACGAAGGCCGATATTGATAAGTCAATGAAGCCTCATCTGCAATACTGTAAGCTGTGTAGCACTGCATTTTCTTTTTTCAAGGAATACATTGAAGGAATAACCATGTTCGCAGCAGTCAGAGCAATAGGTGACAGCCAATAGACAAGGGCACTCATTTAGTTTAACATTTGATGGTCAGGAAGCCAGCTGGCTCATTAAGGACCCTATACCAGAGTAATTGCAACATACTATGTTTATATAATATGCCATCTTTTCACTACATAAAACATGATCTGCAACTTGCAAAGGCTCATTTTTAAAACCGTGCATGCATCCAATTTATTTTTTTTCACAATGTACCATATGATTATAAAAGTTCATTCGTTTCTAGATCTCTGAAACTGCAGGATTGAATTGACTATTGATATCCTTCTCACATGCGGCCTTAGTGTTAAGTAACTGCCAATGACATGTAAGCCTGAGCATGGTCCAGATTAAAACAAAGTGAAAAGGTGGTATAGGCTATATAGCCTTCAGATTTTATACCCCTTCCCTTTAAAGATTGCTCTCCTAAAAAGATGAAATATTGGAAGCCCCCCAGTACCTTCTTCTGTGGGCAGAGCATCCATTTCAGAGAATAATATCACAGGCCTCTTTATTGCTGGGTTTAATTGCCGATTGGTAAATACCAAAATTTCATTGATTCAAAAAGGGCTGGGAGATAGGAATAAATGGCCATTTTCCCCTTACATCAGCCATCTTTATAGCCAACACTGTATGAGCTGTTTTCCAGTGTACAGTAGTTCGTACTATATTTTCAAGCTTTAAATAGTGTTAACTTTTCTTTTTTTTTTTGTTTTTTTTTGGTGGGTATAGAAGTACTTTACCTGCAATAAAAGGAGGCAACAACACTACATGCATTATTGTATTCTCCTCTTCCTAGTTTATGTAAATCTTATGGTTCCTGCTGTCTCTTATTGGTTGAGATTGCAACTCTCAAAACGGTTGAACCAGGTTTAGGCATATATATGCCCTATTCAAGAGTGTTGTACTACCCAGTGCCAAAAAGATCAATGGAATCTAAGGGTCTCTTCATATAAGGTTTTTCACCCTGTGGGGGAAGTGATGGTCAACAGCTCGTCTCCTTGAGGAAGGCTCCCCACCCTCTTTGGCAGTCTGCTCAATTTCTTGTGGGGCCTTAATGAACATGATAAAATATGCAGTCCCCAAAAGCAACCAGTCACCCTGATGCTTTATCTCTTTCCATTCAACAGTGCAGGGTTTTCAATAGGAACCCAAAATTTGGGGTGCACTGTAGATTGTTGGTCAAGTTTCTTGTATAATTGCATTCCATATATCTAAATAGTACAAGCCCTTTCATCAAGAACCACTACCTGTATGGCACAGCCTATTTGTTATTGTCTTTGTTTTACAGTTGGTGACTCTCAGAAACAGGTTTACTTACAATGTTGTTGTTTGTTATTTGTGATAGGGGTCAATGTGCCAAGGGATGATACTGTTTCTTTTATGTGTGCCCCAATATTATTGCAAGTTTGGTGCACTATGTATGTCCACAATTTCAGATTTCCCAGAAAAACACTTTCAACTGGCAACTCAGCAAAGCATGTACTTTTATCAAGCAACATACCCTGCAGTGGAATGGTATAGGGAGCTTGCACCCATACAAAGGTCAACTGACAGAACCACATGCTGGAGGACAAACAAAACACGCGGACACTAGGTCACATAGTAAAGCAGTGTGGTGCATGACGCACTGTCCTCCAGAACAACTAGCACGTCCGCTGAATTTGACCTTTTGACCTTTGGTGCAAACTCCCTGTATATATTACAAAGGGTAACTTAGCAATTCATCCTCATCCTCTCCTTCTGGCAACCCTCCCCCACCCTGACAACATCCATTTCCACAATCTGTCAACCCTTTATGAGCCTCGGGTGACTTCACCCCCACTCCACATCATGAAAGGCTGGTCCTCTGGTCAGAAAAAGAATGGTTCCACCCTGCTGCTTGAAAAAAACCTCCAGTTTCATTGTCCTCCACAGGTCCAAATTTTGTCCGGGTGCTCGTCTCTGATCTGGCAGATGACACTGATCGCTGTCCTGGGGACTTCTCCCCTTTCGAAAAATTTTTGCTCACGAAAGGTGGGGGCTGGATGCAAAATGGTGCTACATTTGGCACTAAATTTGAATTGAATGATTCATGCGGGGGGGGGGGGGGGCAACATTAAGACCGGGTGCTGACGCAGGCTCTTCAGAGCTAGTGGAGAACACTGAGTTTACATGTAGGGAACTGGCTAATCATTATTGCTGTTTGCCTCCAGCATGTGCATTGTCATAGACAAAAGGAGGGGTGGCAAGGGAATGTCTGGATGCCTTGAGAACCTTACTTGATCTCCAGCAGGTTTCAGTCTGATACTAAAAATGGGAATACAATGAAGGGTATCTTAAATATGATCATGCATAGATGCACAATATGCTGAAATCAACTTCTGTATTAAAATACACAAAGCTGGTTCAGTGAGCACCCCTGGAACTGTCCTTGTAAGCCCTCTTTTACCAGATCCATGACTGAGCTTTGCTGACTAACATCAACAGAATTAGTACTAAACAAAAAAGATTTGAGATGGTAATTGACAGCCGCAATACACCTGCTACTATGCTCGTCAGTTATTTGGTGAAGATTATAATGGAATGTGAGCAGACACTTGTTGGATTATGGCTTTCTTCAGCCACACCCACTCAGTAGCAAAGTGTTATTGCATTGAAGAGGAGCCATGTAAGAATTTAATTGGGATTACTGATTTTTCACCTTTAACTCCTGAGAACAATTACACAACTAATGAATGTCGAACCAAAGAAATTATGTACCAACTTCAAAATTTATTGTTACTGTGACGGTCGAGTATGGAAACCAACAGCACAAATAAATATTACAATCTCGGTAATTTAAAACCCCTATAGCTTTCAGATGGAAAAGTGTCCCTAATCTTCTTCACTGCACATGCTGGAATAACCACTCTCACGTCTTTGCCTACATACTCCCAGCAGAATCTTACAATCTGGCGGTAGGCAACATGGCGGTATTTTCTGAAAAAAAAAAAAAAAAAAAATCCATGACAAATGGAAAAATAAATATTTTAAAAGTTTATATACATATTTATATGTAAAGAGAGACACAGCGACCCACTTTATATGAATGAGTCGGATCAACGCTATATTAAATAGTTGCATAGGGACCATCTAGTCTATTATATACACCTCTTACAATGCACTTTCCTTATGCCGAAATAGGATTTTTAATATCTTTAAAACTTAGCCTCAAGCATGATTCGAACCAGCGACCTCCCACACACACGGCAGATGCTCTAAAGAAAAGCACTGTGCTAGAGGTAAAATAGCCTATGGCCTCTCTCTCTATATTTTGTATCAAATACGATTAAAATATTTAATACTTCCCTACCTACTGTACACCCAAACCATATGTGTGTACTGGTCTCTATATACAGCTATTTGCCTCAAGAAAGATCAAAAATTTATGAAACTCATACAGCCTTCACTAGTTCACATGTCTAGCTTTTAGTTGGACTGGACCTACAGGTACTAGAGTAAGTCATGCAGTGGTAAAAGCCAGCCAGTGGTTTGACAGCTTGTATTTATGCAATAAAAGAATGCCACAGAAAAAAACGAACTACAGTATTTCTATGCATGTGTTTATATCTAAGAAATTGCCAAGGTTGAGTTTACCAACAGTGTCATAAGAAAGTAATACTTCCTCCCAATGTGCCAAGGTCCTTGGCACCTCTCAGAGTGAAATTCTTTCATTAGGTAGAGAATTCATCCATCCCCCTAAATCTTTCCCCCATGCCATCCATTCAGAACGTCACATTGGAGACGTGACCTAAATACATTACTACAGCTAGCAGTGGGTTTTAAGAGTTTGCACTCCCCAAGTTGCATTCTCTTCTCATGGTAGTAAAATACAGACTCTACTCAGAATTTGTTTGAAACTTACTCTGGTAATGAACCTTCCCGAGCATTTGCTCCATACTTCTGGCGGTAACCAAAGTATGCTGTCCTCAGGCTCCAGACATCAAGGCACACACCATGAAAGCCAGGGTGAGTTGTGATGCAGTCAGCATTTTCTTCTTCCATCCTATTCTGCACCTCTCTAACTTCACTGCAACATCTGCATTCTTTTGCAGTAGGCATGATGGTGCAATGCCCACAATGACACCTGAAAAAAGGTCAAAGGCCACAAAAGTTCTAAAATAAATTTGGCTACATAAAACATAGGAATCATATTCATTTGATGAACTAATTCTTTCGTCGGATATTCAAGCTTTTGATTTTAAATAACCTGGCCATGTCTCAGATTAGACAGAGTGTGGTTATTAATGTTAATTCTCTGATTTTATCAAGCCCTTGGGATTTAAAATTTTGTAGCTTTGGGAGAAACTGTTAGCAGTTGAACATCCCTGCTTATACCTGGTTGCGCACCCTGACCTGTTTGATATAAAGTATGTTGCACTGCAAATCTTGCCACCATTATTCTCATGCAGCACACTGCAACAACCTTTCCCCACCTAAGCCTCAGAATTAAATACTGTGGGCTATCCCTAAAGTTGCTGTCTGAGAAATGTATGTAGTCCTAGTGTGTTTGCTGATTTCAGTCCTCATTGCACACAATGCCAACAGCAAAGTTGATTAGATCAGGTGATTATGCCAAAGACAGTTTGGTACACATCTGCATGCACCACCAATCTCTACGAAAATGTTATGTTTTGTTTGGTCACATACACTTTACCTGTGTGGATGTGCATGTGGTAATTGAGACAACAGTACTCAAACTTGGAGAGGAATGAAAATGTTGACTGAGATTCAGAGTACTGGTACCACAGACCAAACCTAACCTAGTGCTGAAAGATGTAGGGCCATGAACTGAACCCCCTGTAAGATTCCTCTCATAAACCCTATGGTGACTGAATGTAGCAAAGTAGCTGCAATGGGCAGTCTCCCATGTTTTGGCAACTGCCTTTTATGACAGTTTGCAACTCTGCATCGTTTGTACCACTTTCGCTACTCACGACTACGTACAAAACATATGACGATAAGCACTGCGTACAGCACTTGTACAGTGAGACCAACTCACACTCACAGTGCCACAATTCCACCACCTTTTTGTTACAATCGATCGTTATTTCTACCAAAGGCCTAGGGGCTGGCATGTTCCAGATTAAAAAACTGTATCCCTCTGATAATGAGCATAATGTGATAAAAGCAACAGGGCACTTAGAGAACACAAGGTTTAAGTTAAAAATCATAAAAGTTTCGTGACTCGAAATGATTCAACACACCAGTCTAAGTTCTGCAATCGGCCGTCGCCATCGGGGTCTACGTCTCCCTCATCGCCGTCTGATTGCGAGTCCGAATCTTCGGCTTCTGGCTCGAACATATATGGTTGAATATCTTCTCCGCGTTCCACAACCTGTTCAAATGTTTCTTCTCCATCACTATCGTCGTCATTCTCTGATCCAGAGCTAGAACTACGCAATTCATGTTCGATTGAAATGTACGGTACGGCCATATTGTGAAGTGCAAGCTACGAACTGTATTTACAATATGCTGTACATACATATGTCGCGTATTGTGCACATAGTACATACAACATTACGTACACTGTATACAGTTCAATGGCTGACGAACAAGCTGCGCAGATACTGACAAGAATTGAAGTCTTCTGCGCCGCAACCTTATACGTCATCATTCTCATCTATATTCCGAACGTAGTCAGAAACAGTGTGATTTTTTTTGCTAATATCTAGGACATAAGGTGATGAAACTCACCGAGGCGTGCTAAATATTCCGTATAAAAGTTTCAAGCATCAATTCCTCGCGTGTATCAGGTACAATCGGAGTATAATGTCATCTTGCGAAGGATATTACTGGGTATCATTTCACTTTCACTTTTGGGGACCTTTTACTGTGTGGGAGTATGCTGCGCAGAAGTGTCAACTTTTTTAATCTTCTGCGCTGCAACACTGCACGTCATCAAAATGAATACGTAATGAGCATGCATTGAGGCTTGTTGTTAGACCCAGTGTATTTGACAGTTTGGTGTTATCACTATAAAGTACCCACAGAATATCGAAAGTGTTACATGGCTTGGAATTTTTGCATTGAATCATTTGGAGAAAAGTTGATTTTAGGTGTCCACAGACCTTTAATACCCTTTAAAATGGATCAAATCCCGCAACCATAAAAAAGGGGGGCGGGGGTAATTCGAACCAAAAAAAAAAGTAAATGATTATCAAAATTATGTGCACACTTTAACAACGGACTAAAGCATAAAATGCGGTTCAGAAAGTATTTTGTTTGTTAAAACGACACAAATCCTTTTAACCACTATAATAATTTACATTGGTTCATACTTAATATGAAAACCAAAGTATAATTGCGGCAAATTCCACAACCATTGAGTCAAAACCAAAAAGGATGAAAACTTAACATGACAAAAAAAAAAAAAAACTGAAATAGACCTAAGGTGCACTGGGCCTGTTAGCAAAGAAACCTTTCTAAAAGTAAGACCTGAATAGGTCAATGACTCTGAAAGATCTCATAACCACTGAACAAACCAGAAAGCCCAAGGGCTTAGTGATTCCGTGCCGAAAGGGGGTGCTTTGTTACGCCGCGGTTCATCCCTCAAATGTATACTTCTGCATTACATCATTTTTTATGATGTATTCACAATTGGACCCCTGCTGACTTCACATGACTTTTGAACCCCACCAAAACCTGAAAAACCAAAAATGAAAAAAAAAAAAAAAAAAAAAAAAAAAAATAAGGGGTCTCTATGTGCTTTAATTCTCCTCTCAACATGGCAAATTTAAATATATGTATATATAAAGAATGAAAAGTGTCAGTTATCCAAGCTTCCCAGCTCGAGATATTGTGTTTAACAAGCTTTGCAGGGTTTGACCCCTGGTGACCCGACATGACCTTTGACCCCCACCAAAAATAATAGGGTTCTTCCCTTCACCACAAGGCATCTACACATTGCTTTTTAAGTGCATCGAAACGGCACATACAAACAAAAAACAAAACTCAAACCGGATCGGACAGGAACATAAAGGCAAAACTATCCACACACCACCAAATCAAACAGAAAATTATGTTCATTACAACAATAGAACCACACACACACTGACAACCCAAACACCCCACAGACCAACCTCCCCCCGGCCACACTAAAAACAAAGACCACACACCGAAAACCACCACACACCCAAAACCACCACCACGCCCGAAGGCAACACCACGCCCGACGGCAACACCAAGCCCGAAGGCAACACCAAGCCCGAAGGCAACACCACGCCCGAAGGCAACACCACGCCCGAAGGCAACACCACGCCCGAAGGCAGCACCAAGCCCGAAGGCAACACCACGCCCGAAGGCAACACCACGCCCGAAGGCAACACCACGCCCGAAGGCAACACCACGCCCGAAGGCAACACCACGCCCGAAGGCAACACCACGCCCGAAGGCAACACCACGCCCGAAGGCAACACTACGCCCAAAGGCAACAGCACTTAAAAAGCACTGGGGCAAATACAGGTGCACCTTGCCCCGGAGGCAGTTGTGGCAAAGGGTAACCTCATTACTCCCACGT
Organism: Holothuria leucospilota; assembly: GCA_029531755.1. NCBI lineage: Eukaryota > Metazoa > Echinodermata > Holothuroidea > Aspidochirotida > Holothuriidae > Holothuria > Holothuria leucospilota. The sequence continues at coordinate 20,877,234 of CM055961.1, read as the reverse complement.
TTAAACAAACTCCACAACCGGATGCAGTTTAAAGTCCTACCCAGGACCTACACATTCAGTATAAAATTTATTCAAGCTTCCTTTCTTGAGATATGTTAACAAGGCTTGCAGGGTTTGATGCCCCCTGATTCCAGATGACCTCCAACAAAAATGGTAGAATTCTTTGCCTTACCATAACGCATCGACATACTAAGTAAGAAATTTATCCAAGCTTCCTACATCGAGATATGTTAACAAGGTTTTCAGAGTTTTACCCCTGGTGACCCTACATGACCTTTGACCTCCAGCAAAAACGATAGAATTCTTTGCCTTACCATAACACATCTACTATGTATGAAATTTATCCAAGCTTCCTAACTTAAGATAGTGCCAACAAGGTTTTCAGAGTTTGACCCCTGGTGACCTCAAATGACCTTTGACCTCCACCAAAAATAAAAACATTCTTCCTGTAAGCATAAGGCATCTACGTACTAAGTATGAAATTTATCCAAGCTTCCTACCTTGAGATATCATGTTAACAAGGTTTTCAGGGTTTGACCCCCGGTGACCCCAAATGACCTTTGACCTCCACCAAAAACAACGGTTCTTCCTCTCCTCAGAAGCCATCTACATACTAAAGATAAAATTCATCCAAGCTTTCTACCATGAGATATTGTGTTAACAAGGTTTTCAGAGTTTGACCCCCGTGACCCCAAATGACCTTTAACATCCACCAAAAACAATAGGGTTCTTCCTCTCACCATAAGGCATCTAGTTACTAAATATAAAATTCATCCAAGCTTTCTACCATGAGATATTGTGTTAAGGTTTTCACCCCCGGTGACCCCAAATGACCTTTGACCCCCACCAAAGCAATACAGTTCTTCCTCTCACCATAACACATTTACATACTAAGCATGAAATTCATCCAAGCTTTCTACCTTGGTTTTCAGACTTTGGCCAAGGAGCGCTGAACCTGTTGAAGGTCGTCTCAAAGATGGACTGGGGCGCTGATCGTCCCGTTTCGCTTCGACGTTACAGATCCCTTGTTAGGTCCAAACTTGATTATGGTTGTGTTGTTTATAGCTCTGCACGTGAGTCATACCTCAGGAAACTCCTCCCTATCCATAACCAAGGCCTTAAGATCTGCCTGGGAGCTTTCCGTACCTCCCCAATGCAGAGTCTTTACATCGAAGCGAACGAGCCACGCCTCCATATAAGATGGAAAAAAGTTGTCACTCCAGTTTGCCCTCAAACTGAGGAGTCATAGACAAAACCCAACCTTTGAGACGGCCTTCAACCATAAGTTTACTGACATATATATGAGGAAACCATCAGCTATCCCTCCATTTGCTATTCGCGTTGGTGGAGCTTTATCACAGGTGTGAACAAACCCCGACTCCGTAGCACAGCTCACGTTCTCAATCACTCCCCCCTGGAAGTTAGTCAAACCAGTTATTGACCTTAGTTTGAGACATTATCTAAAGAACTCAACCAATGAACTGGTGTGCCGTGCCAGCTTTAATGAACTGAGATATAAGTACCGTCGTTATCATGCAATCTATACCGATGGTTCCAAAGCCACGAACAGGGTGGCGGCTGCAGCAACATGCCGAGATGCATTCTTACAAGTCAGACTGCCGGATGATGCATCAATATTTACCGCTGAACTCAAGATGGCATTCGAGCTGATCGAGGCCTCGCACGACCGCCAGTTCATTGTGTTCACAGACTCACTGTCCAGCCTTTTAGCTCTTCAAGGCCATGAGCAAAAACACCCTAGTGTATTAGCTCTTCGTGTAACGTACTCCAATTTGGTAAGACTGCAGAAATCACTTGTGCTCGCGTGGGTTCCGAGCCACGTGGGCATACACGGAAATGAAAAGGTAGACACGCTAGCTTAGGAAGCCCTACAGATGGACATTACCAACCTCCAAGTACCCCACACTGATCATCGTCCTAACATCAACGGCTATATAAAATCAAAATGGCAAGAACTGTGGGATTCTTTCCCTGAGAACAAATTATACCAGGTCAAACCAACGGTCGGGACTGTGGGTAATGCGGCCCCCAGAGAACGGAGGGATGATTTGGTATTGACTAGAGCACGAATCGGTCACACTTACCTAACCCATGCTTGTTTGCTCCACGGGGAAGAGAGACCATATTGTATCGCCTGTGATTGCGATGTCACCGTCAGTGACATTCTCGTCGACTGCTATGAGTACTCCCATATTCGTCAGAAGTATTAAACTGCCAGACCTGAAGACATTGTTTGAGCACGTGGATCCCGTTCTCATTTTGGACTTTCTCAAAGAAAGTAACCTTTACAGGAAGTTTTGACATGACTCCCGCATTTACTTTTGTCTAGACATTTTAGGATTTTCCCCAATGTTTTTCTTTTTTAGTTTTACCTTTTTCATCTAGCTAACACTACATAACACATTTGTGTTGATGTGTCGTTAAATCCCATCTAACTAACTAACAAATTCAGACTTTGGCCCCTGGTGACCCCAGATGACCTTTGACCCCCACCAAAAACAATAGGGTTCTTCCTCTCAATATGGGGCAGCTATGTACCAAGTTTGAGAACTGTCAGTTTCCCTTCTTGAGATATCGTGTTAACGAGCAAAGTGTCACAAACACATACCCTGTGCTATTTACGTGTTGTTGCCTTCGGTCGTGTTTTTTTTTTTTTTTTTCTTCTTCTTCTTCTTTTTAAGTACGTAGAAACGTACGTGTTGTCGCCTTCGGGCGTGAGGTTGCCGTTGGGCGTGGGGTCGCCTTCGGGCGAGAAGTTGCCTTCGGAGGTGTTATTGCCTTCGGGCGTGGTGTTGCCCTCGGGCGTGTTGTGTTGCCTTCGGACGTTTGTTGTTGTCTTCGGGTGTGTGTTGCTGCCTTCTGTGCTTTTTAAGTGCATCAAAACGGCACATACAAACAAAAAAAAACAAAAACTCAAACCAGAGTGCTGCCTTCTGGCGTGTTGTTTTCCTGTTTGTAAATAGTCTTTTGTGGTGGGTGGGCTGGGGGTGTCGTATATGTTGGCCACAGAAATTTTGTTTTGCTAGCTTAGTGTAAGGTAGGTTTGTCAATGATTGTGCGTGGTTCGTGGTTGTGTTCTTGCCGGTCCGGATTTGGTTCTTTCTGTTTGATGCTCTTAAAAAGCAACGAGCAAAGTGTCACAAACACATACACGCACATACATACACACATACGCCATCATGAATGCATAGATACCTTTGCCTTTGGCAGGGAATCAAAAATGGCATTTAAGCCGGATCAAATCTTGCAACGAAAAAAATCATCCGAACCAAAACAAAAAGGAAATGTTTATCCAAATTATGTGCACACTTTCATCAACGGACTAAAGCATAAAATGCGGTTCAGAATTATTTTGTTTGTATGTTTAAACTAAAGAGATCCTTTTAACCGCTACAATAATTTACACTGAATCATATTTAATGTGAAAACAAAAAAAACTTAGTATAATTGCGACAAATCCCACAACCACCGAGTCAAAACCAAAAACGATAACTTTCTTAATCAGGCAAAAAACTGAAATAGACCTAAGGTGCACGGGCCTGTTAGGATAAAAAGTCTTTCTAAAAGTCTGAGGTTACCCTTTGCCACAACTGCCTCCTGGGCACCCTTGAGCAAGGTGTACCTGTATTTGCCCAGTTCAGTTTGGGTTCCCGAAGGGAGTGGACGTTCCCGACCTCCCGCCGGGCTCGTACGATCTCTTCGGGAGTTTTGTTTTTGTTACATGTTAATAGTTGTATAAACTGTAAACAGTGAATGAATGTGGCATGTGGACCCCCTCCCGTGTCCCTCTGAGCTGTGGTTGCCTTCGGGCGTGTTGTTGCCTTTGGGCGTGTGTTGTTTTGGCCTTGTGTTGCTCTGATCTTTGACGGTTTGTTAGCGGTAACAAAGACTTTCGTTTCCTTTGCTGGGTGTGGATGGTGAGAGATTGTTGGCGATTCTGTGTATGGTTGTCGGTTGCGTTTTCCTCTGGTCCGGTTTGGGTTCTTTTGTTTCTCAGTGCCTGTTTCTATGTACTTAAAAAGTTCCTCCTAAGATTAGCTTTTGTAAATAATGGTAATTTTGTCGAAATCGTATGTAAACAACATCGTAAAATTGTCTTAAAAATGTTTCAGGAAAGAATTTTTTCAAACGCTGTATTGTGATCTAGACTGAGAAAACCCTTTTCCAGGAAAGTATCGATTAATTCCTCATTAGATGCCATAAGGCACCCATTGTGCTGGCATTGACTCGGGAGGTCAACCTCACACCCATAGCAGTGTTCGGTGCAAAGTTTCTTGATATCAGTTAATTATGGTATCTTCAGCACGCTGACGGAGAATTCATTTTCTCTGTATCAGTCCTTTTTCATATTGGATTTGCTCTTTTTAAATAACGGTTGTTAGGTAACAAACGTCGTGGCAAATGTTTTTCACGATCATCGGTGCCCTGCTTGGGTCTGTTAGACAGGGAACTGGGCATCCAAAGGTGTCTCCTTATCGTTGGCCTCAAACCAAGCTTCGACTAAAGTGTTGTTTCCTGCCTGCGAAATAGTTAAGAAAATAAATGCAGCTCAAGTTGTGCTTTTTAAGTGCAACGAAACGGCACATAGAAACGAAAACAAAAACTGAAACCGGATCGGGCAGAAATATAAATGCAAACTATTTACAAACAAGTAAATCAAACAGAAAATTATGTTCATTACAGTAATAGAACTATATGTACAGATATTTACATACACATATATACATATACACATATATACATATTTACAACATATTTACAACTAAGTACCTCACAAGCCACATATGTACAAACACAGTCCTATTAACAAATTACAAATTACAGCTCAAGTTTCCCTCTCTGTACAATGTGATCTCACTCACTCACTCACTCACTTAAAGATGGTATCTCTCCGTCGTCGTCGTCGCCGTGGTACAACTTTTGTATGGCAGCATCGATTGACTCGAACAAAGTTTGCAGCCCTTCCCATTGAAATAAAGTCAAATGAATGCCTTTACCTGTGGGGTAAAGTTGGCCGCCAACTCGGTACTGGACATGACCGCGAAAGCTAACGTACGAAATTCTCTTGTACAAACAGAAGCTTATTAGTTGTCTTCCTACAATATTCTGTAACTTTTCATCGCTATATTCAGGTGGCAGGTGTTGGGGTCCACTTGTTTCGTAAGTATTGTGATTGTAAATAGTCCTACGTAATTGGCTTGGGTTCTGGGTGGTTTTGTACATAGCTATCACAGAAATTTTGTTTGCCAGCGCAATGTACAGAATTATGTCAATAGTTCACAGTTGTGTTTTTGTCCAGTCAGGTTTGAGTTCTCCTTTGTTTCTTCGTGCCCGTTAATACGTAAGTAAAAAGCACTTTTTATCGCTATATTCAGGTTGAAGAGATAGTGGCGTGTTTTGTCCTAATGGTTTATTGTCTTTACAAGATGATATCAAATTGTTTATTTGCGGCACAAGTGACTGCGCATTTTCCGATTCAGATACAGTTAGGTTGAGTCCTTTTAAACCTGCGTGCCAGTGATCGCTTCCTGGATCTTGATAAAAGTCCCTCAAACAGACGAATATAGTGTTTTTGAATGATTTAATGGATACTTTTCTGTTTCCTTCTACCGCAAAAAGTAGTTGGTTTACTCATCACCCCAACATTTGTATCCTTTTCAGGCTCCAAGGGGGATACGTTTATGGAAGATGCTTTTGACGAACAGACTTCAGTCAATTCCACTGAGTCTTCTCGTCTGGACTTCTTGGAGTAGGAAGCACAGATTTGTGTGCTGCTTTTGATATCTTGCAAACACTTTCATCAAACGGTACCCCATTCTGCCTTCTATACTCGTTCAGGTTCGTTTTAATAGTTGTCACTGGAGTAGCCATCGTAAGTTTTTGAACAAGGAGATGGGGTAGTTTAAATTGAATAAGCTTTTCTATAACGTCAGAAAATACAGAAGGAGCAGCACACAGTTGTAAATGTAGAAATGTAGAGTCAAAATTTCAAATTTCAAGCAGAGAACTGGAATAGTGATGTGCACACCTCGAAATCTCAGAGTAGAATGGATGTCGAACTTGCTTTTTCCGAGACCGCCGGTTGTCCATTACCATATACGTAAGACTGTATGGTAGGAGTCATTTCCTTTTGAAATTTATTACTTTTGTTACAATGATGCATCTTTTACTCTTCTATGAACGACAAACCATTATCCTCAACTCTTTATCATGACATGACCAGCTCAAATATCGTTCGTTTTCAGAAGTTTTCTTTTTATATTTATTATTTGGTACAAAGATACATCTTCACTCTTCCATAAACACCTGACCATTACCACTCAACTCATTATCATGACATGCCCAGCTCAGATAACGTTCGTTTTGCTACGTTTTCTCTTTAAATTTACAAAGATAGACTTCACTCTTCCATGAACAACTAACCACTACATCCAACTCTTTATCACTTGTAATCTTCAGAATATCTTTTCCCTTTGTATTTCTTTAAATTTATTACTTTTACTTAAATATACCGGTACTTTCCTGAATAATGAAACAATACATATACAGACAAAACGCACGCAGAAAACAAGCTCAAACTTGTTTTCTGTTATACCGTCTCATTACTATTCAGTGATCTATAGGGCCTCATTAATAGCCATGACTCATGAATATTTAAATTGTGTGTTATATCACCCGTCATTCGTCTCACTTGGTACTGACTAGGGCTCACATCGGTCACACTTACCTAACCCACGCTTACTTGCTCCACGGGGATGAGAGACCATATTGTTTCCCCAGTGACTGTGCTGTCACCGTCAGTCACATTCTCGTTGACTGCTATGAATACTCCCATATTCGTCAGAAGTATTACACTGTGCCAAACCTGAAGACGTTGTTGGAGCACACAGATCCTTCGCGTATTATGGGCTTTCTCAAAGAAAGTAACCTTTTACATGAAATTTTGACGACTCCCACATTGGCTTTTGTTTAGATATCTTAGTAGAATTTTGCCAATCCTTTTTCTTTTTAGGTGATTTCACCTCACCATTGCCCCATTTTTTTTTTTATCTAGCTGACACTATATAACACATTCGTCTTGGTGTGTCGTTAAACACTAACTAATTCTACTCACATGGCATTTTAAGGTGAATAAAATTGGAGTGTCTAAAAGTTCAGAACTAATAACAATTCCAACCATATCATGTCCGGACATCCCATCAGTTAGCCTCTCAATTACTTGTTGTGTTATTTTCCCTAAAATAATAGGGGAAGTATTAGCATTTAACGTATCTAAATTCTTAAATTTAACATAATGGTCGCTAGAGGTAGCGTTATACTTCTTTTTTTTTTTTTAAATTTTTCTACTACTTTATGAATGTTAAAAAAGTTGCTTACATTGTTCAGATCGACTTCATCGTCGGCACCATATTCATCATTATTCCGAAAACTGGAATACCCTGTAGAATTACTTGAACGTTTCTGTCCTCTCGAAAGACCCCACGTAGATGCCCCCACGTCCTGGGTAGGACGTTAAACTGCATCCGGTTGTGGAGCTTGTTAAAGCGTGGGGATAATGAGGTTACCCTTTGCCACAGCTGCCTCCGGGTCACCCTTGGGCAAGGTGCGCCTGTATTTTTTGGCCCAGTTTGGTTCAGTCTGAGTTCCCGGGGAGAGTGGACGTCCCTGATCCCCTGCCGGGCTCGTTCGGTCTCTTCGGGAAGTTTTGTCTGCGTTACATGTAAATAGTTGTGCATAGTGTAAATAGACTGTAAATAGGGATTTAAATGTAACGATTGGCCCCCGTCTCCCCTTGTGCTTGTGGTTGCCTTTGGGCGTGTTAGGTGCCGTTGGGCGTGTTTCTTGCCTTTGGGTGTGTTTTTTCGAGCTTTTGTTATTGGTCGTTTGTTTTAGGAGCTGGAGTGTCCTCGATGGTCGAAGGGTTCATCTGGTATTCTTTGCGGTGATAGTGGTTTGGGGGGGGGGGGGGGGCTTTTTAAGTACATCGAAAAGGCACATACAAACAAAAAACAAAACTCAAACCGGATCGGACAGGAACATAAAGGCAAAACTATCCATACACCACCAAATCAAACAGAAAATTATGTTCATTAGAAGAATAGAACCACACACACACACTGACAACCCAAACACCCCACAGACCAACCTCCCCCCGGCCACACTAAAAACAAAGACCACACACCCAAAGACAACACCACGCCGGACGGCAACACCAAGCCCGAAGGCAACACCACGCCCGAAGGCAACACCAAGCCCGAAGGCAACACCACGCCCGAAGGCAACACCACGCCCGTAGGCAACACCACGCCCGAAGGCACCACTAAGCCCGAAGGCAACACCACGCCCGAAGGCACCACCACGCCCGAAGGCAACACTAAGCCCGAAGGCAACACTAAGCCCGAAGGCAACACCACGCCCGAAGGCAACACAACGCCCGAAGGCAACACTACGCCCAAAGGCAACAGCACTTAAAAAGCACCGGGGCAAATACAGGTGCACCTTGCCCAAGGGTGCCCCGGAGGCAGTTGTGGCAAAGGGTAACCTCATTACTCCCACGTTTAAACAAACTCCACAACCGGATGCAGTTTAAAGTCCTACCCAGGACTTTGGTAGTGGTTTTGTTTTGTTTTGTTTGTGACGGTGTTGTTGGCGTTTGGTTTATTTCGTTGTTGGCCACATGTGGTTATCCTTTCGCCGGTCTGGCCGTGTCCGTTTTTAGCACGTAAAAAGACAACTATATACACCAGGCCTGGGTAGGACTGTAAACTGCATCCGGTTGTGGAGCTTGTTTGAGCGTTTGGATAATGAGGTTACCCTTTGCCACAACTGCCTCCGGGGCACCCTTGGGCAAGGTGCGCCTGTATTTGCCCAGTTCAGTTAGGGTTCTCGAAGAGATTAGACGTTCTCGATCCCCTGCCGGGCTCGTTCGATCTCTTTGGGAAGTTTTGTTTTCGTTACGTGTAGATAGTTGTATATACTGTAAGTAAACTGTAAATAGTGATTTTAATGTAACAAGTGGACCCCCCCCCCATGTCCCCCTGCGTTGTGGTTGCCTTGAGGCGTGGTGTTGCCTTCGGGTGTGTTTGTTGCCTTTGGGCGTGTGTTGTTTTGAGATTGTGTTGTTGGGTCGTTGGTGGTGGGTGTGGTGGTGGTTTCTGTTGGTGGTAACAGACTCCAAGAAGACGTACCGGAGCTGGAGTGTCCTCGCTGGTCGAGGGATTCGGTCTGGTGTTCTGGGCGATTTTGGTGGTTTGTGTTGTTGGTGTTCGGTTTTTTGGTTGTTGGCCATATGTAGTGATCCTTTCGCCGGCCTGGCCGTGTCCGTTTTTAGCACGTAAAAAGCACCCCACGTAGATGCACCTTCGTTGGTCCTGCCAACGTATTCCCTTCTGGGTGGATCAGGCGATGTTTGGTTCGAGTCCACAGGGAGCGGTATGGGTAAATTTGTGTGACCGATGCGAGCCCATGTAAGACCTAAATCCTCTCCATTTTCTGGGGGCACCATGTCCTCCAGTTCTGACTGTTGGTTTATCTTAGTATAATTTGTTTTCGGGAAGGGAATCCCCCAGTTTTTGCCATTTCGATTTTACAAAGCCATTGATCTTAGGACTGTAATCAGTGTGAGGCATGTAGAGACTGGTGACGGCCATCTGTAGGGCTTCTTTAGGAAGTGCATCGGCTTTTTCATTTTCTTGTATGCCCACGTGCCTGGGGACCCATAAGAGCGACGCCATGGGCTGGCGGAAAGCAAATCATCACCGATCAGCCCTTCATTTTCGGCAGCCGTGACCTGTTCTTCGGGTAGCTCTGACGACTCTCTGAACATGATTTCCACCATATCTGAGAAGCAGAACGAGTTCGGCATATTTGTTTTCTAGATGACACTTTATAACACAATAGTGCTGGTGTGTCGTAAAATCCCATCTAACTATATCTTGTTACACACACACACTTTTACACATCTCTATTATCTCTACCTCTAACACCCCCCCCCCCCCCATGCATTTACACCCAACGACTCGTTTACCTTATATACAACGACAACGACCATCTAACACTTTCTTCTTTCCCCGCATAGTAAACTTTAATGTGGCTTCTACTACATACGCACCCGCTCTCACGCACATTCACACAAATATATAATATATATTACCAATCGGTAATTTCGAATGAAATAGCCATTTTAATCAATCAATGGCCATTTGAATCAATTAAAAAGTGAATCTGATCCTACTCAACCCTTTCGATACAAACTTGGATTGGCCCCTAATTTCCATCTAAGGAAGTGAGGGAGCAATATTCTATACTTTAAAATAATCTTACCATTGTCATTTGGTTGGGCCCCACTCAGAGTAACCGGTGAGCCTCCCGTTGCAAGCCAGCACATGCGTTGGAACAATATTTCTTGATGTTCTCCGCTTAAATCTTGATGGCTTGATAAAATTTGGTCAAGTTCCTCGAACGATGATGCGGTCTGAATTTTACTAGTCAAGGAGTCTATTTTAGTTACAACCTCGGAGTGAAAACAAAGTTGAGGAAGTGAGTGTTGGGTCTTCTAAGTGTGAATTGTCAATGACACGTAGACGATTTATTTGAGCACTGGCCTCGTAAAGTAACACATGCCTACACTTGGACTACTTCGGCTGGAGTTAGTTAGATGGGACTTAACGACACATCGACACTAATGTGTTATGTAGTGTCATCTAGATAAAAACGGTAAAACTAAAAAGTAAAAACGTTGGGGAAAATCTTTAAATGTCTAGACAAAAGCAAATGCGGCAGTCATGTCGGCTGGAATACAGATGTAAGTGTCTAAGGAGTACGCCCCCTTTTTAGTGGTTTTTAACTCAAAAAAAAGTATTTTGTACTTGCTTAAAATTGTTTCTGATTTTATTTATTAGTTTTATTTATTTAATTTCCAAATTTTTTCCTTGGTTGTATTTAAATCTGTCTAAAGTAAACTTTACAATGGTAAACTAGCTCCAAATTTCGCTCTTGAAGGGTCCTCTGTATGGTCTCGTCTTCTTCTACGTACCCTTCTGCCCATTCCCTTAGGTGCAGCATGAAGTTATCGTGAAACCGAAGGGCGTGAAAGTTTATTTCCTCCTCTTCCTCCATGTCCTCAAACTCTTCGGACAAATACCCAGAGTGAATCTCTCTCTCCTCAATCAATCTTATACAGTACAAGTCTAAGCTTAGTTACTGTTTGCACCACGTTTCTTCTCTCGAAATTTTGAACAAATTCAGTCTTTCTCTGAACTTCTTTCTGCAAGGCTTGTTTAAGTTGTTGGAAATAAGATTCCTTCATTTTTTGCTTCTGGTGTTCAAGTTGAATACGGGTTAAAAATTTTGCGCGTGCGTAGTAGTGTGATGAAACAAAATTGAGGAAACACGCTACCATCGTTCTTACTATTTATTTTCTCCAACTGATTGCCATTTTTTCTTTTTAGAAAGAACAAAAATCGACGCTGTCAGTTCTTACACTTGTCAATCACCTTAATCTTTCTTTGGTAGACAAGGACAGCTTTTAAGCTACCAGCCCACTTTTTGAACAGACGATTAATTTTCCCGTTTATAAGAACAAAGAGTTGATGGGAGGAGGCACTTTTCATTTAACTTATCTTTTACTTTTGAAGTTTTTCAAGATGACGCTGGCGCAGACTCGAATGTTATATGTTCAGTCCAGGTCTTCGACGAGAGCAGACGTGTTTTCGTCGAGCTCTCGTCGTTTTGCCGTGCTCAACTTGTATCACTGTGTGATAGCTATACTATTTATTGCAATTGTGCTTAAAACCTTATAGCGTGCTTCATCCTAAATTTTGTCCTTTGTAAACCCTGGTCAGATTTTTTTTCTTTTCATTCCGTGGCCTCGAGCCACACAAACTGCTGCTATGCCCGGAGGTCGGGATAGCACAATTGTTAAGTTGGAGTTTTCGTCTGGGGTGAGTGTCCCTCCCCCACAGGCGTTTACTGTGTTAAAAGACAATGGTGTCGAAATTGGAGACATTGAGATGTTGCAGGCGCTTGAGGCCCGCAACACGTATCACCTTAAGTTTAAGTCTGATGCTGCCCGTGTTGAGGGTGTGTCATGCCTGAAGGGGGTAGAGGGGCTCACTGTCACCCCATACGATGGCTCTGTGGCGGTGACGGTGCTTTACCTTCCCTTCGAGGTCGATCAGCGCCTGGTTGTGCTTTTTAAGTGCATCGAAACGGCACATACAAACAAAAACAGAAACTCAAACCGGATCGGACAGGAACATAAAGGCAAAACTATCCACACACCACCAAATCAAACAGAAAATTATGTTCATTACAACAATAGAACCACACACACACACTGACAACCCATTGCCCCATAAACCAACCTCCCCCCGGCCACCCTAAACCAATATTACTACATACCGCCAACGAAAGACAGCACCAGACCAAACCACCACCCAACAACAACCAAAAAGACCAAAACACCAGACCAAGCAATCATCACAAACTGCCCCAAGAGGCCACGAGGGGTCCGGGGCGGGGTCCACCTGCCACGAGGGGTCCGGGGTGGAGTCAACTTGCTATATTTACAGTATGTACACTATATACACTATTTACACAAAAACAAAAAACTGAACAACACTGGGCCAAAAATACAGGCGCACCTTGCCCAAGGGTGTCCCGGAGGCAGCGCCTGGTTGCGAGGGTTCTTAGTCTCTGAAATGCGGTGGTGTAAATATACTGCGGGTGAGTTGAAAGGTATATTTAATGGCAAGAGACAGTTCCGTATGGAACTGGTGAGGGACATTCCATCGTTCCTCTTCATAGTGGGTTCCAAGGCCCACATATTAGGTACTTTTGCCAGCCCCGTACCTGTTTTAGATGTGGAGAGGAGGGGCACGAAGCCAAGTCGTGTCCCAACAGACGTTGTGGGAAATGTTTGCAGTTGGGGCACGGCAAGGCAGAGTGTCCCAACGGGGTACGGTGCAACCTCTGTGGGGAGGAGGGACATGTGTTTGGTTCCCGTCCCACATCGTACTCTGCTCATGTCAGTGCCGATGTGGGGTCGGCACCTGGACCCTCGCAAACAGGCCCACAATATTCAACCCAGGAATTAGAGGAGCGGCACTTGAGGTGGAGCAGGACTTTCTTGCCTCTAAGCAGTGTGAGGGGGATACTGGGACTCCTGAGGCAGACTGTCCGCCATCGTTGGCAGCGGCACCCGGACAGGTTGAAATAATGACATTAGAGGAGGACCTCGATCTGTCCTCAGACTCGGCGATGTCGGGTGGCGGGGAGCGTGCCTCAGAGCCTCCTCCAAAGGATCCACCTTCGGGGGAGGGTTGGTTTGATTTGTGTGAGGGGGAGGGGCCAGAGTCTGCACTAAAGAGGTCGGCTTCGGGCGAAGTATCAGACAGGGGAACCCATCACTCTGGGACGCCCGTACCGAGCCCACGGATTAAAAAGATAAGGTCCCAGTCAGAGTATTTAGTGTGAATGGTTTTGCCTTTGTGTCCCCGTTTTCGTTTGGGGTTTCTGTTCTGTTTGTGTCTGTGCCCATGCATGCCACAAAGTTTTTTTGGTAGTTCAGTCTAAATAGGTTTGCTTTGTTCCACATTAGGTCCGCCCGGCTACAAGCATGTAAAGAGCACATCACATTGTTAATACTGTAAATAGTGGGGGTTGGCCACATGAATGCTGGCCTGGTGTATGAAGTTGTCCTTGTGTTTCATGTCACGTCCGGTGTTTTGTTCCGGAGCACGTAAGGAGCACCCAAAGTTACAAACCAGAAAGCCAAAAGGCTTAGTGATTCCTTGCCATATGGACATACTGCAAAAAAAAAAAAAAAAATGAATCACCCACATGACAAGCATGAGATCCCTTACAGGTATCCTACTTGAGATATCATGTTAATAAGGTCAAAAGCTTCTGAAATCTTGTGACCCAAAATGACCTACATGCTAAATATGAACAATCCATAGACCAAGTATGAGATCCCCCATAGTTATCCTCCTTAAAATATGTTTCCTAGGTTTTGACCTTTTGTTACCTCGAATGACCTTTGACCTGCATGAAAAACAGTAGGGATCATCTGTTCAATTCAAAAAATCCACCTGTCAAGTGTGAGATCCCTCACAGTTATCCTTCTTGAGATATCGTATTTACATGGTTTTCAACTTTAGACCTCTGGTGACCCCACATGACCTTTGACCTCCGCCAAAAATAATAAGGATCATCTACTAAATATGGGCAATCCACATAGTTAGTATGAGATCCCTCACAGTTACTCTTCATGAGATAGTGTTTACAACATTTTGACCTCTGGTGACCCCAAATGACCTTTGACCGCCACCAAAAACAATGAGGGATCATCTGCTCAATATGGACAATCCACATGGTGAGTATGAGATCCCTCACACGTAGCCTTCTGGAGATATCATGTTTACAAGGTTTTGATGTTTTAACCTCTGATGACCCCAAATGACCTTTGACCTCCATCCAAAAAGAATAGAGATTATCTACTCAATATGGGCAATCCACATGCTAAATATGTGATCCTTCACAGTTACCCTTCTTGAGATATCATGTTTACAAGGTTTTGATCTTTTGACCACTAGGGATCCCAAATGACCTTTGACCTCCACCAAAAACAATGGGGGATCATCTGATCAATACAGAGAATCCACATGGTAAGTATGAGATCCCTCACACGTATCCTTCTGGAGATATCGTGTTTACAAGGTTTTGACGTTTTGACCTCTGATGACCCCAAATGACCTTTGACCTCCACCAAAAATAATAGCAATTATCTTCTCAATATGGGCAATCCAAATGCTAAGTATGAGATTGCTCACAGTTATCCTCCTTGAAAAATAGTGTTTACAATGTTTTGACCTTTTGACCACTGGTGACCCCAAATGACCTTTGACCTCCACCAAAAATAATAGGGATCATCTACTCAATATGGACAATCCACATGCTAAGTATGAGCTCAGTCAATTCAGGGTTCCCACAGGTCCTTGAAAGTCCTTGAAATCCTTGAAAAATATTGTAGTCCTTGAAAGTCCTGGAAATTCCCTTAAATTTGGATATTTTCCAAAAAGTCCTTGAACAAGAAAAAGTCCTTGAAAAGTCCTTGAAAACTCCAGCAGTTAGGCAAACTTTTGTCACTACCTGATACCCAAAACTTATTAATATTTCATTATTTGTAAGTTGGGTAAAGGTTACATTAAATTTGAAGTGGCTGTTAGGCCTACAGTATCTCACCAATAGATTTCCAGAAACTACAGCAGATTCAGCCAATTGATTCAGATTTTGTCATAATATAGTGTCTGGCACCCAAAACGTATTCTCATTATTTCAAAGTTTGGGTGAAGATTAAACTTTGTACTGGTTAAGCTGGCATTATACCATGCCAATCACCAACCAACCTTTAATAAACAACAACAAATTTAACATTTTGAATTATAATAATTTAAAATTTATTGTTGTTCATAAAAGGTTGCTTGGGGATTGACATGGCAGTCAGTTAATGTGGGGTTAATTGACTAGATTGTTTAGGAAAACATGTCCAAATTATCAATACTGGTTCAGAACTTCACATTACTTTGAAGGCTTCTGCCCAACCAAATTTTAGTGCTAATCTAATATGAATAACATAACATTTGTGATGAGTCCTACATTCAACAGTGTATGGAATAAATGCTGATTGGTTTTCATTGGTGTGACAGTTTGAATGTTTCATTCATCATATTGAGCTTGTTCCATTCATTTCAGCATTCTGGCTAACCTCATTGCATGGAATGCCCACTCTTTCAAATCTTGTAATATTTGTGCTATCACACTACCCCTCATTGTATAAGTATTATCTTATGCAATTTTGACTGAAATACCTTTATTAATTTTTCAAGTAGACGAATGAGACCATAGAATATGAATTCCAAAAACAAGTGTTACTTTCACAAACAGTGGATAGAAAAGCCAGAGTACTCTTCTTGGCTAGTGGAAGTTCAAGAGGATCCACATAAAGCAAGATGCAAACTGTGTCGAAAACATTTGATATTTCCTCAATGGGTCAGTCAGCACTCAAGAGCCATATGAAGGGAAAACTTCATCAGTCAGTATGTGGAGACTACTCTAGACAGACAGCTGCGGGGTCAGTCATCACAAACTTTTTCACTTCACGAAGTACCTCCAGTTCAGTGGACCCTGAAACAGGTTCTTCATGCACTACAGAAAATTCTCAGGCTTCAGGTTCAGTCACAGCTGGTAGGTCTGTGGACACCTATGTTGTTGGAGATGACATTTTGAAGGCTGAGGTCCTGTGGGCCATAAAGGTGGTGATGAACCACTACTCTTTCAATTCTTGCCAAAATGTCAGCAAATTATTCACAAGTATGTTTCCAGACAGTCAAATTGCAAAGACGTCAGTTTTGTGGAGCTACCAAATGTGCTTACATGATCTGCTTTGGTCTTCAACCATATTTTCATGATCTTCTTGTGGATAAGATCAGAAATACAGAGTGCTACTCTATTTCTTTTGATGAATGTATGAACAACATATCACAAAATGAGCAGATGGACTTCATTGTGCGCTACTGGGACAGCGATATTGACCAAGTAGCCGTCAGGTATTTTGGATCTGAATTCCTTGGACATGCCACTGCTGTAGACCTGCTAAAGCACTTCAAGGCAGGCCTAACAAAGCTGGATCCAAAATGCCTACTACAGGTTTCCATGGATGGACCGAATGTCAATCTGAAGTTTTATCGGGACCTAGAGAATGAACGCAAGACCGAAGAACTACCTGGTATGCTAAACATTGGAAGCTGTGGTCTACATATTGTGCATGGCAGCCTGCAAAAAGGAGTGACTGCATCAGGATGGAATCTGGCAAGTCTGTTGAGAGCACTTTGGCAACTATTCCATGATACTCCTGCAAGACGAGAGGACTTTTTTTCAGATCACAGGCAGCTCGATCTTCCCTCTACAATTTTGTCCCCACAGATGGGTTGAGGATGCAAAGGTTGCAGAGCGTGCCCTCCTGATGTGGCCTAATGTGAAGAAGTTTGTGGCTTCTTTCAAGGACCCCAAGAAAACACCTAGTGCAGCCTGCTTTTCAACAATTAAGGCAGCATGTGCTGACCCACTCACCACAGCCAAGCTGGAATTCTTTATCTCCATTGCCAAACAACTCCAACCTTTCCTGACTAGATTCCAGACAGATGCACCTGTGATCCCATTCCTAGGTCCTAATCTGAGGGATCTACTAGTGGGTCTCATGAACAGGTTTCTCAAGAAAGAACTTCTAGAGAAGGCTGACACCTATCAGAAACTTGCAGCTTTAGATCCCCAGGAGAAGAAAAACCAGGTTTTCCCCAAGAATGTTGACATAGGCTTTGCAGCCAAAGAGTCCCTGAAGACAGCCACCAACAAGAAAGTTATTAGTGACCTCCAAAACCTAGCCTTCAAGGCTGATTGCATGTCTCTCCTGGCAGCAACAACTGCCAAGCTTCTTGAGCGAAGTCCTCTCAAGTACTCCTTGCTTCGATACCTTGAATCACTTTGCCCCCAGACAATAGTGAACACATCAGTCGATCCAGCTGTGAAGTTTGAAAAGCTCTTACACATCCTCATGAATGGCAGGTGGCGGTCAGCTGAAGAGTGTGATAATCTTTTGTCACAGTATAAAACATTCGCAGCAGAAATGAAGCAGGAGAATGCTGCAGAGTTCAGACAGTTCACCATTGACAGCAAAGAGAGACTGGACACATTCTTTGGTAAATACCTGAAAAACACAAAATTTGCTAAACTATGGGATGTGTTTAAACTTTTGCTCACCCTATCCCATGGCCAAGCATCAGTGGAGAGGGGTTACTCAGTTAACAAAGACATGCTGGTGGAGAACATGCAAGAGAAGACACTGGTTGCATTACGGACTGTGTATGATAGCATTGCAACAACTGGTCAGGGGGGGGGGGGGGGGCTTTTTAAGTGCATCGAAACGGCACATACAAACAAAAAACAAAACTCAAACCGGTCAAAAAGCAACTGGTCAGGACTTCACAGAGGTACCATTTACTCCCAGAATGAAGAGGAACATCAAAGCTGCCAGAATGAGGTATAACCAATACCTAGATGATCAAAGGAAAGCAAAAGGTGAAAATGAGAAGGCAAAGAAACGAAAGGCAGTCCAGGATGAACTGCATGATAGGCAGAAAAAGAAGAAACTGATTGAGAGTGCCATCGACATCATGAAAAAGGAGGCAGATGACCTTGCACAAAAAGCAGAGAGGAGGCATGACTTCAGTCTTCTAACCAAGTCTAATGCATTCAGAAGGAAAGTTACTGAAAAGGCACAAGAAAGCAAGAGGCTGCAAATTGAAATGGATGAACTGAAGGAAAAGCTTAAGAACATTGAATAGTGAGCATCTACACTAACAGTTTTGTACAACCTTTGTTTACAGTACTTAGTTCTGGTCATACTCATATTTATTAAGTATTACACTGTGCCAGAACTGAAGACATTGTTTGAGCATGTAGACCCCTCTCTCATTTTGGACTTTCTCAGGGAAAGTGACCTTTAAGGAAAGTTTTGACATGACTCCCGCGTTTGCTTTTGTCTAGACATTTTAGGATTTTCCCCCAACGTTTTTACTTTTTATTTTTACCATTTTTATCTAGATGACACTACATAACACATTAGTGTTGATGTGTCGTTAAGTCCCATCTAACTAACTAACTAACATATTTATTAATATGGGAACCCTGAGTCATAGTTACCCTTCTTGAGATATCGTGTTTACAAGCAAAGTGTCACACACACACACACACACACATACATACATACACACACATACACACACACACACACACACACACGACATCACCATCGCATAGATTCCTTCTGCCTTTGGCAAGGAATCAAAAAGCATTGAACAGACTCAACCTGAACACTCTTCTGTTGATGTAAATGGGTATGTAAATAGTTTTGCCTAGTGAGATTGTAAATAGTCCTATGTAACTAGTTTGGGTTCGGGGTGGTTTTGTACATAGTTATCGCAGAAATTTTGTTTGCTAGCGCAATGTACAGAATTCTGTAAATAGTTCACCTTTGTATTTTTGTCCGGTCAGGTTTAAGTTCTCCTTTGTTTCTTCGTGCCCGTTTCTACGTACGTAAAAAGCTAGCTATGTTATTAGCCGAAAGCATTGAACTCAACCATAGGTGGTCAAACAACGTTCCCTTTTACTTTTTCTTGAAGTAAAAGACGGAAGTGAACCGCAAGACAAAGACGGATAAAAACGTCCTGGGTAGGACGTTAAACTGCATCCGGTTGTGGAGCTTGTTAAAGCGTGGGGATAATGAGGTTACCCTTTGCCACAACTGCCTCCGGGACACCCTTGGGCAAGGTGCGCCTGTATTTTTGGCCCAGTTTTGTTCAGTTTTTTTGTTTTTGTGTAAATAGTGTATATAGTGTACATACTGTAAATATAGCAAGTTGACTCCACCCCGGACCCCTCGTGGCAGGTGGACCCCGCCCCGGACCCCTCGTGGCAGTTTGTGATGATTGTTTGGTCTGGTGTTTTGGTTTTTTGGTTGTTGTTGGGTGGTGGTGGTTTGGTCTGGTGTTGTCTTTAGTTGGCGGTATGTAGTAATATTGGTTAAGGGTGGCCGGGGGGAGGTTGGTTTGTGGGGTATTGGGTTGTCAGTGTGTGTGTGGTTCTATTGTTGTAATGAACACATTTTCTGTTTGATTTGGTGGTGTGTGGATAGTTTTGCCTTTATGTTCCTGTCCGATCCGGTTTGAGTTTTTGTTTTTTGTTTGTATGTGCCGTTTCGATGCACTTAAAAAGCACCAAAGACGGATTAGACACGATACGATACAATAGTATGTGGGGGGGGGGGGGGGTGGGGGGGGGGGGGGGTGGGGGGGGGGTGGGGTGGGGGGGGGGGGGGGTGGGGGGGGGGGGGGGTGGGGGGGGGGGGGGGTGGGGGGGGGGGGGGGTGGGGGGGGGGGGGGGTGGGAGGGGGGGGGGGGGGGGGGGGGGGGGGGTGGGGGGGGGGGGGGGTGGGGGGGGGGGGGGGGGGGGGGGTGGGGTGTGGGTGGGTGGGCGTGCTGGGGGGGGGTTGGGGTGGGGGGGGGGGGGGTGGGGTTGGGGGGGGGGGGTGGGGGGGGGGGGGGGTCGGGGGGGGGGGGGGTGGGGGGGGGGGGGGGTGGGGGCGGGGGGGGGTGGCGGCTGGGGGGGGTTGGGGGGGGGGGTGGGGGGTGGGGGGGGGTGAGGGGGGGGGGGGGGGGGGGGGCGGGGTGGGTGGGGGGGGGGGCGTTGTGGGGGGGTTCGTGTGGGCGGGGGGTGTGGGTGGGGGGGGGGGTGGCGGGGGGTCGGTGGGGGGGGGTGGGGGGGCGGCGGGGGGGGGGGGGTGTGAAGCGGGAGAGTGTGCCACATGTGTTCTGGCTTTGTGGCACTCCTCTGGGAGTGGTTTCAGGTCCTGGCTGATCGCCTCACGTTTCGCAACACCTGGGTCTTTCTGTTTGACAAGTGTCCGTTTCTATGCACTTAAAAAGCACACATGCCATCGATCGCCGCGTAAGATCATTAGAGTCCTGGGAAGGACTTTAAACTGCATCCGGTTGTGGAGTTTGTTTAAACGTGGGAGTAATGAGGTGTGCTTTTTAGGTGCATCGAAACGGCACATACAAACAAAAACAAAAACTCAAACCGGATCGGGCGGAAACATAAACGCAAACTATTTACAAACAACTAAATCAAACAGAAAATTATGTTCATTACAGTAATAGAACTATATGTACAGATACTTACATACACATATATACATATTTACAACCAAGCACCTCACAAGCCACCCACATACAAACACAGCCCCATTTACAAATTACAGTAGTTCCATATTTACAAACAAAATCAATATTTACAAGTTGACTACCACCCGGCCCGCCCTCACCGAAACAAGCGGACCCCACCGCCTACCGAATGCCGATCTTGGCAAACGGACGAAGTCCGACTCCACCCTCAGCTTAACCTCCGCCCTCACCGACGCCAGGACGACATCAGCAGGCCTCCCCACCCCCCTAAAAACAATGTTACATCGGTCTCTCCATAAGGCTAGCTTTATGGAGGCCGAAACAAAGGTAAGTATGTCCTGAACACTTGTATTGCATGGCGGAGGTGAAAGACCATACAAAGCATAGTCCTGGCTGACAGCCCAGGTGTTACACAACGTTAGGCGGTCAGTCAGGACTTGAAACCATTCCCAGAATAGAGCCACATAGTCACACTGCCAAAACACATGTGACACACTCTCCCACTTTGTGCATCTTGTGCGGGGGCAAATACCATCTCCAAGACGCCACCGAAGGCGCTTGAGATTAGTTACAATGGCGTCATGTGCGATTCGCCACAACAGGTCTCGCCTGCGGTAATCTAATGATCTGCTGTGGACTACACGCCACACTTCCGGCCCTGAAGCAAAGTGGTTGGGTTGGACCTGGCCAACCAATTCATCAAAAACAGCCCGGTATAGGTCCCTTGCACTTGACTGTGAAACATCCCCCACTGTTGACATAATACGGAGCGTTTCCCTCATTTGACTGTATGCCCCCGTGGGTCTCCACCTGTGGGGTTCACTGTTACTAAAACAGGGAGGGAAAGAACCGACGGAATGATAATCCCCCCCAATAACGGACAAAATAGACAAAAGGCATTCTGCTGTCCACAGCACTGTAAACACACTTGGTCAGGAGAAAACGGAGCTTGGAAGGAAAATGCACAAGGCCCAACCCTCCGCGCCTAAGATCCTGGTATACCACCCCTCTTCTAACCAGCTCCGTCCCCCTGACCATAAAAAACTAAACACAGCCCTCTCGAGTCGCACCAAGACACGCTCTGGAGCAGCCAGAACAGTGCCCGGATACCACAAGAGAGGGTAAATAAAACGATTGATAACTGTTACCTTTCCCAACAGGCTAATGTGGCGATCGCCGAAGTCCTTCAACCTAGCCACCACTAGGTCCACTTTCTCATTCCAGGTAAGTAACTCCGGTGTGAACCATAACCAAACCATATACCATTGATCTTTATGGCGTCGTCTACCCATGATGCCGCAAAGGGCAGTTTTTTCGACCGCCACTTACCTAGACGGAGTCCTTTGGTCTTAGTGGGGTTCAGTCTGGCACCTGTGGCTCTTTGAAAGTTAGACAACGTGCCAGTAAGGGCCCTGAAGGAAGCTAGGTCGGAGATTACGCATGTGACATCGTCAGCATACTGAAGGCACTTAACTTCAGCACCACCAGGTATGTGAAATGGTCGAAACAAAGGCTCAACTTGGAAGGCTCTTGCAAGGGATTCACTAAACAATACATAGAGTAGAGGTGATAGGGGGCACCCCTGCCGTACCCCACGTTGGACTCTGAAGGGGTCCGACGGTAGGCCATTGACGATAACCTGACTGTATACGCTATTATACAATAGGGAGGTCCATTTAACAAAAACTGGATTCAAACTAAACTTCTGCAAAATTTTAAAGAGGAATCCGTGATCAACCATGTCGAAGGCCTTTTCCTGATCGAGGGAGACAAGCGCACATGGGAGATCACGGTCCATCACGTATTCAACTAAGTCCCGCGCCAACCAGAGGTTCTGCTGAATACTGTGTCCCCGCACCGCACATGTCTGAAAGGACCCTACAAGATCTGGCATAACTGTGCCTAGCCTGTTACAAAGGGCTTTCGCTAGAATCTTGTAGTCTACATTTAACAGGGTGATTGGCCGTTTATTTTTCGGTTCTAGGGGGTCTCCTGACTTGGGCAACAAAGTTATCACGCCTGTGCGCTGCGAGGGGCTCAATGAGCCAGCAAGGAAAGCAGAGACGAATACATCGCGGAGATCGTGTCCAACGGTACCCCAGAAGCGTTTATAGAATTCCATCGGAATACCGTCGGACCCCAGGCGCCTTTCCGCCTTTCATCTTCGCCACTGCCTTCCAGAGCTCGTCAACAGTCAACGGGGAACCAAGTTCATCGTTCTGATCTCTAGATGGGGTCTTATCAATATTATCTAACAGGGACTTTTGAAGGCCTTCATCGACATCTGCCTGAGTATATAGCTGCTCATAGAAGCTTTTAAATACTTCTACGATGTCGAGAGGGTCCTTATGTACCACACCGTGGACGTCACGGACTCTTTTTATGCGGCGATCGATGGCATACTTTGTGACGTCCCGGTAGAACTTGATGGTTGGTTTTTCCTCTGCCTCCACGCAATGCACGCGAGCACGAACGCGGGCTCCGTGTAGTTTTTCATCAAGATACTGCTGGATTGCGTGAAGTGCGGAGGGGTCCCCGTTCCTCTTCCTAGAGCAGAGCGAGAGGAACTCCTCCCTTCTTCGACGAGCTCTTGCTACACAGTATTCAACTGTAAAATGTTTGATACGGGACTTTACGTCGTCCCACCACTCTAAATCTGTTGAAAAGGCAGGCCTCAATGTTCGCCACCCTTCGTACCTGGCCTTAAACTGTTTGCAATATTCAGCCTCCGTTAGAATATCTGTGTTCATTTTCCAGAACCCCCTTCCTGCTGGCCATGACTCTGGGGGCTGAAAGGAGACAGTAACTGCATCATGGTCCGAAACTGGACACGTCACAACTTCACAGTCACTCGGTGACAGAGCAGGTGGAGAGTACACCCGGTCCAACCTTGAGGCGTCCGTGCCATCAGGGCGGTGCCAAGTGAACACGGCCAAGCCGGGATGTTGCACTCTCCAAACGTCAACCATGTCATGATTCTTTGTGAATGAGGATACCGTTCGCCGCAACTGCCTCCGGGGTACACTTGGGCAAGGTGCACCTGTATTTGCCCAGTGCTTTTTGAGTGTTGTTGCCGTTGGGCTTAGTATTGCCATCAGAAAACAATGTTTAAGTGCTCCATGAATTAAAATTTAATGTATTAGGTTGAATTGACTTAAGTACATAAATTCAACTTATTTCATAACAGTGAACAGAAAAATGCCTTGAAATTTCCTATTTTATGTAATCAGAGTGATATGGGCTTCTTATTTTAAACTTAATTACGTATTTGACTCTAAATTTTGTTTACTGCGTGGTGCAAATTTTACTTTCAACTTCCTAAATCATGAAAAATGTAGGTTTAGATACAAGCTCCGCCCAAATTTCACTTAGTACACTGCGGTATTAACAGAAGTGTAGCCATTAAATAACTGCAATGTCTGGGAAGGTGATGCCGTATCCAAAACATGTCTTAGTTTGTGTCAAGCATAATCCAAGAATCAAATCAAATAAGTAATAAAACAAACTAACAAAATGCTCATTTGCATATCTAGCATATCAAGTTATATCTGGCTTGATATGGCCATATCAAACTTTATATACATATCTGGATCACGATTCAAACTTAATATGCATATCTGGGTTATGTTTTAATCAAGTTATATCTGGCTTTATATGGTCATATCAAACTTTATATACATATCTGGATCACAGTTTTATCAAGTTATATCTGGCTTTATATGGCCATATCAAACTTTATATACATATCTGGATCACCATTTTATCAAGTTATATCTGGCTTTATATGGCCATATCAAACTTTATATACATATCTGGATCACAGTTTTATCAAGTTATATCTGGCTTTATATGGCCATATCAAACTTTATATACATATCTGGATCACCATTTTATCAAGTTATATCTGGCTTTATATGGCCATATCAAACTTTATATACATATCTGGATCACCATTTTATCAAGTTATATCTGGCTTTATATGGCCATATCAAACTTTATATACATATCTGGATCACAGTTTTATCAAGTTATATCTGGCTTTATATGGCCATATCAAACTTTATATACATATCTGGATCACGATTATATCTAGTTATATCTGGCTTTATATGGCCATATCAAACTTTATATACATATCTGGATCACGATTATATCAAGTTATATCTGGCTTTATATGGCCATATCAAACTTTATATACATATCTAGGTTATGTTTTAATCAAGTTATATCTGGCTTTATATGGCCATATCAAACTTTATATACATATCTGGATCACGGTTATATCAAGTTATATCTGGCTTTATATGGCCATATCAAACTTTATATACATATCTGGATCACCATTTTATCAAGTTATATCTGGCTTTATATGGCCACATCAAACTTTATATACATATCTGGATCACCATTTTATCAAGTTATATCTGGCTTTATATGGCCATATCAAACTTTAAATACATATCTGGATCACCATTTTATCAAGTTATATCTGGCTTTTTATGGCCATATCAAACTTTATATACATATCTGGATCACCATTTTATCAAGTTATATCTGGCTTTATACGGCCATATCAAACTTTATATACATATCTGGATCACCATTTTATCAAGTTATATCTTATACGGCCATATCAAACTTTATATACACATCTGGATCACAGTTTTATCAAGTTATATCTGGCTTTATACGGCCATATCACTTTATATACACATCTGGATCACGATTATATCTAGTTATATCTGGCTTTATATGGCCATATCAAACTGTATATACATATCTGGATCACAGTTTTATCAAGTTATATCTGGCTTTATATGGCCATATCAAACTTTATATACATATCGGATCACGATTATATCTAGTTATATCTGGCTTTATATGGCCATATCAAACTTTATATACATATCTGCATCACCATTTTATCAAGTTATATCTGGCTTTATATGGCCATATCAAACTATATACATATCTGGATCACGGTTATATCAAGTTATATCTGGCTTTATATGGCCATATCAAACTTAATATGCATATCTGGGTTATGTTTTAATCAAGTTATATCTGGCTTTATATGGCTCTATCAAACTTTATATCCATATCTGGATCACCATTTTATCAAGTTATATCTGGCTTTATATGGCCATATCAAACTTTATATACATATCTGGATCACCATTTTATCAAGTTATATCTGGCTTTTTATGGCCATATCAAACTTTATATACATATCTGGATCACCATTTTATCAAGTTATATCTGGCTTTATATGGCCATATCAAACTTTATATACATATCTGGATCACGGTTTTATCAAGTTATATCTGGCTTTATATGGCCATATCAAACTTTATATACATATCTTCATCACCGTTTTATCAAGTTATATCTGGCTTTATATGGCCATATCAAACTTTATATACATATCTGGATCACCATTTTATCAAGTTATATCTGGCTTTATATGGCCATATCAAACTTTATATACACATCTGGATCACCATTTTATCAAGTTATATCTGGCTTTATACGCCCATATCAAACTTTATATACACATCTGGATCACAGTTTTATCAAGTTATATCTGGCTTTATACGGCCATATCAAGCTTTATATACACATCTGGATCACGATTATATCTAGTTATATCTGGCTTTATGTGGCCATATCAAACTTTATACACATATCTGGATCACGATTATATCAAGTTATATCTGGCTTTATATGGCCATATCAAACTTTATATACATATCTGGATCACAGTTTTATCAAGTTATATCTGGCTTTATATGGCCATATCAAACTTTATATACATACCTGGATCACCATTTCATCAAGTTATTTATATCTGGCTTTATATGGCCATATCAAACTTGATATATATATATCTGGATCACGGTTTTATCACGTTATATCTGGCTCACCATTTTATCAAGTTATATATGGCTTTATATGGCCATATAAAGTCTTTAATCAACCAGATATTTCCAGATATAAAGCCAGATATGGATTTTGAGTAAGGGGTTCCCCATTGCTGGAAGCTGTTTATCTGGATTTCGTTCAAAATTAGTAAAAATACAATAGTGTTAAAATGCTCTGCATCATACTCTATAATTGGTAATAAGCATGTCATTGCTCCATTTTATGTACTTGATCCAGAGCTTCCGGGAGGCCCATGCAGGTATCTGCCAGCCTCAAATGCCTTTTATAATGCACAATGAAGGAGAGGGAAAAAATTCGTTATAGTCCAACAATGTTTCTGTGGACTCCACGCACGTATTTTTGCGTAAAAACTGCGCCTGAATAGAAAGCGGTAAAGTAGCGAAAAGGGAGTCTTCAGGAGGTTTGTTGACAACGTACTCTTCTCTTAGAAAACATACTCTCCTCTTTCACTTAACCCAAATTAGAATTCACTAAATTACGAACATTTTACAGCTATGTATGATCAGCTCCAAAAATATTCCGAAGATAGCACCATTTGGCATCTAAGAAACTTTAAAATAGCACCCCCAGGACGGCAACTTTATGCAGTGATAAAAGGGAAAGATCCCCACTGCTGTATACAAACGCAGGGCGCATAAAAAACGGAATATTTGAGCGTCGTCACTCACTTGGAAAAAACATCCAGTCAAGCGGAAAAATTAGAATTCACTAAATTAGGGACATTTTCCAGCCATTCAGGTGTGTGATCAGCTCCAAAAATATCACAGAGATAGCATCATTTTGCATCTGAGCAACCTTAAATGAACAAAAATTTCTCAAAGGGGAGGGGGAACCCCCTCCCCTTACACGCCTCCCCAGGACGGCACCTTAGTGTAGTGACACCTGACTAAGGAAGGATCCCCACTGTGTATATGAACGCAGGGAGCACACACAAAAAAAAAAACGAATTTTGCGCAGACTTGGGAGGTTAACTGAAGTGTTTTTACGACATCATCTGAGCAGACTTGGTATCTTGAGGTAGAATATCATATGCCAGAAAATCGTAGACTGGCTTAAAATAAGGACATGTCTCCTGTTGCATTTTCAATTCTTTTGCGTCAAATGGTAGATCGTAATTTCGGATGATTTTACTTTGAATTTTGTGCATGACACGTTGGATGTCTCTTTGATTCGGTATATGTGTCGTCCGAAAATTCTTTACATGTGAAATAAGGGGTCTACTTGGCGTGATCAACTCATCAGGAGGTTCCCTGTGGCGCTCTTCGTGTAAATCTACCAGACGTGGCTCTTTTGGAGCTTGCGGTGGAATAACATTTTGACATGGCATCATGGGCCGGTAATGGGGGGCACAGGTAATGGCTGCACTGGGAGGGGGGTCATCTGCAGGGGGAATGGAGCCTGATGGGGAACCGGTGATGGCACGCTTTGGCGTGGAGTAGCATCACTTTTCTGTGCAGGGGTTTGCACATTCCGACACCTGTCCGCTGCCATATAGTGAGAAGACTTCCTTGTTTTTGTCCAGTATTTTGTAAAATTCTTCCCTTTCCCTTGAATTTAGAGCACTTTCATCTAAGGAGACCCGTTGTCTAATAGTTTCGGACTCTGTCAGTGAAGCTAGGGGAGGTCATCCTCCCTCAAATGTGGGTAACGGTGCAAATTACAACGCCTAACGTGGTCACGTTGTGAATATTCGGTAGAACCAGCACTAAAAGATTGCGATGTTGCAGTATTAACATGCCCCAAAGACTGCCTAGAGAATTGCCTTTCTTCCAACCATTCATGATACCAGTCTTCATGAAGTTCATGGGTTACTGAGGCAATGTCAGGCAAGTTAAAAGAGGTTACATTCTGCTTAGGTGACACAGCAAATGGGTGTGTACCATTATTTGTCAACATAAATCGCGTTCTACCTTTATGCAGTTTGACCATCATTGAAGTAGGGCACATATGTGCGATAAATGCAGCTGGCTGAAGAATTACTTCAGTATTACGTACGTAAGATGGTACACGACTTTGCACATTAATATACTTAAGCTCCGTGCCTTTGCAATTCCCCAACTAAAAAAATACCCCAGGCAAGTTGGGCAAGGGCCGTACTCTCATGCATCAGCATGTTTTCGAGGGGTCTTCTTACAGGGATTATTTCACCCTTTCTAGCAGCAGTGGTCATCTTATTGTGGTAGTAATTTCCCTTTCACATTAAAAACTCAAGTTGCTCACCTCGTGCCTTTGAACCAATCGGTTTTGCCATTATCCTGGCGACATCAACTTCATCCGAATGGCAGTTCATTAACTGCTTATTGATGTGTCGTTAATTCCCATCTAACTAACTGCTGCAGTAAAAAACATGAGTTTAACTCATCTTTCGATGAACTCTCACAAAAATTCCTGTCTTCTTTTGTGTCACTTTCTTCTTGAGTTAGCTCATCAGTTTCCTAGGAATATACCAAATAACAGACTTCTTGTAAAGAAAATGAAAAAAAAAAAATAGCATCCAGCATCATACTTGCCACCGGTTTGGGAGGTAGAATACCGCTTTTTAGAGATTTGAGCAGACTACCGATTTTTGCTCTAGTCTACCGATTTTTGGCAAACCTGCCGTAGAATTTATTGAAAGTATGGTTTAAGGATTACTTTGCTGTTTAACATACACTTTGCTGTTTAAGAGTAGGAAGTCAATTTCAAATTTAATATTGTTTTAACCCCCTTCCTACACACACTCAAACACACACCCACATCCATTTTACTGCAGCTGTCCTCTTCACTAGGTTTTCACCGAGTTGCAATATTAGGTGATCTTTCTTTGCTATTAAGGTAAACATCGTCTTGACGCATTCTGTTGATAACAGGGCGAACACCTTTTAAGTTGTTGCAGTATCTCATTTTCCATCCTTACATCTGCTTTGAATACTTTACCAACATCCATTCCTAGGCAGTATTCAGCTCCGTGCCTTTGCAATTCCCCAACTAAAAAATACTCAGGCCAGTTGGGCAAGGGCCATACTCTCATGCATCAGCATGTTTTTCGAGGGGTCTTCTTACAGGGATTATTTCACCCTTTCTAGCAGCAGTGGTCATCTTATTGTTGGTTTTGCCGATAGCATGGCAACATCACCTTCATCAGAATGGCAATTCCTTACATGCTTACTGAGTTTAGTTAAAAAAAAATGCAGTAAAAAACATGAGTTTAAGTCAGCTTTCGATGAAGCGACTGTCACAAAAATTCCTGTCTTCTTTGGTGTCACTTTCTTCTTGAGTTAGTTCATCAGAGTTACCTATGAATATACCAAATAACAGATTTCTTGTAAAGAAAATGAAAAATTTAGCATCCAACATGATACTTGCCACCTCTACCGGTTTGGGAGGTAGAATACCACTTTGTAGAGATTTGAGCAGACTACGATTTAAGATTCACGTTGCTGTTTAAGCATGCGTGTTGTGCATACTTCAACCGAAAACAGCTCAAAAAATATTGATAAAAATACGATTCATCTCTCGAGATTGTGTGGATAGATATGGATCGATCGAAACTCGCTTGTCCACGTATGTTGTGTGTTGTGTTCTGCAGTATTATGTTAAGAATGGCACAAGCGCGCATTGACAGTCCGACTGTACTGTACTTGATTTTTTATATCTATTGCAATCAGGGCCGGTAGGGGCTAGAATGTTAATTACTTGCCAGCAATATGTTTGTATTTAATTTTTATGTGGTCATTCCTACAAATTTTTTTCATAAAATATATAAAAATATATTTCTCCTGCACACAAAATACCATCTGAAGTATGCACCAAATCACATATTTTCACAAAGAAAAATAAAACAACTTTTACATCATGGGACACCCCCCGTTTGCACGTAACCATGCTCGGACTAGCTTGGTCACTTCGCTCCCTTGCAAAGTCTACTGCTTTGCCACTTTAAAATGTTGGCAATTATGCAACATATTCATATTTAATATTATTTATTTTCATTTCTATTATTTCTACTCCTATGTGAACAGCATTACAGAGGGAATGGATAATTTTCCATGCCTCCATAGATTATAATAAAAGAAACTGAAATAGGCACAAAAACTTCTGTATACACATGTCAACCAATTTTTCCACATCCATTTCAAGGAAGGGAAAGGCAAATGTGTTTAAAAGTGTTTGAAAAACTACTGCTCAAGTACTCAACAAGCACAACACACAGAATTTCTGGATGTACTTGGACGTAGCAGAAGCACATGGTAAGACACATAAATGCATTGTGTCTTACCATTTTCGAAGCTGCTTGATAGTATGTTAAATGGTTAAATGGTGTCTATTGAAAAGAAGAGAACAAAATATGATTAATTCACATTCCAATTGTCACAACGTAGTAATTTGACAGTCGCCATATTACTACGACAACTGACAATACCAAATAATTTTTCTCAGCAATCCAGATACATTGATATGCAGTGATGAGATCTAGTGTGAACATCCAAGTGGGTCTCCAGGGGCAGAAACTTTGGGTAAGTTCCAAAAATACCACTGCATACTAGCATGCAGCTAAATGCACATAGATTCTTCAGAAAATCTTGGCAGTAAATCTGTTATCTTTATTATATTGCTATCAGACATGGAGTGTGAACACTAAAAATTCAGTACAAAGCAATTGGGAATCATTTTCTTGGTAAAATATGACTTGAAGGCGTTGGGCTGAGACACATTTATTTCCTAATGAAAATTTGAGATTCAGGGAGTGAATGTATTTTGCAAATGTTCTGTAGTCCAAGGAAGGTCTCCAGGTTTTTACAAAATATATTTTTTTTTTAAGAGTAAGGAATAGAGGAAAGAGCTTTTCACTTTCCCATTCTTGTAATAGTGTGTTCTTACATAATCACATCCATATATGAAACAAACTTGCACCACCTGTACCATTGAGCAAATACTTTTCAGACAGAACTGAATAAAAAGACTAGAAAGGAAAAGACCGAAAGTGTTAGCACTTCGGGAAAGATTTGTTGCAAAAATATGTCAAACGCATTCATCTTTAATTCTGTAAAACAGTTCACTCCATCACCACTTGAAGATGTTAACATCTTTAAATCTTAATTTAAGTTTGATAAGGGTGCACATTAAACCCTGTGGTGATATCATTGTTTGTAGCTCGTTAACATTTCGGCAATCGATTTGGCACTTTAGGGGAGATGTATGCAGCCCCCGTCCCAGTCATGCTGCATGCCCTTGGTATGACGTTAACATGCATCCATGTGGGGAGAGGAGGTAGTGCGTGGCGAGTAGTTTGTCGCCAACCTCGCCTATAAAATGCGCGCATGATACCGTTATTACTCATCCCATGACTGGCGGGTTGTCGGCGCCACAAAGCCGAGCAAGCCCCCCCCCCCATGGTTGGGCCCCCTGTGGGCTTGGGGTTGTAGAATATGCCCACGGTATTCCCCGCCTGTCGTAAGAGGACTTGAAAAGAATTTATCTAGTTGACACTATACAACATATTCATGTTGGTGTGTCGTTAAATATTATCTAGCTAACTAACCTAGACAGGCTGCAAGCCTGATATTCAGACAACTTTTTTTTTCTTATCTATAAGAATACCATACCCAATCTGCAGTTTGTGAAGGTTACGTGCAATCTTTGGCCGTTCTCCTACTGTAGTACATCTGTATAGCAACACTAGTAGGTTGCATGTGAAATAGAATATTCAATTTCTGAACATCTTAGATACAAATATTAATTAAGAATAGCATAAACCAAGTCTTGGTTTCTCCAGTCACCACCCACCTTTTCTCGCTTTTTTCTCAACTATGTATGCATTATGAAGTTTGCCACATATTCGCGTCAGCTCTAAAGGTCTCTAAAACTTAAGTTCATTTTCTTCTTTGCTCTATTCTTCCTGTTCTTGTTTGGTTTTCTTTCTTCTCCTTCGCATCTTTTGCTTCTTTTTTTTCACCTTTTTCCCTTTGTTTTGTGACCACTTCTGGTTTTCTTCCTTTTTCTGGATGCTGCTAGAAAAATAAAAACTATGTATAAAAGTCACGAAGAAACCTTAATACCAATACATTTCAATGAAAAGGACTGGGCCTCCTCGTCTTAGCCCAACTCACAGAATATCTACCAAATAATCGCGGTTTGAAAGGCATTGCATAACTGTTAGGCTAAAATCTTTAAATACCTTGCTTTTGTGTTGAAGTTGAAGATGTACAGAATTTGATAAAGGAAAGTGAAAAGGGTGGCGCTTGCCTGGAAAATGTTCAAACAGCTGTAAATGAGCAATTAACTGAATTCCGTGAAAGTGAACAAAGGAAGTTGAATGTTATCATTTTCAATGCAAAAGAGTCGGACAAAAGAGATGGGGAGGCTCGCAAAGAAGAGGATTTCAAATTATTGGATAAGCTATGCAAAGTTATGAAGTCTGATATTGAAGCAATTAAAAATGTAACAAAATTAGGAAAGAGGGTAGTAAAGGAAGGGGGCGGTGTGAAAAGGAGACCCATGAGAGTCATATTTGAAGATACAAAATCAAAAAGCGAGTTCTTGTCAAACTTGGGTAATTTGGCTTCAGCCTCTGAGGATCTAAGGTTCTTAAGTGTTGCCCAGGATATGACTCCAAAGGAAAGGGAAATTAATAAAAAGAAATTTGCTGAAGCAAAACAAAAAAACGAGGAGCTGGGATCGGGGGATTTCAAGTTTGTTGTGAGAGGGCCTCCTTGGGAAAGAAAGGTGATGAAAGTAAAAGTAAAGTTATAGTGAAGTCTACAAGGAGTAGTGTTGTAAATAATGTAAATAGTGTTAATAGTTTAAATCGAGAAATGATGACTCAGCATGATATATTGAATTGTTTTTATACAAATGCTGACAGCCTATCTAACAAACTTGATGAACTAAAATGGAGGGTTAAAAGTAGCAAAGTGGATGTTATTGGTATCACTGAAGTCTATCCTAAAAATTACAGATTTCTTCCTGGTAAGGCAGAGCTTCATATTGAAGGTTTCAACATATTTTTGTCAAATGGAACAGGCAATTTATCGAGAGAAGTGGCTCTGTATATAAGAGATGGGGTGTTGGCTGACGAGTGTCAAGTACATTCAAACTTTAAAGAAAGTGTTTGGGTTAACATAAAATTACAGGGTAATGATAAGTTGCTGATTGGTTGTATTTACAAGAGTCCAAATTGTGATGTGGACAATTTAAATGAGTTAAATTCCCTCATTTCGAAGGTTACCAAAATTGGTTACTCTCATATCTTAATCATGGGGGATTTTAATTTTCCCAGAATCAATTGGAGTTCTCTAAGCTGTAATGGTGATGAAGCAAGTTCAAATTTTTTAGAATGTGTCAGAGATAATTTTCTCTACCAACATGTTAGGGAGTTTACTAGAACAAGAGTTAACAGTGAACCTAGTATGCTGGATTTAATTTTCACTAATGAGGAGCACATGGTCCAGGATGTACAATACTCGAGTCCTTTTATAGGACATAGTGACCACTGTGTAATTCAGTTTACTTTTAGATGTTATTTTGACCCATGTACAAATGTTATAAGAAAGTACAACTTTTTTAAAGGTAATTACGTGGGAATGAGCCAGAGGCTAGATTGCAATTGGGAAAAGCTTTTGCAAGGTGATGATGTTAATAAGCTAACAGATAAATTTATGCTATTACAGTATTTAATCAAGCTGTGAATGAGTTTGTACCAAGTACAAATCCTCAAAAAATCATTAAAGCAAAAAAGCATAATTATCTTCCACTTGATGATAAGATTGTCTCTATGATAAAGAGAAAACATCGTTGTTGGCAGAGGTATTTGGAAACACGAGACGAAAAGAAGTATCATGACTATACTAGACTCAGAAACCAAGTGAAAAATTCAGTAAGAAAGGCAAAGGTAATCATGGAAAAGGATATTGCCAAAAATATCAAGAGTAACCCTAAAAAATTTTGGCAGTATGCAAACTCAAAGCGTAAAATTAAATCAGGAATACCCAATTTAAAGACAAATCAAGCTGGTGGTGAGATTAAAATGACTAAAGATGATAATGAAAAGGCTGAGGTCCTAGCTAAATTTTTTAGCAGTGTCTTTACTGCTGAACCTGCGGGTCCAGTTCCTTTTGTGGAACCGGTTCAGGTTGTTAGTCCTTGTATGGATAAGATGGTGAAGGAATGCGATGTTTTGAACTTACTTCAAGATTTGGATGTCAACAAATCACCTCGTCCTGATGGACTTCATCCAAAGGCATTAAAAGAATTAGCCCAGACTATCACAAAGCCGTTGACTAAAATATTTAATTTATCTCTTTCCACTGGTAAAGTTCCAGATGTTTGGAAAGTCGGCAATATTACTGCATTATTTAAGAAAGGTGACAAGGCTCTTCCAGGAAATTAATGGTGGACCATATGAAG
Source organism: Holothuria leucospilota (assembly GCA_029531755.1). NCBI lineage: Eukaryota > Metazoa > Echinodermata > Holothuroidea > Aspidochirotida > Holothuriidae > Holothuria > Holothuria leucospilota. The sequence goes on along the minus strand of CM055961.1, from coordinate 20,842,084 downwards.
ATGAATAATTTTTTTAGTGACAGGCAGTTTGGCTTTATTTCTGGGAGATCGACTACACTGCAGTTGTTGAAGGTTATGGATGTGTGGACGAAAGTGATAGACAATGGCGGTTGTGTTGATACTGTATATATGGACTTTATGAAGGCCTTTGACAAAGTGCCACACAGAAGACTTATGGAGAAACTTGGGGCATATGGCTTTAGTATTCAAATTAGGCGATGGATTGAAGATTTTTTAAATGGAAGAAGCCAAAAGGTTATTGTTAATGGAGTTGAATCTAGTGAGCATGCAGTTACTAGTGGTATTCCGCAGGGTAGTGTTTTAGGTCCTATCTTGTTTGTTATATATATTAATGATTTACCTCAGTGTGTGAATGGTACGGCCTATTTATTTGCGGATGATACGAAAATTTTTAAAGAAATTAGAAGTATGGACGATATTGAGAATTTACAGAATGATCTTGATCAACTCCAGAGTTGGTCAGACAAGTGGCTCTTGAAGTTTCATCCTGATAAGTGCAAAGTTTTAACTGTCTCTCTAAATAGGTACCAAGATTGTCTTCCTCGGAGTTACCACTTATATGGTGATAGTGGGGATGAAGTGTTCCTGGAAAAGTCGGATTGTGAGAAGGATATAGGTGTTCTTGTGGACAGTGTGCTTTTTAAGTGCATCGAAACGGCACATACAAACAAAAAAACAAAACTCAAACCGGATCGGACAGGAACATAAAGGCAAAACTCCACACACCACCAAATCAAACAGAAAATTATGTTCATTACAACAATAGAACCACACAGTGGTTGTGGACAGTGGACAGTGGACAGTGGTCTTGGTTTTTCAGAGCACATTCAGCACCAAGTAAACAAGGCTAATAGTATTATGGGCCTTATCAGACGTACTTATACATTTTTGGATGAGCAATGCTTCAAGCTTTTATTTCAGGCCCTTGTTAGGCCACATTTGGAATATGCTGCTGCTGTTTGGTCGCCTCATTATCAACGTGATATTGATGCTATTGAAAATGTTCAGAGGAGGGCAACTAAGTTCATTCCATCCTTGAAGGGTTTAACTTATACAGAAAGGTTAAAGAAACTTAAGCTGCCAACTCTCAAGCACCGTAGATTAAGAGGAGATATGATTGAGGTTTTTAAAATTGTTTCAGGTGTGTATGACAGAGGTGTTACTGAAGGTTTTCTCAAGTTTAGTTCAATTACTCATACCCGTGGTCATAGTCGGAAGTTACTCAAAGAGTTTTGTAGGCTCAACATTAGAAAATTTAGTTTTGTCTGTAGAGTTGTCGATATTTGGAATAGCCTTCCTGAGAGTGTAGTTTCTGCAACTACTGTTTTGCAGTTTGAGAAGGCTTTGGATAGGTTTTGGGCTGGCCATGAGATGTTATATAACTAAAAGGCAGACTTTTTGTAAGTTTAGTATGGCAGTCACCCACAGCTCTTTGATCGTTACTACAGTTCCAGATCATGAAGATTAAGAAGATGCGGACATAGAGGTCATTAGACCTGCGTCCACTGAGGTTCCTAAGGTATTGCTTTTGACTAACCTGACGTAATAGGTCCTTGGGTTAGGCCTTAGTAACTTAATACTCACATAAGTTTTGCAAATCACAACTGCGACTTTTGTATATTCATTTAAATGAGGTAGGTCTTCCCTAGTTTTGTCACATTTTGGAAGATAATACTCTGACCATTTAAGCAATAGGGTACGAAAGAACCACCAGAATGATAATCCCCAATAACGGACAAAGTAGGCATTTAGCTGCATGCTAGTATGCAGTGCAGTGCAGTGCTATCGTGGGTCCCGAGTCCTGGGTAGGACTTTAAACTGCATCCGTTGTGGAGCTTGTTTAAGCGTGGGGATAATGAGGTTACCCTTTGCCACAACTGCCTCCTGGGCACCCTTGGGCAAGGTGCGCCTGTATTTGCCCAGTTCAGTTTCGGTTCCCGAAGAGAGTGGGCTTTTTAAGTGCATCGAAACGGCACATACAAACAAAAAACAGAAACTCAAACCGGATCGGACAGGAACATAGAAGAGAGTGGACGTTCCCGATCCCCCGCCGGGCTCGTTCGATCTCTTTGGGAGTTTTGCTTTTGTGAGCTTTTCACGTACGTAGAAACGGGCACGAGGAAACAATGTAGAACTTAAACCTGACCGGACAAAAACATAACTCTGAACTATTTACAGAATTCTGTACATTGCGCTAGTAAACAAAATGTCTGTGATAACTATGTACAGCTAGCTTTTTACGTACGTAGAAACGGGCACGAAGAAACAAAGGAGAACTTAAACCTGACCGGACAAAAATACAAAGGTGAACTATTTACAGAATTCAGTACATTGCGCTAGCAAACAAAATTTCTGCGATAACTATGTACAAAACCACCCCGAACCCAAACTAGTTACATAGCGACTATTTACAATCTCACTAGGCAAAACTATTTACATACCCATTTACATCAACAGAAGAGTGTTCAGGTTGAGTCTGTTCAATGCTTTTTTGTAACTTTGGGTGCTCCTTACGTGCTCCGGAACAAAACACCGGACGCGACATGAAACACAAGGACAACTATATACACCAGGCCAGCATTCATGTGGCCAACCCCCACTATTTACAGTATTAACAATGTGATGTGCTCTTTACATGCTTGTAGCCGGGCGGACCCAGTGTGGAACAAAGCAAACCTATTTACACTGAACTACCAAAAAACTTTGTGGCGTGCATGGGCACAGACACAAACAGAACAGAAACCCCAAAAGAAAACGGGGACACAAAGCAAAACCATTCACACTAAATACTCTGACTGGGATCTTATCTTTTTAATCCGTGGGCTCGGTACGGGCGTCCCAGAGTGATGGGTTCTCTTCGCCCGAAGCCGACCTCTTTAGTGCAGACTCTGGCCCCTCCCCCTCACACAAATCAAACCAACCCTCCCCCGAAGGTGGATCCTTTGGAGGAGGCTCTGAGGCACGCTCCCCGCCATCCGACATCGCCGAGTCTGACGACAGATCGAGGTCCTCCTCTAATGTCATTATTTCAACCTGTCCGGGTGCTGCTGCCAACGATGGCGGACAGTCTGCCTCAGGAGTCCCAGTACCCCCCTCACACTGCTTAGAGGCAAGGAAGTCCTGCTCCACCTCAAGTGCCGCCTCCTCTAATTCCTGGGTTGAATATTGTGGGCCTGTTTGCGAGGGTTCAGGTGCCGACCCCACATCGGCACTGACATGAGCAGAGTACGATGTGGGGCAGGAACCAAACACATGTCCCTCCTCCCCACAGAGGTTGCACCGTACCTCGTTGGGACACTCTGCCTTGCCGTGCCCCAACTGCAAACATTTCCCACAACGTCTGTTGGGACACGACTTGGCTTCGTGCCCCTCCTCTCCACATCTAAAACAGGTACGGGGCTGGCAAAAGTACCTAATGTGGGCCTTGGAACCCCCTGTGAAGAGGAACGATGGAATGTCCCTCACCAGTTCCATACGGAACTGTCTCTTGCCATTAAATAATACCTTTCAACTCACCCGTAGTATATTTACACCACCGCATTTGAGAGACAGTTCCGTATTGACTAAGAACCCTCGCAACCAGGCGCTGATCGACCTCGAAGGGAAGGTAAAGCACCGTCACCGCCACAGAGCCATCATATGGGGTGACAGTGAGCCCCTCTACCCCCTTCAGGCATGACACACCCTTAACACGGGCAGCATCAGACTTAAACTTAAGGTCATAGTCATACGTGTTGCGGGCCTCAAGCGCCTGCAATTTCTCCAATTTCGACACCATTGTCTTTTAACACAGTGAACGCCTGTGGGGGAGGGAACACTCACCCCAGACGAAAACTCCCGACCTCCGGGCATAGCAGCAGTTTGTGTGGCTTGAGGCCACGGAATGAAAAGAAAAAACTCTGACCAGGGTTTACAAAGGACAAAATTTAGGATGAAGCACGCTATAAGGTTTTAAGCACAATTGCAATAAATAGTATAGCTATCACACAGTCATACAAGTTGAGCACGGCAAAACGACGAGAGCTCGACGAAAACACGTCTGCTCTCGTCGTTTTGCTTTTGTTGCATGTAATTAGTTGTATATACTGTAAATAAACTGTAAATAGTGATTTGAGTGCGACAGGTGAACCCCCGTATCCCTGCGCGCTGTGATTGCCTTCGGGCGTGTTGTTGCCTTGGGGTGTGTTTGTTGCCTTTGGGCGTGTGTTGTTTTGGCCTTGTGTTGTTGAGATCGTTGATGGTGGGTGTGGTGGTGGTTTCTGTTTGTTGGCGGTGGCAAAGACTGTTTCGTTTCCTTTGCTGGGTGTGAATGGTGAGAGTATTTTGGCGATTCTGTGGGTGGTTGTCGGTTGCGTTTTGCACCGGTCCGGTTTGGGTTCTTTGTTCCCCAGTGCCTGTTTCTATGTACTTAAAAAGCTCGGGTCCCGAGTCACGTGGGCATACGCGAAATGAAAAGGTCGACACACTTGCCAAAGAAGCCCTACAGATGGACGTCACTAACATATACTTGACGCACACTGATTACCGTCTTAAAATCACTTGCTATGTGAAATCGAAATGCCAAGGCGCCTGGGTCCGACGGTATGCCGTTGGAATTCTACAAACGCTTCTGGGGTGCCTTCGGACACGATCTCCGTGATGTATTCGCCTCTGCCTTCCTTGCTGGCTCATTGAGTCCCTCGCAGCGCACAGATGTATTAACATTGTTGCCAAAGTCTGGAGACCCCCTATAACCGAAAAACAAGCGACCAGTTTCCTTGTTAAATGTAGACTACAAGATTTTGCCGAAAGCCCTTTGTAACAGGCTAGGCACGGTCATGCCGGATCTTGGGGGGGGGGGGGGGGGGCTTTTTACGTACGTAGAAACGGGCACGAAGAAACAAAGAACTTTGACCTGACCGGACAAAAACACAACGGTTAACTATTTACAGAATTCTGTACATTGCTCTAGCAAACAAAATTTCTGCGATCACTACATAAAAACCGAACACCAACAACACAAAACCACCAAAATCGCCCAGAACACCAGACCGAATCCCTCGACCAGCGAGGACACTCCAGCTCCGGTACGGCTTCTTGGAGTCTTTGTTACTACCAACAAAAACCACCACCACACCCACCACCAACGACCCAACAACACAATCTCAAAACAACACACGCCCGAAGGCAACAAACACACCCGAAGGCAACAACACACCCCAAGGCAACCACAGCACTGAGGGACATGGGGTAGGGGGGTCCACTTGTTACATTAAAATCACTATTTACAGTTTACTTACAGTATATACAACTATATACACGTAACGAAAACAAAACTTCCCAAAGAGATCGAACGAGCCTGGCAGGGGATCGGGAACGTCCACTCTCTTCGGGAACCCAAACTGAACTGGGCAAATACAGGCGCACCTTGCCCAAGGGTGCCCCGGAGGCAGTTGTGGCAAAGGGTAACCTCATTATCCCCACGCTCAAACAAGCTCCACAACCGGATGCAGTTTAAAGTCCTACCCAGGACCTTGTAGGTTGGATCTTGTAGGTTGTTTCCAGACATGTGCGGTGCGGGCGGGGACACAGTATTCCGCAGAACCTCTGGTTGGTGCGGGACTTAGTTTTTATTTTACTTTAACGTGCTTCGAAACGGACACGATCGCAAACAAAACTAAACAAAACCCGTCGGAAGACAAACATAATACCAAAAACCATTCACACGCTGCAAAGGAAACGAAAGTCTCTGTCACCACCAACACCGCCCCGACCCCACACCAATCCGAACACCACAAACCCTTCCTTTTTACGTACATAGAAACTGGCACTGCGAAACAAAGAACTCAAACATAACTATTTACAGATTCCTTTACATTGGGCTAGAAACCAAAATTTCACAGACAGTCGAAACAAAACACCGGACATGGAACAAGTGTTCATGTGGCCAACCCCCAGCCCACAACGATGTACTCCTCACACGCACATAGCCTGAACAGACCCAATGTGGAACAAAGGCAAACCTAAAGGCAGACTAACAACTCTTGCTGGGACTTGATCTTTTTAGTCCTTGGGCTCGGTACTGGTCTTTCAGAGAGACGGTCTCCCCACTCTGACACCTCACCCGAGGCCGACCTCTTCAGTGCAGACTCGGACCCCTCCCCCTCACACAAATCAAACCAACCCTCCCCAGAAGGTGGATCCTTGGGAGGAGGCTCCGAGGCAGGCTCTCCACCATCATCACCACCATCATCCGACATGACAGAAACAGACTCTGAGGAGAGATGGAGGTCCTCCTCTATTGTCATGATTGCAGCCTCCCTTGGTTCCGTTGGCAAGGATGGTGAAGAGTCCGCCTCAGGAGTCACAGTGCCCGCTATAGAATCACAGTTCACATATCTTTTAGAGGGTTGTCACCTTTATCTTTTATTTTGCATTTCCTTTCTCTTCTTTTCCACTTAATTCTGTGTCCTTACTCACACGGCTAACGTAAGGTAAAAGACGGTATCAGAACTGCGGTCGCCATTTTTGTTCCTTTTTTGATCCCTTAAATCACGCCCTCTAATTAGTTAAATCAACATGTAAACACTACTGTCATCTTGAAAACTACATTCCGGCCCCAGTTGCACTGATACAGTGCAATAACCTTTACTGTTTTCAAGAAATAATTCATGAACAACTAACAAAAATGTTCAATCAGTCTCAGTCCAAACAATTGAAAGTTAACACTTAACAAATCAACTATCCCAATTAATGAAAGTTCAAAACTCAACTGAACTGTAAATTCGTAAAGCCCCACAAAATTTGGTCTAAACCACCTAACCCATTTCTTCCTCAAGAAGTAAGCACAATTTGGTCACTGGCCTGACAAGACTAGCGGTTTTTGTTTTAATTTTGGCGCTCCTGACTAATCCCCTTTTATCCCTATATGTTTCCAAGATAACCCCCAAAAGCCAAGAATTTCTAGGAGCTTGGTCATCCACAATTAGCACCACGTCTCCAACTGCCAGGCATCTCTTTGGCTGCAACCACTTCTGACGTCTCTGTAGAGTTGGTAAGTATTCTTTGGTCCATCTCTTCCAGAAGAGATCTGCCAGATACTGCATCTGCTTCCAACGGCGTCTAGCATACAAGTCCATTTCGTTGAACTTCCCTGGAGGAATATTTACAGGTGGTTTCATCAGCAGCAAGCTGTTTGGTGTAATGACATCTAGGTCACCTGCATCATCTGAGACTCGGGTTAAGGGTCTGCTGTTTACAATGGCTTCTACTTCACACATTAGTGTGTGTAACTGTTCCTCATTTTGACAGGTCTTTAGATATTGTTCAGTAAGAATGGCTTGCAAGATTTTACGGACAGTTCTTATCTGCCTTTCCCACACTCCACCATGGTGTGAAGCAGCTGGGGGATTGAAATTCCATTTGAACCCATGATTGCTTGAAAATGCACTCAGTTCATCTCTGTTAAATTCTTTCAGTGCATTCTGCAACTCCTTCTTTGCTCCCACCAAATTTGAGCCATTGTCGGAGTGAAATTCTTTTACATGTCCCCTCCTGGCTATGAAACGCCTCAGAGCACTGATACAGGAACTTGTGTCCATAGAGTGGGCAATTTCTATGTGTATTGCTCGACTTGACAAGCAAGTGAAAAGCACTCCATACCTTTTGTACAAACTTCGACCATGTTTGATTTCAAAAGGTCCAAAATAATCCACTCCACATCGTGTGAAGGCCCCTTCGTCTGACTGAAGCCTGTAAGATGGTAAGTCAGCCATTTTCTGAGTGCTGGCTTTTGCCTGGTATTTCCTGCAAGTAACACATCTCTTTAACATTTGTTTCACAGCTCCACCAGCATTGAGGATCCAATACTTTTGCCTCATTTCTGCAAGGATGTGGTTTCTTCCTTGATGCCCCACCAGATGATGTACGTGTCTAATAATAAGTGAAGACACATGACAATCCTTAGGAAGAATAACTTGATGTTTGGCATTAAATGGAATACTTGCATTTCTCAATCTTCCTCCGACCCTCAGAATTCCTTCATGCAGTTCAGGGTCTAGGCCAGTGAGTCTCCCTTGAATTGACCTTTTCTCCCTGCCACTGCTTCCTTCAGTGATAACCCTTTTGCCATTGTTATCACATTTGTTTGCATCAGCACCTTGCAAGGTAGCAATCTCTTTTGGGAATGCCTGTTTCTGAATGTAAATAATAATGGCATTTTCTGCAGCTTGTAATTCATCAGAGTCTAGAGAGGAGGAAAATTCTCTTGTATCACGTTTCCCTCCTTTCTGTAGCAATATGGCCTTCAAACGTAGCCACCATGCAACAGATCTTTTCAGCCTGTTCCATTCTGAGAAATACTTTATCAGGTTGTCGACAGGACTATCAAAACTTCTCATCTGTACGTTGACAGAATTGACTGTTACTTCACATTCAAGATCTTGTACATCTGAACTTTCTTTCTGACTGTCATTTTCTTCTTCTTTTGGCCAGAATTCCTCAGATTTTATAAGAAACTCTGGACCTTTCAGCCACTCTGTTTTGCTACTTAGTTCATGGGCACTCAGTCCACGGGATGCATGGTCTGCTGGATTGAGTTTAGAGTTCACATATCTCCACTGGTGGACTTCAGAGCCATCACGAATAACTGCAACTCGATTTGCTACAAATACTGGGTGCCTCGCCTTTTCACTTCTGATGTATTTTAAGACTGACTGTCCGTCCAAAAAACTGTTTTGTTGACTCCCAAGGAAAGTTCTCTTTTAAGCACACTGTCTTGACGCACCGCCGACGTTGCAGCAGTGAGTTCCATTTTAACGATAGTGTGTGGCTTTAGTGGAGCAACACGAGCCTTACCGGTGACGAAGGCGCAGTGAATTTCACCTTTGTCGTTAGTAAACCTCAGGTATGTTGCTGTTCCATAACCATCTTGACTTGCGTCAGAAAAGTGGTGCATTTGTGTGTTCACCACATTTCCAAACTCTTTAGGTTTGTAACATCGTCTCAATCTGAGATTCTCTATTTCCGGGAGTTCCTTTAACCACTCTTTCCACTCTCGTTCTTGCTCATTTGGTATTTCACTGTCCCAATCTAATTTCAATCTGCACAGAACTTGCAGTATTTTCTTTGCCTTCAGGAGGAATGGTGCAGCATTGCCAATAGGATCATAGACAGCACTCACTACAGATAATATGTTCCTCCTTGTGGGTTTCTTGTTCACCACCTTTGCACTGAATCCAAGCTGGTCTTTCTCTGCACACCATTGTACTCCTAGTACTCTTTCTTTGGGTAGTGAGTCATTCTGTAGATTAAGGTCTTTTACATCTTTTGCCCTGTCTTCTTTTGGAATAGATTCAAGCAACTTTCTACTGTTGCTTACCCACTTTGTCAGATTGAATCCACCTTCTGACATACTTTTCTTCAAGTCATGGCATAACTGGATACCTTCTTCTTCAGTAGCCACATATTTTAGAAAATCATCTACGTAGAAGTCATTTTGGATTGACGATGTGACTTCTTGGCCAAATTTACATTCGTTGTCAAGGGCTGTTCTTTTCAAGGCAAAGTTTGCACAACTAGGCGATGAGACGGCACCAAATGGATGAGCTAACATTCTGTAATCCTTCGGTTCACCATTCAAGTCACCTTTGGGCCACCATAGATATCTTAGCAGGTCACAGTCCTTCTTTCTTACTTTAACCTGATAAAACATGGCTTCGATGTCTGCCATTATAGCCACACTTTCTTTTCTCCACCTCATGAGGACGCCATACAGGTGATTAGTAAGATCAGGTCCAGGAAGCAGTTGTTCATTTAAGGACATTCCCTCATAGATGACAGGGCAATTAAACACCACCCTAACCTTGTCTGGTTTCCTTGGGTTGTAAACACTGTGGTGAGGTATGTACCAAACCTTACCATCTTCCCTGTCTAGTTCCTCATCTGGGATTTGTTCAGCATACCCTTTCCTTTCTAGAGTTTCCATAAACTCTGTATATTCTTTGGCTAACTGCTGGTTGTGCTTTAACCTCCTCTGTAGTCGTAAGGAAAATAACTGTGCCTGAACCTTGTTATTAGGCATTGTGACATCTTTGTTTCTCAATGGAAGGGCTGTCTCATAATGGCCCTCCACCTTTGTTATTGATTCCTGCATAATTTGCATAAATTTCCTGTCTTCTGCTGATAAGCCCCTTTTCTCATCAGAGAGACGTTCAGTGAAATCCATATTAATGTAGTTCTTTAACTGTTGTTCCAACTGTTCATTCCCATTCATGACAGTACCATTGCCAATTCTGCAGAAATTGACGTTCACTTGAGGGTTTTCAGTCAGTTTCCCTTCAAGGCCATACACCAGCCATCCTATTGGTGACCTGATAGCATATGGTTCACCAACTTTTCCTGATGAAATCTCTAGTGGCATTGAGACCCCTGGTACATTACTTCCAATCATCAGAGTCACATGGGGAATACTGGAAGAACCTTGTACAGCTGGGAGATCAATGTGACGTAAATGATCCCAGCCACGCAGGTCACTCGGGGTTGGTGAATCAGCCATGGTTGCTGGAATGTTGTCCTTGACATACACAGAAGGCAGGTCTATGAAAGCACTTCCATCCATATTTCCAACTTGCAATTCATCAAGTAGAATATCCATGGGAAGAACTTCCTGTAAATTCAACGTTTTCAAATGGACTTTTGTCCTTCTTGTCCTCAGCTGCAGTGCTCTTTGAAGCACATTATCTATGAAAACAGCACCACACCCATTATCAATAAATGCATAAGTAGCTATACATTTGTTACTCGCCTTCGGCTTGATCAGCACTGGTGTTATTGCCATCAGAGTACTAGTATCTTCATTTCTTTGTTTTCTTTTAGGCTTTACTTTATTTATGGCAACACGCCCAGTGGTAACGGTTGGTGTGATCTGGTCTTCTGACTGGTTTCTTGATTCCTTTTCTCTGGTAGGATCGTGTAAAATTGTAACATGAGCTTTGTCACATTTTTCACATTTAGCCCATTCCTTATTTGGGCAGTTTCTTTTAAGATGCCCAGGATTTAAACAACCAAACAGAGTCCCTTATTCATGCAGACATCTGACTTCTCTTTTAGGCTGAGATTTCCAAACTTTCTGCAACTCAGCAAGTTGTGATTACTTCCACTGCCACAATAAAGACAAGGGGATACTGCAGCTTTGTTTTCTTTTGATTGTTTACCTCCTGCTGTATTTGTGCTTTGCTTCTTACCCTTATCATGTAACGTTGCAGCAAAAGCCTTTTTCTGTGAAGGTAGTGTCTTCCCTTCTGATTTTCTGTGCTGATAACCCAGTCCTGCCACTCTAGGGTCATTCTCATTTCTTGAGAGTTGCCCAACAAAACTCTCAAAATCTTCAAGTGTTGGAGATCTCATTTCTGTTTCCCTGAAATGGCCCATTTTCTTAATCCATTGTTGTTGCATTCCCACTGGCAATTTTTTGGCTAAGACTTTCAAGAAATCATAACCATTCAAACGTTCCATCTCAGGATTGCCATATTTCATATTGCAACAGTTGACAAGGAAAATGGAAAACTTTCTCAGGGCAGCTTTGTCTCCAGTAGGAATCTTTTCCCAACTTTCTGCTTTAGACTGGTAAGCAGCAGCTAAAATTTGAGGTTGGCCATAATCTCTCCTTAGCAAAAATTTTGCCCTTTCAAATCCTTTAGAGGGGGGTTCTATGGATGTGCACTCTCTAATGAGAGTATGTGCTTCTCCTTCAGTGAATCTGAGTAATAATTCCAATCTTCTTGCTGGGTTTTGGGTCTTTTCTTCCACAACATGTTTAAAGTTCCTCATAAATGGTGTGAACTCTAAGATGTCACTACCATCAAATTTGTCGATTTCTGGTGATGGTAAGGCAGATTCTCTTTGGTCTACAATTTTGGTCAGAAGAGTAGCCATCGTCACATTATCCCCGTCATTTTTTTCTTTTGATTCTGGGGCTATACTTGGGTACTTGGAAGGTAGACAAGCCTCTGCAAAACTTTTCTGGTCAATTTCTCTCGTCTTTTCCCCCCATTGCTCTTCATTATTGTGTGAAGATTTGTAAACTGGCATCTGACTACTGACCTTTGATTTTTCATATGTGGGTTTCTCCTCAGCTTCAGACTTCTGGCTACTAGCAAAAATTTTAGCCTCTGGGTTCAACTGACCATTGGGTATAGTGTGTTGTTCCCTTGTGACAACTGTATCTTGTTTTGGATATGTGGGTGATTTCATCTTTATGCTCTCCTCTACTTCTAGAGCAATCTTAGAAGAGATATCATGACTGGTCTCTATCTTATCTTCATGATGCTGTAATAACTTTGAAACAGCTTTAGCTGCCTGTAATTCAGCATGCATATCAATTTCCTGCTGCTCAATTTCAATATTTGCTCTCTCCTCTTCTATTGCATTAAGGAGCCTCACTCTTGCAGCCTTCTGTTGAGCAATTCTTAGCTCTTCTTCAGCTTCATTTACATCTAATTCTGCTTGAATTTGTCTTTTTCTTACTTCTAGTTTATTCTTTTTCCTTTGAGCTGCCGCTTTTGCAACTAACTCTATTTCTTTCTGTTGGGTTCTGTATAACAGTGCTGACACTGTAGTCTTTATTGACACCTCACTATCTGCCGTGCTTTGTCTTGACCTATTAGTGCCTGACTTTCTGTTTACTACAGACACACTGTCATCTGGGCCAATTTCGCCTTCATTATCACCGGCCCCATTATCAGATGGAGCCATCTGGCTGGACCCCGAACTATACGACATCCTGCTTTAATGTCTCACTAGGAGCTTCAAAGGCTTCTTTATTGATTCACTTAATGTTTTCTGTTGTTCTGTTGCCTGATCTTTATCCTAAGATTAGGCTTTTCTGAGTTCACTTTAGGTTTCACTATGGTATACGCTATATCGTAGTATACAGTTTGCACACGATCAGTTCCACGAAATATAGTCGATGGGATCGCATAATTTCCATAATAGGCTCACACTGTAATGGTAGCCTAGCCCATGCGATGATTGTTACGTTAAGCGTGTGCTTATGATTTCGACGTTCTGTCGTCTTTTACTAGAATATAGAATCACAGTTCACATATCTTTTAGAGGGTTGTCACCTTTATCTTTTATTTTGCATTTCCTTTCTCTTCTTTTCCACTTAATTCTGTGTCCTTACTCACACGGCTAACGTAAGGTAAAAGACGGTATCAGAACTGCGGTCGCCATTTTTGTTCCTTTTTTGATCCCTTAAATCACGCCCTCTCATTAGTTAAATCAACATGTAAACACTACTGTCATCTTGAAAACTACACCCGCCTCACACTGTTTGGAGGCGAGGAAGTCCTGTTCCACCTTATGTGCCACCTCCTCCAATTCCTGACTGGAATATTCCGGGCCTAGTTGCGAGGGCTCAGGTGCCTGCCCCACATCCTCACTGGCATGAGCAGAATACAATTCGGGACATGCACCAAAGACATGTCCCTCCTCCCCACAAAGGTTGCACCGCACCTCGTTCGGACACTCGGCCTTGTCGTGCCCCACCTGCCGGCATCTGCCGCAACGTCGATTAGGACACGACTTGGCTTCGTGCCCCTCCTCTCCACACTTTGAACAGGTGCGGGGCTGCCCAAAGTATCTTATGTGGGCTTTGGAACCCCCTATGAAGAGGAACGATGGTATTTCCCTCTTCAGTACCATACGGAACTGTCTCTTTCCGTTCAGTATGCCCTTCAACTCACCTTCATTGTAAGTGACCCACCGCATATCGGAGACAGTTCCGTATTGACTCAGAACCCTCGCAACTAGGCCCTGTTCGACCTCAAAGTTCAGGTACAGCGCCGTCACCACCACAGAGCGATCATATGGGGTGACAGTGAGCCCTTCCAGCCCTTTAAGGCAAGACGCCCTGCATTCGGGCAGCATCTGACCTGAACTTTAGGTCGTACGTGTTGCGGGCGGCAAGCGCCTGCAACATCTATCTCTTTTAACTTCCACTTTGTTGTTCTTTAACACAGTAAACACTTGAGGGGGTGTAACATTCACCTCCGACTCGAACTGCAACTTAACGATTGTGCTATCCCGACCTCCGGGCATAGCAGCATGTGAGTGTGGCTCGAGGCCACGCGCGAAAAAAGGTAGAAAAGCACGGCAAACCTACTCTTTCAATACAGGACAACGCGTACACTATAAAGCCTCACAGCTTCATACAGTTGCAAGCAATATAGTACGGTTATCAAACATCTGTAATGTTATCACACAGTGATGCAAGCCAAGCACGGCAAACGAGAGCAGATCGAAGACACGTCTGCTCTCGTCGAAGACCTGAGAGTTATATATGTGATGGACCGTGATCTTCCATGTGCTCTTGTCTCCCTCGATCAGGAGAAGGCCCTCGACATGGTTGATCACGGATTCCTCTTTAAAATCTTGAAGTTTAGTTTGAATCCAGTTTTTGTTAAATGGACCTCTTTACTGTATAATGGTGTATATAGTCGTGTTATCGTTATTGGCCTACCGTCGGACCCCTTCAGAGTTCAACTTGGGGTACGGCAGGGGTGTCCCCCGTCACCTCTACTCTATGTATTGTTTAGTGAATCCCTTGCAATAGCCTTCCAAGTTGAGCCTTTGTTTCTACCATTTCACATACCCGGTGGAACTGAAGTCAAGTGCCTCCAGTATGCTGACGACGTCACATGCGTGGTCTCCGACCTAGCTTCCTTCAGAGCCCTTACTGGCACGCTGTCTACCTTTCAAAGAGCGACAGGTGCCAGACTGAACCCCACCAAGACCAAAAGACACACTTGGTCAGAAAACGGGGCTTCGAGGGAAAGTGCATGAGGCCCAATCCCCCACACCTAGGGTCCTGATACACCACCTTTCTTCTGACCAGCTCCGACTTCCCTGACCATAGAAAACTAAACACGGCCCTCTCGAGTCGCACCAGGACACCCTCTGGAGCAGCCAGAACAGTGCCTGGATACCACAAGAGGGGGTAAACGAAACGATTGATTACTGTCACCTTCCCCAACAGACTAATGTAACGATCGCCGAAGTCCGTCAACCTCGACACCATCAGGTCCACTTTCTCATTCCAAGTGACTCAGGCGAGCCATAACCAAACCATATGCCGTTGATTTTCATGGCGTCGTCAACCCATTTTGCCGCGAAGGGCAGTTGTTTCGACCGCCACTTACCCAGATAAAGTCCTTTGGTCTTGTTGGAGTTCAGTCTGGCACCTGTCGCTCTTTGAAAAGTAGACAGCGTGCCAGTAAGGGCCCTGAAGGAGGCTAGGTCAGAGACTACGCATGTGACACCATCTGCATACTGGAGGCACTCGACTTCGGCTCCACCGGGTATGTGAAATGGTCTGAACAAGGGCTCTACTTGGAAGGCTCTTGCGAGGGATTATACCTCCTGGACATCCCCTTTGAACGTAAGGCTCATACCCATAGCCACCCCAAAAAAGCTACAAAAATCATCCCTCCCCACCGGTGTCCACCCCAGAGAACTCTCCCCTTCCCCCGCCTGCTGAGCATACAAGTTAGTCTGCTTGACTAGATTGTCAACGACTGCCCGAGTAAAGAACAGTCAGAAACAATCCAGTTCCGTTCTCGCCATTCGTGCTGCATCTGACATTCCTCCCTCCCCGGTGAATTCTATTTCCTCGTTGATGTATGCCTGTTGAAGAAAAAAAAAAAGGATTTGTTATACAGTTATTTGTCCAAAAGTTATATAAAAAGAAATGTAAAGCCAGGGTCACACCGCCACTACGTAACTGCGACTCTCCATCATAGACAATTTGCATAAATCGTGTACATTCTGGTGCACCGACTGCATCCAACTACGATTGAACACGTTCAATCAGGCTTGACAGCTTACGATTCATGTCGTGGGTTTTTGTGGCAGTGTGACCCTGGCTTTAGACAGCAAAGCAGCAGACTGCCAGAGGAGGAAGAAATTCAGGTAACTGAAAGGATAGCAAGAAGATACGAAGGAAAGAAAGGCAGGTAAGAAAGGATAAGAAGAAAGGAAAACCAAAAAAAAAAAAAAAATTATTAACTCACTTTTTCTTCTTCAAAATCATCCCAAAGCCAGGAGCCCAGATATCTGTTTCTGTCCCGTTCGTCCTCCACCAACACAGCTACACTTGCATCATGATCAGCCTGAGTGGCATTCTTCTTGTTGATGGAGGACTTCACACGGGTGCGGCGCTCCTGGCTTCTTCCGGTGAGGGCATTCCTCTGCTCCCGGGTTGTTGTGGGTCTTTCTTCTTCGATGATGATGGGGGGGGGGGGGCTGGTGTACTGCCACAGCCTTCGGCGGGCGCCCCCGAGGTTTTTTGGCGGCCGGTGGCACAGCTGGGTCAGGCTGCAGAGGAGGCGGTGGTTGTGCATCAACCAGCTCTTCTGAGTCATCAAACTTTTCTTGTTGAAGCTGAAAAAAAATAGAAATTGTTTAGTCTCTACAAACATCTTGTGAGCAAATTAGGCTTTGCTTCAAATACTTTGCACCTTTCATCGAGTAATTTATCAGGTATCACATCGCAATTTGCTATACAAGCTGGGTAAACTTTGACGCAAATTCAATTCAATTCTGAGTCATCAAACTTTTCTTGTTGAAGCTGAAAAAAATTAGAAATTGTTTAGTCTCTACAAACATCTTGTGAGCAAATTAGGCTTTGCTTCTAATACTTTGCACCTTTCATCGAGTAATTTATCAGGTATCACATCGCACTTTGCTATACAAGCTGGGTAAACTGTGACGCAAATTCAATTCAATTCTGAGTCGTCAAACTTTTCTTGTTGAAGCTGAAAAAAATTAGAAATTGTTTAGTCTCTACAAACATCTTTTGAGCAAATTAGGCTTTGCTTCAAATACTTTGCACCTTTCATCGAGTAATTTATCAGGTATCACATCGCAATTTGCTATACAAGCTGGGTAAACTGACGCAAATTCAATTCAATTCTGAGTCGTCAAACTTTTCTTGTTGAAGCTGAAAAAAATTAGAAATTGTTTAGTCTCTACAAACATCTTTTGAGCAAATTAGGCTTTGCTTCAAATACTTTGCACCTTTCATCGAGTAATTTATCAGGTGTCACATCGCAATTTGCTATACAAGCTGGGTATACTGTGACGCAAATTCAATTCAATTCTGAGTCGTCAAACTTTCCTTGTTTTCAAATTCAAAAATGTCCATAGTAAAGACACTAAAATTGAGGCAGGTCCCTAACTGACAAACCTTCAAAAAAAGTTACTAGCTCTATCACCATAACAACGGTACTGCATGGCCTGGCACTTTCTTGTGTGTGTATAACCCCGGCTTTCAGTGATTTACACTAAAGAAGTAAAAAAATCCTGCTATGCAAAATTGGAATACTAAATTCCCTGCCTTTCATTTCATTTTTGGGGTTGTGTTCCCCCCTCCTCCCCTTTTAGGAGTCATTTGCACCCCCCCCCCCCAACACACACCTTTTTCATGGTATTTTGTGATATTTTGCATTCTTTATGTATGAGTTTGAAGAAAAAGCAGACTAAGACACACTTGGTTATCCTAATTTTCCCAAGGTGTCTTCCTGGAGTCTACTTTTTACCTTTTTACAGTTACAACAAACCAACAACAACAGTACTACAAAATAGCGTTAGCCTAACGTTAGGCGTAATGGTAAATAGTAGCCTTAGGCCTATAAACGTTCATACGTACCAGTTCGGGATCGTCTAAAAGCACCTTAAAGAGAAAACCGTGATCGACCATGTCGAAGGCCTTCTCCTGATCGAGAGAGACGAGCGCACATGGAAGATCACGGTCTATCACATACTCAACTAAGTCCCGCATCAACCAGAGGTTCTGCTGAATACTGTGTCCCCGCACCGCACATGTCTGGAAAGGCCCTACAAGATCCGGCATGGCTGCGCCTAGCCTGTTACAAAGAGACTGTCTTTTGTTGCAAAGCATGTTACTGCTGTTTGTTTAAAGTGATCCTGTGTGTCATTTAGTCAGGTACACAAATCTTTCATGCCACAAACACTGGCTTCTATTGTACTTTTATTGTACCCCAGAAGTAAATAAAGGTTGGGGAACGATACCAAATGCTTTTCCACTTTTCCTTGAAAAATGACGAAAATTATGAAACTTCAGCACCAAGAGGTCAGAAGGTCAAACCAGATAACATTTATTCTAAGGACGTTTGTTAAACCACTAATAAAGTTGTATGTTTCCCTACTTATGCAGTGGTGAAGGTGGCCGGCCACTGGTGCTTGGGAACATGCTTGTTGGTGTCCCCAGGAGGGCCCATATGATCTAATTTTTTTCTCCGTCGCAAGAATGTGTAGTTGTGCAATTCGTTGACGCCTTGCACCCTTTTTTTTTTTTTTTTTTTTTTTACAATATCCTGTGTGCCCGTCAAGTTTTTAACCCTATTAACGCAGTGCCAACCACTGGGATGGTCCAAAGACTGCTCGGTGAATTGGAACAGATGCGTAATCGTGTTAATCGAAGCAAGTTTTTGAAATGAAGGAGACCTTCAGGTAATTTCAGGTCATTCCTTAGCCCTTATTCCAAGCCCTCGGTGTCTTCATTGGACAGTAAATGATCTGATTGTTTCCTCCAGTTCTTGACTTCATGAAAAGTTTTAACGTTCGAACATGTTCAGTGCCTCAATTTGCTCCAAACGTTTGCCCTTTCTTTCATTTCTTCCATGCTCCATGTTTGCCCTTTCTTTCATCTCTTCCATGTACCGGCTTTTAAGGGCACGAAGATGTCTCATGGCTTCGTTGGCTGCCTTTCTTCATTCTACTGGTTAGTCATTACTGCCCTTACCGTGCCACGAGATCTTCACATGCATTTAGAATGGGTTTATCTGTCACACATTTCTGACCGATGTCATCTTGCTTAATTAGGTTGTGTAACTAACTTCAGTTAAATCTCAAGTTGATTCATGCAAATGTAGCAGTAAATGTTTCAAGTATGTTGCATATGCTATATTTGGGCTTTTACAGGTCACTCTTTTTTCCGAAACTACTCTTATGGTATGTCTCTTTACACACTAGACAAAATATGGTCCAGTTGCGTAGCTAGAGGTGGGCAGGGGCGGTCCCCCTCCCCCCACATCCTCCGAAGGCCCTTGTCGGAAATTTCTAGTCTGTCGGAAATAAAAATTCATTTGAAACACTTACAACTGTTTTAAGCAGAATTACACATCGAAATGGTTACTGACAAGGCCTGGAAGTGTCATTTAAGGCAATCTCGGCAATATTTTAATCTAATTTTTCCGCCCTACACGCCAGATGATGGTGGCGCTGCGCTATTTGCCCCCCCCCCCCCCCAAAAAAAAAACTATCTAGCTACGTCACTAAGATGATCTGTTAACGTGACAACATGGTGAGACCCCTCCTTGATGTTTTTTACTTCCTGATGCCACAGGCCTCCCATTTTTAATGTGAACAAAGAGTTTGTTCCGTGTATATAGTGTGGTTCTTGCAGGGCTGCATGAACTTTCCTGTCCTCGTTCTTACATGTAAGGTGCCGACTAAGTTGGTATCCAGCTTGTCTGACAACAAATGTACACGATCTTCGTGTTCTTACTTTATTAGGTCTTGATACTGCAATTAGAAAATTTCAATAGTTAATTGTACGATGGCTCCATCTTCTGTCCGATCTACTTCTATCATAGGAAATAGGCCTTAAAAATAGGCACCTGAGCCATTGGACAAGATTTTCTCTTCCAATACGCCTTAGCTCTTTCTCGACTTCAGACCAGTACCTTGCTCGGACTACAACTGAAAACACCAAAAATGCTTAGTAATCTGTTGTCAAAAATCGCTTTTTAGTACCCGTTTTACTCTGGGAATTCCAATTGTGACATTTTGCGCACCCAGTGCTACCTACCTGCCACTGCATACTAATTTAAATCCGAAACCTGAAAAGAGTAACAATCCTTCAATATGTTAATTACAGTAAACACTGCATCATTATTATTCATGTCATTTTTGATTCCTTGCCGAAGGCAGGCAAGGAATCTATGCGATGGTGATGTCGTGTGTGTGTATGTGACGCTTTGCTTGTAAACACGATATCTCAAGAAGAGTAACTCCGAGGGGTCTCGTACTTGGCAGGTGGATGCCCTATATGGAGTAGATGATCCCTATTGTTTTTGGTGGGGGTCAAAGGTCATTTGGGGTCACAAGAGGTCAAAACCTTGTAAACATGATATCTCAAGAAGGTTAACTGTGAGGGATCTCATACTTGGCAGGTAGGTTGCCCATAATGAGTAGATGATCCCTATTGTTTTTGGTGGAAGTCAAAGGTCATTTGGGGTCACCAGAGGTCAAATGGTAAATATCTTGGAAATTGCTTGTAAACACTCTATCTCAAGTTGTGTAACTTCCAAGAATTTCATACTTGGCATGTGCATGGCCCATATGAGAAAGATGATCCCTATTGTTATTGGTAAAGGTCAAGGTCATTTGGGGTCACCAGAGGTCAAAAGGTTCAACATCTTTCAAGCAGAATATCTGTGAGTGTAAAACTTGGTTCAAATTGAAACTTGCAGTGTAGCTTGCTTTTATTTTGTGCCTATTTACCCTAAAAATTTCATGGATAATAAAAGTCATTGGAGCTCAAAATTGGCATTTTCTAAAGGTCATTCTACGGTAGCCTAGATGGACCATTCACATCAAATGACGTCATAACAATCTATGTAGACCCACTACACGCGCTCTAATACCCCTAAAACTTAATCGTACCCATGGACATCCGTATCCG
Source organism: Holothuria leucospilota (assembly GCA_029531755.1). NCBI lineage: Eukaryota > Metazoa > Echinodermata > Holothuroidea > Aspidochirotida > Holothuriidae > Holothuria > Holothuria leucospilota. Next base: position 20,821,317 of record CM055961.1, on the reverse strand, counting down.
TTATGCTGCTTTATAACGATATCTGTAAGCGCAGTACATACGTACGTGTAAAAGTATTGCGTACAAGGTACGTACAGTTGCATGGTGGTACCCTGAGTCGATCACCTAAAAATTGTAGTGTAAAGTCTGTGTGGTATACGTTTTGTGTGTAGTGACCGACTCAAGGTACCGACCGACTCAAGGTACAGTACAGTACAGTACAGTCACTTTACATCTGTAGCTAGTCCTGAATAGTTTTATAGATATCCTGATGGTGCATCTTAATTGACTGGTAGTCCCCCTTGTCAATAATCGTGAAATGCTTGGCCCTGCCCATATTCATGTAGTATGGTGCATGTTATATTAACAAATGCCACATGGTGGTAACTTCGGTACAATCACTCATTAATTCAACATGCAGTATTTCATCCTTTATTAGTGTTTGGCTTACGAGATAATCCAACTGTCTTTCCAGAAATTGCTGGAAGCTTCCCTGCACACCCGTCTTACCCGGCTCCACAATATTTCATCTAGCTCCACAATATTTCGCGTAAGTTGCTTCACTGCTAATTTGTATTTCCTTTTCTGCTTTCGTGCTCTCTGAAGTTTCGCCTTTCTCAATAAATTGAACATCAAAAAAAAAAAAAAAATTAACACGCTCCTTTGACCAGCTGCACATAAATGTGGTAGTTCTGTGCTTTTAATTAACCATGAATATGTCATCAGTATACCTCAACCATAAGTACAGTTTTGTCCCCGCCTCTGATATCAATGCTCCATGTAGTCTATCTGTGAATAAATTGGTATAGACTCATTTGAGTACCAATGGCAGACCTTCCAACATGTAAGTTGACCGTCAGGGAGGATTTTCAAAAGTTGGAAATTAAGTGTAGAACTCTGCACTGGAAGTGCGAACTGATGTGGTCCATGTCCGCCTTGGGGCCTCTAATGGAGGTCCATGGGGCAGTGGCCTAGGAAACGCCTGGATTTTAGCACTTTGAGGGTCTTCAGCCTCCAATATTTGTGCAAGTTTGTTCTCAATAGATGTCACGAAGAGTTATGGTCTTATGGAGATGATAAACCATATACAATTAGTTTCACCTCCTATAAAATCACTGTGCTGTCACCGTCAGTCACATTCTCGTTGATTGTTGTGGATACTCCCATACTCGCCAGAAGTACTATGCTGTGCCAGACCTGAGAACTTTCTTTAAGCAGACAGATCCTTCCCTTATGCTGGGCTTTCTCAAGGAAAGGAAAATGGATAGAAATTTTTGACATGGCTCCCGCATTTGCCTGGACATTTTAGTGGAATTTGACCCCTCCCCCCCCCCCTGTTTTTACCTTATTGTACCCCAACATTGCACGATTTTCTTTTTTAGCTGACACGATATAACACCTTCGTGTTGGTGTGTTGTAAAACCCCATCTAACTAACTTATAACATGATTAAGAAACGACCGTCAAACAGCGAATTGACAAAAACTGGTTTTAATTGGTTAAGTTAAAACCTTGACAGTACTGCAGAGTCCTGCTCTCCTAAACTGTTACCTTAGTGGTTGCTTTTGGCTGAGTAAGACTCGAATCCCTTGCCTTTGGTGCATATTTGGTTGTATTAGACCACTATACAAGACATTGTAATTTTCCCCCGCTTTATTTAGCCATATGATGACAGCTTTGCTGTATTGAAATTGTATGCGTAATGCTTGCAAAGTACTATTAAATAATTCTTAGGATGGCTTAATAGGAATTTGTCAAAAGAGGGGGGGGGGGGATAAGTGTTTGGTCACATTGTTTTAAACATTGGCGTGAAGTCTTGTATCAGATCATCGCAGGCTTAAAAGAAAGTTAACTTGAATTGCATGAAGACGCGTACAGACTATAAGTCCAAAAAGGGGGGTGGAGGGGTTTTACTAATATATTAGTAAATCTGATCATTACATCATATTTCTTCCTTAGTGACAGTTAAAAAGATAAACCATATGTAACCATATATGTGACTGGATTTCTTCCTGACATTTACATTCAAGTTCCAGCAGCTCTCTTGTGATTTTAGCTCTTCATCGTTGAAGCAACATCAAAGTAGGGATCATGAATTAACAAAGCTCAGTATCTTTCTGAAGCCACCTCATGTTCATATATGTACCCATATCATATTCAACAAGGTGGTGATAGGTCTACTGTTATTTCATTATCTCATCCTTCCACAGATTGTTTGAATTTTCCCATTACTGCCATATATAGAAACCACTTCCACACCCTTAAAGATGAAACAACATTGGATGGTTCTAAAATGCCCCGCTATGACGGAGTTTCATATATTTTTTTTTTTTTAAATTATAGTAAAAATACCACTTGCCTTCACACTGCCTGTGTGCACTTCCGTCAGTATGAAATGGTGATGTATTAGTGTTTTTAAAGTTTCCTCCATCGAAACCACTTCTCCGGGGTCACCATTGTTCATATTTGGTACAGGTTTCAGTTGGTAAAAATCACCAGCAAGGATTGCTTGAATTCTACCAAGTGGTACTTCTTTTCCTCTGACAGCTTTACAAACAGCCTCTTTTTGCATTAAAACGTCTTTAGATAGCATTGGCACTTCGTAAACGATGAGGGTGTCTGTCTCAATGATTCGGTCTTTGGCAATCTTAAAATCAGTATTGTTGTGAATTTTGTCTGTGGCGGTACTACTACTTTATAGGCCATCCGAGATTCTGACGAATGCATGTATTGTCCTCCCTTTCAAAGAAGCGGCTGCAAAACCAGTTGAAGCGGTAAGCTGCACTCTTGTGAGATGCAACCAGGTTCCAATTTTTTTTTTTTTTTTTTTTTTATTTGTTACTTTTTTTTTTTAGATCAGGTAAGTTTTACGAGTCCCAGTCAGACCAAGCAGGGAGAAATTGTGGCCTATCTGAGCCGCAGGTATAACTTCTGCCTCCATCTAAGAAGTACATCGTTTCTAGGTGTGCTACAATGGTCAACCTTACAGCTCAGTGACTAGAGGAAAGTGGAACTTCTTCAGCATGTATCTCAAATTTTACAGGAGGTAGGTACATGGCCCAATCTAACTTCCAGTGAGTAGGCGAAGGATGAAGTTGAGGTAAATGGTAGTGCTATGAAGTCACTTCAGGATGAACAGTGTTCCCGACAGCTGCAATAAACCATGACTTACTACGCTAACCCGGGGCTAGTACCCCCAGGAAAAAGAACGCTGCTAGAGAATTTGACGTAGGTTCCGGTCAATGTGTCTGTGTGTGTATATATGTATGTTTATATGTATATGTATATGATATGATATGATATGTATATGATATATATATATATATATATATATATATATATATATATATATATATATATATATATATATATATATATATATATATATATATATATATATATATATATATATATATATATATATATATATATATATATATATATATATATATATATATATATATTATATATATATATGTCGAAAGTTGTGTTTGGTGTTCGATCATATATATATATATATATGTATTCAAGCACGTTACAGATAAGGAAGCCACTATTTCTGGTATGGAGGAACCCTTAAAAGAGCCGTTTAATTTTGAGTAGTTACGGCTTCCACTTCATGGAGTAGGGTAGCCCATTCTGCTGCCAGAGCCTGCGCAGTTGGCCGTCCACCAGTTCCGGAAAGAGAACGGATGCCTTCTTTTTCTACTTTTCTTCAGTGCTGATTTATGTGAAGGCAGCCTCCTTTTTGTAGTTGTCCTTCTCTAAGGAAATTGTTTTTCATTGTAATTTGGCTATGGTCAGCCTAGTAAGTTTCCTCGAAGCTTTGGGCAGTACTTTCCGCCACTCTCTGAGAAAGTTGGGCCATCTATGCTTCTTTAATTGATTTTTACCCCCACCATTCCTGTTTTTGTCTAGCTGACATTATACAACACATTCGTGTTGGCGTGTCGATACGTTAAAACCTATCTAATTAACCAACTGGGAAAGTTGAGATCGAATACCAGGACGGAGGCAGCTAGCGTGGTTGCCAGTGTAAGGAAGCGAATGACGGTTCCTTTTGGTATTCCAGGTGACATTCGATACGGTTAACGCTGTGTTCAAGGGCAACAAACGACAGCAAAGATTGTAACAGATGAGGGAGCCACTCTCTCTAGTATTATAAAGGGCCTGGCCAACCAGTTTTTTTTAACATCATGTTTTAGTAATGCTTCCGTGTTCTTGTTCACTTTATTTCATTGGCCATTCATTGTTAACACTTTTAGCGTTCCGAAACTTCACGCGGTAAATGCATCAGGTATTTACTTAGATATTTACCACTTTCACAGAGCCTGTTTGACAAATTTCAGTCTCATAGTTCCAGTACAAAAATATTTGGTATTGGCTTTTGTAGATATGTTAATCAGACTAATATAACTGCATTACTGGATTTGTGGATATATTGATCAAACCAATATAAATGCATCACTGACATCATACTGCAGCTGTCAACTAAAAGAAAAGCCAAGAGAGAAGGAACAAACAGGCAGTAGAAAGACTAAAATAATGGAGAAAATAAATGATAAAATATAATCAAATTAACCCTTTGTCGTATTGCTTTCAACCTAAGACAATAACTTATTACTCGGAGATCCTTGATGTCAATAAAATTTGAAAAAAAAAAATCGTCTCCTATTTGTAAGAAATTGTTCAGAATTACCAGTGTGTGTATTCGTAGTTTTAACTTTGTACTTAAACATTCCGTTAGAGGCCTTTCACATTTTAAAATAGTGTTGTAGAGCATCACACTCTTCTGTTAACCCCAATGTGTACCGTGGAAGTAATTATCAGAACAAGGTTATTTCAGGTCAACCAAGTTGGTGAAAAAAAAAAAAAGCAAAACGGTCGCCCATATAATTAAAATAAAATATTGAAGTAATCAGAACATTTATGAAAAAGTATGTTTTCAAACAGTTTGGTGGAATTCAGGTCAATTAAGATGACGGGAAAATGGTCCCTAATGGTATAATTTTAATATAGCATAATAACCAGAAAATAATCCTTAAAAATATTTTCAACACATTTAAACCTTAAACTCTATCCGTATTCTGTAATAAATGTTCAGAGCATTATTCTGGGCACTTTCTTAAGGATTCAGGTCAACCAAGATGGCGAAATAAAATGCCCGCCCAAAACATGATTAAATATATTGAAGTAACGAGAGAAATATTCATGAAAAATACGTTTGACACAACCTCTTTTAAAAGCTGTTCATACCTTATGCTGAAAACTAAAACTTGTTTTTTTTTTTTTTTTTTTTTTTTTTTTTTTTTTTTTTTTTTTTTTTTTTGGTTGAAATTCGGGTGAACCAAGATGACTGAAAAGGGAAAAAATGGCTGCCTACTTGAATCCCGAGAAAATAATGTACTAATTATTTTCTTTATATTACAATATATTTTAGTTATTTCTTTCTAGCCATTTTGCACCACATAGATCCTGAAAGAAAAATCAAAAATGACGTTTTGAATATATACATAAAAAGCTAGACTTATAAATAAGACTACCTCGGTAAAAAAAATATTTGTAGCGATTATTTTCTTTAAGATTATAATATATTGCTATTGTCACATTGGTGGCCATTTTGCCTTTTCCGCCATCTTGGTTGACCTGGTTTCCACAAAATATGTGGTGAAAACTTAGTTGTGATTATTTTGGCATAAAATGTGGACAGATGAAACAAGCAGCTGTACCAGCATACTTTTGATTCCTGGCAGGCAAGGAATCGATACATTCATGATGGCATGTGTGTATGTGTTTGTGACAGGGCATCTTAAGAAGGGAAACTGACAGTCCTCAAACTTGGTACATAGACCTCCATACTGAGAGGAAGAACCCCATTTTTGTGGGGGTCAAACGTCATCTGGTGTCACCAGGTGTCAGTCTGAAACCCTTGTCAATACAATAACTCAAGGTAGAAAGCTTCGATTAATTTTAGACGTAGTATGTAGATGCGTTATAGTGAGAGAAAGAACCATATCGTTTTGGGTGAGGGTCCAAGGTCATTTGTTGTCACCAGGGGTCAAACTCTTAAAACCTTGTTAACGCGATATCTCAAGGTAGAAAGCTTGGATGAATTTCATACGTGGTATGTAAATGCGTTATAGGAAGAAGGAAAACTTGTTTGTGGTGGAGGTCAAAACTCATCTGGGGTCACGGGGGTCAAACAGGAAACTTGGTAACACGATATCTCAAGGTAGAAAGCTTGGATGAATTTCATGCTTCGTGTGTTGATACCTGTTGGGAAGAGGAAGAACCTGTTTTTGGTGGAGGTCAAAGGTCATCTGAGGTCACCAGGGGTCAAACTGAAAACATTGTTAACATTATATCTCAAGATAGGAAGCTGGGATAATTTTCATAATGAGTATGTTCATGCCTTATGGTAAGATAAAAAACTTGTTTTTAGTTGAAGTCAAAAGTCATCTGGGGTCACCAGGCGTCAAAGTCTGAAAACCTTGTTGACACGATATCTCAAGGTAGAAAGCTTGGAACGTCCTGGGTATGACGTTAAACTGCATCCAGGTGGGGTGAGGAGATCGTGTGTGGCGAGTAGTTTGTCCCCGGCTTAACGCCTATAAAATGCGCACATGAGACCGTTTTTACTCATCCCACGACTGGTGGGTTGTCGGCGCCACAAAACCGAGCAAGCCCCACCGTGGTTGCCCCCTTGTGGGCTGGGGGTTGTAAAATATGCCCACGGTATTTCCCGCCTGTCGTAAGAGGCGACTAAAGGGAAGGACTTGAAATGTATTTAAACTTGTTGACACTATATAACACACTCGTGTTGGTGTGTCGTTAAATCTCAGCTAACTGGATGAATTTCATACTTAGTATGTAGATGTGTTATGGGAAGAGAAAGAACTGTTTGTGGAGGTTAAAGGTCATGTGGGGTCACCGGGGTCCAACATTGAAAACTTCATTAACACGATATCTCAAGGTAGGAAGCTTGGATAATTTTCATACTATGTAGATGTCTAATGTCAAGAGGAAGAACCCTGTTATTTTTGTGGGGGTTAAGGTCATCTGCGATCACCGGCGGTCAAACGCTGAAACCTTGTAAACACATCTCGAAATAGGAAGCATCCATAAATATCATACGTAGTGTGTAGATGCGTCGTGGTAAAGGCAAAGAGTCTTATCGTTTTTGGTGGAGGCCAAAGGTAATCTGGGGACGGGGGTCGTCAAACCTTGACAACCGTGTTAACATGACATTGCAGGATAAGAAAGTTGGATTGATTTTATACGTAGTATGTAGGTACCTTGTGGTGAGGTAAATAACCATGTTTTTGGTGGGGGTCGAAGGTCATCAGGGGCAAACCTTGTTAACGCGTTGTCTCAAGGTAGGAAGCTTGAATAAATTCTCTACTTAATGTGTAGATTAAGATGCCTTATGGTGAGGGGAAGAACCCTATTTGTTGTATTAATGGGGGTCAAATGTCATCTGGTTTCACCGCGGATAAAACCCTGAAAATTTTGTTAACACGATATCTCGAGATAGGGAGCTTGGATAAATGACGTTTTTCATAATTTGTATATAATTGGCATGTTGAGAGGAGAAACTGTTGTTTTTGGTGGAGGTCACAAGTCATTTGAGGTCACCAGAGGTCAAAAACGGAAACTTTGTAAGCATTTTGTTTTTCAAGTTTTGATGGGGCTCAAAGGTCATGTGAGGTCTGCAGGGGTTCAATTGTGAACACATCGTAAAAAAAGATGTACGTAGTACAGAAGTATAAATCCGAGGGATGAACCTCGGTGTAACAAAGCCCCCTCCCTTTCGGCAAGGAATCACTAAGCCTTTGGATTTCTGGTTTCTGTTATTTTTAAAGTGTCAAAGACAAGTGACTGATATTTAAGGCCTTTATCATCTTGCTGAACATTACATGATGCCTGTGGCTCACTTCTAACAGTATTTAATTCAGCCACCATAAGTTCAGCTTCTGTAATTGAAAAGACAGTTAAAGAAGTGCTGTGTAGCTCTGGTGCATCAACTAAACAAGAGTCCATGCTTCTTGTAGGCATTACCCAGTAGCAACATAATGAAGCTTTTTCTTCCTGCTGGATCGCCAACCAGTAAATAATTGGATGATGTCATACCAACCTTCTACAGAGCAGTAGCCTGGTGCTTACAAGGAGCACAAGTTTGGCCAACAAGACAAGTGCACGCAGCTACTTCCATATCAAGTGTATTTGACACCCTGTGGTGTGGCACGTGACAACTCAAATTGTGTGCCTGTCATTTGAAGTGTTCTCGAAAGATAATTTGGGGTCATGAGGCATGGACCTTTGGTGTCTTTGCCATATCAAGCCTATTGTTTGCTATATCCACTGTATTCATCTCATACTATTATTCCCTTCTTGTGACCAGGAAATCTACCAGTCGCAAAACATTGAACGCTTTTGTTCAGTTAAGAACTTTGTCCTTCAAAACTTGGTTGGCCTCAAATGGCATTTGATCACCACCAACATACAAATCTCAGTATTTTTACTCCCTACAATACTCCTACAAAAGTCATTTGATTTTTACAAGGCTTTTTTCTTGAGATATGGTGTTCACAGGGTCCTTACAATAACCTCCATTGACCCCACATGATCTTTTACCTCAATGAAAAACAATATGGTTCTTGTAGCTCATTGTGGTACATATTCCAAAAACGAAGTTTGTCCAACCCATCCCCTTGAGATATTGTTTCAAAGCAAGCATCACAAAAACAACTACATGCTTAAACAAGTGAGAACTGGCATACACCTGTATATATAATGTCAACTCTTCTACAACAGTGGACTAAAAAATACTATTATTTGCATTGGCTGTTGTTCAAATGTGACTACTTGTAAAAGCATTTATTCGATCTTCGACCATCACAACTCTACAAACAAGAATTTGTTCCCTTTCATCAAGGTCATATTGAAACCTCCGTGGCGTTTTCAGCTGGGCAGATTTCACTACGCGGCGACACAAAAGCGGCTTATCGGTGACTCAACAAGCCATGAACGAGAGCAACTGGAGAGCAATGAGCCTGTTCCATTCACCCAGCGGGGGTATCCATGACAAGGAAAACATATGACGATGGACTTACTTTAGTTGGTGGGTCAAAAGAACTACGAAAAGAACAAGTTTCTTTGTAAACCAATTTTTTCATTCCATGTTTAGTCTCAACACGTTGTCAATTTATACCTCATAGAACAAAATAGCACAAAAGCGAAATAAAAAGCTGTTGTATATGAAGCAACACAAGTAAAAACCAGTGCCCGTAGTTCATACAATGCAAAGAAGCAATGAAACCATAACAACAAATTTTCCTTTCATACAAAGCCTCTTTTAAGTAAAAATGGGTGTTCTTTCCTATATAAACGATGTAAAACTGGTCCATCTCTAGTTAATTAGTAAAGTGATGCTTCCAGCCTCAAATTCTTCAGAGTGGCATACCCATGTAACAGCTTGCCAAAGCACAGGTGTGTGTGTGTGTGGGGGGGGGGGGGCATTTGTTCCCTTTTCATGTGACCCTATCACAAAATGATACCAAAAAAAAAAAAAATAATAACTACTCTAATATAACAAGACGCAATCATTGCAACAGTAAAATAACAATTGAAGGAATAAATTGAAATAGCTAAGTAAAATACTCAACACTTTGTTCGCTACAGGTCTTTTCAAGGATGCCGTAACACAAAGTTTCAAGCAAATTCACCTGTTGCGACGGTCTTGGGCACATGACACAGTACTTCAGTACCTTTTTACGAAGTTATTCTAAAGATCTGGTGACATAAAAATTAAATCGTTGGACATATAATGTAAAAATCACGGTACTTTCATTTCCTGCTTGTTTTGTGAGCAAACAAGAACTAGACATACAAAGTTGTCATGGACTTACCAAATACGGCTTATGTTAACAGTTGTTTTTCCAACCATGTTTTTCAAGTACACTTCTAGCACCAGTATCTCCTGAGATTTTTTTTTTTTTTTTTCTTTTTATAAAAGTGAAGATTATTTTCCCGTATAATAATTGATATCACTAATAAACTATACACTATCTGATCAGTAATGACTTATTGAGGGATAATTTAAGGGTGTACAAAGGAAATGCTAATACATTGCAACACTCCACATGATTATTTTTGCGTAGGCAATGAGTTAAGGCACTTCAGAAACCATCAAACTTTTGAGAGGTATACCTTGAGAACAGTAAAAGATATTTCAAAAGTATCATCGTATCTTTCATTGGGATTATTCTTTCACTTCCAATTGAAAACAGGTCGTTTTGGTGACAAGCCACCATAACTTAAAGGGAAACAAAAGGCAAGATACAACCTAATCTCACGAAAATCATCGCAACCAAGCCATTCCAATCATGTTCTTGGCGATTCTCGAACTCTGTCGGTAGTCTACATCCATGTTCGAACCTCCCTCCCTTTTCACACTCAAACACACTGTAGCTACGTACCCTGTGAGTTGCCATTATTTTCCGCATATCATTGACCTGCGTGACCTGTGACGTATGCGACGCCCAACCTAAAATCTGTACTGCTCATGCAGTATGAGAGGGTGTACGTATGTAACATTGTTCCCTCATACCCATTCTGCTGCGAGCGGCACAGTGCATGCTATTATATAGGCTACGTATACAACACAACTTCACAAGCGCACATGATTACACCATAGGGCTAGGGCCTAACCTAACTTAGATAAACGGCCGTACTGACTTGTTACTAACTGGACGACTTGATATTGTTGAGCATTTTGTTCTTTACTTGACTAATCGCGCATGGCAAACTGAAGGGCCCAAGAGCAGGATGATTTTGAGCCGGAAATTCAATGAAGAGGAGCTTTTTTGCAAGATGATGGTTGGGAGAAAGGACGGGAGAGAGGCGAGGCTAATGTTAGTGGCAGATGAAATGGCTTCCCGATGTTGTTCAGGAACCGAACAGGACTGAACGATGTGAAACTGGTGTCCCAATTGCACGAACTGTGCTGGAAAATGCTCTCCCTATCAGAAAATGCCGAATGCTGCTTTCGAAACTCAAACGTAAAATTCTCCTAATTGCGATAATGGCTGCATACAACACAACACGAAGGACTTTTGGGGGACAGTGTGCTTGAATAAGGCGGTGCTGAGAAACAGTTCTCAAGAAGATCAATCTATAATGGGATACTATGGCAGATTTCTCACATTCACTGAAAAAGATGGCCTCGGAGCAGAAATCCTCAGATGGAAACAAACATTTCTGACAGTAACACCGGAAGATACACCAAATACTGCCAACCTTGCCTAGCCAAGTGCTCTACCAGATTTTACCCAGCTATCTCAAAGATCCTTACTATCTTTATCACTGTACCCGTGGGGAGTGTTTCTTGTGAAAGGTCATTTTTCAGGCCTTCGACGGCTCAAGCTATGGACTCGAGCGTCCATGTCACAAGACCGACTGAGTGGATTGGCAATGCTCATGATCCACAGAGGGAGCCAATTCATTCCCTACCCCTGAAGATGTTTATGCAGAAAGGCTAACTGGCGACTGGTGCTGAGTGAAGAATGCATGACTTATTGTAAGTATAATGAGCTGGCTTAGCTTTAGGAATTCATTAGCTCACGTCATGTCAAAATGATGTCAATGGTCGACCAGTAGGGTGAAAATGGAAATCAAAAGTAATATGATTTGATTTAGCTAACAAGTGAGCCTGCTCACATCACATTGTGAGGAGAGGGACGGAGGGGAGGGGGGTTAGTTATCAAGCCTGAGTACCACTACCACCGAAACTCATTTTATTGACGTTTGAGTCGGTATAGTGATTAAAGTTGAAGAGTCAGTGTTTTCAACTAGTACTGCCATCATCACTTGTTTTACGATTCAATAATACACTGAGTTCGCATGTTCAAAAATGTTTGTACGCTTTTCACGTTTGTCCCATTTCACGTCTTAACACACCCAACCTCTAATTCAATCCAGTTGATTTCCACACCTAAACATTAGAAAAGAGACCTACAAAGAAGTGGTGTAAATGAGTGGTGTATATAGGTAGGCTAAATTATAGTATCTGCAAGGTTGTCAAATGTCACGTCCGTTGAGACAGAATCGCACTCTCAAAATTGGCCCACCAAAAAAAGACACATTTTTTCCATCACAGCTGTAGTCACCCTTTTTAGAAGGGTAAATTCATGAGATCTTAAATTAACGATCGTTTGAACGCACCTTGGAAGGCCCCGGAAATGCGATTTCCGGCCATCTAGGAGGTTTGTAATCCCCAAAATTTTCTTGTACGCTCCGCGCCAACCGATGGTGGCGCTCCGCTTAGATACTGCCCCCCCCCCAGTCAGAAATTTCTGCGTACGGCCTTGGTGGATAGAACAAAGTTGAGCCATCCAAAATGCTTCCCGTTTGTTTAACAAATAATCAACGTTACCGGTGCTACGAATTTTTTCAATAATAACAAAACGAATTTTTCTGAGAATATGTGGCTTGGAATTAAAATGAACGGCTAACTCACACCTTGCTTTATTATTGACCATGTCGGATTTATGATTATGAAAACGATCCTTGAAAGGAGTTGATGTGGAACCTAAATATTGCACATTACATTCTAGGCAGGTAGCAAGATAAATAACATTGCAACTAGAACAAGATTGTCTCTAATAGGGTATTTTTTACCAGTTCTCGAGCTAGAAAAATAAACGCATTCATCTAAAAAGTTTGTACACAGGTCACAACGACCTCTAACACATTTAAAACATCCAGATTGAGAATTAATATCATCATTAACATTATTTATTACAGAAAGTTTCGTAATCTGAAGGTGATCTTTCAATGATTTACACTTACGAAAAGCTGGAAAGATTGAATTCTCTGGGAAAACCTCTTTCATTAAAGGGGAACTATATAATAAATGTAGATTCTTACGTATGACGTTACCGATATTGGGCAAGGCAGGGTTAAAATCTAAAATAAGCGGAATTTTACGATGGGGGACCCTTTTCTTAACAGTCTTGTTCAAAAGTTGAGTCCCAGGTACATTGTCTACTTTATCAAATTGTTGTTTGTTCTTGAACAAAATCAGGATGATATCCTCTGTTCACTAGATACTCCTTAAACTCAGAGAAACGCTTCTTTAAAAAATCAGGCTTAGAGCAAATACGTTTAAGCCGTGAAGCTATGCTAAATGGAATGCTGGATTTACAATGAAATGGGTGAGCACTGTCAGTTCGGAGGTAAAGGTGGCCGTCTGTAGGTTTTGAGAACACATCGGTGTGTATTTGTCCCTCCTCCAAATGAACTAGAACATCAAGGAACTCTAATTTAGTGTCCGAAGATCGAACAACAAACTCAATAGACGGATAGATTGAATTGAATTAATAAAATTAGTATATATATATATATATATATATATATATATATAATTATATATATATATATATATATATATATATATATAATATATATATATATATATATATATATATATATATATATATATATATATATATATATAGGTAGCCATTTTTCCATTGAAGTTGCAATTTTCGTGAAACATGTTGCAATGATTTTATTGATCTCAGATTTATTATCTTTCTTAATGCCTCATTTAAGCTCAATTAAATGTACTATCCCATAACATTCTAAAACTTTAAAAATTGAAATAATTTTGGCAACCCTAAAACCACTAACCTCAAAGGATTCCTGGTGTAGAAGTGTCACGTTACAGATATGTAATTGAACAATCTGGCCCAAGTTGCAATAGTATTCTTTCGATCGTAGCAATCCTCAGTACATAACCGAAGTTGTACACAGTACCTACGGCATTTGCTTTTGCGGCAGCATTACAGAACTGAATGTATATGTAGCTACGTGTTATAATTTTGAACAGTAACTCCCCAAACTTGTATGCAGTACATATGCAGGGAGCTGCCACATGGAAACCACGTAGCTCCCTGGTAGGGCGTGATACACGTGTCAGTGCTGTAGTCGAGACCGGAGGGTCCGAGACTGAGGCCGGCCTCTCAACGGGCTTTACACACTGTTTGCATAGGGACTCGAGACCGGTCTCGGAGACGAGACCGACAATTTCCGGTCTCGCTACAGCACTGACAGTTGTCTGTAGTTCTTTAGTGGCCTGCCAGCATGCAACACCTACTACAACGTGCACAGCCTACTACCAAACAGCGACAGTTTAAAACCGTCATTCATTTATGCTATACCCACCACTGCTTTCTATGGATAATACTAAGAACTTGCATAGTAAAGTTAATTGATCCCTGGTGTCACAGTTGAAATCAGGCGACCCGTTTAATTGTTAATGGAAATTTCTAGTTGTGAAGCGCCATTTTTAGGACTACAGATTGAAGGAATATCACACTACTTTGTGGGTTTACAATTACCAGTAGAGGTATATCCTCCGTAGTATTTTACACATGGCATTGAGTTAGTTAATTTCTTGTTTGAAGAACTGTACTGTGAATTTTCAGTTTTTACGTTAACTGAGTGGGCCCACTCAGATAGTGGGATTTACTGACAAAAATGAAGTAGGATTGACTACTAATGCCAGGCTACGCAGGGAACTGCATGCATGAACATGGATATGAAAGGGTCCATACTGCACAGTTTGCAAGCCAGTGGGAGGGGATAAAGGTTATAAACTGTACTTACAATTCTTACGAGAGTGCCATCTTTGCATTTTTCACCGGATAATATTCGATCTTTTGGAGGGTTATGCTAATCTTGCTTGCCTGCCGTAACACAAATGTGCTAAGAGTCAAATTAATTTGGCAGCAAAATCAAGAAGCTAAGGCTGGAAAATGGCCTTCAGTTGGAAAATGTTGTCGCTAATCATGCATGATTATTAAGGCCTACTACTACTTTAGTTTTATGAGGATACTGCACATGAAGTCTCAAACTGCATGTGGTGGCTAAAAGTGTAGGCCTATTTCAAGGAAAGTAGAAAACGGCGGGAAAATGTGAGCTAAATTATCTTGTTCTTGTGCAGGCCTATTTTTTGTTACTATTCGTCTGATTAACATGCTTGAACAGAAAGGTAAACAATGCGTGGAACTACTGCCGATGTACTCAGAGGAACCAACAGAAGAAAAAGCTGAGGCATGGAGAGAATTGAACGAGTTAACACTAGTGCAGTCAATGATGTTTAATAGGAGACGGTAAGAAAAGGTTTCTTAAATGAAGATAATACAAGTGAGGAGAATCTCGTAAATGCAAAAAGATTCAAATGTTTTGAATTCCTTATCGCTCCTCGAAAAAACGTCTTTGTGAGGTTCTTTCACGAGTAGAAATAGTCGGGAAGAGAGGACGCCAAGTGCCTGTCGTAATGCCATTTGAAATGAGAAAGTGGATAACGTTATTACTGGACGTCGGTGAAGTAGATGTAGAGAATGAGTATGTATTCGCCCGATCGTTTTATGGATCAAAGTGGCATATTCGTGCCTGCGACAGCCCCAGGAAGTATAGCCGTCTTTGTGGAGCCAAATGTCCGGCCACTTTGACAGATACAAAGTTGACAAAACAGCTTGCAACACTGTGCCAACTATTAAATTGAAAGAGAATGAGGTGGATATGGTTGTAGGTTCTCTAGGCCATGACTTGAAGATACACCGCGAGTATTATAGGTTGCCGCCAATGGAAATCATGCGAGTGGCCAATGTGCCAAAGGTACTCTTCGCATTGCAGGAAGGTACAATAAGTCATGGAATGGAATCTTGATGTGTCCATATCTGATGAAGGTAAGTAATGCATATAAGAGTTTGATTTTAAGTGACCTTTGACATCTTTTAGCACTTGATGCTTTTAGAGATGTATGCAAATTTTTACAATGAGTTTACCTAAATCCATTTTTGAAGTTGACCTAAATATCCCAATATTAGTTTGGCCAAAATATTTTGGAAACTGAAGCTCCAATCATAGATCAGTATTACCACCTTTCAGCTATAAGCAATATAATCCAAAAGAGGAAAAGCCTTTTAAGGGATTTGTAGACAAGAACCTCTACTTTACCCTACGTGAGTTTTGAACTTAAAATCCTTGTTCTCATGAATGGTCTGCAGGTCTGTGACGCTGTAATCATTGGGTCAGAGCTCCATCAAGATTGGGCAAAAGTCTGTATTACAAAACAACAACAACAACAACAACAACAAAAAAAAAAAAAAAAAAAAAAAGGTAGACAGACTACAATAGACAAAGTTTAAAATTATGAAAAACACAACTAGTTGGTATGAGTTAGTTTGATGGGATTTAACGACACGTCAACACAAATGTGTTATGTAGTGTCAGCTAGATGAAAAAGGTAAAACTAAAAAGGTAAAACAGTTGGTAAAATCCAAAGATGTCTAGACAAAAGCAAATGCGGGAGTCATGTCAAAACTTCCTGTAAAGGTTACTTTCTTTGAGAAAGTCCAAAATGAGAACGGGATCTACGTGTTCAAACAATGTCTTCAGGTCTGGCACAGTGTAATACTTCTGGCGAATATGGGAGTATTCATAGCAGTCGACGAGAATGTGACTGACGGTGACATCGCAATCACAGGGGATACAACACGGTCTCTCTTCCCCGTGGAGCAAACATGCATGGGTCAGGTAAGTATGACCGATTCGTGCTCTAGTCAATACCAAATCATCCCTCCATTCTCTGGGGGCCGCATTACCCACATTCCCGACCGTTGGTTTGACCTGGTATAATTTGTTCTCAGGGAAAGAATCCCACAGTTCTTGCCATTTTGATTTTATATAGTCGTTGATGTTAGGACGATAATCAGTGTGGGGTACTTGGAGGTTGGTAATGTCCATCTGTAGGGCTTCCTTAGCTAGCGTGCTTTTTAAGTGCATCGAAACGGCACATACAAACAAAAACAAAAACTCAAACCGGATCGGGCAGAAAAATAAACGCAAACTATTTACAAACAACTAAATCAAACAGAAAATTATGTTCATTACAGTAATAGAACTATATGTACAGATACTTACATACACATATATACATATTTACAACATATTTACAACCAAGCACCTCACAAGCCACCCACATACAAACACAGCCCCATTTACAAATTACAGTAGTTCCATATTTACAAACAAAATCAATATTTACAAGTTGACTACCACCCGGCCCGCCCTCACCGAAACAAGCGGACCCCACCGCCTACCGAATGCCGATCTTGGCAAACGGACGAAGTCCGACTCCACCCTCAGCTTAACCTCCGCCCTCACCGACGCCAGGACGACATCAGCAGGCCTCCCCACCCCCCTAAAAACAATGTTACATCGGTCTCTCCATAAGGCTAGCTTTATGGAGGCCGAAACAAAGGTAAGTATGTCCTGAACACTTGTATTGCATGGCGGAGGTGAAAGACCATACAAAGCATAGTCCTGGCTGACAGCCCAGGTGTTACACAACGTTAGGCGGTCAGTCAGGACTTGAAACCATTCCCAGAATAGAGCCACATAGTCACAC
This sequence comes from Holothuria leucospilota, assembly GCA_029531755.1. NCBI lineage: Eukaryota > Metazoa > Echinodermata > Holothuroidea > Aspidochirotida > Holothuriidae > Holothuria > Holothuria leucospilota. The sequence goes on along the minus strand of CM055961.1, from coordinate 20,803,860 downwards.
TGCCAAAACACATGTGACACACTCTCCCACTTTGTGCATCTTGTGCGGGGGCAAATACCATCTCCAAGACGCCACCGAAGGCGCTTGAGATTAGTTACAATGGCGTCATGTGCGATTCGCCACAACAGGTCTCGCCTGCGGTAATCTAATGATCTGCTGTGGACTACACGCCACACTTCCGGCCCTGAAGCAAAGTGGTTGGGTTGGACCTGGCCAACCAATTCATCAGAAACAGCTTAGCTAGCGTGTCCACCTTTTCATTTCCGTGTATGTCCACGTGGCTCGGAACCCACGCGAGCACAACTGATTTCTGCAGTCTTACCAAATTGGAGTAAGTTTCACGAAGAGCTATTACACTAGGGTGTTTTTGCTCATGGCCTTGAAGAGCTAAAAGGCTGGACAGTGAGTCTTTGAACACAATGAACTGGCGGTCGGTCGAAGCCTCGATCAGCTCGAATGCCATCTTAAGTGCCTGGAGTTCGGCGGTAAATATTGATGCATCATCCGGCAGTCTGACTTGTAAGAATGCATCTCGGCAGTTGGTATGAGCCAAGAAAAACCATGCTTAAAATGCTTTAAATGTGTCAGTTCTTTCAGAAAACATTGTAAAGACGATACCCTGTGAAATTTCGTCTTCATCAACTGTTTCAGTGACAAATACCATCACGTTTGAGGGGGCAGATTATTCCAAAGATATGTTTGTTGTTATTGGCAGTGACAGAAGCCATTCTAATCTAGCTGAGATGCAAACAATTGCAGTTGACAACAGCAAGACATGCCTTGTAAGATTGCATAGTTCTACTTATAACAGCCATCTTGGAGAATACACAGTGACAGAGACAGAAGTATGAAGTACTTTGTGCAAGTAATCTTAAAGATTACTATCCTCTTTCCTCGACAATATCAGCAAAGCTAAAGTGGCTGTGTTAAAGCACTTTGTAGACTCATTGAAAACAATAGTTTGGTTTTAGAAATGTCTGTAATCGAGCAAAAATCTGATGTTGTATGTGAAGGTAAGGAAGGTGACAGGTAAAATGGCCTGTATGCTTTCGATAACATCCCTCAGTCTGAAAGAGCGCCAACTGTCATATCCCTGGATCTAGATTACTTGCCAGTAGAGCGCACACTGGGGGTGTAGAAAGAGACAATTAGATATTTAATGTCACTGCTAAGGAAAAGCCTTCTACAAAAAGGGGATTACTCTCAGTAGTGAGTTCAGTTTATGATCCCTTGGGATTTGTGGGACCATACGTCTTAACGGCAAAGGTGTTAAAAGAAGTATGTAGGCTTGGGTGTGGATGGGATGAAGAACCGCCGAAAGAACTTGTGATTAAATGCGAGAAATGGCTGGACGGCTTGCCAGTGCTGTCAAGGGGAAGCAGACGCTTTACGCCAAATAATTTCCAAAACCCAGTTACAGTTCAACTACACATGTATGCTGATGCCTCTGAGGTAGGTCATTCATCTGTCTCTTACCTCAGACAGGTAGATTCAAGGGGTAAGGTGCCCTGTGCCTTTTGGACGGGGAAAAGCCGGCTCTTTCCCCTGAAAGCAGTATCCATCATTAGGTTAGAACTCAAGGCAACAGTGCTTGCTGCAGAGCTCCACCAGTTCATTGTAGGAAGTAGGAGAATTAACACGAGATCTTGCTGATGTAAGATTCTGGACTGACTCTACATCAGTCGTTCCATGTATAAGGTGTGACAGTAAGAGGGTTCACACATTTGTAGCAAATCGTGTAAGTAAAATAAGGGAACTAACTGAATCATCTCAGTGGCACCATGTAAGTTCAGCTTGAACCCGGCTGACGAAGGATCCTGGGGACTGGATGCTGACGACATGGCTGGGCCCTGTCATTGGCTAACTGGACCTACATTCATTTGGGAATCAGAATACGCCAGATCTAGTGCAAAATAATTGTATTGACACAGGAATACCATGTTTGGAGAATGATCCGTAAGCTAAATATTCAGGCCGAAACTTTCAAGTTGGTCTGGTAGACATGGTAGGTAAGTTCATAAGCCATTAGTTGTCATGGAACAAACTACGCAAAGGAGTCGCGTGGATGGTACGTTTTAAGAAGCTTCTTTATTGCAAGTGTTGAGGATTTTGAGGCTGCAGAGAGAGCTACTTTGAGGCACTTGCAGGGGGAAGAATTTCCGAGTTTCGTGCGGGGAGGTAGGAGGCACACTATTAATCATACTAGGAATTCCGGAACAAGTTTACGGATATTAAGGCCAATTTGGAAAGCTGGGTTGTAGCGCGTGGGAGACAGATTTACCAATGCTCCTGTGGACGATGGCATGAAGCACCCCGTCATCCTCCTTAATTGTCATCATGTAACTGACTTAATCATACGTCATTTTCATGCATTGGTGGGTCATTCTGGACCTGAGATGACTTGGGCAGCTATTAGGCAAAGGTTCTAGATTTTGCAGGGTGGGGGCGCAGTTCGCAGTATAGTTGGCACATGCATTAAGTGCAAGAGAAGAAACGGCCCAAGAGATGATGGCGGACCTATCCCCTGCTGAGGTGACGCCAGGCACACAACCATTTACGTTTACTGAGGTGGACTTTGGGCCCCCTTGTGGTCAAGCAAGATCGTAGTCATACCAAATAGTGTGGTTGCCTTTCCATGCGCCTTCTACAAGAGTTGTGCACATCGAGATATGTCCTTCTTTGGACACATATTCCTTCTCGAATGCACTGAGATGATTTGTTAGTAGGAGGGTCATCCTGAATATGTTTGCAGTGATAATGGTTCTAACTTTATGTCAGGTGAGAAAGAACATCGTGAATGCATCAGGAGCTTCAATCAAGGTAAAACTTCCGATCAGTTATCTCAAAGGAGCATTAACAGGCGCTGTACCCCCCCCCCCCCACACACACACACTGCCAGCCACATGGGCGGGGTGTGGGAACGTTTAACACGTTCATGGCGGAGGTGCATCCACTCTTAATTCTAGACCGCTTTGAAAGCTCAGTCTAGATGCCTCAGATAACAAACCCCTGACCCCAAACCATCTGATCCTTCTAAGGAAATTAAATATGTCACCTGGTGTATTACATACATATACGGTCGGTGACGCCAGGCCCAGTACCTGGCCGGTATATTTTGGCGCCGATGGATATAAGAATATCTGCCCACTCTCCAACTGAGGAAGAAATGGACTTAGGCAAGTAGATGTAGATGGCAGCGCCCCACGTCAGTGGCCCCTTGGAAGGGTGGTGTTTGTGCATCCCGATAGTGAAGGTACGGTTCGTCAGTGTGAGGTTAAGGTCGGATCCAAGGTTTTGAAAAGACCGATCGTCAAGTTGTGTTTCTTGGAAAGCGCACAGAAGCGTCGCATGGATTTTGAGAGTTACTTCTCATTCATCTTAATATTCCTTATCTAATTCACTAATAATCTTGCCGTATTATTCACAGTGTAAGGAAGTGAGCTGCTGAAGTATTTTCATTCTTTAATGTTCTGTATTTGTTTTGTTCACATCTTGAAAACTATGTGTTCACCTTGAGCTGTAATTACTTCACTGTGCTCCATGTTAAAGCAGTTGAATAAACTTCCTGTAGTAAGTTGATTCGGGTCTGCATGTTGGAACAAGCGATGAGATTCTGTGTGCTAAGTCGTTAGGTTCTACTCCATACTTCGGTTTGCGACGGGTCGTCCCTCTGGCATACAGGGCTCTTCTCTTTCTTTGTGTTCTGGACAGAGCATGTGAAGGAAGGAAAAAGGTTCTTATACAATTGTGAACGGCACAGAATTCGTAATTTGGGTTAATCGACAAGGATCACTCAATTGCAGATATCACCAACTTAACAGTAGTACCTTGACTAGCTTGGAATCTGTTACTTGTTATGGATCGTATGTTTTGACTAGAGAAACATCGAGAAATAAACTTCAACAACACACTAGGACTAAAATCAACGTCAATGCTGTCAAGTATCATGTGTCGTATTCGGTGTACTCTTAACTGCTAAGCGATTACTGGTAATGTTCGGTATCGAATTTATTTCAAGGCCGAGCTGGCCTACTTGGAAGTTGGAATCTGTCAGTGCCAATTCTAACCGCGGGAATAATTAGTATGCTCTTAGCAGAAATAGCTTCTAAGCCACACTGCTGGGACACGGAAGGGCCAAGAGGCTAGTGGATCATCAGCTGATAAGGGAAACTATGCCTGATCTAATGTTACAGTGTAGGCCTAGCAGGACCAGGGCTGGAGTCGAGTCCACCCAATCCGATGCCGAGTCTCTGGTATCCGAGTCCGAGTCCTATGGGCCGAGTCCCTGTGTAAATTAAACTTGTTTTGAGTGCAAGATAACGAGAACTACAATGAAATGAGTCTTATTCCTTCCCTTATATGGATGGCCATAGATCCAAACAATAAGTAAACTTAACAAAACAAAAGACCACTGAATTTCCTCTAACGAACATAGACGGATAAGACACCGATCTAAGACATGATCCAACCAGAATGCAAAAATGCATTGAGGTTTCGATGACACATGTTCTATTCCAAATAATGCCATGATGTCCCATATCTTTCAGTCACTGGTCAAGTGCTATCTTAACATGTTGGAAAAATAATTCTAGGTTCACATTTGATCTAGGGAATTCTTGGGAAAATTTGCATTTTGACTTCTGGTGAACCCATGAGACGATCTTGGGAATTCTTAAAATTTTGCTTTTTGACCCCTGTGACCTTTGACCTCCACCAAAAACGAAAGCATTCATATTTTCACTACAACGCATCCACATACTGAGTATGAAATCTATCCAAGCTTCCTACCTGGCGATATCGTGTTAACAAGGTTTTCAGTGTTTGACCCCAGTGACCTCAGACCTCCACCAAAAAGTCCGTCCTGGGTATGACGTTAAACTGCATCCAGGTAGGGTGAGGAAGTCGTGTGTGGCGAGTAGTTTGTCCCCGACTATCGCCTATAAAATGCACATATAAGACCGTTATTACTGATTCCACGACTGGCGAGTTGTCGGCGCCACAAAACCGAGCAAGCCCCTCCATGGTTGAGCCCCCTGTGGGCTGGGAGTTGCAGAATATGCCCACGGTATTTCCCGCCTGTCGTAAGAGGAGACTTAAGGGGAGGACTTGCACCGTATTTAAACTTTGCATGACACTATATAACACATTTGTGTTGGTGTGTCGTTAAATTACATCTAACTCCACCAAAAAGTGATAGGGTTCATCTTCTTACCAAAACGTATCCACATACCACGTATGAAATCTATCCAAGCTTCCTACCTTGAGATATCATGTTAACAAGGTTTTCAGGGTTTGACCTTGGTGGATTTAGTGGCCGTGTGCTGGAGTATTATGACCAGGTTATGCAGCAGAATTACTTAAAAGAAGCTACAAAGTATCTCCAAGAACTTGACAAAATTGAGGACGAGAATCTGGTCCATCCACCATGGCTATTTAATGTGAAAAATGGTGAAGTTTATTAAAAAAGTATGTAAGGTCGCCCACATGACCTTTGACCTCCACCAAAAACAATAGGGTTCTTCCTCCTACCATAACGCATCTACACACTACGTATGAAATTTATCCAAGCTTCCTATCTTGGGATATCGTGTTAACAAGGTTTTCAGCATTTGACCCCCGGTGACCCCAGATAACCTTTGACCTCCACCAAAAACAATAGGGTTCTCCCTCTTACCATAACACATCTACATTCTAAGTATGAAATTCATCCAAGCTTCCTATCTTGAGATGTCATGTTAACAAGGTTTTCAGGGTTTGACCCCCCAGTGACCCCAGACGACCTTTGACCTCCACCAAAAACAATAGGGTTCTTTCTCTTACCATAACACATCTACACACTAAGTATGAAATTCATCCAAGCTTCCTACCTTGAGATATTGTGCACACAAGGTTTTCACCCCAGATGACCTTTGACTTCCACCAAAAACGATAGGGTTCTTCCTCTTACCATAACACATCAACACCCTAAATATAAAATTCATCCAAGCTTCCTATCTTGAGATATCATGTTAACAAGGTTTTCAGGGTTTGACCCCCAGTGACCCCACATGACCTTTGACCTCCACCAAAAACAATAGGGTTATTCCTCTTACCATAACACATCCACACTAAGTATGAAATTTATCCAAGCTTCCTACCTTGAGATATCGTGCACACAAGGTTTCCAGGTTTTGACCCCCGGTCACCCCAGATGACCTTTGACCCCACCAAAAACGATGGGGTTCTTCCTCTTACCATAACACATCTACACACTACGTATGAAATTCATCCAAGCTTCCTACCTTGAGATATCGTGCACACAAGGTTTTCAGGTTTTGACCCCCGGTGACCCCAGATGACCTTTGACCCCCACCAAAAACGATAGGGTTCTTCCTCTTAATATGGGGCATCTATGTACCAAGTGTGAAAACTGTCGGAGTTTCTCTTCTTGAGATATCGTGCACACAAGCTAAGCGTCACAAACACACTCACATACATACACACATACGCCATCATGGCCGCATAGGTTTCTCTTTCATCGAAACCAAAAAGGTTCAAAGAGTCTTATCCAAGGTAATGAATAGGTCCTTTCCTAGTGTCAAAGATACAAACGAAAAAGCAGGGGGTCATTCTAAGCGATGGGTTAGAAAAAAAAAAAAATCGTGAAAAGCTGAAAGAGTGTGTTGAGGACTGTTTGTACCTCCTTGAGGGGGAGGGATTTTGTCCAAGTATTGTTTCCATTGAAAGTAAGGATGGCGATATTTTGCAAGCTGGTTATGACAATGACCATCCCTTCACGACACAACAGTTAGTTTCATGAGAGGAAGGGTCAGCAAGACCCCAAAACTATTTTTGTAATAAAAGACATGTATGGTGTATGTGACAGAGGGTATCTGAAGCTTTCAAGTAATTAACTCTTCCCAGCTTAAATTGTGTGAAAGCATTTAGGGATGAGCTTAAACAATCTTTCGAAGTAAAATGCCTGCCCGAATCAGCCGCAGTGTATGAGCCATTACAAGTAAAGTTATGTAGAATCCTAGATTCCATATCTAGTGTAGAAAAGAAAGACGACAGGCCAGTTTTTCGCACTTGTCATCATTGAGGATATCTTTTAGTGGAGGTGGCACATGGGTTGGCAAGACGTTGCATGTTGTAAATGTTTCATTTGTCAGGTCCACATATTTTATCTATTAGCAAGGTGCCAGAAAAATATGCATCATTGAAGGAGGCTTTGAAACCTACCATTTCTGAGGTAAATGCAATGAAATCTATTATTCATGGTGGCAACGTTACAATGTAAACTTGTTTAACAGGTGATATGAAGTTCTTGAACATGGCAATGGGACTTGCATCAAATCAGTCTACATATAGTTGTGTCTGGTGTGTGTGCCCTTCTTCACAAAGCACGGGCACCACTAGGCAGTGGTCCATGGAAGATGTTGAGAAGGGGGCAAAACAACTTTTCATGTGTATCTCCTCCCTTGTTTGATCATATGCCTAAAACACATGCTGTCCCAGATGTGCTGCACTTATTTTTGAGAATCAGTGATCAGTTAATTAATAAGTTGACAATGGAGTTGATGAAACTAGACAAAACTGCAAAAGGATCATTAAGCATAATTGTAAAAACATGGCAAAATTTGAGCAGTTCATTTGTAATCTTGGCATTTCCTGGGGATTTTATAATGGACCCTAATAGTGGCCTTATCAAATATCGAGATTTCATTGGGGATGAACATAAACTCATTCAGGAGAAAATAAATCTTGGGGATCTTATTCCACATCATCCCAAGTTGAAGGATATTAAGCAATTATGGGCTGACTTAACAAAAATTATGGTGTTAATGAAGAATCCCCTGCCCCCAGAAACAACTGCTAAAGAGTGTTAGAGTCTAAGGAATGGGTGAAATTGTATGGTAGTGTCTTCTTGCACGAGAACATCACCTCTGTATGCATGTGATGATGAATCATTTTTCACAGTCCACACTGCTGCATGGAAATTAAAACATTTTTTTCTCTGCAAGGTGTGGAGAAAATAAATGATATAACTACAAAGTGGTGTTTTAGACCTTCCATCCACCATACAAGCAATGCATTTGTGCAAGTAATGCAGAAGCAAAATCGCATTGAGTATCTTTCGAGTAAATGCAGCCTAACAAAATTTAATGTAAAATGCCAAATTTGTGGCATTCAAAGTCACAACAAAAGAACATGCAAATCCAGTCACCTTTCACCAGACTGCCCTTGTAAGGATGCACAGGCATCATGGCAAACTTAAAGGGAAACAAAAGGCAAGGTACAAGTAGAACTCACAAGAAAGACCATTCCCTCGCAATTCCAAAGACGAAATAGTTAATTTTTGAGTCATTTTACAAAGGTAGGATTATGTTCGCACTTCCCGCTTTTGGACACTTAAACAAGACGGTCTAACACCAGTCAGGTAACAAAAGTTTGAAAATGACCCTCATGCCTTAGTTATGACCAAAACAACAAAGGTAGGCTTAGCCAAAGTTCTTCCTTCCTCCCTAAGTATAATGAACTAGACTTAGCCTCTTACAAGCTTGCCCATTTGGCGGACGTGTATCACTTCTACACCTCGGCCTGCATTGGCTGTATATTCATAATACCAATGTCTGCAAAGTTTTGCAAAAAAAAAAAGTACGCCATTATAGTCATTACGATCAAGGCAAACACGATTCATATTCTTTATACACTTTGTTCCCTGACTTATGCCACTTGTTGAGGCTGTTCAGGTTCAGAGTTTTTCAGCATGTTGCTGTTTGAGTTATTGTGGAAACTAAAAGACCCTGTTGCTGCATACATGCATAGGCCTATATGAATGTTACCATAGCTACGGCTACGAACTGGCATGAATGAATAGAATATCGTGATGCAGTCTAAATAGTAATTAGCATCTATATCATAATGTGAACATCCTACTAATATAGTAACAAGATAACTGCTTAGTTGAAAAAAAAAAACTAATTGCTTGTATAAAATTATTTTGGACATTTTTCAGACACTTTAGTCCAATTTTTGTCGGGTTAAGGGTCTTATAAATTGATGATTCAATAGGAATTGATTATATACAAGCAGAGTTATAACCAAGTCATGACCTGAGTCACATTCACTGTGACTCGAGTCATGAATTGACTCCTGTCTCTGAAATGAGTCGAGTTCACTTGAATTGTCACAAAAAAAAAAAAGAGTGACTTGGTTACAATTCTACCTACAAGTATATGTAAATTTGACAAAGACTGAAACTCAGTCAAAGTTTTTGAAGATGATGTAGCCCAGTTTTGGGCATATATTGCTGACATAGCATAGGTCAGCAGACTGTGGACTATAGTTTGTTTGCCCCAGATAATAATAAGCCGTACCATAAGCAGGTGGTCTGATGAGGTGCTAGCTTGTCCCCAGGTTGTGTAAAAGTGCGCATCATTCAAAGAGCCTTCCTTGTCAGGGGAATATGCCAACTCAGTCCTAAACTGTCAGCTTACAAACTTGTCTCAGTCCATTTTGGTTACAAGAAAATCCAAGCCATACTAAGAAATACATAAGACTGGAAAAGCATGCAGCATTTCAGTAGATTATTTCCAAAATGAAAATATTGTAAAGGAAATAACAAAACAAATAATTGTTGAGAAGCCTATTGTATCATTCAAAGTTCACTTAACTTACACATGGCGCTACAGTACTTACCATGACTGAGTTTTATGTAATTTCCGATCCTTTGACCATTGATAGGTCTATTAAATGATATGAAGGGATTTTTTTTTTCCCTTAAAATTATTTGTTGGCTATTTGTTGCAAATTGTTTAAGACCTTTGTTTGAAAATATTTAACCCTGGCTGTATGGCATGGGTCTCTAGGCACATCAGTTGATAATAGATACCTTTTGCAATGTTCGGTAGGCTAAACCCCTCCTCACCCCCCCCCCCCCCCCAAATGAACTTAGATTCCAAGTGCCACTGACAACTGCCCACTGTTTATTCATTGTAAAGTCAAGACACACTGTTACCAATTGAAATTAAAATGTTCTGCAGTGGGCTATCATTGTGTGCTTTTTAAGTGCATCGAAACGGCACATACAAACAAAAACTCAAACCGGATCGGGCAGAAACATAAATGCAAACTATTTACAAAACAACTAAATCAAACAGAAAATTATGTTCATTACAGTAATAGAACTATATGTACAGATATTTACATACACATATATACATATTTACAACTTAAGTACCTCACAAGCCACCTATGTACAACACAGTCCTATTTACAAATTACAGTAGTTCCATATTTACAAACAAAATCAATATTTACAAGTGCTTTTTTTTACGTGCACAGAAACGTGTGCTTTTTAAGTGCATCGAAACGGCACACACAAACAAAAGCAAAAACTCAAACCGGATCGGGCAGAAACACAAATGCAAACTATTTACAAACAACTAAATCAAACGGAAAATTATGTTCATTACAGTAATAGAACTATATGTACAGATATTTACATATTTACATATTACATATTTACAACTTAAGTACCTCACAAGCCACCTATGTACAAACAGTCCTATTTACAAATTATAGGCCATCTACAATCATAATATTTACAAATTAACTATCACCCGGCCCGCCCGCACCGAGACAAGTGGGCCCCAACACCTGCCAAACGTCGCTATCATTATAGTATCAGTATTGAAGACAACTTCCGATGTACTGATTAATTATTCAATGAGTTTGGTAATGAACTTAGATTTTTTGGCTGTGCTCTAGTGAAAGATGATTTGGGGTGCTGACGGAGCCTCTCCGCTCCCCATCTCTGAAGCAACTTGAAGCAAAGTGCAAACCAAACATGGTCTTGCTTTATCATATCTGCCCCTCGAAAAAGCATCCTTGGGAGATATTTTGTGTCCCCTGTTCTAGATGTCTTGGGCCACCTTCCATAGTTATGTTGCCTGCCTATATTGTGTGCATACATTCGTCAGCAGCCATATATACACAATGTACAATGGGACAAAATGTAAAAGTAAATGTATAGCATCTTTTTTTTTTCTGAATAACCAAACTACTTAGCAGAAACAGGACTTGAAAAGGACAAAATTTAACCATTATTTCTCCCAAATCTAGATTTAACATTAAAATAGTAATTTATAACTAAACGAAGTGTGCACCGAAATGTACTTTTGGCTGAGTTGTCTCATATCATTTTCACTGGGCCAAGGTGACCATAAAACTTAGCTTTTCTCTAATCACCAGTGCACACAGCCATAGCTTTCACTGTAATCAATGAACAGTTCATGGGAAAGATCTGATAAATTACAAAAAGAGAACAATGGAGAGACCACAAGAGAGCCATTAATAGAAATGAGGATTAGAAGGGAGTGAATATATCACTTCTTTAAACAGATATTTTGGATTTGTGCAAACAACTGAAAAGCCTTTTTAGACATCAAGGATTCAGTAGATTTGTTGTTGGACTTACACAAACATCTTTGGCTAGCCTTTATTTGCTTTACTTGAGAACCTTCTGAGTACAGTAGTAAATCTTTGATTGTTCACACCTTACATCACTATTGTGGACAAAGACACTGTTGGGCTTTTGTTCCACACTGGTGATATCCAGAGTGGCTAAAGTGTATATGTTTTACATTGTGGGATTATTGAACTTGAACCTTAGTAACCCAGGTTGTACGCAGTGCAGTAATTTAAACTGCTTATTATTTTTTGAAGTGGGCCCACAGGATCATGATTCTTGGAAACGGGATGATGTATCATTGATTGTTGGGTATGTTAAACGCTTTTGAATATGCTTTAAGTGGTAGATGCAGAGGGTTTTAAAGTGTTTGCAATCTGCTGATAAACTGATAATAACCCCAAGGCTGTTATGAATGCAGGTAACACTAACAGATAGTTGCCTAACAAGAAGTTTTTACTTGCAATATTTATTATTATTTATTTATCTTTACAGTACATAAAGTCACTAGAAGAGGAACCAGTCTCATCCAGTTCCCGCACCAAAGGCAGGAAAAGACCTGCAGATGTTGAGGAGGTATGAAATACTTTATTTTTATTTTGCTTGAAATGGGAGTCATTCCCTGAGCTGCTTTGGCTGCTGCTTATTCCAGGTGTCAAAATTTGTGTACCTTTTCTGTTGCCATGTTTCTTTTGAGTGCAACGGTGTTGAAACATAAAGGGAATTATACATGCAACCAGGGCATCAATCAAAAATAAATTTGGGAGCACACACTGTGGGGGTAAAAGCTTCAATATGGGCAATTATGAACTGATTATTTTCCTGGCTGTATTGCAATCATGACAGCACTTGTGACTTATTTGAACTGATTATTGTTTTTTTCTAATTTTTCAACATGTGAAGGATTTCCAAATGCATTTTCAGTCAAAATTTATGACACTGACAAAATTTGGGAGGGGTGGCTGCCCCCCCCCCGGGCCCCAATGGATACGACTCCTTTGCATACAACATAGGTAAGTTGTGGTTAAAGGTCACATACAAAATATGAAGGCTCAAAGGTCAAATGATGAAGCAAAGTTAGCCACGAAAATGGCAGAGTGTCTCATTTTGAAGGTGGAAGACTTACAGTAAATCACATGCAACTTGAAAGCTTCTATACCGAAATAACTTCAGTTCCAGTTTAAAATGATAAAACTGATAACATTATAGGTACTGTATCCATCCTATAGACCCTTTTCCAAATAGCAATTACAAAGAATTGTTGGATAGTATTTTTGTATGCGTCGTTTTTCGCCACAGTAATATGCCACTGACAAAAACGACGCATCCCAAACTCTATCCCACAATCCTTTGTAATTGTTATTTGGAAAAGGGTCTATTGGTAACTCTCCACAGCTAGTCTCTGCTACTAACACTTGAGACAGACTTTGGATGATGATAATCCTATTCAAGCTGAATCATGCATGTGATTGCTGTTAATTCTTTTGAAATATGTGTAAGATTTTTATACGCCCCTGATTTTTTTTTTCACAGCAAAGTGAGTTGACAGAAGAACTCGGTTTTGAAGACCAACCTGTCCCTCCAAGTTACGCCACAAGGTATGCAAAGAGACATGCCGGTGATGGGAAGGTACAGTGTGATTGATAAAAGCATTTACTGTACTGATGATAAGAGAAACATATGCAGTCATGATGCGTGTGTTTGTTTATGTGTTGTGACCCTTAGCTCATTATTGGAATGTCTTAAAGGTCATGTGACGTGAAAATAACATAGTTGGATATTTGATGTAAAAAGCATTAAAAATCCAGAAAATAGCCATAATTTCCATTAAAATCCATCAAATATTGACCATTTTACAGGAAAATATCTATTTCACATCTGTATCATGAATAAACATGACCTAAATATGGAAATATGTGACATCGAAAGAGGGACATACATATATGGCACATGTTAGCCTTTGTTTTTTTTTCAACCTTAATTTCAAGGACACTGGTAGCATTGTTATTCCCTGGGGGTTTATTATAAATCTTAAAATGTTTTCCTTGAAAAATATTGATATCAGTAATTAAGAGATAATTTATATAGGGTTAACAAAAGAGGTCATAACACTGTGCAACACTCCACAGAATTATTTTTGCAAATGAGTTTCTTCAGAAACCATCAAACTTTTAATATGTATATTTTGAGAATGGTAAAAGATATTGAAATAATTCCAACGAGTCTTTGATTGGAAGACTTCATTCTTTAAGTGACATGTGAAACAGCTCTTTTTGGTGGCGTGTCACACGACCTCTAAGGCAGGGAAACTTATGAAAGTTTTTGCTTTTATGCATGGTACATCAATGCCCCATATTGTGAGGAAGGACCTAGACCTCTAACTTCATTTTTTCACAGGGGTGGCACACCCTGCCTCTCTTGAGTCCCACCTTGCCCTTTTTTTTCAACTTTTCCAGTTGGATTTGCACCATTAAGTGGACAGACTTTACCAAGGAGAACTCTGTGCAGACTCTAATGCAGTCTTTTGTGTGTGCAGTATTATTATTATGATTTAAACTCAACTCAACAAACTTTGACTAGGGGATGAAATACCATCGCTACAGCTTGCTTGAAAATCACGATAGGTTCTGTAGCAAATATGGTACCTAAAGTTCAGGCGTGACCTATCCTGTCATTTTATTTTCACAGGACAGTGAGTCATCAGAAAAAGCTGGTTCAGAAGACCAACCTGTCTCTTCAAGCGCTGTTAGAAGGGGAGCGAAGGGACCTGCAAACAGTGAGAAGGTATGACAATGCAGGGCTTGCGATAACCTGTGACACTGGGTGAAATTTGCGCAAAAAATGATACAGGTTAGGTTAGGTTAGATGAGGTTTAACGTCCCAGTTTCCAACCAATTGGTTCAAGTCGAGACGACCACGGCCTTTTTTCCAGTTGTGGCTCACTGGCTTGTTTTCCCTACTCCATTGTTCATGCTGAGCACCAAGCACAAAGGCAGTAGGTTCCATTTTTAAAGTCTTTGGTATGGCCCGGCCAGGAAAATGATACAGGACGCACAGTTCAGGAACACAGTGGGTTTTAGGGATGCATTGCTTTTTGTGTAGGGAATCTCAAAACAACCGATGGGGATTATCTTTAGCCAACAACTCACACAGGGATAGAGCTGTCCCCATTTGTTAATATGTTAGCATATAGAAAGGAAAACCTCTGAACTGTGTGTGTTAAGAAAGCAATAGCTTTTGTAGTGATGAACCGTGTTAGGAGTTTGTTGAAGTCATCTGCCTGCTGATTGCTACCCAGAGTTGCAAGAAAACTTCTATCACATTCTGTGTATTATATAAAGTTTTGGGGCTATTTCACATTTTGATACGTGTATTCCCCACAATTTTTCTGTTGTATCCAATCTTAGTTATTTGATAGGTTATTTTGCAAGCCATTGTTTTCATACACTTTTTCATTTGACTTGAAGAAAAAAGAGTTTGCTTAATGCACTGGTCATTTGAACCCCAATTTATTGTTCACACTACAAATATATTACTACTTCACGTAAGAATACCGTATCGATCAAAGATTTATTTTCACAGATAGTGTGATGATCTTGTCATATGTTGATGCTTTGAAATGCAAGGTATATATCACCAGGGGTCTGCCATGCACTTATGGCAAATACAGTTCCAAATTCATCAAACTATACAGATCATGTAGTGAATGGGCCGGCCAGTTGTATTTTTCTTCTCTCTTTCATGCTGTGTATCATTCATTTTGTTTTTTCCCTATCTCTTTTCAAAGGATGGTGATGCCAGCAAGTATCATCAGCCACTTAAAACAAAGTCTTGGAAAGGAAAGAGAACAAAGAATATCAGAGTCAAGGTAATTAGAAATGTGCTTTATGTGTCAGGAACAGGAGATTCAGGAATTATTCGTTGCCTCAAAGGCATTTTTTGTAGGTGCTTTTATTCATGGGTGGAGTTCTGACTAGGCTAAGCTTATGTGCATCAGTATCACGTCAAGTTCAGATATGTGCATACATATTTTGTGCAGACTCCTTACCAGATAGACATTTCGTTTGGTCATGATTTTAATTATGTACTGCCAATACTAGGTTACAAATGAGAACATGCTTAATACGGTTTTAACAGCGGCTACATAACTGCAGATAACTGTGAACGTCTGAAGCATGGCAAAAAAAAAAAAAAAAAAAAACAAAAAAAAAAAAAAAAAGGCATAACAGTGTAGTTGTTTTAGTCTGAAACACAAAAACTGAAGCAACTTTAGAATAAATCAAGAGGGGCCCTTAACTCAACTCTTGTAATCATTTCACTTGGTAAATGCGAAACTTAGGGACACAGTTAACGCAGGTTATCTTTAGTGGTATCCTGAACTTACCTAACTGAAGTTGGAATAGCGGCATGCATTAACTATTACAGCAATTTTCTCAAGACCAAAATTCAATAGCCATGGTAAGATTTTCACTGAGAAAACCAGAAAATAAAGACATGAATGTGTGATTTAATTTAAACGAAGCATTTCATATTTTTTCACAGGTCCTCTGTTTTCTTTATAACTCTTTACCCATTGTTTTCTTTTTGGTTTCGATGAAAAGAGAAACCTATGCAGTCATGATGGCGTGTGTATGTATGTGTGTATGTGCGTGTGTGTGTGTGTGTGTGTGTGTGTGTGTGTGTGTTTGTGACACTTTGCTCGTTAACACGATATCTCAAGAAGGGAAACTCTGACAGTTTTCAAACTTGGTACATAGATGCCCCATATTGAGAGGAAGAACCCTATTGTTTTTGGTGGGGGTCAAGGGTCACTTGGGGTCACCGGGGGTCAAAACCTGAAAACCTTGTTAACACAATATCTCGAGATAGGAAGCTTGGATGAATTTCATACTTTGTATGTAGATGCGTTACGGTAAGAGGAAGAACCCTATCATTTTTGGTGGAGGTGAAAGGTCATCTGGGGTCACCGGGGGTCAAACCCTGAAAACTTCGTTAACACGATATCTCAAGAAGGGAAGCTCTGACATTTCTCAAACTTGGTACATAGATGCCCCATATTGAGAGGAAGAACCCTATTGTTTTTGGTGGAGGTCAAAGGTCACCTGGGGTCACCAGGGGTCAAACCCTGAAAACATTGTTAACACAATATCTTGAGATAGGAAGCTTGGATGAATTTCAAACTTAGTATGTAGATGCGTTATGGTAAGAGGAAGAACCCAATCATTTTTGGTGGAGGTCAAAGGTCATCTGGGGTCACCGGGGGTCAAACCCTGAAAACATTGTTAACACAATATCTTGAGGTAGGAAGCTTGGATGAATTTCATACTTATTGTGCAGATGCATTATGGTAAGAGGAAGAACCCTATCATTTTTGGTGGAGTTCAAAGGTCATCTGGGGTCACCGGGGGTCAAACCCTGAAAACCTTGTTAACATGATATCTCAAGAAAGGAAGCTCTGACAGTTCTCAAATGTAGTACATGGATGCCCCATATTGAGGGGAAGAACCCTATTGTTTTAAGTGGAGGTCAAAGGTCACCTGGGGTCACCGGGTTCAAACTCTGAAAACCTTGTTAACACCAGATCTCAAGAAAGGAAGCTCTGACAGTTCTCAAACTTGGTACATGGATGCGCCATATTGAGAGGAAGAACCCTATTGTTTTTGGTGGAGGTCAAAGGTCACCTGGGGTCACCGGGGTCAAACTCTGAAAACCTTGTTAACACGATATCTCAAGAAAGGAAGCTTTGACAGTTCTCAAATGTAGTACATGGATGCCCCATATTGAGGGGAAGAACCCTATCATTTTGGTGGAGTTCAAAGGTCATCTGGGGTCACCGGGGGTCAAACCCTGAAAACCTAGTTAACATGATATCTCAAGAAGGGAAGCTCCGACAGTTCTCAAACTTGGTACATGGATGCCCCATATTGAGAGGAAGAACCCTATTGTTTTTGGTGGAGGTCAAAGGTCACTTGGGGCTACCAGGGGTCAAACCCTGAAAACCTTGTTAACTCAATATCTTGAGGTAGGAAGCTTGGATGAATTTCATACGTAGTATGTAGATGCGTTATGATAAGAGGAAGAACCCTATCATTTTTGGTGGAGGTCAATGGTCATCTGGGGTCACCAGGGGTCAAACTCTGAAAACCTTGTTAACACGATATCTCGAGGTAGGAAGCTTGGATAAATTTCATACCTTGTATTTAGTTGCCTGATAGTAAGAGGAAGAACTCTATCATTTTTGGTGGGGGTCAAAGGTCATCTGGGGTCACCAGGGGGGTCAAACCCTGAGACAGAGCTGCCAACCAGCACAGATCTTCCATATTCAGTACGGAAAATCATTGTAAATGTGGGAATGCGGATTTTTACTTGATAATCCGAATTTTGAATGAGTAAATAGGTCCTTTCACGAACTTTATTATTCTTTAGCCAACATATCAAAAGACTGAGAATAGACTACAGTATTTCACTGTAGTGTATTTATTTGAGCCCAGTAATCTATGCTGTTATGTTATTGGTTAAATTTTTGTCAACAAGTTGATGTTAAACCAATCAGAAGATAGTTTGCAGCAGATCCATGACATTCCATAAGCTACCATATCATTGGTTGATCAGTTGTAAATAGATCCACTTTCAACCAATCAGAAACTGTGTTAAAAGCTAGTTTCTGAGTGCAGTGACAGACTATCACACATAGCCTGCCAGCCAAGGTCTGTTGAGCTGGCTGAGTAGCCCAACGTTAATGTTAGATTTGACTGTAACTGAATTGGAAAATTAGCACCATAATCAAACTTACAGCAGGAATATCACAGTATGTTGTAATATGGCTCCTCTTCAGAGTAGCATGGTAGCAGAGTAGCATGAGTAAACTTTAGTAGAAAATTTACCAGGCAGATCAAGTTTTAACGTAGGCCTAGGCCTAACAGTAAGGGCCTAGGCCTAAGTGTTGTTACAGAACCAACAACAAACATTAGCCTACACACACAATAACGTTAGACTCAGTACATAAATCTAATTCAGAGTTCCAGGTTTATGGGCTAACGTTAGGCCTAGGCCTAGACAAAGTCCTAGTCCTGTGACTAAGTCCTAGCCCATACATACAGTACAGGCTAGCCTAATTGTAGTACAGTATGTATGGGCTGATATTAGAGGTAGGTTACTGTAATAGCTATGGCCTAGGCAAGGGCTAATCAAAGCAGTAATTGCCTGTCAAATGTTGGTACCCATCATCTAAGTTTGTAGTATTTACAGAGAGATTTCTGTGACCAGCTGTGCATAGGCCTAGGCTAGGTTTATACTTATAGCTAGGCCTAGGCTAGACCTACAGTATGTGTACCAATAGCGTGAAACCAATAAAACTGTGTTTACCGATAGCTTAATAAACTTCGCGAGATTATTTTAATGCTGTATGAAAGACTTTGTCTTTGTACTGAATATGGATGATACTCGATGTACAGTTTGATAAGTTGTGAAAAATACAACCAAAAAATGTGTTTCACGCTATTGGTACACATACTGTAGGCTAATGTTACTTAGGGCATTGCCAAGTATTTAGCATAGCCTCTAGGCTATACTGTAACGTTAGGCCTTGGGAATACTTGGGATATTTTGCTTTTTGTCCTTTGGTGACCCTGATGACTATCTTGGGAATTCTTGGGAAATTTTGCTTTTTGACCTCTCGTAACCCCAGATGACGATCTTGGGAAATTTTGACCAGTGACTGAAAGATATGGGACATCATGGCATTATTTGGAATAGAACATATATCATCGAAACCTCCATGCATTTTTGCATTCTGGTTTTAGGTCAGAACTGTGCATGTGGGTAATGCAGAGGCTAGACTACACCTTACCCAGGTAGTAAAAGAATAAGGTTATGAATGTCCTTTTTTCATTTTTTACATTTCAGAAATCAGCTTCTGCTGACATAGATGTGCAGACAGATGGCACTGGACAGGAATCATTAAGCACACAAACAGAAATTTTGTCAGCAGATTTCACCTGTCAGTTTCCTGAGGAAGTGTCATCTCACATAGCAGCTGACCATTCATATTGCTCCAAGCACACTCGCACACAAGACATAGAAGGCACACTAGATCCTGAACCATCATCAGCATCCTCTGTGGAACATACGTTTGTTGAGCCTGATAACCGTGAATCTTTTGTTTATCCCTTCCCAGCAAAGTCTGAATGTGTTGATTTTAATGAAATTCCAGGATCTGATGTTTTGCCCGCACTATATATTGAAATCCCTATGACAGAGCAGCAGGAATCGGAACAGGTAGGGCAGGCTGAGGACATACGTCCAGAGGGAAGTTCACCATCATCATCACCTTCATCCACTTCATCGGAACATCCGGCATCATCGCCATCATCATCTTCATCCCTTCTATCGTCTTCATCAACCTCACCTACAAAAGCTGCACGTGCAAAGATGGGAAAGGACTCCCCTAGACAAAGGAAAATGTCAGACATTGAGGAAGAGACTTTTTATCTACTGAGGAAAAAAACCCCAACTCTGAGCAAGAGGCTATTCCAAGTAGCAGTGAGGAGATGTCCCATAAACATGATGATTCTTCCTCCAGCAAAGACAAAACATCATCAAGTAAGCCGGAGGATAGTACATCCGACCCGGAATATCAGCCGGATTCAAATTCTGGACCATCAAGCGATCCGGACACTGTGCCAAACGAGATTGGTTTTTGCCAAGAAAAGAAATATTTTGTATTTGACTCCAAATTAGATTTGTTTTATTCTCTTAGGTGTAGTAATTGTACTTTTGGTCACATAGATGACGTTAGTAAAACTTATGTAGTCCTGGGTAGGACGTTAAACTGCATCCGGTTGTGGAGCTTGTTAAAGCGTGGTGATGATGAGGTTACCCTTTGCCACAACTGCCTCCGGGACACCCTTGGGCAAGGTGCGCCTGTATTTTTGGCCCAGTTTTGTTCAGTTTTTTGTTTTTGTGTAAATAGTGTATATAGTGTACATACTGTAAATAATAGCAAGTTGACTCCACCCCGGACCCCTCGTGGCAGGTGGACCCCGCCCCGGACCCCTCGTGGCCCCTTGGGGCAGTTTGTGATGATTGCTTGGTCTGGTGTTTTGGTTTTTTGGTTGTTGTTGGGTGGTGGTTTGGTCTGGTGTTGTCTTTCGTTGGTGGTATGTAGTAATATTGGTTTAGGGTGGCCGGGGGGAGGTTGGTTTGTGGGGCATTGGGTTGTCAGTGTGTGTGTGGTTCTAATGTTGTAATGAACATAATTTTCTGTTTGATTTGGTGGTGTGTGGATAGTTTTGCCTTTATGTTCCTGTCCGATCCGATCCGGTTTGAGTTTTTGTTTTTTGTTTGTATGTGCCGTTTCGATGCACTTAAAAAGCACTTATGTAGGCTCGTTGCTGAAAGTAACGGTCACGTGCAGCTGTGGTCATGAAGTAATTGAATGGGAGTCGCAGCCTAAAATTGGAAGGGCTCCAGTTGGTAACTTAATTGGTGCTGCTGCTATTTTATTGTCTGGGAACACTTTCAAAAATGTTGCCCAAGTCACCAATTTAATGGGTGTTCAATTTTTTTCAGAAACGGTATTTTATGATATCCAACGAAATTTACTTTTACCAGCTGTAAATAACTATTATATCAATGAGTCACAAAGTGACATAGAAAATTTTCAGGGACAAAGTCTGTGGTTAAGTGGGGATGGCCGCTGTGATTCCCCTGGATATAATGCAAAATATTGTAGCTACAGCATGATGGAGATGTCATCACAACAAATTATCACTTTCGACCTTGTTCAAGTGAGTCAGGCGAGTAGTTCGGTGGGTATGGAGAAAGTCGGTTTTGTTAACTGCATGGGTAAGATGGCTGACGCAGGTTTATCAGTTGGGGTTATGGCCACTGACAGGCATGTTGGGATTTGGGAAGTATTAGAAGATTACAAGGAAGTTGATCATGAGTTTGATATATGGCATCTCACAAAATCAATTGGTAAGAAATTAACAAGTAAGGCACGCTTGAAAGGAAACGAGGAGCTGGGACCATGGGTGAATTCGATTAAAAATCATTTATGGTGGAGCGCTCAAAATTGTGGAGGGAATTACCTCTTGGTTGAAATGTGGACTTCTATCGTCCACCATGTATCTAATGTACACGAGTGGAATAGCTCCGACCTTTTTCACAAATGTGCCCATGTCCCTTTGCCGGAAAATGTAGAAAGGTCCAAAAAGTGGCTTACACCTGGCTCTAAGCCTCATCAAGCCCTCTCTGAAATTGTCTTTGACAAGAGGCTATTGAAAGATCTAAAACATGTTACTAAAGCTTGCCACACGGGCAATTTAGAAGTGTTCCATAATGTTTTACTCAAATATTGTCCAAAACGTCTGCATTTCTCATATCCAGTTATGCAAGCTAGGCTACAACTCGCTGTTCTAGACCACAACCACAATGTGGGTCGCGAACAAGCAGTGGTGCAGAGAAGTAGTGTCAGGTCTGCACCAGAGGGAACAAAGAGGTGGAGGTATGCTTATTCAAAGGCAGCAAAGGAATGGTTGTCTAAGCCTGTCATGGAGAGAAAGGACTATGGGTACCTGAAGGAGCTGATGGTGGATGTTTTACGCATCAAAGAGGGGACTTTCCAGCCCCAGGTCTCTGCTCTTCCAGACATCCCCCCTAACATTGCCCCGATACCACGCCCACCAGTCACTGAACTGCAAGACAAGGCAAAGAGCAGATTTGTTAAGTAGCTTTGTAACATAAGTTTTGTGTTGATGTAGGTTTATGTAAATACTCATCCTTGACACTTTCATGTATTGTAAATATTCTTTAGTTGGTGACTGAAGCACTCATTGCCATCTTGTTTTCAGACGTCTGGTGGTGCAGCTTAAAAAAGGAATGGTTGCACATATTGCATGGTAATAATTTGAGCTATATATGCAAGATTGTATTATAAACTATTCCATTAAGATGTTAGTGTTATTTTAGTGACAGTTTTCACTTGTATGCCTATGTATATACTTATGACTACGCAGTTACCATGCCATCTTGTAAATTATATCATATTTTATCATCCTTACCTTTCATAAACCTAATATGGATTAAAAATCATTTCATTGTGATGAACTTTAGAACTGTTGGTTTTGATTCCTAAGTACTTGTGCTTATTTGCTCTTCCTTGAAGCATGGGACAGAATTGTGCAGACTGATCACCTTTGTTTCTTGGCATAATATAATGTAAGCAAACTTTTATATTTTTCTTGTCATATGCCATACAACAAGGCTTGGCATTACTGGGTCCAAAACTTTTGTAATTATTGCATGGATCTTCAACTTAAATTTTCTTAGCTTACAGTAACTGCCTACTCAATCGTTCTTCAGCTATGGTCATTGACTTCCTACCATTGCACTTAATTTTTGCATTGATCTTGAACTTAATAATTTCCGTCCATGCCATGCCAAATATTTTGACTTCATCGTTTTGTGGACCTCTGCTTTTTCTTTGTTGGTGTTACTCTATAGCTGAGGTACTCTTATATCATAAGACTGAGACACAGAAAATGCATGAAGGATCTTTTTGTTTGTTTTTTCTTTTTCAGTTCATTTTGCATGTTTCTTTTAACACAAAAAAGTGTTAGTAATGTAATGCTTGGATATGTCTTCTCTGAATGCTAACCATTTGCTTCAATGGGGCCAGGAAGGGAGGAGAAGGCAAACTCTCTAATAGAAGGGTTTTTTTATGCAAAGATATTCTTACCTTCAAAATTACAGCAAAACATTTAATAGCTAAAAAGCTGAGTATTTTTGCATTGAGATCTTCAGAAAGAAATCTTTCTGTGTTGTTGCTCAGGAATAATCTTGTTCTTCTAAACTAAAATTTTCCAATGCAACCTTCGTCATTAGTTATGCAGCTATGCTACAGTTGACAAGCCTGAATTATTCAAGAATAATGAAAGCCATTTCTATTTGTGTCATAATGGTGGAATTTAAAAGGGGTTGTGGGGAATAGTGACATTGTGTCTTAAACTGGTGTTAAATTGTACCATTTAAGATTATTTTTAATAGTTTAAGTGGTCATCAGTTATAGAATGGTGTATACAGTGAAGTGATCCATTTATTCTTGCATGCATTTAGAGGTTATTTACCTCAGTATTGTCTAGCTGAATGCTTAGAACTTTCACAGTAATAAATGAATTAAGTTAATAATATATTCTTTGTTGCTGTTTTTTTTTTTCTGATTTTTGCTTTTTTTTATTATTTTTGACAGTTGTTTTAAAGGATATTCTAACATTCTTGACAACTTTCTAAAGACAACTGTTGTGAAGCCTTTTGCTGAGAGTATTATAGTGGTTTACAATACACTGTCGAATGTGTATTTTTGCCAAGAGCTGTACCTGAAGTGCATCAGAAGAAAATCCTTTTCACCAACAGAATAACCCCACATTGTCATTGGAAAAGTAAGGGATAGACTGGCCAGCAAGATGATTATGGAGAGTAATGCCCCCCCCCCACACCATTAAAAGGGAAATGCAATCCCCCCCCCCTCCCCCCGACTTGAATTAATGTATTAGACTGTCCTGTTTTGTGAATGGCTCTTGAGAATCATGTGACAATATTTTTCCTCCTAAATCGTGAAATTTATTACGAGTAACTGCTTGGTGCACCTTGAATATGCAATATAAATATCATGCAGATACTTGAAAGATAAGTACTGTAAGAAGAAGATTATGAGATTTAGCTGTTGTTTCAAAACAAGTTTGGGGCTGCTTTTTACTCTCTTTGACTGTCATGACTGAATCCACTAGGAAGATAAGTTATAAAATACAGGGGGCAACCCAGTAAAGAAAACAATTGCAAAATTGTGCATGAAGAATCCTTTGCCAATTGCCTGCACAGTGAATTTCACTTAAACTCATTCAAAACATTAACATGCTGTAAATTATTAGCAATAATTCAATCTAGTGGTTCGCAACTTGGGGCCAGCAGAACCTTGGGAATATTTGCCTTTCAGAATTTACAAAGTGGAAGGAATGTAGCTAGGGCCATGAACACAGCAGCCCATGCACTGTGCAAGGGCGTGGATCCATCTCCAAAGAGAAGTGGGACTTTTCACCGTTTGCAAATTGCCATCCTGGTGTCCCCCTCCCTTTGGGAAAAAGTGGTGCCATATTATGGCACAATTTAGCTTTTAAAATGTGTTAATTTGTAACGCTATGTAATAATTACACCTGAAACATTTATGAAAAGGGTGGTTTGTTGGAGGTGTTTCCCCTTCCAAAACAGTGATGGAGAAGTAACCCACCCCCTCACCATCCTCCAAGCCTTCATGAAAAAAGCCCATTGCATTGTAGAAAGAAATGTGCATGATAGATCAATGAAGTACAATAAAGCTGGATTGTTCAGGCAAAACATTTGGTGCCTTTCTGAGGATTATTTGCTTTATATTCTATATATTTTTTTTATCACAAGCTTGAATGATTCCATCCAACCAATGCAAAACCTGGTGTTGGGAAGGGGAGATATTTCTCAAAATTCTCCACAACTTGTACTTGATCATTCTTAGTGAATTGATTGCTAGAATTTTGAAAAAAAAAAAAAAAACCAGTGTCATAATTTGGATTCTGCACTTATATGGCTGACTCTTAGGCAGTAGCACATGCAGTGGGAAGGGGGGCAGGGGGCATTGTCCCCCACCTCTGAAAGTAGTCTGGGGAAATCAGCAATTAGCCAGTTGAGGGAAATCAATTAGCTAGTTGAGGGAAATCACTCGGAAGCAGTCTAACCGAGCCTGACCGAGCAACAGGCACGCCCCCCCCCCCCCGAAGGCTATAATGCGAGTTAAAATACGCTTCAAATATATATATATATATATATATATATATATATATATATATATATATATATATATATATATATATATATATATATATATATATATATATATATATATATATATATAGATATATATATATATATATATATATATATATATATATACATATACATATACACATATATACACACATATACACATATATACATATATATACATATATACACATATATACACATATACATATATACACATATATATACATATATACACATATATATACATATATATATACATACATACTTATACATACATATATACCTACATATATACATATATAATATATATATATATATATATATATATATATATATATATATATATATATATATATATATATATAGCACCATTTTGCATCTCAGCCTTATTCAAAAGGCAAGTTTTCCAATCACACCTTACACCCTCTATATTTAAAGGTGACTACCTTCATAATGGTTATTAGGAGGCACCATTTTGCACCTCAGCTCTCTTCAAAAAGCAAGAATTTTCAAAACCGAAGGGAGGGGGGCTCTCTCCCATGTCAGTCTGAAGATTTTACAGTCTGGCCCCCACCTCTCAATCTTGATGCCTACTTTTATTCAATGTTCATTCCTCTGTAGGAAGATCCCCAAAGCTTCATTCTATTTGCATTCAAAAAATTTGAGTTAAGATAGCAACAAGTATAACAAAACAATTACCAATATCAAGAAGGCATATCTTAAATTATTAAATGTATTCAACTGTCACTTTGCTATTGGCATCTGCTAAAAGCAAACATAAATAATACATAACTGTACAACCTTTTGCAAACAAAAATTTCACACAGACTTCTCCCAATATACTTGAATTATTCAGAGAGGGTATTTCTTTTAATGCTACAGTACTTTGTGTGTAATTTGGCTACACCAAGCTTGTCTCAGCAAAGGAAAAGTGTAAAGATCATCATGGAATTGTGAGAGAATTGCAAAGTTACAGGTATTGTATGAGGTATCTGATGCAAATTGTTTAGAAAAAAAAAAAAAAAAAAATGTGAGAGCCTTGTTCAGGAAAGGAAACAACCTTAATGTGGTTACAACATTTAATGAGATTTGTGACAGCTTCATAAATATCATTTTATCCATTAAGTGCAATGTAAGAATAAGAAGGTGACCTACCATGCTGTGTTACCATTTGCATCCTGACATCCAGCTTTTGTAACTAGTTACTGACACAATAATTACAATTTCAAATGTTGTTTTACAGATTTGTGGACTCAAAAACAAAACAATTTCTCAACAAAGATATAGTATAAGATCCTCTGGTGCAAAATCCTTTGAAACTATTTGTATCAGCGCCAGACAGAGCATGCTGTGCACCGCTTTGATGGGCATGACAGTAACCCTTCCAGGGTCATAATGTGAGCAGAGGCACAATCCATGGGCCCACCTATCCCACCAGAGGCAGAGTAAAGTGTGAGAGTAAAGTGTGAGAGTAAAGTCCTCTGATGCTCTGGGCAAATAGAGGATTAAGGATTACCATTTTTGGGGCCTAATTTACAAGGAACTTGCATAAGTTCAGTCAAACACTAAGAGCAAGTTCACTCTCAAAACAAGTACACTGAAGAACTTTTACAGTATGTCAAGTCATTGGGTATAATCCTACATCTTTCTTTCAATCATGGCAGCACATAATTAAAACTGCCGTCATTCATAAAATGCACATAGGGAAAGATGATGATGTTGCATTTTTTAGCACCTGCTTGAAATACTGTAAGTTTGAAAGAAGTGAATCTCAAGGCTTATCATCAAGACATTTCACATATAAATGAAAGTGTTCACCTTGTTAAGCACATCTAATAATTGATCCCTTCCATGAAAGACAGTAGGCCTAATAAGCTATCAAGGTGACTTTTGGTATATTGAACACTACAACATGACTAGACTTACAGGTCAACACGAATATGTGTCCATTCATTTCTTTATAAATGCATTTCACTCTGTGAAAGGACTGACGACACTGAAAGGCAGGATAATACTGATATGGGAAAGTAAACTTTTGTCTAGCTGAGCACTATAAAAAGTGATTGGAAAACTCATATTTTAGGTTTCACACAAAGGGGTGTATACAAACACATTCATACCGTATTTGTATACATCAACAAATATAGTACATTGTCACTTCATTTTCACTGATGAACTGTAATAACAGCAATGGTGATGTTCATACGCAAGAATACAACTATTTACATTCTACAAAATATGAATGAAAATCTGAGGCTAAAAGCTTAAGATAAAAAAGTTTTGCAATTATATACTGCACATGTGAAGTATCTACTTTGTTTCAAATACGTCTTACAGTATAATGGCCGGAATGTTAATGCTCACAGGCAAAAATGTACACTTCTCCTCAGATTCTGCTATGAAATATGGCTGGAAAATTCTAAAAGCCTGACATAAAGATACCTGTGCACACATGAAACGTGTCAAGTTTCATTTGGACACATGAGCTATAATAGAAGGAATGTTTATGTTCAAAATCAAGAATATACACTTTTCTTTATGGGCTGTTCTGAAATATAACCGGAAAACTATATTAACAAGCCTATGGTAAAAAAATTTTTTGCAGATACAGTATATTACACATGAAAAGTGCATATACTTTACTTTGAACACATGATATAATGGAAGGAATGTTACAGAGGTAATATTTCTCTTTACATGCATATGAAATAGGCCTGAAAAACTTGACAATTGAATGCCATAGAACATACATGTAGGAGACTAGTTTGGAATGAACCCAAAGAGCTATACAATCAAAGGTCACATGAGGGAAACCTGCACTGAATTGACACACTTTTTTCCACCACCACTGCAGAGTGATTACACAGACCAAGAAAGCTGACGCAGACTACAAGTTCAACCCAGTTGATTGCAGGGTGTAACAAACAAAAATGATGTATACAATTCCACATGGTATGGTATGCAAATGTAGTACTGTACATATTATTACTGTATATGATTGCGCCATGCACTATTGTACAAGCTGACGTGCTGGTACAGGTTGTCTTTCACGTTTACCTCACTGATGCAGTTTTATGCGGACTGTCATTCATTTGACGTTCATTGTTATTTCAGGTTGATTTTTATGGAAGTAGAACACCTGAATGCTGAAACACTTCTTATAAGAATAGGATGAACTAGGGGCTCTTACGTTAATACAGTATATTGTACTTCATGTCGAAAATGCCCAAACTTTGTATACAGGTAACCTGGGTGAGCCTAACGTTATGTTTCAGGAAGATATACCACTAAATCAAAGCTGGAACAGTGTCATAGTGTGGTGAAAATTTTATGACTTTTTAGAGTCTTTGGAAAAGAATAATACTGCAGCTTATAAAGTAGAATTATCTAAAGCCATCATTCATTCTATAATGGTCACATCATGCTAAAGGGGAAAACATGAGAATAACCATGACAAGCTTGATCAATGATACAACACATTGATGCCCGCCTCCTAACAAAAAGTCATGGTGTATGTCATAACTTAAATCTTGATGGGTTTCTCAATATTATTAAATTAAAAATTTTCACATTTTATTTTTAGATCTATGCAGTAGACACAATGTTCTGTGCAAGAAATTTTCAATAACATTATAACATGACAATGTCACATACAGGGGACTTACGTAAACTTTCCCTGTGTGTGGTTCAAACAGTCCTGGGTGCAGAAAACATTATACAAAATGTTCATTTTTTGACATGCTTTCGGTGATGGAGTGATGGCAATCTGAGTCAGTTGACCATTGAAAATTTCATAAATTCAGTGCTGCTATATGTAAGTACTGTAGTCCAGAATACTAAGAAGTCCACAGAAAAACAGTGTTGGTTCTCCACAACTTTGTATAGTTAAACATACCCTGACATGATTATCATAATTGAAAGGGATGTGTTTAGGTATCGACGAACAAGCCATGATTCCATGCATCCGGAGGGCCTGCCTCAGGGGTCCCAGAGACCCCTTCACATTGTTTAGAGGCAGCAAGGAAATCCTGCCTCCACCTGATGTGCCCACCTCATCAGGTGAAGGGGGACCTAGGGTTCCTCCACCATAGGTTCTGGGCCTGACTGCGAGGGTTCATGTGCCGGGCCCCTACATCCGCACTGGGCACGGGCAGAGTACGAAGGTGGGGCAGGAACCAGAAAAAAACATGTCCCTCCTCCCCCACAGAGTGTTACAACCGCACCTCGTTGGGGCACTCGGCCTTTTCGTGCCCCACCTGCAGGCACCCTTGCCACAAGTCCTGTTTGGGACCAGGATGCCTTGGCTTCCTGTGCCCCTCCTCTGCAACACTTAAAACAGGTGCGGGGCTGCCCAAAGTATCTTATATGGGCTTTGGGGGGGGGGGGAACCCCCTATGAAGAGGTAAGGACGGTATTTCCCTCCACTTCGGAGTACCATAACGGAACTGTCTCTTTCCGTTTCAAGATTGCCCTTCAGCTCACCTATCCTGGTAGGTGAACCCACCGCATATCGAGAGACAGTTCCGTTACTGACTGAGAACCCTCGCTACGCCACCAGGCCCTGATCGACCTCAAAAGTTTCAGGGTACAGAAACTGTCACCACCACAGAAGCGATCATATGGAGGTGACAGTACAGCCCTTCCAGCCCTTTAAGGCGAGACCTACCCCCTGAATTGCGGGCAGCCATCCTGACTGTCTGAACTTTAGGTCGTATACGTGTTGCGAGCCGCAAGCGGCTGCAAAACATCTTCTACTTTCTTTTACCTCCACACCATTGGTTCTTCAACACAGCAAACGCTCTGCCGGAGGGAGGAAAACGCTCGCCCCGGACGAAAACTCTAAACTTAACAATTGTGCTATCCCGACTTCCGGGCATAGCCGTCAGTTGTTGGGGTGCTCGAGGCCACGGAATGAAAAGAGGAAAAAACCTTCAGGAACTAGTTTTACAAAAGGACAAAAAATAGGATAAAGTAAGAAACACAAGCTACACAGAAACAAGGTGTAAGTGTCGACCAAACAAATGGACACGACCAGACCTACTTTATTCAGCTACAACACAAGCAACGCTATAAGGTTTTAAAAAAAGAAAATGCACACATTGCAATAAATAGTACAGCTATCACACCAGTGGATACAAGTTTGGAGTCACGGCAAAAAAAAAGACGAGAGCGAAACGAAAAACACCGTCCTGCCTCTCGTCGAAGAACTGAACTGAACTGAATTGGAAATAAGCATTAAAGGAGCTATGGCATCCCCCAATAGAGTGAGGACATATTCCCATTGAATTCTAAATCCACTTGGGTGACTGTACTTGATTGGCATTCATTGGCAAACAATAATAGCAACACTATGCATGGTAATGGTGAGTGGACAGTCAGTTGTTGTTCCTTATTAGGCCCACAGTCATCTCACAGTTTGGTTTTCAATATTGACAAGAAGCAAATGAAACTTACTGCAGGTTATTCTGGCTCTGGTGATGGAAAATGCTGTGCTACTAGACACTTTTTTTCTTTCTGGTTAAATTGAAGGCAAGGCTAGAGTTAGGTTAGTCAAGAAGAATTGTTACTGTCAAGGGTGCACTTAGAGGGCTTTTAAGTCTCATAACATTTCTTAAAAAAGTCAATCATTATTTCACACATAAACAGCCATATTTTTAGACTAAAACACCCAAACTATGGATAAAAAGATATTTTGGGACATTTTGCAATTGCTACGTTAAAACACGTAGCTCTCAGCCGCAAGTTACCACCACGCAATACACTTTGCCCAATCCATTTGAACAACAAACCAATTTAAACTCTAAATGAATGACATGCTTTAGAAAAGACAACAAACAGACTGGAAACAAAAATTCCCACCTTCCCAAACAGCATCTCTTACACTCGCTCTTTTTAAGTAGAAATGAGTCAAGAAGGAGGAAGACCATACAAAAAAAACACCACCCTTTCTCCATATGTTGCCCCCTGAGGATCTTCATCCAGTGACCAATGTGCATGGATCATGGAGGTGCATCCCCCCTCACTTTTTTGGAAGGGGGGGGGGCATCTCGAAAAGTCCGGCCACCCCACACACTTCTGCAAAATCATAACATAGATTATGAATTGACACTGCATCTTAAAAGCTGAACTGCCACCCAAAAAAGGGCACCAGTTGCCAACAATAGACACCTTCAAAATTCCTTTTCTTCAAAAAAAAGGGGAAGGGAAGAAACTCCATCCCCCCCCAAATCTGTCCACACCCTTTGCAACAGTTTCAACAAAAGGGGTTGGGACCCTGCACCTCCAAAACAGCTATCACCCTGCATTTGATTATGTCTTTTTTCCTCGTTTGTGTTAATTGCCAGGGTTGTCATTCTGCCAACGACCAGAACGCATGTCCAAAATGGGTGGAGGAGAAAGAAGCAGATTCAAAAAATAAAAGCCTCCAACAACATAACATATAAAGAGGCTTAGAGAAACATTCCTGTCGCAGGACTCACCAGCTCAAGAGCTATTGCTGGAGCTCGTGGCGAACTGCGAAAGTGTCTGCTAGCAACCACAAACCGATATATGACCTGGCCCAGGGACAGTCACTTTCCCAAAGCCCATTACACCACACAACGTTCCCCAAAACCATCAGAGCAGTCTCACAACATCCAAGACAATACAGACGATGACAGCACCCGACAAAATAATATCACAGAAATCTACACCCACACAAAAAGAAACCTAAACCACCACCAAAAACCAACAACTACCAAAAACAGAGACCAAAAGACAGAACCCAACAAAAGCAAGAGTACACAAGTAGGAATTAGAATACAGACAAAAACAAAGCAGCAACGGGTCGGATGACCCTATCCATAACTATACAACCAGCATTTGGGAGCGAGGGGAAAGAGGGAGAAGAGCTGATGGAGCTCAGTGGCCAGAAGCTTCGCCCCGAGCCAGGGGGCTCCGCCCTAGTTCTACTAGCAAGCCAACAGGCTTTCCCGAAGAAGGATGGGACCCTTGGGAAAGCTGGGGCTATAATCCAATGGAATTGCAGAGGACTTAGAACCGAATACGAGGAGATCAAATGTTTTTTGACTTTGTAGCAGACTGGTCTCCTTTAATAATCTGCCTACAGGAAACCTTCCTTCGGGACACAGACCACACCACATATAAAGGGTACGACATGTAGTACAACAAAACAGTTGTATCCCCCATTGACAATAGAGCTATTGGGGGATCATCCATATTGGTTAAAACGGGGGGGGGAGTTCCACACTCCACTATCCATCTGGACACTAATTTACAAGCTGTCGCTATTCGAGCTACACTTCACCGCACTGTCACTGTGTGTTCGGTGTACATTCCACCTAGGTATAACCTGAAACCAAGATGACCTAGAAATGCTAATTAACCAGCTGCCACCCGTTTCTACTTCTGGGGGATTTTAATGCACACAGTGACATGTGGGGTTGTACTAATACAAACCAGTTGGGTGGATTGATTGAATCCGTGATGGCTGCCTCGGATCTATGCCTTTTGAATGATGGGTCTTGTACCTACATTCATCCCGCCTCTGGATCTCGTTCAGCAATTGATCTCTCAATCTGCTCTCCGGCAATTCTGATGGACCTCCAGCGGAGAGTACACGACGACCAATGTGGCAGTTACCACTACCCCATTTTAATAGATGTTGTCTACCCTATGCCCGAAGAGAGAGTTCCCAGGTGGCAACTCCAAAAAGCCGACTGGTCAGAATTTAGGCATCTCTGTCAAAACGAGATCGTCAGAGATGCTTTTGATGGCATTGAAGACCAGATTCTCCCATTTTACACAACTTTTGGCGAATATTGCCACCAAAATTATCCCTAAGTCCTCTGCAAATCCACGTAGTAAACACAAGCCGTGGTTTAACACGGATTGTGAACAAGCGATCAAAGATCGCAAAAAGCCCTTAATATTTTTAAGAAGTTTCCAAACAATGTTAATCTTAGTAATTACCTAAATGCCCGTGCCAAAGCACGGCGCATCATTAACGCCAGCAGGGGGGAGTCATGGAAACAATATATTTCTAAACTTAGTTCCTCCACACCTGTCAAAAAAGCATGGGACATGGTTAGAAAAATAATCAGTGGGAAGCAGCTTAACCCTAGGGTTCTACACCTAACCACACCAGACGGTCATAAATGCACAGAAAAGGCAGATATTGCCAATTTGCTTTTGAATGTAACTCTTCAAGCAACCACTATTCCCAAACTTTTCAGGTGTTCAAACGTACCGCTGAAAAAAAAAAGTGAACTTCACCTCGGACAACAACGACCTCTTTACCATCAAGGAACTGCGCATTGCTCTCGAGAGAAGCAATGACACTGCCACTGGCCCAGACGAAGTTCACTACCAGTTCCTCAAACACCTTCCAGATAACTCCTTACTGGTTGTATTAGATATTTTCAACGGTATATGGGAAAATGGCAACTTTCCAGCTGCTTGGCGGGAAGCCACCATCATTCCCATCGCTAAGCCAGGTAAGGATCCAACAAAGGCTACAAACTACCGCCCTATTTCCCTTACTAGCTGTTTGTGCAAGAATTTGAACCTTAACTAGCTGTTTGTGCAAGACATTTGAACCTTACTAGGTGTTTGTGCAAGACATTTGAACGAATGATAAATACCCGTCTGGTTTGGTTTCTTGAAACCAACAATCTCATAACTAGTTTTCAGAGTGGTTTTCGGCGTGGCCGCAGTACAACTGACCAACTTGTGCGCCTGGAATCTACAGTTCGTGACGGTCTTGTTCGCGGACACCATGTTGTTTCGGTATTTTTTTGACTTGGAGAAGGCATACGATACCACTTGGAAATACGGCATTCTGAAAGACTTGCACAGTGCGGGTCTGAGGGGACGAATGCCGCTTTTCATTCAAGACTTCCTGAAAGATCGTGTGTTTCGTGTACGTGTGGGGAGCTTGTTATCAGAGGTACATAATCAGGAAATGGGTGTTCCCCAAGGTAGCATCTTGTCAGTTACTCTTTTCATCATGAAAATAAATAGCATCGCCAATGTGGTGAACCCTGGGATTGAAAAGTCTTTATTTGTGGATGACTTCTCTATTACCTGTTCCTCACGGAACATGAGATCTATAGAGAGACTGATGCAAAATTGCCTGAATAACATCCAGCGTTGGGCTGACAAAGACGGATTCCGTTTTTCTCGGACCAAAACTGTTTGCATGCACTTTTGCAACCGGAGGGGTGCCCATTGCGACCCAGACTTGAGTTTGAACGGTGTCCACATCCCAGTTGTTCCTCAGACTAAGTTCCTTGGCCTAATACTCGACAATAAGCTCAACTTCAAAGCCCACATCGACCATCTCAGGCGGAAGTGTCAGGGAGCACTAAACCTGTTGGAGGTCGTCTCAAAGATGGACTGGGGCGCTGATCGCCCCGTTTTGCTTCGACTATACAGATCCCTAGTGAGGTCCAAACTTGATTATGATTGTGTTGTTTACAGCTCTGCACGTGAGTCATACCTCAGGAAACTCCAGCCCATACAAAACCAAGGTCTTAGGATCTGCCTGGGAGCTTTCCGTACCTCCCCAATGCAGAGTCTTTACATCGAAGCGAACGAGCCACCCCTCTATATGAGATGGAAAAAGTCACTCCAGTTTTGCCTCAAACTGAGGAGTCATAGACAAAACCCGACCTTTGAGACGGCCTTCAGCCATAAGTTTGGTGACATATATACGAGAAAACCATCAGCTATCCCTCCTTTTGCTATTCGCGTTGGTGGAGCTTTATCACAGGTGTGTACCAACCCCGATTCTGTAGCACAGCTTACCTTCTCAATCACACCCCCCCCCCCCCCGGAAGTTAGTCAAACCAGTTATTGACCTTAGTTTGAGAGACAACATCTCAATAACTCAACCAATGAACTGGTGTACCGTGCCAGCTTTAATGAACTTAGAAATAAGTACCGTTGTTATCATGCAATCTATACCGATGGTTCCAAAGCCACGAACAAGGTGGCAGCTGCAGCAGCAGGCCGAGATGCATTCTTGCAAGTCGGATTGCCCGATGATGCATCGATATTTACCGCCGAGATCCAGGCACTTAAGATGGCACTCGAGCTGATCGAAACCTCGCACGACCGCCAGTTCATTGTCTTCACAGACTCACTATCCAGCCTTTTTAGCTCTTCAAGGCCATGAGGAAAAACACCCTTGCGTGATGTCTCTCCGTGAAATTTACTCCAATTTGGTGAGACTTAAGAAGTCAGTTGTGCTCGCGTGGGTTCCGAGTCACGTGGGGATACACGGAAATGAAAAGGCAGACACGCTAGCTAAGGAGGCCCTACAGATGGACATTACCAACCTCCAAGTACCCCACACTGATTATCGCCCTAACATCAACGGCTATATAAAATCAAAATGGCAGGAACTGTGGGATTCTTTCCCAGAGAACAAACTCTATCAGGTCAAACCAACGGTCGGGAATGTGGGTAATGCAACCCCCAGAAAACGAAGAGATGATTTGATACTGACTAGGGCACGAATCGGCCACACTTACCTCACCCATGCTTATTTGCTCCACGGGGAAGAGACCATATTATATCCCCTGTGATCGCGATGTCACCGTCAGTCACATTCTCGTCGACTGCTATGAATACTCCCATATTCGTCAGAAGTATTACACTGTGCCAGACCTGAAGACATGGTTTGAGCACGTAGACACCTCTCTCATTTTGGACTTTCTCAAAGAAAGTAACCTTTACAGAAAGTTTTGACATGACTCCCGCATTTGCTGTTGTCTAGACATTTTTGGATTTTCCCCAACTTTTTTTACTTTTTAGTTTTACCGTTTTTATCTAGATGACACTGCATAACAGATTAGTGTTGGTGTGTCGTTAAGTCCCATCTAACTAACTAACCACATGCATTCCTTTCTATTCATTTTTGGTTTCAAAGAGAAACCAATACAATCGTGATAGCATGTCTGTGTATGTGTGCTTCCGACACTTTTCTTACATGATATCTCAAACAGGAAAACCATGACACTTCTCAAACTTGAGAGGTAAATGCTCATTATTCAAAGGAGAAACCCTATTGTTTTTGCTGGAGGTCAAAGGTCATCTGGGTGTTACCAAGGGGCAAACTGAAAACCTTTTTTACATGATATCGCCAGATGAAAAGCTTGGAGAGATGTCATAGTATGTGGATGCCGTATGTTAAGAAGATGAAACCTATTGTTTTTGATGGAGATCAAAGGTGATCTAGGGTCACTGGGGTTAAAAATGAAAAGCCATGTTAACACAATATCTCCAGACAGGAAGCTTGAATAAATTTCATACTTAGTATGTGGATGCATTATGGAAGAAGATAGATCCAGGTTATTTTTGGTGGGGCTCCAAGGCCTTCTGGGGTCACCGGTGGTCAAACACTGAAAACCTTAACATGATATTTCAAGGCAACAAGCTTTGATAGATTTCATACTTAATATGTAGATGCGTTACAGTGAGTTCATCCTATTGCTTTTCATGGATGTCAGCTCAGGTCACTGGGGATCAAACACTGAAAATGATGTTAGCACAACATCTCAACATACAAAGCTTGGATAGATTTCATACTTTGTATGTGAGTGTGATGTGGTTAGGAGAAGAACCCAATCACTTTTGGTGGAGGTAAGTCATCCAGTCACTGGGGGTCAAATACGGAAAACTTTGTTAACACAGTGTCTCCAGGTAAGAAGCTTTCACAGATTTCATACCAAGTATGTCGATGCATTAGGGTGAGAAAGTCAACGCTATTGTTTCTGGTAAAATCAAAACATCTAAAGGTCACAAAGCAAAATTCCCCACAAATTCCAAAGATTATTACATCGGTTCACCAAAATCAAGAAGCAAAATTTCCCCAAGAATTCTGAAGTCGTCATCTGGGGTCACCACAAATCAAAACGCAAATTTTCCCAAGAATTCCCAAGATAAAATAGGAACACTACATGTTAAGATAACATATGACCAGTCACTAAAAGATATGGGACATCATGGCAGTATTTGAAATGGAACAATATATTATTCAAACCACTGGTAGTCAAACTTTCAACACCTTGCTTACAAGATATGTCAAGTAAGGAAGCTTGAATACTTCACATCTTGCACCTAATCCATCAAAAAACCGTATGAGTTTTGTTACGTACCACATCTCAGCTGAAATTACCAGACACAAAAAATAAAAAAAAATTCCCAACAATTCCCAGGGTCAACAAACTCACTTTTCAGCACATTAACATCACATTCAACCAATGGCTGAAACAAACAAGACATCTTGGCATTAGTTGCGATAACATAAACAACTGCTATTCATTGAAACCACAATGCATTTTTGCAATTTGGTGTCCCTTAGCACACCACTTTTGATTTTTCAATTTTAATTTCAGATTGTAACCCCACCAGAAGAAAACCTTTCATTGACCATCTAAGGACTTGAAGACTCTGCAGAAGGGTTTGAATTCCTGTCAGATTCAAGGTGATTTAATATCCACATTTCGCTGTGATGCATTCACCGCACAGGCCCTTCTTCCCAAGTCAACAACAGCGGAGACTGACGAAGAAGACCTCCTTCTAGACCAATCCATATTACTAACAAGTTACTCATTATCTGCCTTCATGGACTATGCAAGATTCATGTGAAATGCTCACCTTACTATATCACCTTACTATACATCAACTCCTTATGAGTTTCCAGCAAGTTAAGATATGATCTTCCATCAAAACTTGGCCATCCTGTACAAATATCTCTACCAGGGTGCTGAATATCATCCTTCCCTGTGGTCTCGTTTCTAGTAAAATACTTCTGACCACCCCTTTAACTTCTCACAACCACAATGAACTTGCTACTACCAGTGTACCAGCAATGTGGTATCAGCTTTCCTCTAAAAGTTAATTTCAAAAAGGCAGGAACTGTATATCTTCAAGGAGCAACTCAAACTTCTTTCATAGCGTCTTAGTATTTTGCCCAATCCTTTAAGGTGATTTCACCTCATAGCAGTCAACTGACGGTGAAAGCACAGTCACAGGGGATACAATGTGGTCTGTCATCCCCGTGGAGCAAATAAGCATGGGTTAGGTAAGTGTGACCTAAGTGAGCCTTAGTCAGTACCAAATCATCTCTCCATTTTCTGGGGGCTGCATTACCCACACACAGTCCCGACCTTTGGTTTCACTTTGTACAATTTGTTCTTAGGGAAAGAACCCCACAGTTCCTGCATTTTTGATTTTATGTACTCCTTTATCTTAGGACGATAATCAGTGTGGGGAGGTTGGTAACGTCCATCTGCAGGGCTTCCTTAGCTAGTGTGTCTACCCTTTCATTTCATTTTCAAAGAAATGATTGATGACTTTTCGAAGTTTGTAATAAGCAAACGTAAAAATGCAACATTTTCCTTTTGGGACTCATACTTAGAAATGGTAGACATAGTTTTACTACTGACAAAAGCAACAAGAGAAGCTAGTCAGATAGGGGTTTAACGACACACCAACACGAATGTCTTATATAGTGTGAGCTAGATAAAAAAAGGTAATGATGAGGTGAAATCACCTAAAAGGAAAAAGGATTGGGCAAAATTCTACTTAAATGTCTAGACAAAAGCAAATGTGGGAGTCATGTCAAATTTTCTTGTAAAGCTTACTTTTTTTGAGAAAGCCCAAAATGAGACAAGAGAAAGCAACTGGAATCTCCACCTTGCAGCAATCAGAGAGGTTTTACCTTGGATGTTTGCATATGATCGAACAAATTATGCAAGATACTTCCTAGTGTACTGGCTGGAAATGTCCAGTCTCCCATCAGCTCATCTAGAGATTTATCTAGAGCTGGGAAGAGGGAACTTTACTGTTCAAAGACAAGATAACCATGGCTTCTCTAGTCTTGCTTGTGATATGGCTATTGAGAAGACTGCTAACAGAGACTCAAAATCAAGAGGTGGAATGACAGGTTTTACCACAAACAAATTTAAGCAAAGGGCAGAAATTACTCGAGACCGTGCATTCATGTCAGGGAGAGGAGAGAGATCAAACATTCGAAAAGACCTAACGGAGTCAAGACTGGAATGTGATGAAAATGCTGTGCAGTCTATTCCAAGTACGATATCCAATCTGGTCAACCCCTTTGGTGACGAGCCAGATGAGGATGCCACTAATTTGATTCACCTATCCTCAGGTTTAATTGCTAGTCCAGAGGTTCGTTCTGACCTGATGACAGCTTACAATACTTACCTGGCACAGGAGTATCCCTGATCACGACGGCGGAGCTCCCAGGTGGGACCTGTTCTATTCAGCCAGTCTAGAACGGGACCACTGTCAGGTGGTGTCAGTTAAGTCAAAGTTTGTCCCTTGGGGACGTTGTTACTCCTTCGGGGAGCAGAACTCCTTCGGGAGTATTGTTTGGTTTTCGCCCCTGGCTCTTCGCCAGAGAGTCAGGGGACTTTTGGAAAA
The DNA here is from genome assembly GCA_029531755.1 of Holothuria leucospilota. NCBI lineage: Eukaryota > Metazoa > Echinodermata > Holothuroidea > Aspidochirotida > Holothuriidae > Holothuria > Holothuria leucospilota. The sequence continues at coordinate 20,764,100 of CM055961.1, read as the reverse complement.
AAAGCAGCTTACAATACAGGAGATGGAGCTTTTAGGACCTTTTGTGAGAGTCGCCTCTAAGGAGAAGTAGATTTGCAAAAACAAAAGCTGAAAACATTTACTGACATGTGTAAACAGCAAGTAAAAAAGGTTCGAGGGCAAGAAATGGCCATAAGAAGTTACAGAGAATAGTTGGCGAGACTTGTGATCAGTAGGGGTCGAAAAAGTGACTTACAAAATATGCTCTGTTATTGCCTTAGCCCATATTTATTGTCAGTCGCCACAAGTAAAGGAGGTATGATCAAAACCAACAAGGCAAACCTCCATTATCTTGAGTGTGCACCAGAAAACTCACCACAGGTCGAGGTACCTCAGGGGGCAGTATGGATTGTGAATGGAATGGCAATACCGCAGCAAATGTTACAACGCATATGCCAACAACAATGGGAGACCTAGCCTTAAAGGTTCTCGAGTAGTTGGTGTATTTAGCTTGCAGCAATGGCTCTAATGCTATCCACTTTGTAACTGACAGGTCCCCTACTGTAAGCGTTAAGAATGCTGAGAGAAAACGAAGAGCAGTAACTGGATCAGAGAAAATTAGATTTTCACATGCCAAAACAGTGTAAAAAATTCCTTTCAAATGGTTACAACAAAGAACACTTGTCAGAGGTCTTGCTTGAGATGTGGTCCTCCTGTGATGTTGAGACACTTTAAGGTGTACATGTCACTGTTGCTCATGGTGAAAGTTGTCATGTTATTGCACCCTCAGTTTCTGGTACCGTTGTTCAAGAGGTTCCTGAACGCTTCTCCCAGGAAGCTGATAGCAGAACGTTCTCGCATGCCCAGTTTGTTGAAAACTCCAGTAAAAGCTCATGTGAAATCAAGAGCCCTGATACTTACGTGTTTGTTATTGGAGTTGCAATAGCACCAAGAATGAAAATGAGCCAAATGTACTTCCATACTGGTAAAGATGACAAAATGAGGACAATAAAGTTTCAGGTCTTCAGCCATCATGACCTTGGTGACAATCTCAGAAGTGCATTCAAATGTTTACGTACTTTGACTGGCTGCGATTCTGTAAGTGCATTTTATGGCAAAGGCAAAAGCAAGGCCACGAAACTAGCTGATTCTAACCCACTATTCACCAAAGTAAACCTAACAAAACGTTCTATCCAGTTGTACCGTTTTGGGGGGTGGGTTCATATTGAAAATTTTCTCAAAAATTAAGTTGAATTTCTTGTTTCAAGAAAAATAGCGACAATTTGAGGATTTTACCATATGATTTCAAAAAATCTTATCTGGCAAAATAAAATGAGCCAGCACCTCAAATAACTTTCCTGAAGTAGTCATGGGCCTATTTTATAAGCTGAGAAAAGCACCATTGTGACAAAAGAGATCAAAAAGTGCTTCAAAAAGTGGATAACTTGTCGAAAATTACCCCTAAATTTGGTCCCACTGAAGAAAATCATAGCTCCGCAACTACAAGTCCGATTTTTGTCATTCAAAAACCAAAACGGTCTTTACCAAACTCCGTATAAACCTGAGGCATAAAAAAAATCAAGTCATAGCTATATAGCGCCATCTGAATTGATCAAACTGGAGGATGTATACAAACAATGTGGTGACACCGTGACCTTTGTACACTGCTGGTGCGCACAGTAACAACAAACGTTCTTGTCAAAACACAGTTTTTTCAAGTCAAGTGAATGTTCAGTATCCTAATAATTGCAACCAACTCTTCAGAAGTAGGAAATCTTTGCAAGAATCTAAGCCGGTACGAGGTATGTCTCGGCTAGTGTATGTACTGTGTAACGGCATAGTTAGGCTACGTACAGTATGTATGTACGAATGCGGGCCTAGGCTTGTTATGTGTGTAGTGTTACTGTAAGCTACCTTCCTTCACTAAAATTGTTCTATCTTCGTCATTTGAAGACCAAATTGCAAAAATAAGATATCAAATGAAAGGAAAGTGTGAACAATATGCCCCTTTACCAAAAAAAAAAAAAAAAAAGAAAAAAAATGGTTTCCATGGAAACAAAAAAGTACCTGCTGAGCTTATTTGCATAAGTAATGAGGCCAATTGTCAACAAATATGCTACATCGAATCCTCAAACTCTGACCTTTTCCAATGATATAAAGGTCTCTGTACAAATATTTTTTTTTAAAAGTGAAACCTTCCGAGCGCAAAAGGGATTATATGTATGTATGTATGTATGTATGTATGTATGTATGTATGTGGTACTTATGTGGGGAGTCTCCACAAACAAGGAAAGTGATCTATCTTGTCACTTAAAAAATTGTGTAAAAGTGTCTACTTTGGCTTTTTCAAGGATGGTGAGGTTCTCACCACTTGTCTCCACAGCTCAAGTCTCCAGTAGGCCCAGATATATATATGTATATATATATATATATATATATATATATATATAATATATATATATATATATATATATATATATATATATATATATAATATACATACATACAAGCACTTCAAGTCTTTCATTGTTCAATGTTCACACACCCTTTCATTTTGCACAAGCCCAATACTGTAGTCTGGTTGTGTTCATCTTGGAGAATCTAGAGTAGTTGTGGGTCTTTTGATCATAAACTGCCCACAGTGGGATTAATGATTTTGAACCTAAGTAACCCTGGTTATAAACAGTACAGGATTAAATCCTGTGGGCCCCTACCATTGTCAGATTTCTTGGAAACAGGATGTTGTTGTACAATGGATGGTTGGTTATGCATTCTTAAACAGGATTCATGTTAGATGCAAAGAATAAAGAGAATGAAATCTGGTGTACATAATAAACTCTAATGTTTTCAGTTTCTAAGGCTGGCTATGAATGCAGAAAACACCATCAGTTTTGGGCATTTTTTTCTGATTGCTTTCCCTCTCCTTTATCTCTACAGTACTTAGACTCATTAGAAGAGCCATCCGTCCCTTCCAGTTTTCCAAAAAAGGGCAGGAAAAGACGTGCAGATGTTGAGGAGGTATGAAATGATAGTCATATTTACTTTGCTTGCTTGTATAAGTGTCAGAGTAAGACATTTTTTGTATTTCGATAAAGTAGAGGGCTACACAAAACAGTATGTCATATTTGAAATAGAGTTGAAGGTACAGTATCATCAACTCTACCACTTTCTTACAAAAGTTGATCGCCATAGTTTGTAACTAATAAATGATTTATAACGAAATAGTTGTGTCAAAGACTTACAAGACAAATAAACCATTTTTCTCATTGGGTATCATCATTGAAGTTTTAGTTTATTACTGTGTACTAGTTTCCTTCTTTAGCAGAAATATTTTAGTTTCCAGCAAACTTTTCTATCTGCTAAAATAAATAAACTATTTCCAGTCATCATGGATGTATAACAAAGGTCACCCAGAGGTCAACTTGCCCGGGGACAGCTCAAAAGTTACAGCAACCTACCGTTTATTCCCTAATAAACACTCCCACTCTAATAAATGCTCCCTGTAAATTTTTGAAAGGCAAAACAGTGTTTCAGTGATCGTTTGAAGTGGGAGAAGTTGAAGGTGTTTTGGTTTTTTATTACAAACAAAGGAACTATAACAATAACAATGGCAATACTGTAAGGAATTTAGGGGATTCAATCGGTGCCCTGCAAGTTATATCCTTCACCATTTCATCTAAGAAACTCAAAGCCCATTTGAAAACACTAGTGTAGGCCTTAGCAGTAGTTATTTTTTTATCAAAATACACCCACAACAAACGCCCCCCCCCCCCCTTTCAAAAATGTAACGCCCCTGGGGCGGTTATTAGAGAATATACGATATTCCTGTAGCTACATGATGCCATACCATAGACTTGGGAAATTTCATCCTTTTTTAGGTTGAGGGCTTAGAAATGCATGAACTGTCATGGTCATGCTTTTTACGTACGTAGAAACAGGCACGAAGAAACAAAGTAGAACCCAAACCTGACCGGACAAAAACATAACTCTGAACTATTTACAGAAATCTGTACACCGCGCTAGCAAACAAAATGTCTGTGCTAACTATGTACAAAACCACCCCAAACCCAAGCCAATCACGTAGGACTATTTGCAATTTCAATATTTACAATATTTACAAATTAACTATCACCCGGCCCGCCCGCACTGAAACAAGTGGACCCCAACACCTGCCGAACGTCGACCTTGGCAAACGGACGAAGTCGGCCTCCACCCTCAGCTTAATCTCCGTCCTCACCGACGCCAGGACGACGTCCGCAGGCTTCCCCTCTCCCCTAAACACAATATTACACCGGTCTCTCCACAAGGCCAGCTTTATGGAGGCCGAAACAAAGGTAAGTATCCCGCGAACACTTGTATTGCATGGCAGGGGTGACAGACCATACAAAGCGTAGTCCTGGCTGACCGCCCAGGTGTTACAAAACGTGAGGCGATCAGCCAGAGCTTGAAACCACTCCCAGAGGAGGGCCACAAAGCCACACTGCCAAAACACATGGGGCACACTCTCCCACCCTGTGCATCCAGTGCGGGGGCAAATGCCATCTCCAAGACGCCACCGAAGGCGCTTGAGATTCGTTACGATGGCGTCGTGTGCGATCCGCCACAGCAGGTCACGCCGGCGGTGATCGAGTGTCCTGCTGTGGACGACACGCCACACTTCCGGCCCTGACGCATAGTCGTTGGGTTGGACCTGACCAACGAAGTCATCAAAAATGGCCCGGTACTGGTCCCCCGCACTGGACTGCAAAACGTCCCCTACAGTTGACATAATACGTAGTGTCTCCCTCATCTGACAGTATGCCTTCGTTGGTCTCCAACTGTGAGGTACACTGTTGCTAAACACTGTTGCCTTTATGTTCCTGTCCGATCCGGTTTGAGTTTTGTTTGTATGTGCCGTTTCGATGCACTTAAAAAGCCCCCCCCCCCCCCCCCACTGTTGCTAAACAGGGTAGGAAAGAACCAACGGAATGATAATCCACCCCAATAACGGACAAAGTAGGCAAACGGCATCTGACTTTCGACAGCACTAAAAACACATTTGGTCAGGAGAAAACGGAGCTTTGAAGGAAAGTGCACAAGGCCCAATCCCCCCTGACTAGGAACCTGGTACACCACTTTTCTTCTGACCAGCTCCGTTTTCCCTGAACAAAGAAACCTAAACACAGCCCTCTCGAGTCGCACCAGGACACCCTCTGGAGCGGCCAGAACAGTGCCCGGATACCACAAGAGAGGGTAAACGAAACGATTTATAACTGTTACCTTCCCCAACAGACTAATGTAGCGATCGCCAAAGTCCTTCAACCTAGCTTCCACCAGGTCCACTTTCTCATTCCAGGTAAGTGACTCGGGTGAACCGTAACCAAACCATATGCCATTGATTTTTATGGCGTCGTCTACCCATGATGCCGCGAAGGGCAGTTGTTTCGACCGCCACTTACCTAGACGGAGTCCTTTGGTCTTGGTGGGGTTCAGTCTGGCACCTGTCGCTCTTTGAAAAGTAGACAGCGTGCCAGTAAGGGCTCTGAAGGGAGCTAGGTCGGAGACTACGCATGTGACGTCGTCAGCATACTGGAGGCACTTGACTTTAGCTCCACCAGGTATGTGAAATGGTCGAAACAAAGGTTCAACTTGGAAGGCTCTTGCAAGGGATTCACTAAACAATACATAGAGTAGAGGTGACAGGGGACACCCCTGCCGTACCCCACGTTGGACTCTGAAGGGGTCCGACGGTAGGCCATTAACGATAACCCGACTTTATACACTATTATACAGTAAAGAGGTCCATTTAACAAAAACTGGATTCAAACAAAACTTCTTCAAGATTTTAAAGAGGAACCCGTGATCAACCATGTCGAAGGCCTTCTCCTGATCGAGGGAGACAAGTGCGCATGGAAGATCACGGTCCATCACATATTCAACTAAGTCCCGCATCAACCAGAGGTTCTGCTGAACACTGTGTCCCCGCACCGCACATGTCTGGAAAGAACCTACAAGATCCGGCATGACCGTGCCTAGCCTGTTACAAAGGGCTTTCGCCAGAATCTTGTAGTCTACATTTAACAAGGTAATTGGTCGCTTGTTTTTCGGTTCTAGGGGGTCTCCAGACTTTGGTAACGATGTTATAACGCCTGTGCGCTGCGAGGGACTCAATGAGCCAGCAAGGAAGGCAGAGGTGATACATCACGGAGATCGTGTCCGACGGTACCCCAGAAGCGTTTGTAGAATTCCACTGGGATACCGTCGGACCCAGGCGCCTTTCCGCCAGACACATTGCTATCATGGACAGACACTGTTGTGGGATTGAAATAAGCAAAAATTTTAAACCTTGGTCTTTTATATAATTACTGAGTTTTCACACTAACTCAGTGCCATTGCTTTGTAAACATTTATTTTACCATTGGTACTTCCATTTAGTCATAGGGGTATTCAGAATAGTTTGTCATGGAAAGACGTTTGATACGATGTTTGTCCATGACAGAATTTCTTTTGTTAATAAGTACTTAGGTTTTATTTTGGAATGGCAACACGGTGAAGGACGACATATTTAGTACTGATAACTCAGCAGGTGATTTTGCAAAAAAATATTTACCATGGTTAAAGAAAAAAACTTTTCCTACTGATTTTGTGTCATGGAAGTACATTGTTTCACTAAATATAACAATCATGTGAAATGCAGTCCAAGATTTTCCCTTTGAACACAGTATGCTTATGGGAAATAAGTCCACCCTCCAAATGATCACACAGAGCTTTAAATAGTTTGTGACTCAAATTATTATGGAATGAAAGTGAATAGTTAGGAATGTCATCCCATGTCATGCTTTTTAAAACACCATGCATAAAGTGGTATATTCCATGATGTGTGAATGTCGTCAAGTACTTTCTGCATTTGCCAAACATATGGGACAAATTTCAACATTGCATCCATAAATAAACGTTCTAGCTGGTCAACTATCTTTTGCTTGTTGTTGAGGCTTGAACTATACTTTTTTGATTAAAGTGATGTTGCAACACAAAAGGATCATGGATGCAACAGCGGAAACCTAGGTTCAAAGGCCACATTTCAATGCTCAATGTCAAGTGATGACACAAAAGTTTCAAATAGACCTGAAAATGATAGATTTGTCTTATTTTGAAGTTAGGTACTAACATGATCACATGCAACTTCAAAGCTTGAGGCTTCCATACCTTAGTAACTTTTGTTCAACTTAAAAATTGAAATTTGAAATGGTTTTCATTCCACTTGTAGCTCTCCACAGCAAGTATGTGCTACAAACAAAACAGTTTTTAATAATGATAATCCTGCTAAAAGTGAGTCATGCAATGTCAGTACAGTTCATTCTTTGGAAATTGTGACCCACTGATAAGATTTATAACCTGTGTGGCTTTCTTTTGTTGTTCTATCTTCACAGGAGAGAGATTTGATAGAAGAACTGAGGGTTGAAGATCAACCTGTCTCCCCAAGTTCTGCCACGAGGGATGCAGAGCAACATGCAGGTGATGGAAAGGTACAGTATGATGAAAGCCTTTTGTGTATTCATGATGAGGAAAACCTATGCAGTGTGATGTGTGTGTTTGTGTGTATTTGCCATCCCAGCTAATTAATATTGGAAAACCTCAAGTGGGGAAAACTTTGGACATTGCCCCCCAGCTGGTTTTTAGGGAAGGCCAAAAATCAATTGAGGTCACCAGAGATAGAACTCATGAAACATTTTTAACAATACCATATTTACTCTAATAAATGCCCGGGGGTGTGAAATTTTCGTGAAGGGGGGCGTCTATTAGAGTCAAATTTACCGGCAAGGAATCTATAACTCTAAGCATGTCAATGAAGAGGGAAATAATAAAGATATGTTTTAGGTTCATTAACATTAACAAGAAAATTGCATAAATATTTTTGAAACATTATATAGGACTTGATGCGATTTTGTGGAATTAAGGTAGGACTATTCCATTTACATTTATCTCAGGAATTCACATTTTCACCACATTTAATGGGACAAAAAAGCAAGGGGCGCTTAATAGAGTAAATACGGCATGTCATGTTAGGAAAGATTTGTATTTAACATTCTTTGCATGTACAGTATATGCATTACATCTAGTCCGGATCGTTTTCTTGTGTAGGTCAAAGGTTTAGTATGTAGTCACAGAAGGGTAAACTCTTCAAGAACATTTGAATGCAGTACTGTATCTCAACTTAAAGGCTTTTATGCCTACTCTTTAGCTAGCATGTTTTATATGCAAAGTAAAAGGTTGCTGGTGGCCCTTGTAAGGCATGATCAAAAAAAGGATGCATCTTTTCTTTAGCAGGGTTAGTAAACAGTCCACTAGTGTGGAAATCATCAAAATGTCATGAAGCCATTTTTAAAATTAATATCTTCTAGTTTTGAAAGGGTGCTGAATCCTTTTAGCATAGATATTCAGCATGAAGTATTTTTTAAAGGAGGGGTGTTAGTGAATCTACTATGCCGTTTCAGTTAATACAAAGTTTAGATCCACTCTGATTACACAGAAAAGAATGTGAGATAGCAGTTTGGTTTAGTTTTGATTTAATTTTTCTCTCATTGAATTTTCACAGGACAGTGCACCATCAGAAAGACCTGGCTCTGAAGACCAACCTCTCTCTCCAAGTACTCCATGTGAGGGTATAAAGGGAAACAATGAGAAGGTATAAAAACATTTAATTATAACGTTATCTGGATTCTTAATGGCAAAATATGTGCTTATGTATCTTGTGTTGGCCACAAGAAAAATCTGTTTCTCCTTACTGTATGAATTAGTGTTTGTATATTATATATGTACTATATAAAACCAATGTATGCTCCTTGAAAATTTAAATTGATAAGTAGAAAAACCACAAAGTTGACAGTACAGGAGCACAGATAAGGTACAAAACAGCTACTTCAGAAACTCCATCATCTTTCTGCAGTAAAACTGTGAGGTACAGTAACTTATAACAGTGAGGCCTTTGGCAATGGTAATAAATTGTAGAGGGAAAATTGCTCAAGATGCCCTTGCCCTTGCCCTTCTCTCTAAGACTCAAATCTGACAGCAAGTGGGTTACTTATTTGTCTACAGTACTCATCACCGTAAAAGTATGTAGGCATCCCAGCAGCTAAGTTTCTTCCTCTTTTCTCTTGTTGTGTATCATTTCTTTTGTTTTTCTTCATCTCTTTCAAGGATGGTGATACCAGCAAGCATCAGAGACAACACAGAACAAAGTCTCGGAAAGGAAAGAGAACGAAGAACATAAGGGTCAAGGTGTGAATAAATGCATAGTACAGGTCACTGTTAGGACCAGATTCAGAAACCTTTTGTTGTCTAAATGTGGGCATCCAAACCAGTAGGCATTTCTGCATATATTACATTCATGGAAGAAGCTTATATTCATTAGTATAGTGCTGTCAAGGTCAAAATGAGAGTCATCATTGTCATGTCAAATTCAAAAATCTGAAGCTTGCAAAAGCAAGACACAGCAGTGTAATTGTTATAGTCTGAAAAAACAAAACTGAGGCAACTTAAAAGTAAATTGTTAGATATCAAAAAATATTTGCTAGATGTCTGGAAATCGCCCTTCCCAGCTTCTGCAATTAACTCTCTAGAAATGGTATTGTCAGCATTTTTTGGATGGAAAACTCTCGTCTTGTTAACATTATTGGCAGACAGTCAGAATATGGTCAAATTCGGCAGTGAGAGTTCTACTCTGGGAAATATTCGTTCAGACCCTCTCACTGTTGTTGGAAATGGTAGCATAAATTCAAGAAGTAGATTTGTTATCTAATAAAAACACCGAAGACCTTATGACTTCAAACCCCTTTGAGCCCTCCTTGAGTGCTCCACTTCCAATGAATATACCGCTAAAGAAAATCACAAATTCATCTTCGCACTACTGTTTCTAGCATTTTACCAATCTCTCGTCTCTAGCAATATAAATAAGTGATACTTACTATTTTTAATTAGAGAGTGACAAAGTACCAACTATTTTTGAACTAGTTCACAAACCCATCGATGAGTGCTTCACGACCTCAAACTGGGTCATTGACCCAAGGTTGGGAAACCATGGTTGCAGACCATGAATGCATGCTGATCAACAAGATTCAGTGATTGATTAGTTTAATTGGAACAATTTTTACAGGTCTATGTCTTTTCTTTGTGACCCTTGACTTCTTACCATATTTATTTGTGCTTTTTTTTCTTCTTTTTAGATCAGAACTTCCCCTCCATGTTGGCAATGCACAGCCTAGACTATTACTGATCCTTCTCCAGATAGAATAATAAGTTTACAAACTTTTTTTTCTTTTTCCTTCATTTCAGAAGTCAACATCGGTTGACATACACGTGCAAACAGATGGCACTGGGCAGACATCAATCAGCACACAAACTGACATATCAACTGTGGATTTTGCCTGTCAGTATCCTGAGGAACCTTCAACTCATATAGCAGCTGATCACTCATATTGCTCAAAGCACTCCCCCAGTCAAAGTGTTGAAGGCCTGCCCGAACATGCACCCTCATTACCCTCTGAAGAGACAGATATCGAGCCTTTGCTTGAATCTTTTGGTCCGCCATTCTCAATCGACAGAACTCCAGTATCTGATGTTTTGCCTGGCTTATTTATTGAAATTCCAATGAAAGAGCAAGAACAGCTGGATCAAGTAAAACGGTGAAGACATTAGTCCAGCAGGAACCTCTTCTTCAGAACAGCCAGTATCATCACCATCGTCATCTTCATCTCTGATGTCATCCTCATCAACATCACCCACAAACGCTTCCCGGGCAAAGACTGGGAAGGACATCAGTAAACCAATGAAGATGCCAGACATCGAGGAGGAGTCATCATCCAGTGAGGAAAAGAAACCCCACTCTGAGCAAGAGGACATTCCCAGCAGTGGTGAGATCTCCCAGTTCAGGTCTTTTTAAGTACATCGAAACGGCACATACAAACAAAAAACAAAACTTAAACCGGATCGGACAGGAACATAAAGGCAAAACTATCCACACACCACCAAATCAAACAGAAAATTATGTTCATTACAACAATAGAACCACACACACACTGACAACGCAAAGACCCCACAGACCAACCTCCCCCCGGTCACACTAAAAACAACGCCCCACAAAGACCACACACCCAAATCCACCACACACCCAAAGACAACACCACGCCCGACGGCAACACCAAGCCCGAAGTCAACACCACGCCCGAAGGCATCACCACGCCCGAAGGCAACACCACGCCCGAAGGCAACACCACGCCCGAAGGCAACACCACGCCCGAAGGCAACACCACGCCCGAAGGCAACACCACGCCCGAAGGCAACACCACGCCCGAAGGCAACACCACGCCCGAAGGCAACACCACGCCCGAAGGCAACACCAAGCCCGAAGGTAACACCACGCCCGAAGGCAACACTAAGCCCGAAGGCTACACCACGCTCGAAGGCAAAACCACGCCCGAAGGCAACACTAAGCCCGAAGGCAAACACCACGCCCGAAGGCAACACCACGCCCAAAGGCAACAGCACTTAAAAAGCACCGGGGCAAATACAGGTGCACCTTGCCCAAGGGTGCCCCGGAGGCAGTTGTGGCAAAGGGTAACCTCATTACTCCCACGTTTAAACAAACTCCACAACCGGATGCAGTTTTAAGTCCTACCCAGGACCCAGTTCAGGTCTTCGACGAGAGCAGACGTGTTTCGTCGAGCTCTCGTCGCTTTGCCGTGCTCAACCTTATCACTGTGTGATAACTGTACTACTTATTGCAATTGTGCATAAAACCTTATAGCGTGCTTGTGTTGTAGTTGATAAGTAGGTCTGGTCGTGTCCATTTGTTTGCGACCGCGCTTTGTTTCTGTGTAGCTTGTGTTTTTCTTACTTCATCCTCTTTTTTGTCCTTTGTAAAACTAGTTGAGGTTTTTTTTTCTCCTTTCGTGGCCTGGAGCCACACAAACTGGTGCTATGCCCGGAAGTCGGGATAGCACAATTGTTAAGTTGGAGTTTTCGTCTGGGGTGAGTGTCCCTCCCCCACAGGCGTTTACTGTCTTAAAAGACAATGGTGTCGAAATTAAAGAAATAGAGATGTTGCAGGCGCTTGAGGCCCGAAACACGTATGACCTTAAGTTTAAGTCTGATGCTGCCCGTGTTAAGGGTGTGTCATGCCTGAAGGGGGTAGAGGGGCTCACTGTCACCCCATATGATGGCTCTGTGACGGTGACAGTGCTTTACCTTCCCTTCGAGGTCGATCAGCGCCTGGTTGCGAGGGTTCTTAGTCAGTACGGAACTGTCTCAGAAATGTGGTGGTGTAAGTATACTGGGGGTGAGTTGAAAGGTATATTTAACGGCAAGAGACAGTTCCGTATGGAACTGGTGAGGGACATTCCATCCTTCCTCTTCATAGGGGGTTCCAAGGCCCACATTAGGTACTTTTGTCAGCCCCGTACCTGTTTTAGATTTGGAGAGCAGGGGCACGAAGCCAAGTCGTGTCCCAACAGACGATGTGGGAAATGCTTGCAGTTGGGGCACGGCAAGGCAGAGTGTCCCAACGAGGTACGGTGCAACCTCTGTGGGGAGGAGGGACATGTGTTTGGTGCCTGCCCCACATCGTACTCTGCTCATGTCAGTGCGGATGTGGGGTCGGCACCTGAACCCTCGCAAACAGGCCCGCAGTATTCAACTCAGGAATTAGAGGAGGCGGCACTTGAGGTGGAACAGGACTTCCTTGCCTCCAAGCAGTGTGAGGGAGGTACTGGAACTCCTGAGGTAGACTCTCCACCACCCTTAGCAACGACACCCAGTCAAGTTGAAATAACGACAGTAAAGGAGGACCTCGATCTGTCCTCAGACTCGGCAATGTCGGATGGCGGGGAGCCTGCCTCAGAGCCTCCTCCAAAGGATCCACCTTCGGGGGAGGGTTGGTTTGATTTGTGTGAGGGGGAAGGGGCCAGAGCCTGCACTAAAGAGGTCGGCTTCGGGCGAAGTATCAGACAGGGGAACCCATCACTCTGGGACGCCCGTACCGAGCCTACGGATTAAAAAGATAAGGTCCCAGTCAGAGTATTTAGTGTGAATGGTTTTGCCTTGTGTCCCCGTTTTCTTTTGGGGTTTCTGTTGTTTGTGTCTGTGCCCATGCATGCCACAAAGTTTTTTTGGTAGTTCAGTGTAAATAGGTTTGCTTTGTTCCACATTAGGTCCGCCCGGCTACAAGCATGTAAAGAGCACATCACATTGTTAATACTGTAAATAGTGGGGGTTGGCCACATGAATGCTGGTCTGGTGTATATAGTTGTCCTTGTGTTTCATGTCACGTTCGGTGTTTTGTTCCGGAGCACGTAAGGAGCACCCATAGTTACAAAAGCATTGAACAGACTCAACCTGAACACTCTTCTGTTGATGTAAATGGGTATGTAAATAGTTTTGCCTAGTGAGATTGTAAATAGCCCTATGTAACTAGTTTGGGGTGGTTTTGTACATAGTTATCGCAGAAATTTTGTTTGCTAGCGCAATGTAGAGAATTCTGTAAATAGTTCACCTTTGTATTTTTGTCCGGTCAGGTTTAAGTTCTCCTTTGTTTCTTCGTGCCCGTTTCTACGTACGTAAAAAGCTACCTATCTCCCATAAACAATCTGACTCTTCATCCAGCAAGGACAAATCATCGTCCAGCAAACCAGAAGATACATCAGACCCAGATTATCAGCCTGACTCGAATTCTGGAGCATCCAGTGATCCAGACACTGTACCAGATGAGATTGTTTTTTGTCAAGAATTTTTTTTTTTTGTTTTTGACTCTAAATTAGATTTATTATTTTATTCTCTAAAGTGCAATAGTTGTAATTTTGGCCATATAGATGATGTAAGTAAAACTTATGTAGGCTCGTTGCTTAAAGTAACAGTGACATGTAGCTGTGGTCACGAAGTGATTTAGTGGGAGTCACCGCCTAGAATTGGAAGGGCTCCAGTTGGCAATCTTATTGGTGCTGCTGCTATTTTGTTGTCTGGAAACACTTTCAAAAATGTTGCCCAAGTGACTAATTTAATGGGCGTTCAATTTTTTTTCAGAAACTGTATTTTATGATATTCAAAGAAATTTACTTTTACCAGCTGTAAATAACTATTATATAAATGAATCACAGTGATATTGAAAATTTCCAGGGAAAAAGTCTATGGTTGAGTGGGTTAGTTAGTTAGTTAGATGGGACTTTACGACACATCAACACAAATGTGTTATGTAGTGTCAGCAAGATAAAAGCGGTAAAACTAAAGAGAAACTGTTGGGAAAAATCCTAAAAGGCTAGACAAGATCAAACGCGGGAGTGATGTCCAAACTTCCTGTAAAGGTTACTTTCTTTGAGAAAGTCCAAAATGAGAGACGGATCTATGTGCTCGTACAATGTCTTCAGGTGTGGCACAGTGTAATACTTCTGACGAATATGGGAGTATTCATAGCAGTCGACGAGAATGTGACTGACGGTGACATCACAATCACAGGGGATACAATATGGTCTTTCATCCCCGTGTAGCAAATAAACATGGGTTAGGTAAGTGTGCCCGATGCGAGCCCTAGTCAGTACCAAATCATCTCTCCGTTTTCTGGGGGTTGCATTACCCACAGTCCCGACCGTTGGTTTGACCTGGTATAATTTGTTCTCAGGGAAAGAGTCCCACAGTTCCTGCCATTTTGATTTTATATAGCCGTTGATGTTAGGACGATAATCAGTGTGGGGTAGGTGGAGGTTGGTAACGTCCATCTGTAGGGTTTCTTTAGCTAACGTGTCTACCTTTTCATTTCCGTGTATGCCCACGTGACTCGGAACCCACGCGAGCACAACTGACTTCTGAAATTGTCTTTGACAAAAGGCTCTTGTAAGACTTTAAGCATGTCACCAAAGCTTGCCACACAGGTAGTTTGGAAGTTTTTCATAATGTTTTACTAAAATATTGCCCAAAACGCCTGCATTTCACCTATCCAGTTATGCAGGCTAGGTTACAGCTCGCTGTGCTTGATCATAACCACAATGTAGGCCGCGAGCAAGCAGTGGTGCAGAGAAGTAGTGTTAAGTCTGGACCAGAGGGAATGAAGAGGTGGAGGTATGTCATGGAGCAAAAGGAATATGGGTAACTGAAGGAGCTGATGGTGGATGTGCTGCGAATTAAGGAGGGTACATTTCAGCCCCAGGTCTCTTCTCTTCCAGAAATCCCCCCTAACATTGCCCCCATACCCCGTCCACCAGTCAGTGAACTGCAGGACAAGGCAAAGAGCAGATTTGTAAAGGAGTAACTTTAAATTATGATGTTTTGCAGCATTGCTGTACATTTATTCAAATACTTGTCCTTGATGCTTTTATGTATTGCTATTTTTTTTTTAAACTCTTTCACCAGTGTGATCATGGCTGTCTGGTTTTCAGTCTTCTGGTGGTAGGATTTATGAGGGAAAGGTTGCACACTGGCATGCCATCTTATATATTATATTGTATTTGATTATCCTTCTATGCTTTATGCACTTTGTGTGGATACTGCATTATTTCATTGTGACGAGATTCAGAGCAGTGTTGGTTTTGATATCTGCTTTACTTGTAAATGTATCATTTTTGTGAGTTCTCAGCCTGTGTTTAGAAGACATGACATTCTTACTGCCACCCTGTATATTATATATTGTATTTAATTATCCTATGCTTTATGAACTTTGTGTGGATACCGTATCATTTTATTGTGATGTGTTGGTTTTGATATCTGCTTTACTTGTAAATGTATTATTTTGTGAGTTCTCAGCCTGTGTTTAGAAGACACGACACTCTTACTGCCATCCTGTATATTATATTGTATTTGATTATCCTATGCTTTATGAACTTAGTGTGGATATATAATCATTTCATTATGATGAGATTCAGAACAGTGTTGGTTTTGATCTGTTTTATTTTGGCTTATTTGCTCTGTCTAGAAGCACAGAACAGAACTGTGCATACTTTATGTTCCCACTGTTGCTATGGAGAATATTAATCAAGCTTTTATGTTATTTATGTCATCCACCATACAGGACCTACCATTATAATTTTTATGTATCTTACAGTACAAGCCGCTGGATTGTTCTAAAGTTGAGGCCAGTGACGTGTTTACATTGTGGTTACTGCTAAGTTTGCAGACATCTTAAACTGTATAATTAATCTTCATGTTATACCAGATTTGCTGACTTGTTCTTTTTGTTTGTTGGTGTTTCTCTTTGGTGGTGGTGCTCTTGTATCACAGTAGTTGAGGTAGTATGAGTTAGTATGAATCCAAGAAGGATTTTTTTTTTTTTTCAAAATCATGTTGCACAATACCTTTTGTAAACAGTACATAATTACCTACAAAGGAGGAAGCATGGTAGGCAGGGGAAGAGAGTGAAGACATTATTTTAAAGAGGATTTGTTTTATGCAGAACATATAAACCATTTAGCTAATTAATTGAATGTTAATGCAATAAGGTTGTCATAAAGAATTTTTCTAAAATTTCAGATTTTCCTGTGATGCCACCTCCATAAGTTGTGAAGCTATGCCATAGTTCACAAGACTGAATTATTTGATAACTTTTAGTCGTTTGTATGTGTGCCATATTGGTAGAATTTAAACTGGCTGGAGAAGTGAAAAGGGAGGGGGGGGGGGGGTTAGAGACATCATGGATTTTAATGGTGCAATTTGAACACATGTGTAATCTTTGAAGAACATTATTGATGTAATAGTGTACATGGTAAAGTGATCCTCCATGCATACATGTATTTTGGGGTCATTCATCTGTTTTGTGAATAGATGTAGATTATCATTGCTTACAACTTTCACCATAATAAATAAGTTAATTTAGTACATATATTGTTCCTTTTTTGTCTTTTATGTTTGTTTTTTGTTTTTTTCTTGCTAGTAGTGTAGGCTTTCCTGGAGTTAATATGTCCATTGCCACATTAGGGGGGTGTGTGTGTGGAGGGGGGGGGGGGGGCTGCTGCAGAATGAGTTCGGAGTACATGGATTACAGTCAAGTTATAACAACAGTTCATGGAGAAATCACTTTCAGCTGTGCATTTTGGCTAAGGACTTTACCAGCTGTATCTCAAAGAAAAATACTTTAAACTTAGAATCACCCAGCCTTGTTCTTCAGCAAAGTATAGGACAGTCTCGCCAGCAAGACTATTCTGAGGGAATATCACTTCTGAGTCAGCAACGATGTTCAAAAAGTTTAGTTTTATTTTGATGTTACAGAAATGAGAAACCTCCAACCTTTTCATTTTTCTACAATACCCAAAATAAACAGATCCCCTTAGTCCTTTAGTCAACTATTAGTAGATTTTTAAAAATTAGTGTCAATAAAGAAAACTTTAAAATTTCAGGTTTTTTAAAGGAAAGTGTGAAATTTGGGGTGGTTGAAGAATCTGCCTTTCCTATAAACACACTCTAGTGATGCCGGACAGGGTGGCGACTCCCCACACATTGACAAAATTGATGAGCTGCCAAGGGGATGACAAACATAAAACTAGATTTTAACCATTGCTGTTTTGGCAGAAGTCAAAATCTGGGGGAGTTCTTGAAGGAAACTTAAAGTTTGGGGTCTTCAAAAGAAAAACTGGAAATTTGAGGTCAATATTGGTGGTTGGGATAACACTGGACTGGAAAATTTCCTGGTGTATTGGGCCTCTTGTGCCACCTCTGATAAAGACCAAGGAACAACCAGGTCACCAGTTATATGTTGCACATGCATTGGAAGGTCTTTGAAGTGTTTATATATTCTCAGTGGGCTGTGGATTGAATAGGGGTTGAAAAACTGATCCATACTATTACATTCTACATAATGTGGTGTCTAAACTTTATACAAGCTCTTAAATTTAGCTTTCACAATTTTCAAAACTGATGGAATGTAACTAGGATTCCAAACATGTTCTCAGCAACATACAGTGTGAAAATTATGCATGTTTGATGAAGTAATATAAGGGAAGGATTGTGGACACTCTACTCAACAAGTGCAAGATGTCATGGTGGGGAGCGGTGATATTTCTCAACCATCTCCACAGCTTCAACTTCTCCATTCTGGGTGACTTGAGTGCAAATCTTCTGAAAATCATTTTCCTCCATAGTTACTTTTGTAACACCCTTCATTTTGTCCTTCAACATCTGCCGGTTGGGAGCTTTTGGATTAGAATGCAATAGTAGCAGAACCAGGATTTTGAGAAAGGGGGAGGGGGGGGGGGGTGCACAAACCGTCAGGAGGGCCGACGAGCAAAAAAAAAAAAGGCTTTGGAATTCTGAAGACTTTTTTTTGCTTTTTAGCATCTGGGAAGCATATTTTTCATATCCTTTTGCTGATTTTCTTCAAATAGTTGGTAAAAAGTCATTAGTCGCTGAAAAGATCAGCGACTAGAAAGATCACTCTAAATGCCTAATTTTCATTCAATGTATACACACTGTTTGGTAAATGTGGGAGTTGTTATTTGGAAGGAGATACATTGCTTTGAAGTGGAGTTAACACCAACAAGGTCACTCGTTAATCTGTTTCTTGTATCCCTCTTGTAATTACTAAGAAACTTACATTGTATTACCTAATTCATACAAAAGGGATGTATCATCTGCTACATCTACAGTAAAGCTGGGGGTTTGCCGCTATTGCCATTCGCTGGATGGTTAAAAAAAGTACTGCATCACAGTATGTCTGGTGGTTTAGAGTATACCAATGATGAGCTTATATAAAAATCTGGTTCTTATTGCATATTTGTTTTTTTTTTTTTTGGGGGGGGGGGGGGAGACTTTTCAAATTGTAACAAAGTTAAGACATTTGCCTCTGCAGCTAATTTACATTTTGTTCTTTGGGAAGGGACAGACCTCATTGATTATTTCAGTGAAAGTCCTTTTGAGTTTTGCAGCACCTGTCCATAAATTGGTGATGGTGTGAACCTCATCAGAGCATTGCCCATAGTACAGTAAGCCTTTTGTGATAGGATTACTACACCTGAATGATACACTGAAGGGAACTTTATAAGAGAGAAAATTCCAGTCGTCTGAATAAGTAGCTCATCACAACTTATCTTATTGGGAATTGGTATAAATTAAAGTATGGCTAAAGAGACTAGAATCCACGGTAGGAAAGGTCCTTCAAATGCTCCTAACTCCTGATCTCCTTGTGTCACATCTCTTCCAGCTCCTGGGGGTGGAAAGAGGGCGGGGTCACTCTAGTTACATTAAAACAATTTGGTACTAGAACACCTCGAAGTAATAAGAAGAAACAATAAGTAATTACCAGTACTAAGTAGGGATCTTTTTACTTAAATGTTTCTTTTGATATCCCTTTGCTATTGACATAGATCTGTAAATAAAAATAATACAAAAAATTTACCTGTACAACCTTTTGCCAACAAAATTTCACAAGCACTGCTTCAAATGTACTTGAAGAAATCACATCTACAGAGTATCACTTCTGATGCTAATCTGAAAGTAATCTGTCAACACCAACAGTTTGCCTCAATGAAGGAGAAGCTAAAATTATAAATCGATAGTAAATGTGCACAAAATACTACTGTAGTACAGGTACTGTACCCGAAGCCTGCTCTATACCAATACCTTCAGTAATGAGAAGAGTCAGCCTTTTTCCATTTTTCTCAAGGATAAATAAGGAAAGGAGATAACCCTGATCTTTTTTTCTCTTCAATCACACTTGCCTGATCTGACTCTTGATGGTACCTTTTTTTTTTTTTTGCCCAGTACAATGTATGAATTTTACTGTGATCCAACAAGCTGTCCATGTAGTTGTAACTTGCACTTGTAATTCAACAATGTATTATAAAGGCACTGACAGTAAAATTATGATTCCAATTGGTGTAATAAACGTAATGGACATGTCATAAACCAAACAGAGGTTTTCCCAATATATACACCGCCTCTGTAGTCTAGTGGTCCGAGCATCCGCCTCTCACATGGGAGGCCCAGGTTCCATTCACAGGTTGAATCATACCCCCAAAAAACTTAAAAAATGGAACCTATTGCCACTGTGTGTTATGCTCCGCCTTAGCAATAAAGAAAGGAAAAACAAGCCAGTGAGCTACAACTGGGAAACAGACAGTGGCCGGCTCGACTTAAACCAATTGGTTGGACACTGGGCTGTTAAACTCCTGAACTAGCTCAACATAGACATAAGATTCCCTTCTGTAAAATCTTTTGAAGCTATATAACTTTCATCATTAGCAACTAACGAGACACACTCTTTTCAAGTTTGACTATTTTCCAAACCTTTCATGACCAATGCAAACACTAGATGTCAGACTTGTAGTGTTAGTACAGTGTCATGAGTACGAGTACAAAATTTGGTATTAGCCTCTATGGAGAGCTTTTAAAATCTGTGAGTACAAGTATGAGTACAAATTGATTTTCATAAGTACAAGTACAGGCAATTGTGCAAACCCATGAGTACGAGTACGTACTCACTTCACGTCTGCTAGATGTAGAGAGTTGCACTACTGTCTGCATTTCTCTTGTGAATCACATTTAATTTAATATCTGTTATAAATTTACTCAAGTAAAATTTCCTGTTATGTACATGTACATAGTCTATGAGACACTTGCTTTTAAACTAAATCCGATTTTTTTTTTTTTTTTGTGTGGGGTGGTGGTGGGGGTGTCTTATGGCAGACCTCTCATAATTCCTTTCATATTTCCACCTATGGCATGATCATTCCATTTATATTGCAGGAATGGTGACATCAGATAATTTTAATTTATCAACTCCAAAATGTTTCTTTCCAAACATTGAAAACTATATAATTTTCAGTTTTTCACGTGTTACTATGTACTGTAAGATGCTGTGTTCGTGTTAGAGCTTGGATTGCAGGATTCCCGCAAGTTAGCTGGGTCCTCCCGTTCAACTGTTTCCTCTTTGCAGGAATTTTCTGCAGAAAAATGTTACTCTCTGGACAAATTTCCGGTGCCTGCAGATTTGCAGAACTGGTGTTTGCAAGGAATTAAAATAGTACACTCAAAATAGAAACAGGATTTTAAAGCACTTCATTGTAATTTTTAGAGTATGTCACACTTGCCAACTTAGGATATACATTTATGTGCATGTAAAAACTCCCCCTTTTTTGTCAGGGATCCCACTAAAAAAAAAAAAAATTGAAGATCCCCAAATAGTCTGAAAGTGGGGGAACCCCCCTTCCTATATATTGATCCTAGCATGAACACTGGTAAGATGTTTGGATTTTTAGTAAAATACTGCTCATTTGCACAGCTCATTTGAATTATTTCTTCTTACATCATACTTGAAGCAGTACAGTAGTGTTGATAGTTACCTCTCATATGCAGCAAAGCACGGCACTGGAAAATGTACAGTAGCCCTCACAAGTGTGTGGAGAGTTAAATGCCAGGGCTGCCTATATAATGTTAAAAGCTGTCAAGATGTTTAAATTAGCTGCAGTTTCCATCAAAAGTCACAAAATGTTACCATTTTACAGTTTTTGAACTTTCTCATGAAAAAGAAAATGAAAAATGAGTTCAATGTACAGTAATTATAGATGTACAGGAAGAGACTCATAAGGCACTGTGTGTCCTGTGCTTGGTCTACCCTTCATGTTCAGTAACAGTTGTAATGTTGGTTAGCCCAACAACTGGCTCCTGATTTTTTTTTTATTGCGGTAGGTGTGGTAAATAAGTTTATTATCCTGTTTAGGTGACCTCAGATATTTCTTGTAATGCTTTTGTTAATGTTTCTCAGAAACAAGTAATCCGGATGTGATACAAGTTTGCTTTTTCTTGTTTCAATTTAATGAGCGGAAAGCTGTCCCTGTAAATTTTATTAAATGTCTTAGAAAGCATTAAAAGCAGAATTCGTATCATTTTCAACGTACACGTCACCCCAAGTTGTGTTTGCAATGTTTGCAGTAAAACATTCCAGGTTATTCTCCGAATAATTACGAAAATATGTTGCTGTAATACACTTAGAAATGTGTTGTAGAATGAATAAGAATGAATAAAAATCTAAAAGTGATCACTAGTAAATTATACAATTGACAATATCAAGGCTAGTTACGCTATAATTATTGGTACAGTCGTCAATTATAGATTGTCTTCTTGAGGGTACCCTAGTTGATTGGTCAATAACAGGGTGAAAACCACAAGAGCGAAGATTATCTAGGAAAGAGGTGCCCCCCATAACAAAGCCATGGGAGATGCATTACTTAAAAATTCATATATGTCATTAAAATTGATAATAATTCGGCCAGGCGGGCGATAAATAATCCCACGACTGTAGCCTTACTTGCATATGAAACATTTATTTCAATTGACATTCAACATCATCAAGTTGAGAAATATTCCGTAGTACACATGCCAGATTTTCTATGATAAAAGCACAGAGCCCACCTCCTCTTTTACCTTTACGATGACTCTCAACTAACGAATAACCATCAAGCTGAATAAATGGAGAAAAGTTGTGTGTAAACCAGGTCTCAGTAAAACCTAGAACACTGAAATTACTTTTGAAGAGATTCAGCAAGCCATACGCTGTCGAAGTTTTTCTTTTCTTTTTGCTGACAACGAGCATTAAGTGAAATAGATTGAAATTATCAGTTTCTAATTTGTTGAAATTATCTATACTGTAATAGGCAGAACTTTCGTTTGTATTTTTGGTGTCATTCATATAAGAGCTAGGGACTGTACCATCCCTGTCATTGCTGTTAATACAGTCAAATAGATCTGAAAAAAAAAATATACTGAATTAAAGCCAGTAGTTTCCAACAAAATGAGAAAATATTGGGTGAATAGCTCCCTCAAATGACCATTTCATGAGACCGTAACGAGCAGTATTTACATTTTAAAAAGCTTTCATTAGAGATAGTTTCCCCATATGCCAGGGGCCGCGAATCACCTCCGTAAATAACAGAGAATGCTGCATTGGATAAAATACCGACTGGAAACAGACTACAGTGCAGTGAAAATCAGCTAAGAGATTATCCAACGACTCAGTAAATTCAACCAGCTAAAGAGAGATACAAGTAGTAATAGTGATGTCAGCCACGAGAGCAAGAAAACCCTTCCCTACACTGAATTTCAATATGAGGATTAAGATTATGCTGGAGGAAGAAACTGTCACTCGTTCAACTATATGAACGGCGAAGGTCAGCCATGCTGGATTTTATAGCTGCTTCAGATCGTCTTATTTTCCCGACCTTCACGATAGCGTCAATTCCCTCTTTTTTCGTGAGGGCAGAAAAAAAAATCCATCCTTTGACCATGCTGATGAAACGGGGATGTTTTACTGCTGAAGGAAGTTAGGTTCAATTAGCTATTTGCCACTCGGATTAACTGGCTGAAATCAGACTCAAAAGTAAAACCTATATGTTAAGCCCCTCATTCATTTATATACTCGACTTACATGGTCTTCAATGAAAAACAGGTATCAATGTTCGCGTAACCCATTTTTGGTTCCTTGCATTGGCAAAAGGAACCTATGTAGTCAACTTGGCGTGTGTATGTGTGTGTCTGTGACACTTGCTTCGGTACGCTGTAACTCAACAAGGGGAAGTTGGACTAAACTGAAAACTTCGTACATGGATCTGTCATACGGAGAAGGTGAACCCTATTGCTTTTGGTGGAGGTCAAAGGTCATGTGGGGTCACCAGGGGTCAAAGACCGAAAATCCTGTTTGCACGATATCTCAAGGTAGGAAGCTTGGATAAATTTCATATGTGGTATATGGATGCATTATGGTAAGAAGATGAATGCTGTAGCTTTTGGTGGAGGTCAAAGGTCATCTAGGGTCACCGGCAGTCAAACACTGAAAACTTGTTAACACAGTATCTCAAGGTAGGAAGCTTGGATAGATTTCATACTTAGTATGTAGATGGGTTATGGTGGGAATATGAATGCTATGATTTTTGGGAGTCAAAGGTCATCTGGGTTCACCAACGGTCGAACACAGAAAACCTTGTTAACACAATATCTCAAGGCAGGAAGCTTGGATAGGTTTCATACTTAGTATATAGATCCACCATAGTAAGGTGTGCCCCGGTGTTTTTGGTAGAGGTCAAAGGTCATCTGGGGTCACTGGGGGTCAAACACTGAAAACCTTGTTGACATAATTTCTCAAAGTAGGAAGCTTAGATAGATTTCATACTTGGTATGGGGGTGCGTTATGGTGAGAAGGTGGATGCCATCGCTTTTGGTGGAGGTTAAAAGTCATATGGGGTCACCGAAAGTCAACTACTGAAAACCTTTTAGCACAATATCTCATGGTAGAAAGCTTGGACAGATTTCATTTTTTTTTCTCTTCTTTTTTCTTCTTTCTTTTTTTTACATGCCCGGAGGCAAGACCACGCCCGAAGGCGACCCCACGCCCGAAGGCAACCACACGCCAGAAGGCAACAACACGCCCAAAGGCAACACCACGCCCGAAGGCAAATCCTCGCCCGAAGGCAACAACACGCAAAAAGCACAGGGCAAATACAGGTGCACCTTGCCCAAGGGTGCCCCAGAGGCAGATTTCATACCTAGTATGTGGATGGGTTATGGTGGGAGGATGATTGCTGTTGTTTTTGGTGGAGGTCAAAGGTCATTTGGGGTCAAACACTGAAAACCTTGTTTACACAATATATCAAGGTAGGAAGCTTGGATAGATTTCATACTTGGTATGTGGAAGCGTTATGGGTGAGAAGATTGGTCCTCCCTTACAAAAATTCCCAGCATAATTCCTGTGTGAATCCTGTAGGAAATGCTCATTTCCTGTAGGTAAGCCATTTTTCCAGTAGGATTTATTAAATTCCTGTAGGAATTTCAATTTTTCTACATAGGAATTTGCTATTTCTTACATAGGTTAGTTAGATAGGGGTTTAAACGACACACCAACACGAATGTGTTATATAGTGTCAGCAAGAAAAAAAAAGGTAAAATTTGTCACTAATTCCTGTAGGAATTTGCCGTTTCATGTAGGAATTATCAAATTCCTACAGGAATTAGTAGGAACGTGCTACTTTCCTACATAGGAAAGACACCAATTCCTGTAGGAATTGAGTGTATTCCCAGCATACCGTCTACTTCATGCAGTGGATGCATGAGGGGAAGTCCATTGTGACTGGTCAGTAAAGCCAATTGTGTCACAACAAAGGACTTTTGAAATGCTTCCTCTGAAGGTGCAGTATGCTGTGTGAAGCCATGGACTTAGAGTGTGTGTACTCAGTGTGGTGTATTGCATCAGTGTACTAACAGACCCCATGGCGGGGGGGGGGGGGGGGTACAGTGCTAGTTACTCTGTAGTGAATGAAGGTTGTGCATTGGACACTCAGTCTTTATAATGTGGAGAATAGTTGGTTTAGGACTGTACACAGTATCCAAAAAGTGTCATGGAACCATTTGATTATCTATTTTGTTTAATTCTTTTGGATATTCTTTAGAGACTGTGGTAGAACTGGACAAACTAATTGTAGATTTACTTTTCTTTGGACTATATTTTCTGTTAAACTTGGACCATGCATCTCACACCGTTGTCAGGATATATGTTTAATTTTAAACTGTCGTAAACAAGGGAATGCATGCAGCTGCCTGAAAGTGCTACCTAATACAGAAAATGGATATGTTCATCTTTTCTCATCAAAGTGGACATTAGTTGTAGAGCTCAATATTATAGATATTTTTAAAACCAGCATGCATAAAAACTTGTAACACAGACATTTATTTGTCATCCTGTTTCTTCTACTTAAATGGAATTATTTAAGCCTACCACTTGCTTACTCAAAGGATGATAGTGACCTCTTTCAGTGCTTTGAACTTACATAGCCATGGCACCATATGCACAGGAGCAGTCAGTACATGCTCATACTATTAATAGATGATGATGACTTGAAGTCCCCCTCAAAAAATGGAAGGATCCCATGTGGGAAACGATTTCCTGTGTAGGAAAGTAATTTCCTATGTGGGAACCATTTCCTACAGGAAAACTATTTCCTACAGGAACATACCCAAAATCCTACATAAATCCCACATACTGATTTCCTGTAGGAAAATATGTTGGGAATTTTTGTAAGGGCTGTTGTTTTTGGTGGAGGTGAAAGGTGATCTGGGGTCACTGGGGGCTATTTGAAGGTTATCAAATCACTATTTACAGTTTATTTACCATTTATACCACTATTTACATGCAACAAAACTCCTAAAGAGATCGAACGAGCCCGGCCGGGGATCGGGAACGTCCACTCTCTTCGGGAACCCAAACTGAACTCGGCAAATACAGGCGCACCTTACCCAAGCGGAGGCGTATTTTTTTTTTTTTTTCCAGGACGAGTCAGGCCATATCTGGTCAATGGACCAATCAGCTTCTTGGAAATAGGCCACACCTCTAATTCCAAAACGACAGCTTTTCGACCCTTTTCCTGAAATTCTGACGCCGGATTATGAAAGAACAGGCCAAATAACCCCAATCTACGTCACCCTTACCTTATAACCCTAACCTTCATCTTGAAACAAATTTAATTTTTTTCGAAAACTCCATTTGCCCACGTTCGTCCTGGAAAAAAAAAGACGCGCCCCGGAGGCAGTTGTGGCAAGGGTAACCTCATAATCCCCACGCTCAAACAAGCTCCACAACCGGATGCAGTGTAAAGTACTACCCAGGAACTTGCAAAATTTTGTAGTTATCACAGAAATTGAGCTTTTGGCTCGAATGGAGAATCCGTGACCGGAAGTGACGTACGTGGTACGCATAGGGATAGGGTTAGGGTTATATACGTAGTAGGCATACGGATAGCATACGCATACGGATAGGGATAGGGTTATACACGTGCTACGCATAGATAAGGTTAGGGTTATACGGTTAGGGATATACGTATACGCAGGGATAAAATACGTTTAAACGTGTATATTATACTATACAACTGAACTGTTTGTATTGTACTTATAATATTTAAAACCGTTTGCCGGCAGCTCGCTTTTTAAGTGCATAGAAACGGACACTTTGAAACAAAAAGACCCAAAACCGGACCGGACAAAAACGCAACCATGAACTATTTACAACTATTTACAAATTACATTAACCTGTGGCTAATATGTACAAGCACTCCCCGCCCACCCACCACACAGGACTATTTACAAAAGGACAAGACTATTTACAAAGGCACAGACAAACGAAAAACCCGAACCGGAGCGGACAAAAACGTAACTGTGAAACTTATTACATACTTATCTACTTGGGGCAGTCAACCCCCTCTCGACCACCCCGAACCCAAGCTAATTACACAGGTTATTTACAGTTAATATTTACAAGTTAACTATCACCCGGCCAGCCTGCACCGAAACGAGCGGACCCCACCGCCTGCCGAACGTCGACCTTGGCAAACGAACGAAGTCAGCCTCCACCCTCACCTTAACCTCCGCTTTCACCGATGCCAGGACGACGTCCGCAGGCCTCCCCTCTCCCCTAAATACAATATTACACCGGTCTCTCCATATGGCCAGCTTTATGGAGGCCGAAACAAAGGTAAGAATGCTGCAAACACTTGTATTGCATGGCGGGGGTGAAAGACCATACAAAGCGTAGTCCCGGCTGACCGCCCACGTGTTGCGAAATGTGAGGCGATCAGCCAGGGCTTGAAACCACTCCCAGAGAAGGGCCACAAAGCCACACTGCCAGAACACATGGGGCACGCTCTCCCACTTTGTGCATCCAATACGGGGGCATATGCCATCACCAAGACGCCATCGAAGGCGCTTGAGATTAGTTACGATGGCGTCGTGTGCGATTCGCCACAGCAGGTCTCGCCGGCGGTGATCTAGTGACCTGCTGTGGACCACGCGCCACTCGGCAGCTCGGCTCGCAGCGCTATCGGTTAGGGCATGGAATCGCTGTACTGAGATCTATACCGCGTTCGTATTCTTCAAGTGTTCCGCGTTCGAATCTCACTGCCACCTTTCTTTCTCCAGCTTCTTTTCTCACTTCTTGTTACGCCACGTTATGAACTTAACTTGTCACTGATCTTTTGTAAGTTTTAAGTTATAATTTACGCAACTTCCGTTCACGGATTCTCCATTCGCACCGAGCTTTTCAAGTACGTAGAAACAGGCACTGTGAAACTAAAGAACCCCAAACCCAAAACAAAATCCGTCGGATCACAAACACAGTGCCAAACAAACTATACACACCATACAACACAGAACAAAAGTCTTTTTTATTACTCAGATTTAGAAACTGGGGGGGGGGGGGGGGGGGCTTTTTAAGTACACAGAAACAGGCACTGAGAAACAAGGCCAACCCAAACTGGACCGGACAAAAACACAACTCGAAAACCACTCACAGGACCCACAGCACACAAATTTTATGTTAACCAAACACAAACAACACAAATCCCTTTCCGCAAACTGGCACGAACGGAACAGAAAACCCAAGAAAAAGGGGATAGATGTGCAACACAAAACCAAAACCATTCACAAATTGAAAACTCGGGGCCTCGGTACGGGCTTCCCAGAATGACGGGCCCTCGGGTCTGACACCCCTCCAGAGGCTGGGCTCTCAAGCGTAGTCTCCGGCCCCTCTCCCTAACCCAAATCAAACCAGCCCTCCCCGGAAGGTGCATCCTGAGGCAGGCCCCCCGCCATCGCTGAAACTGACTCAGAGTCCGAGGTGAGGTAAAGGTCCTCCTCTACTGTCATCAATTCAACCTCCCCCGGAGCAGTTTTTAAGGATGGCGGAGGGCCCCCACTACCCCCCTCACACTGTTTGGAGGCAAGGAAGTCCTGTTCAACCTCGTCTGCTGCCTCCTCCAATTCCTGTGTGGTTATGTTCTGGGCCTGTCTGCGAGGGTTCAGGTGCAAACTCCACATCGGCACTGGCACAAGCAGAGAACGATGTGGGGCAGTCACCACAGACATGTCCCTCCTCCCCACATAGGTTGCACCGTACCTTGTTGGGACACTGGCTTGCCATGCCCCAACTGCAAGCATTTCCCACAGCGTCTACTGGGACAGGACTTGGCTTGGCTCCACCCCGCACTTAAAACAGGTACGTCGCTGTCCCAAATAACGAATGTAAGCTTTGAGGCCCGCTGTGAAGAGGAAGGACGGTAAGTCCTTCAGCAGCACCATACGAAACTGCTTTCCGTTCAGAATGCCTTGCATTTCACCTGCACCATAGGTACACCACCGCATATCGGAGACAGTTCCGTACTGTCCCAGTACCCTCGCAACCAGGCCCTTTTCGACCTCAAAGTTCAGGTACAGCACCGTCACCACCACAGAGCGATCATATGGGGTGACGGTGAGCCCTTCTACAGCCTCTAGGGAAGAGACACTCTCCATTAGGGCTTTGTAAGACCTGAACTTTAGGTCGTACGTGTTGCGGGCTTCCAGTGCCTGCAATATCTCTATTTCTTCAACCCCTAACACCATTTTTCAACAAACTAAACACTTGCAAAGGTGTGACATTCGCTACTGAACTAAACTCTGAACAATGCTGCTATCCCTACACACCGGCATAGCTAGCAACAGTTATTGTGCCTCTAGAGGACGCAAACGAAACGAAAAAGCCCAAAACTTTAACAACCTCCGAGGAAAAAAGAACGAACCACAACAAAAATCGGTTCACACAGTGCCACAGCACACAATATCTATCTAGTATGCCAACAGTAAAGCACCAAACCCAGCACGAACAAACGGCGAGAGCGAAACGAAAATACGTTTTTTTTCCAAAAGTCCCCTGACTCTCTGGCGAAGAGCCAGGGGCGAAAACCAAACAATACTCCCGAAGGAGTTCTGCTCCCCGAAGGAGTAACAACGTCCCCAAGGGACAAACTTTGACTTAACTGACACCACCTGACAGTGGTCCCGTTCTTAGACTGGCCTGAATAGAACAGGTACCACACCTGGGAGGCTTCCGCCGGACCCAGGGGTACTCCTGTACCGAGGTACTTTTTAATGTGCATCGAAACGGCCACGTAACAAACAAAAACGAAAAAAACTCAAACCGCGATCGGGGACAGGAACATAAACGCAAAAACTAGCACACACACCACCAAATCAAACGGACAAAGTAAATGTTCATTACACACAATAGAACCACACACACCACACTGACAACCCAAACCCCACAAACCAACCTCCCCCAGGCCACCATAAACCAATATACTAATACCGCCAACGAAAGACAACACCCAGCAGAACAAACCACCACCACCCAACAACAACCAAAAAACCAAAACACCAGACCAAACACTCTCACCAAAACGCCCCAAGGGGCCACGAGGGGTCCGGGGCGGGGTCCACCTGCCACGAGGGGTCCGGGGTGGAGTCAACTTGCTATATTTACAGTATGTACACTATATACACTATTTACACAAAAACAAAAAAACTGAACAAAACTGGGCCAAAAATACAGGCGCACCTTGCCCAAGGGTAAGTGGGGGGGCTTTTTAAGTGCATCGAAACGGCACATACAAACAAAAAACAAAACTCAAACCGGATCGGACAGGAACATAAAGGCAAAACTATCCACACACCACCAAATCAAACAGAAAATTATGTTCATTACAACAATAGAACCGCACACACCCTGACAACAACCCAGATACGGTAAGTATACGAAACGAAAATACGTCTGCACTCGCCGAAGACCAGAACTGAACTGATCACGAACACAATTCTGTTATCACAGAAATTTTGTTTGCTAGCGCAATGTACAGGATTCTGTAAATAGTTCGCAGTTTGTTTTTTTTTTTTTCCGGTCAGGTTTAAATTTTGCTTTTTAAGTGCATCGAAACGGCACATACAAACAAAATTAAAAACTCAAACCGGATCGGACAGGAACATAAAGGCAAAACTATCCACACACCACCAAATCAAACAGAAAATTATGTTCATTACAACAATAAAACCACACACACTGACAACCCAAATACCCCACAAACCAACCGCCCCCCGGCCACCCTAAACCAATATTACTACATAACGCCAACGAAAGACAACACCAGACCAAACCATTACCACCCAACAACAACCAAAAAACCAAAACATCAGACCAAAACAATCATCACAAACTGCCCCAAGGGGCCACGAGGGGTCCGGGGCGGGGTCCACTTGCCACGAGGGATCCGGGGCGGAGTCAACTTGCTATATTTACAGTATGTACACTATATACACTATTTACACAAAAACAACAAAACGGCAAAAAATACAGGCGCACCTTGCCCAAGGGTGTCCCGGAGGCAGTTGTGGCAAAGGGTAACCTCATTGTGTGCTTTTTAAGTACGTAGAAACGGGCACTGCGAAACAAAGGGCGAGAACACAAACCGGACCGGGCAAAAACGCAACAGCAAACTATCTACATGCACCTACAAACAAAAAATTGTGTTGCTATGTACAAAGGACTATATACAGAAATTAATTACATAGGACAGTTTACAAATTTATTCACGCAAAACTACAGGTTAACTATCACCCGCCCCGCCCGCACCGAAGCAATTGGCCCCCAGCGCCTGCCAAACGTCGACCTTGGCAGACGAGCAAAGTCGGCCTCGACCCTCAGTTTAATCTCCGTTCTCACCGACGCCAGGACGACGATGCTGGCCTCCCCCTTCCCTAAAAAAACAATATTTTACATCGGTCTCTCATATAGCTAGCTTAATGGAGGCGGCCGAAACAAACGTAAGTATGGCCCGCCGAACACCTGTATTTGCCTGGTGGGGGCAGTAGACCATACAAAGCATAGTCCTGGCTAACCGCCCAGGGTTACGAAACGTTGACGGTCAGCCAGGCCTGAATGAACCACTCCCAGAGGAGGGCACAAAGCCACAATGCCAAAAACACATGTGGCAAACTCTCCCACTTTGTGCACCCACAGTGCGGGGGCAAATGCCATCTCCAAGACGCCCACCGAAGGCGCTTAGATTAGTTACGATGCGTCATGTTGCAATTCGCCACAGCCAGGTCTCGCCGGCGGTGATCGAGTGACCTGCTGTGCACCACGGCCACACCTCCGGCCCAAGGCGTAGTGGCTTGGTTGCGACCGGCCAAGCCAAGCCTCAAAGATGGCTGGGTAAGGTCCCCCGCACCTGGAGCTGCAAAACGTCCCCTGCAGTTGACATCATACGGAGAGTGTCCCTCATAAGACAGTATGTCCTTGAGGGTCTCCCGCTGGGGTACACTATTACTAAAAAGGGACGGAAAAGAACCCACGGAGTGACAACCCCCCCAATAGCGGACAAAGTAGGCAAACGCATTCTCACTGTGGACAGCGCTAAAAAACACTTGGTCAGGATAAAACGGAGCTTGGAGGGAAAGTGCACACGGCCCAGTCCCCATGCCTAAGGTCCTGGTACACCATCCTTTCTTTGACCAGTCCGTTTTCCCTGGACCCAAGGAACTTTGAAATACGGCCCATCTCAAGCGCACAAGGACAAACCTTCTGGAGCAGCCAGGAACGTGCTTCGGGTACACAAGAGAGGATAAATGAATCATAATTACAATGTTTACTTTCACCATCAGACTAATTTAGCCCCTCCGTAGTCTGCAACAGAGCTTCCACTAGGTCCACTTTCTCATTCAGGTAAGTGACTCGGGTGAACCGTAACGAACCCAATGCCATTGATTTTTATGGCGTCGTCTACCCATGATGGCCACGAAGGGCAGTTGTTTCGACCGCAACTTACTTAGACTGAGTCTTGGTTTGGTGGGGTTCAGTCTGCACCTGTCGCTCTTTGAAAAGTGGACAGGGTGCCAGTAAGGGCCTTGAAGAAGCTAGGTCAGAAGAGACGCATGAAATCATCCGCATACTGGAGGCACTTGACATGTGGCACCACCAGGAATGTGAAAAGGTCGGAACAAGGCTCTACATGGAGGGGCTTGGAGGGATTCACTGAACAATACATAGAGCAAAGGTGACAGTGGGCATCCCTTGCCGTACCCACGTTGGACTTGAAGGGTCCGACGGTAGGCCATTAACAAGAACACGACTTATTTCACTATTGTACAATAAGGTGGATCCATTTAACAAAAAACTTGAGTTCATGCTAAACTTCTTCTTGACTTTAAAAAGATATCCGTGATCAGCAATGTCGAAGGCTTTCTCCTGATCGAGGGAGACAAGCGACACCAAGGAAGCTCACGGTCCATCAATACTCGACCAAAAGTCCCGCCCACCAACCAGAGGTTCTTGCGAATACTGTGTCCCCGCACCCGCACACATGGTCTGAAAGGCCCCACAAGATACCGGCATGACGGTGCCTTAGCCTGTTGCAAAGGGCTTTCGCCAGGATCTTGTAGTCCACATTTAACAGGGTGATTGTCGCTTGTTTTTAGGTTCAAGGGGGTCACAGGCTTGGTGTAACAATGTTATTGCTCCTGTTGCGCGCTGAGGGGCTCAACAAGCCAGCAAGGAAGGCAGAGGACGAATACATCACGGAGACGTGTCCAACGGTACCCCAAAAAGCGTTTGTAGAAGTCTACCGGAATACCGACGGGACCAGTGACTTCCACCGTTTCATTTTTCGCACTGTCCTTCCAGAGCTCGTCGACAGTCAAGGGGGAACCACCAAAGTTCTCGTTCTGCTCTTTAGTGGGGGTCTTGGTAATGTTATCTAATAGGGACTTTTGACGGCCCTATCACATCTTGATCGGGTGTAAAGCTGTTCATTAGTATCCTTTAAATACTTCTACGATGGCCAGAGGGTTCTCTGTACTGTACCGTGGACGTCACGGACTGCTTTTATTTCGAACGGTCAAGTAGCATTACTTTGTGACGTCCCGGTTAGAATTTGATGGTTGGTTTCTCCTCCGGCCTCCACACACATGAATACGAGCACGAACACATGGCCCCATGTAGTTTTTCATCAAGATTACTGCCTGGATGTGCGTCGGAGGCAGAGGAGTAATCCCTCTCCCTAGAGCAGAGCGAGAGGAACTCCTCCTTTTTCGACGAGCTCTTGCTATCACCCCCCCCCCCCCCACCCCCTCACATACTAAACTGTAAACTGTTGATGCGAGATCGTGAATTCATCCCACCATTCTAAAACCCGTCAGAGAATGCAGCTTTAAGTTCGCCATCCCCGTACCTGCGCCAAACTGGGTACAATAATCATCCTCCATTAGAATATCTGTGTTCATTTTCCAGAACCCCCTTCTTGCTGGCCATGAATCTCGGGGTTGAAAGGAGACAGTAACTGCCATCATGATCGAAATTGGGACATGCCCACAACTTCACAATCACTCGGCGACAGAGCAAGTGAGCAGACACCCGGGCCAGCCTTGAGGCGTCAGGCATCAGGGCCGGGCCAAGTGAACTGGACAGGCCGGGAGTTTCATCTCCACAATACGCAACCAGTCGTGATTCCTTTTTAAAAACGTCACAATTCGTCATGCCGACACTAGCGCACGACAGACGTACAGGCCATTAGGTCAAGCTGTGTTCGGGGACACAGTTAAAATCTCCAGCCAGGATACAAGGGGCACTGCGGAACGAAGGATGGCCAGGGTCATGAAAAAGTCCTTCTGTCAGAAGGCCTGATTAGGAGCGTCAAACGTTACAGAGGAAAAGGTTCCCACATGGGTGCTTATGGTTACGAACACCACTGGCCCTCTGATCAGAAATCAACTTTTCGACAGGGGAGTCCACCTTGGCGAAACTAAAATAACGAACAAAGATGTCGAAGAACCAAAGGAGCGTGCAACCCCCTCCCATCAAAGGACCGGTGGGGACATTCGTCCTCATCACAATGTGGGTCTCCTGGAGGAAAACGAAGGTCCACACTATCCGTGGGTCGGTAGGGGCCCCCAGAGTGAGGGGGTTCCCCCTGTCTAACACCTCGCCCAGGCCGCCCTCTTCGGGCAGGCTCGGGCCCCCCCCCCCTCAACAAATAAAAACCAACCCCCCCAAAGGTGGATCCTTTGGAGGGGGTCTGATCGGCTCCCCGCCACCCGACATTGCCGAGTCCGGGACAATTCGAGGTCCCCTTTACTGTCGTTTTTTCAACTTGACTGGGTGTCGTTTTTGGGGGGGGAGAGTCTACCTGGGGTTCCATACCCCCCCCACACTGCTTTTTTCCTCTTCTTTCCTCTTTTTCCCTTTTCTTCCTCTTCTTCCTCTTCTTCCTCTTCTTTCCCCCCTTTCTTCCTTTTTTCCCTCTTCTTCCTCTTTTTCCTCTTCTTCCTCTTTTTTTCCCTTTTTTCCCCCTTTTCCCTCTTCTTCCTCTTTTCCTCTTCTTCCTCTTCTTCCTCTTCTTCCTCTTTTTCCTCTTCTTCCTTTTTTCCTCTTCTTCCTTTCTTCCTCTTTTTCCCTCTTCTTCCTCTTTTTCCCTCTCTTCCTCTTCTTCCTCTTTTTCCTCTTCTTTCTTCTTCCTCTTTTTCCTCTTTTTCCCTTTTTTCCCCTCTTTTTCCCTTTCTTCCTCTTTTCCTCTTCTTCCTCTTCTTCCTCTTTTTCCCTCTTCTTCCTTTCTTCCTCTTTTCCTTTTTTCCCCTTTCTTTTCCTCTTCTTCCTCTTCTTCCTCTTCTTCCTCTTCTTCCTCTTCTTCCTCTTCTTCTCTTCTTCCTCTTCTTCCTCTTTTTCCTCTCTTCCTCTTTCCTCTTCTTCCTCTTTTTCCCCTTTTCTTTCTCTTTTTCCTTTCTTCCTCTTTTCCCTTTTCTTCCTCTTCTTCCTTTTCTTCCTCTTCTTCCTCTTTTTCCCTCTTTTTCCCTCTTCTTCCTCTTTTTCCCTCTTCTTCTCTTCTTCCTCTTCTTCCCTCTTTTTCCTCTTTTTCCCTTTTCCTCTTTTTCCTCTCTTCCTCTTTTCCCTTTTTTCCTCTTCTTCCTCTTCCCTTCTTCCTCTTCTTCCTCTTTTTCCCTCTTTTTCCTCTTCTTCCTCTTCTTCTTTTTCTTCTTCTTTTCTTCTTTTTTTCTTTTCTTCTTCTTTTTCTTCTTCTTCTCTTCTTTTTCTTCTTCTTCTTTTCTTCTTCTTTTCTTCTTCTTTTCTTCTTCTTCTTCTTCTTTTCTTCTTTTCTTTTTTTCTTCTTCTTTTCTTTTCTTTTCTTCTTCTCTTCTTCTTTCTTCTTCTTCTTCTTCTTTTTCTTCTTCTTCTTCTTCTCTTCTTCTTTTTTCTTTTCTTCTTCTTCTTCTTCTTCTTCTCTTCTTCTTCTTCTTCTTTTCCCTTTTCTTCTTCTTCCTTCTTCTTCTTCTTTTTCTTCTTCTTTTTTTTTTTTTCTTCTTCTTCTTCTTTCTTTTTTCTTTTTTCTTCTTCTTCTTCTTCTTCTTTTTTCTTCTTTCTTCTTTTCTTCTTCTTTCTTTTCTTCTTTTTTCTTCTTTTTCTTCTTCTTCTTTCTTCTTTTCTTCTTCTTCTTCTTCTTCTCCGTGTACTGGCGGGGCTCTAAAAAAAGGTAGAGCATATGAGCCAGAGGGTGGGGGAGGGGAAAATTTGATTTAAAATCAAATGTAAATTAGCTTGAACGAATTTTACTACTTGCTTGACAGCCCCTTCAGGAAACATATTCCACTCCTTTATGTTTTTGGGGAAAAAAGGGTTTTTGTAAGCTTAATACAACGCAGTTTTGGGAGTTTTGCGGTTCATTCTCCGAAGGCCCTGCAGTGTCAGGGTTTTAGGAAGTTTTCTTTAGGTAGTCAAAAAGGGTTCTGTTTAAATTTATACAATGGGTTAATCGGGAGGCAGACTCCTGTTCTGAAAGGACCCATGGGATCATGGGGAGCTTGGTGACCGTTCCTTCCGTTTTACTATTTTTAGTGTGCAAACCCTTTGCGCATTCTGCCCCCTTTCCCAAACTGGCTACAATGCTTTTAAAGGGGGCCCCAACAGGTGTGCATACTCTAATGGGGCCACTAACTGGATAGGCATGGCTTTGAGTGCTCGTGCTTGGGAAAGGTTCCTCTTTATGGGGCCCAAAGGACCACGCTTTTGTAGTTGCATGAGCAACTGGGTGTCCCATTTCAAATTATCTTGGAGATGAATACCCAAAGGGAAGGATAAAAATGAACTGTTTTTCAAAGTCGGGGCCGCCCGTTTGTAATTTAAAAAGGGTGGTGGATTACCCATGAGATGGCATAAAAAAACATTACTAGAGTTTAAACCCCTTTGCCACTTGTTTTGCCAAGATTTAAAGGGATCAAGATCTTTCTGCGATCCCCCAGAAACCTTGGTGGTTGAGATAGTCTTACAAGGCAAACTCCCCAAAAAAGCCGATGGTTGACTTAGGGTTTTCAGGTAGGTCGTTTTATATATAAATAGAAAAAATAGGGGCCCCAAACAGTACCCTGGGGTACAACGAGTCCACAGGGGGAAAAGAAAAAAGGGGCTGGGTTCAAGACACTTCTGTTCTCTCCCACACAGAAAGGTTAATCCCCCCAAAAGTTCTTGTTTATACCGTAATAATAATTTTTTGATTTAAACTAGAGTGGGGGACCGTATCGAATGCCTTGCTAAAATCAAGGATGACAAAATTACTTTTTTAGTTTTTCTAGGGCCCGGCCATTTTGTCAAAAAGTTTGGACTAGTTGATATCACAAGATCCGTTTTTTAAAAACCAGCTGATAGTCGGCAAGATTTGGTGGTTGTCCAAATGTGCATCACTTACTGTGACAAAAGGTCAAACTTTCAACATATGCTGGTTAAGGTACCCGGGGGGTAATTTTGGGGCAACTTTTTCTCCTTTCTTAAAAATTTGGGGGAATGTTTGCCTTTTTCCATCCTCTGGTAAATCTCCCCTTCGAGGGAACAAAATTTGACCCGTCAGGACTGGAGCAATCTGATTGGGTAGCGCTTTAAGAAAACGAGGGGAAGGCCGTCGGGGCCTCTGCTTTGCAGGGTTAGATCTTTAGTAGCTTAAATACACCTTCATTATGCTTTGAATTTACTCATTAGGGGAAACGGGGGGCCCTTTTTTTAGGATATATGAGTTTTTTCCATTTGAAAAAACCCGATCGAAAGTAATTTTTCTAAGTCCCCCTTTTCCCTTTCTACAGATATCAGTTGCCCTTGTCTCTAAGAGCTCCAAACCCCCACTGTCCCCCTTTGAGTGATGACAAAACCTCCAGAATTTTTAGGGTTTTCTTTCCTACTCGGGTCAAAAATCATTATATAAAACCAAAAGGCTTTCCTCTCAAATTTTCGGTTTGCTTTTGCAGATGTTTGTACCTAGACATACTCAGGGGTTTTGATTGCTTTGTTTTTTTTAAACCACGCTTTTTAAACTTTTTGGCGCTTCAAAATCCTTGCAAAGGGTTGCTTGGGGGCAAAGAATCCGTTCCACCCCAAATGCCCCCTCCTCTAATTCCCGAGTTGAAAACTGGGGCCCGTTTGCAGGGTTCAGGGCCGACCCCCCACCGCAAATGACATGAGCAGAGTCGATGGGGGCGGGGACCAAACACTGTCCCCCCCTCCCCACAGAGGTTTCAGTACCCCGTTGGGGGCACTCTGCCTTGCCGTGCCCCAACTGCAAGCATTTCCCACATCGTCTGTTGGGACACGACTTGGCTTCGTGCCCCTGCTCTCCACATCTAAAACAGGTACGGGGCTGACAAAAGTACCTAATGTGGGCCTTGGAACCCCCTATGAAGAGGAAGGATGGAATGTCCCTCACCAGTTCCATACGGAACTGTCTCTTGCCATTAAATATACCTTTCAACTCACCCCCAGTATATTTACACCACCACATTTCAGAGACAGTTCCGTACTGACTAAGAACCCTCGCAACCAGGCGCTGATCGGCCTCGAAGGGAAGGTAAAGCACTCACCGTCACAGAGCCATCATATGGGGTGACAGTGAGCCCCTCTACCCCCTTCAGGCATGACACACCCTTAACACGGGCAGCATCAGACTTAAACTTAAGGTCATATGTGTTTCGGGCCTCAAGCGCCTGCAACATCTCTATTTCTTTAATTTCGACACCATTGTCTTTTAACACAGTAAACGCCTGTGGGGGAGGGACACTCACCCCAGACGAAAACTCCAACTTAACAATTGTGCTATCCCGACTTCCGGGCATAGCACCAGTTTGTGTGGCTCGAGGCCACGAAAGGAGAAAAAACCTCAACTAGTTTTACAAAGGACAAAAATGAGGATGAAGTAAGAAAAACACAAGCTATACAGAAACAAAGCGCGGTCGCAAACAAATGGACACGACCAGACCTACTTATCAACTACAACACAAGCACGCTATAAGGTTTTATGCACAATTGCAGTAAGTAGTACAGCTATCACACAGTGATAAGGTTGAGCACGGCAAAGCGACGAGAGCTCGACGAAACACGTCTGCTCTCGTCAAAGACCTGAACTGGGTATTTACATACCCATTTACATTAACAGAAGAGTGTTCAGGTTGAGTCTGTACAATGCTTTTTTGTAACTATGGGTGCTCCTTACGTGCTCGGGAACGGGCGTGCTCCGGAACAAAAACACCTGACGTGTCATAAACACAAGGACAACTATATACACCAGGCCAGCAACAAATTTTAATGTGGCCAACCCCACTATTTACAATATTAACAAGGCGATGTGCTTTTCACATGCTTGTAGCCGGACGGACCTAATGTGGAACAAAAGCAAACCTATTTACACTGAACTACCAAACTTTGTAGCATGCATTAGCACAGATACAGACAGAACAGAAACCAGAAACCCAAAAGAAAACCGGGCGCATACCATTCACACCAAATACTCTGGCTGGGACCTTATCTTTTTAATCCGTGGGCTCGGTACGGGCGTCCCAGAGTGATGGGTTCCCCTGTCTAACGCCTCGCCCGAGGCCGACCTCTTCAGTGCAGGCTCTGGCCCCTCCCCCTCACACAAATCAAACCAACCCTCCCCCGAAGGTGGATCCTTTGGAGGAGGCTCTGAGGCAGGCTCCCCGCCATCCGACATTGCCGAGTCTGAGGACAGATCGAGGCCCTCCTCTACTGTCGTTATTTCAACTTGACTGGGTGTCGTTGCTAAGGGTGGCGAACAGTCTACCTCAGGAGTTCCAGTACCCCCCTCACATGCTTGGAGGGGAAAGGGTCCTGTTCCCTGGGGGGTGGGGGGGGGGGCTGGCGGGGGGGGGGGGGGGGGGGGGGGGGGCGGGGGGGGGGGGTGGTGGGGGGTGGGGGGGGGGTGAGGGGCGTGGGGGGTGGGGGGGGGGGGGGGGGGGGTGGGGGGGGGGTGGGGGGGGGGGGGGCGGGGGGGCCGGGTGGGGGGGGGGGGGGGGGGCCGTGGGCGGGGGCGGGGGGGGGGGGGGGGGGGGGGGGGGGGGGGGGGGGGGTGGGTGGGGGGCGGGGTCGGGGGGGGGCGGGGTGGGGGGGGGGGGGGGTGGGGGGGGGGGGGGGTGGGGGGGGGGGGGGGTGGGGGGGGGGGGGGGTGGGGGGGGGGGGGGGTGGGGGGGGGGGGGGGTGGGGGGGGGGGGGGGTGGGGGGGGGGGGGGGTGGGGGGGGGGGGGGGTGGGGGGGGGGGGGGGTGGGGGGGGGGGGGGGTGGGGGGGGGGGGGGGTGGGGGGGGGGGGGGGTGGGGGGGGGGGGGGGTGGGGGGGGGGGGACACTTTTTCACAAAATTTCATTCCATTTTTAAAGGCTTATGGGGAACAATTTTTTAATTGTAGAGGACGGACGTCCGTCCTCTTACCAAGTAACCAAATTTTCAAAAAAAAAGGGGGTTTGGGAAAAAGAAAAAGGGTTTTAAGGTTTTGGGAGAAGGGGGGCTTTTACAACATAAGGAAAATAGAGGGGGAATTAAATAATTTTTTTTTTAATTTAAAGGGGGATACTAAAAGGGGGGTTTCCCAAAAAAGATGAAAAAAAAATGGGAAAACCCCCTTTTCCCCAAAAAATTTTTTAATTGGGTTGGGAATTTTAAAAAAGAGAAATAAAAAAGAAAAAAAAAGTTTGGGGAATTCAAAAAGGGGAAAAGGGGCACCCTTTTAAAAAAAAAAAAGGGGAAAGCCCTTGCCCCAAAATTTTTAAAGGTGATTTAAAGGGTTTACACATTTTAAAGGGGAAAAACAATTTACCGAGGTGTTTTTCATTGGGGGGGGCATTGGGGGTTTGGGCCCCCAAATTTTTTAAAAAAAAAAATTTTTAAAAGGGCATTAAAAAATTTTTAGTGAAGCCATGGAAATTTTGATGAAGGGAAAATGAAGGAAAAAAGGGGGAAAATTTTCACATTGGGGTAGTGTTGGTATCCGAATAATGGTTCATTTCGGGGGGAAAATTTTCCCCCCGAAAATTTTTTCTTCAAACGGTTTAAAAAATGATTTTTAAAAAGGGGGCTAAATCCTTAAATTTCCAAAAATTTTTTTTTTCCCAAAAAAGATTTCTTTAAACCCCAAAATTCCGCCCCTATACAAAAGAACATTTTAACTTAAAGTGGATTAAAATTTCCCCTCTTTAAAAAGAGCCATTCCAAAACACACAATTACTAAGGTTCATCCCCAACCCCTTCCCAAAAATTTTTTAAAAAAACCCGGCTTTAATTTTTTTTCAAGTTTTTGTGAAAAATTTGTAACCCTTGGTGCAATAAGTACATCAAATTGGAAACCCCCCCATTAAAAAATTTAAACCCCCCAAAAATTTTTTTTAAGTTTTTAATTAAATTCCCCCTGGAAAAATTAATTGCCCTACATTTTTGGGGGGAATTTAAGAACCAACCCAAAGTTTTAATAAGCGCTAATGTTGGGCCCTTTTTTCCTTTTTTTTCCCTTTTTCCCAAATTAAAAAAACGGGGCCCGTTTGGTTTTAAAAAGGTTTTTTTTGGAAAATTTTTTACAATTAGTTTAATTTTTTTAAGTTTTAAGATAGTGTTGGGGAACCTTTTAAAAAAGGAAAATATTTCCTTTTTGGAAAAATTTAAATAAAAAACCCCAAAATTTTGGGGGGTTTTTTTCCCCCAAAAGGCTTTTTTCCCCCCTTAAAGGGGGGGGAAAAGGGGGGTTTTTTTTTTTTGTAAAACCTTTTTTTTTCCCAACCCCGGTTTTTTTTTAATTTTTAAAAAAAGCTTTTTGGGGGGTTTTTTTTCCCCTTTTTTTTAAAAAATTTAAAAAACACAAAAAAAAAAAAATTTTTTTTTTCCCAAAAATTTTTTTTTTTGGGGGTTAAAAATTTTTTGGGGGGCCCCGGGCCCCCCTTTTTTTAAAAAAAAAAAAAAAAAATTTTTAAAAAATTTTTTTTTTCCCCAAGGTTTCCAAAAAACCCCCCAAAAAGGGGGGTTTTTTTTTTTTCCCCCCAAAATTTTTCCCAAAAAAAAAAAGGGGGAGTTTTTAAATTTCCCCCCCCTTTTTTCCAAAAAACCCCCCCGGGTTTTTTTTGGGGGGTTTTATGGGGGGTTTTTAAAAGGGGGGGGGGGGAAAAAAAAAACCAAAA
This sequence comes from Holothuria leucospilota, assembly GCA_029531755.1. Lineage (NCBI taxonomy): Eukaryota > Metazoa > Echinodermata > Holothuroidea > Aspidochirotida > Holothuriidae > Holothuria > Holothuria leucospilota. Next base: position 20,721,874 of record CM055961.1, on the reverse strand, counting down.
AAAAAAAAATTTTTAAAGGGGGGGGGTTTTTGGGGGGGAAAAGGGGGGGGGGAAAAGGGGGGGGGGGGGGAAAAAAAAAATTTTTTTAAGGGGGGAAAATTTTAAAAAAAAAATTTTAAACCCCAAAGGGGGAAAATTTTTTTTTTAAAATTTTTTTGTTTCCTTTTAAAATTTTTGGGGAAAAAAAAAAAAAAAAATTTTTTTCCCCCTTTTTTTTAAAACTTTTTCCCCAAAAAAAAAAAAAAAAAAAAACCCCCCTTTTCCCCCCCCAAAAAAAAAAAAAAGGGGGGGGAAAAAAATTTCCCCTTTTTGGGGGAAAAAAGGGGGAACCCCTTTTTTTTCCCCAATTTTTTTAAAAATTTTTTTGGGGTTTTAAAAAGGAAAAAAAAATTTTTTAAAAACCAAAAAATTTTGGGAAAAAAAAAATTTTTAAAAAAAAAAAAAAAAAACCCCCCCCCCCCCCCCCCCCCCCCCAAAAAACCTTTTCCCCGGGCCTTTTTTTTTAAAAAGGGGGGGGGTTTTTTGGTTTTAAAAAAAATTTTTAAACCTTTTTTTAAAAGGGGTTTTTTTTAAAAAAAATTTTGGGGCCCCCCTTTTCCCCCTTTTTTCCCCCCCCCCAAAAAAAAAAATTTCCCCGGGGCCCCCTTTTCCCCCCCCTTTTAAAAAAATTTTGGGGGGGGGGGCCCCCCCCTTTTCCCCCCCCCCTTTTTTAAAAAAAAGGGGGGCCCCCCCGGAAAAAAAACCGGCCCCCGGGGAATTCCCCCCCCCCTTTTTTCCCCCCCCCTTTGGGGTTTCCCAAAAATTTTTTTAAACCCAAAAGGGGGTTTTTTTCCCCCCCGGGCCACGGGGGAAATTTTCCCCCCCCTTTTTTTTTTAAACCGGGGGTTTTTTTTTTTTAAAAAAAAAAACCCCCAAAGAAAAAAAAAAAAAAAACCCCCCCCCCCCCCCCCAAAAAAATTTTAGAAAAAAACAAAAAAAAATTTTTTGGGGGTTTTTTCTAAAAACCTTTTTTTAAAAAAATTTTTAAAATTTTAATTACAAAAATTTTTTTTCCCCCCAAAATTTTTTTAAAAAAAAAAAATTTTTGGGCCAACCCCTTTTTCCTTTTTTTAAAATTTTTCCCCCCCTTTTTTTTTTTTTTTTTGGGGGAAAAAAATTTTTTTTTTTTGGGGTTTTTTTTTTGGGGGGGAAAAAAAAAAATTTTAAAAAAAATTTTTTGGGTTTTTAAAATTTTTTTTTTCCTAAAAACCCAAAAAAAAAAAAATTTTTTTAAAAAACCCCAAAAAAAAAATTTTTTTTTTTTTTCCCCCCTTGGGGACCCCTTGGGGGGGGGTTCCCCCCTTTTCCCCTTTTTTAAAATTTCCCGGTTTTTTTTTTTTTAAAAAAAAAAAACCCCCCCCCCCTTTTTTTTTCCCCAAAAAAAACCATAAAAAAAAAATTTTTTTTAAAAAAAGGGGAAAAAAGGGTTTTTTTTTTTTTTTTCCGGCCCCCCCCCAAAAAACCCCCAAAAAACCCCCAAAAAAAAAAATTTAAACCTTTTAAAAGGGAAAAAATTTTTTGGGGGGGAAAAAAAAAAAAACCCAAAAAAAAAACCCCCCCTTTTTTTCCCCCGGGAAAAAATTTTTTTTTTAAAGGAACCCAAATTTTGGGGCCCCCCAAAACCCCCCCCTTCCTTTTAAAAATTTTTGGGGGTTTTGGGGGGGAAAAAAAAAAAACCCCCCTTATTTTTTTTTTTTTTTTGGGGAAAATTTTTCCCCAAAAAATTTGCCCCCGGGCCTTTTAAAAGGGTTTTAAAATTTTGCCCGGGGGTTGGGGGGGCCCTTTTGGGGGGTTTTTGGGGGGGGTTTTCCCAAAGGGAAAAAAGGGGGGGAAAAAATTTAAAAAAAATTCCCAAATTTTAAAAAAAAACCCCCCAACCCCCGGGCAAAAAAAGGTTTTTTTTAAAAAAAATTATTTATTTTAAAAAGTTTTTTAAAAAAAAAAAATTTTGGGTTTCCTTTTTAAAAAAAAAAATTTTTTTTAAAAATTTTTGTCTGGGTTTTTTTTTTTTTAAAATTTTTAAAAAAGGGGGGGGAAAAAAAAATTTTTTTTTTAAAAAAAAGGGGGGGGGAAAAAAAAAAATTTTCCCCCAAACCCGGGTTTTTTTTCCCCCTTTTTTTAAAAAACCCCCCTTTGGAATTTTTTTTAAAAAAAAAAAAAAAAAATTTTTGGGGGGTTTATTTTTTCCCTTTAAAAAAAAAACCCGGGGGGGGGGTTTCCCCCCAAAACCCCCCCGGGGGGGGTTTTTTTAAAAATCTTGGGTTTTGGCCCCGTTTTAAAAAAAAAAGGGGGGTTTTTGGTTTTTTTTTTCCCCCCCCCCAAAAAAAAACCCTTTTTGGGTTTTTTTTTTTAAAAAACCCATATTTTTTTTTTTTAAAAAATTTAATTAAAAAAAATTTAAAAAATTTTTTTTTAAAAAAAAAAAAAAAAACCCCCCCTTTTTCCCCCTTTTTTTTTTTTTTAAAATTTTTGGTTTGGCCCGGCCCCGTTTTTTAAAAAATTTTTAAATTTTTTTTTTAAAAAAAAACCCCGGGTGGGGGGGGGCCCCCAAAAAAGGGGGGGGCCCCCCCCTTTTTTTTTTTAAAATGGGTTTTTTTAAAAGGGGGAAAAAATTTTTTGGGAAAAATTTTAATTTTTTAAAAAAAAAAACCCCAAAAAAAAAGGGGGGCCCCCGGGGGGGTTCCAAGGGGGGGTTTTTTTTGGGGGGGGGTTTTAAATTTTTTTTTTTTTAAAAAAAATTTGGGAAAAGTTTTTAGGGTTTTTTACCCCCAAAAATTTTTTGGGGCCCCGGGGGGGGCTTGGGGGGTTTGGGGGGGGGCCCCCCCCAAAAAAAAAAAAATTTTTTTTTTGGGAAAAAAGGGAAAAAAAAAAAAAAAATTTTTTTGGAAAAAAAAATTTTTTGGGGGGGGGGGCCCCTTTTAAAAATTTTTTGGTTTTTGTAAAAATTTAAAAATTTGAAAAGGTTTTTTTTTTTAAAAAATTTTTTAAAAAAAATTTTTTAAAAATTTTTTTAAAAAATTTTCCGGGTTTTCCCCGGGTTAAGGGGGGGGTTTTTTTTTGGGCCCTGGGGGGGGTTTTTTCCCCAAAAAATTTTTGGGGGGGTTTTGGGGGGGGTTTTTGGGGGTCCTTTTGGGAAAATTTTTTTAAAAAATTTTTTTTTTTTCCCCTTAAAAAAACCTAATTTTTTTTTTTTTTTGGGGGGGGGGGGGGGGAAAAAAAAAAAATATTGAAAAATAAAAAAAAAATTTTTTTTTTTTAAATTTTTGGGAAAAAATTTTTGTTTTTTTTTTTTTGGGGGGGCCCCCCCCCTTTCCCCCGGGGCCCAAAAAACCCCAAAAAAATTTTAAGCCGGGTTTTTTTTTTTTTTTTTAAAAAAAAAAAAAATTTAAAAAAACCCGAAAAAAGGAAAATTTTTTTTTGGAAATTTTTTTTTTTTTTTCCCCCCCCCGGGGGGGCCCCCCTTTCCCCCCCTTTGCCCCAAAACCCCAAAAATTCTAAAAAAAGGGGGGTTTTTTTCCTTTTTGGGGCCCCCCCCCTTTTTTTTTTTTTTTAAAAAATTTTCCCCCCCAAAAAAAGGGTTTTTAAAAAAATTTTTTTTTTGGGGGAAAAAAATTTTTTGGGGGTTTAAAAAGGGCCCAAAAAAAAACCCCTTTTTTCCCCCTTTTTTTAACCTTTAAAAAAAAAATTTTGGGGGGCCCCGGGGGAAATGTTTTTTAAAAGGGGGGTTTTAAAACCCCCCCCCCTAAATTTTTTTGGGGGGGTTTTTTCCCCCCAAAACCAAAAAAAATTTAAAAAAAAGGACAAAAAAAAAAGGCCTTTTTTTTTTTTGGGAAAAAGAAAAAAACCGAAGCCCCCCCTTTTTTTTTAAAATTTTAAAAAAAATTTTTTTATTTGGTTAAAAATTTTTTTTCTAAAAATTTAAAAAAAAAAAAAAAAAAGGGGGGTTTTTTTTTAAAAATTTGGGGGGCACTTTTTTGGTTTTTTTTTTTTTAAAAAAGACAGTTTTTAAGGTTTTTTTTAAAAAACCCCCCACTAATTTGGGGGTTTTTCTCCATTCCATATTATTGGTGGATAATGGTAAGGAGAAATCGAAATTTTTGCCCCTTTCCCCTTTTTAAAAAAAAAGGGGGGGGGGGGTTTTCCCCCCCCCCCTTTTTTTGGGGCCCTAAATCCCCGGAAGGAAAAAAACCCCAAAAAAAGGGGGGAAAAAAAAAAAGGGGGGGGGCCCCCCAAAAACCCAAAAAAAAAATTTTAAAAATTTAAGTGTGTACTGACCAAAGACACTATAGCGCCGTAGGCCCCAAGATTTTTTTTTCCCCTCAAACCCCCGGGGAAAGGGGCGAAGTATCCGCCTTTTTTAAAAAAAGGGGGGCCTTTTTTTTAAAAAAAAAGGGTAGGGTAAAAAAAATTTTAAAAAAAAAAAAAAAAATTTTTTCCCAAAAAAAAAAATTTTTTTTTAAAAATTTCCCTTTAAAATTTCAAAAATTTTTTTTGGTTTTTTAAAATAATGGGGGGGAAAACCCAAAACCAGTGGGGCCCGGATTGTGTCGGGGAGGGTTCTGGAGTAAGACACGGGGGAAAATTGGGGGGGTTGAGAAAAAAAAAAAACCCCCCCAAAGGGGAAAAGGGGGGTTTTTGAAAAATTTTTTAAAATTTATTTTTTTTTTTTTTTTTTTTTTTTGGGGGGGGGGGGGGCCCCCCAAAACCCCCCCGGGGCCCCCCCAAAAAAACCCAAGGGGGGGGGAAAAAAAAACCCCCCGGGGGGGGCCCAGGGGCCGGGCCCCCCGGGAACCCCCCCCCCGGGAAAAAAATTTTTCCCAAATTTTTTAAAAAATTTTCCCCCAAAAAAAAAAAAAAAAAAATTTTTTTTTTTAAAACCCAAAAAAAGGGGAAAAAATTTATTTTTTTTTTTAAAAAAAAATTTCCAAAAAAAAAAAATTTTAAAACCCCAAACAAAATTTTTTTTTTTTTTTTAAAAAAAAAAGGGAAATTTTTAAAAATTTTAAAAAAATTTTTAAAAATTTAAATTTTTATTTTTTAATTTTAATAAAAAAAAAAATTTTTTTTTTTCCCCCTTTTTTAAAAAAAAATTTTCAAAAAAAAATTTTTTTTTGGGAAAAAATTTTTTTAAAAGGGGGGAAAAAATTTTTATTTTAAAATTTTTTTTTTTAAATTTTTAAAAAAAGGGCCCTTTTAAAATTCCCCATTTTGGGAAAAACCCCCAAAAAAAAAAAAAATTTTTTTTTTTTTAAAAAATTTTTAAAATTTAAATTTTTACCCTTTTTGGGGAAAATTTTTTTTTTTTTTTAAAAAAAAAAAAAATTTTCCAATTTTTTTTTTTTTTTTAAAATTTTGAAAAAAAAAATTTTCCCTGCCCCTTTTAACCCTTGGGGAAAAAAAAAAAAAAAAAAGGGGGGGGGGGTTTTGGGGGGGGGTTTTTTTGGGAAAAAATTTTTTTTTTTTTTTTTTTTTTTAAAAAAAATAAAAAAAAACCCCCCAAAAAAAACCCCCAAAACAAAAAAATTTTTTGGATTTGGGGTTTTATAAATTAAAAATTTTCCCCCTTTTTTTTTTTTTTGGGTTTAAAAGGCAAAAAATTGGGGAATTTCCCCTTTTTGGCACTTTGTGTGGGGGGGCCCCCCGGGCCCCCCCCCTTTTTTTTTGGGGGGAAAAAAAACGGCACAGTGGGGTTTTAATCAAATAAATCAACAGGCCTGCAATATTGAAAGGGGCCCGACACTTTGTGAAGACTAGCCAGCATTAGAAAAGAAAAATGCCATTTGGTTTTGAAGTTGAAACATATACTTGGAATCTTCCTGGATTGAAGGTATTATTGTGAAATTTTGCAGCGGTTTTATGTAGGCCTTGTCTCCAACGGGTTTTTAATCCAAAAAATCGAAAATTTTAACCTAACATAACCAGCCCACCCCTTTTTCTATCCCCAGGGTTACTGCCTAGGCCTAGGCCTACGTATGTGTCCAAAAGCGTGAAACCTATAAAAATTTTTCCGATATTTAGAATAAATTTTCGGATTATTTTAAGCTGTAAAGAAAGACTTTGTATTTTTTGCTGAAAATGGGTATACTCGATGTACAATTTGAAAAAACGTTATTTAAAAATACAATCAATAAAAAAGTTTTTGGCTGTTTCACACTATTGGGAAGTACACATACTGTATTCCCCTTTTGTAAGTGTTACTAGGCCCACAGCCTTGGGTACTGACGTTAGTAACCCTTTTGTTGTGTCCAGGGATTGCTAACGTTTTTGCCCCCTTACGCTGTACATTTGCTTCCCGCTAAGGCTACCTTTGTATCCACATAATAGGGCCCTTTAGTACTTGTAGTATGTTGGTGTAGTCTTGGCTAGCAAAAACCCAATAACCATTTTTTTTTTGCCATAGGAGTGTGAGTGTGGTTGTTTGCCGAGACTTACTAAATGTTTGACCTTGGCCTAGGCCTATACACGGTCCCCTTTAAAAGGCCCATGAAAACAAAACTTTTCAGGGGGGATCAAACCCTCTGCATGAAAGGTTGAAAAGACTTTCTTCTTGTAGGGGAAATTTTGGGGTTTTAAAATCTTTATTTACAAGGGGTACCTGACTTTTTTTTTCTCCAGATTTTTGAGGGTTAAATTTCAGTTGTTTTTGATCACTGAGATCTTCTGGATGGGCCAAACCTTGAAAATGAAATCAGCAACTTTCCTACACCGTAAAATTTACTGGGGGTTGGGCTAAGGGAAATTTGTTTATATCAGTGTGCTAATGGGGCTAGTTGTTTTTTCAAATAATGAATGTCTGAGTGTGATCTTCTTTTTCTTCCCTTTTTTCGGAAAACGGTGACACATCCAAAGGGACATTACTTCCCATGCAAGCTCGAGAGGTACCTAGCCCCAATGCTATTTGTAAAAAAACTGAAAAAGGGGTCTTTTTGAGCATGGAATTTTCGACTAAAGAGGCAGGGGGACTATTCCAATCCTTCCCGTGTTAGGCAGAAAACTATATTTGAGCAGTTAAATCCCCGTATAAAGTGGCAAAAAGGGGGGGTAGGTTATGCTACCGGGAAATTTTTCGAGTGGGGATGCGAAGTCTTCAACAGGGATCTGACCTTACCAAAAAACCCTTAGTAAAAGAATTATCTAAAATTTTTCCTACGAGTTTCCCCATAAAGAAAGGGAAAATCGGGTCTTTCAGTTAAAAAAAAAAAAGTCATAGACCCAGGCTCACGTGAAAAGGGCGAACTATAAAAAGAGCCGATCTCCGTTGAAAACTCTCCAGATAGTGATAGTTAAAATTTCAAAGGTTGAAAGATTGAAAATTTTACTCAATTTAGGTAAAACAGATTGAATAAACATTAAATCTTTTAACGAATTTAAATTTTTTGGCTATGGCATGAAAGAAAAAAATTTTATTTTTTGTTTTTTTATAACACCTTATATCTTGATCTACCTTTGGTTAAAGTTGTGTTTTGGCGTGTCACTTACAGGGTTTTCCCCCGGGTTTTAGTGTGTAAAGGGGGTATAAGTTTCCCTGGGGGGATATGGTGCCACCTGGCACCAACAGGAGGAGGGAGAACTATATACTTCTTTTAGCATTTTATTAAGGGGGGCAATTAATTTGCAAATTTCGTGAGGTTTGGGGGCCAAAAAATTTTTTGAGGTTGGGCCCCCTCACAAAAAAATCCCCGGGGGAAACCCCGCTATGGATTCCTGTTTGTCCTGTGGTAGCTCCATGGGTTTTGTCTGCTATTGCCCAGTAACTTTATTTCCTATGACATACGATATGCAAAGGGGGGATCCCCAAGCTTTCAGATCTATTGAGTTGTGGCTTGGTTTTTTTGGTAGGCCACAGGGATTTCATGTGAGTCATGCAAGTGGAATTGCCCAGGCACTGAAAAGGGAAAAAACACACAGTAAGATATTTACAGCCACACACACAACATAAAAAATAGATAGTACTTTTGACACAATGGGGTGTGCCCTTCAAAAACCCAAAAAGATTCGCCATGGGGCTTTTTACACATTTAAAGAAAAGGTAACTTCTCTTGATGGAGATTGGTGATTTTCCCTCCCGGTCTAAGACATCAAGGAAAATTTTGGGGAAACTTTCAATCAAAAGTAGAATGAACCCCCGGAAAATCGGACAAAACAATCACCTTTTTTTGTTTTCCGAAGGATTTTTTTTGTCTCTGAAGCCTCATTAGTATCTTCTGTAACCCCCTTCCCAAAACTCCCTAATCTACTTTGATCCCGGAAAAACCCCTAAGCCCGTGCTGCCTCCTCGAGGTTTCCCGAATCGATCTCCCCAAAACACGCCCCCCGTATACTTTTAATTTCAAGTCCCGCAAGCGCCCCCCGTCCCAAAATGGTTGTACGTCATAATGGGCCCACTGTTTTCACACGTCATAGTGTGCCCACTGTTACATCCTTTCCCCTTTAAAATCCCTGCAGATGGTTTTTTAAAAATAAAAAGCATAAACGTGGTCTTTTAAAATTTTATTGCATGTACTAAATCTAAAATTCTGCTAAATTTAACCCTTATAAACCCCAAAATTTTAAAATCTCAAACATTCAGCAAATTATGGGGGTTCCTTTTAAAATTAAATAATTTCAAAATTTTTCCATCCCCACAAAGCTGAATCTATGCTCTTGGGTAATTAAAACATCTGCTTTCCCTTGCGAATTCCTGCTTTTTTGGGCTTAATTACCTCCTCTGGGATTGCCGACTAGACTCCACCTTAAATGAATTCTTCCCTTTGGGAAACCCTTTTGGTTTCTCTTTAGCTCTGCCCTTTGACTACCAGAATTTTCCTTTAAAGGCAAGACTAGCAACTTCATAGTTTATCTGCCCTATCTGCAAGAATTTTAGCCGTAGGGATTACTTTCCCCTTTAAATTTTTATACTCAAATTTTTGGGGGAACATATTAAATTCCTGCTCCAGTAAATTAGACATCTCTCATTTCAGAACAAACATTATTGACACCGGATGTTTTCATCCATTTATCAAAAAACCCTATCCCCCCCGTAGTGTTTTACCCATTATGCCATAAACGGTAAACACCGATTCCGTTTTTTCAATTACACAAACGGGGCCCATGCCGATTACCGATCCCCGATTATTTCATGTATTGGAAGGGCATGTTTTCTCGCCGTCAGTCGGGTATTTCTAACTTTGTTCACACACCATAAATAACCTTCACCCTTGGGGATGAAAGATTAAACAGTACCCCCGTTTCCCCCGAATGGAAATTGTGTTTTGAAGGATTTTCCTCTCGAAAAACGAGATAAAAAACAAAAAAAAAAAACCTGGGTTTTGTACGTTTCACAGGCCCTTTAAAGTTAACCAAAGGGGTCTGTCGGCTTACAAAACGGGTCTGCCTACGTATTTTCAATACACCGATCATGTCCCAAAATTTCCTGAAAAGGGCTGTTGGGCTGTATAGTGTATATATAGCCTATCCACCCCATTTTTTAAACAAAACCCATCTACCTTGGGCCCTTAAAGGGGGCCCCCAAAAAATTCCCACTCAATTTTCTACCCTTTATTTACTCATCCATGGTTTCCCTACGATATGGTATATTCTTTTAAAACCCCTTTTTTAAACGTCTTTTCCCAAAACTTTTCGTCTTTTTGTAAAAGATTCCCCAAATGAAATGTGAAATAAATTCCCCCATAAATTCCCCTAAACGAAAAACTGTTGCTGTTTTCCCGCCCTTTAATTTAAAATGGGGCCCTTTTTCCCTTCCCTTCTCGTTAAAAGGGGACGGATAGTGCTTTACCAACGTTTTTTTCGGAAAAGGCGGGCAATGATTTTGCTTTTCATTATGATTAAAACACTGTAATTGTGCTTCGTAGGGGCTTCACTTTGCATAACGTAGGGAATTACGTTGGGGCTGTTGGGTTCCCAGGTTTAAATTTTTAAAATTAACGAAAGGAATGTGGGGAAATGGGATAAATTTTTGCGGATAAAGACCCGAGTTTCCGAGTTTCTATAGTAAGGGATGTGCACCAAATGTTACAGATGATGTGGGTTTTCACTGAAACTTTAAAAAAAATTTGCGCAAAGTCATTTCTTCCTGTAGTCAATTTGTTTTGGGGATTGTGGTATGGTCCTGGCAAGCACACATTGTGGGGAATACTTTTTGTTCCTTTTTCGGCACCTGGGAAATTTTGCTGCACTAAGTTTGGGGGCACCAATTTTTTTTTCCCCAAAAGATCGCTATCATTTGGGGAGCTTAAAAAGTTGGGAAGTTAAAGTCAGTATCATGCTGATATTTTTGGGGGAACTTTAAAAAAATGCTTTTTTTGGGGAAAAAAAAAGGGTTTTTGGGAGAAACTTTTTTAAAGGGGATTTTAGCCCCGTTTTCCAGTTTTCAATAATCAGTGGTGGTAAAACCGTTGAAATTTTAAAAATTTTTCCGAATGCCCATTATTTACCGATTGTGGGGATAAACGGCCCAATGCCCAAAAAATTTTCTAACCCGTGATCGGGCCCCAACATACCCAATGTGAGTAATTCCCTTCCCTTTTTAAGTTTGGCCTTCACGTCTCTTGCTTATCTAATTTCATCCTATAGGCATCTGCATCTAACTGATACTTCCCCTAGTATTGCAGACTTACTTTTTGATAATCTTGTAAGTCTTTTAGACCCAAATCTATTTTAGGCTTCCCTTAAACCTTTCCGCACAACTGCGGCGAGCCAATGAAACCCAAAGTCCCAGGGGACACAAGTGGTGGTATTACATTCTCAAAAGTGTGTATACCCCCTCTACATCATCCTTTGATGACAATTTTGGAGAGCAAATGGCTTTTTCGTACATCTTTCTCATCATTTCAAGACGGCCTCCATTTCTCTCTTTTCAAATCTCACAAACCTTTTTATTTCTTCTCTTTGATTTCTTTGCATCTCAAAGTCCTAAGCCCCAAATTTAAAAATTTGGGTTCCCGGGGAAAAGGGCCCGACCTTTTTGTTTATCCTTTAATCCCTCATCTGTGGGTAATCCCTTGTAGGCTCATGCCCACACCCGGGGTATTAAATTTTACTACTCGTAGTAGTTCCCTCGTTGCTTCTTGGGGCCCCTGCTTGTTTTAAAGCCCTCCAGGTCTAACCCGACAGTCTATAAACCCTCACCTTGGCCCAAAAGGGTTTTATACTGCTCTTTTCTATCCTTTTAGGTTACCCCGACTTAACCTTACAGTAAGACCTAACACAACTCTACTTTCCCAAAGTATTATTAACCTCCACCTATACCTTAAAACTTTTCTCGAAAAGCGACCGAATCAAATGCCAAATGACCCAACTGGGTTTTTTCACACTTTTCAAAACAAAAAAGATAATGACTCAAAAAAAAGCTAGGTCTTTACCTATGCTTATATGGCCTACTATTAAAAAACACAAAATTTAACATTCGGAAATTTTTATACTAGCCCACGTAGGCTTTGGGTTATACTGTCTCTCATTTTTAAAGGCTCCGTAAAGTGGTTTAATTTTGGATATGCTTTAAGCTAAATCATACTTTACATCAATTTATCCCTTTTTTCGACTTCTGACATCGGAGGGGGAATAGACTCTGGACTATGGGGTAACTGTCTTCAAACTCCCTTTGGGGAACCCGGGTTTAGACTCCGGCTCAAGTATGTTTTTCTGGTCGGGTGTTCGAAAGTCTATATTTAGGCGACTTCGTTTTAAATTTTCAAATTGGTTCCCTACACCCCTCTAGTCCCCTTTCATGCTATGTAAGTTGACTGTACTGTATAGTTTTCGTTCTGCTGGGGCACCACGTAAAGCCTACGGCCGCGTTGTACACGAAGAAAATTTTTTCGAATTCCCTCAAAAAAATTCGGGGCCCAAAATGAAAATTTGAATGCTTTAGTTTTGATCTAATTGGTTTGAAGTTAGCGGGTATAAAATTTGAGTTGCTGTTAAACTTCCACCCTTTACAAAGGAATTTTCCTCACCGACAAAAATTCAAAAGTTTTTTTTCCCCGGGCCCCCATGTAACGAAAAAGGGAACTTCTGTTGATGGGGATTGGGGATTCCCTCCCCCGGTCTAAGACATCAAAGGGCCCTTTTGGGGAATCATTCGAATCAAAAATAAATGAAACCCCGGAAAAAATCGACAAAACAGTCAATTTTTTTTTTGTTTTTTTCCGGGGGGATTTTTATTCTCTGAAGCCTCTTAGTATCCTCTTTTAAACCATTTACCATTCTCTAATCTCTTTGATCACGAGAAATCCCGTAAGCCCCCGCTGCCTCCCGCGAGGGTTTAGAAAACGATCTCCCCCCAAAACTTTATTTTTAATTCCCAAAACATTCTCCCCCAAAACACCCCGCGTATACTTATAGATTTAAGTCCCCAAGCGCCCTCATCCAACATGGATTGTGACGTCGTAAAAGTGCCCCCTGTTTTCCAACTTTATAATGTGCCCACTGTTACAACTAGTATAACACACCCAAACGTGCTATACGACCCAACACATGAAAGGATAAACAAAAACCGTGATGATAGTGCTGAATCCCCCTGGCATGTTACCACCAAACCTCCCAAACAGTGTAGAAAAATTTTTTCATCATATGTAATGTGTTTTAGAGCAATTTTCCATGTGTTTTGTATAGGAACTACAATAATCAACTGTTTTCCCTGATGTCCAGTGGGTTTAAACACACGCTTCTGGAAAATCAGCAAATATTTCGAACCTGTAAATTTTTTTAAGGGAAAGGTTGGGGGGGGGGGGGGAGGGGGGGGTTTTTTTTTATTTCAAATTTTTTGGAAATGTAGCAGAGGTACAAAGTGATCAAAAACACTGCAATCAGCCTTTTTAAAGGAAACCCCCAATTTTTTTTCGGAATGGGGAAAAAACTTTTCAGGGGGTGCAGGAAGGGTTTACTGAGGGGCATCTGCTTGGAAAAAAGTTTTTTTTTCGTGGCCCAAATCACGTTACCTGAAAGTGAACACGCACCCACACAGAAAAAGGGGGGCCCTGTCTGCAACAATTTCAGTACATCCTTGCTAGAAGCCTAAGCAGGTACGCTTAGTCAGCTTCTCCCACTAATGCGAAAAGCCCCAAAAATTTTTTTCGGATCTTTCAATTTGTCTTACTTTTCTTTTTACTTTTACTCATGGTGAGGGAAACAGGCATTTAGTTGGAACCCCTTCAAACTTTTCCCAAAGAGAAATACATTTTAAAATGTTTCAGGGTAGACAAGGGAGCATAAAGGGGGTTTTTTTGTTTTTTGAACTTAAATGTACAGGTGAACCAGTTGTTTAAAAAAAGGTGGCGGGGGCCTCCCCCCACCCCAAAATCCCAAATCTACCCAATTTTTAAAACTTCCCAAAACATAAAAAATGTTATTTTGAAAAGTAATATCCATTTCATTGACCCAGGTAATTGTACCATCTTTAAATGCTGTAAAATTGAGACTAGAGTAATCACAAAATACAACAGCTTTTTTCTTTTTGATCAAGTCTCAGGTTTCTGCCAGAAAGGGCCCGCAAAATACATGTGTCTGCATCTCCCCCTTTCATACATAAGCAGTGTCTGATTGTAGTTTTAATTTTTGTGGGCTGTATCTCGTTTTTGTTTTTTGAAACTTACAGGATATATTCCCTATTTTATCCCCAAAAAAAATTTAAACTCCCAAACCCGAAAACAAATTAAATTAAATGTTTATTCTTTCTCAAAACGTTTATGGAACATTTTTTTACACTCGCATTTAAACACTACCTAGAGTCTGTTTTTGATATTTGGGTGTTTCGGCTTTTAAAACCCAATTTAAAAACCCCCATGTGGGGTATTTTTTTTTCACATCGTGAAATATGGGAAAATTTGGTTGGGGGTATAATACACTTTTTTTAAAGCTAAAACATGTGGGGAAAAGTTTAACACGTGGGCCCTTAAAAGGGGGTTTTCTTTCAACAAATTGGGACATCATCGGCACCCCTTTTCCCCCCCCTTCACCCGGGCCCCCGGCTTGTCTTTTTTTTGGGGTCAAATCGTCGCATACTTAGACAAAAAACTCCTTTTTAGGACTGGATTTCAAACAAACTTCAATTGTTTTATTATTTCTAAAAAAAAATTTCTTTTTTGTCGGTAGTGTAAACAGTATTTTAAACATAGGACAAAGATGATTTTTCATTGTAATGACAACTTTTTTTTGGTGGGGTTGTCTAAAAGTAAAGGGGAAAAAATTCATGGGGTGTTTTTTGCTTTTATGATATTTTGAAAAATGGGCCAATGGTTTTTGGGGATTTTTTCAGGGTTTACCCTACTTGGGGGCTATAGAGAGATAATAAAGACAATTTATCAATGCCAACCCTTTTATAAAGGATTTTTTGGGGGAATTTTGGGGGTATTTTGGCCTTTTTTTACCCCTATAAGTTTACATAGGGGAAATTTTGGGAAAAAATTTTAAAGGGTGTGAGTGGGCCCCTTTTCAGATGACTGATGCAGGTTCTTTATCTTCATTCAAAAAGAATGTACAAAATAAATGGTAAATTTATAAATGAATATTTTTTGGTGGGGACAAAAACCCCCAAAATTTTTTCACAAATTTGGGGTAAATTTTTAGATTTGTCCGTCCATCTGGAAAAATTTAAACTTAATAGAATTTTTTTTAACTGAAAGAAAAGATTTCCAGAGCTAAGGTTATGATTTTCCCCTTAACCTTGATCATGTGCAGTACCACAAAAAAAATAAAAAAGCAAATAAAAGCAATTTATAGCAAATTGGGGGAGCACAAAGATGGTTTTCCCTTTTGGGAAAATGTCCCCCGTCCCCCCAAAGGTTACGTTTGGTTTAAATATCATATTTAACAGGCCTGTAGGGCCCCAAATTACCAGAGAAATTTTATAAAACTGCATCGGGTTTTCAGATGGCCATATTTGTCACTGGTTTGTGGCTTTCCTCCATCCCTTTTTTCTTACAACAAGGGTTTTGAAGCCCTTTAAGGGGATTCCGTTTCCCGATTTTCCAACGTAAACCCGGGCCCTTTTTCGGTAGTATAAGGTAGGCACATGGGGGCCAAAAAATTTTTTTTAGAAAAGTTTTATGCCATTTTACCCCCAAAAGGGCCCAAAATTGGTCCCCAAAAAAAAGTTGGTTTTTTTTAAACTTTTTTTTTCTCAAAATTTGGTTTAAAATTTAACGGGGGGAAAAAAGGTTCCCCCTTTTCCCGTACCCAAATTTGGGGCTCCCTTACTAAAAAAAAATTTTTTAACAATGGAAAAAAAAAAAGTGTTTTTTTTTTTAGTGTTTAAAAACCCGGGGGTTTTTTTTTTTCAAATTTTTTCCTTAAAATTTTAGCAAAATTTTCCATTTTTCCCCCCCTTAAGTAACAGGAAAAAAATTTCCATTAAAAGGGGAAAAAGTTGGGAAAAAAACCTTCCGCTTAAAAAAAAAGGCCCCTAAAAAAAAAAAAAAATTTTCGAGGGCCCCAAAAAAAACAACCGGGGCCCTTTTTATATTTATTGGGGAAACCCCCTCTTAATTAGGGTTTTTTTAAACCTTTAAAGGACCCCTTTGGGGTTTTTTGGTTTTTTTAGGAAATCCTTTTTTTCATGAAAAATTTTTTTCCCCCTTTGGGGACCCCTCCCAAAAGGGTTTTTTTAAGGAAAAAAAAACCCCAAAAAGGGGAAAAATTTTTTTTTAATTTAAAAACAAATTTATTGGGTTTTTAAACCCTTTTTTTTGCATACCTGCGAAAATTTTTAAAAGGGAACCTAAAAAGGCATTTTTTGTAGTTTTTGGGT
Organism: Holothuria leucospilota; assembly: GCA_029531755.1. Taxonomy (NCBI): domain Eukaryota; kingdom Metazoa; phylum Echinodermata; class Holothuroidea; order Aspidochirotida; family Holothuriidae; genus Holothuria; species Holothuria leucospilota. The sequence goes on along the minus strand of CM055961.1, from coordinate 20,706,090 downwards.
CTTTTTTTCAGGGGTTTCTCCCTTTTGTTTTTTTTTTTTTTTTTTGGGGGGGGAATTTCCTTTTAAATTTTAAAGCAAAACCCGGCATTTTGAAAAGGGGTTTTTGCCCCCAAAAAAATTTTCCCCAGCCATCATTTTCCATTGAATAAAGTCAAATAAAGTAAAAGGTTTACCCCAAGAAAAAAATAAGGGGGGGCGAAAATTTTTTGGGGGTTAAACCTTTTTTTTTTGTGTAAAAAAAAAACCTTTGGGGAAAAATAGTATTTAAAAATTTTAAAAGGAAGCAGTTGGGCCCCCAAATGGGTTTTTTTAAAAGGGTATTTTAAAAAAAACGTGTGTGGGGGGAAATACTGGATGGGCTGACTTTTACTTGGGTTTTTTTAAAAAAATAAAAGGTAAATTGGAAATTTTTAAAGGAGGGCAGCCTTTTAGCGGGTTTTAACCCCCCCGAGGCGGGGGAAAAGGGAAATTACAGTAGGGGATTTCACCATTTTAGTGGGCCCAAAGGGTTCCCCCCCCCCCCCATTAAAGTGGGGGGGGGGGTGGGGGGGGGGGGGGGTGGGGGGGGGGGGGGGTGGGGGGGGGGGGGGGTGGGGGGGGGGGGGGGTGGGGGGGGGGGGGGGTGGGGGGGGGATTGTTGCATTGCAGGGATGAAACAGGCAAAAGGCACATGCCGTGTAAAAGTAAGCTTTGCCTGTCATATTTTGCAGCATACATAGGAAAGGTGGTAAGAGTCTAGTTACAAACATTGCTATGTGAAGATGCTGGCAGGAAGTTTAATGAAGAAGCTGGAAAACAGCCGGTAAACTTGGTTGGATTTGGGGCCAAAATAGACTACATAATATATTTTTCTATTGTTGCGTAACTAGCTTTCCTAGTTGTAACGTATACTACATGTTTTGTTGTCAGGAATTCTTTGCTTGCACTTCAATCATTGCTTTGGCACTATGAATCAGTGGGAGGGAGAAACTTGCTTTAACAGTAGAACCAAATCACTAATTAAAACTGAATCGTTTGGAAAACTGTTGAAGTAAGCTGTTTTTGTACACCACATGTCCAGTTTGGTGTAAAGGATGCTGAGAATCTAGTCACATAAAATTTGCAAGAGTTTAGGTATGATTAGCTGGAACCACCGATGTTTTGCACAAATAAACCTAATATAGAGAGAGCATATTTGTTCCATTGTTAGAAGCTGTTTTTCTACCACATTCTCCAGCATTGATGTACAAGGTGTTTAGAGTCTAGTCATTTAAAAAGAGTGTTGTATATAAATGATTTGCATGAGGTTAGGTGATGCTCTGCCTAAAAAATTCCTAGTAAACCATTGGGGGTGGGGGTGTTGGGGGCATGAAGTCTGTATACGAGGCATATTTTGTTTTCGAGTTGTTGGTACGTTATTTCTGTCCGTTTCTGTCTTTCACGATTTCTGATCACTTTTAACAAACATTTATAATCTTGTAGATACTAGTTGGAACAAAATAAAATACATTAACTTGTAGAAATGATACATGATTTTTCATTCTCGTTTTGTAGACAGGGTTTGGAGGGTTCTGTTACACCAATATGTGGGTGTTTCCCAGCAGCTTTCCTCACTTCCTTGGTTGCAGACTTCTGCCTGCCCACCTAATATTGGAGGAAAACATAAGCTTATCCTAAGATACTTATTTGGTCTCCTGTGCCCGGCACCCCCGTCCTGTGCCCCTCTTTTTGCAGGAAACCAGCGTTCCCCTTTTAGCACCTAGCCTTTTACTGGGAAACCTCTTGTCCCCTTATAGAGAAACTTAGAAAACGTTTTCCCTTGATACAAGGACATTTTCCCTCCTTAAACCTAGATTTTTCCGTAAACACAAGAGTTTCTCCCCTTACTGAGGAAACATCATGGTTACACCAGGATTTGGTGGTAGCCTGGTTGCACCCACTTTTTAGAGAAACATGACCTCAAATTTTTTACAGTGAATGGGGTAAATGCCCTTCATAATTTTGGCAGATATGAGAAGGTAATAAACTCCCAGCTTCAATCCTGCTTTTAGTCACTAGCACATTTACATTCTGGCGCCGTTAAAGATGGAATGGCTTCTTCTGGGTGTCTGAAATTGTTTCTCTTGAAAAAATCACCGGCATTTCTTAGAAGGATATTCGTCAGAGAAGGTTCCAGTTTCGCTTTTGTTTTCCATTTCAGAAAGAGATCTACCAGACCGTCTCATATCCTCCCCCCCTCCCCTGTCATAACTGAATGAACGTACTCGAGCTTATTCGCTTTTTTCCTTATTTGCCTTTCGGGCGTGGGGTCGCCCTATCTTCGGGCGTGAATTTGCCTTTCGGGCGTGAAGTTAACGCCCTTCGGCGTTGGGGGTGAGGGGTCCCTTCTGGGGCGTGTCTCTTGCCTTCGGGCGTGGTCTTTGCCATCCGGCATTTTCTTCTTCTTCTTCTTCTTGCTCAGCTGGTTACTGGCAGGGGCTCTAAAAAAGGTAGGAGACATAATGAGTCCAATGAGTGTGTGCGGGTAGGGATATGACTTACAATCAAAAGATGTAATTATGCTTGAACGAGATTTATACGTACTTTGCATTGACAGGTCCCTTCAGGTTAAACATATTCCACTCCTTTATAGTTTCGTTGGGGAAAAGGAGTATCTTGTAAGCATTAATACGACAACACAGGTTGTTGGAAGTTTTTGCGTGTTCATCTTTTCTCCGAAAAGCCCTGCAGATGTCACTGGATTTTAGGAAGTTTTTCTTTAGGTATGTCAATAAGGTTCTGATTAATTTTAGATACAATAGGGTTAATCTGTAGGCAGACCCTCCTGTTCTGCAAGGACGTCCAGTGGAGATCATGGATGAGTCTTGGTGTCCCGTTCCTTCCGTTTTACTATAGTTATTTGTGACGAACCTTGCATCATTACGTGTGCAACCACACCCTTTCCCAACGGCTACAAACAAATTGCTTTTGAAAGGTGAGGGTCCCCTAAGACAGGGTGTAGCAGAACTCTAAATGGGCCTGACTAAGGCTGACTAAGCTGGTATAGGGTCAGTGGCTTTGAAGCTGCTCGGTTGCCCATGTTGGAAAGGTTCCTCTTTATGAGAGCAACAGGACACCTACATAGCTTGTTTGTATTTGCAGTCATGAGCAACCTGTGGAATGTCCCCATTTCAAATTATCTTGGAGATGATACCAGTGTAGGGAGTAAGAATGAATAAATAAATGAAAAAACAAAAAAAACAGAATACAAAATAAGAGCATAAACAAAAAATGAAGATGCGTAGCAATGGAAAGAATGAACAGGAAAAGATTAAGTAGGGAGTAATAAAAAAAAGAACTGAGCAGTTTTCTGTTTGCAAGTACTGACGCGCCCAGTTTGTTCTGTGAATTAAACATGGGTAGGTGGATCTAACCTTGATGAGGATGTGCATAACATGAACACTTACTAGAGTTGAACCGCATTGTTTGCCGACTTATTTGTTTTGGCCAAGCATTTAAGGTATCAAGGGATCTTTCTGCATGGCTCCTCAGAATCCCTTTGTGGTTTGAGATAGTCTTATACAAGAGAACAATCATGCCGCAAATAGCCGAGTGTTGACCTTAAGGTTGTCAGGTAGGTCAGGGGTCGTTGAAGTATATACTAGAAACATCAAGGGTGGGCCCTCACAAACAGTAACCCCCTGGGGTACACCAGAGTCCACAGGGAGAAAAGAGAGAAGACTGGCCTTCAAGAACAACTTTTCTGTTTCTCTCCCACACAGAAAAGGCTTTAATATCCAACCAACAAGTTCTTTTGTTTATACCAGTAATAGTATATTTTGTTGATTAATCTAGAGTTGGGGTACCGTAAATCGAATGCCTTGGCTAAAATCAAGGATGAACAACCATCTACTTGTTTTACGTTTATCTAGGGCAACTGGCCAGGGTCGTCAACAGTTAGGACCTAGTTTGAGGTAATCACAAGATCTTCCGTTTTCCCCTAAAAACCATTGCTGATACGTCAGGACAAGATTTGTTGGTTTTGGCCAAATTGGGTGCATCACTTGACTGTGGACAAGTATGCTCTAGAATCTTATCAGACATATGCTGGTTACAGGATTACCGTACGGGTGTAATTTTTTGGGATCAACTTTCTCTCCCTTTCTTAAAAATTGGGGTAATGTTAGCCTTTTTTCCAGTCCTCTGGTAACTCTCGTCCGCTTCGGATGGGAACAGTTAAAGATCTCAGTCCAGGGACTGGAGCAATCATGATTGGCTAGCAGCTTCAGATACCGGAGAGGGAAGGCGCGTACTCGTGGGTGCCTGCTGCTTTTAAGCAGGGTTGAGATCGTGTTCAGTAGCTTAGTACAAAGTAACACCTTCATTAGTGACGTTTGAATGTTGTGTTTCCTTCGGGCGTTGTTGCTTCGGGGACATTTGTTGTTTGCCTATCGGGTGTGTGTTGCAGGCGCTTGTGGTGCCGATCAGATTTAGCCTTGGGCGTGTGTAGTTTTCCTGTTTTGAGTGAGAGGACTTTTTTTAAACGTACGTAGAAATCGGCACTGGGAAACTAAAGAACCCCCAAATCCAAACAAAACCCTGGTCGTATCTACAAACACAATGCCAAACAAACTATACACACCATTGCAACAGGGAAACAAAAGAATTTTTTTTACTACTGAGATTTCAGAAACTGCCACTGCAAGCCGACCCCAAAACAAACACGCCTAGCCCAACCACAAATCCACACCCAAAACAGTCCTCACTTCCTTCTCTCCAACACCCAATAGGAGCACTGATGGAAAACCGACTAGCCATAAACACACATCCCAGGCTACCCACCAAAATATATAAACGCCCGCAGGCTACGAGCACACTTCCTAAGGCGAAACAACTAGTGCTTATTTACGTGCAAAAAAAAAAAACAACGTAAAAAACGGACACGAGGGAGGGCCCAGACCGGCGTAAAAGGAATCACTAACACAATTTGCCAACAGACCTAAAAAACCCGAACACCAACAAGCACAAAACCGAACACCAACAACACAAACCACCGAACACCAACAACACAAACCACCAAAATCGCAGCCCAGAAACCAGACCGAATCCCTTCGACCAGCGGAGGACTACTCACTCCAGCTCCGTTTATGTAGCGACTGGCTGTCTCTGGAGTCCTGTTACCACCAACAGAAAACACCACCAAGCAAGCACTGAACATAGGTCGCCACCACTGAACGACCCAACAAGCACAATCTCATAAACAACACACGCCCACAGGCAACACACGCACAGGCAACCACAGCGCAGGGGACAATGGTGGGGGGGGGGGGGGTCCGACTTGTTACAATAAAATCAGTATTTACAGTTACTTACACTCATATACAACTATCTAACACGTAACGAAAACAAAAAACTTTCCCAAAGGATCGAACGAAGCCCGGCAGGGACGGGACGTCCACTCTCTTGCTTCTCTTCGGGGAACCAAACTTAACTGGGCAAGATACAAGGCGGCGCACCTTGCCAAGTGGTGGCCTCCGGAGGCAGTTGTGGCAAAGGGTAACCTCATTATCCCCACGCTCAAACAAGCTCCACAACCGGATGCAGTTTAAAGTCCTACCCAGGACAACCTGTTTGTAAATAGTCTTGTGTGGGGGGTGGGCTCGGGGTGTCGTATATGTTGGCCACAAATTTTGTTTTGCTAGCTTGGTGTAAGGTAACTTTGTATATGATTGTAAGTAGTTCATGGTTGTGTTCTTGCCGGTCCAGATTTGGTTCTTCCTGTTTGATAGTGTCCGTTTCTATGCACTTAAAAAGCCCCTCCTTTTTCTTATTAACTTTTCTACCCCTCCTTTTTTTTTCAGTCTCTTTCCAATCATGAACATGGGGCTGATGCGGTCTTGGGTGTCCAACTTTGGGGCAATACCAGTCTGCCCATTGTTGACGCTAGAGACCTTGTACTTTGGGGTAATGTTTTCCTTGGAGAGCCTACATAGATATTTCTTAGTCTTGTCGGTGGGCGAGAGCTTTTTTTAGTACATGGAAACAGGCACTGTGGAACAAAGAACCCAAACCGGACCGGAGCAAAACGAAACCGACAACCACCCACAGAATCGCCAACATGCTCTCACCATCCACCAGGCGCGGTTTTATGGGGGGCTTTGGGGGCTCAACCCCCCCCCCCCCCCAAAAAAAAAAAAAAAAATCCGAGGTTGTGTGTTATCTTCATGCTATATTTGCGTGTATTGAGAAAAACAAAATTGTCCAATACATACAATTTATTTGTGCACCTTCTTAGTGCCCGTGGATTTAGTTTTCTCAAATGTGGTCATGCAAGATAGGCTATGTGATCAGACGTTTTCTTGTATCCCACTTCCACGTACGTACAAAACGAGCCGTTGTTTTGACTGCACATGGTAGTACGAACAACCATGCTTCGACCTTAGTAAACTCTGTGATTACGCGACGTGTAGAGCAACAGTGCTGGGCAGCCTACGTAGCTTACCCAGCTGCAATTCTTACGTGTTCGTAGACGCCAGTCCCAGGGGACGTAAATACAGGTGTGTGTGGGGGGGGGCTGGAAAATCAAAAGTCGGTCGCGTTAGCAGCGCGGGCGCCAAAAAGTCGTCTCAAATCGAGTTGATTGCTATCAAATCGCATTCAGTATGCCTTTGTACAACAGAGTAGAACCAGACATGAACAACATTTTGGATACCTTACTCAAATTGAAATGTCCGGCAAGATGAAGTAAAAGTGAAAAGATTGCCGCTAATTTTCTACTGAGTTTCAGAATTTTTGATCGAATGCCCAGAAAATGTGCAAAAATTTTCGCGCGCCTGTATTGTTTAGTGTCCTATTTCATGCACAAAGTGAGCTGAACTGCAACGGAATTTCTGGCAACTTTTTGAGAAGTTCGGGCAAAAAATTTCTGGACCCCAAATCATCTGTAAATAGTCCCCATAAGCCTATGACTTATTACTGTCAGTGGCGTTACGCAGGGGGAGACCAGCCCCCTCCCCTGATGCCAAATTTTTTTTTACTTCCTAACAATACGTAATTTTTTTTTAACATCAAATTTCTGCTATCAACATGTAGCGGTATGTGGCACTCAAAATTCGCATGAAAGTACAATCTAATTTTTTCAAATTTGTCAAAGGGGAGGGACACCCCTTCCGCCCAGGCCGGCGATCACAACAATATCGTGCCATGCTCCCCCCCCTCCCCCCCCACCGTGAGAGAAATATGGGTACGCCATCTGATGTAGTTTTTTTCCCCCCCCCCCCACACCCCCCCCCCCCACACCCCCCCCCCTCCTTTAGGCCATCATTTTCCCCAAATGTCCGTAATTGATAATGACAGAAATTTTATTCTACTAAACCGTTTCAAGCCCCCCTAAGGCCCCCCACCCGCCCCTCCACCCCCAAAAAAAAAAAAAAAAATCTCGGTCTAGAACCAGCGACCTGATCCACAACGCAGCAAAGTGAACGCGAAACCTTTGCCAAACTTGGCCTCCGGGACAACCCTTGTGCAAGGTGCGCAACTGTATTTTTTGAGCCCAGTTTTCGTTCAGTGTTTTGTGTTTTTGTGTAAATAGTGTATATAGTGTTGACATACTGTAAGTATAGCAAGTTGACCTCCACCCCCGGACCCTGTCGTGGCAGGTGGACCCCGCCCACGGACCCCTCGTGTGGCCCCTTGGGGGCATTGGTTTTTTGTGATGATTGCTTGGTCTGGTGTTTTGGTTTTTTGGTTGTTGTTGGGCGGTGGTTTGGTCTGGTGTTGTCTTTCGTTGGCGGTATGTAGTAATATTGGTTTAGGTTGGCCGGGGGGAGGTTGGTTTGTGGGGCATTGGGTTGTAAGTGTGTGTGTGTGTGGTTCTATTGTTGTAATGAACATAATTTTCTGTTTGATTTGGTGGTGTGTGGATAGTTTTGCCTTTGTGTTCCAGTCCGATCCGGTTTGAGGTTTTGTTTTTTGTTTGTATGTGCCGTTTCGATGCACTTAAAAAGCACCGCTAACAAACAGAAACCACCACCACACCCACCATTAACGATCACAACAACGCAAGGCCAACTTCGGGCGTAGTGTTGCCTTCGGGCGTGGTGTTGCCTTCGGGCGTAGTGTTGCCTTTGGGTGTGTGGTGGATTTGAGTGTGTGGTCTTTGTGGGACTTTGTTTTGGGGTTGTTTGTGGTGGTTGGGCTGGAGTGTTGTTTTGGGGTTGGCTGCAGTGGCAGTACTAAATCTCAGTAGTAACAAAGACTTTTGTTCCTTGTTGCATGGTATGTGTAGTCTGTTTGACATTGTGTTCGTGATCCGTCAGGGTTTTTCTTTGGGTTTGGGATTATCCTTTAGTTTGTCAGTGCCTGTTTCTACGTACTTAAAGAGCTCTCACGCAAGGCCAAAACAACACACGCCCAAAGGCAACGACACGACCGAAGACAATCACAGCGCGGAGGAATACGGGGGGCCATCTGCCACTCTCAAATCACTATTTACAGTTTACTTACAGTATATGCAACTATTTACATCGAACAGAAACAAAACTCCCAAAGACATCGAACGAGCCCGGCGGGAGATCGGGAACGTCCACTCTCTTCTGAAACCAAACTGAACTGGGCAAATACAGTCGCACCTTGCCCGAGGGTGCCCCGGCGAGCACATGTTCTTTGCATAAGGAAGGAGAAGTCATTAATTCAGCATTTTCAACCGTAAGAATAGTTGAAGGTTTTGAAAACTTCAAAGGTGTCCAAATCTGGGAGTAAAATGTCTTTAATATGAGAAGCAGAAGTCTGAATGTCCGTGGATATGTAGTCCAACTTAGCGCAACCGGTCCTGAGGGAAATGACACCTCTCACTGTAAAGCCATTTCTAACAGCTGAACAGTGGGAACCCATTGTGTCCAAACAGGAAGTTTAAAGCGTCAAATATCATTATGAAAGTGTCTCTGTGTGCTACCAGTTTTACATTAGGAGGTCCACGCATAGGTGTACGAGCCGGGTCGGGGTTGGGGAGGGGAAAGGGCAGAAATCTGTACTGGGAAGACTTCTATACCTTAGGTAGCTTGTAGGAAAATTTTGCTCATGCAAGAAAGTTTTTCCTTTGGCAATATCGGCTCAGCCCCTGTATGTCCGTAAGTCAAATACCACGGGCTTCTAGGTGCAGGGGGTGGGCAAAGCTCCTTCTTTTGTAAGGCATTTAGTGTTTAGTATTACCATTTCATCATATCTGTAAGCATTGTCATGCAAATACTACAGTAAGTGCTAAAGGAGAAATGCATCGATATCATCACCTCTTTGTAAATGTACCGTTTCAAGTACAGCTGCCCATTTGCTCCTTATCTCTGACGAATAGTACAGAGAGTAGAAGGCACTCCACACTTTTACTTTTCTGTCCTCTGGCCAACCCCCCCCCCCCCCCCCGGAGAATTGCAATGAGATACCACAGTTGATCAAAGGCACTGATTGCAAGTTCCTTCAAATGTTCATTTTGAATAAGACGCTGGCTGAGTTTTAAGCTCCTTGCAAATGGAGTGTTGATGGAAAATAACTCGTTTGTAAATATGCTATTGATGCCACCTTTCAAATTTTGGAAAAACCCTCGTGTGGCATCATCCCTCAGCAACTTCAATGCTGGATAACCGTCTTAGCTGTTTGAAGAGAAAGAGTATTATGTACAAGCATGTACTACACACAATGAGCTTTCTTGCTTCGGAAGTTGGGGATGGTACAGTAAATGTATACTGAAAACCAACCTACAGCCGGTCATAATCAAGTATCCCACTACACACTGAAGGAATGACATTGGTGGTTGCTTGAACTTTTCATTTGTAGGGTATTTTTCTGAGTGGTGCGCCATGCATAGCTAGCAGATGGTCAAGGGGATAAGAGCAGCCCTCCGATGATTTTTTTTTTTTTTATTTCTTCCTTCCCAGGAAATAGTGTATACAGGATTTTAATGTATAATTTATAGACTTGTCATTCTCAATTTACATTTCAAGTGATGATCTTATCCCAGTTGCTTGCCTGTCAAAACAAATCATGAACTTTTCTACTGAAACATCCTGTTCACTGCAACCTTTTAGGGTCAGTCAAAAACTTTGCTGCATTACTTCTATAACGGATGCCACAGTGTAAGGCTGCTATTACAATTTCTCTAAAGCTAGTCGGGAATGGGAGAAATATCTCCTTAAAAAATTTAACTGACAAAGAAAGCATAACTGTGCATGGCATGCACTAACAACACTTATTGTTGTCTTTGCTTTTTTGGGCTGTTTTTGCTGCATCTCTTCTTTACGCTGCTCATCTGAAAAGCAATCACTGAAATATATGAAAAACTTGTTGTAAAATCTAACAACACTTTGAGGTAGCCTATGAGGTTATGCTACATGTAGGTCTAGTAAATCTCTAATCATCTTTGAAATTTTGAAATACAGAATTCCAGAAAGCTTCCACCTTGTCACATTTAACAAGGAAGTCTCAGGAGTCACAGACTGAGCGGTGGTGTTGAGATAGCTAAAATAATTGGGTGGGTCCCAAGTGAAGAATTTTGTGCAACTACAGCGATATCTACTTCTCATCAGCACCCCCCCCCCCCCCCCCGCGGGTTCGTGGATGTAGAACTGGCCCGCTGCTTTCTCAGCATGTCGTAAGAGGCGACTAACAGGGACAACGCGTTTGCCGAGTTGTGACCCGTGACGGTGGAGGAGAGGGTCCTGGTGGTCCAGTGAAGGCTATGACTGTGGTCTGATCCTAGCAATACACCACTTTTGCCTCACATTCACCTAGTCGAGGAGTTGGATAGGCCTGGTTCAACGAATCGGCTGGTGGCTTCTTGCCCTGAGATTCCACTTACCTGCGTTATAACCATTTGCGTAAATAACTTATCACTAACCTTACATGTTCTCATCACCAAGCGGACCTTGCCCGTGTTAGTTAGTTAGATGGGGTTTAACGACACACCAACACGAATGTGTTATATAGTGTCAGCTAGATTAAAAAAAAGGAATGGTGAGGTGAAATCACCTAAAAGGAAAAAGGATTGGGCAAAATACTAAGGTACCTAAACAAAAGCCAATGTGGGAGTCATGTCAAAATTTCATGTAAAGGTTACTTTCTTTGAGAAAGTCGAGAATGAGCGAAAGATCTGTGTGCTCAAACAACGTCTTCAGGTTTGGCACAGTGTAGTACTTCTGACGGATATGGGAGTATTCATAGCAGTCAATGAGAATGTGACTGACGGTGACATCACAGTCACAGGGGATACAATATGGTTTCTCATCCCCGTGGAGCAAATAAGCGTGGGTTAGGTAAGTGTGACCTATGTGAGCCCTAATCAGTACCAAATCATCTCTCCGTTTTCTGGGGGCTGCATTACCCACAGTCCCGACCGTTGGTTTCACTTGGTACAATTTGTTCTCTGGAAAAGAATCCCACAGTGCCTGCCATTTTGATTTTATAATAGGCGTTGATGTTAGGACGGTAATCAGTGTGGGGTACGTGGAGGTTGATAATGTCCATCTGTAGGGCTTCCTTAGCTAGCGTGTCTACCTTTTCATTTCCGTGTATGCCCACGTGACTCGGAACCCACGCGAGCACAACCTGACTTCTGCAGTCTCACCAAATTAGAGTAACTTTCCCGGAGAGCTATTACACAAGGGTGTTTTTGCTCATGGCCATGAAGAGCTAAAAGGCTGGATAGCGGAGTCTGGTGGAACACAATGAACTGGTGGTCGTGCGAGGTTTCGATCAGCTGGAATGCCATCTTAAGTGCCTGGAGTTCGGCGGTAAATATTGATGCATCATCCGGCAATCTGACCTGCAAGAATGCTTCTCGGCCTGTTGCAGCAGCTGCCACCCTGTTCGTGGCTTTGGAACCATCGGTATAGATTGCGTGATAACCATAGTACTTATTTTTCAGTTCATTAAAGCTGGCACGGTACACCAGTTCATTGGTTGAGTTCTTTGGATGCTGTCTCAAACTGAGGTCAACAACCGGTTTGACTAACCTCCAGGGGGGAGTGATTGAGAAGGTAAGCTGTGCTATGGAGTCGGGGCTAGTACACACCTGTGGTAAGGCTCCACCAATGCGAAGAGCAAATGGAGGGATAGCTGATGGTTTCCTCGTGTATATGTCACTAAACTTATGGTTGAAGGCCGTCTCAAAGGTCGGGTTTTGTCTATGACTCCTCAGTTTTAGGGCAAACTGGAGGGACAACTTTTTCCATCTTAAATGGAGGGGTGGCTCGTTCGCTTCGATGTAAAGACTCTGCATTGGGGAAGTACGGAAAGCTCGTGTGTACCAGAGAAATGGTTTTCTCGGAAGGCGGCTGCTCAATCAGAATTATTGATTCATTAATGGCTTTTGAGTATATCACTAGTGTATCCCTGGCATCGGTTTGTGTGTGTGTGTGTGTGTTTTTTTTTTTTTTTCCTTTGATGCCCAACCTTTGATGTTTTGCTCCATGGTAGGTGGGAAGCACCGGTGATGAATTTTACCTTTTTGCTATGGATTCCTCAAACTCAGGAAAACCTAACAAACGTTTCAGGGGCGACTCTGGGTCGAGGTCCGAACCAGAAGCCACTCCGCACTGGCCTAGGTTTCTTGTCGTCTCCAGTAGTGGTGACAAGACCCTCTCAAACAAGGCATTGAGGGTGTTGTGGGCACCCCTAAATGTATTAAGAGGCTCCTCTCTGGGGATATACTTGTTGAGGTCAGCCGCAACACCCAAGTAGACAACCTTCTAAACACCAAATTATTTGTTGACGAGACAGTTTTGGTGACCCCTTACAGGTAACTTAATAACTCGAAAGGTGTTATTAGATGCCTGGACATCAAGAACTGTTCTGATGAAGAGATTCTTGATAGCCTGGTATCTCAACATGTAAGCCACCACCGTTTTCAGTAATAGGGGAGGGTGTAAGGAAGCCCACCGGCACCTTTATCCTAAACTTCAAAACCCCCGAAAATACTGAAGATTGGCTACCTGCAGGTTAGGGTTGAGATTTACATCCCCAACCCTGTCCGCTGCTTCAATTGCCAACGGTACAACCACTTTAAGTTGAACTGCAGCAGGCCAGCAACCTGCGAAAAATTTGACCAGGAGGGGCATTCTTGTGATACCTGTGAGGGGCCGCCTCGTTGCGTTAATTGCCAGGACAGTCATCCCGCCAACTACAAAACATGTCTCAATTGGGTAGAGGAGAAGCAGATACAAAAGATCAAAGCGTCCAATTATATTACATGTAAAGAAGCTAGTACGCGCAGCTCAACAGCTATACTGGAGCTGTGAAGACTGCAAAAAATCCCTGCTGCCACCCAAACAGATGTGACCTGGATCAAGGACAGCAGCTTCCCAAAACCAACCGCCTACACGTTTCCAAAACCAGCAATGCAGCCCACGTCAACTAAAACGATGCAGACGATGACAGCACCGGCAAATAGAACACGCCACCCCAAACCCACACAACAGAAACCTGAACCACCATCAAAACCAACGGACTTAAAACAGACAAAAGCCAGAAACGACGGTAAAAGACATACCTAGGCCAAAACAGAGCAAAGGGTCAAAAGACCCTATCCAACGTTACATTACGTTTGGAGTATTAGAGGAGGGAGAAGAGCTAATGGAGCTCAGTGGCCTGCGCCAGGTGGCCCCGACACCTCTACTAAGAAGTTGCGGATTTCCAAAGGATGACCCTAGGGAAAGCTGCACGTATAATCCAATGGAATTGTAGAGACGTTAGATCCAGTTACAAGGAGATCAAATGCTTCATGGCGGATTGGTCCCCTTTTTTTTGTAATTTGCCTTCAGGAGACTTTCCTCCGGGACTAAGACAACATCACATTTAAAGCGTATGACATGTATAACAAAACTTCTATATCGCTCATTGACAATAGTGCAATTGGGGGATCAACGATATTGGTCAAACAAACAGTGCCACACACTCCACCATCCATCTCAACACCAACTTGCAAGCTGTCGCTATTCAAGTTACACTTCACCGTACCGTTACTGTGCGGTCGGTGTACATCCCACCCTGATATAATCCGCAACGAAATGATTTGGACGTGCTGGTCAACCAGCTGCCTGTCCCTTTCCTACTTCTGGGGGGGGGGGGGGGTTTCAATGCACACAGTGACGTAAGGGGCTTGTACTAACACTTACCAAGTTGGTCGAATGATTGAATCTGTCGTTGCCTCATCGGATCTATGCCTTTTGAATGTCGGGTCCTTCATCGGATCTATGCCTTTTGAATGACGGGTCCTTTACCTACATTCACCCGGCCTCTGGATCTCGTTCGGCAATTGATAGATCTTCAGTCGAGGGTCAACGATGCCCAATGTGGAAGTGACCATTATCCCATTTGAATCGATATTAACTACCCAATGCCCGAAGAAAGAGTTCCTTTCCTGGCAACTTCAAAAGTCTAACTGGTCTGAATTTAGTTTCTGCCGCGACGCTATTGTCAGGGACGCTTTTGACAGTGTGTAAGACCTGATCTCCCGTTTCACAGAACTATTGGTGAGCATTGGTACCAAAACTATTCCAAAGTCTTTTGCAAATCCACGTAGTAAACACAAGCCCTGGTTCAAGACGGAATGTGATGAAGCGATCCAAAAAAGTCCTTATTTAAGAAATACCCTACTTGTGATAATCTGAGAAAGTATCGTAACGCCCGCGCCAAAGAACGGCGCATCATGAAAACCAGCAGGCGGGAGTCATGGAAACCGTACATCTCTAAATTAGACTCTCTACCCCAGTCAAAAAAAACATGGGACATGGTTATAAAAATCAGCGCAAGCAGCTCAGTTCCACCCTACAACATATGACCAAACCAGACAAATGCACAGAAGTTGCAGATATTGCGAATTTGCTTGCAGATGAGTTTGAATCTAACTCTCCAAGCAACCATTATTCGCAAGCATTCCAAACATTCCAATATATTACTGCTGAAAATCAAAGTGAACCAGTGGCGTAGGAACCGGGGGGGTCTAGGCCCCAATGATTTGTGGGGGGGGGGGGGCCAAATCAGGCGCGGATCCAGGATTTTGAAAATGGGGGGGGCGCACACACTGTCGGCCGGAGACCGACGAGCGAGCACCGAAGGCGCGAAGCCACGGTAAGGAGTTTGGGGGTTATCCCCCCAAGAAAATTTGAATTCTAGATGCGATTTCCCAGCGTCTGGGAAGCATATTTTCCATATCTACTTGCTCATTTTTTTCAAAAAAACCGTTGGTCATCGACAAAAGGGGGGTGCGCCCCCACCTGGATCCGCGCCTGCAAATGTCATTTTGCCCCCCCCCCCCCATATTGCGACAGTTTAGTTTTACCCGCTTTTGCTTGCAAGAGGACAATTTCTCTAATAAGAGTGCAAAATTTTCGGCGGCTACTCTGCTTTCTTCAATAGTTTGATTCTACATCGCTAGATAGCGCAAGTCCTTTCCACCTTACCAAGTAACATGTAGGAAAAGTACACAGTTTACGTAGAGGACGCAAATTTCATCCCATATCGCAAAGCCTAGTAACTGTTCTCTTGTGTGTGTCAAACGGTACTGTCAGTTGGTGTGGCACTCACGGAGCAATATTTGGCTATTTCATCGCACAGGTAAGGTAGTTTCGATACATCGCATATGATCTCCTATACGGTCTAGAACTTTTTTTTTTTTGTGCTTAATGTTAACATATGTTTTTTTTTTTTTTTCTGAAAACCTACCAAAAATTTTCGCGCTTCGCGCGCTTTGCAATTTTAACAGCTCTGCTCGTGAGACATACCTCAGGAAACTTCTCCCTATCCATTACCAGGTTGTTAGATTTTGCTTGGGAGCTTTCCGTACATCCACAGTGCAGTCACTACACCGAAGCGAATGAAGCACCCTTTCATATAAGATGGAAGAAATTGTCACTCCAGTTTGCCCCCAAACAGAAGAGCCATAGACGCAACACGACCTTTCAGACGGCCTTCAACCATAGGTTTAGTGACATGTCTCGCAAGACCAACAGCTGTCCCCCCATTTGCTATTCGCATTGGGGGAACTCTTTCACAGGTGTGTACCAACCTCGATTTCCTGTCACAGTTTACCTTTCCCACCACTCCTCCCTGGAAGTTAGTCGAGCCAGTTGTTGACCATAGTTCAAGGATATATCTGAAGAACTCAAATGAACTGGTAGCCCGTGCCAGCTTGAATGTGCTGAGGCATAAGTACAGTCGCTATCGTGCCACTTATATCGGCGGCTCCAAGACCACGAACATGGTTGCAGCCGCGGCGACTGGCCGGGATACGGTCCGCAAATCAGACTATGTGATGATGCATCAATATTTACTACCGGGATCCTGGCACTTAAAGGGAAATATTGTTTAAAATGCACCAACATGACATACACGGAAAATAGATATAATCATTATTAAACCATTCCGTCTCACCAGTTAACTCCAGTAATAGCTTGATCTCCTCAAAATATTGCGGATTACAAGAGCTACAGAACTTGCATCATTTGAAGTTTTGAAAGTTTGGGCCAACAAACTGTTTGTGAGCAACATGTAACTGAACTTCTTTCTGTAAGAACCTTATTTTTTGAAAAAGAAGGCTACCATACTGCCTTATTTTGAATTATCTATCATTCTATATCTATAAATATTGCTTTCAAAGATATGGCAATTTTCAGAAAAACAAACGCAATATTTCCCTTTAAGATGGCATTCGATCTGCTCGAAATCTCGGACGGCCACCAGCTCTTTGTATTCACAATCTTTATCCAGCCTTTTAGCGCTTAAACGTCATGAGCAAACCACCCCTCAGTTTACAGCTCTTCGTGAAGCTTACTCAAATGTTTTGCGACTACACAATTCGGCTTGCGTGGGTCCCTGGCCACGTGGGCGTTCCTGGAGATGAAAAGGTCGACGCTCCTGCAAAAGAAGGCCTGCAGATGAACGTCGCCAACCTCTACCTGTCTCTTAGTGACTACCGCCCTAACATTTAATTGCTATGTAAAATGGAAATGGCAAGAACTGTTGGATTCCTTTCCCGAGAACAAATTATACCGGGTATAATCAACGGTAGGGACTTTGGGTAATGCAACCCCCAGTAAGCGGAGAGACGACATAGTTCTAACAAGAGCTCGCATCGGTTACATCGGTGTACTTGAGGCTGATCATAATTGCCTTGACAATGAACGTAGGCTAGGTTAGGCTGTCGTATGTTTCTATACTAAACGGTACCTACTGTTCTTGTGGAAGAGTTCGAACGTTCTTTACGAGCCTTGTCGGACAATTATTCCCTGGTTAAAAAAAAATAAACCTGGATGACCACATCGTGGCATCTTTTGCATCGTATTATGTTAACAAAATTTAGTCCACAAAGCTAGCTTTCCGTGACAGTTCGCACACAACCAGTGTTTCGTAATGTCGGTGGCGGTCTCTGAATCCGGCGAAGTTTAAAGCGCCAGGCCAACAAATTGCTTGTGGATACCACGTTGCTTCGCAATCAGCATCGATACATTGCACGATGTCATCTAAAGATGGCACGCCACAAATACAGAGTTCCACTGATGCTTCTATCTCTTCCTCTCTCTCCTTCAGTCATAAAGTTCACTTCTATTTCTTCAACATCTTTCTGCAAATCGCCCACTATGTTGCCAGTACAGTACAGTATAAATACCTCCTCGTACTAATCGCCTGTGCTATGGCGTGGGTAAATTTTCCTGTCAAACCGAGGGCTGGAACTGGGGGACATAGAGCAGCCCCCAGCAAACGGAGAGATGATATAGTCCTGGCTAGGGCTTACATTGGCCACACTTACCTTACCCATGCCTATTTACTTCACGGGGAGGAGAGACCATATTGTATACCCTGTGATTGTGCTGTCACCGTCAGTCACATCCTGGTTGACTGTCACGAATTCTCCCATATTCGTCAGAAGTATTACGCTGTGCCAGACCTGAAAACTTGGAGCGAACAGATTCTTCCCTTATTCTGGGCTTTCTCAAGGAGAGTAGACTGTACAGAAATTTTTGACATGACTCCGGCATTTGCTTGTTTTTTTTTTTTTTTTTAGTGAAACCTGAAAAGTTTTTCTAGTGGAATTTGACACTTTTGACCCCTTTTTATCTCAATACATAACATGTATTGAGATATTGTCACACTAGCTGGTCAGTAACTGTAGCTGAAATTGCCTAAAACATTGTCATTTTGTGGCATTTTATAATCCTATATCAATAGCAATTACTGTCGATATAGGGGAAACAAATGTGGTGTTTAGGATGTGAACATGTTGATTTTGTTGGGATGTTTTGGCTGATTTAGTGGGCAAATACCAGTAAAAACGTGTTTATTGTCTCATTTCCCATGATCCCTTGCGTGCAATTGGTCTTGGTATGAACTTGTGTTGGAGCAGCACGCATGGTTGTCTGCGATATACTGTGCACGTACATATCTGTACACCTATGCCCAAGGCCTGCATTACTGTTCGCGTTCCTTTGCTGCCAGTACAGTATCGCCATTGAGCTTTGTATTCTGAAAGACTGAGTATAGTCAGGGTTACTTTGCCTAGATAACCGTCGGTATTTGGTCTTTTCTCATACCTCAATAGGTAGGTAGACAGGCAATTTGTAAACAAGTTTCTCTGCGTCAGGGTGACTCTGACTTTATACGTTGTTTACCTTCTACAAGGCATTTGTTGTGATGTCATATTTAGCTTGATAAATAATATATATCAGCTTGCAAACTGAATGGAAAGCTAGCTGCACAGGTGACTGGCATCAGTCTGTAATCATTCTGTCTGAGAAGGATGACTTATAAATGCCTTGTTTGGGATTTTAGTTCAGGCCTAGTGGTCTTATTTTCCACGATGTGGCCGAAGAGATGTTGGATGCACTGCTCTAACAGGTAGCATAATGTGGCTAAGAGTGAGAGTTACAAAGGCTTGCAGTCTGCGTGAGAGAACTGTGTAGGCCAAGTTTCGTGTTTGCCTTCGTTGTTACTGTTAGTACAGTATATGGGCTAGGCCTATAATAATTATGCTTGCGGGAGCAGACCAAGTCGGCTGCGAACCAAATCAGCCTAAAGACAACTCGGCCCCACGCCAGCTCATTCTCCAGACAAATCGGCAACAAACCAACTCGGCCCCAGCATGGAAAATCTGTACTACTGTAGAATTTGTTTGCCTAGGCTACGTTGTTATTAAAGTAGCCTATATAGCTAGGCTAGGCCTACAGTATAGCTAGCCTATAGGCCTAGGCCTATATGAACTAGCCTGTGCCTAGGCTGTGTACGCGGGAGCAGGCCAAATCGGCCTAGCCTAGGCCTAAAGGCAACTTGGCCCCAAGCAATTTTTACCGAAAGACAACTCGGCTCAAAGCCAACTCCTCCCCAGCATGAAAAATCTGTAGTGTTGACGTGCCTCACTTCAACAAACAGGTAGGGCCTAGGCCTAGTCCAAATTCAAGGATGCTAAATACCTTGGCTAGGCCTAAATGGTCAAGAACCCTCAACTGTAGCCTAGGAAGCATAAAATGTTAACAGCCACCGCAAACTGAATATTACTGTCAGTAATGCATAGAGGATGAGTTTTTGCTGTAATTCATGCAGGTATTTACAAAATTCAACGATCTTATTTGTCAAATTTGACAGTACTGTTGGTGTGGTGTAAAGTTAAGGCTTCGGCATGTCATGTTTGGGGTTCATGGCTCTTTGAACGTCCCCCTCACCACACAGTTACAAAAAGGAGGCTAGGAATATTTCTCAAAACGTTGATTACTTGTAAGCCTAGGCCTAGTTCCTGCTGCAACCCAATAGTATGTGCAGTTTGTCAATACTACCCTTTCCCCCAAACTATTCTGGCCTAGGCGCCCTATTAATTGGCCTTGGTATCTCTTAAAATAAGGAAAGCTCAAGGCCAAATGGCCTTGCCCTCACCAAAACTTATTTTCAGCCCTGTTCTTACATTACCAGTGTTATTAGCCATATACTGTTACAAGAAAGTGATAAAAAAAATACTACTTGGCCCATTAACAAATACTGTTGGCTACTTGGGCAAATTTGAGTGTGACTTGGACCCAGTGATGACCCGGTGAGTTACGGTGAGACCCAATGATGAATGGATAATGATTTGTCAGTGATGATTGTAGGGCCTAGGTGTTTAGCATTGTAACGTTGCTAGTAATTTGGATCATTGAGGGTGTTGAGAACTATTTGGTCACTGCATGGTCATGTAGTTGTCATTTTGGTACTTGACACAATTCTGGACATAAAATCACTTCTTTGCCGAATTATTCCTAGAAAATGACATTTACTGATTGTATGGGAACCACCTTGAGTCCACATCCTTTATTCTCATCCTAACAAATGTGTGACTGTATTGAGATACAGCAGCATCGCTGCTCTAGTTTATTTTTTTGTACCCAACATTGCCCCTTTTTCTTTCTAGGTGACACTATGTAACACCTTCGTGTTGGTGTGTCGTTAAACCCCATCTAACTAACTAACTAACCTGAGCCTGCGAAATCATATGTAGGACGTAGAGAGGCTACTTTTTACGCACAGAATCACACATATTCCAGGGTTTGCTGCACAGCATGCCTAGCCGGAACAGCTGTGAGGTCCAAACCATTACGTAATCCAGAGCGTGCTTTTCGTGACCTCCAGCATTAATCACCTGCTGGGTTACGACAAAGGTTTTACGACCTTTCTGTTATCATAGCTGGGGCGGAAACAGAGCCTCTTCAATGAAAGTTTTATCGATGTGTTTCCTTCTCTAGCAGTACCCTGTTTAAACATTCAGGCGACGTTTTCGCCGTCGGCTTTTCTGGGCAGATGTTGCATCATTACAGTAAGACTTGATGCTTGCCTCGTAGCGGTGTCCACTCAAAGTGGCGATGTTCCTTGTCTCAAAGCCCTTCCCGCATAATTCTGCAATTACTGTAGCCCGAATGCAGTGGTTCGTTTACGTCTGTGATATCTGTCTTTCGAGATAGAGTCATCATATCTCCTAGGGTGTTTTTGCAAAGTGGAACATTGTCATACCACTGTGTCTATCCCGACGCGAGACCGCAAATTTTTCCGAGACCGGAAGGGTTTGAGACCACGGGGTGTCGAGACCGGGAAAACCGGTCTCGAATACTACATCCCTGATAAATAGGCGTAAAATGTGGCAAAGAGACAGTCACTGGTAAAATGTAGGCCTCCGCTTAAAACTTCGTACAACCCAGAATGTGTTGTAGCTGGTTGAGTTTTCATTTCTGTCGCTAGCTATTTGGTCAGTCTTTTGAGAGGATAAAGTCTGGAAACTGTCTCCAGGCTTTGGATCATCTAAGGATTCCAACTTAAAGTTTAGATCAAAGTTAATATATCTCGTACTGGATTTTGGTTAGTCAGTCTAGTAATCTATGCCTTGCTGAGCTCTGTAGTGTAGCAGTACTGTAAATATGTTACATATGTACTTAAACGAGTGTACTTCTTATAGTTCAGTGTCATAAAAAATGATTTTATTTCCCAGAATTATAGTTGATTCCCTAACAAGGGAATGCTACATATTACTATTGGCATAATACTAGTCTTGCGATGGTTACCATAGTAACCACTCCTTACTTACATTGTTACAAGGCAGACATGAATATTATTTATGCAAAGTTACCAAATGGCTGCACTGGCTATGATTACGTAGCTATTCTCCAAACTTTTTGCAGATCAGTCTCGCGTGCGATTTGTGACCGGTCTCGAACGGTTTTCAGCCAATCCGAATGGAATCAATAAAGGTGTTTATGAATGGGTTATAAGAAAACGACACGTTGCGATCAAATAAGAAAATTTTACCAAAACGTGTGGATTTAGCTCCTTTTGTAACTATCAAGAGTGGAGTCCAGCCTACATCCTTCTCTTATTGCAACAGTAAATGCCGCATTATCAACTTGATTGAACTAGGCAAAAACAAGTACCATCTAGGGTTGGGTCTATCTCGTCCACAGTTAATTAACCCTTCGAAGGTGCCCGTTTCCACTTTCCATACCAAGACTTTGGAGACTATGTACAAGTGCTCATGTACCCGTGTGTTATGTGCCATAAAATCTGGCAGGAAGTGGCCAAATGCTTCCTCTACAAGGTTGACCTAACGCTGTTGGAGCACCACTTTCATCAGCAAGTCGTCTTAAGACATTCCGTGCCTCTGCCTCGGAAGCAAAGTTGGGTTGTTGCGTTTGGGTTACCAAAAATACGGGGTTTTGAATGGCCAGGTCTTGTCTTTGTTAGCTGACCGATAACCTGACCATTAGAGGAGACAGCAAGGGGGAATGTTCTACCCGTCTTTCCTCTCATGACAATTCTCGTGAAGTGGCTGGCTTACTTCTCTTCTGCACTACAAGGGGAGGTAGCAATGTCTCCATTTACATCAGGACTTTTTGAGATGGCCTTCTGGTATACCTCCAGCAAGACTGCCAACCCTAGGTCCATTGAAAACTATTACTTAGCATAGGTTCACTTGCGTTAGGCTGTTCAGATTTTCTGTATTAGCCCCCTTCACAAAGGCACATTAAGCAAGTTGGATCTCATCACAAAGGTGTGTTTTTGCTTTCACGCAGGTTAAGGCAGGGTCATGGAGGATAGTTCAGCATTCCACATTGTTTTGTATATCTTTTGGAATTGTTCAGTAAGCTGCACCTTTTTTCGCATTAGTCATTGCAGCTCCACAAACTGCTATGTTGCTCATAGCATAGACGTTGTAACCACATTTTAAAACAAGCGATGGTGTCTTAAATGTCAGTCAGTCCTTATCAAACCCTGCAATATTTCTAACTGTCTGCACAACTACCTCGAAGGTGACTGTTATCATGAAGTCATGCATGAGAGACCCAATTTTGTGCCTTCAAGGAGCAGTCGTTCTGCAACACGCACCTATTGTCTTATGTAGTCTCCATTAGAGGCATCATAGATCACCATTCTCTTACGTTTGGTGACCACCTTCCCATGTTTCTGAAACAATTAGGTGCCTTGCGTCGAAATCAACGGATTATCACAATAGTGCAGACTTTATCCTGGTTCACATCACACAGTCACTGCCAAAAGTTGCTTAGGAACAGGTATTAGGAACCTTGCAGTGGTTTGAATTCGATGTCTTTTTTTTTTCATTTGAACCCTTTTAAAGCAACATACTCCCTTGTGACGCCATAGATCATGTCTCGGGAGCAGTCCGCTTTGACTCTTATTTTGTCTCTCCAAGCTACCCTTTCTATTACCCTCTTTATCGTAAAACGATTTGTTATGTATCTGCAAACTTAGATGCTTTTATCTAAGGCAGAAAGGTATCAAATGTTAGGATGAAATGAAGAAATATCTCTTTAAAAAATATACTGCTAATTCAGTAGTTTCTTGATTTTTTTTTTCTTTCTTTTTTTGCACTTTCAAGAATACTGTCCTCTTACATTTACAATGATGTTACAGAGAATAACAATTAAAATGTATAAGTCAACTACAACACTAAAACATACAATCATTTCCAGAGTTACCTCACAAAAGTATGTTTTCTATGTTTTGAAGCCTAGTTTACTGTATCAAAGTAACTACACTGTACCTTACCTTACTCCACCTTTTGTAATCGCCACTGACACCTCTTAACCGTATCTATCACGAACTAATATGTAATTACAAACCAAAAGGGTAGTAAATGATAGGATTTATACCAATAGGAAAACAACTAACACTGTAGAGGAAACCAGCGAAATGTGTTACCTTCATCCCTGCTACCTCCATGTGCTATGTACATCAGTCGAGTGCATTTATCAACTTAAAGGAGAAATACAGACGGAAAAAACCCATGCCAGAGGGGGGGGGGGGGGGGGGAGACTATCCCCTTATGTAGTACTCTTCCTAGTAGAAATAAACCAAATATGTTACCGATCGTATGTACACTTTCTCTCTGTGTATACGCTATACTTCTGCTTCACTCTCATCTGCGGGTCTCCTCTACAACCTGCAGCTATCCCCATGCTGAGGTAAAAGTACGTTACGCCTTCAAACGAAGTATGTCACACTTTTTAGAGAAAGGGTACTTCCTAAGTAACGATTTCTTTTATAATTCCACCCACCCTTTGAGTTCCTTGCCAAGATCTCATCACACTGCCTGCTGTGCCAAAAAAAAAAAAAAAAAAAACGGTGCATTTGTCAACCATAAACAGAGACGAAGTAGAATTTTACCAGGAAGGGAAACACATCCCTCTGAAAGTTGCCTTCTAAAATAACTTTCAATTTGTCCTTTCCAAGAATGTAGTCAAGTATAATACGAACCCTACATACACAATAATTTCATGTTAACCCTTTTGTTTCAAAATATTTTGTTTTAATTATCCCCTTAGACAATCTGCTAGTCGTCTCTGCACTGCACGTGCAGCTTTACTGTTGCCGGAGAAATTTATATCAAAATTTTCTGAACAGATGGGGACCAGAGTAAAATTCTTCTAAATTTGATTATTGATATGAAAGTTTACTGTCATCTGTATCATCTTGAAGCATACTTTAATGCCGTATATGCGAATTCATTCGTGGCATGTGCTCTCCAGGAGTGTTTATCAAAGAAAAAGGATAAGAAAGCCAAACATCATCTGTGAGAATCAACACAATTATGAAAAGGATAACAAATGTGCAAATCACATAGAATTATTTAACAACATCATTTCTTGTCCCAATATCTTTTTAGTTTTCACCGTTTCTTTACTTTGTACTATTTCTTAAGCATCATGGAGTTTAACACAATACCAACTACAACTTACCTATAACCAGCGAGTCCCCCTGTAGACCGGGGGTTGTAGAATATGCCCACGGTATTGAACCGTATTAGAACTTGAAAGACACAATATGGTAGTTATGAGTTGATGTGTCGTTAAAACTTTACCTACCTACTCATCCTACCTACCTATCTACTCATCCTACCTACCTACCTACTCATCCTACCTACCTACCTACTCATCCTACCTACCTACCCTACCTACCCCACCTACCCTACCTATAACCAGCAACCGGTCGAACTGCAGGCACTTAAGATGGCATTCGATCTGATCGAAATCTCGGACAGCCACCAGTTCATTGTATTCACAGGCTCACTATCTTGCGTTTTAGCACTTAAAGACCACGAGCAAAAACACCCTTGTGTAATAGCGTGCTTTTTACGTGCTAAACAAACTGGCACGGCCAGAACAGCGAAAGGATATAAGATATGGCCAAAAACCAAAAAACCGAACACCAACAACACCCTCACAAACTAAACAAAAATCACCAACACTGCTACTGAGCAGCCACAGACACCTAAACTGAAAGACACACAAAACCAGACTACCATCACTTAACAAGCAAAAAAACCGAAACACCAAGAACAGAAGACCAAACTACCATCATCCACAAGTAACTGCCCCGAAGGGCCACAACCCCAAAGGGCTACGAGGGGCCGGGGTCCACTTGCCGTATTTACAATACGTACAGTATATACAATTTACACCCAACCAAAATGCGAGCTTTATAAGTACGTAGAAACAGGCACTGAGAAACTAGAGAACCCCAAACCAAAACGAAAACCCTGTCGGATCACAAACACAATGCCAAACAAACTATACACACCATGCAACAGGGAACACGAGAGTCTTTGTTACTACTGAGGTTCAGAAACTGCAACTGCAGCCAACCACAAAACAGCACCCTAGCCCAACAACCACAAATCACCCCAAAACAAAGTCCCACCCGTCAACCAACCGGCCACAATGGCCACCGCGCCCGAAGGCAACACTACGCGCCCGAAGGCAACACTACGCACCCGAAGGCAACACTACACGCCTAAAGGCTACCATACGGCCGAGGACAACGCCACGCCCAAAGGCAACATGACACCCGACGGCAACACTTCGCCCAAAGGCACAACACTTAAAAAGCACTGGGAAAATAAAAGGTGCACCTTGCCCAAGGGTGCCCCGGAGGCAGTTGTGTGCAAAGGGTAACCTCATTGCACCCACGTTTAAACAAACTCCACATGCGGATGCAGTTTAAAGTCCTACCCAGACACCAGTGTACTGCCCAGTGTTGACACTTGCACCATCTGCTGTGGCACTTATAAGCTTCTTGGTGTTGCTAAAAGTTAAAAAAGATTTCAATTTGTTAAATGACAGCACCAAAAGGCTCCCGATGACATGGAGACAAGTGGTAGAGATAGAGAGGAGATGAAAGTGAAAGAGTTGGAACAAAGCCACAAAGCATCAATCGAAAGGTAAAACGGAGCCATAAGGTATGTGTGGTAATCATAAGACAGACCGGAATATGTCTGGTAGAGCTGACTTTATAAAGTGACCACTGAGAAGAAATAACTCATTCACTTTTACATTCAAGTACCTGACATTCACTCTGTTAATAAAACTTAAAACAAATGTCCCAGAGTACCAGAATAGTGATGTCAGCTCTTTGCAAGGTCAACCCTCTGCCCACTTACTTCAGCTTAAGGCGCCGCTAAAGGCAAGATATGTACAGACCCTTCACTTACATAATGAAAGTGATCATGCACTTGAAATTTTGTTTCAGCTTAAAGTAACATAGAACTTAATAATTGCAAAATGAATTGCTGTTGCGTTTTTGCCCGGTCCGGTTTGGGTTCTCGCCCTTTGTTTCTAGTGCCCGTTTCTGCGTACTTAAAAAGAAATTGCAAAATGAATTGCCCCTAGGTGTGCAGTACCTTAGTACCTTAGTACCATGTATAAAGTGTAGCTTCCCTAATGTACCTCTCCTTGACCGTGTCCTGGGTAGGACGTTAAACTGCATCCGGTTGTGGAGCTTGTTAAAGCGTGGGGATAATGAGGTTACCCTTTGCCAC
The DNA here is from genome assembly GCA_029531755.1 of Holothuria leucospilota. NCBI lineage: Eukaryota > Metazoa > Echinodermata > Holothuroidea > Aspidochirotida > Holothuriidae > Holothuria > Holothuria leucospilota. The sequence continues at coordinate 20,679,305 of CM055961.1, read as the reverse complement.
AACTGCCTCCGGGACGCCCTTGGGCAAGGTGCGCCTGTATTTTTGGCCCAGTTTTGTTCAGTTTTTTGTTTTTGTGTAAATAGTGTATATAGTGTACATACTGTAAATATAGCAAGTTGACTCCACCCCGGACCCCTCGTGGCGGGTGGACCCCGCCCCGGACCCCTTGGGGCAGTTTGTGATGATTGCTTGGTCTGGTGTTTGGTTTTTTTGGTTCTTGTTGGGTGGTGGTTTGGTCTGGTGTTGTCTTTCGTTGGCGGTGTGTAGTGGTATTGGTTTGGGGTGGCCGGGGGGAGGTTGGTTTGTGGGGCATTGGGTTGTCAGTGTGTGTGTGTGGTTCTATTGTTGTAATGAACATAATTTTCTGTTTGATTTGGTGGTGTGTGGATAGGAGCTTTTTAAGTACGTAGAAACAGGCACTGGCAAACTAAGGAAGAATCCCAAACCCAAACAAAACCATGGCGGGTCACAAACACAAATGCTAAACAAACTATACATACCGTGCAACAGGGAACAAAAGAGTCTTTGTTACTACTGAACTCCAGTAACTGCCACTGCAGCCAACCCCAAAGCAACTCCCCACAACCACATACCACCCAAACAAATTCCGCCCACACGCCCAAAGGAAACACCACGCCCGAAGGCAACTCCACACCCCACGGCAACAACACGCCCGAAGGCAACACCACGCCCGAAGGCAACACTACGCCCCAAAGGCAACACTACGCCCAAAGGCAACACTACGCCCGAAGGCAACACTACGCCCAAAGGCAACACTACGCCCAAAGGCAACAGCACTTAAAAAGCACCGGGGCAAATACAGGTGCACCTTGCCCAAGGGTGCCCCGGAGGCAGTTGTGGCAAAGGGTAACCTCATTGTCCCCACGCTTTAACAAGCTCCACAACCGGATGCAGTTTAACGTCCTACCCAGGACAATGTGCTTTTTACGTGCTAAAAACGGACACGGCCAGACCGGCGAAAGGATCACTTACATATGGCCAACAACCAAAAAAACCGAACACCAACAACACAAACCACCGAAATCGCCCAGACCGAATCCCTCGACCAGCGGGGACACTGCAGCTCCGGCACGGCTTCATGGAGCCCTTGTTACCAACAGAAACCACCACCACCAACGACCCAACAACACAATCTCAATATAACACACGCCCAAAGGCAACAAACACACACGAAGGCAACAACACGCCCCAAGGCAACCACAGCGCAGGGGGACGGGGGGGGGGTCCACTTGTTACACTAAAATCACTATTTACAGTTTACTTACAGTATATACAACTATCTACACGTAACGAAAACAAAACTTCCCAAAGAGATCGAACGAGCCCGACAGGGGATCGGGAACGTCCACTCTCTTCGGAAACCCAAACTGAACTGGGCAAATACAGGCGCACCTTGCCCAAGGGTGCCCCCGGAGGCAGTTGTGGCAAAGGGTAACCTCATTATCCCCACGCTTAAACAAGCTCCACAACCGGATGCAGTTTATAGTCCTACCCAGGACTGGATAGTTTTGGATAGTTTTGCCTTTATGCCTTTATGTTCCTGTCCGATCCGGTTTGAGTTTTTTGTTTTTTGTTTGTATGTGCCGTTTCGATGCACTTAAAAAGCTCACCTCTCCTTGAGCTTTTTAAGTACGTAGAAACGGGCACTGTGAAACAAAGGGGACGAGAACCCAAACCGGACCGGGCAAAAACGCAACAGCAAACTATTTACATGCACTTACAAACAAAAAATTGTGTTACTATGTACAAAGGACTATATACAAAGGTGTGCGTTTTACGTACATACAAACAGGCACGCAGACACAAAAGAACTCAATCCGGGCCGGACAAAAACATAACAGTGAACTATTTACAAAATTCCCCACACTGCGCTAGCAAACAAAATTTCTGTGTTGACTATGTACAAAACCACCCAGAACCCAAGCCAGTCACACTGGACTATTTACAATCTCACAAGGCAAACTATTTACATACACATTTACCCGGTTGTGGAGTTTGTTTAAACGTGGGAGTAATGGGGTTACCCTTTGCCACAACTGCCTCCGGGGCACCCTTGGGCAAGGTGCACCTGTATTTGCCCCGGTGCTTTTTAAGTGCTGCCTTCGGGCGTGGTGTTGCCTTCGGGCGTGGTGTTGCCTTCGGGCGTGGTGCTGCCTTCGGGCGTGGTGCTGCCTTCGGCCGTGGTGCTGCCCTCGGGCGTGGTGTTGCCCTCGGGCGTGGTGTTGCCTTTGGGTGTGTGGTGGATTTGGGTGTGTGGTCTTTGTGGGACTTTGTATTGACGAAATATTTTCTCTGCACCAGCTACGCTGGTTGACCAAGCTTGAGCCCTCTGTCCGAACGCACACTAGCCAATATTGAATGACGACACCAACAATAAGAGTAGGTTAAGTACGATGTATTCTGATTTCTCTGTAGCCACATGTAAAATCTCCACATCTCTTAACTCAAAGTGCACCTCCTGTCCTAGGCTGGGCAATTGTCAGTTCAGTAACTTAGAACACCACTTAAGGTTGAAGCTATAAACACATGCGTGTGACGTGACTACCCAATAAACAACCATACTAAAAGGTGTGACCCACTCCGCGTGTTACCGTATGCGTGTGTGTATGTGTAGGTGTGTGTGTGTGGTTCGATCTGAAAGAAACAACAAATATATATATACGTAATAAGCACAATGAAACTCTAGGCTAGGCCTGTACTTAAGTAACAATAATACAGTATATCTCAACTGAACGCTTCCCTTTTGTACTGTTGGACATGGCGACTGTGCTTGGTAAAGTTAGAATTTGGGTGAGCTGCTGTTGCTTTGGTTCCAAGTTGGAGTTGCTGATAGAAACCTCTTCATTAGCCTGAGGTACTAGAGAAATTCCTGATGTTGATGGCTTGTCTTTGTCTTGAATGTTCTGTGTGTCTTCTCTTTGGCCACTCTCCGTGAAATTTACTCCAATTTGGTGAGACTGCAGAAGTCAGTTGTGCTCGCGTGGGTTCCGAGTCACGTGGGCATACACGGAAATGAAAAGGCAGACACGCTAGCTAAGGAAGCCCTACAGATGGACATTACCAACCTCCAAGTACCCCACACTGATTATCGCCTTAACATCAACGGCTATATAAAATCAAAATGGCAGGAACTGTGAGATTCTTTCCCAGAGAACAAACTCTATCAGGTCAAACCAACGGTCGGGACTGTGGGTAATGCAACCCCCAGAAAACGAAGAGATGATTTGGTACTGACTAGGGCACGAATCGGCCACACTTACCTCACCCATGCTTATTTACTCCACGGGGAAGAGAGACCATATTGTATCCCCTGTGATTGCGATGTCACCGTCAGTCACATTCTCGTGGACTGCTATGAATACTCCCATATTCGTCAGAAGTATTACACTGTGCCAGACCTGAAGACATTGTTTGAGCACGTAGACCCCTCTCTCATTTTAGACCTTCTCAAAGAAAGTAACCTTTACAGAAAGTTTTGACATGACTCCCGCATTTGCTTTTGTCTAGACATTTTTGGATTTGCCCCAACGTTTTTACTTTTTAGTTTTACCGTTTTTATCTAGGATGACACTGCGTAACACATTAGTGCTGATGTGTCGTTAAGTCCCATCTAACTGACATGGTCCTCTATCCTTTTTCTTTGATGGTTCAAATGCACTGACAGGTACTGCAGAAAGGTTCAATGGAAAAATTCCAGTACTCCTAAACCCATTGACTGCATTCGACATGGTGGCAGCTTTGCCATACGCTCTGGAGAAAAGCTCTGAAAATTGATAACGAGTGATAAGGCTCCCTGGGTTCTCACGCATGTATTGAATGCATTCCTTGTCATAAACCGTTTTCAGCGGCCCAAAGACTGTGCGGTCCAGTGGTTGGAGCCAATTAGTGGTATGTGGTGGCATGCTAAGGAGCTCGACTTGATTTTTTTTTTGGCAAACTCCAATGTGTCTAAAGCCATGTGTGATTTGTCTCCATCCAAAATCAAAAGGACTGGTCGTGCTGGTGGGATATTCTCAACGAAGAACTCCATCCACTTCCCGAACAACTCTGCATAATGAAGGTCGAGTCAGAGCAGCCGAATAAGGTACCCGGTGGTGCATGGAGTGTCAGTGCCGGTGATAGCCTTTTACCCTTGAAGATAAAAAAAGAGGGATGAAAACACCTGTGGCACTCGCAGCCAGAAGGACGGTTGTGTTTACACCCCGTTCACCACTTGTCTTGGCGTGTACTTGCTTCTTTCCTTTTTCAGAAACTACCTTTTGTGGCTTACGCACCAGAGAGAAGCCCGATTCATCAGCATTGAATATCTGTGCCGGCTTGTTCGTCAGTCCTAAGTCATTTTCGACTTTAGAAAGTAAGTCAAAATATTGGGACTTGACAGTTTCGTTCATCATACGGGCACGTGATGCAGATAATGCCTCAGGTTTTCTGATTGCCTTGTGGATGCCTCTCTTGAAGCTTTTTGAACCAGTCATAACCTGCCCGTTTTTTGCTTCGGTTAAAGGTTTTTTTTCCGTCCTGAGATCTCCAAAATACGGTATGCCTTCTCACAAATATCTGAAACGTATAATCCAAAACCACGTTTCTCCATATTAAGGCAATACTGGACAAACATCTCTTCTTCTTCATTTGTCAAAGCTGTAGTCTTGCTTGCAGGTGCATCTACATCTCTTACCCCTTTAAGACGCCGAATGAGAGTGGTCCTCGGTACCCCGAATTGTTTTGCAGCCTCTCTGTGTGACTTGACATTTCCACTTTTAATAGCATGTAGTGCATTTGCCATGGATTGCTTTGTCCACCTGTGTTGAGGTCCCCTCTTCAGAGCCTTGTATTTGCGCACCATTTTGAAGACTGAAACAAAAAAGAAACTACCACACTACAAGTTTCTGCAAATCACATGACTGTGGTCAATGAATTCATTATTGCTGATCTAACATGACAGTTAACTTCACAATTACTCCCAAAATCAACCCATCTCAACCAAATAAACACTGTCATACATAGCAAAGATTACTAAGAATTTATTTAAACTCCCTGTTGTCCCCTATCCCTGATGTGGACTGATGCACCCTACAATTCAGAGAAAAATGTTACTCAGTAATATGAAATTCCTTAGCGGGGCAAGTGGACCACATGGCCCACTAGCCCCCAATACCAGTGGTCCACTTGCCCTCGCATTTTTATTTTTTTCCTTACTACCCTGTATATCTTCCATATTCATGCAAATTGAAATTTTATTTTGTAAGTCATAAATAGAATAATTACAGGACGGACACAAGCCAACAATTTATCACCATCAAGCTTATTCTACCACAGAGGGTAATAAATCATTTCTTGGTGTACACTATGCAAATATGCCACGGCTGCCATCTTGGTTTGTGAAATCATTGCCTATAAGGTTATCAAAAATTCAACTTCACTGGTAGGCCTATACATAAAGTTTCCCCATAAATGTGCAACACATATAAGTATGGGATGGTACTTTCACCCCTACAACCAAGAAATTATGAGTAATGTCTGGAAAACTCGACGAATCCAACACTAAAACCTAGCCACTGCCCCATAGCAACGCATGGTTTAAATGTCCCGCCTGACAACGTAAGCCTACACCCTGCCCTCGGTATTCCTTGGCCTATATTACTGAATTGCCATATGCAGCCCACACTCGTGTGTATATAGGATAGCATGTGATACCATTTACACGAATACCTCTCTGGCCTAGCTTTTATCAACACCAGTAGATTATTATTGCTACAAATTATCACCCGTGGATTTCTCTTGTAGTAACGGAGAAAACAAACCTACGTCCGGGTTTGAAATGACAATGAAAAACCTTCCCTGCTTACCTCTTAAAAGGAATTTCTTTCGAATTTTCGCTTTCAGCTTGTGGCCGTCACTCTGCCTTTCCATCTGAGAACACTCTGAATGTATTTTTAATGCTGCCATCTGCCATGTCAGGTTTATACTTATTGTGGTCCACAAGCCCCACTCTCCCCTATGCAGAATACAGAGTATAAAACAGAAGACGAAAGATGGATGGCGTGGCTTTAAGGCGTAATGATGTGATGATAATGCTACTTCCAAAAGTGCCGTAAGAAAGCATGGAGCACGTTAGAGTAAGATTGAGTAGAGGTTCAGCGGCAGTGGGCCTTCTGTGCAATCCCGTGACAAATGACGAAGTAGCTTTAGTATATACGAACAAAAACAGTGAACAGAGAGCATTCCCTCGAATCTGTGACGAGTGTCGCGGCTAGTAACGAAGTCAAGAATGCACAGGGCTGGGTCATCTAGACATAGCGATTGGATGTGGACCTCAATTTTACAATCAAATCAGTTTCCGTCAGTAACAAACCGCCCCCTAAATGGATCGAACGTTTACCAATTAGACGGAAACTATAATATTCATAAAACACAGCTCTACTTGCAACTCACTTTATTTTATTTATTTATTTATTTATTTATTTATTTGTTTGTTTGTTTGTTTGTTTGTTTGTTTGTTTGTTTGTTTGTTTTTTTGGGGGGGGGCTTTTTGGTTTAGTGCCCATGAATTCAAAATGCCTATTAACAAGCTAAACGGGATAAATGAAACATGTCTTTACTTCCCTACGACAGTGTCATTAACTTAACCTTACTTGTTATCCACGGTTTTTTGTACCGCTTCTAATAAACACAACTTCGTTTCGTAACAGGCCTCACCAAAGTGGTTGTCTTTGTCTTAATCTTGGCGATCCTGGTCAACTTGTCCTTCCCAAAATACACCTCAATAACCTTACCTAACTCCCACACATTCCGTGGAAGGTTTTCGTCCATACTGAGGACGATATCGCCCACAGAAATATTCCTAAGTGGCATTATCCACTTTTGTCGCCCTTGCAGAATCGGTAGCTATTCTCTTGTCCACCGCCTCCAGAATACAGTAGCCAGGTAATTGACCTGTCTCCACCGTTTGCTGCTATAATTGTCTTTCTGATCCATGTTTTCGTAAAGTACGACAGGACTCCCTCTGAGGAGTAACAAATGACTGGGCGTCAATGGCTCAGAATTACGTAGATCTCTTGACGCAACAGTAATCGGCTTACCATTTACCATGGACTCTACTTGACACATCGGTGTACTTAAAGCCTCATCGTCCATAACCTGCTACCTATACAAAGCGACCTAATCAATTTGTGCACGGTTCTGATTTGGTGTTCCCACGCACCTCCCACGTGCGATGTCGATGGGGGGATTAAAATTCCAGCGAATACCCTTTTAAAGCAGAAATTCGTGGAAAGCACGTTAATTCCAGTTTCTCAAAGCTTGTCGCAATTCGCGCTCTGCACGGACGGAATTCGTACCATTATCTGACCTAATCAGTTCAGGTTGACCCCTTCTACATATAAAACGCTGCAGAGCATTTATAAATGAGTCAAGAGTCTAGAGTATTGGCAGTCTCTTTGTGTATCGCGCTGGTGATGCGCAAGCATGTAAATATGCATCCCTCTCGACAAGAAAGGGGTCGAATCAGTTGACGCCTACGAACGTAAATGGCGGCTTACCCGGTGTCAGTCTGTCTATACGTAAATCGCACATTTTCTGGTCTAACGAAGAAGCTAATAGTCTCCTACAATATTTGCAGTCCCTAGATGCCTTACGAATAGTGAGTCTTGCTCCTATTAACCAAAACTTCTGCATTAGAATTGACAACACATGCTCGCGTCCCGAATGTCTTCATAGATTGTGTGTGTTCAGCAACTATCAAATCAACCACGCAGTGGTCCTTAGGAAGAATTATCGGAAAGCGACTCTCATCAGAAATTGGAGAATTTGACAAGCGACCCCCCCCCCCCCTCCCAACGCAGACGAGACCAACCTTATCTAATGGGGCTTAGTTTATGCAGTGGGCTTGTCCTCTAAATATGCGTTTTCGCGCCACCGACGTTCTAGTTCTACGTAAATCTTCGATTTCAACTGAAAGGTTATCACCCCGTACGCGACTTGGGAAACATCAGCAAAATGATGCAACTGAGATTCTTCTCCAAAGTCTCGGGGCTTAAGGTAGGGAACACTTCATGTTGTAACAGCCAGAGAGGGGACTGAAACGGGTAGTAAAGGGGAGCTTGTGCAGGTTGTAGGGGGTACGAGCATTGTATTGGGAGGTTTAAGTAACAGGTAGGATAGGGGAAATCCACTGTAGGCTTTATGGGACTCAGATATGAGGCAGGGTAAGAGGGGTTAACGTTATATTGTAAACCTTTGCAGTCATGAGTGCATGTGTGTGTCTGTTTGTGACTTTTAGCTCGGTAACACGATATCTCAAGAAGGGAAACCCAACAGTTCTCACACTTGGTATATGAACGCAGAGGCGGGATTTTATATCTGATAGTGGGGGGAGGGGAGCCGGGTGGACTGTCAAACGGCGCCGAAGGCGCCTCGGGAACGCGAAGCCTGAAGAAGCAGGGGGAAATGGATTATTCTGAGTTTCCCGGGGCTTTGGAAAAATAATTTTTAAAATGGGAGAGCTAGCATTCAGAATGGGTGCGCGCGAAGCGCGCTGAAAAAAAATCGCATTATTCATGGTTTTTTAGTTAAATGAGAAACTGAAATGCTAAGAAAGAAAATATCAAGGAGAGGCGCTTGCCCTTTTCGCTAAGCGCCTGTCCCTTATTACGGTATTGAAAATGACACTTTCCGTGCCTTACAACTTGCATCCAAATAATCTCTTAGGAGTCAGTAAATTTACACAGATCGATGGTGTTAAAAATTTGGCTTTGAAAATTTCTTGGGGAGGGGGAACTTCCCCAACGCTGCGTACGGCCATAGGGGCATTAGTGGCTTCAATGGTATTAGAAGAGTTGGAACGAAATAATGACAAGCAGGATTTTCTACAGGAAGTAACACCGAAACCCCGAAGCAATAGTTAAAACGGGTGCGCGCGAAGTGTGCAAAGGAAAACACCGTTGAGACATTTGAATGCAGTATTTTTATTGTGTAAAAAATTTTCCTGCTCTTCCCAGGTGCCTGTTCTTTCAATAGAGAGGGGTATGGGAACCTATACATCCTGCTCTATGGATGCTTTCTTTCACGTTTCATTTTGCCAATGATCTTAGAGAAGTGCCCCTCAACTTTTTCTATTAGTGTGAAAAATAAGGTTTCTGTCGATTTTGATGGTTAAAGACTATGTGATAGTTAAGGAAGCCAATGAAATCTTTTGTGGGTAGTTGTTACGTGGACATTGTCAAGGGCATCGGCAGTTACTTGACAAAGTGCCAGGAATGTAATTTTTATTGGAGTCTGCATCTTGGGAAGTTGTGGCCGGCGAGGCCTTAAACCGCGATCGCCGAAACCAGGAAACCGGAGGGACTGAGGGCCCTTCCAGAGAATATTTTTTTTTTTTAAATTTGACGGCTATTCTTGACCATTTATTGAGAAAATCCTGCTTCCCCCAGGTGTAATTTGAAATGATAATGAAATTTTTCTCATATGATGATCGCAAATTTAAAATAGTAACCATCAATCAATTTGCTGAGGATGGTGGTAGTTGGTGGGGAAAGTGAAGAGCGGGGGAGGTGTAGCGAGGGTTTTGGAAATGGTGATTTAGCCAAGCTGTCCTACAGGAAGTAATAACGAGGCAATTCCACCAAAGTTTTCCTACTCACAGCAGTACTCATGAGACATCGATTTATATAAGGCTCATGCGAAGCAAGCACGCCAACATTTCTTTTTTTTTTTTTTTTTTGAGAATTGCGGTTTCCTATACATGGGTAGGTTTGTGACTGTTTGCAACGACCATAGTGCTTCTATGATGTACTTTTTTTTTCAATTTTCAATTGTATTAGTCAGTTTTCTCTGAAGGTGCGCGCGAAGCGCGCCTAGAAAAAAAATCCTAGCAATTTTATGCTTTGGGGTGTTAATAATTTCCTTCATTAAACAGTGCAAAATTTAATCATAATAGGCTATTGAAAATTCTCTTATAATTTCTCAGGTCTGGGGTCCGATTCATGGCCGGGTCATACCAAAGACTTTAAAAACGGAACCTACTGCCATTGTGCTTGGTGCTCAGCATAAGCAATGGAGTAGGGAAAACAAGCCAGTGAGCCACAACTGGAAAAAAGGCCGTGGCCGGCCCGGCTTAAACCAATTGGTTAGAAACTGAGCAGCAAAACCTCATCTAACTTATTTCTCTGGCCTCGCTTACTTTCGCTCTTTTTTTTATTATGCAAAAAGTGGGGGCGGTTAGTGCCCCGTAATCCGCCTATGCATGAATGCCACATTTAAGAGTAAGGACCCTATTGCTTTTGTTGGAGGTCAAAGGTTACCAGAGCCCACACTCAGAAAACATAAACACTGTACCTCAAGATAGGAAGCATGGATACGCTTCATGCTTACCATGTGAATGTATTGCATCAAAAAGAAACTATTGCTATTTATGGAGGTCAAAAAGATCATGAGGGGTCATGGGAGGTCAAACTCTGAAATCCTGCTAACACGATACCCTAGTATTAAAAGCATGGATACTCTTCATACTAAGCATGTAGATGCATTATATCAAGAGGAAGGACCCTGCTAATTCTGGTGAAGCTCAAGGGTCGGCAGATGTCAAACTGTGTAAACATTGTACAACCATAGTATCTCAAGGTAGGAAACATGGATAGACTACTACCTTAGCATGTAGATGCATTATATAAGTTAAAAAAAGTATCCTATCATTTTTGATGAGAAATAAATATCATCTTAGGTCACCAGAGGTCAAAGCTTGTAAACAATAATTTTAAGAAAGGAAGGATGTAAGCTTTCCACACTGTAAATGCATAACATTGAGGGAAGTGCTCTTCTGTATTCAAGGCCGCAGCTAGGGTCATATGTTTGGGGGGTGTGAAGCTCGCAAATTCCGACTGGATGGATATTTTTTCCAACTGAATGGTGGCGCGTAAATTGCACCATTTTTTATGCACCCTGCGTTTACATACAGCAGTGCGGATCCTTCCTTCGTCACTACATAAAGGTGCCGTCGTGGGGGAGGGGTGGGCTATTTTTGGACCCGATCATATATGACTACAAAATGTCCATAATTAAGTGAATTCTAATTGTTTCCGACTGGTTTGATTCTTTTTCGAAATGAGTGGCTGCCCGTAAATTGCATCTTTGTTTTTAGGTGCGTTACGTTTGTATGATACAGCAGTGGGGATCCTTCCTTTGTCACTTCATAAAGGTGCCGTCCTGGGGGAGGGGGTGTCCCCCTCCCCCTTGAGAAATTTTGTTGAGGTAAGGTTGCTTCGATGCAAAATGGTGCAGTATCTTGGGATTCTTTTGGAACTGATCATATATGGCTGGAAAATGTCCATAATTTAGTGAATACTAAGATTTGGTTAGGTGAAAGTGGAAAGTATGTTGTCTAAGAGAAGACGTTGTCAACAAACGTCCTGAAGCCCCCTTTTTTGACTACTTTAATGCCTTCTATTCTGGCATCTAAGGCTAGCATATACTCTATTTTTACTAATTTTGAACGAAAATCCAGACGAACAGCTTCCAGCAATGGGGAATGGGCGGGAGGGAGAGTATAAGTCTAGTTTGATTGCATCAACTATTACTCAAAGTGTTCAACCAGATCAACATTTCCATCATTCACTGGAATTTCCTGCCAGAATTTTTACTTAGCTGCGGTGAATGAATCTGCCAGTTTGAGAATATTTTCACGTTTCACGCCAGGAATACCTCTTGGTTGATTCTTTGTCAGTGGAGTAACATCCAGTCTGAACTTGGATTTCAGAAATTCGACTTCCTGGTAGTCTCCCTCGAAACCCTGCTTGAACCACATTGCGCGTGAACGTTTTCGAAATTCTGCCACAGATATTGAGTTGAGATGAGGTACCGTAATGTTCTTGGATTTTCTAGTACGATGACCATCCTCAAATTCATAAAAGTCATGGAATTGCATTACGATTGGCTTGATCTTAGCCCCTGCTTTGTCGCAGAGATCTACGAAATCCTGAAAGGTACAGCTTTCGGGACACTTCTTCATTTCTTCCCCGATGTTTCCATGGACGCTGTCTGCACGCATAAAAGTGTGTCCTCTTTCAAAGTATTTCATTGTGATACTCTGAGGGCCCAAGTGTTGATTGACACACCAACACAGCACAGTGCGAAGGACCCAATTTTTGTTTTGTCCTGTGTAGTTGTCTGCCCAGAATATTACAATGTCCGCCTCACAAAGGTTCACACATTTTATGTACGTGGAGGCAACGTCCACACCCAATCTACCCGCGATGACCTCGTGCCACAAAACAACAAAGTCGCCATCGTCTTTTACTGATGCAAATGTCTCATTGAAGACAACTAGTCTGCTAACAAAGAACTGTTCTTTGAGGGTCATTTTGGGGAGAAGGATAACCTTTTGCATATCAACAGTAAATATTCCAGTGTTCTCTGCAGCTGCTGCACCATCCAAGTCTTCGCGGTAATGGATGCGAGCTGCTTTAGCCTTCTCCACATGATCCCGGCCAACTTTGCATTGTTCACAAGTATCGATATCATGAGCTTCATCAGAGTCCTTGCAGTGTGCCTTGTACTTTGCACAAACGTCACAATCGTCCTGTGATGGTTTGCCGAAACCAATGTTTTCAGATTGAAACACCCGCTGATACACAATGTAACTAATATCTCCATGCTTCGACTTGTAGTCCTTCCACATATCAGTGATTGTCAAGTGGGGTTCAAGGTACCGCTTGTTGGGAGCATTCTGAAGCTTATAGTGGCTCACCTGAGGATGATAGGATATGATGTGCTGGCGAATTAAGTCTTTATCAAGTTTGTTTTTTGGAGCTGCCTTTCCACGATTGTCTTTTATCAGATTCCCCACTTCACCATTTTTTTTACATCTTACCAACTCCGAAATCATCCCGTCTGTTTCAGTCCTAGTGTCCTGAGAAAAATGATTTTACAAACTGATTCCTTTGATGTTGAGAGCGGCAGTGAGTAGATAAGTGAATGGGAACGTTTATATTGGTCTTGGGTATTGTTCCTGCTCTTCACAGGGGTAACAAGAATGTGACTATCAAGCCACAACCTCCTTTGAGGAAAGGACAACTCCCAGTAAGATTTATTTATTTGCATCCTCTGTTTCTTTGTAAACTTAGTCTGGTACTGCTTTCTGCGGGTTTCCTTGCATCCATCGAGGAGTGGGTACTTGTCTCTGTAATGGGACTTCCGATCTGCATTTCGGCGAAGCCGTCTTTTCCTACAATGAAACAAAAAAATGAAGGGCAGGGGTTAGCTATTTTACCTTTACAGGGGTTGAGGTTACTTTTGCCTTCCACAAGGGCATATATTGTGCCCACTGCGCACAAAGCACGCATCACACCTTACACCACTCCCTCTCGCACCCGTTTCTCTTTGGTTTTGATGATAAGAGAAACCTATGCATTCATGATGGCGTGTGTGTGTGTGTGTGTATGTATGTGTGTATGTGCGTGTGTGTATGTGTGTGTGTTTGTGACACTTTGCTCGTTAACACGATATCTCAAGAAGGGAAACTCTGACAGTTCTCAAACTTGGTACATAGATGCCCCATATTGAGAGGAAGAACCCTATTGTTTTTGGTGGGGGTCAAAGGTCAACTGGGGTCACCGGGGGTCAAACTCTGAAAACCTTGTTAACACAATATCTTGAGGTAGGAAGCTTGGATGAATTTCATACTTGTATGTAGATGCGTTAGGGTATGAGGAAGAACCCTATAATTTTTGGTGGAGAAGAAAGGTCATCTGGGGTCACCGGGGGTCAAACCTTGAAAACTTCGTTAACACGATATCTCAAGAAGGCAAACACTGACAGTTCTCAAACTTGGTACATAGATGCCCCATATTTAGAGGAAGAACCCTATTGTTTTTGGTGGGGGGTCAAAGGTCACCTAGGGTCAACGGAGGTCAAACTCTGAAAACCTTGTTAACACAATATCTTGAGGTAGGAAGCTTGGATGAATTTCATATTTTGTATGTAGATGCGTTATGGTATGAGGAAGAACCCTATCATTTTTGGTGGAGGTGAAAGGTCATCTGGGGTCACCGGGGGTCAAACCTTGAAAACTTCGTTAACACGATATCTCAAGAAGGGAAACACTGACAGTTCTCAAACTTGGTACATAGATGCCCCATATTGAGAGGAAGAACCCTATTGTTTTTGGTGGGGGTCAAAGGTCACCGGGGGTCAAACTCTGAAAACCTTGTTTACACAATATCTTGGGGTAGTAAGCTTGGATGAATTTCATACTTTGTATGTAGATGCGTTATGGTATGAGGAAGAACCCTATCATTTTTGGTGGAGGTGAACGGTCATCTGGGGTCACCGGGGGTCAAACCCTGAAAACTTTGTTAACACGATATCTCAAGAATGGAAGCTCTGACAGTTCTCAAACTTGGTACATAGATGCCCCATATCGGGAGGAAGAACCTATTTTTTGGTGGGGGTCAAAGGTCACCGGGGGTCAAACTCTGAAAACCTTGTTAACACAATATCTTGAGGTAGGAAGCTTGGATGAATTTCATACTTTGTATGTAGATGAGTTATGGTATGAGGAAGAACCCTATCATTTTTGGTGGAGGTGAAAGGTCATCTGGGGTCACCGGAGGTCAAACCCTGAAAACTTTGTTAACACGATATCTCAAGAAGGGAAGCTCTGACAGTTCTCAAACTTGGTATATAGATGCCCTATATTGAGAGGAAGAACCCTATCGTTTTTGGCGGGGGTCAAAGGTCACCTGGGGTCACCGGGGGTCAAACTCTGAAAACCTTGTTTACACAATATCTCGAGGTAGGAAGCCTGGATGAATTTCATACTTTGTATGTAGATGCGTTATACTAAGAGGAAGAACCCTATTACTTTTGGTGGAGGTGAAAGGTCATCTAGGGTCACCGGGGGTCTAACCCTGACAATCTTGTTAACACAATATCTTGAGTTACAAAGCTTGGATGAATTTGATTCTTTGTATGTAAATGCGTTATGGTAAGAAGAAGAGCCGTATTTTTTGGTGGAGGTCAAAGGTCATTTGGGGTCACCAGACCCTGAAAACCTTGTTAACCTGATATCTCCAGGTAGGAAGCTTGGATGAATTTCATACTTTGTTTGTAGATGCCTTATAGGTAGAGAAAGAACCCTATTATTTTTGGTGGGGTTTAAAGGCCATCTGGGGTCACCGGGGGTGAAACCCTGAAAACCTGGTTAACACAATATCTCAAGGAAGGAAGCTTGAATAAGTTTCATACTTTGTATGTAGATGTGTTATAGTAAGAGGAAGAATCCTATCATTTTTGGTGGAGGTCAAAGTTCATTTGGGGTCACTGGGGGTTAAACTCTGAAAATCTTGTTAACACGATATCTCAAGGTAGGAAGCTTAGATAGATTTCATACGTAGTATGTAGATGCATTATAGTGAGAAGATGAATCCTATTGTTTTTGGTGGAGGTCAAAGGTCATCTGGGGTCACCAGAGGTCAATGTCTGAAAACCTTGTCAAGACGATATCTCCAGGTAGGAAGCTTGAATAGATTTCATACTTGGTAAATTGATGTGTTATAGTGAGAAGATGTACCCCATTGTTTTTGGTGGAGTTGAAAGGTCATCTAGGGTCACCAGGGATCAGACACTGAAAACTTTGTTAACACAATTTCTCAAGGGAGAAAGCTTGGATAGATTTTATACTTAGTATGTGGATGTGTTATGGTGAAAAGATGGACCCTATTGTTTTTGGTGGAGGTCAAAGGTCATCTGGGGTCACCAGAAGTAAAAAAAGCAAAATTTCCCAAGAATTCCCAAGACTAAATAGGAATACAAAACTGTATTTTTCCAACATGTTAAGATAGCATTTGACCATTGACTGAAAGATATGGGGCATCATGGCTTTATTTGGAATAGAACATATATCATCGAAACCTCAATGCATTTTTGCATTCTGGTTTCTATTAGTTTTCTTTTTTCACATAGTTTTTCCCTTTTCCAGGCTAGTTAATTTACCGAATGAGCCTTGATTTACCGATAGAT
This sequence comes from Holothuria leucospilota, assembly GCA_029531755.1. Lineage (NCBI taxonomy): Eukaryota > Metazoa > Echinodermata > Holothuroidea > Aspidochirotida > Holothuriidae > Holothuria > Holothuria leucospilota. The sequence continues at coordinate 20,663,273 of CM055961.1, read as the reverse complement.
CTTTGCTCCATAGGGGCGAGACACCCCCACACCCCTGTTAAAGGGGCGTTTAGAGATATCGCAAAAATATAAAGTTGCGCAATCTTACTTGGTTATTAGTAAAGACATTAGTGTTACTTACATGCAAAAAACAGTATTTTTAAGAAAATTCAGGGCGTAATTTGGCATAAATTTCATAAGATTTGGTTTGGTAGACTGAGACAAGATTAGAATGTAGTGGAACTAGTATATGGGCTTTTACACACACGTTACTTTCTTCCTTCTGTACTGGCGAATTTGACAATAAATGGAAACGTGCTTAGTTTTGGAAGGCAATTTCTTATCACCACGTGCTAGCAACCCTGGCATATGCCGCATTACATTCCTTGCTATCCCCAGGTATGGGGGCTTGGTTACAGTAATTGACAAGTGCATAACTTGCAATAAGTCGTTAACTCAAGTTTGGAAATTTTTAGTTACTTGTCCAGCAAACATGGCGATGTCGGACCAACATATCGGTTATAGGCGGGTTCCAGGCGTGGATCCAGACATTTCGAAAAGGGGGGGGGGGCTTAAAGCCCCTTGAATATTCTCCTACATTAACATTATGCTAATTTTTGCGTATTTGTTATTGTTGTGGCTAAAAAAGGGGGCTGGGGAGGGTTTACCCCCTTGGTTCCGCACCTGGGTTCTGATGTTCATCTGACGTCACCTACGTGTCCGTTCTTAAGTCGGGGCGACGTCAGAATTATGTGAGAATAATGAGAAGTGTAATGGGCGTCGTTTTTGAGTGGCGACGTCGGATGAACATCAGCGCCAGGTAAAACCGATGTGACCATGTTTACTTGTGGGCTTCCTTTTGACAGTGGAGGGCAGTATAGTTCTACTTACTTTGGCCTTGAAACATCTGTCTGCTGACGAGGGACGTCATCATGACCATCATCATCATTTTCATGGCCGTGGTCAGCAGTAGGCGTGGCGGGGATTCCATCAATGTCACTTGCATGGCCCTCATCCACATCCATGTCAATATCAGAGACGTGGTCAGGCATAGCAGGCATATCGATACTCACATTATCTGTCATTACAACAGCCTGAGCAGGCCTAGATTCATCAGAACTGCTGCTCATGGTACTCACAGGCTCAGTGTTACACTAAGCCTATTACTTGGCATGTTTACACTCATGTCCAACCCAGATACATTGTCCTTCTGTTGCACCGTTTTATCGGCTCTAACTGCTACTGTCTTATTACCTTGTTGCTGCCTGGCCTTCGTCAACGCCAACTCTACCATCATTTTCCCACGGGACGCCATTTTATTACCAGTATTTGCAGTAAATATGCAGAAAACTTGGTAAATATCCTCACAAAACTGTATACCTGGAGGCTGCCATATTGATTGTGAAATTTGTGATCACATGACCAGGATCAGCAAACGTGATTGGATGCCATGTAAACTGATCTGGAAAAAACCCAGCAAGTTGAATTGCTAGGTTTTTCTTGATCAGTATAAATGACTTACAAGACATACTAGGTTCTTCCAGATGTGAAACTGCCAACTGGGAAAGCTTTTTAACACATTACCTTCACAAACTGGAGGGGCATAACCTAGTAAGTTCAAATATGGGTCTAACTCAATTTTGACCAAACCCCGACTTGCTAGGTTTTTCCAGATTACAGGAGAGCTACTCTAAGTCCCGACAGGTGTAATGGGTGGTCGAACTCAAAATATAAGGCGCGCGAAGCGCGCCGAAAAAAATTTGGGTTATATTGAAAAAAGATTTCATATTTTTGTTTTCATTAAGGAAAGTGGAAAAAGTTTGGGTGTTTATTGAAGAATCTGGACAAAACAGAAATTTTTTTCGGGTGACTACATGGTCGTCGTCGGGGAATTACATTCTTCATCTTACCCATTAAGGATCCCCTACGAAACTGAAAAATCTTTTTCTTACAAAATATGTTTGCCAAGAAAGAAGAAATGATCTTACAAAAGTTAGGAAAAAGAGGATAGAACTTCGCGACGGTGCATTTTCGTGTCTCTCTAGAATCACGCCTACACGGAAGAACAACATTTGTGGAAACGTTGAAATCCAGTATGTTTGAAACGGGGGCGTTACCGCTAGACAGAACTATAGATGAAAGCGCGCGAAAATTATTTGAAGTTTTAGAAAGAATTGTTACAGAACTTACTGGCTACGGGCCTAATAAATAGACGTTTGGAATATTTTGTGAGTATATCTTTGTCTTCACCAATATTAGTCTATTTAAAATTTTGCGCAATTTTGTGGGGCTCGGAAAAATTTGGAGGGGGGGGGCTAAAGCGCCCTAGCTCCCATAGATTGTGTCTGGTATAATTCCCTTAATAACGTTCATGAGATTGATTGTAAATCTTGACGCATGCGCACGAAGCGCGCCCAAATATTCATTAAATAAGATTTCCACAATAAGACCTGCATTCAGAGTCTGAATCGAGATACTTTTAATTACCCAACAAACCAGCATATCAAAAAGTCAGTCTGTCTTTTACCTGGCAATTTGTAAACAGCTTTCAACTTTCGGCTGTTGTGCTTCTCCGAAAGTTGCTATCGGAAGATATTGATAATAAGAACAACACTGAGGTAAGGTTTGAAGCGCGCGGAGCGCGCGAAAATTTTGAGAGTTTGAGAAGAATTTGCGCAAAAGGACAGTTTTGATTTGATTTTACGTGAGGAAAATAACGTTTGGTATTATTCTCACTTCGTCTAGTTGGAAAATAGACACAAAGTTGACATAAGCTCAGTCGGAAAAATGTGCTAGACTGAGATATCAGAAATTCCAAGTGGCATTTCAGATTCTCCGACTAACGTCCCTCTGACGAACTTTGGGGGGGGGGGGGTGAGACACCCCCCGGTCGCGACAGCCCTCTCTGTATTTGGTAGAGGTCAAAGGTCATCTGAGGTCACTGAATGTCAACATCTAAAGAACTTGGATTACCGGATATTGTATGATTTGAAACTCAAAGAAACTTTTATACACGGTGTTTATTTACCATGTTTATCACAAAAGTGCTGTTGTTTATGTTTTTGTGTTCAGTGAAATGTCATTTCAGGTTACCAGACATGAAATCCTGAAAGTCGTGTCATCATTACATTCCAGAGTAGGTATCATAGCGACTTCCCACACGTGTTGGGAGTATTGGTCTAGCGCAGGGATCGGCAAACTAGGGGTCGCGACCCTTTTGAGGGTTGCGAAAATATTTCGGAGGGTCGCGAAAAGGATTCCGGAGAGAAAAGTAATTGCTAAATTTCTCATTAAAAATAAGTAATGGGAGTGATTCTAATATAAGAACCAGTAATGTGCTACATTAACACTTCACAACCAAGTCAAATCAAGCTCTGCTCACCGATCCATCAATATGAGGGCCACCAAGATTCCGAAGTAGAAAGTTGGGGCCACCAAGCAAAAAAGTTTGGAGACCCCTGGTCTAGCGCATTAACCACTGTAAAGCCTTTGTATTTCTGGATGAAGCTTAAATTTACCGAAATGAGTTCATCGAACCTCAGTACATTTTTGAGTTCTGGTTTGTTAGGCTACTGTGATATCGAACTGGGTGCCAGGGGACAGATGACGGACACAGTGGCTGGTGTATCGACTATGGGAGTTAGAAATAGCGGTGAGAGTAGGTGTCATCACACTGGCTAGCTGACTCGGATACAAGGTACTATAGAATGAGCTATCTGCACAAGTGGGGACATGGCCCGAAGGGTCTGCTGGGCTATAAGTGCTCGTAGGGGAATACTATAACGAGGGCTGGCATGAAAACAACGGGTCTGCAATAGGTCAGGGTAGGAAAGCCACACGTAGCTTCTAGGTGACTTAGAAATGGAATTCAGTGGATAGTTTCAACGGCGTGGATTTGTTCTCGATATTGGGGGGAGGGGGGGGGATGATCCCATTTGCAAACAATATACTGTGTGAAAAATCAAAGTCAATGTGCGATTTCTCAAATATTGGAGTGACATCCCCCCCCCCCCGATCGCCACCCATGGGTAGTTTCGTGTTTGCACGGGTGTGTGGGTGTTACTGAAAAAGTAGATGGAATACAGTCAATTAGGTTATTGACTGGTACAATTTTGCTTTATTTTTTCAGAAAGCTTTCGTCTCGGTACACACTTCTCTCCTTTCTCCTTTGCAGCTCTCTTGAAAACATTTTAGTCCCTTTCATTTCTACAATCCGTCACGCACAACATGCAACAAGTCATTGAAATGTCCCATGGGGACCTCCGGTCCAAGGTTGATTGGTCAATAATTACCACGTGCACGAGTGGGATACCATATAAGTACTCACCGAGGATTTCGAAACCTCTGTGCGACACTAGGACTATCGATGGTGCAGGCGGGCATAGTAGACAGGTTAACGTGGCATCAAGGGTTGTGAGGCGCACCCCACCATGTAGGAGAGATGATGACGAGCAGTGTTGGTGGGACTGTCGTATCTGCCAGAAAACTGAGATAGCTGCCAGTTCCAGCTTGACTATCATAGTTGCTAGGTCTCCTGACAATGTGGGCAGGGGACAGCAGTTTATTTAGTGGTTGGTGGACTAACAGACTAATTGAGCTAGGAAGGACAGGCCAGTAGGCTTGGTAGAAAGACTCGCGGTAATTTGGGGGTCTTGTTTTGCGGTCATGACACTTTCATAGCTACTATGGGAAGTTATGACAGACAGCGAGGAATAGCTATCGTAGACTCTGGGGGACTGAAACATTGGCCGGCTTCAGCTGCTACGCTCTCAAAAAAAGTGAGCAGGAAAAGTACAGTATCTTTTCGGCGGGGAGGGAGGGGTAGAGAAAGAGACTAGAATAGGAAGGACTAGTGTTACCACTAGCTGGATTGATAAAGAGGCTGCTTTACAGCCCTGGTTCTCTGGTTCTAATTTCGCGGACGGGAAAGAATGATAGCTTCGACGCAACTAAGATAATCAGTGAATACAATAGAGGGAGCTTATCGTAATGGTCTTAGGGACTGCTTTCGGACATGGTAGGGCAGGCTATTGAAGTGGCTACTAGACTGGGATGTATGGCAGGAACAAACGGTCTGTTGTGGCAGCTAGGAAACTGAGGTAGCGTATCACAGGATAGAAGGGGTATCGGAGCTACTACGGTACTGGTACGTCGCCTGGGGTAGGTTTGTTGTAACTAATCGGGGACTCGCTTGTTAGTAACGGCTGCCTTTCAGCCAAGAGACTGGAAAAGTTGAGGGTATTAGCGGCTGTCGCTGCGGCTAGGAGACTAATCTCAGAGGGATACCCTTATGGCTAGATAGAAATGACAGTCGTGTCAGCTTATGGACAGAGTGGAAAGCTTGAGAGGCTGTTCTAGATGCAAATAAACTAAGGCAGAGGTTGGGTAGGATAGGATGAAAAAAAGTACTAGGGGTCAAACAGTCGGCAGCTTGGGTACCCAAACCGTTAGGAGACCGAGATACCAATTGGGAATCCTACTTAACCGATGGTGCACGAGACCGAAGGTCCATAAGAGCAATTATGTACTCATTCTTTGAGCCAAGGTTAGGATCAGATGCAGAATTAAGTTTTGGATCAGAATAAGGATTGGACCACGGTATAATTAGGGTTAAGGTTAGGGTTAGAGTTACAATCTTAGTGAAACTTCGACTGAGTGGATCTTGTCAACAGGGTAGGGAAGGCTTTCAATACGAACGTGGGGGCATTGGTAAAAGCCACGATCTTCGTGTGTGTGGGTGTGTGTGTGTCTTTTAATTGTCCAGTCATGCATATGCCTTAAAGGCTAGGGACCTTCCCTCAAGACATGTACAATTTCATAAGGTAATTTGATATAAATATATACATACACATATACATATACTTATACATATATAAATATATACGGTTCACATATATATATATATATATATATATATATATATATATATATATATATATATATATATATATATATATATATATATATATATATATACATACATATATCGGTCGAAAATATTATACATAGGTCTATATATAGAAAAATTCGAAGAAATATATACAGATTATACACAAGGGACATTTTGTTAGTGGAAAGTGAAAAGTAAAGGTGGAGAGAAAGGTGCAGAAGGAGCATCCAAATTACAACGCAGTTTGTACCTATGACACAGCCCAGTGAATATAACATGTGAGATACAATGTAACAGAAGGTCTAATTATCGAGCTAAGTGGGGGCACTGGGAAAACAACAAAGAGAGGGGACCATTTCTTACGACTGGCAGCAACTTACTTATTCCTAAGGAGAGAGACTTGACATTCCATTTCATATAAAGAGCGAATTTTGTTTTGAAAGGTTTCAAACTGTAAAACATTTCCCTGATATTTACTGGAAAAAATAACATATTTACATAGAACAAAGACGGTATTTAATAAGAGAAAATGCTTATTATCATCATACAATAACAGCGTCTCGGAAGTCGATGGGTCCCTATTAATAACATTCTTTTGTTTTAACCACGAGAGGAATTCCTTCCAAAAAGCACTGGTTACTTTACAAGTCGAATACCTATGAATAATAGTCTGTTCACCCTCATTACAAAAGTTACATACTGGGGAGTTAATCAAATTAGCTTTGTAAAGATAAGAGTTTGAGGGAGAGATTCGGTGTAAAACTTTGAAATTAAAATTCCTTAGTTGGGGATCTAGAGTGCATCTAAAAGAAGTATTAAAGGCTTCTGGAGAGTGGTAATTGGACTATCTAGACCGCAATCAGTTTTCCATTTCTGTATTAACTTGTTATTACTAAGCGAAATAGTAAAAGAGGATATCACATTTTTATAAAACAATTTAGCAGGCTGTTTGGAAGTCTCGAATGTATGCTTTATATCATTAAAGAGAATCGTATTGTTACCCGTTTGGTGAATAGCATTTTTCCACTCAAAGGGAATGGAATGAATGATGCCAAAGTAACAAAATCTGTATTGATATCGAATGTTTCACAAAAAATTTTTAAAGTCCTTAAACGTATCGTCATTATTACAGAGATCCGAAATCGTCTTAACTCCTTTGTCAAACCAGCTTTTCATAAACACCACATTATGATCAATAGTTATAAAAGAATTGAACCAAATATATTCAGCTAGATACTCACTTCTACAATTGGGTCTACTAAATTTGGACAAAAACCATGCTTCCAAGACACTCCTGGAAAAATCTTCCTGTATATTTGTTAGAACTTTATCCCTTTAATGAATATTGCATGCAGTCAAAGAAATAGAAACCCCCTTGTCATTTAAGATTTTCTTCAAGAAAAACCACTTATCTGAATCCGATAAAAAGCGTTTTACCCAGGATGCTTTCAAGGAGTCACATACTGTCTTAACATGAGGAATCTGAAGACCACCCTCGTTGTAAAAATTTATCAAAATATTTCTTTTAATACGATCAGGTTTACCCTCCCATAAAATATTAAAAAAAAAAAAAAAATATTTTGCACACAACGGAAAAAGTCCTCAGAAGGATTTGGTGAAACAGAAGGTAAGCTTTGGCATAGCCAAACATTTCAGAATAGTAGCTTTACCCATAATTGAGTTTTCTAGCCTCCCAGGGTTTCAGGCAGTCACAGATAACATTAGGTTTATTAACAAAATTAATACTGGTGATATCGTGCATTTCATGCGGAATTTTAATACCTAAATAGCTTATAGTGTCATTAGTCTATATAACAGGTAAATTTTCACAGAAAACAGTATCAAGCAATCGGCCAGGGCCCACACGTTTAACGAAACATTTATCATAGTTTATCTTGAGTGAGGAATTAGAAGAGAATTCATCAAACACTTTGGTAAAATTTGTAAAGGATTCAGTGCACATATCAGTAAAGAAAACAGTGTCATCCGCCTATTGACATATACGAAATTCCTGATTACAGATATTAATACCCCTAAGAGACTGGTTTCCACGAATAGCGGTAGCAAGAATTTCTGAGCAAATGATTAACAAGTAGGGTGATAGCGCGCAACCTTGCCTTACTCCTCTAGAAATATCAAAATACTTGGTCCAAAAACCGTTGTTTAAGACAGTACTTTTAATATTATTGTAAATTAGGTTAATCCAATTAATAACATCAGGCCCAAAGTTAAAACTCGCAAGAGCTCTGAATAAAAACTTTCTCTCGACAGAATCAAATGCTTTCTCAAAATAGGCGAAAAACAAAAGCCCGGATTGGCTATTATCTTCACAATAAGATATTACGTCAAGTACTTTCCTGATACACTCGCCGACGCCGATATAGCGACCATGTAAGAAACCACATTGGTCATGAGAAAGAATACTGGGTAGCACCTTCTTGAAGCGGGTTGCTAAGCAGACTTTAAAAAGTTTATAATCCGTATTCAAAATAGAAATCAGGCGCCATTTTTTTAAATACGGTGGCGATTTATCTTTTTTTAGGAATGAGAGCAATAACTCCCTGTCTCATGGAGGAAGGTAGCTCTCCCAATTGAAAAGAATAATTGAGCACCTCTTAAATAACATCGGCAAGTTCATACCAAAACAATTTAGAAAATTCCCCCGGCAAACCGTCATTTCCAGGAGTTTTGCCGTTTTTCAAACCAGACACTGCAGCAGAACATTCATATTTACTTAAAACCCCTTCACAACTGGTTTTGTCGGCTTCAGATAAATGTGGGATACCGGGCATAGTTAAGAAATACCTTTCAATTAAGTCATTTGAAACATTATTTGAACCATGAAGCTAAGAAGAATATTTGTATTCCTCTTCTAGACTCTCAGCTGGTTCGGAAATAGTCAAATCGTCAACTTGTGACTTCCTAATACAACACTCCTGGTAGTTGTTACGTTCTAAATTGAGAAAATACATCGTACATCTCTCACCATCAAGGCATCAGCGACTTCGAGTTCTTATTATAACCCCTTTAGTTTTGATATCAAGTAGTGAAGAGAATTCAGTCCTTTTGATAGTAAGATTTTGTTTTATATTAGAATCACTGGGATTCATTGAAAGTTGAAGTTCGAGGTTAGCAATTTCATCTTGTAGTCAGGCGTGGATCCAAGGGGGGGGCTTTCCCGGGCTCAGCCCCCCCCCCTCTCCTTTTCGCTACATTAGCAATGACAAATACGCGAAAATTAGCACAGTGTTAATCTAGGAGAATGTTCAAGGGGGCTTTTAGCCCCCCCCCCCCTTTTCGAAATCTCTGGACCCGCGCCTGGTGGTTGTTGCATTCCAGAATTTCTTTTCTTACTCTCCCTCACTGAGTATTGTATTTATGCTCCTCTGATGTAACATTTAAGTAATTTCCATTTTAAATGTGGATTTACGTCTGCATACTTATCCAAGGAATGAGAAACAACATCTTTGACTGCTTGTACATAATCCGTATTGTTTAATAGCGAAACATTTAGTTTCCAATAACCAGGACCACGTCCAATAAAGCAGGATTCAAAAGACAGGGTGATTGGGTTATGGTCCGAAATGAGACCTGCAAGTATTTCACAGCTTTTAACAGTATTCACCAGACTAAACGAAATGAGGAAATAGTCCAACTATGGAATTAGATTTCCAGGTATAACGACATTTTCGGTGTGGTTGAAGTAGGCTACCGCGTTTATCTAAATCAACATTAAGGACGGTATTAAAGTCTCCACCAATAACAAACGGTTCGAATCCATGTTTTTCAATGTTATCTCGAAGACTATGATAAAGATGGATATCATCTGTGTTGCATAAATATTCACCAACGTTAGATTATAGTCGGCTATTGTAACATTGACAATAATACTTCGGCCAATGTTATCTGAGGAATAAGTACAGTTTTATATTGCAATATTTCGTTTGAATAAAATACAAACACCCATGCTGTTAGACTGACCATGGCAGGATAAAATCTTATTGCCCCATTCATTATTCCAAATGTGTTCGGTGGCCTCCACACAGTGGGTTTCTTGTAAAAAGTGAATGTCACATTTTCTCTGCCGTAGCCATAGAAAAACTTTTCTGCGTTTATGTCTATCCCTGAGGCCTCGTACGTTGACACTGCATATTTTTAAATTAGTTATTGATATCATGTATGAAATATTGTTTTTCTCTGTTACAAAAGACCTTTTATATAAATTCCTAAGTTAATAATGAACTGCCATGCGTGTAAAGGACGTGTGGTAAAACTGAACTCCAAAACCAAGAAGAGGTAAAAACAGGAGAAGGAGAAAAGGACATCACGAGAAAGTATTGGGTACAACCTTTCCAGGTACGTTTGAACTCATCAGGAAAAATCGAGTTCAGTCATCCTCATCAATTTCCACTGACTCAGTGCTTTGTTGGTCACGGGTGAACGCTTCTTATTACTATGTCTTTCTCAGACAACATCACTGTCCACTCATAAGGCTTTTAAACTTCCATCCTCGATATAGATTAGCTTGTCATAGTGTAGCCAGGCGCGTTTGTTTTCCTTGCGTTTTTCCTCTAATAAAAGTAAGAGGTGTTTGCGTTTCTCCATAACAATGCTACTGAAGTCATGGTTCACGAAGACTTTATGCCCCTTGAATGTGGGTCGTTCTTTCGTACCGGCTTTCACAACAGCTTCTTTGTCCTTGAACTTTTGAAAATTCGCAACAATTGCTCTAGGATGATTTGCATTCCGCGGACCAACTCTAAGGGCGCGCTGGATGCTTTCGGCGGGAAGATTGTGTTACGAACAAAGTCCTCGATGAAAACTTCAGTATTCTGTTGATTATTTTCTTCCTCATCAGGTATTCCATGAAAACGCACATTGTTTCTCCGAGATCTATTCTGTAGGTCATCAATTTTGTCTAGAGCTTTGGGAAATTCCTTGAAATTAATATTCTCATGAACCTCCGAGTTCAGATCATTCAGCCTGAGTCCCTCCTCATGGTAAGAGTTGAACTTTTCTAAGTTTGTTTTAAGGGTCTGCAATTCCTCCCTTACCTCCTGGTTTTCTTGCAAAATCGAGGACATTATCTGAAGAGAGTCCAAGAGAATATTCTCAATATCTGCAATAGATTTAGATGCACTTATCTTGTCTTTGAGCTCTTCCTCCCATGTTCGCGAAATGGGTACACGTGCATGATGTTGATGGATCTTTTCCTCTGGGCTGATTCTTTCGATAAAAATTATCAAGTTTTTGCTATGATGATGTTTCTGACATTGTAACAGATTCTGTACCCTGGATCGGTTGTTACTTAATTAACAATTAGGAAAACATTTAAAGTTCCTGGAAGTTTTCAAGTGATGAAAAGAGGGGAAAAAACAGGAGCAAGACCGAAGCGAGGCGAAGCCTGTCCAGATGACGATCTTCCAAAAGCCACGATCTTGGGGGCAACTAGTAGACTGGCGTAGTGGAAAAAGTAAGAAGGGCAATCGCAGTAGATAGCTGGCTGACATTACCAGCAGAGAAAGGGGTACTGTCACAGCCGGGGAACTGAGATACCATGTAGGACAGGCGGTACTATCGTGGCATGAAAATAGCTGGTCAGGTTTGGAACGGCTATCTTCAGTGGCGTAGCTAGAGGGCGCTCGCCCCCCTCCCCCCCCCCCCCACAGGGCCTCTGTCGGAAATTTCTAGTCTCCGTCGGAAATAAATAAAAACAAGTCATTTGAAACACTTACAACACTTCTTATGTATTTAAGTGGAATTACACACCGATATGTCAACGTGAAAATCAAAAGTCGGTCTCAAAACTGCCCGAAAAGCCAAAAAAAAAAAAGACCCCCAGGATTTCGAACAACTGTCAAGATAATGATCTGTCGGATTTTTTTTTTTTTGCTTTGCCCCCCACAAAAAATGTCTAGATTTAACCGAAAATGTCTGTCTAGAAATGACCGAAATAGTAGTACCGGGTAGGAAGGTGTGCAGTTACATCTAGGGACTGAAAACTCGGGCTTTGTAGAGCTATCATGCAGTTGCAAGCCGGAGATTCGAGCAGAAGGAGCAGTTAGGAAAGGGGGGAGGGAGGGAGCAATTGCTAGCTTCGATTCTATGAAACTGACATAACCGGCTGGATAGTGAAGAAGGCGAAGCAGCTGAAACAGTGAAATAGCAGGAGGTGCAGTATCTGCTAGAGGCCGAGGTAGGGGAATTTTGATCTGAGATTGTAAACAGGGTAAGGAGAGCTACCTAAGTAGGTGGGGAAATTAACACCGACGGAGAGAGGGCGTTGGCATAGCAGCAAAGAGGTCGAAATATCAGGCAGGAGAGAAGGAGCTAATGTTGGCGCTCTAGGAAGCAGGCAGGTTGGAAGAAAGTATCGTGGCAACTAGGGGATTGACATAACGAGCGGGACTTTGTTGTTTATCTGGTTACAAGTCCATTCAGTGGGCAGAGATACCTGGCAGAGTATTGGGGACTATCCTATCAGCTAGGGGACTGAAGTGTAGTGGTCAGCCGTCATGTTACTTAGAGCCATCGTAACGGGTAGGAAACTCGGATACGATGTGGAGCATGGGTATCCAGGGTAGTACCCAGTGGACTTCGCGTAAAGATTAGGTAGGTTAATCGGTTCTACGAGAGGGCTAGGAAAACAAGCTATTGACGGGGTAGAATAAGTGTAATAGGCTTTTTAGGACTACAATTGCGCCTAGGGTAGAAGAGGCTAACGTTCATACTAGTTGCCTTAGTATTAAGGCTCTTGTAGCAATTAAGGGTCTGAGCAGTGGCGTATTTAAGGGGGGGGGTGGCCCCTCACTGATGCCGATTTTTTTTTTGGTCCTAAAAATACCTATTTTTTAAGACAAAATTTACTTCAAAGGGTAGCATATGTGGCACCAGATTGCATGTAGGTTAGTTATTTAGATGAGGTTTAACGTCCCAGTTTCCAACCAATTGGTTCAAGTAGGGATTTTGGTGCATGTAGGGACCCCTAATTTTTCAAAAATTTTCAAAGGGGAGGAGGACACCCCATGGTCCCTCCTCACTGATGCCGATTTGTTTTAGTTCCTAAGAATACGTAAACTTTTTAACACACATTCTACTTCAAAAGGTAGCATATGTGGCACCAGATTGCATGTAAGGACACCTACTTTTTCAAAAGATTTCAGAGGAGAGGGGGACACCCCATTGGCCATGGTTCCCCCTCGCTGATGCCAATTTGTTTGTTTTAGTTCCTAAAAATACGTAAATTTTTCAACAGAAATTTTACTTCAAAGGTAGCATGTGTGGCAACAGATTGCATGTAAGGTGTAAGGACTCCTAATTCTTTAAAAATTTCCAAAGGGGAGAGGGACCCTTCCCCAGGCTAGCAATCACACAACATACTTCATGGCCCCCGTGAGACAAATCCTGGCCATTGGGTCGTAGATGCGACAGGGTTTTAAAGCCATCGTGGCTTCTAGGGGGGCTGAGATAGCGGCCAGTTTAGGTCAGTCATGGTGATAGGTCTAGCCGGTACGAAGCATCATCCTAATGACCGTTGGGGTTCGACAGCAGGCCACGTAGGAGGCTCTATCATGGTATATAGAGATTTGAGCGGCTAATGTGAGAGGGGTTAACGTTGCTGCTGCGAAACTGGTAAAATCGGCTATCATTCCCCATTACTGGACTGAGAGAAGGGCCATTATGGAATAACGGTTAGCATCTACGGGTTGAGTGGGCAGGATAGGACGGGTAGTGACAGCAGCATTATGGACTGGAAGCAGCTAGAAGACAGAGATAACGGGTGGGTAAGAGGATTTATAGTAGCAGCCAGGGGACGAAAGGGGTTACAGCAGCTAGTTTAGGAGGCACTATTGCAACGGAAATGGCAAAGGTCCTGCCTGGAGAGGTACTGACGTTGCGTGCTTGGCAGGAGAGGCTATCCTTACATCTAGGTTAAGTTTTGACGGGAGGGGTAGTAAAGGGTATCGAGGCAGTTTGGGGAATAATGTAACGGACAGTGTTGTAGGAACTATCCCATCTAATTACAGGGTGTTTGCGGACAAGGTGGGAGACTTAGTAACTTAGTACCAAGTGGGGGCCTGCATATCGAATATGATTGTGGAGACCATCGGGCACGTAGGACACATAAGTAGCAAGCATTGTGGGATATTTTTTCTTCTTTTCTGAAATGACTAAAAGACTACAGTAGCAGGGGTCATTTCGGAAGAGCTATCGTAAGTTCGTAACAGCTAGGAGACTACAATAACGGGCTTGGTGGAGTTACGCAATGAGTTCGTGGCTGATATTTCGAGCTCAGCAGGCAGGTAGGGACTATCGTTGCTGCTAGGAGACAGATCCACATGGCAAGATAATGGTGCTTTCAGACAGTTAGGGGACTCACATCGCAGGCAAGGTACGAATAGCTATTGCAGCAGATAGCTGAGTGCGGTAGGGTACAGGGATATTACGTGACGGCTAGTAGGCTGAAAACATATGCGGAATAATGATAGGTGTCTTAATAGACACGGGACTATGACAATTTGCAAGGTACAGGAGTGACTATCGACAATCGTGGCAGTTATGGGTCTGAAATAGCAGCCACATGAGGGTTTGGTTTCGTAAAGTTAGGTGACTGAAATTAGGGTGGAACAGTCTGTCTTAACAGCGTTGTGATTGGTGTTGGGGATACTGTAGATGGGTCATAATGGGAACCATGGGTTCAAAATAGCAAGATGTGAAGGCAAAAAGGGCTGGAGGGTAGGTGCTACTGCAGCAGCTTTAAGACTGAGAAGGCATGGAAGGAATGGCTTCCGTAGCATCTGAGATACTGAGATGAGGAGCACAATTACACATCGAAATGGTTACTGACAAGGCCTTGAAGTGCCATTTAAGGCAATCTCCGAGATATTTTAATCTATTTTTTTTTCCGCGCGCTACACGCCAGATGATTTTGGCGCTACGCATAGATAGCACATCATTACTTCAAGATAATAATCTGCTTTTGCTTTTGCCCCCACTCACACAAAAATATCTAGCAACGCCACTGTTTTTGACACCATTAATTGAGTTCTTTTACACCGAACGTCTGTACAAGATGTAGCCTACTCTGTGACGAAGTAATCCACGTGTTACATGAGGATAACCTGTACACACGCTTAAAGAAGTAAATATTTCCTTAACACTTTTTTACCATCCACTTTGCTTTATGGATAAATGCCACAGTTTTGTTTTGTTTTCTTTTCTTTTAAATATATAAAAAATTATATGTGAAGTCAGTTAAACTCGTGTTTCACATTAAGCTTTTTTTTTTTTAGAAATATTTAAAAGACTAGCTGTGAAGCCAGCTAAAATTGTGTTTAATATTGAGCCACTAAAGTAAAAGAGTTATACGAATAACAAAATGGTAGAAAGAAACTAGTTTCAGATTTTCTGAGATATTCTAGAAGCAACATCCAGCAAACAACCAATAGACGAGTTGGAAAATTCAGAACTTCTGGTCCGGTCACAAGGTAAAGTGTACCATGACAACGGCTACGTGTTAAGCTCTGCGTGCTCAGCATGCATCAACCGCCCTGGGACATTGTACGCGTGGTACACTTCACCTTTGACCCATTACCATAGTGCATTGCGTGGAAACATTTCCCAACACGTCTATTCTTCCAGGGTTTCAGACGGAAGCGAAGACGGATTAGCATTTGTAAGACTTATGACAACAGAATACAAATAAGGCAAAAAGTAGGTAAAGAGTTTGAATTACTTTTACATGAATTATATGTCGTTAACGTTTCCATCCTAGTGGTTACCAATCCAGATTATTTTACGGTACTGATACATCATCTTTCAATCTAAACAAATCTGAATCGGGAAAGTGTTTGCGTGGCTATAGGAAGGTAACACACTTAATTATTCGATGGTTATCTCAGGTGAGGCACCAGGACTTTCTTTACTGTGGCGACTTTACCAAAGCCCCGACAAAGGCGACGCGTGGCCGGAGGGATTGCAAAAGGAAGTATTTTAAGGCCTTTGGATTTAGAGGTTTTAATGAAGGAAAAAATCAAATATAAAATGGAACTTCTACTGAGAACAATTTCAAACTTTGGCGGGTTATATTGAAAGAAGTTCTTTGCATGAGAGCAAAATAAGGTAAACCGTCTAGCAGCCCGAGGATGACATGTTTCATCGTACCCATTACGGATCCCCAAAGAATTTGGGAAATTTGATCGATGGATGGCATACATCGCCCTGTCACCCCACCCCGACCTCGCTCCACGGCTGGGTGTCTCTCTGTTTTAAATTTCTGAACACACCATTGTAAGGATTAATTTCATATTCATACGTACGGACAACAAGATAAACAGATAAATATGAAAAGCACAGGTACCAACAGAAAAACATTAAGCAATGTGTACACAGTGTAACTGCTCGCCACATGCAGTGGAGCGGGGGTGGGGCATGGGGGCGCGTACCCCTAAATCGATTTCAGTTTTTTTTTTTCTCTCTTTTTTTTTTTGGTGAAAATTTTAAAATGATCCCAAAAGGCGTTTAAGCTATAGATTTCGGTAGGGGGTAGGGCGAGGTGTTTTTTCGACCGAGTGATGGATCTAATGTAACCATTTTTTATCACAAAATGGTTCGGAAACTATCAAAATTATCGCAAATTCTTCGTAAACTATCAAACTTTTCGCGCGCTGTGCGCGCTCCAAACCTTACCTCAATATTGTCCTTATCACCAATGATTTCCGGTAGCAACTCCCGCAGAAGCATAGCAACAAAAGTTGAAAGCTGTTTACGAATTTTCAGGTGAAAGACTGGCTTTGTGATTGGCAAATAGGTTTTTGGGTGGAATGTAAAGTGTCTCGATGCAGAGGATGAATGCAGGTTTTGTCATGGTTTTCTTATTTGATGAAAATTTCGGCGCGCTTCGAGCGCATTCGTCATGGTTTCCACTCAATGTCATGAGTTATAATACATGCAAAGTAACAATACATGCAACTATTCTGATCACAACGCTTCCGAAAAACAGAATAACATCTCCAACCTCCGTAGGAGCATATGGGATCCTTCAATCCAATTTGTAGCATGATATGGAAGGTTGAAAGTACATATTTGTAGTTATACATTTTCAAAAAAAAAACAAATTACCGAGCGCTTCGCGCGCAGCCATGACCAGTATAGATGTTGATTGTTAACACACTTACGATGCAAAAAAAAAAAAAAAACATCCTGAAACGCGCTTTTAAGTCCTTAACCCCTTTTGTTTTACCTATCCATGGAAGGATACAGGGCGGTGACTGGAGTGACTAGTCACCCCACCACCACCACCTACTGTGGCACCCGTTTATAAAAGGACATTTTGTAAATATAATGACGTTAACTTATATTTTACAAGGCTATGTCTTGAAACTACCAAATTTCTGGAGACGTATGATAGAAATACCCAGATGAGGAAAAAAGAAGTTTTGTCTAATTTCTGGGGAAAAATCCGTACAACTGTCCAATTTGTGCTACTATTTTAGGCCCTCAAATATTACAAACAATTTGTCAAATATTGCACCATTTCGCATCTGAGCACACATAATTAAACAAAGGTTCTCAGAGTGGAAAGGACACCCCCTTCCCTTACACCCTCGGCCTCTCCGGGACACAGTTTAATAGTCACCTCTCTTCACAAATTTGTGGATCCACCGCTGCTATCAGGGAGGTCTAATATCACCTCCCTGCACCTATGCTCTCCCTCCAATTCCCCATTGCTGAGCTGTTCGTCTGGATTTTCGTTCAAACGTTGTAAAAGTACGATAGCTGTAAAGTGCTCGGCATCATACTCTATAGTATAATTTGGATGTCAGGTAATAAATCATCATATCAGTGCCCTAGTTTGTATAATTAATCCAGAGCCTCCAGGAGGCACTATACCGGTGTCTGCCAGCCTTAGATAGATACCCTTTTATAATGCACAATGAGGCAATGGAAAATTTCGTAATAGTCCAAGAATGTTTCTGTGGACTCCACGCACGTTCTTTTATGTAAAAGCTTTCCCCGAATAGAAGGCATTAAAGTAGCCAAAGGGGGGGGGGGTACAGGGGCTTCGTTGACAACATACCCTTCTCTTAGACTACATAGGCCTACTCAGCCTCCTCTTTCATCAAAGCAAAGTTTGAAATTCACTAAATTATGGATATTTTCCAGTCATATATGATCAGTTCCAATCACCAAATCCTGGCGGCGCCAGTAGACGTCTGTTGCAAGACGCATATCCTTAAGAAGAGAACTTTAAGTACCTAGGTTGAGAACAAATATTTTGCCACCTTCATGTGCCCAGTAGAGCTATCTAAATGATGAACATTTACATGAAATGAATTGTTCGAAAACTTAAAAGAGTATGGCACGGTAGTACGGTAACCACTGTAACAAGAAATTGGTATATTCGTAGATTTGATTTAGCCGTGACGGTTGTCTTCCGATCATGTTGGATGTTTATCTTGTAGCCATGATTACATCTCCATAATGCATAGGCTTGATATGGACTCAATATGTGATTTTAAAGTGAGCTTCATGATTGGGAGAAATCAGTGGGTAAGCTATCGCAGTCGTGGATCCAAAAAGGAGGGACCCACTATGGGAAATCTCCAGTGCACCGAACCACGAGCGCGAAGCCCGAATTTGCTCGCGTGGGGTGCCGCCAAAATCCCCGCGATATTATATAATTATAAAGAAGGTAGAAAAAGGGCTTCAATTACGCCGTTAAGCAGATTTCATACCATTTTAAATGTTGTGAAATTCGATAATAATGGCGCCACTAAGTGCAAGTTACAATTAGGACACTTCCTGAGGTCCAGGGCGAAAGTGAAGATATTATGACGCTGATGTAAAGCGAGAGATGTAGCCTGCAATTAGTTTTCAGAAACGATTTTGTCATAATGAGTGTTTTATTATCGTTATAACGTTACATTGGTATTGGAAGTGAACGGTTTAATTGTTCGCGAAGCCAGTTAATTTTTATCCATTGAAGACATCGTTTCCATGGCAAAATTTGCATTAATGAAGTACTTTAAGACACGAAATCCCCCCCCCCCCCCGTGTGAGAGATTCTTGTTCGTTTAAGGCTGCATACAGACTCTGCATTATCAATGTCCCCAGAATGTGTCTGCTAATGAATACGCGGGTTTGCTGCCTGGTAATTCGTAAAGATTTCAATTTGCATTCAATTTGTCTTCCCAAAAAGTACAGGATGGCAAAAGCTTGTCCCTTGCTACTCATTCTTACAATGCTGTGCTCCTCTGTAATCAGTTCTCTGCATTCAATCGATAAGTTCTATCTTAGAACCCTCACCAATGAATTACATACGAATTACATTTAGATCGACCACGTACACCAATGAAGCTAAATGTGCGCGAGGTGCTACAACAGACGGAACAGATAGTGGAAGACTTGCTAAAATGTTGATAGTCTGCAAAAGGTTTGCCGTAGAAAATTATTAAAACAAATCCATCACACAGTGAAAACACAACTCACCATTTCTTGGTAAAAATTCATAGCTAAACGCCTCTGTGGTTCATTGAAAAAAAAAAACGGTACTTTCGCAAATCTAGTTATCAACCGCCCCCCCCCCCCCCCACAAAAAAAAAAGAAAGACGCACATTGGAGGTTAAAGTGAATAATTTTCAGCCATAGCCCCTTAGGTCACCGCATTTACTGCATTCTAAAAACAGTTGGGTAAACTTTTACCCAACGTTGGGTCCGTATGCCACCTCCTAAACTGTTGGGTAAGAAACTACCCAAGTTGGTCAAAAATTACCCTTTACTTAATTTCATTTCATTTCATTTATTTCTTTTTCACACCATACAGGTATACAAGCATAATATATATATATATATATATATATATATATATATATATATATATATATATATATATATATATATATATATATATAATATATATATATATATATATATATATATATATATATATATATATATATATATACATGAATTTTGAATAAATCTTTTACGATGTGAAGGAAGTAGAACAAAAAAAACCCTCACGGGCTTGACGAAGTGCTCTACTCCCTAAGGCGATATCAAAAAAGAAAAGAAAAGAAACAGCAAAAGCTAAACAAGATAATTCACTTACACCCCCCCCCCCCCCAGCACCATCATTGCTTGAAACATGGCTACGAGTTACGGGCCTGCTTTCGCACAATAAAGTAAAGCAAGGCTCCTGAAAGTTGAACGTCAATAAGTACTTAGATATAGTTTACTTAGGTTATACCTGAACGATCTGAAGCTTGGACTATCAATTACAGTCTTGGGTAGGGTATTCCAAAGATTAATAGCACGATGCCGAAGGCTCAGTTGAGAATGAGATGTGGGATAAACAGTATGTAGAAGTTGAGGATTACGTGTATTATAACTGTGAACATTAGTACTGGTTGTGAAAAAGTTGGAGAAGGCGGGTGGTAACATGTTGTGGGTGAAGCGATAGGTGAACGAAGCTATTCCTAGATTGATAATATCGTTAAGTTTTAATAAGTTCAACATTTTGAAAAGAGGATCAGTGTGATCACGTGGACCAGAGTGACAAATATGTCGAACAGCCCTTTTCTGTAAAAGAACAAGACTATTTAAGTTTGACTTTTTGGTACTAGACCACACGCTACTGCAATATGTGAAATGCGGATAAACTAAAGTACAAGGTACGAAGGACACTTCTGGGAAGGATGTATTTGAGCCTCCTTACAATACCGACTCCTTTTGCAACATGGGAGGATAAATAATGAATGTGTTCATGCCAGGTTAGTTTGGAGTCAATAATTACTCCTAAGAATTTAATTTTATTAACTAAGTCAAGTTTGTCACCGTTCATATAAATGTTGAAATTGTGATGATTGTTACACTTATAGTTATTAAAAACCATAAACTTTGTTTTACTAATATTTACGGATAGCTTATTTACCGAAAACCAATTACAGTAATTTCTAAGTTCAGTACAAACAGTATTTTCCAAGCGATCAGGGTCGTCATCAGAAAAGAAAATATTTGTATCATCAGCAAATAAAATAAATGAAGACCTTTGAGAAACAGCTGTTATGTCATGGGGAAAATTCACCCTCCGTATATACCAACTTGGGGAAAATTCACCCACCATGGGAGTCCTTTTGACCAACTTTGGGCAGTTTTTTACCCAACTTTTTAGGAGGTGGCATACGGACCCAACGTTGGGTAAAAGTTTACCCAACTGTTTTTAGAGTGTCACTGATGGCAATAGGAGGGTGCTCGTCAGGTCAAAATTGAAATTAAACACCGTGAGATGCCATTTCGTGGCATCTGGCAATAAAGATGAATCACATTTATTTTGATGCACCTAGGAAGGTATATTAAATTTGTTGTTACACTCGTAGACGCCATCTCCTTTTAGGTCAACCAATTTAATCGCTCAGCTAGAGGAAACGTTTTGTAATCTTGTAAAGCCCCGGTTCAAATTGAGTATCTCATATTTTTTTTCCAAAATATCCCCTGCCGCCCTTTTAGCGTTCATCTCTTCCCTGTGTTGCGAAAACGCCCGGGGGAGGAGTATAGGGGCCGGGGGGGATAGGGACCTTCCCTTCTTGCCGAGCAGATATGGATGGAAAAAAGATGAAAAAGAAAAGAGGAAAGGAGAAATGAAAGAACAAATTGGACAAAATTGTCTAAAAACGTATTCAAAATATATCTTTTTCCGCTGGGGTACGGTTTCAATATTTTACATGGGTGGTTCCTAATGGCCCCCTTCAAAAAAAAAAAAAAATCCGCGCCTGAGATACAGAGGGCAACTTTTCGACATGCATATAACTGGTGAGAAATATGAAAGCATGGTACGTTATACACTTTACGCAAGCACAATGTTTTCAATCCCTTAATCCTGGGCAGAAGTTTCTAACCGTAAGGGAAGAGTCTTCTTTCAGTGACCACCGGACACGTAGACTATAATAGGTGTCTAGGGTCGCCGGAAGAAATCGATACAGTATCTGCCAGTATGAAAGTAACGTCATCTTTCGATTAGACCAACAATACATGCACAACGTTGATGACATTCCGTAGTTTTCTTTGACCCAGCGTATGTTATTCCTCTCCTGGAACCGTTGATTCCATGGACAACGTCATGTAACATTGTAATACACTATCCTCGTCTACCTCCCGGCCTTAATGATTTTCATGTAAAAGAAAAATATCGGAAACAAAAGAAACCATGATGGTAAGTTATAGACTGCGGACATAAACTTTAAATATACTCGTTAGGTAATTTCGTCTCGTCCGTTTGCATCCAAATTGTATGGAACCTTAGACGGATTTATCGTTCCTACAGCAGTTATACAGCTACGTGATAGCACGGAGCTACTACCTGGTATTAGTATTAGCTCTATGCGTGGTTATAGTAATCAATAGCCATAGGCAGAAACTGGCTCGTTTTGGAAGACAATTACTTCCCTTTCGTAAAAATATTACCAATTTTCATACACCCCATCACCTCCACAAACACCAGTTAGGCCTATAAAAAGTTTCGTGCGCTCATACCAATATTGTTACGGCACTCTTCTCATTTATTTCTGTTTGTAATTTGAAATAATTTGCAATTCTTGAATTACCTCTCCGTTGCGGTATCTTCTCACTTTGTCTGCCTGTAAGAAATAGAAAAAAAAAACTTTATCACAGTTAACATTAGCATACTTAGCGAGGTCTGAAGGATGCAGCCTCTTCCTATCTCTATAAAGAAAATATTTGCACTTTTGGTCTTTCAAATTAACAGTCATATTTTACCTCCTTTTGATATTGTTCAGTCGTCATCGGCTCACGCTCGTCTTCATCCTGCAAGAAGCAAGAGATACCGTGTTTAGTGAAGTTTTTTGACATTCGGGTGAGACGCACATGAAGGTGATGATAACATCACATCACATCACCTCGGCGATAACTAGCTTAGCCTAAAGTGTTTCTTATTAATGGACTTTTCTTTTTTCGTTGTTTTGTTTGTTTACTCGTTCGTTCGTCTGTTTGTTCGTTCTTTTAGTTGTGTGTATGTGTGTGTTTTTTAATGATGCTGCTGTAAAGGCACGAGCGAAAGATAAGTTTGATTACTTCTTGAATTGTATCTCTCATTCAGCTCAAAGCATAGCTCTGAAGGGACTAGTCCGCGGTTTGACCTGCATATATCCAAGGTTACCCCCTCTCATCCGCGCAAGCATCGGAAAAGGCTGCATTTCGATTCATCTTTAGAAAAGAATAACATAAGTTAACTTTCAATTGGCAACCAACTTGTGTGACGAATCAGACGTGCAGGTTCTCGAAATAAGCTAGGGCTGTTTTAATTGCCATCTGAAATGACTCGTTCTCATTATAATCTTATCACCGTCACTTCGACAATTGTGGGTAAGTTCGTGACTTAACGTAATTTGACCAGTCCAGTCTAATATAGTAATCTCAATTGATTTAATCAATGGCCAACCAGCCGGGGTAGGAAACATTTTGACATCCCCTACCCCCGTCCCGACCCTCCCCCTTCCCGATTTTTTAAAGAAAATATCAGTCCAGAGAAAAACTGGCAAACCTTAACCCGAAAAACGGTATAAAGCAGATGTAAACACCCGAACTTTCCTCGAAGTTGTTTTCTCGAATAAAATCCATAATTATAATTACTGTATTGTGCTTTTAGCGTGCATCAAACTATTTCGTAAGAAAATTCGGTCAAGATTAAAACTCGGGCAGAGGATTTCTTCAAACCCTTCGAAACTTGGCAGTACCATTTTTAAATGGTTTTGTACGTGACGTGTTTCAGCTTAGAGGCTAGACACTTTTGCCGGAAAAGTAACAATTTTATCCAAACAAAGGCAAATAGTCTGCCGGTACTCGGGTGCAGTCTCCCCACCCCGTCTGGCATGCCTATAGTTGAAAAGGAAGAATCTTCTAAAGTTGTATCATAGTAACAAAGCAACAGAAATGTCATTTGGAGATGGTTTTCTGTGAATATATTGTGGAAAGTTCTCCATGGTAACAGGTATTTACCTCTATAAGTGGCACAGTCAGAACACTTTTGGTTGGGATACACTATCTCCACCATTTCATGGAGACGGGGGCAGGGGGCAATATGTCTGTGGAGCCTGAGCCACAAGCTCGCACTTGTTTTGCCGCTGGCCCTCAAATAATTTGAAAGAATTACTTCCCAAGTTAAAACTTCATGTTACATTTCACTTTATTGTTCAGGCGCGGATCCAGAAGGGGGCGCAACCGGCGCACGCCCGCTTTTTTCGATGACCAATGATTTTTTCACCAGCGACATGAAAAAATGAGCAAATAGATTTGGAAAATATGCTTCCCAGATGCAAAAAATGGTCTTCAACATTTTGAAGACCTTTTTTTTTCTTTCTTTTTGCTCGTCGGCCTTCCCGACGATGTGTGCGCCTTCCCTTTCTCAAAATCCTGGATCCGCCCCTGTTGTTAGCATGGTATTATTAAATTGTAAACACCCTCCAAGTGTTAAACCGTTACAACTTATCTGCTTAAGACCCAACCAATGCTTTGCCGTGTATCATATCCACTTTCTCTCAAAATTCACAGCAGTCGCATTTTGTTATGGACAATTTATCAGAAGTTAATATGCACGGTTTCAGTCAAATTCAGTCAAAAACATTCCAAAGAACAGGATAATATGAGCCAATTATGGGGCCAAATTCAAACATAAACACAGCCATTGCTTTAAGGCATAATCAGAATTGCCCAAAATTTTATAAGAAGGAGGGGGACACTCCTTTCCGTAATACCCCTCTACCAGGCCAAATACCTAAAAATCGGCCGATCACTGAGACTCAGCTCCCCCGTCCAAGAAAAAGACGGTCCTGCTGGTAAGATGGGTTTATTGTACAGGATATAGAGGGAGTGTGTCTTATTTTCAGGTTATAAACTGTGTATTGAAGCGAAGGTGTACACAATGAATGCACTTACCTCCCAAGAACCAGATGTAAGATTCAAAACAAACTGATGATCAGGACGCCAGAAAACTGCAAACAATGAGGATCATAAAACAGTGACTAGTTGGAGAAATAACTAAGTTAACAAATTTTTGAATGGCAGTATTTTCATAAAAATATTTATCAATTTGATCCCTTGTATTGACTAAACTTGACACATTCTTAAATTTAAAAACATGAAACAAACTTTTAAAATTCCTCTTAACGTTTTCCTCACGTGTACTGACTAACAGTACGTTCCTGTTTTCATTTTTTCTCTTAAAATTCGTCTTTCAAGCGCGTCTCTACACTTCCTACCCCAAAAGGTAAATTGCATAAAGTTTAACCTTGAACTCCTTTAGATCTGAGGAGTGACAGATGTTCCCCTTTGACCGTTTGTGGTAGAAGACAGTCGTAAAATCTAGAATACAAACAGAATGAAATTATTATTTCGTGATTTTAATGATTGCCTGAAAGGATCTCGAGCGGGTAATCAACACATTTGTAAGCACATTTCGGAGTTTGTGTTCTTTTAATAGTAAGGTGTGATTTTTATCCTTAAATTCACCTTATACAAAAAAGGTTAACCCTGCAATAGGTCATGGGCGTCCAGAGGGGGGCAAGAGGAAGTGACCCCCCCTGGAAAATCAAAAACTTGAAAAACGAAGAAAACAATAGAAAAAAGGAAGAAAATATAACAACATTTCTTAACAGTTCACTCAGTGTGAATTTCTACTCTCAAAGCAGGAATTGAATACAAATATGAAGACTCAGGTACCAGCAGGCCCCCTCCCCAGCATATTTTTGGTATTTTTTAAAGTTTATATTTACGATATTGCTAGTGTTTCCCCCTTTTTATTTGCGGTAAATAGGCCTTGGTAGTGCCATTTCCAGCGATCTGGGAAGCATTTTGAGCCAAAATTTTCTTGCGCTCCGCGCCAACCCATGGTGAGCTGAGAGTCTGTCGATGGGCTTCGCTTGACAAATTTCTGGCTGCGCCTTTGTCAACACTGTGTGAAAAGTAGCATCTTAACTCTTTCTGGGAGTAAAATATTTCCCATGAAAAAGTTGGGCTCCCCTAAAAAAGTTTGCCCCACCCCCCGATTTTATTTTCTGCGGACGCCCATGCAATAGGTAAGCCCTCCGAGGTGAAAACCCGAAAGAGTTCGCAAGGATCTAAGACCTGGACCCGAATGGACACAAGTCTTAGTTGACCGAACAGAAATTATTCATATTGCTATACTTTCGGCTCGAAGAAGGTTACTGTACAACGTGTCATACGACGCATCTAACATGTATAGGCTACTGCGTTTACCAATGACTTTGCAAGAGGGGGACTGTGAGAAAACTTATCAAAATAGGGTACCGTTAATTAAACTAATCTCATTACTTCACAATTTCCCTCCAAAAATGGGATTTAAAGTATCGGGGCGTAGCCAGAAAAGGTGAGCGCATGACCCCCCCTCCCCCTTTTGTTGCATGACACCCATTCCCCCTTCGCTACAGGATTTGTCCACAATTGAACGGCAGAATGTAGCTTGTTTGTTCTAAACTGTAATTTTGCATTTAGTGTTTAATGACACGTCCGAGAAGGGAATCCTGCTCAATTCTTGCATTCCATCAATTGTCAGTGTCTATAGTTTTTACCCCTATATTACTTTATAAGGCCGTAAACAGGTAAACAAAAAGAAAAATTAAAGACTCATTTTAAAAATGTTACCTCAGTTCCTGTAATTTTTGACTCATCACTGGATACTTTAAGATGCCTGCCATTTCTTCAACCGTGATTTCCCTTCCTCTTTCCTCTATCACTAGTTCTCTAAGGCTATTTAATACCGGTACACAGAGATTAGACGTGAGTTGGATACTTCCGGTACTTGAGTCAACTTTACCGAAACAGTCTGCGAACCACAACCTCGAAATACCAATCTGTGAATTTATGGGGAAACACATTAGTTGAATATTAGTCTTGGAGAGAAGCATAGCCGTAACTAGAAGGTGTCGAGGGGCAGACGACCCATCCTCCCTCCCCAGCTAAGAATCCCTTCCAGATGCCCAATCGGCTTATTTTGTTTTTTCCTTGAGGTTATGGGCAAATCCGAATGGTCATGAATTTTGAAAAAGTGTTTCAAAATAGTGGCTAGGGTTAGACTATGGGTTAGGGTCACACCCTCAGGGGATATTGGCATGTTCTTTCATAATCTGGCGTCAGAATTACCCAAGAATGTAGAGAAACTTTCGTTTCGGGAATAAGGGCCGTGGCCAATTTCCTAGAAATTGATTGGTCGATTGACATCATTTGCCCATAATCTCGTGGAAAAAACTACATTCACTATAACGTTTGCAACATTCTTGGTTATTCAAAAATTGTCAGTCTTTACTTCCCATAAGGTGAAACCTGCCAACTACACGGCTGTCACATTCACTTCACAGAAAGTTTACAAATTCTACCTCGAGTTCCATTCGAAATAAAATGCCCTCCCCTCCCACTCCCCGTCCCTCTTAACACAACCTCATTACGAAAGACCGTATTTCGCTAATCATTAGAAATACGAAATGAGAGTGCCTGTTGAAGGAGTTTTCAGTTTACTAGCATTAGGCTATCAACAATTTCTCAGAGATTTACTTTTTAATACCGTGTTTGTTGTTTGTTTGTTTGTCCGTTTGTATATGTGTCTGTTTGTTTGGTTGGTTGGTCGGTCAGATGTTTGTTATTTAATTGTTTTATAAATAAAGAAAACAAATGAAAATTCTGCATTGTATAGTTTAGGAAGTCTAACGGTTTTTGTAGTTTAGTCATTAGACGAGGTTTTACGGCTCAGTTTCTAACCAATTGGTTTAAGTCGGGCCGGCCACGACTTTTTTTTCAGTTGTGGCTCACTGGCTTGTTTTCCCTACTCCATTGCTTATGCTGAGCACCAAGCACAATGACAGTAGGTTCCATTTTTGTAAAGATTTTTGTAAGGAGAAGCCCGGGTAAACGGAATGCCTCTCCAAATGTTACAGCCTCTTCTTTAAAGAGAATACAAAGGCGTTAATAAAATACTGCGGTTTGATTGCATAATTCTGGTGGAAAGAAATCTCTACCTTAAAGAGAAAGTGTATAGTCTTTTATAACCCGGCACGTGTTCCTGAAATATTATTTCGGATTTGGTGATATGTCATAGCTGAACATTATATTATTACACTGTTATACACTAGTCCATTAACTCCGTAGCCAAGGAGGGGGGGGGCAGGGGGCGCAGCGCAACCACTTAGGATGCCTCTGTAATACAGTATTCTTACCTCATTAATGGAAGCGATTTCTAGAAGTTGTATTGTCGATCTCTGT
Source organism: Holothuria leucospilota (assembly GCA_029531755.1). Classification (NCBI taxonomy): domain Eukaryota; kingdom Metazoa; phylum Echinodermata; class Holothuroidea; order Aspidochirotida; family Holothuriidae; genus Holothuria; species Holothuria leucospilota. The sequence goes on along the minus strand of CM055961.1, from coordinate 20,635,117 downwards.
AATAACAAACTGTCACCACGATAGATGTATACGTCCCTTGAACATAAATCACCTACGTCTCTCAACGCCTCCTCTCCAGTTCGACCTTGTTCTAACATACAGAGAATAACAAATTTGCTAGCATCATCCCTCTCTCTGAAATACGCAATAATCTTGTCAGCTGCCTTAGAATTCAACCCGCACGCAAAACGGTAGAGGTATTGCACGTCCAATGGGTCTACATATTTTAGGTTCTCCCCCTCTTTTCTCTCATTAGTTTCCTGTTCATGATGAGGGCGTTCTTTTGAAAAAGTAGTTTTGTTGGTGGTAGAGAGTTCATTTTCATCTGTAGTATCCCAACTTTTCAAGGTAACATCTTCTCTTGATGCGTAGTCCGATAAGTGATGCGCTGCGTACCACTCGCAGAATAATTTGTGATAGAATCGGACCTCTGTTTTGTACTGGATATGTTCAGAGATAATTGCATTTTGATCATTACCTAAGTCAAGAACCTCTCCTTCAACTAATATCCCAAGTCTTACATAGTGATTATAAAACTCCTGCCCTAGTCGTTTACATATGTCCTCCTTTTTCCAAACAATTTGTTGGTGTTTATCACTTAGTCCTTCGAAAGCTAATTTGTCGAGCTCTTTATGATCTTGTTCTAAGAATTCATATGCTTTTAGTTTTACGTTTTCACCTTTTGTTTTATTTTTCAGATGGCTGTGAAAACATGAAATCATATATCTAAAGAAACTGGTCACGGAGTTAAATTTTTGAAATTTTTCATTTTCATGGCTCATATGAGCAAACATAACAAATAATAAAGGAACCTGGCAAAGATCACCAAGAATTGGATTGTCCTTCAATTTTTGTTTAATTTTCGAAGCAGCCGCATTATCATCACCTACGACAGCTTTACGGATGTATAGATCACGCGCATTATCATCAAATCCAGTCAACTTTATTCGTTTAGTTATCGCTGAGTAATCTTCCGGCAAACAGGAAGATCGAGTCGTGAGGATGACATCAAATTGCTGAAACATTTTCCTGGCAATAATGTTTATAACATCAGTGTCTTTTTTGTCTTGATCCGGGTACTCGTCGAATCCATCTAATATTATCACAACCGAGGAACTTTCACTCATGATGTCTTCAATGTCACTCTCCCCTAACTTTGAGTCTTTCGGCAGCAAAAACTGTTTAATGGCTTTATAAATTGAATTCACACCACCTAACTGCCGTAATTGTAAAAGGATTAAAATATCTGTATTTTTCATGGAAGATGCCGAAATTTTATTGCACCAATCATAGGCGAGTTGAAGAGATAACGTTGACTTGCCGTAGCCAGGTTCTCCTTCGATAATTCGTCTTGATGATTTTACTCGAGGATCATTACATATATCATGATACGTGGATAGCTTAGCCCAGGTGTCATGTCCTCCAATTCTATTGTTGGCTATTAAATATTCAATACCTCCCTCAACAAATACTTTGTCTACACAAAATAGTCTGTCTCGGATGTAAGGTATGGGCTGAACAGCGTCGTAAAGATCTTGGTATTTGGTTTTAAGTTGAGAAATAAGTTGGTTCTTTTTAGCTGTAAAATACGGTGAACAGATATTCAAATACAAGTGTAACGATAAATGAAAAGAAAAAATAGTCATTTAGTAATACATTAGAAAGCACAGGTGATGCGTTTTCATTCAATTTTGCTCCACGCTCATGTACATGCTCACGTCGACAGCTTCTTAAAAGTGTGTATGTGTGGGAGGGGGGGGGGTCTGGACGATAGTAATTCAAAAAATGTGAAGACCTAGTACCGAGGGAGTCGGGCGATTTAATGGCCCAGAAAAAAATGGGTTTCAGAAGATCTGAGGTGTAATCGAGGCATTTTGTCACCATTGTAATCCACTTAATGGCTGTTTCCACCATTTTCTGGCTTTATTTAATTAAATTAGCTTTTTTTGTAATTTACGGAATCTAACATGTACCTACTATTTTTGTTCGGGCCCTGAAAAAAGTAGGTGGAAGGGGGAAACAAACGACATGATATCCCCCCTGCTTCCAAAAGTGCATGCGTGGCATTCGTGGCTCCAGGATTTACCGGACAGGGGGACCAAGTCTACGACGGGGGGGGGGGGGGCAACAACCCAAAGACTCAACGAGGGCGACAGAGTCGTGAAACGATGTTTGAAGACAATTTTTGGCTCGCGAAGCACGCCGAAAATTTTGGGCTCTTTTTGGAGAAAATTTGAAAAAATGGGCTTTTACTATGGAAGTTTTAAAAAAATAAATTGGGCTTTTAGATAAGTAAATTGGAAAATTGGGGGGGGGGGGGGGTATTGAAGAATTTATTGTAATTTAGACCAACATTAAGTAAATCGTCGGAGCGACTGGCCGTTGTCGGGGACTTCATATTTTATCGTATACATAACAACTCCCCGACGAAACCGGAAAGTTACCCCGACGGAGGGGGGGCAGCCTTCCGGACCGAGGGGCCATGGCCCCCTGTCCCCCACCTGGCGCCACCACTGCAAAAGTGGGTTGGACATGTCCCCCTACCTCATACCTGTTGACCACCACCCCCCCCCCCCCATGCACATGCACATTAAATTTGGAGGATACGTATGATATAATAAGGAACTTCTAACTTCTCGAACATGTTATACTGTAGGTGGATGGAATTTGCGGGAGAAAATCATTCGACGACCAGGTTGCTACAATCTTGATTCAGGTTTTTCAGCCTTCGTCGCTTAATTTTGCATTTGCCTGAGATGAAGAATGCAATAATGGTACTCCGTTATTTGGGATAGACTTTTAATCCGCAACACTATAGCCCGCCTCTTGAAATTGCCATGAAGTTACGCCTATTTTGATGAGCATACATCCCACGCAGTATGCATAGTGCTTATTCTCGCCCCTCCCTCACAACCCCAGCTCCCACTGATGGCACGAATGATGTACCTTCTTAGTGGCTCTAGTCTTCTCTACGCACCTAATTTTGATATGGAAACCCTACTCCCCACCCCCAGCGCTCGTAGTACAGTAATTCCCTCTCTGTTCAACTTTCATTTGTTTTTTACGTTTTACATTGTAATGTAAGTACCCAGCCAGCCTGCACCCACTGTAGAACAAAGTCCACCCACAGCTCTTTACCGACTGTATTGGTCACTTGGCAATCCAGACCTCTTGACAATGAAATCTCACCTGCGATAATTACTGATTACAGAGTCTGGGGCCTCTCGTGTATATTCAGTTTCGAATGAGAATTAAACCGTGTTTCGCTAACGTTAAAAATATAAGTCGACTTCTTAGGAAGAATACATTTCCAGTTAGTAGTTTATAAGGTTAATCCCACGGTAGCCTAAATATGTTCTTACCAGAAATTTGTTTTCTCTGTATTGAAGTCGATTTGAACATAGGCAATCTCTGCAATAGAATAACAAAATTAAATGTTAACTTTATTGATAATGATGACTTAAATTGTTACGACTTATTGTGTTCGAATTTCAGGTAAGGTCCTTGATCCCTAATAGAACTTGCTTAAGAAAATTACTATTATATTTTTCTTTCCGTTCGAGTAAGAGTCTAACAGAGTCTTGTTTCCAATTGATCTTAATTTCTTCAGGTGAGTAACAAAACCCCTTATAAGAAATAACGGGCGTCGATGATGTACTCAATTTATGATACAAAAATTGACACGGTACACCTATTATTTCATTCTATTTTTTATATTTTGTTTTGATTTATTTCATTTCACTTCATTTCATTTCATTTCTTTTCCTTCCATTCCATTCATTTTACCCGATTTATTTTTACATTTGAATTAAAAGGTATGTTTTCATTTTTATAGCCATCACGAATGCGATGTTGGATAAATACATTTGTTTTGGAATTGTAAATATCAATAGTCCATGCAATCTTCAGGCCCAACTACACGATCATAAATTTGTTCAAAACTTCATCATACATCTGTATGACGATGTTCATGAACAAATGTATGATCTCGTAGACGGGCTTCCCAACAGAGTCGAACAACACCCAACATGTATGACGGTGTTCAATTTTTAGCTGCATGTTTCATCTTTCCAACAAATGTTTAAAACACTTGAGAACGTCTCTGTCTCATCATTTGCTAATTATTCATGGTCTTAATAAGAGAATTTATTGCCTAAATATGCATATTAATCGATTACAGGGATATTTAGCAAAATCGAGATTTAGAACATTTCAACTCTAAGGAGATCGGGGTTACGTTATATAGGGCATGAACATTTCGCGTACGGTACACGTTGCTGCACAACCCAAGCGGGAATCTGTGGAACAGTGTTATACATTTGCATGACAATGTTCATGGACAGGTGTATGATCGTATAGCCTGGGCTTTACGTACCTCTTCTTGGTATTGGGCCCTAAACCTTTCCCTTGTGTCATTCCTTCGGAGTTGACCTAAACAAGAACGAAGATAGGATATTGGTCATATTTTGCAACACAGGCGTATACGAAAACAAACACTCTTTGACAACAACACCAGAGGTGGTGCCAGAACTTGCCCGACAGGGGAGCCAAGCTTCCCGACAGGGGACCAGCAACCCAAAGCCCCGACAAAGGCGATGAGTTGACAAAAGGATGAACACAAAATTTCGGCGAGCGAATTTCGGAGTTTTATTGAAGAATTTTTGAAAAAAAAATGGATTTTTATGGACGAAAATTTGAGAATTTCTTTTTTTTTTTCCTTTTTAGGGAAAATTGGAAATTTGGGATGTTTATTGAAGAGTATGCCCTTCCTATCAGCAAAATCAAGCAGACCGTCGGGTCGACTAAAGGTCATTGGGATTACATACTTTATCGCACGGATTAAGGCTCTCCGACGAAATTGGAAAATTTCCCCGACTTGGGGCCAGCCGTCCGCGGCGGGGGCCATGGCCCCTGCCCCCATCCCCGCTGGCGCCACCCTTAAACAACACAAGCAAGGAGCAGAAAGTGTTTGCCCTTTATTTCCACAACTGGCGAATAATGAAGGCATGAATTTACCTAAAAAGAAACATATTTGCCATGAAATTTACATTTCCTGGCTCAAAGTGGGGGTAGGGGTGTTCCCACCCATGTCTCAATATTTTGTCAACAAAGTGTTTCACAACCAGTGTCCTTGCACGCCTGAAGAGCGGTTACACTCAATAAGCTTTCGGCAACTGGTTAACTCTGAAAGAATTCCTAATTTTATTTCTTTGTTGATTTCCAAACGAGATATGACCAATTTATAGCAAACAATTGTTGCAAATTATCATATTTTAAAAACAAACCTCTAAAGCAGGGGTAAGGAACATCCGGTCCGCGGGCCGAATGCGGCCCACGAGAACATGTTATCCGGCCCACGAGGTTATTCATAAATGTAAATTCAGAATCACTTTAAACGTAATTGACAATAATCCTTTAGCCCATGGTGCCTATCGTTTTTCCTGCTCTTACGGCTTTCCGCATATTTCACGTAAAACTGCTGCGAAACACTACCAGTTTATTACTAAAACCCTTAGTATCCACAATGCAACTTCCCTACCGTTTCCTTAAACACATACCAGGTACTGAATCCTTGTACATTTGGTAGTATCGGAAGTTTGGCGTGGAAGGCTACATAGCAATGGACAAAGGTGCTCTAACAGGTGTATAGGCCCATCTATTACATTACTAAACTCGCTGGGATATTAATCATTACTAAACTCGCTGGGATATTAATTCCGGCAGACTGGGTGTTTGGAGTAATACTGTCCCTCCGAAGAGTGAATTTAACGTTAAAAAGGGGAATAAAGTTGGTTTCAAGATACGCTTTTTTCGGCCCACTTCCCTCTCTCTTTTCATATGCGCTCATGCATTATTAATACTTAGTCAAATGGTCATGTTGTGATACTTCTGGTCTGCGAAGCACTTTGGGATGCATTTAAAGACAGTGGATGAACATTCTATTGCCTAAAAAATTGTATAAACTCCAGAACCCCAACTGGCTTCGGTCAAGCAGGGAAAACTTGTAGCGCCTTCACTTCTGCGGCCCGCGAGCCGCTTGCGACTATCAAAACGGCCCACCAGAGGTTAAAGGTTCCCCACCCCTGCGCTATAGGGACAATCATATTATGATTTTTAGAGTGCTGTGTAATTTTTCTGTAACGTGTTAATCTGGAATACTTAAATTAGTACCTTTTCGAATAAACACGTATGCCAGTAAGACGGCTATAAGTCCAACTGGTATGATTAATACAAGCAACCATATGAAATGAAGCGTAGCAGGAGTTTCGCTGTCAGCAGTCGGAAGTACTGTGGGATAGATAAAATAATGTTCATTATAACTAGCTTAATTATCAAGTTAGATTCAGGCTCAACTCAGGGTGCAGAGTTACAGCAGGACAGTATAAGGAAAGCTTTCATCACTGAACAGTTACGAAAACATGACAAAACTTTAGTAGGTGTAGACAAGTCAGAAACAGCGCCAGGGATTGGTGGCGCACGGGGCTGGTACATTTCCCTTCCCCTATAACTTCCCCCCTCACTATTTTCTTATCATAAAATTGTATAACACAGCTTGCATGATATCCTCTTATAATTTTACTGCCCTGCCCATTTTCCCGTTTTCAAAGCCCAGTTGCACCCCCACTGTGTTAATCCAGGAGTCGGCAGTCGTTAGCGTTACCTCAGCAGTCCCTTGGCTATTCCCTAATACTGATTTATGGACACCCCTAGTACCTCTGTGACGAGGCACACAGATAAGCTTAATATGTACACAACCCCCACAAATGTCTCTAAACTAGCCTATATCTGAACAGATGTTGAGCTTAATACCCTCCCCATCCCCAGCCCCCACCATAAATCGAACATTCCATATTACTATCATTGACCAGCTTTTAAGCTGCGATATTAGATATTCGTTTTATGTGGTTTCCTTACCACTATTGATCCTTAGATCAACTTGGGCTACTTGTTGAATTTTCGTAACGTTTGTCCCTGTTATCCTACATTCCAACGTAAGTATGTCTCTTGTTTTTGGTTCTATACGGTAACGGGAAGTTAGCACTACGTCATAAACATCTCCTACACTGTTGCTGGTTAGTTGATGATCGTAAAAATGTATCAAATGAGAATCTTTCATGTTATTCGTCGCCCACTCTAAATGAACTCGAGGACGGATGCCTGTTACAGAACACTTTAAGATTCCTTCAGTCTCAACGTTTAGAACACAATACTGTTGCTTCATACAGCCATCAACACTCGGAGAGGAAGGAACTGAAATGACAAATTAAAGTAAATGAAATTTAACTTTATTGTTAAGGTTATATTAAATAACAGCATCAGCACTTCGCCTGGGATTACCATACTTCCATACGAATTCAATCTTAAGCCGAACGCCCATGGAAGATAGAAAGCGGGAAACACAAAACACGCTTCGTGTTTTCTCACGCTGACGTCCATGTGCGTTGGACGAAAACAAAAATAGCGAAACACTTATTTAGCTAAACACTTGTTTAGCGAAACAAGCAGTGCGTGTTTCGCGAAACGTTGTTTTCTGTTTTTTTTTTCCAACGCACACGGACCCCACAAAAAAAAAAAAAAAAAAAACACGAAACGTGTTTTCTGCTTCGTGTTTCGCGTTTTCTGTCGTCCGTGTGTGTTCGGCTAAGAGTACACCTAACAGCACGCCGTATTTTACTATTCGGCAGTTTATACTTTTCAATTACACTACGTACTCACTGACCTTTAATCACTTCACATTCAATTAACTAAACCCTTATCCAGTAGACTGTGCATCATCATTTCCACCGTGACAAGCATGATCAGTTAGTGACACAGTATCTATCATTTCTTCACTAGGCTTTATGAAAGTCACTTCGAAAGTATGCATTTTATTAGTAATATCATAAACTGAATTAAAAGTACCACCGGTAAGGTCACATTCATTGTCGTAATGTAATGTATATGACGTCACTGAACAGAAAGGGTGGCTGCTCACTCCTTCGTTGGAGATAAGCGCAACTCACACAAATAAACACAAACAGCTGAGTTGTGTGCCGGTCGGATATAAGCGCGTAAGTCTACTACGCGTGCGTGTCAAGCTTACGTCTTGCGTACATCGTTAAAATTTCCGACTGTCAGTAGTCTGAGGTACTGTGGGACAGATAAAATAATGTTCATTATAACTAGCTTAATTATCAATTTAGATTCAGGCTCAACTCAAGGTGCAGAATTACAGCTAGACAGTGTAAGACTTTGGTTAGTTGGAGGGGCATCAAACCCAAATCTGTTCAGAAATGTGACTAGATTTGGTTCAAAGTTAAACCAGTCAAGTATTTGAAAAGATTTCAGTTAGTTGCCCCTCCAACCCTGATCGGGTCTAATTTGAACCGACCGTTTTTAGAGTGTACAGTGTGCTTCATTGTTTACCCTCCAAAGTGACGTCCCGTGACGGCAATGCATAAGGTCTATAGTCGCATTACTTTTCAGTAAAAAAACACCCCGTTGTCAAATTACACGAGAACTTAAGTGCGATGTAGGTATTAACCTTTTTCGTTCATTTACTTATGGCTTTATTAAGTTTATAGATAAATTACCAGCTACTGCTGACATCACGAGATACGTTGTACATGAAAGTAATCGCCCATGCAAATCTTTGGTTATGACAAACAAATATTAGGCCTGTTTAAAATGAAATGTATGGATTCCTTGAAATATACATACCAAAAACAGTAACGTGATAGAGCGTTGCACCTCCAGTATTGCCGAAAGTTTCAAAAATACATCCGTAGAGTCCTTCGTGTTTAGCCTGGATTCGAGATAAAGTCAGTGTACCGTTACTTTGCAGTTCGTATTCCTCAGAATATATTCTTGAGATGCTGCCATCAAAGAGGGCGGAATACATGAGAAGGTAAAAGTCGTCACCGCCGAGATCTGCCTTCTTCCAAACAATCAAGCTTACGTTTGTCTCTGAACAAGGTAGATCTAGCCTAGCATTTCTTTCAACGTATGTCAGTATAGGTGTCTCGGATGCTAAACCACTGCTTTCATTTTCAACAAATACGATAGATTCGTCATGTGAAAGCATTGGCACTTGATTGTCAGCCTCACAGACAATTAAACTCAGTAACGATGAGTGAGCGAAGGCATCACTTGTGGCTGCTCGTGATATAAATAGTGAACCATCTTGTTCAACGGCGTATTGTGATGAAATATTCATTTCGTGACCGAATGTCCTGGACGCCCACTTTAAGGAGATAGCAGGTCGCGAATCTGCTACGTAACATGTCACCACAGAGTCCGTGTTCAGTGTTGTATAACAGCTTGTACTACCATCTCGGCAAACGTCAACGACAGGAAACATTGTGGAAGGTTTCACTACATGATAACATAAAGAAAAAAACGAAAGAATAAACTACCTATGATTGCTAACGTTAGATGTTATACACCCTGAAACAAGTTACTTTTCATAGCATGGGCAAGGTGCAATCCCCACCTCAGTGTTGCTTGAGCAAAGAATCGGCTGAAATGGGGTGATAATGACAACTCATCAGCATTGCATTGTAAAAAAATGAATGTTGTCGTAACAAATGAATGTTGTCTCCAAATGCAAGAATTTAGGGATAGACAGTAGACTTGGGAGAAAGTTAAGCCCTCAAACAGTTCTGAGATATAAGGACAAAGTGGCTTATTTAGCTAAAAGGAATGTCAAAACGTTCGGAGGGAGTGCTTGGGGCAGATACTGGCTACAGCTTGTGGAGTTTAGCAAACTATTTGAAAATTCAGGTAAGTTGTCAAGTTTGCCATGCTTTTCTTGGCAGAGTTTCTCGACAAAGACGGCGCCGTTCCTAGAAAAGAATACCTCGTAAGTCTCTGGAGGAAGGTGATGAGGTTTTTTTTTTGTTTTTTCTTTCTTTTTTTTGTTTTTTTTGTTGTTGTTGTTGTTGTTGTTGTTTTTGTTTTCTCTTGTTTGTTTTTTTTTTTTTGCTTTTGTTTTTGTTTTCCTACATGAGTCACACGGCTTACCTAACACAATAACTCTGACAGTAAGAGTCATTTCTTCATCGCCCTGGGACTGAAATTTAACGGCAATGAATGTATGATCATGATGCAAGGTAACATTGTTTATAATAAGTGAACCGTCCCGGCGAACATCGTATTCTCCAGACGCGAAATCCTCATCTTTCTTGACACCATTGACAAGTCGTAACAGCGGCTTCTTCTGTTCAAAACCCTCTGGAGTATACCAGGCCACAACATAGAATCCTTCTTGGAAGCGGCATTCAATAACTCCGCTCTTTCCCCTTTCGAGGTACTGGGTTAGTTCGCAGTGGTCATGGTTTTCACCTGTGAGGAAATGTATATTTTTGTATAACATTTACATGTGTAATATTATTACATAGGCGCGAGGAAAGGTAATTCCCTTTAGACGTGTTTGGTCTGAAAATTATTTTCAAATTGACTACAAAAATCATGACTTTAATGTTGTCGTGAAAACAAACATCTCAATGAAGCCACGAATATTTCCACCCCAAATCGACAAACGTCTATGTATGTATACTAATTCCAAATTGGACTCTTTTAACTTTCATAGACTTAACAAATTCGTGGAAGTGTAAGCAACTTCCTTTCATCCTCAGTCAAATATCGATCTTTAAATATATTCTTTTAATACATTTCAATCTTTCCAACAAACCTTATTGCATTGACGTCGCCATACATTTGACAACCGACACCGATTACATATAAGAAGACAAGCAGAATGTAATGTATACAATGGTTAGTCACAAACTAAACTTGCCGAGGGCGCTCTTCATTTCTGTGGTCCTGTGTTGTCTGTACGTAATAAGATCTAAGCGTACTTTTTGTGGGAACGACGGCCCTTTAATATATTTGATGGTAAATATCACAAAATTACTCCACATTTTGAAAAATTAATGTTTTTTTATTATTAATTTTCGAGAAAACAAATTCGGGGAACTTTAATGTTCTTCAAATAATTTTCGAGAAGAAGAATAATTTCGGTAAATTGAAATATTTGAAGGATTAATTTTCCAGTCTTGCAAATCAGCAATATTCCATCCCGTTTCCCTCATGTTGCACCTTTGCGCTATGTACACTGTCAAGAAACTGACGACAAACAGCATTCAAGATTCGATTGATGAAAAAAAAAACAAAGCTGGAAATATACTTCAAATTTGAAGTCATGTTGATATTGGACTCTTTACTATTAAATTTTGCTCTGAGCAGTAGAAATGCAACTATAACAAGACTTAACTTACCAAAGGAGCTTGACGTCATCAAAGCACCAACGACTAAAAATCTCAAGATATACATTTAGAATAATATCTGAGGTAAGAAGCTGTAAGAAAATGATAAACATATTTAAATCCTATGAAGTAAGTTATTACAAGTATGTATTACTTTAACTATCTAGCTTTGCTGATGCATTTATTTATGTGTTCACTGAAATATGGGATCATACTCGCACCTCGGTAATTTATAGGCCGGGCATAACCTGGAATTCCAAGGCGCTATTTAAGAATTGATAACTCTGTCCCCGGTATTCCCAATTGGGTTTCGTAGAAATGCCACTGTGCATGTGGAACTGCCAATAAAAAAGAACATATTAGCTCCTGTAATCTAGAACCTTTAATGCCTTAACTTGAAAACATTGGTTTACTCGGGCATATTGAGTAACATATTTACAAAGCTTAGAAAAAACCCAGCCGGCTACGTTTCTTTCTTTGACCAACAAGTAAAAATGTAAGTAAAAAGAAAAGACTAAAATGGCAAAAATGCATCCAAGATATTTATCTCGCACGACAGGGGACGACCTGGGGCACTTTCTAACACGAATTAAGGTCCCGAGGGGACACAAATCTTAACGAGAAGTCCTCAAACATCCGTCTGGTTCTCAAAAAAAAAGTTTTCCTGGTTAGAAACCATTGCAGGTACATTGCGTGGCAAAAAATCATCATGCGTTTTTGAGCTTCCGTACATTATGTCAATAAGTTCGCCTGTGATCAACACAAACCTAATTCAGTGCTTTACTAAGTGTTCAGGAATTGAAGAAGTAGGTATTCTTGAATAAGAACGGACATCAATGAAAATGTGCACATCTTAAAGATCTTACTCTACCTGATGGAAAATGGTGATAGTTTACTATTTTAGCTGGATTAGCTGTTTAATTATTCCTTTTTCGTTTGAATCGTCAGCTTTCAATGAAACAAGCAAAATCCATAATCTTGAGATTTTTGATAATTTGCTTTTACATTGTGACGGAAATGATGGAAATGCTAACAAATGGAAGCATTCTGGAAGATCGATTTATTATCACAGCTATTTCGTCGACGACGTATTCGACCAATCAGCTCTAGTGTTCCACAACTTTTCCTTGCTGATAGCAAACGGTTCTCTTTACCATAACGGACGTTACGATTGTTTCAATGAATCAGTGATATTGTCTTCCCATTATGTGAACATAAAAGGTTTGTACTATGCTTTTTTCTTAATATGATGGTTTATCCTTTTCAGTAAAGTAGAAGGAGGAATAAGAATTCCAAACTCGGTAGTATGGTCTAAGGGGAGCGCCAACATAGTGTACAGCAAAATCTTACACAAAGTCTCTAGGGGATCGCCCAAGCGTGCTTTAATCGCTTGGTACTGTAGTGGCGAAACACTTTCTCCTCCTCTCGTTGAAAAACTGCATTTAACACTGGACCTACTACAGATTTGAGATAGTTTAGAGTTGACTGGACACGTGGGGAGGGGGATGCCGTGCCCCATAAGCCTACAGACCGTGTGCGCCTCTGGGTTTATTTCCTTGTATGTATTGTATGTATTAGGAAAGTAAGGTGAAAATAGAAAAAAAAAACAATTTATTAAGTCTGGGGAAGTTGTTTTTTATAACTTAAATGTCATGCCACGGCGGTAACATTGCATTTTAAAGACAATGAAATATGCTTTTCTCCTTGCAAGGATTTAACGGTTAGACGACGATATCACTGAAACACCTATTTAATTGCATTTGAAAAACATTTTTTGATGAAGATATTATAACAAAAATACATTAATTGAATTTTCGCGCTGTTTCATCTTCATTTTTTTTTTGTCGTAGGAGTGACTGCATGCTCAACTAGTAAACTTATATACCTACTTTATAACAAGAAATGACATCCACCTCTATTGGCCTAACGGGTTCGAAATTTTACACGTATTGTCCACTAAAATGCATCTTTTTGCCAACGTTTATTTCTGCTAATTAAAAACATTTGTTTGCACTTTTTCCAAGTACTAAAATTTTGTCTTTTTTCAAGTGTAAACCCTAACAACTGCTTACGTTAACCATAACATTTTGTGGGGAAGAAAAACTGATGGATCAGGATCAAAGAACGCCCACGAAATGTAAATTGAATTACACAAACTTGGGTTTAATTAGCTACAGTGTCTCTAACGTGCTAAACAGGCAAAAAATGGGTCATGTGGGAAACAATTTAGAATAAAGTGAAATTTCATTATGGAAGAACATCTATTGCAATATATTAAAGAACATGCTTTCTGTGAAAATAAAATGTATATATCTTCTGTAAACCATAGATTTAAAAGAACTGAGAAAGACTACTAATTAACAAACTTGGAAAGGCTAAATGGTGGTACAACCAACCTTAATGTACTACGATCTGGGAGTGAGGGGGTTATGCTTATTTAACAAACTTTGCCATTTGAAACTAGGGTAGCCTGTAATTATAATGCATTCGTGTCCAAACGACTAGAAATGGGGATTCTCCTCCAGGATTTCTTTTTCAAATTGAGCACTTAAAGATGCTATTTCCTTGTCTATGGCACTGAAGGCGGATGCCCAAAATTAGTATTATAGCATAGGCTTGAGCATATTCAGAGTGGCAGCGAACTCCTCCCTCCCGAAGAGAAAAAATGATGTAAAATCGGGGCAACGCAAAAATGATAAAATAGAAAAAACAGAAAGAGAGAAAAAGGAAGAAAGGGAAATGGAGAGAAGGAAAGAGAGAACGGAAAAAATGAAAAATAAATAATAGGAATACAGAAATTTATGATAAAGAGATGAAGGAGGTAGAGAATGACTGAGGTTGATAAAGTATTTCGATGAGATGAGTATAGAAGGACAGGCAGGACAAGGAAGAGTAAAAGACGGAAGGAAAAGTGACCTGGGGAAATAAATGGCCGAAATGGCGGGAATGGGCAAGAGATTTGAAGCCAGGCAAACTTTTGTTATGGTGAAGGGAAAGAATGACTGAAAAGGTTAGCAGACGGACAATAAGAAGGCGCGGTCGGGAAGGACAGACCAGGGCGGAGGCAGGAACAAGAAGAAAAATGAGAAGGTGATGGGAAACAGAAAGGGACATATGATGGTGATGATTGTAGGGATTGTTGGAGACGGAAGGAAGAAGTTACGAATTTACGTTTTTGTCACTATAACCTAGAGATAATGTTATATCACTATCCCGTTTAACATTTCCTTAAATACTCACACAGTGTGCTAAAGAGGGAAAATTGCGCAGCCAAGTACGGTATGAAACTCCGGGACAGAACCTTAAAGAGCTGCAGGCCGTTAGAGTTATTGTACATGGAAATAAACGATAAAATTGAGATTTCATGGTCTATGTAGTGCGCATTTATTGTCATTTTGACAATAATTATACGGTATGTTTCGTTCGATGGTCACAAGGCAAGCCCCCCCCCCCACCTAGCACATACATTAGCTCCTGGCACTTGTGCTTTCACTGTTGGGGAATGACTTTAGGGGGGGGGGGATTTCCTAAATGGCCGCCTGTAGCACTTACTTGCATTAGCTCTAAAACGAAAAATGTTTTGTGCTACCTTCAAGGCCTGAGAAGAAGCATTTCCTAAACTCCGGAAGGCATTGCTAATGAGAAAATTTGAAAATTTGCGGTTTTATTAAGCAATCGGCTCTCCTCAGCGCAAAATTAAGAAATTCATCTCAGCGGTTATTTGTCGTTGGGGGATTGCATACTTAATCATACCCATTAAGTCACGCCGAAAAAAAATGGAGTTTCCCAGAAGACTGAGGTCATGGCCCCCTGCCCCACCACCCCCACCTGGTGGCGCCCCTGTCTATAATTCTGCAACTAGCATGCGTGAGTCACCAGTACGGCCATTTAGATGTTGAACATGCGTCATTTTCCAAAGTAGGTAGGTTACGGACGAAAACTGCACTTAGAAGCGGACGAATTCTCAACAAATCTGCGTATGGGGCCACCATGTGAAGAAGCGTTTGATCAGTTATTGTCAAACGCGGAAAAGTAGAGAAGTGAGCCTGCTGAGTTCAAGGGCCGCATTACCAAAAGTCGAAAAAAAACTTTATGTTGATTGAATGATTCTAGTTCATTTTGCAGAGCTGTGGAAAGAGCCACATCATAAAAAACGTCGCAAATACATTTTTAGGGAACGCCACCCCCACATTTGATTTAGTTTCTTCAAGTACCGCAATTTAACGGAAACATCCATTCGTATAGAGAAACGAAACAATGAACACTGCACCCATAGTGGTGTACAGGTTATACGTCAATTCTCCCCCTCCCCCGCTAGTGTCCCCTTGTTCCTGGGACACAACCCCGGGTAATTTTCACCTGAACCTAACCCCCGGGCGACTTCTCCTTCATTACTTTTACCAGACATATTTCACACCTCACATTTACTTTTCTTAACAATTTCAATTTTTCTGGGTGGGTGGGGGATCTTAGAACCATTGCCATGGGTGGCAGTTGCATTTTTTCCAGGCTATGCTCCGAGAGACCGGTTGGCTTTCGAAATGCCACCGCTACTTACAACTGTGGATACTTGTGAACGAGTCACCCGGACAAAGTTACGTTTCAAGGTGGCTGATCTTACGCATATTTTACGGATCAACTCACGCCTTTGTTCGAAACGGTAGGCCTTATATTGCAGTAATGTTTTCCAGGGCCTTGTTTCTCAAACAATTGGAAAACACCCAAATTAGGACGCCAAGAAACTTTATGGACGCATGAGTCTAGGTCAAAAAACTAAAACTATTGTGAACACCATACTTTTGATGCTGTGGCACAGTCAAGGAAATTTTTCAACATTTCAGACCATAAACAGACTTGCCTGTATAGATCTTCTATTCCAGTCCCGAATACTGAACTGAAAATCACTTGAAACCCTGCATGGAACCTCTAATCTAATTTTGTATCGTACTAACATGTACGAAAAAAAAAGAAGAGCGGGTCACACTACATTGATTTTCAATACAAAATCCGATCCGAATCTTTTTCTTAATCGGACCAATAGTTTTTTATTCAGAGTTTGTCCAAGGATGGTCAAACTATATCGATAACTCATCCTAGATTTTCTCACGATAAACTGTTTCTCGTACCATTATATAGCTTACACCGCTCAATAGAGCAGTACTTGTTCGAAAAATTTTTGCACGCGTGTCCGAAAACGTTGTCTGCCGATGTGACGTCAGGGAATAATTAGTTTATATTTCATTTTTGTAGTCCTCTGATGCAAATCTTACATTAATACAGGGTGGGAATTTTTGGCTCTTTCCGACCAGGGATGGAGACGATTTTAACTAAAACTCACAAAAATCGGACTGTAATCCTATCTACAAATCCCTGTAGTGTGACCTGCGCTGTACCGAGGTTGTTTGACAGAATAATTTCCACTTGATGTGATAAAGATTGAAACCCAACGATAGCATTATTGTTGATGCTTATTTGTCATTAAATGTTTTTGAATTCCTTGAAAGTATGGGCGAATTTAATTCGAACAACCCCCACGAGTCTTTACAAATCTTGATTTTATGACTATCAAACATGATAATGATGGCACGATTTCACACCTCAGCCCCTTCCGATAGCAAAAGTTCTGGTGTGGAGAAGAGGATTAATTCATTGCACCACTTTCTCCAAAACGTCGATTCATGAAGACAGTGACGTAGTTTATAAAGTATGGAAAAAGTAGCGCAAACTTTCGTTGGAGCAATTTACTAGTTCTGTTTATTAGTCACAGGCTTTTCAAAAAAGGAGGGGTGCAACTGAATGGTCGGTTAGATCACTGGGGACGGAACATCTTTATAAGTCGTGGCCAAAATGCGCAAACAATAGAGTGTACGACTAGTGTAAAGAGTAAAGCGCAAACCCATGACGAGTGGACCCCAAGGTCCCCTCATATGGCCCCTGGTGGGGTCTAGGGGTAGCAAAGCCCCAGCAGGGTCCAGGACTTCTCCTCGGAAGCTCCTGACATTCCAGTGTTTCATGATCCGATGCTCCAGGAAGACGTTTACAGGGGATATATTAAGCATGCAATTCGCTTTTCGTTAGGAACATTTAACATTTTGTACTTACAGAAGAGCTAGTGTATGTACACCTATAGCTGTATAGCTACATAGCCTCAGAAAGTATTTAAGCATGCACATTTGCGCCAAGCGTACCATAATTTCTCTTGCTTAGTGACAATTTTCTGCTTCTCTCTTTTCTCCTTAATTTTTGTTTTGTTTTTATTGTTATTTTTAATATTTTATTTTAATTTTTTAGGTGCGAGAAGGGGGAGGGCGTGTGCTCCTTGCCTCCCTTGTATCTGCCCGCACTGCATTTTACTTCTCCCCGGTCCCGGCTCCTTTTCTTCTTCCATTGCTCTTTTGTCTTTCTCTCTTTCTTTTTTGTGTTTTCTTTGTTTTCACAATCCTCTTATCTGATTTTACTTCTTAAACTTTATGGAGAGTGTTCCCTCCTTCCCCCACCCTTGTTTTCATACTACTTTTAAGTCTGTTGCGATGCAAGAATTGTATTCCACACGAGGAATAAGCCAGTGCGAAAAGAACTGACCATTCAACTCTTCCGTAGAATTGGCAGAGTGTGTGTGTAACGTACGAACATGCCTTAGCGGGACACCAACGGAGAGTTAAGGACCTAATGTTAACTTCCGTAACTATGCTTGAACAGGTAGACCTAACGTGTATTATATGGGTAAAAACTTAACAGTATTTTCTCTGTATTAAGAGTAAGAATAAGGTTTATTTTTTAATCTAATTGCTTTATAAGTCACAAATTATTAAAAAGTAATAGCATTTTTACCAAAAGCAGAATATCTAAAAGTGTTGTATACGTAATTTTTCAACAAATAACGATGTTTCTACGGAGGCCTTTTACGACCATGTTTGTGTAACGCATTTCCTATATCGACATTCGGTATTTTACGTATCCTTCAGCATATAATGTGCCATTTTGTGGGAATACCTACAGTCACGAAATTATTTAGAATCCCTTCAGTACCCATCTAGACACCAGATGCAAGAGTGGATCCAGGATTTTGGAAAACGGGTGGGGAAGGGGGTAATTTTTTTTTTTTTTCAAATTTGAAATTTGGTAGTGATAAATGGTATTCCCTGCCATTAATCAAGATATGTACCCAAGTGAACTTAATTTCCACTCATCACCTGTCTTATGATGTGTAATCACTGAAATTGGCCCAGTTTTAACACAGCAAACTACTGGTCATATACCAGTAAATTGGTCAAATTACGGTTAAGGGTGACTACGATTTTTTAACGAAAGGTTTTAGATTTTATTTCCTTTTGGAAATATAAATACATAAGCAAACAGTGATTTCGTGCGTCCCCCGATGCTATGCAGTAAGCCTATGAAATTTTGTAACTGGCTTACCATCAGGCGGGGCATACAGACGGGGGAGGGGGAGGGGGAGTTTGTGCAGGGAGTTGCTATTTGACTGGAGATTTGTCTTCACAATCTCTTTGAAGTCACCAAGTTACCGACATGTAACATAACACTCTTATCAAAACAGCTAGGTGCAATAAACCTCCGTGTGCGGTAGCTAATTTGCATACGCCGCACACACTGTACTACAGCGCTAGCTTCGGCTCTCCGTGTAAACAGCAACTAGCCTAGTAAGAGTAATCTCGATGTGAGAACATGTATACATAATGGTCTAATCACCTCATACAGTCGAATGTTAACTACAGTCAGGGTTACCCTGATCAGGTTTCGCCATAGCTGCGTAATACAAGCTGCATACTTTGACTGCACACACTAATGTATATAGAACAAACACTTGCCGTAAAGACAACGAGAACTAAAAAAAAAGCAGTTAAGACCACAAAATCGACATAAATCATTTAACTTATTGCCAATTCACATTTCTACCTAAAATAATAACGGTGCTGAACTGAAAAAGGGTTATTTTTCTATCCCGATAAAGTTTTCGCAGAATTAGTATATGGCATTATGGACTAAAAGTAACGTTAAAATTTCCGTTAGTTCCGCTCTGCAAAAACGCGCCAAAATTCGTCAACTTCAGTAACCATAGAAACGAATGGAAATTTTGCAAAATCTAGGCCCCGAAAAATGCTCTTTTCGGTAAATTGGCGCTTGGTGCCACGTTTTTTCTCTTCGTGAAATGTACGCATACAAACATAGCTACGTACACAGTACGTTCAGAAAATGCGATTCATTGCGGAAAAGCACGAAAATACTCAAATCTGAGGCCCTGAAATTGCAGTTTGACCACCAAGTTTTGTCACAATACGATTTTTAGGGTTCAACAAAAACGGAGGAAAACTTAACTTAGAAAAAACTCCGAGAGAAAAGGAACTTACCCATCGATAGATTTATGTCCAAGCTTGAACTGCACATATATTACAACTGTAACACCTCACTTATTTTCTACTGCGCATGGTATAAAAATAGGGAGAGTCCCATTAGATCATCGATTTCTGTACAGAGCAATGGTTTCAAAACCAGCTCAACCGATAGAGGGCGTTTGGAGCTGTCGGTAACATCCTTGTCTTCAAAGGATATTTTACAGGTCCCCTGGGGAGCCTGTCCTTGGTTAAAATTCAAAGAGTTTGCAAAGGCAGGATTGTGTGTCCTGAGGTAGATTTAAGGACAAGGTTCATAAAATTTTTGAAGACAAATCTCCAGTCAAATAGCAACTCCCTGGTTTGTGGAATCAAACACCGCTTGATGCAATATCCTGACATCTGGGAATGTACAATTTTGTATGAAAAAGCCTTATCATGCAATGTGACTTAGCCTGCAATGAGGCTATCCACAAAGTGTTCATATGTGTGTGTGTGTGTGTGTGTGTGTGTGTGTGTGTGTGTGTGTGTATATATATATATATATATATATATATATATATATATATATATATATATATATATATATATAAGTGTAAGAAATGTACAAGTTCAAAGAGAGACAGGACGTCGCTTTATGTCTTTGATGTTTATTTTACTTTAACAAGCTTTCGGCCATTTGGCCTTCATCAGGTTCTGAAACAAATGCAATAAGCAATATGTGAGTGCTAGACCTACTTTTACCAAGATATTAACATGCATAAAAAGATATTAACATGCATAAAAATATGTAAAATTATTGGAAAAGAAAGAATATATAACTTACA
Organism: Holothuria leucospilota; assembly: GCA_029531755.1. Taxonomy (NCBI): domain Eukaryota; kingdom Metazoa; phylum Echinodermata; class Holothuroidea; order Aspidochirotida; family Holothuriidae; genus Holothuria; species Holothuria leucospilota. The sequence goes on along the minus strand of CM055961.1, from coordinate 20,614,693 downwards.
TGTAGAAATTGACCTTGTTCGTAGTTTGGCGTTGTGGTAGTTGTGTGAGTTGTTATGTCTGTTAAGTGAAGTGTGTCGTGATCACGTGATGAGGCTATCTGTCAACATTGATTCCGTGTGGATGGAGTGTGCGAAGTTTATTAATCCAAAATGATTCTCTGTGGAGGATGGCAGCGCGTGATTGTTTTGTAACTATTTCTATACCAGTGAGCTGAGTTGAAATGAATTGTGTATGGGAGACGTTTCGGTTGAGTGTTTTCATTGAAGTTATTAATTTCAGATCTTGTGTTGCTGAAGCGTGTGTAGAGGGTTGTTTCAGTCTTACCTACATATTGTTTTCCGCAGTGAGTGCATGTCATGAGGTAGATTACCCAAGAGCTTTTACAGTTTATGTGTGTTGTTATGGGGAATTCTTGATTTGTTTGTGTGCTTTTAAATTTGTTCGTTTTATATATATATATATATATATATATAATATATATATATATATATTATATATATATATATATATATATATATATATATATATATATATATATATATATATATATATATCCCGCAAAATTATCGAGAAGGGGATATTACGAGTACTTCCCTAGAAATGTTTTCCTGGCATCTGGTAATGCTATGAATTAGCCGGGGGAGGGAGGGCGGCAGGGATATCGGAAGAAACAGAATTACTAGGTTGTAGCACTACTCTTTTAAGTTATCTTGAATGATCAAAAGCGAAATGGAGAGATTTGTATGAACCTTTTTAAACCCTGGTAACTGAAATTTGACTTAGTGTGTACAGTTTTCCTACTGTCTGAAGGGGCGTAGCTAGGATGAAATTCTCAGGGGGCCTAGTCATGAAATGGGGTTGGGGGGTCACGGCATTAATTTATTGATTTATTTTTAATTCTTACATATGTTCTCAGGTCACAAACAATTTCTTGGGGAGCCTAAAAAAACATCTGGGGGTCAAGGTCCCTCCCCCCGTAGTTACGCGCATGCTTTCCCCGGTATAAATTCCAGTTGAACCCAGTTGGATATTTTCAACTAGGTTGAACTGGGTTTTTCAACTAGGTTCAATGTGTGTTTTGGAACATCCTCAACTAGGTTTTCAGTCAACTGGGTTTTCAGTCAACTGGGTTTTGGTCAACTAGGTTTTGGTCAACTGGGTTTTGGTCAACTGGGTTTGGTTCAACTGGGTTTGGTTCAACTAGGTTTTGGTCAACTGGGTTTGGTTCAACTAGGTTTTGGTCAACTGGGTTTTGGTCAACTGGGTTTTGGTCAACTAGGTTTTGGTCAACTGGGTTTGGTTCAACTAGGTTTTGGTCAACTGGGTTTGGTTCAACTAGGTTTTGGTCAACTGGGTTTTAGTCAACTGGGTTTTGGTCAACTAGGTTTTGGTCAACTGGGTCTCTAGTCAATTGAGTCTTCAGTCAACTGGGTTTTGTTTTACTGGATTTTTCAACTGGTTTTTTTTTTCAACTGGGCTCAACCAGGTTTTTCATCAACTATATATAGGCTTCACTGCATTAAAGTTAATATATATTTATATATCTAAGCCTAGCCTGATCTACTGGGAATTTTAATTGGCAGGTTTTTAAATCACTCTACACATAACAATACTTACAGTACACACAACTTCCAAAATACTAAATTTTTATTCTTCCACTGCATCACTCTCTTTAAATGTGCACAGTATCATAGCCGTGTTTTGCATGTCTAACATAAAGTCTGTCATTATTATATATCAAAACAAGCACATGGCTTTTTTAATTGTGCTGTACTTACTATCGTACTTGACAAAACACTTTCAGAGAATCTGTGAATGAACATTTCAGTACCCGTACTTAAACTTCACAAAGATGCATTGAGCAGAATAGTGTCAAATGAAGTTCATAGCCACTGTCAACTATAGTCCAAAGCATCCTACATCTAACGAGAACATGCACTGGAAAAGGAGAGAGTTAAATTAATCCAAGCCAAATTTTGTTGAAAATTCACTTCGATATTAACCAAAAGCTGAGTTTCATTACACTACAGTATCCAACAAATTTGCTTCTTTACAGTAGGTAGCAGTACTTGAAATGTTACATTAGCTGGATACAGTTTGCAGCATACAGGATTTTAGGAAGTTGGGGACCCATGTTAATTCATGACTGCTGCATGGGTGCCGCCATCTTTAGTCTGACTGTTGTAAAGCAGGAGCTGGTTACTATAATTAAAACAGCCTCTTGCCCTCCAAGTTTAATAGTACTCTTCATGGCTTCTCAAATGCTGCTCCCAGACAGCAAATGGTAAGTCCAGTTTTTAAAAAGAATGTGGATGGCTACAGTATTTTGGTTTGTTGCGTAGCGAGTAACTTTTTGCATCACTTGGTGTGAACTTACTGAGAGCACTGTCTTTTATCATTCAGAATCTTGAGCCAGACAAGTTTCCAGTATATAAAGTACATATACGTATAAATAAGACATGTAACTTCTGCCAGGTCTTTCTTCATAACACATGAGAGTCCACTGGTGTTTGGTGTCAACGAATACTGTACATGGCTTTAGGCCCATAGAGAAACACACCTGTGCAACATACAGTAGCTTGATACTGGCACTTCTTTTAAGTACGGTATACTGTACAGTATATTGCGGACCTATGTTGCAATTCCATTGAGTAACAGCTCATTACAGTATATCCATACTGTTTACTTTCAAACCATTGTAAATTTAGGGTTGCCATTTCGAGTACTGTGGCAGCTCTCTGTTACTTGTAAATAATGTAGAGGATTCCATACAGCCTTTAACTCCAGTCACAACTCACACTTGAGGGTTCCTTGTAAAAGTTGTTTCAACACATTTAAAAGTTCAGGAGCTGACAACATGTTGGCTTCAGGCTTTGACAAATTTCTTTTTCATTACTTGTCCATCGGGCTAGCTGTTCTCTTAGTCTACTTGTCCGCATGAATATTTACTTGTCCACTTTTAATATGCCTTGGAACTCCTTTGTGGAAGAGACTTCGCAAGTATACTTGTCCAGCGGGCTATGATACTGAACAATGCACTTCCCCGAGTGAGTTTTTACTTGTCCCGGACTATCGGGCGGGGGAATTGTCGAAGCCTGGTTGGCTTAAAGTCTAACAAAAATTTTGTAGATAGCCTTGCTTGTTTTCCTGCAAAGATTAAGCGACGCTTGAACTCTGGTGTACTGTAATTATCATTACAGAAGGCAGAGTGTAGTACCCACTAAGCATCACTTTAACATTAGAGTTGCAAAAAAATGTCCAGTGTGTCCACTACCTCATCTCCTGTTGTAGTGAAATAAGCCAACTGCCTGTACTGTACATCCAAGCTCTGAGTTTATACTACACAGAGTGCCCATCACAATTCCAAAGGTTACGTAGGGTGGTTGATCATGCCATGCTGTACGAGTTCCCTGTAGTGAAGAGAATGATAAATAATCTGAAAACACTAATTGTTTCAATGATGATACTACTATTACAGTAAGATCACTGAACAAGGTGTGTGAGGGAGCAGGGTTTAATTTTGTTATCAGGACCTTTATTGAACTGGGGGGAGGAGGCTAGTTTGTCAGGGGCAACTTTGTCAAGGGGTGAGTTTTTAAGGGGTAAATTTGTTAGCCTAGACTTTGCTAGGGGACGTGATTGGTCCCCGAAAATTTCACAAACCCACACACAATTTGTTAAATTTACGATGAAGTTAAAAGTTCATATGCATTGCTCAAAACAGTGGTCACATATGTGCTTCTAGAAGATATTCATTGAGAGCTGTATAGCAAGTGCAGTATAAGAGCATCTGTAGGACAATTGTTGCCATTCACTGGACGCCACAACAAATACTGTAGCCTTGATACTCCAAGATTTTTAAAAATGTTTTACAATCTTGCAGCAAGCCAGCATTCCATTTAAGTTAGATGTTACAGTAGACCGAAGAGGGATAAAAATAGCAAAAGCAAACATATTCATTGCAAAATATTAAGGAGCATGTACTGCTTGATGACATGAAATAAAAAAAAATTACAAAATCGATTTAAATAAAAAAATCTGATTTAAATTAAAAATATCTGATTTCCTTTCTTTTTTTTTTTTAATAAAAAAATTGCCATTGCCTACTGTATTTGAAGATGGAAGCAATCCTCAACTGCAATGAGGCTGGTGCTTTCTAAATTGTGTTCATGTATCATACACGGGGACGTGACATTTTTGTATCACATAAATAATAACATGGGATGTTTTGGTGGCACAATTGCAGAATACCCCACGAGATTGAAGCTCTTGTTTTTAACGGGCTATGGGGCTACGTATGCAGTCAATCACCTGTAGGCTACAGTAAGTGCTATCTACTTGTTGTTAGTTTATTAAGACATGGGCAACAATGAGTCGTTCTCAAATTTAACTCACCTGCTATATTCGTATACCCATAATATTGATTTATTCTGACTTTGTATCCCTGTAGCCATTTAAAGGATACTACCTTTTTATTCTTAGTCTAGTCTGACTGCGTATCCTCGTAGCCTCTTAAAACTATATCCCGAAATTGCAACTGGGTACCCCCGTAGCCTCTAATAATTATATCCCAAAATTGTTTTCCCTTAAAGGGCGCACTAAACCGTACGGATTTCACCTAGGATTTAACATAACATAACATAACATAACAGGTTAAAGGGCAAAGGAGGGCTAAGGCCCCATAAGATTAGTATTTTCGATCTAGCCTATCCTCTCTAATACTTAGATATACAGTATCTCCTTTTAAAAACAAAAAATAGTTATGTGCAATAATTCATAGTCACTATGTAGCCTGCTGTTTCCCTGGCTTAGCTTTGATGTGCGGAGTATTCTGCAATTACTCCGTTTTGTTTTCTGTTAAAGGGTACAATAAACGGTATGGAATTTCACTAAGGACTTACAGGGGGAGTAATTATTTTCGATCTAGCCTATTCTTTTTAATACTTACATATATTTTCTTTTCAAAACAAAAAATGGTTATGTGCAATAATCCATAGCCACTACGTACAGTAGCCTGCTGTTTCCCTGGCTTACAGTAGCGTTGATATGCGGGGTATTCTGCAATTACTCTGTTTTTGGTAAAAAGTGGGGATGTTTTGGTAGCCAAAAAGCCGGGATGTTTTGGTAATGGGGCATTTTGACTGGATACCTTCGTTTTAACCCCTCTGCTTTATCCAAAATCAACATACTAAAGGCCTACATAGGCCTAGGCTAGGCTTATAGGCTAGAGCCACTAGGCCTAGACCTAATTCAGTATAGGGCACAACTGAAATTCCTCTCATAGGGACAATTAGTGTTACAGGTATAGGACGAAGACCCCAAAATTCAAGATATTTACTTCAAATCGGAATCATATCAGAAATCCTTACAATGTTCTACCTTTTCACAAAACTTGCAAGATTACAAAAACAAATCACAAAATAACACTACCTAGCTTGAAAATAGGATGATTTTCTGCAACGTCGGAGCGCTCGGAAGTGTTCGTTAGAAAAAGATAAAATCACCGTGTTAGCCTTGCGCCAATCGTTTCTTTCTCATCAATATATTGTGTACATGTAGTATATTCATGACAATAAGAAACAACTGGCGCAAGGCTAACTTGTGATTTTATTTCGCAATGATCTTTTCTAACGAGCACTTCCGAGCCCCCTGCGACGTTGCAGAAAATCATCCTATTTTCACGCTAGGCTAGGTAACTAGTGTTATTTTCTGATTTTTTGTATAATCATGCAAGTTTTGTGAAAAGGTAGAACATATTGTAAGGATTTCCGATTTGAAGTAGATATCTTGAATTTGGAGGTTTTTGTCCTATACCTGTAACACTAATTGTCCCTATGGTTCGAATTTCGGTTGTGCCCTACAGTATGTGTACCAATAGCGTGAAACCAATAAAACTGTGTTTACCGATATCTTAATAAACTTTGTGAGATTATTTTAATGCTGTATGAAAGACTTTGACTTTGTACTGAATATGGATGATACTCGATGTACAATTTGATAAGTTCTGAAAAATACAATCAATAAATGTGTTTCACGCTATTGGTACACATACTGTAGGCCTACCTTGCTCAACATTCCAACATACCCTGCGAACTAGCTTAAATTTTGAATTTGATGGCCAATGTTATCAATTTTAGGACATTTGCTCAAAATTCACAGTTTTCTCTTCATAAACCATTTATCATAGGGCTACAGACCTGAGAACAGCAGTTGTCACACTGGGTTAACACTAGGCTGTACTACTGTGCACAGTACATATGGCTGTTAAGCTATGTCCTAACGACACAAATGCCTTATAAATATCTAGGCAAATTTCCATCTTTTTGGCTTATAAGGGAGCAGAATACATGGTTTGATAGGAGAATTAAACTTAAAACATGACTTACTATGATTCTGATAGTTCTTCGGTGACACAAAAGTTGAAATTTCCAGGTAATTGAAGAGAAGTGCAAGCACCAACTTTCAAAATGAGGTAACTGTCGGAAAATGTCACAGTGTCTCCACAAATCAAGTTTCATTTTCCTGATTAACGACACTAACATTTCCCTAACATTTAATACTTCGATTACTTTTTGCAAAGATTTTAAGTCCTAATATTCAAGTTTTGTTGCATAAAATACATTTTAATTCCAGTTTTGGCAATTTTAATTTGTTAAATAACCCTGTTAGCACCTAAAATTCCATACACTTCCAACAATATCAGGAAAATTCCTGCAACATTCAATATTGTTAATACATACGTCTGTACTGTGGCATGCCATCTGAGTCATTAATAGAAAGATATAAAGTGGTTGATCAAACATTGCTGCACTAATTTTCAGTGGCAGAGATGATTGTGAAAAATGGGGGGAGAGAATGGGGGTGAATAGAGCAAAACGAACTGTGTAAAATGTTAAAGTCAATAAAAGCATTTTCCAAAATATTCAGGTATTTTTATTCCCCCTAACCCAGGGGATTCCCTGTCCCGTAGCCAGAATTAAGTACTGTGGGATGGGAGCCAAATGGCTTAAAGAGAGGCGAAAATTTTTCAGGGGTTACCCAAATGTGTAAAAATGTATTAAGTCAATGGCAACCTGGAAACTTTCTAGAGAATGCAAAAAAATTTTCAGGGGGTTCCCCCTTGTCCCCTTGGCTACCGCGGTCTGGGAATTCGGCCTTTTATGTGTTACCGTAGTACTGAGCTTGCGTCAATATCTGAAATGACATAAACAACTAATGGTATACTCAAAGTGATACAAAAGGCCTTGGTGATCAAGCCCCTCTTTGCCACTGGCAAAGTTTTAATCCTGTCAATAAGGGCGGGGGCTTATTATGACCAAAATACACGGTGCTGCCGACTGGGCCCAAAGTCAAGGAGAGATAGGGCGGTGTGCACATAAAAGATAAATAATTAATATTGCCTTCTTACATCTTAACATACACCTTTCCCCTGAACTCCTGGAAGCTATCAACCCCATGCACCCCCTATACCTGTGCCCCTTGTGCAGAACTTAAAATGTACTGGCACCGTTAGGGAAGGGAATGTCTTGTCTGTATGAGATCCTTAGGTATACCATATAGACCAGCATACGGAGGCCCATTGAACTTTGCACCCATGATTAAAAAGGGGCCTATATTGGTCAGCCCATATATATCTATATGGGATAAAGTAGTTCTAGGCCCACGGGCAACTGATATGATAATTTAAAATATGGGTTAAGTGCAGTATATCTGACTTATGCACGGAGGCTAACCCATATGGCCCCTTATGAGCCTTGAGTGCAAAATTTTATTGCTTCATATGGGTTCGCCCGTATGGGGCCCATATAGGATTGCCCTTTAAGTGTAATCATTCGTCTAAGTCAGTCCTAGCTGCAGATAAACACAGTGTCTGCATCAAGCAGACCCAATCTGTGGTACCCTGCCAAATATCAGTTGAAGAAATATGTGACTTAAAACTTGAACTGGGTTAAAGTGGGTTGAGTTTGGTTCTCAACTAGGATTCCAACTGGTTTTGAAAACATAGTTGAGAATATTGAACTCCCAGTTAAACCCAGTTCACAACACAACAAATCCCAGTTCGACACAGTTGAAGGCCATAATCCCTTATTCACTCCCAGTTGAAGCCTAGTTCGACCGAGTTGGTTCCCAGTTTAACCCAGTTAGACCCCAGTTTAACACAGTTGAATCCTAGTTGAGCCCAGTTGGAGTTGCAACTGGGTTCAACTGGAATTTATACCGGGGTTCTAGACCACACAAACCTCTACCTGCTTAACCATTCTGGTTGAAAGTGACATATTTAAGGCATATTTCACAACATTTTAACTTCTTTTAAAATTAACTACCCTGTAATGCCACAAACAGAATTTCATTAGAGTAGGTTGTAACAGTATTCTTGGATTGGTCACGTGATAAGTAGGGGCCAAACATCATGCCTACTCTATGCATATCTTACAATTGTGTGCTGCTGGACGGTGACGAATTGCTAAGACACAAAGTGTTCCCATATTTAGTGCTTTTGAGTTTTGAAAAGAGAATATAAAGTTTTATATGTGTTGGGACATGAAGACGAACTATTCCTTTACTTTTTACTTAAGCCCTATTCGCTGTTCTCCTTGAGAAATATAAGGCTTTACTACAATTTTCATGCACTGTAAGCCTGCACCTATACAAACTTAGCGTTAATAGCATCACGTGCACTCACAATATTTTTTGGGGGTGTTTGTCTGTGATCTTTTAAAACGCGGTCATAATAGAACCAATTTTAATGAAACACACGCCTTCGTTTAGTCCAGTGCGAATCTCCAAGAAGAAACATTTACAGCATCCTAAACGGTGTGGCAACATGCTCTGTTTCTTCTTAGTATACAAAGAAACATTTCCAAGTTTTGAAATGTTCTTCAATAAAACCCCAAAATTTTCAAGCCCAAAAATTGTGCTTTCACTTTTGTCGGGGCTTTGGTTTGCTTGCCCCCTCCATCCCCTCCGTAGGCCAAATCCTGATGCCACCCCCGAACATCGTGCAGTTATTAATCGTGAATTGTTCCCTTCTTACCCAATGTGATACACAACGTTTTGTTTTTTATTTAATGATTTTGAATACTGCAAAGTGGAAGACCTTAAACAACTTCGACGGTTACTACCGTAACAGTTCCTACGAGCCTGGTTGATATTGAACAGTATGGAGTAGCCAGTCCTGGATTGAAACATCGCAATAGTTTGTAAAATAGAAACACATCACAGGCTCGTATGAAACTTTGTCAATGGAGAGATTCGATTCGATGAAGAATGGACCATTAACATGTACAGGTTTCTAAGGGGAACGCCATCATCAGTGTGCATATGGTACCAAGAAAATTTTGGCCAAAAATGAATCATAGGTTGCCAGGAACGCTTCTAAACATTCTTTATTTTGATATCGCATATTGTAGAAATTTTAACCCACTGGTGTTCGCAAAAGTCACTTGTATGCATGAGTGCTAACTTTTGAAAGGTCATGCGGCTAATGTGACCATGAAAGCAAAGTGCGATGATTTATGTCAAATTTATCCGAAAGTTTGAAGTTTGTAACCAGGATGCAGTATCTGTTCTTTTAAAATAAACACTGAAAAGGCTTAGTTGATTAAAACCGTGGAGAGACTTGTATCAAACCTGTTTGCAAAGTGACGAATCTCCGTTCTGATATAGGGGTGTTCCCCTTTTACTTCAAACAAAATACATTTCAGAAGGTGCTGAGATACAAAATGCTGCTATCGATCTACTGTTTTCAAGCATGTTTGTATTCGAAATTTTTGTCATTATGTTAAGCAAACAATGTAGAAACGAAGATGTTTTATGACCCAATGACAAAGGTGAAATGTATTTGAATAAATGAAACAACAACAAACTGAAGATGAACACAAGAAACTGAAGATCGGAGCTTTCTTGGCAGTCGTTTGTATTGCTTTTTATTGGAGAGGTCCCCTGATCAAATGACCCTGAAAATTTTCTGGTGGCTGCAAACATTATTTGTTGGCAGTCCACTGTTCGCAGTGACGTGGTTTTTGGTTAGTCGGCTTAGGAAGATGTACAATTCATACTCGCACTCAGCTATGGGTGTACCAGGGCAAGGATTGCTCACCTGTATCGGATTTGGAAAAATTGTTCAAGAATGGGAATACACTCATTCCGACCATAGGGACGTTAAATGACGGTGCAGGATAGGCAGCGATTATTACATCCCTGGCTCATTAAACCTTATATGAGTACTAATCCAAGACAGAAGGCGAATATAGCTGATTTTTATACACGATCACAATGGAATACAGCCCTCAACAAGCGCAAGTACTTCCTGGTCATAACGTATTTAACCTAAACGTATTGCAATGTGCATAATGTATCATTTTGACTGCTTTATATTACCCGAATAGATCTAGCCTTTCAGTTTTTAGTATATCCCCCTTCCCACCCAGGGGCGGATCTAGAGGGGGCAGACCCGTCCCCGCCCCCCCTTTTGAAAATGCAAAAAAAAAAAATAATAATAATAAATAAAAGAGAGAGAAAAAAAAAGAGAAAAACGGGAAGGAGAAGAGCTAGAGAGAAGGACAGAGAGTGGAGTGAAAGAGAATAAAGCTGCAATTAACAACCTCGAAGCATGGGAGTCATAGCGCACAGCAGATCAGTTTGAACGTTGATTGGGACGTTCACACGCATGCTATCTTACTACACATGATTAAATACAATCAATACGATACAATACCGATACAATACCATCAGTCCGGGAGATTCTCTCGTTTGGGGGAAAAGCAAAATTCTCCCGAAAGGGGGAAAACTTATGCAACACATTGTATAGGCTTGCCAGCCTAACTAACACAAGGTAAAGCAAGAATGAAAACCACTCAAAAACTCAAAAACGGCGTGGTGATCCACAGATTAGGACATAGCTTTTCTGTAGGTATGACAATAACGCTTCCGAATACACATTTAATTCAATTACATTAGACCGACAATTTTTGCAAGGGGGTTTCAAAACCCATTCGCCACTGACACTGTACACAAAGAACGCCTGGGACTGTGGGTAAAAAAGACAAAACGGCGGCGCTCATGACCAAGTTTTCCCCCGATAGGGAGAAAAGTAGATTATCCCGAATGGGGGAATCTCCCGAACTGACCATCAGCCAATCGAAAAATACCTTACGAGACAGTGCGCATCAGTTGGGATGGGCTGCTATCAAGCCTGGCAAGTGCCTTTTCCGGCCATCTGGGATGTATTAAAACTTCAAATTTTCTTGGAACCCTCCGCGCCAACCTATGGTGGCGCTCCGCTTAGATAGTAAACGCAGTGGCGTACACTGGGGGTAGGCCATTGGGCCATGCCCTCCCCACTAATGCCAATTTTTTTTTTTTTTTTAGTTCCTAAAATACGTAAATTTTTTAACACAATTTAACTTCAAAAGGTAGCAAATGTGGCACCAGATTGCATGTAAAGACACCTAATTTTTCAAAAATTTTCAAAAAGGAGGGGAACACCCGCTCCCCTTAGACCCCTCCCCCAGGCCAGTGATCACACAACACACTGTATGCCCCCGTGAGAGAAATCCTGGGTACGCCACTGAGTAAAACGGGATTCAAACGTGCCACCCTTGGACTAAAAGTCACACCAGCTGAGGTAATCCATCCTCACAGAAATGTGTGATAAAATAAAATCAAGCTTTACGTTTTGTTCACAAAAATTGATCTTCTTGATGGCTGCTATCAAGCCTGACAAGTGCTATTTCCGGCGAATGGGATGTATTAAAATCTCAATTTTTCTTGGTACGCTCCGCGTCAACTCATGGTGGCGCTCCGCTTAGATAGTGACGGAGTCCCGCCCCAAACAAAAAATCCTAGCTACGCCATGCAAGAGAATTAAAATAGAAAATCATGCGAATTACAAGGCCTTAAAAGTGTTTTTTTCCAGCTATCTGGGATGTGCTTTTACCCAAATTTTCTGTTATGCTACGCATAGGCGGCGGAAAGCAGGGGAACGGGGGGAGGACACGTCCCTCCCTAAAATTTTCAGTGAGGGGGACGTCCCTCCATAAATAAATTCCTTAGGAGAAAAATGAGGAATTATAAATTAAATAAAAATCAGCAATCACAAGTATAACCATAATCAATGACAAACTAAATGGCCAAATGCTGTATTGTCAGTTAATTAATCCCTCGATTTTTCTCTGAAAGACGTTAAGATTGGCCTACAGTGCAGGCCACCAACAAAATTTTATTTAGAAATATAGTGGTCGGAATCATTTCAATTCGTTCATTCAGATTTGATACTATGTAAGGCCTACAATAATACCATGATTACACTGCCTGGACGTACCCCCAAAACAATGACAGGGCTGTCACGTCTCGTGCATTTTGGGTCATTTTTCCTTTCTCATGAGTCCACGCAAAAGAAGAAATTAGGCAGAGGGGAACATGCACGTGATAAAACGTACATTTACGCCCACATGTCAATGCAAGGTACCTGGGTCCTGGCATCAAATCGAACTGAGATATGGGTCACAAATTTCTCAAGGAAGTCCCTCAGTATTCACCAAGTTAGAACATGACTGCTAAAGATCTGATTAGACGCCTTGAACAGGATGCATTGTAGTAAGGCACTGTGCCTATGATAACTGTCTTCTGTTAATAACTTGTGGAAAAATTAATGTGTTGAGAGTTGAGACATGAAATTATATGAAGCAGAAAATGCAAAAATAAGACATGGGAAGTGCTATTTCCGGCATCTGGGAGGTCTATTTTGTCAAAAATTTTCTTGTACGCTCCGCGCCAACCGATGATGGCGCTCCGCTTAGATGGTACAGTGCCCTCAATCACAGGTCGAACAACTTCGGCCCCCCTTTTCAAAAAATCCTGGATCTGCCCCTGCCACCCCTTCCCGCCTCTCAGTACGTGCATGTAGTAGCAGACACATTCTGTTGTTCATGGTCGTTAATTGTAAGAGATCGTAGTTAATATTTTGTAAAGCTCACGAGTGACTTCCTGGATGGTCTTTGAAGGACTTTTGTTAGCTACATGGAACATTATCAAAACTCCAAAAGTCTATACTGCTCCTTTACTATTTGAAGCCGAGCATGGGTATTGCTGGGGAGGTTCGTCTGAACCAACCCCCAAGCCCCCCCCCCCCAACACTTGCCTTTGCATCCCCAAGAAAGCTAGCTTGACATCCACCAAACAAGATTAGCCAAGAGAAAAACAAATCCAAGTACCAACGTAAATCATCCAGTGTGTGCCGACCGAGTAGGCCTACACCAGTGTGTGCGTAAGATACTATCAAGCAGGTTTACAAAAGATGCTTAGTTGAAATATATACATCTGACTTTACAGGTGTTTTAAACTGTAAATTCATGCAAAAGTGCCACTCGGCAGCAAACACTTTAGTTACCCTGCCTATGGGGTATTTTACTGTAACAGAAACACAGTAAGCAATGTCACTTTTAGACCTTAAACAACACTAAAGTATTAACTTTAAAGTAAATTTTCCCAATAAAAGGCACTTTCAAGTCTTGCACTGAACACCATGATACTGGACAAGCAGTATATAAGCACTGATTAAGGGACAACGAAATATTTTTTTGCAGACTCTCTGTAAAGCTCATCTGCTAATTAGCATAACCATACTGAGTTTGAAGAAATGAAACTAATTCTCAAAGGACAACCAGTAGTATCCTGTCATCTTTTCTTCGCCATTTTATTTAGTATTATACGTGTAACAATCATCACCAAGCTTAATGACAAAGAAAAGTAAAAAATACGAACCCGTATTCCTTTCAATCTCCCATGTGTTTACCCGTTTCGCCCAAGTTGTGTCAAACTTGAAGGACGTACGAAACGTATAGCAGTTACCGTTAGCATTTCTATATGTCTGTAGTACTAATATCTTTGGCGGGCTTTGTGTAAAATGACAAAGTTCATGTTTAAACAGATTGCGATAAGTTAATATCGATGGGGAAGACATGTTTGTATAGATGATTCATTACAGCCACACTTCTCAAAGTCCAACTTTGCAACAGCTAAAATTGAACTACCGCATACAACGATTTTTACTGCGGGAAAAGACATCATTGATCGTTTTAGTTTATAAGCTACACTTTCAGGAATGAATATTTTAAATATTAATGACAAAAGAACGAGGCAGTGGGGCGGGTAGGGGCAATGAATACAACGGTCGTTGGGCCCTAAAACGTCCAGTTAAGTTAAAAATGTACATTTTCTGGTTGCAGATTTCTGAAGTTAAAGGGAAAATGCAGTCACCCCAATCAGAGTTAGTATGCCCCATCACTCTAGTTCATGAATTGCCTACTTTGATCATGTGACAATATTTTTGTTAGTGAATTGTGAAATTCAAGGAGAATTTCTCCTTGCTTTACCTATTGTTTGTAATAGTTATGTTCAAAACGTCTTTAGAGGTGCTTGTAATGCAATAAAAGGAGATTTGCAAGAGTTTGTTGATTTTTCAAAGCAATTTTGGGGGCTACTGCCTATTGCCTTTAAAGCATTTCCCGTGAATACATGAACGCTTGTTTATGGGGGATGGTTAGCTACCCGTCTCAGAACCACCCCAGGGTGATACAAGAATTGTCCCTATGGATAGCGGTAAGCAGAAGACCGGCAGGTCTGCGGAAGGAGGATGGTGACACTGAACTGAGTACGGCTGGAAGAAAATTTGGAATTAAATTGAAGAATCTGCCCTCCCTTGAGAACAGGAACAAGCAACCGTCGGGGCACCGGTCACTGTCAGGGAATACAACTTTATTGTACCCATGAAGGTTTCTTGACGAAATTGTATACATCCCTAACCATCATACCCATGGATCCACTCTCTCTGGCGTTCCATACCCATCCCTATAAATGAGTCATTATCAACTTCTGAAATTTACCCTTATGTACCGTGACAGGAATTATACAGCTTTGCATACAGTGGGCATCTTTCTTAAAGTATATAGATATATGTATTGTATATTTAGACTATTAAGACAGCACACTAAAACAACAATCAAGTCAAATAGCCCAGAACAGAAGGTTGAAAGTATCTGCATAGATTTTTACAATGGTCAGTAAAATCGGATGAATAAATCAAAAGATGTATGACAAGTATGACATGTATTCTATTAGGTTACAAAACAAGAGTCATCAAAAGAAGTCAAACTGAAAATGAAAGTACAAAATAAATTTATTCCTTACTCATCGATAATGACATGGTACAATTTTTTTTTTTTATTTTGCTTTATAATAACAGAGCGATTTCTTGGCCTCAAGGTTTAGAAACTACCTTGCGTGTTGTTTCTACTTTCTTTAAGCATTGTGCTTTTTAATAATTAAATGGGAGTTTAAAGGCATGGCAACCTGTGATTCTCCGAACAGTTATTGTCATTCTTGTTACTGTCACTTTCGAGTCTCGCCTCGATGAGAGGGCTATTCATAAATTGTAATTGTTCTATGCATTATTCTCAAAGACTGTAAGGTCGTTAAAACTATTCACGGTAAAATGAACAAAGTGTGAAAGAATTAACCTTTTTTTTCAAACAAAAAGCTTGAAAAGTTCAAAAATACTTTTACAACACCGGAATTTGCATTAATGTCTACAATTCAAGGCCGTAGAGATTTCCATACAATAAAAATCGGGCTTTTTTTGCTTTCCCAAAGACAGCATTTTACACCTTAGCCAGACCGACTGCAGTAGCCAAGTGGTTAGAGCATCCGACTTGCAGCCGGAAGGTCTAGGGTTCAAATCCTGGCCGCGTCATATCAAAGACTTTAAAAATGGAATCTACTGCCTTTGTGCTTGGTGCTCAGCATATGCAACGGAGTAGGGAAAACAAGCCAGTGAGCCACAACTGGAAAAAAGCCGTGGTCGTCTCGACTTGAACCAACTGGTTGGAAACTGGGACGTTAAACCTCATCTAACTAACTACACCCTAGCCATATTACATACACAACAACTTCTTAAAAGGTACAGCCCTAAGACAACCTTCTCCCAAAATAGGAAGAAACATTGAGTTTTGAGAATTTCTAAACATAAAATCAGTTGAAAGACAGTATCAATATTCAACTAAGCGGCTTCACATAAATGTCACGCTCTCCCCTTAGACCCGTCCTCTTAGACCTCTCCCTCAAGGAAGCACTCTGTGACAGACATAGGCGTAGGAGCCCAACTTGATTTGGGGGGCTAGGACGACGCCCGCGAGTTCAACGCACGTTCGACATGTTAATGTACATATCATATGGGCATTCATCGTTTATCACACCGCATGCCAAAAATATACAATAATTTGCTGTGTGTCTACCTTCTTTATTGGTTTTAATTTTGGCGAAAGTCGTTGATCGCCGGTCTGGGGGAGGGGTCTAAGAAGAGGGGTTCCCCCTCCTCTTTTGAAACTTTTTGAAAAATTAGGTGTCCTTATATTACGTATACGTGCAATCTGGTGCCACATATGCTACCTTTGAAGTAAAATTTGTGTTAAAACATTGACGTATTTTAGGTACTAAAAAAAATCGGCATTATCCCCCTTCTCGTTAAAAATTTTTGAAAAATTAGGTGTCCTTACATGTAATCTGGTGCCACATATGCTACCTTTGAAGTAAAATTTGTGTTAAAAAATGACGTATTTTAGGTAGAAAAAATCAGCATCAGTGAGGGTGGGGCATGACGATATGGCCCCTCAAATACACCACTGATAATCATAATATTAAGTTTAACCATTAAAAAAACACACTGATGAATACGGAATATATAGGTGCTGGTGCAATTCAAATCAGAAGTTTGCATTAATTACCAAGGAAGTTTTTTAAACAGTCTATCAATACCCTTTAGCTACATCATTACATTATTTTTCTTTCAGTTTTGGTTGGGGTGTTGCCCTCCGTCTCCTTCGCCTATGGTGACAAAGAAAGTATCCGACTGAATTCAAACTATCCTAGGCGCGCTCCTGGAGGCTGTAATGCACTGCACCCTTAGTATTTCGTCCAGGTTACGGTCCTTTAATTTATTAAACTTATCACAAACACACACACATACCCACACCCACACACGCAAACACAGAAAACATGTGGCTGGCATTAAGACAACTGTTGCAAGCTTTATTCATTTTTGCGAGCCTAAGTCGGTGGCTCTCGTAATGTAATAACACATGCATTATAAAAAATAGCAACACCCACGAAAGTCCTAACACCTACGGTCTCCGATCTGATGGGGGCATTTTTTTTTTCTTTCTGCCTTGTAGTTACGAATGAAAAGTTGAACGTAGTAGCCTACTTGGTGTGCACTGAAGCAGGGGCGTCAATCCATATTCAAATGTGTGTGGGGGGGGGGGGTGAAGGACATACATGACTTAGCACAAACCAATCCCTTTGGTTTTGAAGAGAGGGCGTCTTCCTGTAGGCCCTTTCCTTCCCCCTCCTTATGATGACTGACGTTGTCCTATTATAATAACAATTATCATTTCAAAGTTAACATGACCATCGTAGATGATCTGCTAGGTGAAATACACGGAGTCCACGGAATTACTTCAACATGTTATTTTTCATCATGTCCCAAAATAGCTGAAACAACGCTTCGCAGCGTGGATCATTTTCGGAGACCATGGACCCGACCAGGCTCGTTGATATATTTGAGGGTGTGAAGGTCCCAAATTCAGATGGGCTGGATGTTTTTTTTTTTTTTCAACTGAGTGGAGGCGTTTAAATTGCACTTTGTTATGCGCTCTGCGTTTTGTATACAGCAGTGGGGATCCTTCCTTTTTCACTACATAAATGTGTCGTCCTGGGGGAGGGGTCTGAGGGGAGGGATGTCCCCCTCCCCTTTGAGAAATTTTTGTTAATTTAAGGCTGCTTAGGTGCAAAACGGTGCTATCTTTGGGATATTTTTGGAGCTGATCGTACATGACTGGAAAATGTCCATAATTTAGTGAATTCTAATTTTTCCGACTGGCTGGATGTTTTTACTAACTGCAGTGGCGGCGTGTAAATTGCACCTTTTTTATTCACCCTGCGTTTGTATACAGCAGTGGGAATCCTTCCTTTGTCACTATATAAAGGTGTCATCCTGGATAAGGTTCTAAGGGGAGGGGGCTAGCCCTCCCCTTTGAGAAATTTTTGTTAATTTAAGGTTGCTTAGATGCAAAATGGGATATCTTTGGGATATTTTTGGAGCTGATCGTAGTATAGCAAAGGTGTGAAGGATTAGCAAGGGCGTTTTCAGAATGCTTTGTAGTCGTAAGTGTATTAACAATCACCATCTGCAGGCGCGGATCCAGAAATTTTGAGGGGGGGGGCAAGATGGAAAATCTCATGTGCACCGAACCACGAGCGCGAAGCGCGAGTTCCTACGTGTGGTGTCCAGGGCCTTGCAATAGGGCCCTTGCGGGGTCCAGCGGGCAAAGCCCCCGGAAGCTCTCGCAGTATTGCATTTTAAGAGCACAGAAATCGGCTCCAGTTCTTATGTCAGTGAGATTTTATACATTTTCATGTTGCATGGAGTATGGCTCAGTATATGTTACTATATGTACCTGCAGAAGTTACGGAGAATCTAAGTTACCTTAAAACTTACACGCCAACATTATGAGCCCGTGTATGTAACTTGAAATGATTTTTACCATAATGAGTGTTTTATTTTCGTTATACGGTATGCAGGTATAGGACGTCAGATGAAACAATTGCCCGAGATAATTTGAATTTACATTTAAAACTATTGCTATTACAAATGGTGTCAATTCCTTTTATGTATGTCTATCAATTACAAGGTGTGCTCGATACTAAGTTTTCAGTTCTCATAAGAAAAGGAGGGTGAAAAAATGAATATCAGTTGCTTTACATCCTTACAATGCTGGCTCCTCTGAAATCAAGTTTATGCACACGAATAATTGGCTTATGGTAGAACCCCACCGATGTGTAATGCGAATACTTTTGGGACCTTATTGATAGTAAAAGGAGCAATTCAAGGCTAAAACTGCGCAGATCAAGCAAAAATCAAGGAATATTGAGAAGACTTTGCAAAAATCGTAAAAGATTTCAAATGATTTTTGGTAAAAAGTGATGAAAATAAATCCATCACTTAATAAAAACATACCTCTCTCCGTAAGGTTAAGCAATTGCGCGCGAAGCGCGCCGAAAATTTTCGGTATAGAGCCTCCCGGGAGCTCTGCATTAATTGTACACTGAAAAGGGGGACCAACAGGACTCTCACAACCTGATATCCATATGGGAGGAGAGATGATATATCACCTTCTTTATGGATTTCTGAAGGGTATACCCTTCAGAATCTATGACCGATGGTGCCGGCGGGAGTTGGTGATTGGGGGAACAGCAGATAACTGCTTAACTGTGCCTTTTTAGGCAGTGGGATTTTGTATACGCTATATACAAGAGTGGGAGAGCCTTTTCTTGTTAGTACATGAGGGTGCAATCCCAGGAAGGGGTTTACCCTCCCCTTTGGGAATGTTTGTTAATTTTAGGGAGCCAATATGCAAAATGGTGGTATCTTTGGGTCATTCTAAAGTCGTACGTTTAAAAAATGTCCACAATTTAGTGAATTCTAATTTTCGTTCGGGTGAAAAGGGGGAGAAAGAGACGGTTAATATAATGTCTTCAAGCCTCCTTAAGTCCCAGGAAAAATCATCGGCGTGGATCCATCTCCAAAAGTAGGGGGGGGGGGGGACTTTTCCACATTTGTGAATCGCCGTCCTGGTGGAAGAAGCAGTGGTAATAGCCAGAATTTGCGTCACAGGGAGGCAATAAGTTTTGTGATCGTCGGCATGGGGGAGGGCTCTAAGAGAAATTTTTCTAGAACTGAATGCCCTCAGGTGCGATTTGGTGCAACAAAGTGTACGATTTTTAGGTTATTTTTCTTCTAAAAATTTCGTTTTCCTAGGCATAATTGCAGTCTGTTCCATCATATTTGAAAAAGAGAGGGGGACTTTTTGACGATGTCCTCCTTCCAAAAAAGTGAGAGGGACGCGTCTCCACGTCCTCCCATGATCCACGTCCATGGGAAAATTGTACACGAGAACAGTACAGAGCCTCCCGGGAGCTCTGAATTAGTTACAGTATACAAAAGAGGGACCAACGGGATTCTCACTACCCGACATCCATATGGGAGGAGATATGATATCTCACCTTGTCTTTTTAGGTATAGCAAGAGGGATGGTGGACAGGCAAAATTCGTTTCAGAAAAATTTTCGTCGTTATTGAACGTCGCGGTAAAATGTTTGGAAAATAAGCAACGGCAATTACGTACTTTCAATCTTTCAAACCATGTGCTTTACTAGATTAGTCAAAGATCCCATAATGATGAGAGCCCTACAGTGAAGGAGATGTACTTGTTAGAAAAATGTTTGCATTGGAATAATTTCTTGCGTCATAGCTTTGTCAATGGTATATGAAATCGGGTGTAACCCTGTCGTATGCGCGCAAATCGCGCCGAAATTTTGAATAAAATATTAGTCCATGACAAAACCTGCATTCAGATCCTGCATTGGACACTGTCACTTTCCCACCAACCTATGCTATTCAGAAACGAATCTTCTGACTGAGAGCATCCGACTTGCAGCCGGAAGGTCTAGGGTTCAAATCCTGGCCGAGTCATACCAAAGACTTTAAAAATGGAACCTACTGCCTTTGTGCTTGGTGCTCAGCATAAGCAATGGAGTAGGGAAAACAAGCCAGTGGGCCACAACTGGAAAAAAGGCCGTGGTCGTCTCGACTTGAACCAATTGGTTGGAAACTGGGATGTAAACCTCATCTAACTAACTAACTTCTGACTGAGAATTCTTAAAAAGCGCTTTTGCTCCTTTGCTCCCCCCGTGAGTAGTTTCCGAAAGCTATTGATAATAAGGACAACTCTGACACAAGGCTTGACGCTAGCGGAGCGTGCGAAAATTTGGAATTTGTCAAGCATTTCCACAACTTATGATAGTTTGAGAACAGTTTGTGAAAGAAAATGGTAAGAGCAAATAAACTAATCATCAAAAATACCCTCACCCTCCACCCTCCTCAGAAATCCGTAGCTTAAACGACTTTTGGGACCATTTTAAAAATTTTCAAGAATCGACGGGGGAGGGGGATACACGTCACCAATTGCCCACTGTGCCGACGCCACTGTCTGTAGCTTAAAAGCCTTTTGAGTTCATTTTAAAACTTTTCAGACAGTTTCGAAATCGAATAGGGTATGCACGCCGCTACTTTGCCTGCAACAGCTGGTGCCACTGTGCATAATAGCACGTCACCTGACAGCTTGTGTTTTGTATTCATTCTGCAAGGTCTGTATGGCGAAAACTTTGCCTTTAAATCACTCTAGATTACAAAAACTTTCGGTCTTTAACACAAAATTGTTATTAATTTAAGTGCATCCAGCAGGGCCTATACTGCATATGTCACGATGTTTACTTATTTAGATCTTAAGTCAAGGATCATTACTCAGCTATTCACCTGTTTTCGAACATTGTAGCTCTCCTTTCGTCGCCAACCACTGTGAAAGACATCTAAAGAGATAATCCAGCTATAGCTCCACCCAACCCCTAGAGAAATATATACTTTGAATACGTTCTTAGACACTTTTATTAATTTTTTGCTCTTAATTTTTCTTTCTCCTTTTCTTTTTTCTTTTCCCTTTTACTCCTTTCCTTTTTTGTCGTGGCGAGGGGGTCCGGGCCCCTCAGGCCCCCCTGGATCCGCGCCTGCACCATGTTTACCGATAATGGCTTCGGCGAAGCGCTCGGTAAAAATTTTTGAAAAGTGTTTAACGGCAACAAAATACTTTCAACCTTCCACAAGGGGGGGGGGGGGCATGGAGTATGTTGTGTGACAGGTGGCCTGGGAGAGGGGCTAAGGGGAGGAGTCCCCCTCCCCTTTGAAATTTTCTAAAAAAAATTAGGTGTCCTTACATGCAATCTGGTGGCACATATGTTACCTTTTGAAGTAAAATTTGTGTTAAAAATTTTTCGTATTTTTAGGAACTAAAAAAATAGGCATCAGTGAGGGGGGCATGGCCCAATGGGGTGTCCCGATCCCCTTTGAAAAATTGTTAAAAATTCGGTGTCCTTACGTGCAATCTGGTGCCAAATATGTTACCTTTTGAAGTAAATTTGTGTTTAAAAAATTTACGTATTTTTAGGAACTTAAAAAAAAAATCGGAATCAGTGAAGGTGGGCATGGCCGAATGGCCCTCCCCTCTGCGTACGCCACTGATTGAATGATCCCATATTGATGTGAGGCCCCTACAGATGTTTGGAGATGTATGTCTGTTTTCGGAAAGTGTTGTGATCAGAATAGTTCCATGTATAATTACCTTTTTAGTGGTCATGAGGAGGAGTGCAAACCGTGACGCATGCGCGCGAAGCGCGCCGAAATTTTGTCATTAAATAAGATTTCCCTGACGAAATTTACATTCAGAATCTTCATCGAGACACTAAACAATTGCCCAACAAACCTACATATCACTCAAAAAGCCAGTCAAATAGAGCCACGACACTACTCTTTTACGCAAATGTGGGGGGGGGGGGGCATTTGATATTGTGTCCCCCATCCATCGAAATGTGGGGGGGGACTTGTCCCCCCGGTCCCCCCCCCCCAGGATTGACGACCATGCACTGAAGACGTGTAAAATAGTCATGGATACCTTCACAATTAAAGAGCCTATTAAGTTAAAATGTCTTACGACAATTCCACCCTGGACCACGCAATGGACCCCAGGGCGTATTTCTGATTCGTTTTACAGTAGAGTCAATCGGAAGTCCCGATATTTCTACTCTTATGCCCTTGATACAGAATAGCACAACGCACATGATTATAGGCCACCCCAGACATAAATGCCAGGGGCGTAGCGAAAGTGTTACCTTTGGGTGGGGTGTGTAGAGATTATGATTTGCCGACAGATCTGGTAATGCGAAGAGAGAAAAGGAGCTTTAGCGGGTGGGGCCCAGGGGAGAAACATCCGGAAGCTCTGAGGTTTATCGCTGGGTGAAAAATTAAGTCTCAGGATGGATATATTTTGGTTCATGATGCACCATCAAATGCAAAGATCCCCCTAATTTTAATGTATTAGGCTATTCCTCTAGTCAGGCGGTTGGGATCCAGAGGCCCACCATTGTTTTAGCTAGGACGTCTTCTCAATGCGACATTTACTTACCTGTGGCCTGGGGAGGGGTCTTAGGAGAGGGGTGTCCCCTCCCCTTTTGAAATTTTTGGAATTTGAAAGGTGTCTAGATCGCAAATGGTGCAATATTTGAGTGGATTTCTGCCCTAATGAGGAACCTCATATTTACACCTGGGTAGAACTTGCTTGTCAGATTTTGTGTGTGTGTGTGTGTGTGTGTGTGTGCTACATTTGTCGCCGTTTATGCGACATTGTGGCACAAATAGGAGCTGGCTAAAACACTGGGCCCGCTTTAGGGCCCCTGGTGGGGGTCCAGTGGGCTTCGCCCCAGGAAGTTCTGAGGGTTTAGCATAATCTCCGGGTAAAAAAATTAAGTCTCATGCAGGATGGATATATTTTGGTTCATAATACATTATCCAGTGCAAAGATTCCGGATAACTTTTAATGTGCCAGGCCATTCCTCGTCATGCCACTATAATTCAGAAGCTGAACTGTTGTTCAGAATTGGAACACTATGCGTTCAGCATTTGAACACTAGACGCGTCAGGCGTTCAAATACGGTAAGTGTTCGAATAGGCGCCCGGTGTTTAAAAAGGGATAAAAGTGTTCAGAATCTTAACACAAGCGTTCAAAATGCTTTGAACGCCAGGATGGGTGGTTCTGTATCTATTTTATTGTAGTGTTCAAAATTTAAAAGCCTGAGATTGCAGTGAAGGGAAGACACGCGCGGCAGGCATTATTTTTTTTTCTCAGGATGCATTATTTTTTCCCCAGGATGTTTGTGGGTAAACCGGATCCCCAGGAGTTTGCAAAATGCGTTTGAAGTCAAGGTTAGGGTTTAGAAAACGGGCTAAAGATGCCCTCTCCATGGGTAATCGGGTGCTGCTCCCCATGGTGATGATAAAAGTGAGGAATAATGTGCAGAAAGTATTTTTTTTTCAAGAATGTCATATGACCCTAAATAGTACGCCTATACGGAAGCCTTTAATTACCTTTCTATCCTCGAGTTGCCGAAGGACTCAGTCACTCGTCCAATTACACCGACGGCCGTTGATACGGCTGTATACGGCCGCATAATCAATTTGCCAACGGGCCTTAAACTTGAATGGGACAATTAGATGAAGAGTCGAAAATCGAAATAGCCGATAACAGACTCCCGTTCTCTCTTTCTCTTTTTTCTTTTCATTCTCCGCCTTCCTTTTCACTCCTTTCCCTTCCTCTCTCTTCTTTTCCTCCTCTCCTCTTTTCCTCTTCTTTTCCCTTCCCTCTCTCCTTTTGCCGACAGATCCAAAATTTGCCGACGGCGACCAAATATTGGGGGGTGTGACCCCCATCCCCACCCACCCCACCCCCCGCTCAATACGGCTCTGGTAAATGCTATGATGGTTTAACTCGTTTAGAGTACTGTAGTGGAAGGAAAAGAAAATTTCGAAACGTTCCGGTTATCCCGGTAGTTAGGCTACCTCTAATTTGTTGCGTAAACGGTTGCACAACACACGTGAATCTCGTTTCAAATAACATAGAAACAACAGGAATCCATAACCTTCCCCTTCCATCGTGTGTAAGCAACTGCCACCTAACTAGAGCAGGGACGGAGCTGCCACTAGCTTAGAGGCATCTACATGGTTTGCCTGCGTAGCAGGCTGTAATTGTACGGTATATTCTTCTGTCATATCTCTTTAAAGGCAATAGATGACAGTCACCCCAATCAGAGTTAGTGTGCCCCGTCACTAGTTCATGGATGGTCTATTTTGATCATGTGACAATGTTTTTGATAGTGAAGTGTGAAATTCAAGGAGAATGGCTCCTTGCTTTGCCTATTGTTTGTAATAGTTATGTTCAAAATGTCTTCAGAGGTGCTTGTAATGAAATATGTGGAAATTTGCCAGAATTTGCTGATTTTTCAAAGCAAAATTTGGGGTGCACTGCCTTTAAGTGTTTGGGAAGCAGAGAGGGGCTGAGCAAACAAAGTCTTTTCCGCGGGGTACTACCTGACTAGAGAATTAACGCTCTCCCTGTCAAGTCGTACTTTTCCAAAGTCCCCTTGACTCTCTGGCGAGTAGTCAAGGGGCGAAACCAAACGTTACTCCCAAAGGAGTTCTGCTCCGCAAGGAAGCTACGTCCCCGAAAGGACAGCTAAGTCGTGCATTACCACGGCTTTCTACAGCACAATACAAAGAAGTGTGTTACTGTGTAGGTTGCAAACCTTTAAATATTACTTAATTCTTCGTGTGACATATATTAACCTATCTATCCTAAGTAATTCATCATTTATGTGCATTTTAGGGTAACTAAACATACTGAAATAAAACCTCTTTTCGTTTCTAAAGCAATAAATTCTCACTTTCAAACGATCTTGGATTTACAGCCTTTGCAAGAAGGGCAACCTAAATAAATAAATCACAACCCAAGAACACACAAAGATGTTTAAAACTCGCCCTTTGTAATACAGAAACTTCATTAGTTTCATTGTGTAGCAATGTAACCAGCTAACTGCCGTGCTTTGTGTTCAAATTCCGTCTTAAGTACGGCACAGCCAGAATCACTCATACAAAATATATTGGGCATAAGCGTATTAGGAGGGCAACTAGGTGCCCTCTCCCCTGGCAGAATAAATGACGAATCCAAGGCCAAAACACGTTGTGTTTCAGCGCAAGATTCTATTCATGCTTGTTTGTCAATTGATGAATTCCAGGGCAAACACCTCTCACTCCATGTGAAATACATTTTACTGGTATATATGCCTTGTAATAAATTCGTGCATTTCCGATAGCTCACAAAGAAAAGGTGACACCACAACGGTGCGTAAACTATCATTCATGTTTATTTCTTCTTTCCCGTCTCATTTGAAAGAATTCCCACTTACACTGACACCGACTGTACACTTGGCCGTGTGACTGGCATCATCTTGTAAAGGTTCAGGCATCTTCGGGCAGAATCCCGTGCAGTTGGTGGCGCTATTCTCTTTTACATGAAGGTATAGGTTGCGTTGTCATGCCATGTGGAAGCGTCAGCCCAAATTGTTTATCGTCGCCCAAAATGTTGTGGGTTTCTTTATTGAACCAAATTTTATTTGTTCACACGTTTTTATTTATGAAAGACCTGTTATAATTCTAGCTTTGTAATAAGGTTTGGAATTTGGTCAGGAGTCAACTCAATTGTTGTGATTTGGCATCCTGAAATGACAGCCGTTGGGTGATACGTCTCATACAACTAGGCTTAGGCCTATATTCCATTAACTGTATGGTTTCAAGTGTACTAGCAAGGAGTTAGACCGAGGGTGGGGAACCTTTTTCCTCTGACGGGCCATTTTGATAGTCAAAATCCGTTCGCGGGCCTCACAGTGAGGGTGCCACAAATTTTCCCACGGGCGCAGGTCAAGGGTGTGGCGAAGCCTCTAGGGATTTTCGAGTTAGTGCAACTTTTTAAGCAATATGATGTTCATCCACTATCTTTAAATGACATTGAATCATAGTCTATAGAGGGCGGACTCTAGACATATAGACTATGATTGAATCCGATAGGTTCACAGACCAGAAGTATCACAATATGACCATTTGACACTTTTCATGTATGAAGTAAAAATGAAGGAGCATATACGAAAAAGAGCTCGCGAAGTGCGTTTAAAAAGCGTTTTGAAAGCAACTTCATTCCACTTTTTGACGTTTAATCCACTCTTTGTAGAGACAGTTTTACCCCTACCCCCTCTGAATCTAGCGGAATAAATACATTGCCCCCCCCCCCCCCCCGAGTTTCGTACTTAGTGTAATAGGTAGTGTACTTCTGTCCTATGTAGCTTTCCAGGCAAGACTTCCAACACGACCAGAAGTGCAAGGATTCTGTACCTGGTTTGGGTTTAACGAAACGGTGGAGATGTTGCATTTGGATGCAAGGGTTTTAGTAATACAGTATACCAGTAGTGATTCGCATCAGTTTTACGTGATATGTGCTGAAAATGAAGAGGGATGTGAAGAGGGCAGTATTAAGTTTGGGAACTAAACATTGTGACTTATAGATCCTATACCAACGTGGTTGCTAAAGAAATGCATATATGAAATTGTTCCACTAATCACCGAAATTGCCAGCAAGTCTATGCAAAATGGTGACTTTACTGAATTGTGAAAAGCATCTACTGTGAAGCCCCTATTAAAGAAACAGGGAATGGAATTGCAGTACGGTGACTATCGGCCCATCAGTAATTTGCCATTTCTCTCCAAAGTGATCGACAAATTGGTTCTACAACAATATAATGATCACATCATGACACATGCTCTTGTACCAGATTATCAATCCGCATATCGCCAAAACTACAGTTGCGAAACTGCTCTTGTCAAATTGTTCAACGACTCTCTCTGGTCAATGGAGAAAAACGGGTAACTACTCTATGCGCAATTGATCTTAGCGCAGCATTCGACACCGTTGACCATGATGTACTACTCGCACTGTTGAAGAATCGATTTGGCATCTCTGGAAATGTTTTCTCATGGTTCCAAGCATACCTTAGACCAAGGCAATTCCGAGTACGTGTTGGTGAGACATACTCCGAACCTCGTGCGGTAGATTATTCTGTACCACAGGGCTCAGTGGTTGGCCCGCAATTATTTTCAGCGTATGTTAGCACATTAGGTGACATCGTTATGTCGGAGCATAACATCAGCCTTTATGGGTTTGCGGATGATCACGTCTTGAGTAGGGAAATTGATTTAAATGATCCACTTTCAGAAAGAAGAAGCATCTCCGGCTTAGAGAAGTGCCTAAACTGTGTTAAAGAATGGATGGATTGCAACAGACTAAAAATGAATAATGACAAAACAGAGTTTATTATGTTAGGGTCAAAAGTTCAAATTTCAAAATGTATTATAAAAGAAGTGAATGTAAATGGAACTCATGTTAAGAAAAGTGGGCGTATTAAATACCTTGGGGCACATATTGACGAAAATTTATCTCTGAAAGAACAGATAACTCTTAAAGCACGAATTGCATCACTTAATCTTCATCGAATTCGAATTATTAGAAATTATTTAGATCATGATACTTGTCGTACTATTGTACAAGCTCTTGTCATCTCACACTTAGATTACGCTAATGCAATATTAATGGGATTACCGGCATGTGATATAAACACATTACAACGTGTTCAAAATCGTGCCGCCAAATTAATACTTCTTGAAAGTAAATTCGCCAGTGCTAAGGTCTGTTTAAAATCTCTGCACTGGGTTCCAATTAATCAAAGTATTAAACATAAGGTTTTGTCCTTAATATTCAAATCTCTCAACGGTGACGCTCCACAGTATTTAAATAATTTACTGCGTGAAGCACCTAAGTCAAAGTACAGATTGCGATCCAGTGACTAGGAGTCAATATACCTTACTGTAACATTCACACGCAATTCCACATTTGTTGACAGTTCTCTTTCCGTCTGTGGTCCTGTTGTGGAATACCCTGCCAGACAGCATCAAATGTAGTTCAAGTATTGAAATATTCAAAGCTAAGTTAAAAAACCCACCTGTTTAACGAAGCATTTAGTATGTAGTGGATTTAATTTTATTGTAAAGCACCTCAGAAAACCTTCGGTTGTGTAGTGCGCTATACCAAGTGGCATTAACATAACATAACGAAAAGGTATAAGCAGGGTAATCGATGGGTACCTTGGGCTAAAAAAATATACTGTAATCAATTACCTTTCGAACCGGGGGGGGGGGCAGGGCAGGCATCCCCTTTATGGTTTTTCAACCCCAAAAATAAAATTGTCTAAAAACGTGTTAAGACAAATAATTTTGTAGGGGGTGGGGTGATGGGATACAGTATGCCACCCACCTATCACAATATTAGTTAAATTGTTCGTTACAAAATACCTGAAACCGCACGCATAACGTTTTCTGTTTTCTCCATTGTTTACGTGAATGCAGGTTTAGTATCACATAAACACTAAGGCCATTATCAGACGGATCCAAGGGGGGGGGGGCGGGCTTCCCGGCCTCATCCCTCCCCCCTATTTCGCCACATCAACAATAACAAATACGCGAAAATTAGCATAATGTCAATCTAGGAGAGTATTCAAGGGGGCTTTCAGCCCCCCCCCCTTTTCGAAATGCCTTGATCCGCGCCTGATTATACATAACGCGCGCAAAAAAAGAGCACAGGAACCGAGAGTAAAGCTAAAACAATACAGTAGTATACCCTAACGTCAAGTTATTGTGAGACCTTACACATATGGTGTCACAGAGCAAAAAGTTCTCCCTCTCTTGG
Source organism: Holothuria leucospilota (assembly GCA_029531755.1). NCBI lineage: Eukaryota > Metazoa > Echinodermata > Holothuroidea > Aspidochirotida > Holothuriidae > Holothuria > Holothuria leucospilota. The sequence goes on along the minus strand of CM055961.1, from coordinate 20,585,348 downwards.
AGAAAAGGTGCGTATCATTGCAAGTTACACCAAAAAATACAGACAGCTAATTTGTGCATGATCCATGAATCTCTATCTAACCAAAACCCCATCCCTACCCGTAACTCGGAAAATATTTTCGTCCGAGGGGAATCTTCGGTCTTTAGTGAACCTTCGACCATGTGAACCTTCAGTCTATGGATATTCCCCCTGTCCGGATTATGCAATATTTGGCAATCTCAAACATTTACTGTTTCTCCATTCCCAGCATGTGACCACTTAAAGTTTAGAACGTGAACATATATATTGGGGGTATCACGAGTCAATCACTTAATGAACATTTTGACAATAAAAATAAAAAAAAAACATTCACTAAAATGAATTAAACTTTGAAGTAATATTATATCCCTCCCTTATTGCATAAGCGTAGGAAGTGGGGGCTGGGGGCTAAAGCCCCCAGTCAAAAATCTGAGGGGCTGAAGTATGCTTCTGCCCCAACATTCAAGGCCAAAAACCCCTTATTTGTCTCTTCAGTAAAAAATGTAAAATTTGCCCAAAATGTTGCACCAAATTGCATCTGAGGACCCTCAAATACACGAAAATTTTCCGAAGGGGAGGGTGACACCCCTCCCCTTAGACCTTTCCCCAGGAGGCGATCCGAAACAAGGTTCAGCCCCCAGTCTCGAAAAGCTACCTACGCCTATGCCTTATTGTGTTTTATTTTGGTGTTGTCTCGACTGAGTAATTCTTAGAAAATGAATTGTAAATAGTAGGTGCATGGCCGTACGCACTACAATCTTCACTGTATGAAGAAATCTTGAGTCAGTCACAAAAAGAGCAAGAAAATTAGGGGCGGCGCCACAGGGTTCAGGGGGAGACCGCCTCTTATCATTTGCAAGAACAGAGGAGAGAGAAGGAAAAGAACAGAAAAAAGAACAGGAAAAAGGAAGAAAGGCAAAAAATGAAAGAGAAGAAGGGGAATCGAAGGAGAAAGAAGAAGAGAAGAGGAGGGGTGGGGTAGGTATCTATTTGATCCATACAATTAGTCCAGAGCTTCCAGGAGGCCCTGTGCCGGTGTCTGTCAGCCTTTAGTTACCCTTTTATCTGTTTATTATGCACATATTAATCAACGAAAATATTCGTACAAGTTCGTGCTTCTGTCGACTCTACGCACGTATTTTTGAGTGAAATCATACCCATACACAAGGGGGGGGGGGTGGACTTCAGGAGGTTTGTTGACTACATACCCTTCTCTTGAACAACAAAGGCTACTGTCCTCTTTCACTAAACCAAAACTTAAAATTCAATAAATTATTAACACTTTTTAGCCATATATGATCAGCTCAAAAAATACCAAAGACATCACCATTTTACATCTAAGGGTTCTTAAATTGATAAAACTTTCTCAAAGGGGAGGGGACACCTCTCCCCTTAGACCCCTCCCCCAGAAAAGCATCTTTCCCCAAAGCAAAAATTAAAATTCAATAAATTATGAACACTTTCTTCCATATATGATCAGTTCAAAACATATACCAAAGATATCACCATTTTGCATCTAAGCAATCTTGAATTAATAGAAAATTTCTCAAAGGGGACACCCCTTCCAAGAAAAGCATCATTCCCAAAACAAAAATTAAAATTACTAAATTATAAACTTTCCAGTCATATATGATCAGTTCAAAATATGTACCAAAGACAACATCATTTTGCATCTAAGCAACCTTAAATTAACAAAAAAAGATGAGTGATCGCCGTCCTGGGGGAGGGGTCTAAGAGGAGGGGAGGGGGACACCCCTCCCCTTAGATTAGATCCCTCCCCCAGGACGGCGATCACTCATCTCATGCTTTGCCCCCCTATCGAAATACTGTTGGGGGATGCCATATCCCCTTTAAAACTAGCGCTACAGGGTCTATATTTTTGTGGGCAGAATTAAAGTCAGGATTTTTGTTTAACTCAGTGAGATGCAGCTGTGAAATCTAGGCCAAAAATATACTCGTTTATGGAAATTTTCAAGGGGGGGGAGCTTAAAGTCAAAATATCAAAGGGCCTGAAACCTACAGGTTTTTGGGTAAATGCCTGGGGCCCTGGGGCATTGGGTGTGTGATAAAAACTTCAGTAAGGTAGTGGAGAGGAATTAACAAGTAAAGGGGTGCAGGAAGGGTGAAGAAAGAAAATAGGAGGGGAGCTTAATATAATCAAGGAGACGGGGGGACATGGTCCCGAATAATTTAGTTGAAGGGACGGACTACCTTTCGTCCCTCCCAGTATATGGTCAACGTCCATAGTATTTGTTAAAATTGTGAGTGTGAGACAGAGTCCCCTCCAATAATTTGGTTGAGGGGGATGGAATAATCTATGATATTTTAGCAAAAAGCGTAATAACTGCAGATATTTGTCTGAAAATAGGACTTTCCGATGACTTACAAGTCATGAAAAACTATTTTTCCGGCGCGCTTCGCGCACACAGTATGCAGAGTGCATGTTCAGTAATGAATAAAACAGTAGTAGACACACATGTGCATTTCCTCTATAATTTGGTTGGGAACGTAAAATCTTTGTTCAGTCTTCCTGTAAAACTGGTCAACTGCAGAAATATTTGCTAAGACTGGTGTATGTGAGACATAGTCTTCTCCAATAATTTGTTAGAAAGGGCGGGGTACCTTTGGTATTTGACAAAACCTGTACTTTTGCTAATATTTGCATATAGGTCCATAAGGCATGATCCCTAGTATTTTGGTTGAGGAGGACGGAATGCCAGCTTTTATCCCCTCAATGTTTTGTCGTCGACTGCAGTATGCAGCTCTATTGACCATGAAAGGTATATTTTTCTGCGCGCTTCGAGCGCATCTATTGCAGCATACATACCTGGTGATTACTGAGCATCTTAGATACACACACAATTATTATATCAACTCCATATTTAGGGTTTTAAAATCAAAGCAGTTAATTGGGATATCCCCATGAAACTATGGGAGTTGCTCCAGCACGTATGAACAATCTAACCCATATGGGCAAGAACCGGAATCTTGTCAGAAACGTGACTACAATTGATTCAACATTTACTAGATTTAGTTCAAAAATAAAACACCTAGGTTCATTTTAAGCCCAATCTAGTGAATAAACAGATTTATGTTGTTGCCCCTATTTTAGTAAGATTGTTTTCAACTTTTAATGAGGCGCTTTTACATGAATGTTTCTCCAGGAAAATAGTGTCATGCTGAACTCCACCGTGACAATTGCGTGGGCATTGTAATATCATTATGTTTCGTTTGCTTGTTCGTAGCCCCGTGTCTTTAATCCCACTTACCTTTTACCGACAGTAAGATCGCCAAGGGAGACCTAAATTTTGTCGTCCATCTTGAACCCGAATGGATCTAGTTAACTTTGATAGTATATTTTCAGCGCACACCGCGCCTTAGTTGCTGATGCCTAAGAGCAGTACTGGGGAAAACGTAAAGAATTAATGTTCCGAAATTTAAGTTTACGGTCCACGGGGGACTCTTTTAAGGTTCACGGAGCCTTCATTTCATTAAGTCTCTCCATTCTACGCACTTTGTTCTCTACAGTCAAAAGCTTTTAGCCTGATATCTTTTCAAAACAGGTAAAACTAGTATTTTTGAACTTGTATGTTGCGCCACGGAACTTCTTTCGATTGTAGACCTTTTCAATACAGGCCTCTGATGTCTTCACCCTAACTGGAAATGTGCCTAGTGGATCACACCATGGACGTATAATCCTCCTACTATGGATTTTTTTAAACTCGCACAATGTTGTATTTACGTACACGACTTTTCTTCAATATGCGTAGGCTATTTCCTGCGGGATTCGCGCACACGTGTACCTTTCTCGTGTTATTGTCGGAAACAGATCTTATTTCTTTTATCCTCTCTGCCAACCACTCAAACCAGAGAGCAGTGAGAGACAGCTCCCTACTCAAATCAAGCGGCTGTTGGATAAAAAACTACATAGTAAACGTTTGGCATTACACAAACATATACGTCTACATTTCCATATACGTTTGCGTACAATACAGGTCTATGTATACCGTTACACACACACACACACACACACACACATATATATATATATATATATATATATATATATATATATATATATATATATATATATATATATATATATATATATATATATATATATATATATATATATATATATATATATATATATATATATATATATATATATATATATATATATATAGTAGGTCGAGGTTGGTAGATCGAAGTTAGAATGTGTAGGTCGAAAGGTAAATAGTAGTACATTCGATCTTGAATTTTATATATATATATATATATATATATATATGCGTATACTTATACGTGTAGGTATATATACATGTAAGTATATGTACACATATACATATGTATCATTTTGAGGTTTCTGAACCACGTCCCTCCCCCCTCCCCCTCCCTCTCCCATGTCCAATCCAACACAAATCGCCGCTCTTGAATATAATGGATAAATTTTGTAAAATCGTATAAGACATTTTTTATACTTCAAATTTCTAATAATAGCCCAGGTTTTTTTGGGGTAGGGCCTCTTGGAGCCCATTATTCGATGTTACAACGTACCATTACTCCTTCCTGCTAGACAGCTCGAGAAGGTTCCTGTATTTCTTCAAAGTCCTTAGCAACGCTGGTGTACAACTCATCCATCTTAAGCAAACACCAGCCAACCCCTACCATCATTCGGTTTTCCCCACCCACATCAACCATGGGCCGTTAAATCGACGGTACGTAAGTCAGTCTCCAAGCTACGCTGGTTATAAAAAAATCGATGGTTTTTATTGTTTTTATTTTTAATTTTTTTCGGGAAGGGGTTTATGCCCCGCTATGGCCGCCTGAGGCAACAATCCTCATGACTACAAACGGAACTTAAAGCAGTGGAAAAATGAAACAGAATAAGCCAGACGAATAAGCCATGCATTTAGACTTACTGAACGAATGTGTCCTGGTAGGAGTTCTGGCATTCAACTTTGGAATAAGCTTGACCCTTTTCTTGAGAACGTCTCACTTTCCTTACTAACCAAAAAGTTCAGTTCTTCTTTAATTGCTAAGAACTTAGTTAATTTATTACTAACGACCTAATTTATTTACTTCACTTGGTTGAGTGGGTGGAGGCGGGGGGATGAGGAAGGGGGAAGTTACTACTACATCTTTGTTATTCTTTTTTTTTTGTCTCTCTTTTATTTGATACTTTTTGAAAAGGTACCGGACCCGCTTAGTACAAGCATCCTGCTTTTTCAGGCTTCCTCCACCCCTTCTGCCCTTTTTCTATATCAGTTCGTATTGTGCAATGCTGTGGAAAATAAATGAAATGAAACGAAAAGAACGAGGGCGTGCTTCAAGGGCATGTGATTCAGGTACCCTTCTTAGGGCTCTAAGTGGGTTTGTAGGTAATAGATTGAAGTTATTCTTTCATTGGCATAAGAATCGCCCCTAAGAGACTGTAAGGATTGAAATTTCACTTTTTTTCCGTACAGTGGAAAAGTCAGTTTGAAAGGCCAGTCATTTGGATGAAACAGGTGTGGGTTTGTAGGGTGGGGTATGTAAACATTTGCATGGGCTTTGGAATAATAGCAGAAATGTTGTTATCTCACATTCATGAGTACCGTACTATTTTCTTATCTTTGTTTTTCAATCAATTGCTGTGACCTTGAAACAGAGAGGGATATATGTTTCCAATGAAAAAAGTTGAGTTTGTGGACTTATCGTACCTCTGATGCATTCACATTACAAAAGCAACAGATTATGGAGAAGAAAGTTGGTTTTCAAGTTAAAAGCGTAACATAAAAGTCGATTAATGTGAGGTTATGAAGTCACGTGTGCCTCCTTCTAGGTTAACTTGCTTACAACGTTTATGCTTCATCTGTTTTACTTTGAAAACTAAAAACAGGAGTTGAATGCACGTACCGCACCGGGATAATAGGAATGATTACTTCTTCATTCTTCAACACATCAAAACTCAGTTTAAGCCTTAACCCTTCCTTTTAGTAGAACCTTTGGACGTACCCTCGAGACCTCACAGGAAGGGGGGTCTAATTTAGCCCCACTTCTCAAATCCTGTGTAACGATATTTCTTACGGTTTGTTATATTCAATCATACTCAAATTATTTGACCCAGACGTTTTCTTAAGATGTTTTACGGAGAAGGTTTATTTACGTACTGGAGTTAGAAAAGCTTGTGACGTAATATTATGTCAACGCAGGTAAACCAGTTAATAACGAGCAAAATCCCAAGAATAAGGTGGGTTGAAACATATCCTTTCACTTCTGTTTATGTTTTTCATCCCCATACGGCTAAAACCATTTGAATTTGTTGCAGTGTGTTACTTGCTGTATGCCCTCTCACACACCTGCAAGGGTAATTAATTGATTAACGAAAACCGGCATGTCAACAACTGTTACTTTTCATAGCCATTCAATGTTTATACATGAAGCTTTCTGCAATCATCCGTGACCATGCATGTAGCTTTAACAGGAAACGAGTTGTTTACAAAAGCAGCCATCTATTTCTCACAATTTCTAAGTCTCCCTGTAGAGGTGTCTTATATCAGGAAGTAACAACTCATTGTTTATATAACGAGTGATAGTGAAGTTTTAAAGAAAATCTGATGAATTTTGTCCTTATAAAAATTTCTCATAAGATTCTCATGAGAAATTTCTCGTGAGATTCTTATGAGAAATTGGGACACGATTCTCGTGAGAAATCCTTATGAGAAAATTCTCATGAGAACTCGTGAGAAATCTTATGAGATTCTCATGAGAAATTTCTCGTGAGATTCTTATGAGAAATTGGGACACATTTCTCATGAGAAATCCTTATGAGAAATTTCTCATAAGGTTCTCATATGAGAAATTTCTCATGATCATTCATTTCATCAGAAATGTCTGCTGCCAGAACAATAGAATCCATAGATAAGAATTTCTTCTTAATTATACTGAACTGTGGCAGCCTCACACATGAAGTCAGGTTTCCCTATGTTAGTGGAGGAAAACTGCTGCTATTCTTTGGGAATATGGTGTGTGCTAATGCTAGTCTGTCCACAGTTTGATAGTAGGTATCCTCTTTGAATAAGCTCTTGGTAAATCTCCTGTAAATGTTTTAAAATTTTAAAATGTTGTAAACTCTGTAAACTGCCCTCAGTTAAATAAGTTAAGCTGGAGTTTACAGTTTACATTGCTGGATTGTAGAAGGTTGAACTTGAAATCACAATTATATCCTTAGATGTCAGTCCAATTTGAAAGATTAAGTCTTCAAATCAGCAGGTAGAACTTGTAGGAACTAATATGTCACAAATGTCTAACAACTGACAAAACCAGTTGACAAAACAGCATGCAGTACTGTACAGTACGTGTCACCACAGTTACAGGTTTACTTTTAAAAAAAGTCCTGTTGGCTGAATATATCTCCCAGTGCAGGCAAAATCTGAAGCTACTACCAGGAGGAGACACAAGAGAATAAGAGCTCCACAGTGTAAGCTGTTGCTCCACAGTGTAAGCAGTGTGTGGTCACAGTCACTGCTATACTCAGTGTTGGTGTGCCCTGACCATTGCTTTGTGCAAGATTTGAAAAGACTTCTTTGTTAGTCATGTTTCAATAGACCAATCACAATGGGCTTCTTCCTGTGTCTCTAAGAGATGCAGAGGTGAAGTTCAGCGGAGCATGCAAACACACAACCTGCAGTACACATGTGTTGCTTGTATGGTTGTTAACTGCAGTGTTCAATGTGGGAAGTATTGAACTACTGTGTAAATTCGGTGAGTGGCTGCATGTACTGTTGGAGGTGCTTTTGAGCTTGAAACAAGTGCAAATTCAAGGGGAAAGTGATGTTTGCCAGCTTAGTTAGGTGCCCTGATCATACTTAATTAAACTTGTAATTCAAATTAAGACAGTACAGCCTAGACATTAGTGATGAGGAAAGAAGCATCACAGTTTTCTAAGTTAGCTAGAGCAAAAAAAAAAAAAATGTAGGATTATATAGCCTATACTCTTGCATAGTAGGTCTGCACCGTACTGCACAACCTGTACATAACTGTCCACTCACTGCATTACATGCATTTATGATTCATACAATGAACATGCTAAAAAAGTACTGTGTAATTTAATCTCTTAAATATCTATCTAGGACACAACTTCCTCTTGAAATCAAGGTATAAATTTTCTTATGCTACTCACACAACTTCACATATAAGTTACAACTTTTTGGTCTCATCCATTTTTGGCAGCATGATAGGCATATCCTAGCCTATGATATGCATGGCAAACAGTTCTCATGGGACTCACATTGCATGCACTCTTGTGTAAGATCTCACAGATATACTAAAACTTGATCTCATACAAATCTCAAAGGTTCTCATACATTAAGTTCTCATGACTTCTCATACAATTCTCATCATTTCCCAAACCATTCTCTTGAGATCTCATACAATTCTCATGAGATCTCACACGATTCTTATGAGATCTCATACGGTTCTCATGAGATCTCATACAATTCTCATGAGATCTCATCCATTCTCACGAGATCTCACATAATTCTCATGAGATCTCATACAATTCTCACAAGATCTCATACGATTCTCACGCAATTCTCATGAGATCTCACACAATTCTCATGAGATCTGATGCGATTCTCATGAGATCTCACACGATTCTCACGAGATCTCATACAATTCTCATGAGATCTCATAAAATTCTCATGAGAACTCATGAGAATTGTATGAGTATTTTTTATAAGGGTGTTAAAAGGCATTGGTAATGGGTGAAGTTGAACATTGAGTAAGGTTCGTCCAGTAAACATTTTTTTCAATATACAGGATGCCAAGGCGCGAAAACGAAACGTTGCCAAACCATAGGCCGGGTTCTGCTCCCGAACGAAGCTACGTACGTCCTCTGAATTAGGGACACTTATTTAGCGTGGCCTCTTCATCAGGAAGTTGTTATACGAATGGAGATAACACGAGGTTTCATTTATTCTAATGCTATAAGGCCTATTTAAGTGTTAAAAGATTACCAACTACTAGCTGGTGATAAGGCTTATAAGGACTTATGCCCTTTATTTAATGCTTTCAACTTGATTTCTTTCTCCTTGCTATATCATTCTCCTTAAGTAATACTTTAACAAGGGGCTTAAATTGAATGCTTTGATGTGTAGGTTTGTATACCGCCATCATAGTAACGGCAGGGTTTTTAAACTCAAAACAGCTGTTTAGTAGAACTAGATCAATACAAATACCCTTTCTCCATCTAAAGAGACCATATGCAAATGAGCTTAAGAGGCACAAGCCTAATTCTTTTACCGCATTCTGAAAAGTTTCTTCAAGTTTCCTAAAATAACCGGACATAAATCTATATTCACAGTTTTACGTAAAATCAAGCTGATGTGGTCTCATTTGCGACACCGGAGAGAAAATGAACTTATATTTCAGGTGACTGGCAATGATATGGCAATGGGTAAAATCGTGATAGTTCTACTCTAGATGTAGCAGACGCCACGCCTCTTTGTGTTACCTTTTTGATCTAGCTTAGTTCTATAGAAATCTTAAGAGCAAGATAATCGAATGATTACTAGATGACCTTGAATGTGCAAACCTCACTTAAAAGGAAGTTTTGGCGAGGTATCTCCATTCGGATAACAACTCCCTGGCTGTAGACTGAAGAACAGTGCTTGCATAATTAAGAGCCGGGTCTGACTAATACAGCTTTAAAACATCCATGCCATCTTCTCATAAACGTCGTGACCACTTCCAGCAGTTCATCTAAAATCTAATGAATGTTTGCCTGAAAGTAACATTTACGGTCGAAAGCCGAAAGCATATAAAGACGATATTTCAAGACGGGGTCATTGACACTTTTCACACTAAGTATATAAATCTATCATATTAAGAGAAAGAACCCTATTCCTTTTGATGGAGGTCAGAGATCATTCGAGGTCACCAGAATTGAAAGTGCAAAGCATGGATGCAGTTCTTGTCATGGTAATCTTATTTAATTAAAAATTTCGGCGCGTTTCGCGCGCATTCGTCCCGTTTTGCACACCATCTTATGCCCATTATAAGTTTATAATACATTCAACTATTCTGATCAAAACACTTTTCCGAGAAACATAAGTACATCTCCAACCTCTGTAGGCCTATGTGATCTTTCAGTCTAATTTGTAGCATGGTATGGAAGGTTGAAAGTACGTATTTGCCAGTATACATTTTTCAAATGCAGTCATTACCGGTAAAGATGGTGATTGTTAATATACTTACGTTGAAAAAAACATTTCCAAATGCGCTTTTTAGTCCTTCACCCCATTTTGCTATACCTATCAGGGAGGTGGTCTAATATCACTTTCCTGCATCTATACTCTCCCTCCCATTTCCCATCGCTGGAAGCTGTTCGTCTGGATTTTCGTTCAAACTTAGTCAAAATACGATAGTTGTAAAGTGCTCGACATCATACTCTATAGTATCATTTGGACGTCAAGTAATAAGTATCATGTCAGTGTCCCATTTTATTTTAATGCAGAGCTTCCAGCAGGCCCTATACTGCTGTCTGCCAGCCTTAGATACCCTTTTAAAATGCACAATGAAGCAAAGGAAATTTTTCGTAATTACTCCAAGAATGTTTCTGTGGACTCCACGCACGTATATTTACGTAAAATCTTTCCCCCGAACAGAAGGCATTAAAGTAGCCAGAGGGGACTCCAGGAGGTTTGTGGACAACATACCCTTCTGTAAGACAACATATTCTCCTCTTTCACCAAACCAAAAATTAGAATTGATAAAATTATGGATATTTTCCAGCCGTATATGATCAGTTCCTAAAATATCCCAAAGGTGCACTATTTTGCAAGCTTAAATTAACAAAAATTTCTCAAAGGGGAGGGGACACCCTTTCCCCTTAGATCCCTCCCCAGGACAATACATTTATACAGTGACAAAAGCAAGGATCCCACACTGCTGTATACAATCGCAGGGAAGCACAGTTTCCGCTTTCACCTAATAAAAATTAGAATTCACTAAATAAGGATATTTTCCAGCCATATATGACCAGTTCGCAAAATGTCCCCAAAATAGCACCATTTTGCATCTAGGCAAACTTAGATTAACTAAAATTTCTCAAAGGGGAGGGGGACACCCTTCCCCAGGACGGCACCTTTATGTAGTGATAAAAAGGATGCCACAGTACTGTATAAAATCGCAGGGGCGCACAAAAAGGTACAATTTCCGTAAACTGGGGGGGGGGGGACTGAGGTGGCATTTCTACGTCATCTGCTCTGCCCCCCCCCCCATCACCAAATCCTGGCGGCGTCACTGGCTGTAAGAGCGGCGTATTTTCAGGGTTTCTACAAAACGTTAGTATATCCAGCCTACAATTGCACCAACCGCCAATGCAAAACTCGTCGTTATACACTACATGCGGTAATCGCGAGCTGTATCAGTTTAATAAGGAAAGATGGAGCCTAACCAGACAATATATGATGACGTCACGGTTGACAAAAACAATGCCATGATAAGTATGTGTGCGTGTAAAGTATACCGCGTGTGTTAAACACTGGCACCTCTGTGGGCAGGAATAGACGAATAAGGATTGAGTTGTACATTGTCACGATAGGACGGCGTGCAATGCGTGATTATTAGGGAGCTATGGATTGCACGAAGCGGACGTCGCTACGACGTAATGATGTCAACTTTTGCGCCTTGCGCATGCGTTTACCTCAATTCCACGTCGTCCCTGGGATTTGACAACGGGATTCGCAGCAATTTTGGCGTTGTGGTGAAAACGGCAACGCGAGATAACGTGTGGCGTCATATTTCATAACTAGGCAACGGCGACGAACAAGACCAGTTGATCCAGTTGATGTCCGTGTTTTCATTTGATTTTCCGTTGAAGTTTGATATTTACATTGTATAAATATTATTCGGTAATAACTGGAAAGCGGTGTTTTCTTACTTCCAATTGTGAAAATGTACGGCCAGTATGGTTACATTACTCAATTTTGCCTGCTGCTTGGCGTTAAGGGATGTGCACAAACCGGCGTGTGCCGTACCGTTTACATTTAACATTAGGGTATTAGCCTTATCAGTTTGCGGCTAAGGTTGTACTTGTGGGTTAAGTTTTAGCTATAACGTTAGACTTATGTACTATTGTAAACACATGACATTACCACTGATTGGCGACATGGCTGGCATTTTTTTGGTCGTATAAACTGAAAAATGATCATTATGCTATGAAAAGTGGTGAACTGGCCAAGAAAAATTATCCCTAATGATGTAGGTGTAGCAGATCTTGAATTGGGGAGGAAAGTTCGGCCGTTAAGTATCATCTATTGTCTAAGCGGGGTATATCAGATTACCAACCCTCTTCTTGAGGCCGTTGCAATGCCAAGAGCTCTGAAAAGCATTTCTGTCAGTCTGTGGAAGATGATTTTGTCTTTGAATTGGGGTCTTTGAAATTACTGTTTCCACTCAAGTTTAGACTCATAGGCAAACCTAGGACAGTAACAGCTGACCCTTTTTTAGAGAGGCCAGTTTTTCATGCTGGCCTTTGCTAAAGATGTTTAATAACCGAGTTCGGTAACTTCGGTATACAGTGCATGCTGGGAAAGACTATGTACCACCACAGAGACTGCTTGTGCAAGACTTGTACTGTGTATAAGCAGGCACAATTTCGAATTAAAGAACATGGTTCTCTCGACATCAATCTCTCTTGTCGGTTAAAGTAATTCCATTTGAAAGAAAAATTCTTTTTGAAGTGAATGTCGTAGAATGACGTTTTATTGTAGAAAGAAATGAATTCAATACAGTCGTTCGAAGCATTGCTATCTATGTAAAAACATCCGCAATCTTGATTTGTGGCAACAAAATCCCCGTATTGTGAATTTCCAAACTCATTTATTGACTTCCAAGGTTAGATATCGGTGCTGTATTCCACTCGATTCCCTGTCGGACTCCATAATCGAGTTGTTTTTCTTTCTTGGACTCGGCTTTGGCTCGGAATAAGATGTCTCTGAACCAGGCTTCACCAAGAATGGACTGAAACTGGACTTTGAGGCAATTCTAGCTCAGTCTGCAAAAATGAAAGTTACCTCGGCAACGACAAACATTGAGAGCATTTGGAAATTTTCATGGTACCTGCAAGAAGCTGTGATACCCATTCCATCTTTTTCTCCCAAAAAGGAGAAAAAACAAAAAAACACATACACACACACGCAAAATAAAACATAAAACAAAGAAAAGCAAATAGGCCTACATTGAACTTAGATCTCTGACTTAGGTTCTGACTTCCGAAAAATAGAGTTCTCTGCCGTGACGCACTCTCCCATCCATTTAAAACAAGTTGATGTACCTTTAAGGTAAGGAGTCTAGTTTTGAATACAAAATTGCATTTATTACACTTTTAATCTTCCACTTTAAGACCTCACCTTTGACTTCGATTACCCTGGCAATCACATGATTAGGTTACCTTCCCAGTTGCGCTTGTAAAAGTTCCATCTCAATTCAATGTTTTCTCTCGCACGGATTACATGGCAAAGTTGTAAAACTGTTCGTTATAAATTGATTTACATTTCATCATTACTCATTTGAACCAGAAAGCCCAAAGGCTTAGTGATTCCTTGCCGAATGGGGATGCTTTGTTGCACTGAGGTTTATCCCTCAAATTTATCTTTCTTGACTACATCATTTTATGTTTTAACAATTTGACCTCTGCTGACCTCACATGACCTTTGAACCCCACCAAATATAACAAAAAAGAAAATCTGAAGTGTCTTGAAAGGGATTCAACTCCAGTGGATCTTGGATCTTGAAAATTCTTGCAAAATTTTGCTTTTTGACCTCTGGTGACCCTAGATGACGATCTTAGGAATACTTGGGATATTTTGCTGTTTGACCTCTGGGGACTTCTGATGACTATCTTGGGAATTCTTGGGAAATTTCACTTTTTGACCTCTGGTGACCCCATATCATGATCTTGGGAATTCTTGGGATATTTTGCTTTTTGACCTCTGGTGACCCTATATAACAATCTTGGGAATTATTGGGAAATTTTGCTTTTGCTTTTTGGCCTCTGATAACTCCAGATGATGATCTTGGGAATTCTTGGGAAATGTTGATTTTTGACCCCAGTGACGCCAGATTACAATCTTGGGAATTCTTGGGATATTTTGCTTTTTGACCTCTGGTTATCCCATATCAATCTTGGGAATTTTTGGTAAATTTTGCTTTTTGACCTCTGGTGACCCCATATAACAATCTTGGGAATTCTTGGAAATTTTGCTTTTGACCTTTGGTAACCCAAGATGACCTTTGACCTCCACCAAAAACAATAGGGTTCTTCCTTACATCATGACAAATCTATATACCAAATATGAAAAGTGTCGGTCATTCCTATCTTGAGATATCGTGATTACGAACTTTTCAGCTTTTTACCTCCAGTGACCTCAAATGACCTTTGACCTTCACCAAAAACAAAAGGCTTCTTCCTGTCAACATGACAAATCTATGTACCAAATGAGAAAAGTGTCGGTCATTGCTACCTGGTGATATCGTGTTTACAAGCCGTTTACAAGGTTTTCGCAGTTTAACCTCTGGTTACCTCAGATGACCTTTGACCTCTACCGAAAACAATAGGATTCTTCCTCTCAACATGACAAATCTATATAGGCCATTCCCATCTTGAAATATGGCGATTTCAAGGTTTTCGGTTTTTGACCTCTAGTGACCTCAAATGACCTTTGACCTCCACCAAAAACAATAGGATTCTTTCTCTCAACATGACAAGTCTATATACCAAATATGAAAAGTGTCTGTCATTCCTATCTTGAGATATCATGATTAACGAGCTTTTCGGCTTTTTAACTCCGGTTACCCCAAGTGACCTTTGACCTTCACCAAAAACAATAGGCCTCTTCCTCTCAACATGACAAATCTACATACCAAATATGAAAAGTGTCGGTCATCCCTATCTTGAGATATCGCGATTACAAGGTTTTTGGTTTTTGACCTCTGGTGACCTCAGATGACCTTTGACCTCTACCAAAAACAATACGGTTCTTCCTCTCAACACGACAAATCCATACAGGCCACTCCTATCTTGAGATATCATGATTTCAAGGTTTTCGGTCTTTGACCTCTGGTGACCTCAAATGACCTTTGACCTCCACCAAGAACAATAGGATTCTTTCTCTCAAGATGACAAACCTATATATCACATATGAAAAGTGTCCGTCATTCCTACCTTGAGATATCGCGATTACGAGCTTTTCGGCTTTTTACCTCCAGTGACCTCAAATGACCTTTGACCTTCACCAAAAACAATAGGGTTCTTCCTCTCAACATGACAAATCTATATACCAAATATGAAAAGTGTCGGTCATCGCTACCTCGAGATAGCGCGATTACAAGCCATTTACGAGGTTTTCGCAGTTTAACCTATGGTGACCTCAGATGACCTTTGGCCTCTACCAAAAACAATAGGGTTCTTCCTCTCAACATGACAAATCCATATACCAAATATAAAAAGTGTTGGTCATCCCTATCTCGAGATAACGCGATTACAAGGTTTTCGGTTTTTGACCTCTGGTGACCTCAGATGACCTTCGACCTCCTCCAAAAACAATAGGGTTCTTCCTCTCAACATGACAAATCTATATACCAAATATGAAAAGTGTCGGTCAATCCTATCTTGAGATAGCGCGATTACAAGCAGCGTCACAAACACACATACACACACACATCCACACACACACACACACACATACACACACACACACGACATCACCATCGCATAGATTCCTTGCCTGCCTACGGCAAGGAATCAAAAAGCGTACAGCTCTGTTGATAAATGAAGATTCGAAAAAGTTCAGTGAGAAAATTTAAAAGTGGTTCCGCGGTTGTGACTTTGCAGTCTTTTAGATAAAGACAAAAGTTTTCTAGGGCATATAAAAGGCTCCCAATTGATCAGCGTGACATGCGAGCATCTGGAAACCACTTTAAATAAAATATTTGAAGATAAGTGGATCGATAAATTATCCTACTGAAATGGTGTTCTGGTGAAGTATTTTTCGTAATGACGACGCTTGCTTTTGTTAACCTTATATCGTAATGAAACGTTCTAAATTAAAAACTAGAATGAAGTGGATATGATATTCTAATATGGTGGTACCTCGGTGATGCGTTCTTTCATGTAGCCAACTTGTAAGGCTGAAAATAATACCTATTAAATTTGCAGTGCTGGTTTCATTATGAAATGAGTCTTGCGTATATTGTTGTAGGGATGCTATGCGCACATAAATTTCGTTCCTGGTTTGTAACAAAAATTTATGGTAATGTAACAAAAATACAAACAGTTTTATGGAAAGATGATTTCACGAGGGGTGGGGAGGAAGGTATCTGCCCTGAAATATTCCACAATTGACAAACAGTCATTACATAACTATTGCCCTGAAAACACACAACTATGCATTTCATCTGTGGTAGTCCTGGTTAGCAAAATAGTTGAGAGTTGGGTTAGTAACAAACGATAGCCCTAGGCTAGGCCTAGGACAGTGTATCTAATAGGCCTACTGTAATAGCTGGTCTACTATAAAGTGTAAGTCCTACACTCATAACGTTGCTGCATACCAAGGTATTGGCCGTTTCGGGGGAAAAAAAAACAAACTAATACTCTTGGCTGAAGGGCATGAATTCATAAGCCCAGCTTTTCAATTTGTCCTCTGTCATCTGACCTTATTCGTAAACCCGTGCACTTTGTGCCTTTAACTATAAGTATATATAGACTGCAGCCTAGCAGTGTTCTCCACTAGCTGTTTTGTCCGGGGGCTCCGCCCGTACAAAATCTGCCACACTACTTTAGCGCCCGGACAAAACTTTGCCGCCCCCACAGAAAACTGACCCGCCCTGTCAAGAAGTTGTCTGTACAATCAATCACAAACACCACAACTTAGTCATTTGACTGCCTTTTATATTTCGCTTCAAATACTCATGACAAGCAATGTATAATAAAACATCGGAGATGCAAACCCAGCTCACTAGCACCTGAACTCTTATATCATTCAAAATGCACTTAGGCTACTGCATTCCTTTCTTATGTTTCCACAGTAGGAACCCGTTACCATCAAACTCATACACTAAACGAAACCATTCAATTGAACTGTCCCCTAGGTTTCCCGATTTTCACCCCAAATTTCCATTAAAGTGAACTACTTCATTGTTGAATACGTCCAAGAGGAAACTGTAGCTTCAGATCTGCAAGTAAAGTCAAAGATATTTAGAAAATGCAATTTGCAAAAAAAAAATGACCTCAAAATGCCTAGATTTGAACAAATAGGGAAGGCTAAGTGCAAGGCCGTAGATTGCACCATTTGCGATCTAAGCCCTCCTAAATTGTCAAAATTTTCCCGAAGGGGTGTCCCCCCTCCCCTTAGACCCCTCCCCCAGGACGGCGATCACAAGAGCCCCGGACAGAAAACAGACCAGTGGAGAACCCTGGCCTAGTGTGTACAGCTGAACTATACTCTGGCCAAGACATTAGGGCGAGACGTTAGTGCTACGTCAGCAGAACAAGGGTGCCTGCAGCATGTAACCTTAAAACCCTAAAAGAAATTAGCCAAGCCTAGATTTACATATGTTATTACCATGATCATGGTTCAATGACAGCTTATTCACATGGCCACGAGTTAAACAGGGTTCTTCGATACACGATACACAGACTGAGCAGCTCTACCGATCCCTTGAGGGGTTTGAAATGTTGCAGCAGAAACCGTTTTTGCATGTAAGCGATACAGGCCTGTAGCCAGACAAGGTACTGAAGGAGGGGCAAGATATTTGTCAGGAGGCGACAGTGGCGTAGCTAGAGGGGGAGGGCAGGGGGGCGGTCGCCCCCCACAAAGCCTCCGAAGGCCTCTGTAAGAAATTTCTAGTCTCTGTCGGAAATGAATAAAAACAATGCATTTGAAACACTCACAACCCTCAAGAAGGAGTTTTTGACACACTTTTTTGGCTTAAAAATATATAAAAATAGGTATTTTCCTTTCCATCACCTAACCTTTGACCTTGGTTGCATCGCAACCACATATTTTGGTAGTACTGGATATGTTTATTGTTGGTGTGAAATTTCATGTCAATGGGATGTTTTCTCCTGGAGTTATTGTAAAAAAAAGATTTTGACATAATTTGACCTTTCATCTCTGACCTTTGACCTAAGCTTCCGGTAATGCAGTATGTACAATAGTTCTACCTAGGGTACCTTCATACAAAGTTTGAAGAAAATCGGTTGAGCCGTTCAGGAGATATTAGCAAAACAAAAGTTCACACATACACACTAACTCACGCACTCACCCACACACACATACACACACGGACACGTTTTAAACCCTCCCACGGAAATGAAGTTCCGGTTACCTTGGAGTACCCCACCATGAGTTAGACCCTGAGACTAGTAACTTGGAGGCACCAACCGTTACCACGGCAACGGTGCCAATTTCAGCTGGTATTGCCAAATATAGCTCAACTGGCAAAGTGATTACAATATCCCATCCTCTTCACGGAGCGATGAGATAAAAAAAAAAAAAGCTAATAGAAGGGTAAGTGTAAACTGATCGACAGAAGAACCTAAAGTGCGACGTGACTTGTAAACAGTGAGTAAATTCTTAACATACGCTGGCGCAAGAAAATTGATACATTTAACTGTTTAGAAACATACATTTAATTAAGAAAATCGAATCGAAGATGACATGGAAGCCAGTGCAGTTCACGGAGAAGCGGAGTCACGTTATGAGGTTGAGCCCTTAAAACAAGACAAGCAGGGTTATTTTGCACTCTCTGACGACTTAGGGCAAATATATGTGTACACATGTGTCACCTACGAAACGTGTAGATCCTGGCTTCTCAAGTGACGGCCTGCGGGGTCATTTGCTTCCTGCGACATTGACTTTAGTTGCCCTTGGAGGATTCGAGGCACCCATACTTTTAACAGGAAAATAAGCTGGTATTTGAAGCTTTCGTTACAATTTTTGAAAGTAAAACCCCTAGTAAAAGTGGACCTTGGCCCGAAACGGTTAAAAGCCCCTTGTCTTGAATGTTAACGTCACCTGCAAAGCGTGGAATTGCCAAATTTCTAACTTTTGCAAAATCTAACGATTTTTGACACTGTATGTCACATAGTAACCCCTGTTGAGGAGAATAATTGCAGAGCGCTTGACTTGGTCTGCAACCTGGCAAAAGAGTAACAGAATCTGCGATTGTTTCCAAAATTGTCAGTAACTTAAAAACTTATTACAAAGTCATTAGGAAATGATAATCAAATTCATTGTTGCTTTCACTCCACACAAATGTGGACATTTCAAAAAATGTGTCTAAATTGGTCACAGTAATTGACTAAAATGGCTAGTTTAAAAACATAAGTAGGGCCACAGAGCTTCTAAAATTTCACCTTGCATTTAAACGTAAAGAGCTTAAGCTCCGAAAAGCTTAATATTAACAAATGTAAATATTTCCACAAATGATATTGGTAAAAGTTTAAATGAATATGGTATTTGAAATTATGGACCCCGGTGTTCACGTAAATGCACTATTAATTGTTAATGTATCCACATAAGTACTAAGTCTTTTCCGGCTTCATCCACTTTCGTCTATTATCTTCCGAAACTGGATATTTCAGTTTATTCCATGATTCCGGAAGAAATGAAGAACCTAACCCCAGTGCCTCCAAACGATTTCTTTTTATTTTGATATCTAAAATATCACATCTTTACTTTTAGTAGAAAAATAGTACTTTACTCTTAGCCATATTAAGTAGTTAGTACTATTTAGTATCAGTATTTACTATTAGCAGAAGAATTAGTACTTTACTCTTAGCTAGCCTATATTAAGTATTTAGAAGTATTTAGTATCGGTATTTACTATGTATGAGTATGTATGCACTAACTTTCACAATACTCTTTTACACAATTCAAAGTACAATAGAGACAAATTTTCATTTTCGGCCAACCTTACAGGGCCATCCATGTATAAAACAGTAAACAATTAAATACTCCCACTTCGTTGCTATTGTGATCGTCTTTCACCAAAACAGTCAGACTATGCAACCCTTTCTTGAAGCGACTTAGAAAACGATTTAAATTGTTAACAGATACAGCACGTAATACCTTGTGCACATTGTCCCCTTGTCCGATCACTCAGTTACATTGAAAAAAAAAATAATGCAATGCTAATGACAGAGTATCTTTTCATTTTCATAGAGAGCATAAATCACTCTACGTAGCACCTTGCAATTAATATTCCCGCCGTACCCTTGATATTAGTGGTAGAGAGGACGGGGCGTCCACTTTGGGGGCGCCCTCTGTTATTTTGCGATCAACTCTGCTAGGTACTTATTGTAGGTAAGTGTAGGTGATATAATATATATATCATATATATATATATATATATTATAATATATATGTATATATATACATTATATGCAGTTTATATATATATATATATATATATATATATATATTATATATATATATTAATATATATATATATATATATATATATATATATATATATATATATATATATATAGATATATATAATATATATATATCATTTATGTGCGTGTGTGTGTAATTCAGAGGTAAGGAGAAGGGGAATTTAGATTTAAATATCTCCTGCAGTAACTTTTGAAGAGTATTTATTTGTTAAGATTTCAATCCGATGTTGGGAGTTGCAATACATGGAAATCTTAAACTTAAAAGAATAAATCTTCACAATACCAGACGAAAGAGTTTTTTCTTTCAAGAAAATAAGCCCGTGGTTTCGGTGGTTCCTAACAAATATGTTTAGTGATTAATTGAAACTTGGTTAACATGTAACATATGTGACTATTACAAGTCTCACTTTCAAGCACAAAGTCCTTACCAGTCGTACACAATTCGGTAAGGGAAACTGCACTCGCATAAAACACAACCCGTTTTTTTGAACCCTACCCACACTATGCTTAAGAAAAGCCATGGAAGTATTTCGTTCCAATACACTGTTTATGGCACTAACTCTTCGTGTGGAGGATTTAAATGAATTTGACAAAAACATGAGAGACTACAGAGTGTATACTGTACGTATTCGTTAAAACAAGAAAACCAAAGTAGAAAACATACAAGTAGCTATTAGAAACATGTTAGTATTCAAACTGTAAATTTCGGAGGAGAAACCCTCTTCTCTATCACTTCGCAACTCAGTCCGTCAGTTACCTTTACGAAGCTTTATCTGTTAAAAATATAAAGCAAGTACTATTAATTTTTGATGATTCAATACGACTGTTTTGTCTTTCTTTACCATAGACACTTGCCTTACACTGAAAGAGGATATTCATATGTATTACGCCCCAGGCTGAGTTTTCCATTCACATATAAATATCCTCTTTCAGGGTAAGGCAAGTGGCTACGTTAGAGGAAAACTGGCCTACGGTCTCTGTGCAACTATTCAATAGAGCGTTGATTGACCCATTCATATAAAGTCGCTACGTCTCCCTACCTTCTATATATATATGTATATATATATATACATATATATACATATATATATATACATATATATATATATACAAACATATATACACACATATATACACACATATATACATACATATATACATACATATATATACATATCTATACATATATATACATATATACATATATACATATATACGTATATACATATATACATATATACATATATACATATATATACATATATACATATATATATATACATTATACATATATACATATATATATATAAATATATATATATATACAGACATACATACAGACAGACAGACAGACAGACAGACAGATAGATAAACAAACAGAACGCAAAACATAGTTGACAAAGCAGGAATACTTTAAAAACAAATTTATTGTTGAAATTTTTGGTCGTACCTAGGACCTTCGTCGGCAACTAGACTGGAAAACAGATAAAAATACAGAGACTGTCGGTCGAGAAGTGCAAAAGCAGCAGTAAAAGATTTAAAACTTAAAAAGAATTTGAAAATGGGCTGCGACCAATGTGACATTAAAAGAGCACAAAAAGCGTACAAAAAAGAACTGATAGGATATAAAGGAAAGCATACGTAAATAGTAAAAACCAGAATGTACAGTAAAATGTGTTGTGAGGCACCTGTTCAGTGAGCTGTAAAAGCTGCAAATAACGGCGTATGAAGGAAGGTAAGTAAAACTAATCCACCTGGGAGATTAAGGGCGCTGGTTGACCCAGGATAAGAGGTCAGCCAGGCCATAGAGCTACTAATTGGACCAAGTAGCAGCTCCATTGGCGGAGTAAGAAGTCCTAAATCTTTGTTGATACCTTGAACACAGGAATTAGTTCTTGAACTCCGTTCGATTTCTTTACGTATGTTGAAGAACTGAAATTAGAACCTACGAGAATGCATTTTAAATTCACAAGTGAATGTTTAGGAAGATTAAAATGTTCCGCCACTGGAAAACCGGGCAGGTTATGCCGTATAGATCTTTTATGATTATTAAATCTTCAGATCGTTTAATGAACTGATCAATTCTACTGGGGAAGCGTCCTTATTTTTATCTGTTTGCCAGTCTAGCAGTTGCCGACGAAGGTCCTAGGTAGGACCGAAAATTTTAACAATAAATATGTTTTCAAAGTATCCCTGCTTTGTCAGCTATGTTTTGCGTTCTGTTTTGTGTGTGCATATATATATATATATATATATATATATATATATATATATATATATATATATATATATATATATATATATATAGTATATATATAATATATATATATAGGTAAACAATCAGAACTCAAAGCAAATTTGACACAGCAGGAATACATTAAAAGAAATTTATTATTGAAATTTTCGGTCCTACCTAGGACATTCATCGGCAACTACTAGACTGACAAACAGATAAAAATACAGACGCTGTCGAGGTCAGTCAGGCCTTGCAGAACTGGTACGGAGTGAGAACTCCTAAATCTTTGTTGATACCTTGAACAAAGGAATTAATTCTTAAAATCCATTCTATTTCGTTAGTTTACGTAATGCTGAAGAACTGAAATTAGAACCTACAAGAATGCATTTTAAATTCTCAAGTGAATGGTTAGGAAGCTTAAAATGTTCCGCTACTGGAAAACCGGGCAGGTTATCCCGTATAGATTTTAGCCAGTGTTACCTGACTGACCTCTTATCATGGGTCAGGCAGCGCCCTTAATCCCCCAGGTGAATTAGTTTTACTTAACTTTCCTCAATGCGCCTTTATATGCAGCTTTTACAGCTCTCTGGACAGTTGTCTCACAGCACATCTTACTGTACATTCTGGTTTTTACCATTTATTTCTGCTTTCTTTTATATCCTAGCAGTTATTTACGCCTTTTGTGCTCTTTTAATGCTACACTGGTTGCAGCCCATTTTTGAATTCTTTTAAGTTTTAAATTTTTAAATACTGCTTCTGCACTTCTCGACAGCGTCTGTATTTTTATGTTTGTCAGTCTAGTAGTTGCCGATGAAGGTCCTGGGTAGGACCGAAAATTTCAACAATAAATTTCTTTTAATGTATTCCTGCTGTGTCAACTATGCTTTGTGTTCTGCTTGTTTACCTGTTTTTTATCGGAATACACGTGGACCATATTTCTATTATGTATATATATATATATATATATATATATATATATATATATATATATATATATATAGATATTTATATTTTTATATATGTATATATATAACGCTAATTCCCACCTTAAGGGGAAATTGTTATATCTGCTTGTACATAGGGCGAAAAAATGATAATAAAATACATAAGAAATAAATTCGCCCTAACGTCTAAACATATAAATTAACGTTATTTCAATGGCCAGCCATCCGTTCGTGTTAACAGCTAGGTGTCCGTAAATTTGACAACTTTGAAGTAATGGCATCTAGTTTGTAAATCTAAGAGGGCGCCCTTGTAAGTTTACGTATTCCTATAGAAAAAGTGTGTGGAAACGTTAAGGAGAAACTTATATTTCACCCGAAAATTTTTTTCCCCTTAAGGTCGACTTTTCAACAACTTTCCCCCTAAGTGCCGAATTAGAGAAATATATATATATATATACATATACATATACATATAATATTTATACACACACATATATATATATATATATATATATATATATATATATATATAGTTATAGTTATAGTTATTGTTATAGTTATAGTTATTTATGTGCGAGGTGTGGTGAGACTAACCTGGCTACTTCATTTGCAACTGTCTTTTGATTTGTTCTATCAGTTTACTGAATTCCTCTTCCATCTTATTCTCGTCATACATGTTAACGTACAAATCCCTAGCCCAACCTAGCTGCATTGATGATGCTTGCCCGTCAGAAGTAACTAAAGGCCAACGGACTTGTTCGATAAGTACTGGAATTATGTGTTTCCCAAGGTTACGAGAGAGAAGAAACTGCATTTGAGAAAGAATGTAAATACGTCTTTGGTCAGATATACCTGTGTAAAACTTAACGTTACTTGTAACAAAGGGTTACCGTAATCAGCTTATGGCTTTGCATAAAACCTAGGGCCTTAAAGGGGACATACATTATTGTAACCGCATCTGTGTACCTACCTGTCTACTTGGCCGAATGTATGGATGGGTGCACAAATGTGAGTGTAATTTTTCTGCAAGGGTTGCAAAAAAGAACAAAAAAATTAATAGCCCTGTACAGATGTACTCTTACTATATATATATATATATATATATATATATATAGTATATATATATAAATATATATATATATATATATATATATATATAGATATATATATATAGATATATATATATATATAGATATGGATATATATGTGTGTGTGTATATATATATATATATACACACACATATATATCCATATCTATATATATATATCTATATATATATTATATATATAATATATATATATATATATATTATATATATATATATATATATATATATATATATATATATATATAGGTCGATAAAGGTTGTAAAAAGTGCTAAAAGTTTGCGGAAAATTCCACGAATTTAGTAAGAAATCTAACACGTCTACCAATCTACGCATTCCTTTGGTAATTTCCCATCACCCATCGGTACGCCCCATCATTCGTGCTATTTACAGGAATGTAGAGACCCTTCGTAAAGACCCTTCAACCCGAACCCCCCATTACGGCCTTCAGAGTTGAAAAGAACATTTCCAAGCACTTAGTTCGGGCTTCCCATCCACAACAACCAACTGACAACACCCCAGGTACATTTCCCTGTGGGCGCAGTAGGTGCAACACATGCCCAGTGGTTGGCAAGAACACACTCATTAATATTTTGGGTTCTAACGGCAACAAATTCAGTGTGAACCAACACTTTACCTGCACTTCCACAAATTTGGTTTACATTTTAGTTTGTGGACGTTGCAATTGCCTGTATGTGGGAGAGACCAAACGTCGGCTGGCTGACCGAATCACTGAACACCTCAGGTCCATCAAACAGAACCTTCAAGGTTATCCGGTCGCCACACATTTCAACCCACCATCACCGTGCTCAATTAAAGACTTGGCCGTCACCGCAGCCTTAATGTGCAGAGGTTCTGACCGTGATCGTCAGACCGCCGAAAACCGGCTTATCATGAAACTCGGGACTCTCTCCCCACACGGTCTTAACATTAGAATGGACCTTTTTTGACTTGTTCCCTTTTTCATTACTTTTTACCAGTTTTATGCAGCCTTCGCATTTTTACTGGCTTTGTACGACCGGTTTGCCGTGCCTTTCTTCAATGTGTTTCTTCTCTATTTCTACTTCTTTGTTGTTCAGTTGCATTTCTTTGCCACCTGATGAAGAGTCTATACTCGAAACGTCGTGGAATTTTCCGCAAACTTTTAGCACTTTTTACAACCTTTATCGACCTATATATATATATATATATATATATATATATATATATATATATATATATATATATATTATATATATATATATATAAACACATACACAACACACACACACACACACACACACAAATAAAGTGTCCAAATAACAGGACAGAACAAAGTGCTCAATTTTACAAACAAAAAAGCTAGAATAAGTTAGTTATGGTTTAGAAGCAAAAACCTCCACTCAGAGTGTCACGCTAGTGTTTTTATTAGGAGGTCTACATGAATAATGATTTTCGAGTCAGCCGTATCCGTTTCTTAGCCCTTTCTGCCATCAAAATTTGTGTATACATATTAATCCTTGAATTTTTAGGGACCGTCATTACCTCCCAAAGACACGGCCATGGGGACCAGAATGGTCCCTTCTTCTTTTGCGAATATTTTTATGCACTACTTTGTTGAGCAGTGAATTCTCTCTTTGTCTCCTCTTAAAAATTTTTTTATGTACGTTTTATAGATGCTATCTTTATGAATTGGGACAAGGGTGAACACGAACGTAACAATTTTTTCTCCTTTGCCAGCGGCTCTGATGAGTATATTTAATTCATCACTGAAAGCCCTATGTTAAACAGATCACTTCCTCGATACACTTGTACACTGAGATCGAGGATCACGAAATAGAGGCATTCGTTATGATCACCAAACCAACTAAACGGGTAGTCACTCTTATCTCCACTTTAATAGCTTTCATCCCCAGCATATAGAAACTAATAGTTTACAGTCAGCTGCTCGTGTAAAGACAAATCTGTTCCAGCGAACACCTGCCCTTTTTTGGAAGGCTATAGAATTTATTGGCCTTTTCCTCAAAAGGAGATACCCGTACACTTTTGAGATATACCCTCAGCAGGGTTATATCCTTGAGGAGATCCAGCTAGCTTGCCTACCGCAATAAAATGGCATCAGACAGAGTACGTCTTGTGACCGTTTTCCACCCCTTCCTGCTCCCGTCTTCACAACATTGAAACATGTTGGGGAACTTTATGTTCGAATCCGTCCTTCGCTGAACTTTATTCATACCCCGTCCCCCTAATTCAGAGAGAAAGAGAAGGAGAGAGAAAGAGGTGAAGAGAGCGAGTGATGTGTGTTGATTACCTCTTTCTCGCAGTCTGCCGAGTCAGCATAGGCCTTGCTTATCATGCAAAGTACGACCTCAGCATTATTTATCGCTTGTGAAATCTTTTCATCCAAGTTGTCACCTCCTCGTACGCCCGTAGTACATATCCAGCAGGTATCCTTACCAATATACTCCTCGATTACATCCTTCAATTCTGTCACTCTATCTTTCATCGTAAAACTGAAACTGATGAAGATCTTCTCGGCTTCTGCAATTGTTATAACAGAAAGCTACCATGATGTAACTGTTAAAGTGCCTTTCCTTAACATAAAGGAAGGGATTGTGAATAGTTTGCACACACTGATGTATAATTGTTCTATATTAAGTCCCAAATCCCAAATCTTCCGTGGAAGGTCAATGGCCATGCCAGATTAGGAAATATTGAATTCTTAAAACTCTTATATCGTTTTGGCCATTCGTAAACTCTTTAAATAGCCTACTGGATCACCGTTTCCAGTACGATTTGAGGCATCATGTTTTCAATCAATATCATATATTATCAAATGAGACTAGACCATCAATGAAATTTGTAGATTTTGTATGGCGTCAGTTTTAAGTATTGATATGCAAATTCATGCGGATGACATAATTTCTCATGTATTGTTAACCTTACCATTGTTTTTAATAGGAAGGGGTGGTTTGACTTTTTTCTTCTAATTTTTCACCGGATTTTACGCATTATTTTTTCTTCATTGATATCTAGCATACATAGAGAGCATGCAGCGCAATTCTTACGGCTTTTTCTCTTTTGGGGATGACGGATCCAAAAACCATTATACTTCCGTTAACTTTATGGAGAACTTCTACCACGCAGGATCTTTTTAACCAAAAGGGATATACATGAAACTTAAGGCCTGGGAAGTGCCATTTCCTGCCATCTGGTAAGCATTTTTGGTAAAAGGTTCTTCGTACGCTGCGCGCCATCTGGCGGTTACGCTCTGTTTAGATAGTTTCCTAATGGGGCATTTAGAAAAGTTTCCCCTTCCAATTAAAACTCTTTAGGGAAAAAGTACAGCTTGCTATCTCTCTGTGCAAAACGAGGGCATTTGCCACTAGACAGGACAAACATTTTCGCCCGCTTCGCGCGCCTCTGCACACTTTAAGCAGGTGAAGCTATCTGAATAGGCTTGTCATATTTTCCAATGTGGTACCCCCAATTGCCAATCCAGGTGCCAAATACTGATTGGGAGTGTTTCGGTGAAGTGCATAGGCGGCGGAAGCGGGGGGGGGGGGCAGGGGACAGGTCCCCCTTAATTTTTTTTCAGTGGGGTGGAACCCCCTACAAAAAATCGTAGGGGGAAAACGGGAGATTCAAACCAAATTAAACTTAACACCAAACCCGTGTCGCCTGGTATCCAAGCATAATGTGACTTGCAAGATTGCTTACTGACGGGAAAAATAAACGAGGAAAAAGTTAATACCCAAAGCCCAATGCCGCTGCCCTTCAGTCAGAACTGCAGTCTACTGGAGAAAATGCCAGTAACGTAGAGTACAAGAATGTATCAGAGCCCTGAAGCTGCACAAGAAGTAAGAACACTCCTACCAAACATATGTTCTCTAAATACGCTACTATTGGTTTGATTGGTTTCATCTGCTGAATTTGAAGGTCATTCAGCAATTTTCGAAGACTGAAAATACGGTTACGTTCAACTATGACACAAATGCGAATTAAAAGTCTAAGCCCACATTTAGTTTTGATATGTTAAAGGGGAACATATTCTAAGCGTTGTGGGGAAATTTGCAATGAAATCCGATGTGTGGTTTTCAAGATGTTAGTAGGTAAAGTTGTCACATTTTCAACACAAAGTCTACTTGAAGCAAGCACATGTGACGTCATAGCCTCACATTAATTAATACTCTTTTGTGTTTCTTTAAACTTTACAAATAATTTTCTCCTCCACAATCCCATGTTATCGGAATGTGATTGCATGAGAGGCATTAGAATTTTACAAACTTCACATTCCCCATGGTGAGTCCCGTCTCTATTAACCTCAAGGTCAGCACGATAGACTAAAAAAAAAAAAACAAAGGAAACAAAGCATTCCTCATCCATGTGAGGAAGTGATATAACCCCTGTTTACCACAAGCTCACTTTAGGTCACAAATGTAGTAATTTCATTTGCTGATATCTCGAGTACTACATGTCCGATTTGAATGAAAGTTTCACCAAATTGTGTAGATTTAGTTCCCTTTCACATATGAAAATTAAGTTTTTGGTTGAACCCTTCCTTTAATGCAGTAGCACTTGTTCATGTCCATCAGTCCACTCTAGATCAACCAGATACCTATGAGTTGTGCGCTAAGTTCGTCAACAAAAAGGAAACACGAGTCAGTCTTCTTGGCAAAGACCAGCAATGACTGTAATCCTTATGTCTTCTGCTGACTCCAGAATGACTTTAAGCAATAATATAGTCCTGGGTGGGAGGGTTACAGTTAAGTAAGCTGAGCGTAAACACTTACCCAGACTAGTTTTAACAGTTTGAACAGGTCTAAATGGTCTATACCATAGGAAAAGTTTTGTTTCTCTTCCTTTGATTCCATTTCTCATTACTAAATAAATATAATCCCACCATGGTACTAATCTTTTATGGTTACCCTCCCTAGGGCTCAGTGGTGTAGCGAGGGCCGGGTGGGTGAGGCAAGAGGCTAATAAAAAGAATGTAACATAAATTCTCGAAAATAATTTCACTTCGAAAGATAACAAATGTAACATCAGATCGCATGTATAAGGAAACTAAATGCACCCCTTCCTTACACCCCGCGTAGGACGACGAACACATAATTTCCCGCATTTTTCAATACTTAGTTAGATCTTGGTTCGCTCAGGGCCGTCGCAACCCGGGGGCCCCGAAGTTCGTCAGAGCGACGATAGTCGGAAAATCTGAAATTGCAGTTGCAATTTCTGATATCTCAGTCTAGACATTTTTCCGACTCAGCTTTTGTCAACTTTGTATACATTTTCCAACTAGATCAAGTGAGAATAATATCAAACGTCATTTTCCTTACGTAAAGTCGAATCAAAACTGTCCCCTTTTCGCAAATTCTTCTCAAACTATCAAAATGTTCGCGCGCTCCGCGCGCTTCAAACCTTACCTCAGTGTTGTTCTTATTATCAATGGCAACTTTCGGAGAAGCACAGCAGCAGAAGTTGAAAGCTATTTACAAATTACCAGGTAATAGACTAGCTTTTTGAGTGACATGTTGGTTTGTTGGGCAATTGAAAGTATCTCGATGCAGATTTTGAATGCCGTTTTTGTCATGGAAATCTTATTTAATGAAAATTTCGGCGCGCTTCGCACGCATGAGTCACGATTTGCAATAAGTCTCGTGAACATTATTAAGGTAATTATACCAGGCACAGTTTTACGGGGGCTAGGGGGCTTTAGCCCAAAATTTTTCCAAGCCCCCAAAATTGAGCAAATTTGTATGTATACAGACTAATATTGGTGAAGACATAGATATACTCAGAAAATATTAAAAATGTCTATTTATCAGGCCGGTAGCCAGTAAGTTCTGTAACGATTCTTTTTATAACTTCAACAAATTTTCGCACTCTAGGAGGGCTTTCATCTATAGTTGTATCTAGTGGTGACGCCCCCGTTTCAAACATACTGGATTTATTCAATGTTTCCACAAACATTGTTCTTCCGTGTAGGCGTGATTCTAGAAAACAAAATGCATCGTTGCGAAGTTCTTTCCTCTTTTTCCTAACTTTTCGAAGATTCAGTTTCGTCGGGGAGCCTTAATGGGTAAGATAAAGAATGTAATCCCCGACGACGACCATGCCGTCGCCCCAACAAATTTCATGGTTGTGCCCAGATTCTTCAATAAAAATCCAAACTTTTTCAACTTTCATTAATGAAAACAAAAGTGTGAAATCTTTTTTCAATATAACTATAACTAACTATATTTCCAGTTCGGCAACCCACTGCAACTGTCGGGACTTAGAGTAACTGGCCCCCAGTCAGGGCGCTTCGCCCTGATGTCTACAAATCAATCTCCTTGTCCCCACTTTGGAAACACGTTTATACTCTAAACACGTTTAGAAATTAAACACATAATGTTTAGGAATTAAACACATAATGTTTAGGAATTAAACACATAATGTTTAGGAATTAAACACATAATGTTTAGGAAGTAAACACATAATGTTTACGAATTAAACACATAATGTTTAGGAATTAAACATAATGTTTAGGAATTAAACACATAATGTTTAGGAATTAAACACATAATGTTTAGGAATTATATACATAATGTTTAGGAATTATATACATAATGGTAAGGAATTAAACACATGTTTAGGAATTAAACACATAATGTTTAGGAATTAAAAATGAGTGTTCAGGAGTTAAACATGAGTGTTTAGGAATAAAACATGTTTCCAAAGTAGGGGCAAAAATTGTGTGTAATTCCTAAACACTTTTTTAGAGTGTATATTATTATTTCGATGACAGGTGATAAGCATTATGTCATTGCCCCCATTTTACGTAACTGATCCAGAACCTCCAGGAGGCCCTATACAGGTATATGCCAGCCTTAGATGCCCGAAGAGAAGGCAGTAAAGTAGTCAAAAGGAGGCTTTAGGAGGTTTGTTAACAACGATTCTTCTCTTAGACAATATACTCTCTGTTTTGACCTAACCAAATCTTAGAACTCACTAAGTTATGGACATTTTACAGTCATATATGATCAGTGCCAAAAGTATCCCAAAGATAGCACCATTTTGCATCTAAGCAACCGTACCTTAACAAAAATTTCTCGTCCTTTTCCCCTTAGACTCCTCCCCCAGGACAGCACCTTTATGTAGTGACAATTGAAGGATCCCCACTGCTGTATATAAACACAGGGCGCAAAAAAAAAAAAAAAAAAAAAAATGGTGAAATTTACGCGCCACCATTCAGTTGGAAAAAAACATCCATCCAGTCGGAATTTGGGACCTTCACACTCCCCAACATATGACCCTAGCTACGGCCCTGGAACTGTTCCATCGTCCCCCTATAGGCGGGATTATGGATGGCAAAGGGGCACTTGCCCCCACTTTTTTCCCGAACTTAGTTTATTATACGTCTCGGTCTGGTTGTTTTTGCTACAGCATTGCTAATTACAACTGTCTGAGCTAGTCGAGTGATACTGTAATATATGCTTATACAGTTAGGCTATATACTCAATGATCGACCAGCAGTGTGCCAACTCCTTTTCTTTTAGAAAGCTAGACCCACTTCGGTACTATCTGAAAGGGTTGCCAGTTTTTCCCGCCTTCAGCGCCCTATTTCCGTAAGTTGGCCCTATTCGGATTAAGGTGGCTCCACAAAATCCGGTTTGGCGCCTTGACGCTTCTTTGATGTAAATTTGTCGCCTTTCCCAGGTGTAATTTTTTTTCCACTAAAACTATAGGCTAGAAAACTTTGTTGATTCGTTCTATAACATAACATGTGGTCTTGCGGTTTTCATTTTATTTTGGTTGAAAGTCTACGTTGTCTTTACTAAAAACTTGAGAGCCTACATTCCTAGTCTATGACCCATGGTACGCACGATAGACATACAATGTAATACAATCATGGTTGCGAGTGTTTTGACGCTGGTAGACGTTCTGCAGGTGCCTTACATAGAAATTAGAATGAACGAAAGGTGTGAATGAAAGGTATTGATGAAAGCTTATATAGTGAGACTTTACAATGTACCAGTAACGTATTCGCGGCCACAGGCGCTGCAGGGTCTAGTAAATTAAAAGGAAGCACATTATGCATGACAATGATGACAGTGAGTTAACGTACAACCACATATGGGGAAATGTCTCTCATTTTTTTGTTTGTTTGTTTGTTTGTTTTTTTTTTTGAAAAGCTGCAGATAAAAATTTGCAGCTTTTGGAAAAATTTGTCTGACGCTTTTTTCGGCTTCCGAAAAATAGAGCGTTGCGTGTTGATTCCGTCTGGCGCTTCTGAAACACTGTTTAGCTTGTTTGTCATCTTGCAACCCTTAAGCTATGCGTTCAAGTGTACTGTGCAGCCTTTGGTAACTTGTAGCTTCAACTGGCATCTCCAGCAGATATTCTCCCAAGATTGGGATCTTCCACCTTCCTCAAGTTCGTCACAAATACGTTGTTCTGCTTTTGTAGCCTAACCTGACTTAGTAGCACAGTCAAATAGTAAATCCACATGACACTAAGGGACTAGCTATAGGCCATACACTAGGCCTATACGCATACGCTAAAAGATAGTGCCAATACGTATTAATATTACAGTGGCAGTGGAGTGCTTATTTCCTATATGAGAGCGTCCATACGTCTGCTTGTGAAGTCAGGCCTATTGAAGTGAGCAGGGAACGGTGCCACCCCAAGAAAACTATTCGTCCCCTGAACTTCCACAGGGTTACTATTGCCCAAGCATGTATAAAATACCTTGCCCTTTGGAGAAATATTTTGACTGAGCAGCTGACTGGGCAGGTCGTTATCATGGTCCCTTCTACACGAGTAGGCTACACGAACATTGTCTGGCTACAGCAGCCCACGTGGAGCACGCATATACATGCTTTAGCTTATGTGAATAGGCTTAAAGGGCAACAATCTAACCTCTTACACCAAAACTTCTCTCAACTAAGTTACATTTTGCCCCTTCTCCAATTTCAAAGACGAACACCTGTTTAGTGCACCCCAGACAAAGCAACAATAGCCTGTAGGCCTACTGAGTTTAAATTTCTCAAGGCCATATACACGCGGCTGTACTGTCTGGTTACAATTCATCAGTGATACAGTGACAGACCAATCAGAGTGATGCAATTGTTTGAATTTATGTCAATCAAAGTTCAGTCACCAATGGTATTTTGAATTATAGGGCTATTTTTAAATATTCGGGGAGGGGAAGTGTCACAGATCCTTTAAGTGTACGAAAATACCAGTCTCATTTCTAGGTCCCTAACATCCCGTTGGAGCCAAAGGAGTGGCTGGGGTTGCTTTTCAGTCTCAATTTTTCCTGTAAATTTGGTACTTAAACTGAGAATGGCCAAAAAGTACCTTAGAAAATGCCAAAATCCATGCCTCTAGAAGGTTTTGCCCCCACCCCCATCCCCCATCATTAAAGCCTTGTTGGCCCAGACTTTATAGTAAAACATCTCTGTTTCACTAATTTTCTTTGTATAATTTTCTGTGACTTAGCTAGGACATATATATATATATATATATATATATATATATATATATATATATATGTGTGTGTGTGTATATATGTATATATGTATATATATATATGTATATATATATATATATATATATATATATATATATATATATATATATATATATATAGTTCCTTTCTTATTAAAGTTAAATATTTTATGCATATACTCTATTGTAGCTTCTTTCTTTTTTGAAACGCTACCCATTTTCCGTGCAGTTACTAGCTTCGATATGACTAAACGTCCTAGCAAGACGATTTTGTCATATTTTTCTGCGGCCAAAAAGAAAAACACTGGAAGTGAAATAGATGAGCCTTACAACGCAGATGACACGCTTTCATCATCAAGTGCATTACCCCAAGACCCAAATGAGCCGTCACCTTTAAAACTAAAGCCCATACCAGAAAGTGATAAAGAAAGCAGCAAAGGCAGCAGGGTTGATGGAAGAGACCCTGTTCATGGTCCCAGTAGTGCTTCCAAGTTTTTTGGAAGACGGTCCATTCCAACCAGATTGCACATTCCCTGTTTCTAATGGAAGAAAATTTAGGAAAGAGTGGTTCTCGATATTTAAATGGGTAGATTACAGTCCAGCGCTAGATAAAGACTTTTGCTTTCCCTGACGTGTATTTCATGGTAACGGCTGCATGGAGGAGGCTTTCAGGAAACAAGGTTTAAATAGCTGAAAGAAAGGAACCAAGCGATTAACTAAACATCAGAATAGTCTTTCACATTGCGCTGCAATCGAGCAAATGATTGCTTTCAAAAGTTTACAACAGAACGGTAGCGTAGCTAGCCAACCTAATCCAGCCCTTGGGAAGGAGGTTAACAGAGAACAGGGAGTACCTTCTAGAAGTGGTGAAGACACTACTTTTTTGTGCCCGCTCAGGTATATCACTGCGCGGTCACGATGAATCACATGATTCTCCTAACAGGGGTATTTTATTAAGTTTTATGGAACTAAGGGCAGAAGAGAATTCTGTTATTAACAAATACTTCAAAAAACGTGAAAAATTTTTTTTCGTATGTCCAAGAAAAACACCAAAATGAACTTTTATCAATTATGAAAGACAGTGTGCTACAAAAAGTAGCTGAAGATATTCAAAAGGCGGGAATATATGCCATAATAGCAGATGAGACACAGGACATAAGTCGGTATGAACAAGTTGCGGTTTTTTTAAGGCACTGCGATGATAACTCCACTGTACATTAGTCATTTGTAGGAACAGACAAAACAGATGGGGAAACCTTAGTTTCCTTGCTCAGAGAGGTAGTATTATCATTAGGTTTAGACATAAAGAACATCAGAGCCCAATGTTACGACCGGGCAGCCAACATGCGAGGAAGTTACAAAGGAGTAGCAGCCAGGACTTTAGCTGACAATCCATTAGCCATGTACGCACATTGCCACGCACATATTCTTCATCTATGTATTGATGATATGTGCAGACAAGTGTCAGCTGTTGGCCATCTAATGACAACAATGTCTGCCCTGCACAATTTCATGGAAGGGTCTGCCAAACGTCATGCAATTTTGGATGACTTCATTAAGAAAGTAGGCACAGGATTCTTCGGCCTAAAGAGCACACTAGAGTCTTTAAGTGACACAATATGGAGTTGTCGAGCTGGTGCTCTGAAAAGTATTTTTGATAATTTTGACCCTCTCCTGGCTGCCCTGGAAACGACAGCAGAAACAGATCCAAGACAAGGCGGACAAGCAAGCATGCTGTTGGGGTGTATTAGAAACTTTGAATTTCTCTTTACAGGCATACTCATGCACCGAATACTCACACAGTGTAATATGTTATGTAAAGAACTTCTGTAGCATAAATTGAACTACGCCACTGCCAAGATATTGGCAGGGGTCACTGTCGACATCCTTACTAGTATGAGATCAGAAGATTACTTTGAGAAACTTTGGACATATATTACAGATCTTTGCAAAGACCATGGGCGTCCGCAGAAAAAAAAAATCAGGGGAATGGGAAAAATTTTTAGGGGATCAAACTTTTTTCATGTGAAATGTTTTACTCCCCTTAAAGAGTGTAGATGCTACTTTCATACAGTGCTGACAAAGGCGTAGCCAGGCATTTTTTCAAGAGGTGGGAGGGAAGACGAAGCCCATAGACTGACTCTCATAGTAGCGTGGAGCGCAAGAAAATTTTGGCTCAAACTGCTTCACACATCGCCGGAACTGGCACTTCCAAGGTCTATTTACCGCATATAAAAAGGGAAAACACTAGCAATGTCGTAAATAAAAACTTTAAAAAATACCAAAATATGCTCGAAGGGGGCTGCTGGGGTCTGAGTGTTGATATTTTTATTCAATTCCAGCTTTGAGAGTAGAAATTTACACTGAGTGAACTAATAAGAAATGTTGATGTTATATTTTCTTCGTTTTTTCAAGTTTTTGATTTTCCAGGGGCCGGGCAAGTTTCCCCCTTGCCCCCTCCCCTCCGGACGCCCATGGCAAAGACTTAGATATTCCAGGTCCGGCACAGGTCCGGAAAAGGGTTATACCCCCCCGAATCGGAGGTGGTTCCTACAGCCACAACGTAACTGAAAAGGACATTATAGGGTTGAGATATTTTTAGCTGCTCTTGAAAAAACGAGTTATGAAATCAAAGTTCGTTTCAAAGAAAACGATCTCGATGTGCTTAATGCTTCACAAAGTACACTTGCTTCAACTCAGTCTCAAACACAAATGATGGCACAATACGGGCTATTTGCAGAGAATATGATTTGTGCACCGAAACTGTCACTGCAGAGATTAACCTGTTCAATAGAATCTATTCGGCAAAAAATCCTGCCCTGGAGAGTCAAGAATGTTTCCAAAGACGAGTAGATTTCTTCCAGTCACAAAAATTAAGTCAAAGTATGACCAATGTACAGTTTCTCTTTCGAATTTTTCTGGCAATTCCCATGAATTCGGCTACATGCGAAAAAAGTTTTTCGTGCCTTCGAAGGCTGAAAACCTACCTACGGAATTCTACAGGACAAGAACGACTATCCAGTTTGGCAGTTCTGAATATTGAGAGAACCACTGAAATAGACATGGAGAAAGTAGTAAGCCGCGTTGCAACCTGTGAGAGTGTCAAAGGGCGCCGTCTAGCCCTTCATTAAAGGTAATATTAGCTATGTAATATTTTCTGGGTTACAAAATATATTTGGCAACCGTTTTATGCCGGTTTCGTATGTACATTCTCAAATACACGAAAGGGTACCATACTGGCATAGGAAATAACTGGTACACATTGCATCACATTGCATCTACGAGCCTTACTGCAGGCTTACTGTAGATGTACACAGGGGCGGCGCCAGGGTTTTTCGATGGTGGGGGGGGGGGCAAAGCATGCTGGGTCGGACCCAGCTTTATTGTTTGGGGGTGCAGGCATTGAAGACTTCCGAGCCTCACCCTACCCGCCCCCCCCCCCTCCCGTGTCAGAACCTGCATTTTTGGCGTTTTCATTTTCTTGGACTCAAAAAAAACTCTCAAAAAAAATTTTTTGCTTTTCTAAAATAAGTACGAACTGTGAGAAGGGTTGGTTGTCTGTCAGTGAAAATCGGCCCCTCACTGAATGAGACTCTTCAACTATGCAGCAGGCGCGGCGGAACGAAAAAAATGTTGTGTGGGGGGGGGGGGGGTGAGTGCAGCAAGACTATCTAAGCGGAGCGCGACCATCCGTTGGCGGGGAGCGAACAAGAAAATTTTTGGCTTCACAAACCCTCCAGATCGCCGGAAATGGCACTTCCCGAGTGTTCTAAGCTGCATGTACCCAGCCTTGAAATATGGATCATATGTCTGCAATTTCTCAATTAAGGATAAAAAATAAATCTATAAAAACTGGTAATACATATTTCTAAGCGGAGCGCCACCATCAGTTGGCGCGGAGCGTTCAAGAAAATTTTTGACTTTGCAAACCCTCCAGATGGCCGGAAACGGCACTTCCCGAGTGTTCTAAACTGTATGTATTCATCTTTGAAAACTGGATCTCATGTACGCAATTTCTTAATTAATGAGAAAAAATTAATCCACATTATGTGATTTTTTTCTTGTTCACAGAAAAGCCGAATCACTGAGGAAGGGTTATACGCAAAATTAAATTTTATAAAAGGGAGAGGAATCATAACTCTTATGAAATAACATTAACTTTTTACCTATAGTTTTTCAAGTTTTTGAACCAATGTTGTAACCAAATTTGCAAGCTAAATAAACTTTACGCAAACAGGAGTGACGTCATTCCCTCACATTAATAGACTGATTTATGTATATCGTTAAATTTAAATCCGATTTAGTGTGACAGTCCTTCATAATCGTATGGTATCATTACGTATTATGCATAGGAGATATTGAAATTTTGCAAATTGCACCCTTAAGGGTCTGTTAGTCAAAACGATTGAAAGGCACAGAAAAGGGAGAACTGCTCATCAATGTGATAATGTGAAATCACTCTAGCCTGCTTTGAGTTCACTTTGCTTTGAAAATACAGTTAAATCAACTTTTTATATTGAAAGAAACGCGCATAGAAAATGCCTTTTTTTTGGGGGGGGGGGGGTCTACAAAGAA
Source organism: Holothuria leucospilota (assembly GCA_029531755.1). Lineage (NCBI taxonomy): Eukaryota > Metazoa > Echinodermata > Holothuroidea > Aspidochirotida > Holothuriidae > Holothuria > Holothuria leucospilota. The sequence continues at coordinate 20,546,545 of CM055961.1, read as the reverse complement.
GTGCCAAATTTTAGCTAAATTTAAAGTGTACCTATAAAGGCTAAAAATTTAAAAACATATGTTACAAAGCTTGAAAAATGAATCCAAATGGTCTAACTGCCATCTTTACAGGAATTCCTGAGCTGAGATATGTAAAATGTTGGTGCTTATTCAATTTAAAATGGTAGATGGCGCAATAATTTGTAGTGTCATTCTTGTACTACTCAAATTACATTCTTTGTTTTCTTTATTTTTTCGAAAGCCTCTGCACCTTGTGCCAAAATGTGATCACTTTCTCACGGTCATAGGGTGACTTGACTATACAAAACCTTTCCGTACAACAATAATTTTGCAAGGTTATATAAACATTTCAGTTTCAAAAGGGAACAAAAGCAAAATCGAGTTTTACAAGAAGGTCATCACAAATTATTGCGCAATCGACTATTTCAAATAAAGTGAATAAATTTTAACTTTTCATTTCTCAGCAACAGGGTGAGCTATGAAAATGAGAGTTGGATGAGTGAAATTCGTTTCCAACGTCTAAAATATATATTCTTATAATTCTACCCTTTAGGTCCACTTTAAACTCCTAAAATGAAACGTGCAAGTATTGGATAAGAGACAAAACTGATTGAAATTTATTTTATTGCAATATTATTTATGTAAAATTTGGACTTAAACCTTAAGAATGGATTCATAGGCAGAGGTATAAATAATTGGTTGGGATGGCGTCACCGGGGAGGGAGAGGGAGGAGGGAGGAGGGAGGAGGGAGGAGCGAGAAGGGAGGAGGGAGGAGGGAGAGAGATACCGTACCATAACATACGTCAGTCTTTACGTATTCGTTACTTATCCGTTAAGCTTCCGCTTTATCATTTTCTCGTGCGTTTCTCATACTGGACTTCTCCGTTAGTATCCGTTCGTCTCCGGTGATTGCTATTTACTCACTGGATCATTACCGGACAACAAACAGATGAAACGTAGAAGTACAGTACCTGTACCGAATGTTCGACGGACACTAACGCATAAGTAACGGAAGCGTAAAGGAACAGAACTGACAATGAACGGATAGGTAACGTACGTTTAACTGAAGAAACGAAAAAAACACAGGCTAAGAAACGTATAGGGGACGGACTTAGACCGAAGATGCAGCGTACTTTTATCCTGTCCTCCTCATACTGTAGCTTAACAAACGTTTTTGCCGTTTTTTCATGATTTTTTTTGGGTGCGACTGCATCCTTCCCCCTGCATCCGCCCCAGGCATGAGATGAGTGATCGCGGTTCTGAGGGAGGGGTTAAGGGGAGGGGGTGTGAAAGATTTTTCGACTACCGGGAAGCCTTAGACACAATCTGGTACAATATTTTGCATCTCTTGAAGTCATATTTTTCTCGAGAAATCTAGTTTGTAGGTAAGTAATCCAACGTTCTTTACTTTTGGCAGACTATAGTTTTCCAATTTTGCTGCACTTATTGTCGATGATTACATAACAAACGGGCAAGGGCGGCGATTTGTGTTGGCTATTTTTGGGAGAGGCGCAGAATGGAAGTTGCCATCGAAGCGGAGCGCCATCATAGTTTGGTGCGAGGCGTACAAGAGAATTTTCGGACTACAGACCCCCCAGACTGCATGAAATGGCACTTCTCGGGATCTTGGAGGCAGTTTTAAACCGTACGATTCTTTATACGTGACGACTGATAGGCATGAGCGTGTGAACGGCGTTTGGTTGCGTTGGTATAGAAGCGGAGCGCCACTAACGGTTGGCACGGAGCGTACCGTTTAAAATGTTGCCAAAATGGCTTCTATATCGCAATTGAATGGTCCTTCTCAGACCTTTCAAATTGCACTGAAGCCATCTTGATATGTGGCATGATTTCTATTGGCTGGCGCGGACTGCGCCGATAAAATTTTTGCCAAAAATCGCAAGAAATGGCCCTTCCCAGATCTTTGAAATTGCACTGAAGACATCTAGATATGTTACACGCCTCATATATATTTTCCCACTTTCACGGAACTGTTACTCTTCCTTTGGTATAACCTTCCCTGCGTACCAATTTAACCATTTTGTGATTGTTGTGACATGATTGAACAATGTACACCGAAGTGAAATCCTCCCCCCCCCCCCCCCTCCTCTGATTGGATACGATACTGCACTACAGACATGTCACTACATGTGTAGGGCAAGTGTACAACTAGAGCTGGTAGGTCCATGCGTACTAGATTTATACACTAAAATATGATGTAGGCCTACTTCTCCGTGAGCCACGGTCGTGAAGGTAGCCATGGAATTCGTGATAGATACCACATTCACGCGTAGTCCGAGAATTTACACAATATTGATAAATACGTCGGTCAAATACGGATTTGAATTAACTTAATCACTCAACTCAGTCAGTTTAGTGTTGAATAGCCTACTATGTTTTGCTTGTTTTCAAATAGACAGCAATTTCACAGAATTTTGTTCCTATAACGAATCTCAGATGCTTTATTATAAATTACTTTTGGAAAGACTGTTCAGTGGTTTAACTCTTTTGTCATTTAACAAAGCCTTGAATGACTAATTATCAAAAAAAATCGATATTTATATTTATTTATTTGAAATTCAATGCAAGTTATATCATATGCGTCTAACGCTAATGTCTCCTATTGAAAATCAGTTGTATAAAGTAACGTATAAACTGAACGATCTGAAAAACCCTATTAGTAATTTAATTAATCTAATTGTAAATATTGTAAAAAAGATGAAGTAAGACCTTCAATAAAGATAAGGAGGAAAAAAAAAAAAATTTCACAGAATCCCGCCAGGGGATATACTGTATTATTAACCCTTAAACGACAAAAAAAAAAAAAAACTCAGAAATTCAATCATGGGTCTTCTGGGATGTAGAAGAGGCTTAAGTGTAAGCTCTGAGATGGATGAAGATAGGTTATAAAGGAAATGGTGAATGCGTGTATACTCGAACATTCTAAATATTTGCACGAAGGACTATTGCAGTATGGGGCGGATGTGCAATGAGTACACAGAGAAGAGAAGACAAAGCGCGCGAAGCGCGCAAAATTTTCAAGGATTTACACCGAAAATGTCCTATATGCGACGGATAATGTATCACAATACTTTATTCCATGATAATGTTACACCTCACCCCACCCCTACAAAAATTATGTGTCTTTAAACTTTATTTAGACGATTTTATTTTTTGGGTGAAAAACCATAGGGGGGCAAATGCCTCCCTGCCCCCCCCCGTGGCGCCGCCCCTGGATGTACACCCACCATGTATGGTCCTCGTATGCACAATTCAGAAACCTACCTGTATTTAGGGAATCGCGATTCTCAATATTTTTTTCGACGTGCTTCGCGTTAGCTCAGTAGAAATAGGTGCCTCGTTAGCACTGCTGTCCGTAGTAGAACTTTTGTGGAATAGGGTCCAGTGCTTGAGTAAATTATTATTTCAAAATTGTTGCAACCCTTACTGCTGTTAACTTTCCCCATCAAGTACCACCATTCTCATAAAAGTGACCGGCAGTTACTATCTGAAATCTGCAATCACGATGAGAAAAATATTTCATTACCATTTCAAATTATACCTGGGGAAACAAGATTTCCTCTAGAAATGATCAAGAATGGCCTCAGAAGCCATCAGATTTAGTAAAATATTCAGTCACCAGCCTCCGGCTTCCCGCCTTCGGCGCTCTTGGTTAAAGGCTTAGCCGGTCACAACTTCCCAAGATGCAGCCCCCAATGAAAATTACTTCCCTAGCACTTTAACTGCCATGGAACATTTCATTGATGTTTTTAAGTATCATATACACTATATCCTTCAAAATCGACACAAGCTTACTTTTAACACTGATTAAAAAGTTGTGGGGGACTTGCCCCAGGCCATCGAAGAAAATGAAACATGCAAGAAAGAAGAATAGAGCAGGATATAGTTCTGATACTATATCCCCCTCTCACAGAAATTTTTAAAGCAAAATTTTATCACCATCGATGTGTGTAAATTCACCGACTTTTAAAGATTGTTTAGATGCAAGTTGTAAAAGGCACGGAAAGTGTCATTTTTGATACCGTAATATGGGACAGGCGCTTAGCGAAGTGTGGGAGGGCGACAGCCCTCTCTTCTAGGATAATTTCCTTAGCTATTCTACCGTATTACTCGTATTGCTAAAACGTCTAAAAATGCGATTTTATTTCAGCGCGCTTCGCGTGCACCTACTCTGAGTTGTATATTTCCCATTCCTAAATCTATTCTTCCAAATCCCCAGAAAAGCCTCGAAATAAAAAAATTCTCCTTCCTCACGCGCCCTGTATTATCGATTCCAGCCGACCTTAGTTAAAAGGAGTACGAATATAAGTGAAAAAAAAAAAGTTAAATTGCATTTGTGATCTGTTAAGTGCCAACCTTTTGTAATTTGACGTTGAAGCTAAAATGCATCAATTTAATGCCTACAATTTCGTAAATATCCTGGAGCTTCCGGGGGCTTCGCCCCCTGGACGCCCACCGGGGCTCTGCCCCCGTCGTTTGGTCTTCTCCCCGAGTCCCCCTCCCCACTTTCAGACATCAAATGCGGCCCCTGCCCCCCCTAAATATTAATGCTTCCGCCGCCGCTGATGAATTGCCTACGTGCATGCAGCTTTTACCATGGTCAATCATTTTAATACAAAATTTTGGGATTCTTTCGACACAGTCCTCATATTTGACGCGTTGTGCCTGCTAAAATCGATTACCTTCCGTAAGAATCATAGCGTGCTGGCTATATGATTCGAAGTGTTACTTATTAAACAAACTTATTCAAAACATTTTCTCTTTCCACGGTCACAGTAATAACTTAAACACATTTATAAGAATAACAAGTTAAATAATGATGATGAGTGCTCTTCAAGTTTACACCGCCTGTCATCTCGCTCATTCTTTTACAAGTTGTTCGTGCAAAAAAATGTGATCACTGTGAAGAGCGTGGTGCACTTTATGAGTCACGGGGGGGGGGGGGGTCCGCTGGAAGCTTTATGTTATATTCCAAATTGAATAGCTCACAGCTTCGGGAGGATTCTCCCCGATCCAACCAAAACGTCACGCTTCGGTATCGCAACAACAAGGAGACTATTCTTAGGACGGGAAAAATGTCTGCGCGCTTCGCGTGCATGTACAAACTTCATAGTAATTACCTAAGGCTCTCTAGAGTGAGCTTGACATATTATGTCGTGCAGCTCCCCAAAAGAGCTTCTAGCGGCGCCCTTGACTAAAATGAATAAGTTTTATCGGTGTCCCCTTTTGCAGTGCCGGTGACCCATGGTATACAGAATCCTTGCCTGCGGGCCTGCACTGAAACAGCTACCATGCACTGTACGTGCACACAGAAGCCTAATGTGGTTTAGTGGACTAATGGACAAGTAGATTGACCACGATGATGGTCAAATTTAGTCACCGTGTATTTGGAGTGTACATATCGGCATGAATACATGAGTAACGTGTCTTTGTCCAGTATACTATTGTCATAATACCTACTTCACTCCCCTCCTCACCCCTTCCTTGTCTCTGTATATAACTTTATTAACAACATTTGCATATAGGCTTGGAGGCGTAAGTAAACGTACACGGTGATGGTGTAGAAATATCACAAGGTCAAGTCATGAGTGGTGTTCATTATTCATCCCAGCAAGTTAGAAATACAATATCACTTTGGCCCTAGAGTTGTGGGGTCAGTTAATAGGATTCTTCACAAATGGTAAATTTTCGTAGACTAATGACATTTTTTTGAAAATTATCGCAATGTCTTGGAGACAGAATCGTTTATTGCTCTAAACCTTTCATTGGCTAACTAACACATTAGCAACAACAGGCAGTGAGCTGAGAGTGTACCAAAATTTCGGGGCCGTTTTTTTTTGGGGGGGGGGGGGAGTGGACACGAAAGTGCGTGCACAATAAACTGTACACACTTTCCACAGCAGCACATATTTTAATTATCCAAAGGATATTGTTCTCTTTGGTGATACCCTACCGAGTGATAGCCAAGCGCCTGATTATTTACTTTCATAATGAAACTAACGTGGGAACTGTACATATAATTTTACCTTCACACTGTCCGCTATATCCAGTAAAGCCCGGTATCGTGTTTAAGCCACTTTGGTGCAATTATTGGCAGATAAAAACACTAGTCTGGCAATATTCTGGAGAGTTCTCCTAATCTAGACTGCACATAAACACACGATCTTGAGAATACCTTTGACAAACACTGACATTACGTACACACTTAGCAAGAAAACGGCGAGATGTTGTCTTGCATAAAATCTTAAATATGCAGCTGCCTATAGTCCAATACGTTATTTCGTAGACCGTGGGACATTACACTTGTATTAGCCCTTGTTGATTCCTTGCCGAGGGCGAAAGGAATCTATGCAATCACGCTGGTTTAAGTGTGTGCGTGTGTGTATGTATGTTTATTTGTGAGGCTTGGTTTGTAAACACGATACCTCAAGATAACAATTATGGATAATTTTCATACTTGAAATACAGAATCATAATATTGAAAGAACCCTATTACTTATAGTGGAGGTCGAAGGTAATGTGAGGTCGACGGAGGTCAAAAACAGAAAACCTTGTAAACACGATATATCTGGGTACGAAACATGGATTCTTTTCATACTTAGCCTTTTGGATGCGTTGTATTGAGAAGATGAACCCTAGTTTTGGTGGAGGGGAAAGGTTATCTGAGGTCACCGGATGTTAAAATACCAACTTTTTAAAACGTGCTTGTAAACACGATATCTCAAGATAGAAATGATGGACAATCTTCATGCTTGGTATAAAACTTATCATATTGAGAGGAAGAACCCCATTGTTTTCAGTGGAGGTCAGAGGTTATATAAAGCCATCAGAGGTCAAAAAACAGAAAACCTTGAAAAACACTATTATTTAATGAGGGATACTTTTCATCCTTGGTCTAAAGATGTGTTACTTTAGGAAAGAGGGAACCCTATGAGTTTATTGCAGGTCCAAGGTCATATGAAGACATCAGAGGTGAAAATATGAAAACCTAGTAAACCGCATAGATAGGGGCGGTACCTCCAAATTGTGCCCGGCGTTGCGTGACAAACGGATAGTTAAGGCTGAATGTTTCTACCATTCCAATGATAAAAACCATAGTGGGGGCTAAGGTCCAGTTGCTCCTGTTGGACGATGCAAAAGTGCAGGAACCGCTTCCTATTAAAAATTCGTACCTCTGTTTGCCGTAGATACAGCCGCGAGATCTCTTAAGTATGGATTTCACTCATTCCAATTCTTTTCCTCTCCCTATAAGCCCGAGATCCTGCGGCCCTCGACCTAATTTCAGCCTCTCCATTTGGCCCTCACTATCAAAAAGTTTGAGAATCTCTGCTCAAGAGGGATGACCTTGAGGGATATTATTCCTTGCATGCAGATGCTGTATACTAAGTTGTATCTACACTGTTAAAACACTGTTTAAATTTTTTAAACAACCACATATTAACCAGTGAATCGCTCAATGTTGTTCAAATTTCAAACAAGGTTGTTTGAAATTTAAACAACATTGAGCGATTCACTGGTTAATATGTGGTTGTTTAAAAATTTTAAACAGTGTTTTAACAGTGTAACAGTGTTGGTGAAAGTGGAAAGTCATTTAAAATCTTAGAAGTATAGTGTATCTCATATATTATGAATAGTATATGGCAATGTCTTTCATCCCGCCGACACCCAGCAACTTGCGGCACCAGACTGTAAAAAGAGACGTCTTCATTTTTTAACACATTATGGCGTTTAAGAATTAGAAAACGAACAACAAAATGGATAAGCACAGTCAATGACTGAACGAATATTAACACATGATAAAGATAATAACATCAATTAAAGTACACTCCGCAAAAACGTTTATATGTTTGATATATATGTTAATTTTTCTTGATTAAAGACAACTTGATGTTTACAGTAATCATGAAATAAACGCATAAACGTGTTTGCGAGATGGCGTTAAAGTGGCGTCAATGTGTTAAAGTTGGTGTTTTAGACGTTTAATTTGCTTATGTAGTTTGTTGTTTTTTTCGGTTACATAAACGCCAAGACGCGTTTATTATCTGTTACAAAAAAATTGTTAATCATTTTTTTACAGTGCATCCAACGCTACCACACAGCCGAAAGACTTTGACACGTACTATTCTATTTTGGTAAGGAATCATAGAACGAAGGTTCTTTTCTCAACACAGTAGGACGAAAATCACTTGCAACTTTCTAAAATTTGTGAACAATTAATTGACAACAGGCTGTTATTTGTCACACAGTATCAAAAGTAAAAGTAAAAGTACTACTTGATTTTCTTCATCAGTGACTCTGCAACCTTTTGCAATTGTTAAAGAGGCACTTTAACTGATAAATGATGTCTTCGGTACGATACATAATAGTAATGGTTTCCTATAGGTCATTGGGTCTTGACATTTGGAAATACTTAGTGCTCGGGAAAGTGATTCTGTATTCTCTTTAATTCTTTACGAAAGTGTTAATACGGCCGTGGACAGGCGAATGTCCTACACTAGGTCAACAAATCATGTTGGATTTCACGGGGATAAAATGTACGTTAGGCTACTAGCAATCAACGCGTGAAAAACTTGTAAAAAAACACATTTCAAGAGGCTATATACCCATCAGTCTTACATTTGGTACTTGAATATCCTGTATGGAGTCAATCAACCCTTACTTAGCCGTTGTCACCATAGGTATGAATAGGGGGACGATGAAAATACACTATGCTGAGAATGTAAGATTTGACCAACGTCAATCTTTAATTGTGGGTGCTCAATTGTAGGAATTCTGCCGTTTCAGAGAGAGGAACATTTTTCTTATCTAAGAGGATGGCCTTTGACACACCTCCTGCTGATGTACAAAAGTATACAACGTCCAAAAACATTGCGCACGCAAACGATTTTAACCCCATCCATCTTTACTTCCCCGCCCTCACACACCCTTTTGAAATCCACGTGGCGCCACTGGTCATGTTTGGTTTGAGTTTGACTTTCTTCAGATACTTTTCTTGTTGAAAACAATGACAACATTTAGTATGAGGTTCGCGATAGAGCTGTTCTTTGGAAAGCAAACACCTGTTTTATTGCAGCCATGAGGAATTCTATACTACTATTTTTCAGTAAAGGTAAACAGAGTTTTCAGACAGCTTTCTTTTGTCTCAGAGAGAAATTTATTGAGACAAACTCTGACTTACTTTCATCTTTCCGCTGGCGAAGTCTTGAGAAGTGATTGTCTGCCTTGCACAGTCCAGCAGGTGATTTCCCGGGTGGCGCCGGCGTGGGTATTGGAACAGCATGGTCAGGTTGTTGGTAACCCTCAACACTATAGCCGGCTGAAAAAATAAATACGAAGGTAAAAGTTAAAGTGGCGATAGTTTTTTCCAAAATCTCGTTCGTCTCAAGTGTTTTTTTCTCAGACGTAACCGTCTACTTACAATCCATGCAGTTATGTTCATAGTGGTAACTTTTTGGGGCAAAGGAGTATCTTAATAACTTACGTTGGTGGCCAAATTTTTCACTGGGAAAATCTTGCGGGCCTAGGAAGTCTCATTTTAAAATGACTAAAAGCACCGCAACTGGAGCGCACAGCATTCCACTCGACGGCGTGGTGTTAGGAGCCCTTCGAAGTAGTCCATGGGCCAGAGGCACCTCGCGGGCACCACACCACAACTCTCTAACTCTATATTTTTTGGGGGGGAAATCGTATGGTCCCCTGAACACGAAATCAAGTAGTAACAGTGAATATTTTGGGTCTCACTCCTTCAAGATGGCTGCCAAAACCAAAATGGCAGCAAATTATGAAGATTTTGCATTAAATAATAATTAAGAAAATACTCTTAAAAATATTTCTGAGGCACCGACTCTTAAAATTTGGTCATACTTTATCACAAAAATTCCAAAATTTATTTTTTGGAATTGTATCTGCGAAATTCAGGTTAACCAAGATGGCGGGAAAACAACATGGCCGCCAAACTGAATAAAATACGTCTAAAAAGTACGTAAAAGCAAATTTCCACGATCTCTTATCATAATGGTGTAAATTACCGTAATGTTTTATAATTACAATCCTTACTAAAAGAGTACTTGCTAGCCAATATGGCGGAAAAGTACCAAAGAAGTAAACAAAATACAGTACAAATTTCCCATAAAAATAAGAAAATAGTTTAAAAAATGCCAAAAAAGCTCAAAAAATGATCATTTAAAATATATTTCAATTGAACCCTTTTGATACTTTTATAGCAGATTGTACACAAAATTCAAAGCAAGATTTATATTTTATGCAGGACCCCAAACTTACCAAAAATGGTGGAAACAACAAAATGGCCGCCAATATAACAATCATGATGTGTAAAAATAATTTGAGAAATAACTATTAAAAATACTTTTGACACGTTTGCCCTTAATATCTGGCCATATTTCATGACAAATAATCCAAAATTACTTTTCCAAATATTTATTTAGGAATTCAGGTCAACCAAGGTGGCGGAAAAAGCAAAATGGCCGCCAATGCAATAGTTATTTCAATATATTAAAATAATAAGAAAAATAATCATGAAAAATACTTTTGACACAAGTAAACCTGACCTCTGTCCATATTCTTTTGTAAATATTCAAAAATTGGCGGCAAGTACTCTTGTGCCAAGGCTTTTTAAGTTCAGCCTTAATTTTTAAAACATTAATTTACATCATTATGATTGGGGATTGTGGAAATTTTACAATGTTTTTACACAATTTTTGGAAATATTTCATTCGGTTTGGCGGCCATTTTGTTTTTCCGCCATCTTGGTTAATCTGAATCTCGCCAAAATAGTCCCAAAAATATGACCAATCTTAAGGGTTGATGCCTCCAAAATATTGTTAAGAATATTTTCTTTTTTATTATTTAATACAAAATATTCCTAAAAAAAATCTAATTTTTGCTGTCATTTTAATTTTGGCAGCCATTTTGAATGACTGAGGCCCAAAATATTTACTGTTACCACTTGATTTCGTGTTCAGGGGACCATAGCTTAGGTTTCCAAAAACAATGTTGGGTGGGATAGTTGTGGGGGTGCCCGTGAGGTGCCCCTGGCACATGGCCTAATGCCGGTTACCACTTCTCAAGTCATGGTTTCGAAGGCTTTCGCCAGGACTTTAAAGCAGGGTGCCTCACTTGTTACTGATTCACCAGGCAATATCCATCTGCGCAAGCGCGAAGTGCAAAGCCCCTATGGGTGCCGTCCAGGTGCCCACCTTATAGCCCCTGGTGAGGGTCCAGGGAATTACGCTAAAAATCATGCTTACAAAAGTGTGTAAACATGTCAGCCTCCTTAAATTTTTTAAGCATTTTATAATAGAGTGTTCTAAATTAGTTCTTGCCAGTAGCAAAAAGGGTATGCTACAGATTTTTTTGGACTGAAATATCGGTGACTTTAAATTATGTCTGTATCAAGTGGTGTCAAATGAACCTCGATTTAGAAGGCTAGACCAAGCCACTTACTGGCGTCTCATGGTCAAAAAAAAATATGTGCAAAAATTTTGCGGACGTCGCAAAGTCGTGTAGTGTACCACTGAAATTCGTGGAAATTCATACCACGACTTTGCGACATCTCCGACACCCCACGACCTTGATGCGGAATCCGCAAAATCTTTGAACATGTATAAAACAAGGAGACATCGATGCGGCTTCCTGGGAATTACCACGACTTCCAAGAAGTTCTACGACTTCTCACGACCTACACATTGTGCGACTTTTTCATGTTGTAAATGGCGTCTTCAGACATCGTGAGAAATCGTAGCCATGTCGTAGGTCAAAGGTCGTGCAGTTTGCACCTGGCTTGGCAGTCACTATGATATTAAATGCAATAACAGCAATTTTAGCAAAACATGATCCATGTAACTTAAACTATGTACCTTACCTTCAAATAGCTCCTTTTCGGCAATTTTCACAGTGTCAACAGCATCCTCGGCCTCGCACTCCCTAAGAAGACTTTTCAAATTCGCATAGTTTCCTTGGTAGAACACTTTTTTTTGTTGAAGTTTTTCAAACAGTTGTGTGAGTGTTTGTATCCTTTCCAACTGCCCAGCTCCCAATCTCCCATATGTCTCTGCTTTGCAACGCTCTTTCAATTTGAGAAAAGTTTCACTTGTTAGATCGTTTGCAAGATCCTGTAATAGACTTATATGGATTTTGCTTTGCCCTTTGTTCATTTCTGCTTTGTTCAACTATCTTCCAGCCTACAAAAAGGAAACAAATGCATAGCACAGAGAAAAAAAAAATAATTGAGAACCTTCTGAATTCATTACACCAGATTTCAGATTTTTACTACAAATAGCTCCTACACTCTACAAGGTTTTGCATACTTGTTCTTTTTGATTCTATAATTGATTGACGTATCTCTTTCTCTCCTATTTGTCAAGCCCCACCCTGTTTCTTTCTAGTGATTACCTGCTCTTTTGAAACAAAACATTCTGACCCAAAGCTCATTGATAAGAATATCCTATGAAGTGAGCCCCGTTTTCGACCTCGGCCCAGCATCCATGAAATTTTTCCTCCAAACGACTGTTAATTTCTACTTTGTGTTTCTACGATTTTGATCAGCGCCACCAGTCGAATACCTCTGCAAGATATTAAGTAGCACTCCAGCTTTGTAGTGATAGCTTCACAACAAAACCTTTACTTTGATGAGATCACTAGCCGTCGTCCTAACTTTGACTGTTACAGTCACAATAATAAGATATTATGTACACATCAGGATATTAAATTATTCAATTTCAAGTAAAAATTTTTCAGACAATGAGACTAAGAGTAAAAAAAAAAAAAATCACAAACGCCCTCTAATAAATGACGTCATGTTTTTGTAATCTACAGCATTTGGTAATAGTATGTAAAAGCTTCTTCATTCTTGTGTCGCACGCATGGGAAAACGAGGAACCGTAGGTAAAAAAATACATATAAGACAGCGATTTTCCCGCATTCTTTTTACCATCAAAGGGGCAAATATGAATCCCGCGCAGCCACAAACCTAAAAAGGGTATTTTGCACCAGCAATATGGTACTTTCACTTTCACATGGGATGTACATTTACACAAAACTTCAGACTAAAAATGTAAAATTTACACTCGAGAATGCCGTTTTACCCATGTGGGTGTTGTCCTCTTGGATTTACATGAAACTTAAATCGTATTGACACTGTTTTGCTTTTCTTCTAACTTTCTTACGATCTCATTATCTCATGGTCACGTAAAGTGTATCCGTGAATGGCATGCAACCTTTACATTTTACATGGCAAATTCACATCTTCATGGAGGGGCGGCGCCACAGGGGAACAGGGCAGGCATTTGCCCCCAATGGTTTTTCAACCCCAAAAGTAAAATCGCCTCACAAATGTTTTAAGACACATAATTTTGTAGGGGGGGGGGGATGTGTTACAGTATGTCACCCATCTATCACAATATTAGTTAAATTGTTCGTTACAAAATACCTGAACTTGCAATCTCCGCACGCATAACGTTTTCTGTTTTCCCCATTTTTTACGTGAATGTAGGGTTAGTATTACATAAACACTAAGGCCATTATACATAACGCGCAAACCAAAAGAGCACAGGAGCCGAGAGTAAAGCTAAAACAATACAGTAGTGTACCGTAACACCAAAGTTTTGTGAGAAATTACTCATATGGTGTCACAGAGCAAAAAGTTCTTCCTCTCTTGGAGGAAAGGTGCGTATCATTGCAAGTTACACCAAAAAAAAAAAAAAAATACAGACAGCTAATTTGTGCATCAGGGGATATGCCTGATCCATGAATCTCTATCTAACCAAAACCCCAACCCTACCCGTTATTCGAAATATATTTTCGTCCGGGGGAATCTTCGGTCTTTAGTGAGCCTTCCGTCTATGGGTAGTCCCCCTGTCCGGACTATGTAATGTTTGGCAATCTCAAACATTTACTGTCTCTCCCTTCCGAGCATGTGACCATTTAAAGTTTAGAACGTGAACATATATATTGTGGGTATCATGAGTCAATCATTTAACGAACATTTTGACAATAAAAATATAAAAAAAAAAATTAATAAAATGAATTAAAGTTTGAAGTAATGTTATATTTCTCTCTTATTGTATAAGCGTAGGAAACGGGGGGGGGGGGGCTTAAGCCCCCAGTCAAAAAATCTGGGGGCTGAAGTATACTTCTGCCTCCAACATCTAAAGGCCAAAAACCCCTTATTTGTCTCTTCAGTAAAAAATGTAAAAAATTTGCGGTAATTTTCCTTTAAATTTGCCCAAAATGTTGCAGCAAATTGCATCTCTCAAATACCCACAAAATTTCCAAAGGGAAGGGAGAATCACTCTATTTTAGACCCCTCCCCAGGACGGCGTCCGAAACAAGGTTCAGCCCCCCAGTCTCGAAAAGCTACCTACGCCTGTGCCTTACTGTGCTTTATTTTGGTGTTGTCTCGACTGAGTAATCCATAGAAAACGAATTTTAAATAGTACGTGCATGGCCGTACACAACACAATCTTTACTGTATGAAGAAATCTGGAGTCAATCAGAAAAAGAGCAAAGAAAAACAGGGCGATGCCACATGGGGCAGGGGGCAACCGCCTCCTATCATTTGCAACAACAGGGGAAAGTGAGAAGGAAAAGAACAGGAAAAAAGAAAAGGAGAAAACGAAAGAGAAGAAGGGGAAGCGAAGGAGAAAGAAGAAAGGAGGGTGCGGTAGGCATATATTTGATTCATATAATTAGTCCAGAGCTTCCAAGAGGCCCTATTCCGGTGTCTGCCACCCTTTAGATACCTTGTATAATGCATACATGAAGCAACGAAAATATTTCGTGTTTCAGTCGACTCAACGCACGTATTTTTGAGTGAAAACATACCCATACATAAAAGGGGGTGACTTCAGGAGGTTTGTTGACTACATACCCTTCTCTTAGGCAACAAAGGCTACTGTGCTCTTTCACTAAACCAAAACTTAAAATTCAATGAATTATTAACAACTTTCAGCCATATATGATCAGCTCAAAAAATACCAAAGACATCACCATTTTGCATCTAAGCGATCTTAAATTGATAAAAATTTCTCAAAGGGGAGTGGACACCCCTCCCCCAGGACGGCGATAACTCATCTCATACTTTGTCCCCCACCCCATCGAAATACCCTGGCGCCGCCCCTGTCTTCATGTATTTCAACCTCAAGAAGAAACTTAAGCTCGACAAATTTGTATTTAGAGTGGAACTATCTGCATGCTAGGACGTTTCAATTACAAATTTTCCCCATGCGTACACAAATAACGAAAGCACAACTGTCACAATGGTCACGTGAAGTGTATGTGTGGATGACATGTAACCTTTGCATTCTACATGGTTAACTCGTACCTAAATCTATTTCAACCTCAACAAGAAACTTAAGACCGACAAACGTGTATTGTACAGTTCAACTATCTGCATGCTATGACGTTTCAATTACAAATTTTCCCCATGCGGACACAAATAAAGAACACACCGCTGTAGCAAAACATAAACGAGATACAAGTTACAAGAACAAATTTAGAAAGGGAGTGTCGGAGAGTGAAATATTTACCACAAATGAGATTTTCATTTTTTGGAACAAACGTAAATTTGAAAATTTGACTGTTCCTTGCTCAAAGCAACGGACAGCTGGTTCAGCGGGCAGCTGTCAAATATTGTTGGCTTCAGAATCAATTGAAGCGGACTTTCAACCATTGCACCTTCCAGTCAACAGAAACGACCCTTGCTAGATCACGAACTTGCGTGAAAACAACTGACTCCCCCTAACACATTTCCTAAGGACACATTTTGAAAGTAATACGCCGATGTGCTTATACGAAGCAACAAACGGTTTTTTAGTGTGATAGTCTGGCCAGCGTTCCTGTCTGGACAGCTCGCCTCTTGTTTGCTTAAATTGCATGTTCATAATTACGAAAGATATTTGAGTTGTAGACAAGGAAATAAAATTCTGAAACTTGAACTTATAGACACGGAAATATAATTATGAACCTAGACACACGGAAATTATCGTTATTATTAAAAAAGGAAGGGTGTTTTTTTTTCATAAAACAGGAAAGGACAAGAAAACGTGATCGCAACAAATCAAACCACACGAGTCACGTTTACCGACCTCACACATATAAGAGTGCTCAATATCGAGGTAGAGCTAGTACACATATAATGCACGCGATGTGATTACAGTTTTTATTTGTTTTTTTTTTTTTTTTTTTGTTGTTTTTGCTTCACGAGTTATGGCGATTATTAAGCAAAATTTTGCCTGATGATCGCCATACAGTGTGCGTGAAACTCAGTTTTTTGCAACTCTGAGTTTTACGCACTCTGTATGGCGATCATCAGGAAATAAAGAGTGCGTGAAACTCGGAGTTGCAAAAAACCTGTAATCACATCATGTGTATTATATTTGAACTAGCTCTTCTTCAGTATTGAGCACCCTTACAGTTAAAAGTGACTAACCTTATGTCTTATATATATATATATATATATATTATATATATATATATATATATATATATATATATATATTATATATATATATATATGTATATAATTATATTATATATATATATATATATATAATATATATATATATATATAATATGTATATATATATAATAGATATATATAGTATATATATATATATATATATATATATATATAGATTATATATATATATATATATAGATATTTCTCTTAATTCGGCACTTAGGGGGGAAAGTTGTTGAAAAGTCGACCTTAAGGGGAAAAAAATTTTCGGGTGAAATATAAGTTTCGCTCTTAACGTTTCCACACACTTTTTCTTATAGGAATACCGTTAAACCTTACAGGCCCGCCCTCTTAGATTTACAAACTCGATGCCATTACTTCAAAGTTGTCAAATTTACGGACACCTAGCTGTTAACACGAACGGATGGCTGGCCATTGAAATAACGTTAATTATATGTTTAGACGTTAGGGCGAATTTATTTCGGGTGAAATATAAGTTTCGCCTTAACGTTTCCACACACTTTTTCTATAGGAATACGTAAACTTACAAGAGCGCCCTCTTAGATTTACAAACTAGATGCCATTACTTCAAAGTTGTCAAATTTACGGACACCTAGCTGTTAACACGAACGGATGGCTGGCCATTGAAATAACGTTAATTATATGTTTAGACGTTAGGGCGAATTTATTTCTTATGTATTTTATTATCTTTTTTTCGCCCTATGTACAAGCAGATATAACAATTTCCCCTTAAGGTGGGAATTAGCGTTATATTATATATTATATATTTATATATATATATTATATAATGGGGGGGGTGGTAGACAATGCACATCTTGTGTTAACACATTCAAGCATAAATAAATTGTTCTGAAGAAATACAGCCTACAGGCACTTCAGGGGATATCAAAACAGACAGGATACAGTTACAATTTGTTTTATTCAATTAAGCAATCACAATTCATGCACGCTCAATGGTATCTGGTCCAAATGATCAGTAACTTGGTTCTCTTTATAAAACTAACAACCCATAGTAGCATTTAATTAACCAATTCCAATTTCCAATTCCTGCAAGCTCACATGTCCTAATCTAAGGACAAATGTTGTCTGTCTAGAGAACTTTCTCAACAGTCCTCTGCTTTGTGGGCAGAGAATCTTCTGCAATATTAAAAAGCAGTATTTGATGCACGTTTTCATAATGGCAGAATTATGGATTAAAATCGTAATACTATAATTTCAATTAAAATTGAGATACTTGGCATCTCTGAAAGATGTCCCACATCTTTCAGTCATTGGGTGAATGTGATCTTAATGTGCGGGAATGATACAGTTTTGTGCTTATATTTTTGACTTGAGGAATTCTTGGGAATTTGCTTTTTGGCATCTGGTGATTTCAACTCTGACATCCAACAAAACTCATATGAGTTTTCTGCTAGATTTAATGCAACACCTCAAAGCAAAGATCTATTCAAGCTTCCTACACTGAGATATAGAGTTGAAAAGGTTTGCAAAGTTTGACCTCCAGTGACCCCAGATGACCTTTGGTCTCCACCAAAATATTTTTCCCCACCATAAGGCATCCACTAAGTATGAAATTTATCCAAGCTTCCTACCTTGAGATATTGTGCTAACAACAAGGTTATCAGTTTTTGACCCTCGGTGACCCTAGATGACCTTTGACCTCCACCCAAAACTGTATGGCACAGCTTCTCACTATGGTGTATCTATGTACTACGTATGAAATCTATCCAAGATTTTTTCCTTGAGATATTGCATTAACAAGGTTTTCAGTATTTGACTCTCAGTGACCCCAAATGACCTTTGACCTCCACCAAAAATTAAAGGATTCATCTTCTCACCATAAGTCATCCACATACCAAGTATGAAATCTATCCAAGCTTCCTACCTTGAGATATTGTTTTAACAACAAGTTTTCAGTATTTGACTGCTGGTGACCCCAGATGACCTTTGACCTCCACCAAAAGCTACAGCATTCATCTTCTCACCATAATGCATCTACATACCAAGTATGAAATTTATCCAAGCTTCCTACCTTGAGATATTGTGCAAACAAGGTTTTCGGTCTTTGACCCCTGGTGACCCCACATGACCTTTGACCTCCACCAAAAACAATAGGGCACACCTTCTTACTATGAGAGATCCATATACCAAGTTTCGGTTTAGTCCAACTTTCCCTTGTTGAGTTACAGCGTACCGAAGCAAGTGTCACACACACACACACACACACGCACACACACACATACACACACACACACGCCAAGCTGACTACATAGGTTCCTTTTGCTAACGCAAGGAACCAAAAAACCCACTTGAAAATCTTTTACTTTTTCATTCATGAGTAAGGTTTATTTTAGCCCCTCTTCCTTTAGAAAAGCAGTTTCGGTGACCTCCAAGACAACTTTGAAATGCCTATAGTGCAAACTATTTCCCAAGGCCAGAGCTTGCTCAGTACACTACACTACTGAACAGTGCAGGGCCTGTTTCACAAAGACTTACGATTGATCTCAGAGGGGCTTATTAAGTTGGTTCACAAACTTCATGAGTTTTTCCACGTGTTGAGATTTACTCACATCTTGATGCTAAATGGTCAAACAAAGAGATTCTGCACACCTGACACACAACTGAAATGGCAATGATAGGGTAATTAATGATTTAAAACATTTACTACAAACTTGTGACCAGACACTTCTTACCATTAGGTATTAATCATATGCAAAGTCCTGTCCACAAAACAATTTCTTACATTTTTGATAACTATAGGAAGTGATACATGAGTAGTGAAGCTAATAAGAAGCCTAATTTGTCATTCTGTGATTTCCTTCAAACTTGTCACACAATAATGAGCCCTTTTAAGTTTGATATATTATTGTGTATCGGGGCCGGGGGGGGGGGGGGGTAGCTTAGTAAAAGGAAGAATCCGAGAAAAAGATGACTTGAAGAAGTTTCTTCGGTTCACGAGTTTATTAAAAAAAGTCAAAGAGAAATCCCTTCTCTGACCGGCCAAAGAAACAAATTTGCTCCACGGTAGTATCACATGCTGTAAAGACTTAAGTTCTTCACTACTCTACTCGGAGAGTTGTTCTCCCTACAAACCAAGTTTATTTCCCTTCTTAAGGTTTTCAAAATCAGTTCCCGTCAAAAAATTGAAGTCCGAAAAAAAACCAAAAGCCTAGCTGACAAAAGCTAATGGGCGTAGCCCAGCGGCAAAGGCCGCGGGACTGTGCGTTTTGTTTAATTTGCTGCTCTTTCTGAGCGCTGGCTCTACTCTCTCTGGAAAGGGAGTTCTGTAAAAGTGGTTTCTAGACAGTGTTGTCTGGAAACTATGGGATGGGGAATCCTGATTGGACTTAGACCTGCACATACTTAGCAGACTGGCCAATGGAAAAAGTTTGTAAGACGAGGGACCCAGACAAGCGACCTCTATTTCAGCATTTGGACATGACCTGTAAGGGTCACAAGATGGGCTTCATCGAAACCATTGGTGTCAAATAATCTGACAGCGAATAGAATTTATTGCATGGGAACGTCTGAGAAATCGGCCTAAACTGTCAACACCTGACTGCTTAAATTCCCAAAGAAAACTCCCTTAAGTGGAATGTCGAAGAGAGGTATTTTAAGTGGCAATTAGCCCTATTATTTGACACTATAATGCAATAGTCCTATTAAAATCAAACTTACGGTTGCACATAAACTTGTACAAAACAGGGCCCTAGTTTAATAAATATTACATTAACGTGGCCTGTGCAAGTTATTTATGACCATGTATTCAGAATGGCTTCTATCATAGACATACTTTGAATTAATGTTAATGTACAGTCACCAAGATTTCTAAACTAATTTGGGGTGAGGCAAGAGCTATGTAACTTTTGAAAAATACTGACCTACATGTTTCCATTCACATGAAGCTAGAAACAAATATTAGCAAGTTTTAGCCATCTCCAGTTGACCACTCATAATCCAGAATCTATCAGAGAACTTCCTGTTCAGGTATCTTGAGATCAATAAAGTTAAAGGGGTTTGAACCCCTTTAAAGATTGTTTGGTCAATAGAGCAAGTTTGTTTGTTAAAGGGATTAACTTTTTCAATTATAGAGATAAGCTTCACCTGGGAAAAAGCCTTTTTCTTGGGTAATGTTGTCTAAAATGTCCTATTCAATTCTAGCAGCATGCATGCAATCCATGTGCAGTCGCTAACTGTGAATTAAGACAACATCCAGGTTTTTAAATATATTTGAGGTGATGCAAGAAATATTTTAAAGAATGCTTAACTTACATGCCTCCATTCATGCAGGTATGGTAGGTACACTCTCCCTTCACTACCCACATGCCTGGATGGTTTGATTAGCATGTTCTGTGTGGGCTTAACATAACACATCGGTGGACTGTAAGGGAAAGACTCCAAAAACCATATACAGATTGGAATATTGTAAGAAGAGCCTAGAAAAGAAGACAGGTATAAAATAATTAATTCTCTAAATTTAAATCTTTTAGTCCAAAGAGTTATTGCTTGCCTTAGTGACCTCATACACTAAGCTATTTTTTTTTTTTTTGTATTTTTAGAAAACAAGAGTCATTCAAACACATAGGGGGCCTACTTCAAGCATTACTGCTAGAACTGAAATAAAATTGTAAGCCAGACTTGATCTCAAAGTGTACATGAAGTCTAAAACCAGAACGCTGATTCTACCATATGATCCTTTTGCTGAAAGAAAACAGTACATGTCACATACTTTCATTCTGCCTAGTGCTGAGCAAGGCAGGGTGGTGCTCGGCAGTGCTGGGTAGACCAAAAGACCTTGGTGTGTAATAATTATGGTATTTGATACATAATGCCTAAATTTTTTCACAGTTTGACCACTCATCACCCCATATGACTTTACACCTCCTCCAAAATCAATGTCTCGACTACAGTGCTCTGTGCAGTATAACCTATGGTACCTACCAACCAAATGTGAAAAATATCAAAGCTTCCTTCGTTGAGTTGTGTTTACAAAGTTTTCGATGTTTGACCTTTGGTGAATTCAGATGACCTTTGAACTCCACTTAACACCATATGGTTCTCTAACACCATGGTTGGCAAACTAGGGGTCGCAACCCTTTTGAAGGTCGCAAAAATATTTCAAAGGGTCAGGAAAAAGATCCAGGGGAGTAAAAAAAATAATTGCCAAATTTCTCATTATAAATAGGCAATGGGAGTTATTCTAATCTAAGAGCCAGTGATCTGACTCATGTAGTGGATACTTCATACGCGACTTATCGGTCAGATGTTCCGTTTCTGGCCAAGCAAATGCGTTTGCCATTAGACTGATGTTAAGGTCCTTATACCAAGAGAGCCCCAGAATAATATTTGTATCATCAAAAAGGTGCTTTGAAAAAATGTTAAAGTTGTCTATCTACCTCTCAATAAACTGAGGCGTGAGAAGTATTTTTGTCAGAACATTTTATTGGCACGCTACGTGCCAACCTATGGTGGTGCTCTGCTTAGAATGTGTCATTAGCTGTTTCAATGTGTTGCTTGGCTGAAGAGCTGTCATGACTTTCTTGATGCAGTCACCGGCAACTATCGATCCCTATGTATGAACTGCGCAATGCTGAAGAAGTGAAGATAGGACTAAATCCATTGTATATAGCTTTAGCTTCAGTGGTTCAATATGCAATGATGATGAGGATGCAAAAAATCCACTTCTAGACTGCATAACCAAGTCAAATCAAACAGCTCCCACCGACCCGTCATTGAGGGCCCCCAGATTATTGAGTAGAAATTTGGGGCCACCAGGCTAAAAAGATTGGAGACCACTGTTCTAACACAGAAAAGAGCATCCACATGCTAGATAACAGACATCTTATTTAGATTTTCTGTTTACAAGGTTTCTGTTTTTTACCTCCAACAACCTCAAATGACCTCTGACCAGTGGCATACACAGGGGAGGGGGGGGGTTGGGCCATGGCCCTCCCCTCACAGATGCCGATTTTGTTTTTTTTAGTTCTTAAAAATACGTAAATTTTTTTAACACAAATTTTACTTCAAAAGGCAGCATATATGTGGCACCAGATTGCATGTAAGGACACCCAATTTTTCACAAATTTTCAAAGGGAAGGGGGACCTCCCCTCAGACCCCTCACCCATGCCGGTGATTTTTTTCTTCATTAAAATACATAAATATTTTAACACAAATTTTACTTCGAAAGGTAGTGTATGTGGCACCAGATTGCATGTAAGGACACCTAAGGACCCCCCCCCCCCCCGAGAGAAATCCTGGGTATGCCACTGCCTTGGACGTCCACCTAAATGTACAGGGTTCTTCCTCCCACAAGGAAAAGCCTATACTCCAAGAAGACAAATCATCAATCATTCCTCCCTTAAGATACTACGTTTACAAGCTACCTGTCACACAGATGAATACACACAAACACCATCATCATTGCTTGGATCCCTTTATCTTTCAGCGAGGAATAAATTACAAAAAATTTGTGTCACAAATAGGAAATAATTTCAGTGAATTTAACCAGTCTAAAACAGTAGATTGCACAATATGTCACTGTTGCACTATAACTATCCTTTGTGTTTCATTGTTCTTACTTTCTTTTTCCAAAGCCAGCACATGTTTTAATGCAAACAGAATTTTTCATAACAGAGTGAGCAGACCATACAAGTCCTATGTTCCCATCATGCTTTGTTATAGAAAAGTACCATTTACAGTACAGGGTCAGATATTAAGTAGGCAAGTGATACTGTACAAGAATGACATAACAAATTACAGCACAGCTGACTGCATAAAACTAAGCAAATAAATTTCATCACTTTTTAAGGTTCAAGCAAGGTTCAAAACTTTTAGACACTTACCTTTGTACAAAACTGGGATGGTACCATTCAAAGATAGTAAAGATGTCTTTTTCAAATCGTGAAATACTGGAAAGACAAAACGTGGGGAATTCACATGAAAATATAAAGAAATACCTAGATTTAATGGCAATACAACAAATTTCTATTTGTTCATTTAAGATCAGCTTTAACAACTTTGGAAGTTTACTTTAAAATATTCACAACTACTATGTGGAACAGTTATAATATGTCAGTCCTCTAGCTGTACATGGCAGGACTAACATAACTTGAAGTCAACTTGAAGTCAACTATAATTTGAAGTCAAGTTTACCCATAAATATGAATGAGATCATCCCTTAATGGTATAACCACTGCATCCAGTGTGGGACTTTCTGGACATTTGTTTTTTGAAACTGTATGTTTACCAGCCCTCCATACCATTTACCAAATACATACTACCATCACTGCATGGGCTAAACCTATGGTTTCCCATCCTTGGTATCACCAAGTATTTTTTGATTCAGTTGCATTGTGGTATATACAGGCACATCAACTTTTGAATGGAAATTTTCATACGTCATCAGTCCTATTAGCCATAATGCCCATGTGACATATGTACTGTACCTGCAACAGACAAAAGTTATACAGTTGATCTCTGTGCAGGTGTAGCCATAATGTGACACTACATGATAATTTGGTGCATGACTGTCCTTTATGGCCAGGTACTGTAAGGGCAGCACTCTATTAATGCAATTTTGTCAATGCCATCAAAAGGTTAATTGGAAACCCATGGATTAACCTAGTCAATTGTCCTTCACATTATAAAGAAAACAACTTACCAAACGTGTCCTCTTCGGGACGCAGACCAGGGAATGTCTTTATGGTTGATAACAATGCTGCCTTTGTTAAGGCTTTGTGTCTATACTAAAAGTGGAAAAAGGTGAGAAGTACACGTAGTAATTAACCATCCAGCCATCAACCAACTCTTCTTGCTCTCATAAAATTGTATACATTAAAGAGTTTTGTAGGCTCAACATTAGAAAATTTAGTTTTGTCTGTAGAGATGTCGATATTTGGAATAGCCTTTCTGAGAGTGTAGTTTCTGCAACTTCTGTTTTTCAGTTTGAGAAGGCTTTGGATAGGTCTTGGGCTGGCCATGAGATGTTATACAACTACAAGGCAGACTTTTTGTAAGTTTAGTATGGCAGTCACCCACAGCTCTTTGATCGTTACTACAGTTCCAGATCATGAAGATTAAGAAGATGCGGACATAGAGGTCACTAGACCTGCGTCCACTGAGGTTCCTAAGGTATCCTAAGGTATACATTATACCCACACCACTTACGTCACTACAGCCAACGTATTGCATATGGGCAACTCCACACTAACAAACTGTTGCGGAGGGGACATTTGGACACATTCATATCTACAGTACATTCGTACAATAGGTAAATGTAATGATATGTCTGCTCCAAGGGGAAGTACTAGTGATGCTTGATCCATCGCCAGTAAAATTTACTTAATTACCTTAGCAGTAATTCCTATTGGTCAAATATTCTGCGTGTTGCGGAGGGGACATGCACAAATCAGTGTCAAGCGACCAGCATGCATCAAAGTAAAAGTTGTAGAGATGTACCGGATCTGGTATTTTAAGATCCGGCCGGACCGGATTTTACCGGACAGTACGAACTATCCGGCCGGATTAAATCCAGCCGGACTGGATTTTTTCAATAGGAATCTTATAACTGAAATCAGGGTCCAAATAAAATAGAAGTACCAATGGTACATAATGGCAGAGGTGTCAGCAGGCTTAGAGATCACCCATTTGGCATTAAGAGTAAATTTTAATGATCAATACACAACTCCACTACAAATGCTGGAAAGGGATCATCTTTTTCAATGAAGGATTAAGTCTACAGTATTCCCTTTCCCATCCCATCCAGGTAACATGAGTGATAAAAGTCTGTTGATTTTGACCTCCATGGATTTAAGAGACTTCAATCAAGTCACTTATGTGTAGCTTTTGTTTTTGTTTTGTTTTCATTTTCTTTTAACTTGGCATTAATTCAAATCATTTCTTAATTAGTTAAATGCAATTCAGTATTAAATTCAAATGTGTGACAGATAATAATGCACTTGTCAGTTGTAACCACGGTCCCCTACACCCGGGCACAGCGGGGACTTAGGCCGGGATGTGATTTATAGCAATGTAACAAGTGTTTGTCCTCCCTGGCTACATTTGAATAAAGTCCCGGTAGGGCAGGGCAGCATTTCAATGCACATCCCCAGCTAACTTCAATACAATGGCCCCGCATAGTGGGGCAGCAATTAACCGAACATGCAGTATTTTCATGAATGCAAACCCCGGGGTAACTACCCGGCCCATTTTTTTGCAATGCACATCCTGGCTTAAAGTCCCATTACATTCCCCCCATAGTGGGGACAAATTAAACTGCACATCCCTGGCAAAAATGGTGCAACAGCTCCGCTATGGCCCAGATATGAGGGCCATGGTTACAATTGACAAGTGCATAATCTCAATCAGAAACTAGTAAAAATTAAAATAGTTTCGAAAGCCTACTAACTTGTTATGGGCAGGGCTTGGGCCCCTGGCATAAATTTAATAAAGAGTTAGCCTCTGAGATTTTGCTTTGTTGGGGGGGGGTTCTTTGTTTTTTTTTTTTTTTGTTTTTGTTTTTTTTTTTTTTTGAAAACTAGATTAGACCCCTCATCCAAATATACACCTGACACCAGTACAATCTTCCAGCATTCAAACACAAATATCTGAAGTGAAATTTCCCTTAACATATGTTTTAAATATTATCATACAGGGTGTATTCAGTAGCTACTGTAGGCTTGTTTTGAAGCTACTACAGAATTGATTGGTCAAAGATGACATAATTCAGTTTATAATTTCATTTCTTAAGTTCTTTCGGTAGATCAACATTTTCCTTAACAACACAAGTATCTGGTTGTGCATACAGTAGACTATTTTATCAAGGCACGTAAATTGGGAGGGGTCTTTCTTAAATAAATGTAATTGGTGGAATGAGAAATTTTCTTGGTGTGGCATGCCCTGTTGTAGGGGATAATGTCTATAGCCCTTGCTCATTGATCCCCAGCATAGTCCACCATCTCAATGGTCCAAAAGGGAACTAATGAGATATGGAACCAATGGGATTTATGATTATCTTTATACAAATTTTGTTTCATTTACAAGCAACTAGGAATCACTGAGATGTTTGTGTTTTTAGTTTTAACCTGAGTTGGTACAACTTGTGAATGGAATGTACTCCCTTCCATGGGAGGTACTCATTTTTGAAATATAATCCCTTGTACCCGTCTCTCCAACCCCCTTTGTGACAACACTGGTTGAAATTAGTTCTTTTTATCTTGAACATCTCTTAAATGTACTTGCAGGGCATTTTACTAATGATTCACAAAAAGTCCGGTTCCGGCCGGATTTTTAAAAAAGTCCGGCCGGAACCGGAACCGGATAATTTTTCATTATCCGGCCGGATAGTCCGGCCGGACCGGATATCCGGTACACCTCTAAAAAGTTGTCTGATTTGAGAAGAGTGGCAAGGTGAAACTGATACTGGATCTTTAAACCTATTAATACTCTTTCACCACAAACAGTTGAAATCTCTTCAAACTGCTCAATAATGATGAGAGAGTAAATTAAAATTGGGGGTGCAGTGTTGCGGAGGGGACAGTCAAATGTTGCGGAGGGGACGCGTGGAAATAACTGATATGTTTCCCCGTATTTTGAATATGTTATGAAAATGTAAATCACTGATATACTAAAAAAATATAATTTTGTTTCAGTAATGGACCATTCCTGCACTCCTTGCTCCTTTTTTAACTTTAATGAAGACCGTGGTCATCTTTACACTATTTTTGCATTAAGATAACTACTTAGCGCTTGCTTTTTCTGAGTGGAAATTGTTTTGGTTTTTGTTCTTCTAAACAGTTTCTTGAGATTAAGTACTCCTTGTAGTTCCCAAAAAAGTCAAGAAGTTGTATTCATTTTAACTCTTTGTGTGCAAACTACCGTAGCATGTGGATCAACTGATCAAGGAAAGAATAGTTCATTTAGGAAATTTCATTTACTGAGCCTAAAAAAACTACTACTGTAACTGGTCATACAGCACTTACAGGCGGTCAGTCCAGAAATGAAGCCTTCAAAAATTTATCATATTCCGAAGGTAAAGTATATGCAGGTTTCAGATTTTAATTTTGCCTATTTATTCATAGTGAATATGCACACAAAATGGACAATGCCTTAAAACTTTGTACTCAAATGCACTGCACTTTGCCCATAACTGGAGAATTACTTAAATCTCATAAAATAGGATTTTCTTCAAGTACATGAACAATTCATATCATTGTCATAAAGCTTTTCCATGCTATTGAACTAAGAAGGATTTAATGATAAATATGACTACTGTACTTCACAGCAGAAATTTTCTGGAAACCAAACCTACTGTATGGCATCCTTAATAGCTTCTACTATTTGGAGTGTCCCCTCTGCAACACACAATTAGTTTGGACCTTGGGGTCTTTACCAAAGACTTAATCACTAGCAAATTTAATATTGGAGAAAATACCTTTAAATGCTGTCAATCAGCACTTAAAAAAATTCACAATGTTACATCCAGACAGTATGCATGACTAAGAAATAGGAGGTAAATCATTTTCGTGTGTTGCGGAAGGGACAGTCTACTAAGGATCGGTGTGACGACTTACCATAGCTTGCCTATATCCTTCCTAAAAGCATGCAATTTTCTTAATATGGGTTCCAAGGATGAATTTGACTAAACCAAATCCCAAAACCTTCCTTAGAAACTGAACCTTTATCCTCCCAACCCCTTTTATCCTATTCTGAAAGTCCCCTCCGCAACAAAATATCCCCTCCGCAACAAAAAGTTGACTCGGACCACAGCCCTCATACAGCACTTCTATATGTTGTGCATGGTATTTAGCCAGAGTAGTCAATCAGCTATAATAGAACCCAAAATTTCCTTTTGAAACAGTAAGTTACTGAGAAATGACAGGAAAAATCATGTGCAAAATCTTGCGGAGGGGACATTTCACTTGGAATTTGTGCAACGTTTTACCTCTGTTCTCCCTTATCCTTCCTCTAGTCATCTTAAATCGAGTACTTACATATATCCCTTGGCCTTTCCTCCATAGCCATACACAAGTACAATTTCCACCATCTTTAGATAAAACACAGGAGGATGTCAAAATTAGGCAAAATATGTCCCCTCTGCAACAAGGTTTGCAGTGAATTTGCCCAAATTTATGCTTTTTTCTGGCAAAAAATGATGCCATATCTCTTTTTAACCTTAAGAAATAAAATATTTAGATGTTCTTGATTTCCAAAACAACAGAAATTTTTTGGTGAACAGTACTTGAAAATTGAGTGCCATGGTTGACATTAGTGTGGAGTTGCCCATATATCTTGCAGCTGACCTGAAGAATCTTTTCCAAACATAAGTTTTGTTTTATATCTCCTCTAAATATGCTACTACCCCAAGAATTCCCTCTGTACTATCACTGTAACCTGACTATGATGAACGAATAGTTACGTCAACCTTCATCAGACATCCTATTGTTAACTACAAAGACAATTCTCTCTGTGAGACAGTGTTGGCTCTAGATCTCAAATACTGAGGAGATTTTTCCCCCTCTCCAAAAACTTTTGGGCAGGACCTTAGTTCAAACACGAGGATCATGATAAGTTGTAGTACGAAAAGTCAACTTTTTCCCGAGCTGCTTTTCCCAACAAATTAGGGCTGTGATTGTGTAGCGATTAATCGCTAAATGATCGCATGTGGAATAAACGTTTACTACAAGCTACTAAGCGATTAATTGCAAAACCTGTTTTTTGTCCATTTTCTATCCATCTGAATACTCTGCGAATTGCAGAGTGCATAATATTGGCCCCTACAGTATGTAGTACTGTATGTCATCGTGTTGTGATTACTGTTTCGACTACAAACAAGCCTTTACAGGAATCTTGTTTGGGGTTCACCGGTATAACCAATTCTTTTTGCGATCTTTTTGCGCTTTAGCGATCACAAATTTTTGCTGTTAAACGTTTAATTATTTTGCTACACGTTCACAGTCCTACAACAAATAAGGGATATTCATGCACATGATTTTAATACTTGCAGAATTGTTTGGAAAAAGTGCAGGAATCATGCATTCCCACTACCTAATGGTAACACTGCCCTCTAATTACAGTACGTTTTAGTAATACAATATTCAATTTCCTCATGTTGTAAAGGTAACGTATAAGTACTTTACTGTATAAGTGGAAGGACCAGAACCAAAACTTTGCTATTGCAGTTCCTTCTAGTATCTTATCTATGTCAAAGCTTTTTCACTATCATACCTGAGCACATGTATGCAAGAGGGCATTGGAGGGGGGGGGGAGGTTGAGGGGCCCCAGAGCAATTTTTTCTGGATAAACACACACTTTTTTATGGCAAACTGGTCAGTGGTTGTGACATCACTGAAATTTGGGATAAAATGCCCAATCTCTACATTGTACAGAGGGTAACACTGCAGTGCAAGAAGTATAAACCTGCCTTGAGATTTTGATGACTACCGAAACAGATACACCTGCACCTTGAAACCACTTCTATGTACTTTCACAAATTAACTTTTCACAAATGCTAATATTTCTTCTGTTTAATATGCCATTACATTCAGGGCTAAACAAATAGTGTGTTAAAATTCCGTCCTTTGCCAGACCAACTTTTGACCAAGAAATTATGCAACTCAGATATACTGTATTCTAGAGTGGATGTCTGAGCTCCATAAAATGGTCAATTTCAGGCCATTGTAATTCTTATAGGCAGTAGGCAGTCACCCCCAAATTTACTTTGAAAAATTAGCAAATTTTTGCAAATCTCCTCTTATTGCATTACAAGCACCTCTGAAGATGTTTTGAACATAACTATTACAAACAATAGGTAAAGCAAGTAGAAATTCTCCTTGAATTTCACAATTCAGTCACAAAAACATTGTCACATGATCAAAATAGGCCATTAACGAACTAGAGTGATGGGACATACAGTACTAACTCTGACTGGGGTGACTGCCTATTGCCTTTAAGCCTAGGATGCCGACCATACAGATGATGATGATCCCTTTAAGGACTGACACTCTCACACCTGACAGTCCCTCCTGTAATTAAAAAAAAATAATCCTGTGTAGTACTGCACACCTCTCGGACAAGTTAAGCTACAGCACCTGTACTGAGCTTAAACTGCTGATGGCCATATCCAAATAAAAGGATACTCCTAAATGTGTTTGGGGCTATGCAACAGCCCTTTTTAAGGAAAGCAATTCTCCCTCTCAAAAGCAAACAACCATCTGCCAAGTGTGAGATCCTTCCACATTTTAAAGGCAATAGGCAGTCACCCCAGCCAATCAGAGTTAGCATGCCCCGTCACTCTAGTTCATGAATGGCCTATTTCGATTATGTGGCAGGGTATTTGTTAGTGAATTGTGAAATTCAAGGAGAATTTCTCCTTGCTTTACCTATTGTTTGTAATAGTTATGTTCAAAACGTTTTACTTTTATCAGAGGTGCTTGTTTGCAATAAGAGGAGATTTGCAAGAGTTTGCTGATTTTTCAAAGCAACTTTTGGGGTGACTGCCTTTTGCCTTTAAATTGTCTGTCCGTCTCCAATTAATGTTTTATTACATACTTTTACTGGAATTGTGGTGCAAAAATTAACATTTATTAAGATTGCCATACTCTTTGGTAAAAAGCAAAAGCAAAAGCAAAAGCAAAAGCAAAATGTAGGTCATTCAACCTCAAGGCAGTTTTGATTTCATACAGCTCTGCCTATGCATTAGAGTATTTTATACAATACCAGTGGGAATACTGTACCTTTGACAAATGCTGCTTGATATATGCTTCATGTGCAGCCATATTCTCACTGTAAATCAGCAGAGTACTGTAGGCTATTGCATAAGTTACACCGTACCTGCATTAGCAAATGAGTTTGTCCCCTATCTGGAAAAGAAGACCAATTAGAAGTGATTAACTTGTGACATACAGTACCATACTGTCCAGACTTATACATTCCTTGAGAAAGTACAGGTACAGGGGGTAATTGGCCTTGTTTATCAAACCTGCCAGCCATTCTGACATAGGCCTATGCTAAACTGCAACTTTCCCATTTTGGAGTCCAAATGTAGAAAATATTTTGGAATGTTCTGCATCTCAGGGCTCCCCCTGCCTATCCCTGCAACCCAAAAATAGTATAGTGGAGTGACCGTCAAATGCGCACTTAAGAAATCTATCGTTGCGAGATTGTGATGTGGAATGTTAGGCTAGACGCACACTCGACAGGCCGCTAGTTTTTTTTCGTTGGATGAAAATGGAAAAATTGGTTTTCAAAAATTTTTAAATTTGTTTCAAAATCATGGTTGGATTTAGGCTGGCCTAGAAGGTTACAGTAGGCCTAGGGCTATTGGGGATATTTGACCTGTTCTTTCATAATCTGTCGTCAGAATTACAAAAAAAAATAGTCGAAATGCTGTTATTTTGGCATAAGGGGTGTGGCCAATTTCCAAGAAGCTGATTCGTCCATTGACATGATTCTTCCATTTTCATCCTACGGAAAAACTCGCCGAAGGGCCTCCGCAGTCGACGGTCACCCCATTATGGAAAACAAATTCCCTTGCAACACAAGGCAGCATATACATATACCAAGCTGCTCAAATGGATCAGACTTGTGTAAAGCTACCTGCACAAAAATATACCTTATACAATACACAGTGACAAAGACTCCAGTACACTGCAAAAATGTAACCAAGTTAGGACCTAAAGTTAGACCTACAATCCTGGACAAAAATGATGGGACACTTTGGCACAAATGTAGCAAAATACTTCGACAGGTTCGCGGTCTTCAAAAATCCCCCCCCCCCCCCCGATCAATGTTGTCCCAACCCAAAGATATTCCGAATTTAAAGAAATTCAACATTGAACGGGGGAGCAGGGGTGCTGTCCCATGTATTTTTGTCCAGGATTGTCTGAACTACTGCACAAATGTATGGGAGCATACGAATATACGTTGCAGCAGAGAAATGTTCATAAATTCTAGGACAAATTAGAGAGCTATGATCGAAAATGAAGATAATGAGTAATTAAAGATTGCAGTTAATTGTTAATCTGAAAATCGAGGAAACTTGGATTTAAGTTGGGAAGGTGGAATTTGACAGTAATGGAGGTATAAATTTGCCTATTTAAGAAGTTGCGTTAGGACGTTTATTAAGGAGGACCA
This sequence comes from Holothuria leucospilota, assembly GCA_029531755.1. Taxonomy (NCBI): domain Eukaryota; kingdom Metazoa; phylum Echinodermata; class Holothuroidea; order Aspidochirotida; family Holothuriidae; genus Holothuria; species Holothuria leucospilota. Next base: position 20,513,896 of record CM055961.1, on the reverse strand, counting down.
TGTAAAAAAGGTATATCCATCAAATTGTTTTCATGCTATCGTTCGGGGGGGGGAGGGAAGTGGTGTAGGGGCCGACAATTCAGTTGTTTTGTACACTTGCTTACTCAATACAGCCTAATATCCAAATGTCTGCCTTGAGTTGAAGATTTTACACAGTATACAATATTTCATAGTCATGGACAAGTACAACTTTTTCTCAGTCACCGGAACCGAAAGCTCACATGAAATTTCAAAGGGACGCTTTCGAAAATAATATCAAAGTGCAGAAGTTCTTAGCTTTTCGTCGAGTTATTAGAACTATTACGATAATACCCTGTTAAATCATTGATAACATTATTGCATAAATGCCAGAGCGATTGGATTCTATCATTCCATCAAAAGGAGGGGGGACAAAGTAATAATTCCAGGAATTTGAGACTAAGGAAGAGGGCGCCCTCGTGCAATGGCTATTTCAGAACTATGGTAAACCACATGATCTACCTTATCTTAGAGCATATTTTTTCTCTTAGGATGACGTCATAAACATGCAAAGATGGAGTATGTATAGATGATATCACTGTACTTTTTTATGGGTATAAAGTAATTCTTAAAATGTAGTTTACTCGTTATTTGCCACGGTCAACCGTAAAATTGCTGTAAATATTTCTTTTGCATTAAGCCCCTTCCCAAAAGAGTGCGGTCGACCGTCAGTCCCATTAAAACAGTGTGTAGGTCAACGGTAGACCGTCGTCAGGTCAATGGTAGACCGTCCGAAATGATGTCGCTATATCAAATTATTAGCCGCGGCAAGGGGTGTACAAGTGACAGTCCTTTGAAAATGAAAACGGGCTTTGTGTACGTAGTATATTCTTTTTCAGTGTTTGTAATATGATATCAGGGCCGGGTTTAACTTTGTGGGGGCCCTGGGCACAAAATTTCGTGGGGGCTCCTTCGACTATAATTCTCCACAAGACTACAAGGGCGCAAGTCATGAAAGGAAGGCAAAGGTTGTGGTCCTACCCCAAAAATACAATAACATAATTTTGTGGAGACCCCTTTTCGTGGAGCCCCTGGACACATGCCCCGCTGGCCCATACTTAAATCCTGCTCGGTATGATATTATGTTATTCTCAATTAAAGAAGTCACATTCCGTTTCCAACTATCATCTTAAATTCGGGAATGTGCACACCGCTACGAAAAAATCGAATCTCACCTGTGTTCATGTACCCTAAATATAACTGACCAATACTCCTATTGACGTGTATGGTAGCTCAGACAATCCTGGACAAAAATGATGGGACACTTTGGCACAAATGTAGCAAAATACTTCGACAGGTTCGCGGTCTTCAAAAATCCCCCCCCCCCCTCCCCTCCCCGATCAATGTTGTCCCAACCCAAAGATATTCCGAATTTAAAGAAATTCAACATTGAACGGGGGAGCAGGGGTGCTGTCCCATGTATTTTTGTCCAGGATTGTAGGCCCTAAGTGGCCTAGGCTACACTACAGGCTAGGCAGTAGGCGACAGCTAATACCGGTTAAAACAAACAAGACTCGCGAATTACTGCTGGCTATCTTCTTACTCTTTCACATATAGCCTTTTGCACTAACGAATGGCGAGTGCTATTTTTCGAAAATTTTACCTGTTTTTAATTTTTTTTCTTTTAGAAGTGAACCTGACCAAAGAGTTGTCAGACAGAAGGCTAGCTGCTGGTTAGTATTTCGTGTGAGGCTGCGACTTAACTACAGTACAATGGCCATACGTACACCCATGCACAGCAGTAGCTGTATGTCGCTTTTCCCTTCTAAGCACCGTGATTTAGGCCTGGGTTGGGAATTCCCTTCACGCTACTCCACTTGGTTACTATACTAGACACTTGGTTACTATACTAGACATGACCATATGATTGTCACTCTACACGTACCAACCGTGCCAGCTCCTTGATTGAACAAAATAACGCGTTACATAGCAAAACATATATAGACCTACATAGTCTGTCAGGCCGGGCAGGCTCGATATCGATTCGTTTCACCTCCTATCATTTTTTAGACCATCTTGGGCAAGAATATGACTTTCACGATTTTTGTGTAATTCATATTTCCAAATAATATTCGTATCAGGTGAATATAAATGTTAGTCAAATTGAACCCTACTTTGGTCGATACTGACAACTTGAAATTCGTCACCACAAGAAAAGTAGACATTCAAGTAGTTGCTGATATCTCAAAATAGTCACGAATGATGAATATAATTTTTTATGTGTTTATTAAAAGGCTTTTCAATTTATTCAGTCAAAAGCCTTGCTGTACATTTTCATACTGTAGCCATTGTGATAATGTGAATTGACTTTCCAGATAATAGAATACCTATTATTTTATTCCTTTATAAGCAGAGAATTGTACTTTTGCCAAAGAAGGTTATTGCACATTTTATGTATTTGTACTGAATTAAAGCCGAGTTTCAAGTTGAATTTGAGTTGATTTGAATTGCCTTGCAGTCATTCACTGTGTAGAAAACTAATGACTAACTAAATGTCATTTCTTTGCCCCTTTCAGTTTAACCTTTATTGGCAAAAATATCTTATAGTAAAGTTATACTGTAATGAGTAATTTTGTGGGGATTTCTACAAGTTAACTTTTATATGGGATGTTTGTAAAACATTAGAACAACTGAGAAAATTGATTCGGCAATTCTTAATTATAGTACATTTTTACCGCACTTTTTAGGTGTATACCTGTGACCCTGTTAATCGGTCATAAAAACTGAAGCACAAATACTGGTGAAAGTTATATTAGTTGGTATGTGCAAAGAAGAACTTTTTGATAAATGTAGTTGCATTGCTATACTACCTGAGAATTCACAGTATTAGACATTAGTTAAATTCGCGGATTCGCAATATGACGGTGATTTGACTCCAACAAACGATTTAAGTGAGAATTGTTGAGGACAGCTAACAGCCAAAAATAGTGTTATGTGATAGAAAAAATAATCAATATACACAGAACAAGTGTGCTAGGTAGAGTGCCATGTTCTGGTAGTAGGAGAAAGGCTGCCCCCTTTTCGGGAACTTTTCCACATTTGCCATGTAGCCTGGAAAAAATACAAATAGCTCTAATTTTCTTCCAAACTCGACCTGCAGACGCTCTCTCCAACACCGCTTGAGCGCTCCGATAATTTCGAATAACATAAAACCAAATAACCAGAGTTTATACGCACTCCTTTTCCTGCCCCTCCTACCTCTCTCCCTTCATTCCCCTCTCCCCCCCCTCCTCGTCTTACTCTACCCTCCCCCCAGAGTTCAACTCTTCATAGCCATAGCCTATATAACACTACACTGGCAGCCGACCCACGCGCACCGCTGAGAACGACGCAGACCGCACCGACCTCAGAGAACCTGCACGTCGGTGTCGCAGTCGTGGTACTCGTGTATGTAGTATAACGAAACCTTGCAGACCAAATTTTTAGTTCCGCCTACATACCGAACTGCAAATCAGTCTCGTCCCTCGTGACCACAAATCGCGGCATATTTAACGTGTGGTGTGAGTGATGTGGGGGGGGGGGGGTTAGCTTCGTAGCTTTGATGTCGTAACCCTGCGGCCTCCACCCCCCCCCATAATCATTCCTGGGTTTTTTCTCTTGTACAGAGTCCATAGGCAGCGTGACGCGACGGATAGCGCTAGTCACTGACCCGTACTTTCGGAATGAGCCCCATACCTATGCGTGAACGAAATTATTATAAATGAAATACGCCCCAGGATTGGCGTAGCCAAGCTAGACATTTGTTTTCGTAGACGGGGGGGTCGGTTGGGGGGGGTCAAAAGCAAAATTTTCCGAGCCAGTATTATATAGGGACCTTTTTTTTTTTTTTTTTTTTTGGGGCTTTCTGGCGCAAATTTTGAGACGACGAAATTTGTTTGATTTGTGTGATCCGTTGACAATTTCGAATGTGGTAATTTAATCTCGAGGGACCTTTTTTTTTTTTTTGTGTTTTTTTTTTTTTTTTTTTGCTTTCCCAGTGCGATTTCAGGACCTGAATTTTTGATTTTCCACGTTGACATTCGTTCGACTGTGTAATTCTGCTTAAAAACACATAACAAGTGTGGTAAGTGTTTCATCAAAAATGAATTTTTTTAATTATTTGCCAGAGCAGCAAGGGGCATTCAAATGGTCTTTTGTGGGGGGCGACCGCCACCCCTGGCCCCCCCTCTAGCTACGCCACCGGGTATAGACCCCCCCCCCCCCTATGATTGTGAAAAAGAGTTGTGAAATCAAGCTCACGGTGACAGTTTGCAGAAAAGCCAAAAATGGCGGCACCCAATGTCAAACAGACAAGAACAACGAGTTGAAATTATTGGAATTGGAGCTTTGGCAGTTAGTAACCACCTGTCTTCCAAAGACTAACAACCAGATCATTCATGAGCCAACTACTGATAGCAATAAAAACATCATGTATATGGTTGTAATCCAGGGCCTGCTAAGGGCTAAGAACTAGGCTGGGGTCAAACACCCCCTGCATAGACGACAATGCCCACGGTAATCGTCCTTCCGACCCATGGTACGTTAATGAAAGGCTAGACTTTGCACCGTATTTAAACTTTACTTGATACTACTATAAGCTACATTAAAATCAAATCTCATCTAAACAATAACGGTATATGGTTCCGGACCTCGCTCCCTGTGTGCCTCGATATTTTATCCACAGCCATCCCGCTCCACATTCTACTTACAATTTTTGTATCACACGCCACAGTTCAAATGACTTTTACTTTGGAACCCGAGTTAAGCAAAAGTCTACAAATACCACCTTCGGTAAACTACTTTTTTTTTTGATTGACAACAAGAGTTGGGAAAAATGCAAAAACAATTCTCATAAGTACCATGCATTGAATGCAACAGAGATAGCAGTGCTGACTACACAATGAGGGCAGTTGTTATGTTTCACAGAGCCAAATAAAGACGAAGAAGGGACGGGGCTACAGAAAGAGAAGACTTAGGCAAGCAGAAAGACAGTAGGGAAGGGCCCAAGCACCGACCGCAGGGGCGAGGCCTTGAAGTAACCCCAGAGTAGATAGTTGGGAGAAACTAAAAAAACCACCCACCCCCGAGCAATAAGAACTGACTGATAAACAGTCCAGGAGACCTGAGTAAGAAACCAGTGCGAAAAAGCGGATGTTGTAGACGGGGGCGGCACCCGGCACGCGCGCCTACCGCCCACCCCTCCCTAAATTTTCCGCCAATAGGCATGAATGTTTTATATGTATCATAGCAACGGATCATTGCGCTGACATGAGCTATCCAGCAACCTATATATACATAAATCACACACAACTACTATAACGCATCGGTCATGATATAGTTTTTTGTATTGTCTTGGATAGAAACATAGTGTTAGAAGACGGATACAAATATATAGCCCGAGTTTAAAAGGTTACAGGTATTCAGTCAGAAGACGCCGGCGAAATACGCGCGCAACAGGGTGAACATACGGCAAGAGCTACGAGATCGCTAGCCACGATATCTCACCACTTACGACAGACCATTAATTCAATGGAGTGCCCAAGGGCATTTGTGCGACAATCTGCGAGGATCATTTGTGCAAACACTTTCGTAACTGTGATATCTGCTACGCCGCGAACCAATGATCGCTTACGCCTTACAGATACTGGGAAATCCCTCGAACTACAAACGGTCATTTGTCAAATAGGGGCGTATACCAAGGCAGGGGCAGGGTGCATGGACTGTACCCCAAATTTCCACGAAGATCTTTAATTTCTGGCATGGGTTTGCACGCACAGCCATTTGAGTCTTAAAAAGCTCGCATGTTTTATTCCACTCAAATCCTATCGTACCCGAATTCTTCCAAAGATTTGTCCAAAAATTAAAAAGCGTCAAAAAAACTTTTTATTTCCTCACCTCTTTTTAGATTCTTGCGCAACACTTTGCCGAAAGTTCCGGAATCTCCCATTCTTTGAAACATTTGCCCGAAACAAAAAAAAAAAAACATCATAAGTCAAGAGTAAAATTTCATGACAAACGAAAAGAACCAACAAGTCGCGACACATCCTGGTCGCTTATGGAAAACAATTTTCCTCGTCTCCCTTCTAGTCCCGTGCAAACCTAAACTTTGCCCGAAATGGTAGAATTTCCGCAAAGTGTAAAAAAGTTCTGGGACTGTTTCAATTGCTAGATTACACTGACAGACGGAGGGTGTATAGTTGTATACAAAGCCCAAAAGTTTGCCCAAAAAATTACAATCAAAGACCATTTTTGGAACTTGTCATATTCTTTATGCCAATACTAGAACAGTAGTCATCATAGGCGAAGATTCGGTTAGTCGGGAACGTATTCGGGCACCAATATTTTCCCTGATCAACTGGGGAAATATCTTACTCTAAAATTTACTTCCTTAGGGAAACTAGCCTTGGAATGTTTATCAATTTTATACTTTAGTGCCCTGCACATGGGGTGTATCTTAGCATACGAGTCCTAGCATTGTTCTTTACAGGGAGAGAAATGACTGGCAACTATTTCTCCGAAAGAGTTATGGAGTAACAATTTGCCAAATTGCATAAAAAAGAAAACAGTAACGATGTTACAGAAGTCTGCAGTGCAGTTTTCTTCTTACTTCTTTTTCTGTTTCCATTGTATATTCCACACCTTTTTCATTTTACGGTAAAAAGGACCCCGTCCCCAGCTTACATCCCTGCTCCCTCCATTTCCTATGTACATCAGAAAACTGCATTCAGCTGCTTCAGTTTCGTCTACCCATGTACCCTAGAACAACCTAGAACTGTTAGGTGGAAGAATTATTTTCACAGCAAAGGCGAAGGATATCTTCTAAAATCATTGCCCTTCTTGAAGGCCCTGCTTACTCTCTTACATTTTCTGTTCTATTTATGTCTTGCTGATCACTTATGTTGGCTGTCTCCTCCATTGATCAGTGGATTTGCCTTTGTTCTTCCCAGTTCCCCACTGTCTGCTGCCATCAAACTTTTACTTTGGCCAGAACAAGACATGTTGGGACAGCATGTAGTACTGGCGGTGGGCTAGAATTATATGTCCAACATGATGAGCGAGTTGTTCCAGTTCATTATTGCTAAGGTTGAAGAGTTGTGACAAAGTTGCCAGGTGCTTTCTAGGTTTCGTAGCTGTCAATAATTCGGAATTTTCTGCACCGCACAATGGGGGAAAAGCTTGTGGAAACAGTCATATCCCCTTAAGGGTTGCTTGGAATTGCCGGTGGGACATGCAGAAATGTAGGGGTTACTTTCATCTTTCAACTTTTTTACATTCAGCACTTGAATGCTCTCTGTAATGTTAGGTGTCAAAAAAAAAAAAAAAACCTGGGACACCTCTGTCTGTTTTCCACGTACATTAAGATCGTCAATCGCTTCACTGCCACCTTAGCTAGGGAGTCTTGCCTAAATTTCGTCATGATGGCCAACTGGAGTAGAGATGCTTGGGAATCATTTATCTCCAAAAATTGCGTCTCCCCACGTCTTCGTCGAGTAAATATGATTGTCTAAATGAGGGGCATTTGGGCAAGTCCCCCCCCCCCTCCACAGTGAAACTGACCCTTTCCTCTTGGATGGATTCTTAATTTTGTAGGAGTGGTTTGTATAAGGTTCCCTTCTAGGGAGGTTCGGTAACGTGGTAAAAGTTCGGGATTCCTAGGATATCGATGGAGAGTGTCCCTACTTATTAAAGTTCCAAGGGATTTCTAAATGAAAGTAAACAAATAAATACAAGTTCACGTGAGAAGTGTATTAGTTCCTTGAGTTCTTGTTGAGGAATAAAGATGGCCAATGAAATTATATTTAAGTGAAAAGATGAAGCAAATCCGTAACCGTCTACCATTGTGAAGAGAATTTAATTATCTAACACTACTCCATAAAGCTCTAAGTTGTCTTTTATAACTCCCTCTCTCTATCTAGCTTCTCTCATTCCACTCTCAAAATCCACTCTTTTTCTCTTAAGCTAAAATCTGACTTTAACAAATCCTGAATTTCTTTGTCATCAAAACATTAAAAGAACAGTAATAATCATTGCAACATCACCTACCAAATCATGCTAAACACACAGTATCATCATATTACTTTAACGTGTAGCCTACATATCACTTTCACAAAACAATGCAAAGGGAACACTATAGTCGCTCTAAGGTCTGCGCTGTTACTTACACAGCACAAGTTAAACTTAGCCAGTAAACAAACAAGGGGCCTACCTTAAAGAAATACTCTTTATCCTTCAGGTCAACAAAGCTTTTACTAGTTAGTTATGCAGTCACACTGTTGGAACACACTGCGTCAAGTCTCAGGGGAATATTGATAGACACAGTTCATAGCATTTACCAAATACTACTTCAAATTTAACGTACTAGCACCAGAAGAATGCTAAATGTTTCGGTAGGGCAATTCACAAAATAAAGTTTTAACCATGGGAATCATAAATCATCTTTCTGTACACACTTATACATTGTGTGTTGAGCAGTGCTGAGACTGTCTTTGTGGGCCTCAGTGTCTTTGACATTATGGGAATCCAGCGGGTGGCCCTCAGCGCTAGCTACTGTTAGTTTCCCTGAAGGGCTACTGCACTAGGGGGTCCTTCTTAAATGCGACTCTTCTTGAGGGGCTCCTAGACATTGATCTCTGTCTGTTAAAATTCTGTTCCCTGAGGAGCGATTACGCTGCCGATAAAGAATCTTCTCTGATTCTGGGCTTTCTCGTGTTAGGGTAGTTTTTCCCTCGGTACCAGGGTGACGGAGATCTAAATCTGCCACGATCTTGATATCTCTGTGGGGTGCGGGACCACTCCTTTGTTCTTGCTTCTTGTGTGTTCACCTTCTCTGTGAGAGTGTCCACCTTGCTGCACAATTGGGACACCAGTTTGGTGAGCTCTTTGATAGCTGAATCATGCTAAATTGGAGCGATGATGGGGGTTGCTAGGTTGGAGAGCCGATGGGTGCTTCCAAGTTGTAACTTAGCTGCCTGTTAGGCCCGTTCAATTTGGTTCGCGATTTTTAAGGCGGTCTCAGGAGACGTTGCGCCATGTTCATGGCATTTACCTGCCACAAAAAATTCAAATCCAGCCAAAATCTTCGGAATACTCCCGATTGTTGGGATTTCGAATCGTATTTAGGGAAGCATTCTTTTACCAGTCGGGAAAGTGCTGAGGCAGACTCTTTTATGGCTCCAGCCGGGTGTCGGGGACGTACATTCAGGAAAGTCTTAAAAGTGGTCAGTTGGGTTTTGACTAAAGACTTCCTGAAGCTTTTGTTTTGTGGCCTTATAGTCACCTTTGGTGGCATCATCCAAGGAATCCCAAAAATCGAATACTGGGCCTGCTAATCGGGACGGTAATATTTTCGCCATATCCCATTTGAACGATTCGGAAAAAGCTTCGATAGCGACTTCGACTCGTTGGACCAACTGGACAAAGTCATCCTCTGTTCCTGGTCTACCATCAAAATATGGTAGCAATTCTGCCTGAAAAAAATGGTTGCGCTTTGGGTATGTAGGGTGTGACATTTTGAGTGAGTGTAATATTTTAATAAGTAAAAGAATAACTAATTGGGGCCTGAATTAACTAAAGTGCAACTTAAAGTGAAGGCTGGCTTTCTGGAAATAATATTGGCATATAACTTTAAGGGTATGCCTTTCAGGAGTATGACCTTGGTGAGATGTACTACATAGGCCTATAGCAATTCGGTATATTACAGTATGAATAATGATTAAACGTATCTTACTGTACATGTGAAACATGCAAGTACAGCATTACAAAGCCAGTAGTGAGTGCGGAATGTGAGCATTTACAAATATTGAGTTTTTACTTACATGACATGGGAATATTCCATACTTTGCGGTCTTAGAAGAAATACTGCCCAACACAACTATGGTTAAAACAAAACACAAACTCTCCAAAATATAACACAATATTTAAGTCACTCAGTTAAAATTGATGGGCGTTGTAGTTGTACTTCTGGGAACTCGTTGGTCATCACTCGTTATAGGGGCTACACGTTGTCTGCACGGTGGTGTTTGTGGGGAAGTCATACAGGCATGTCGGGCTGGGGATCATTTTGACAAGGTGGCGGCTGATGTTTTTCTACTGGGCTAGGATGAGTATACGAGATACAGTATGTCCCACAGGCTGGTGAAGGCAAGAATAATACCTTCATTACAGAGAGTGTAAAATCTTGCTTTCAGAATAATTTGACCGCAGTACTGCTTTAGGCTTTGATTAAAAGTTACCCTTCCCTTCCATCATACCACTGTCATTTTTCTTCATTAACACTGAAATGGTTCAAATACATTTTAAAGGAAGTGGCCTTATGTAGTCTTCATAACCTCAAAAAGGGTTCATGCTAAGTTTTGATATGCTGCAAGAGGGTATTTACTTTATTTTAGCATTCTGGTGAAATTTGTATTCCATTTCATTGTGTTTTCCAAAGTATACGCAGGTGAAGATATCACTTTTTCAACCTCACGAGGACTTGGAAGCTTCTTTGGTCAGACAAGACCGACTCCAGCAATAAGAAAACAACAGTATGATTGGATGATTGCAGTGGTAACTTAAAGTTAGATCAGATTTGATCAGTTAGATGAGGGTTTAACGACACACCAACACAAACGTGTTATATAGTGTACCTGTTCATGGATGTCAATTCCAAGGGCGCCGATCAATGAATCAATAAGATTATCAACTTACTCTGTCAACGAAAGCAAAGGTAAAAAAAAACTGCAAGTTTTACAAGACCCCCCCCCCCCCGCCAACAAACACACACACACACACTTCCCCAGCTGTATCATGTTCTTTTCTAATCAAAATCTTCAAATGGCTTTGCAGAATTCCTTACAAAGCATACGGTAAAAAGTGGGCTTCTATCGTCACCCCACTAATCACAGTCTGGGGCAGGCTTTAGTGTAGATGTAAACTGGCCAGGTCTCGATGGTACATCTCATTAGATACAAAGATTTTAGTGAAGATGGGAATGAACTTCAGATCCCTTTTAATGTCTATGGAGTTTTATTTGCTTCATCACTGATCACAGTATTATTCACAAAGCCAAATACCTGTCTCACCAAATGTGGCAGCTACAGGCTTCTCCCTTAGAGTGTAGTCACCTGAATTGGCTCTTGGAAAGCTGATAGTGAAAACCTCTTCTCCAGACTCCGGTTGTGGAGCTTGTGTAAGCGCGGGGATAATGAGGTTACCCTTTGCCATGGCTGCCTCCGGGGCACCCTTGGGCAAGGTGCGCCTGTATTTGCCCAGTTCAGTTTGGGTCCCCGAAGAGGGTGGACGTTCCCGATCCCCCGCCGTGCTCGTTCGATCTCTCTGGGGGTTTTGTTTTTGTTGCATGTAAATAGTTAAACTGTAAATAGTGATTTGAGTGTGGCAGGTAGACCCCCCATATCCCTCCACGCTGATTGCCTTCGGGCGTGTTGTTGCCTTGGGTGTGTTTGTTGCTTTTGGGCGTGCGTTGTTTTGGCCTTGTGTTGTTGTGGTCGTTGGTGGTGGGTATGTGGTGGTTTCTGTGGCAAAGACTTTCGTTTCCTTTGCTTGAGCGTGGATGGTGAGAGCATGTTGGCGATTCTGTGGGTGTTTGTCGGTTGCGTTTTGCTCCGGTCCGGTTTGGCTTCTTTGTTCCTCAGTGCCTGTTTCTATGTACTTAAAAAGCTCTCCTTCTCCAGACTCTGGTACTGCTTGCTCCCTGTCTCTGTTATAATTATAATGCATTGCAGCGAAGAGAAACGAGTAAAACCACCACAAAGAATGAGATGATGTAAATATGACACAAATTGGACGGATGATCCCACACATTTGAGATACAGTAACATTGTAAAGAATTCAGCACGTGTGGTAAGGAACAGACTACACTTTACCACGACCTTTGGAGGGCAAAGATCACTTTTAATGAAGGGTAGGACACAAGCAATTATGAGGGAACCACCTCCCCTTGTGGCTACCTGCCTGGTTCAGGATATGGTTCTCTTGATACTGGGCAGGGAATTTTACTAAAGATCTTGCAAAATTTCACGTTTTGCTCTACTGGATAGCACCATAAAACAAATGTCTTTTGAAGAACAGTTCATGTCTTCTGCTATCTACTAGAATGTGATGACTTTCATAGGCCATCTGCGTATACACCATGTTGACAAACCGGTTTTAATATTCCTGAATGTATGGACTTTCATAGCAGGAAGTTATGTTGGAAGAAGAACTTGACATCATTTTATATGCCCTGTGGGCCGGGGGTTGTAGAATATGCCGACGGTATTCCCCTCCTGTCGTAGAGACGACTAAAGGGGAGGACTTGCAATGTATTTTAACAATATTTGAAACCGAACTTGAAACGAAATTATCTAGTTGACACTATATACCACATCGTGTTGGTGTGTCGTTAAACCTTAACTACTTACAAGAATTTAGTAAAAAGTGATCTGCTCAAAGAGAAAGTATTGCTTCTAATTATCAAACTGAAACAAACTGAATTGCATTCAAAATTCAACTCTTTTTACACCTCTTCTACCATTTGAATTAAAATGCACGCAAGAACAACGCTTCAGCGATTCTCAATTGTGTTAAACGCAATACGTTTACCATCAATTCCGTCACGGACAGTTTAAATATATACTGATCACCACGCCTAAAAAATAAAAGATGTGAACAAAATGTATGTCACAACTGAACTAGTTGCATGAAATTTCGAGCATCACGGGTGTGACTTGTTACCCTCTCACAACCTAGGAGAAAATTATTTCTAACTGGTCCTTACTGGGATTTTTCCAATGTGGAAAATGGGACAGTTCAAACAACAATCAGAAAACATACTTTGAGGGAGGTACTATGGCATATTGTGTTGTCTGTATCTCGTGTGAATTTGAATTTTATTTAAAAGTTCATTATGTAAAGCACGTAGAAAATTTTGTTTAAAGAGGGGATTGAAAATGTGCGCTTTCATGTCTCCAAAATTTACAGAGAGTGTTTTGCTAAAAATGAGGGCCATTAAACTTGTCTAGCGTCAAAGATTTCTCTGACTTTTCTTTGCAGTGACGTGCAGCCGCGCGTGAGCTAGGAAAGATGTGCGAGAGCGGAGCTCTCGCCCGCTGAGCCCGGTTCCCGGTAAGGCCACGTTAGTGGGTACACTCATACACATATCAAGACTGTACACACCATGGGTGCACCCATACGCACAAAGCCCCACAAGGTATACAAGGGAATTTCCCAGCAGAGAAGCTGCCCGCGAAGGAGCCGTGCAGAAGGACGTGCTTAAGGGCTGCGCTCCAAGGCAGACACGTGCACCCTTGCTTTAATAGTCTTCCTCATGTAGGTTTCTAAAGTCGACCTGGGTTGATTGTTGTGCAACATCCAGACCTGCATCTTCTTTGCCGCGTCCTCAGGCACAGGATCTAGATCTAAACCAATTAAATTTTAAACCATCTATTACCTGTACATATGTCATCACCCATACCTTTGTCAATATATTGCGCCGTATGCATAAAAAAGTAGATAGTATTTACCTCAACATTTGAGTATTTACTTCAATGTACATGTATAAAGTTTACTAGCAACTTTTACTCTAAGCTTCTACTACTAGGATTTGCTAGATAACCTTTTACTTGAAAAGAAATAAATGCTTGGACTGATATGCATAAAACCGAAGGATTCACTAGAGTTTCCTAGTAGATGCTTCAAATTTCCAAGTCAGCTACAGAGCTACCTTGGCAGTATACTTGTGCAGACGTGTTGAACCTACCAACAAAATGGCTGAGTTTATGCAGTTATCAATTAGAAAGCGGAAGGAATACCAGCCAAGAAGAGCCGCTTCAGAGACTACTTATCGATCTGAGTTCAGATTTGGTGAAGAAAATGTCGTTCGGATAATGTCACATTTCCTTGGAGAATATACTGAAACTGTGTGTGCTTTTTAAGTGCAACGAAACGGCACATAAAAACAAAAACAAAAACTCAAACCGGATCGGGCAGAAACATAAATGCAAACTATTTACAAACAACTAAATCAAACAGAAAATTATGTTCATTACAGTAATAGAACTATATGTACAGATATTTACATACACATATATACATATACACATATATACATATTTACAACATATTTACAACTGAAAGTACTGAAACTAGAGGAGGAGCTCTAAGTAATAAACAGAAAATGGAAGTGTTTTTGAGATGTATTGGTGATCCAGGATTCCAAGTTGGTGTTGGGAAGGACATAGGCATCCATCAGAGCACAGTATCTAGAACATTCGCTGATGTTCTTGACAACGTTGTGGCGAAAGTATACACGTGGATCCAGTTCCCTAGTGACCTTACAGACTTTTAAGCAGCCAAGGATGCGATCGGGTTATTAGACTGTACTGATGTGCAAATAGAGAAACCTAAACAGTATGGCGATGAATACATCTGCCGCAAAGGGATGGCAACTTTGAATGTGCAAGCCACATGTGATGCCTCAGAAAGGTTCACAAGTGTCTCGGCGAACTGGCCAGGATCCGTCCATGACAGCAGAGTTTGGAGAAATTCTGATGTGGGGACTCTAATGTCAAATTCTGGAACTGATGCCCTGTTGCTAGGTGATGAGGGTTATGGCGTTGCACCTTGGTTTATGACCCCATTCAAAGAACCATTGCAATCTCCAGAGGAAACATCGTATAACAAATGTCACAAGAAGGAACGCCTGATCATTGAACGTTGTTTTGGACAGTTAAAACGGCGTTTTCCTATACTACAAGGACGTGTTCGCATCCAACTGAGAAAAGTTCCCAGTTAAATTGTTGCATGTTGTATCATGCACAATGTAGCCAAGTACCTTCAGGACCCCAATGACTTCCCTGAATACAATGAGCTGTATGTGGATAACAACGATGCAGTCCATGAAGATGACAGGATTAGACAAAGGGGACAAGAGAGGAGACGCCAGATTGCAAACATCATTCATGAAAATCATGTGTAGATGATAATAATAACTTCAAACGACAAAACATTTTTGTTCACTTATGCTTTAATCTGCACCAGAGGAATAGCATTTATTAAGTGAATATGTTTGATAGCCTGATAATCTTGACTTTGACTCGGTTTATATACTAAAATGTGTATTGAAAATCCGCTTTTACATTCAGGAACTTCTAACTTAAGTCTTTTAATTTAATGTCCTTTATTTCTTCAATGTTCTGAGTGCCACTGTCAGGTATGCATGTGTTGAAAATGCACTTTAGTTTTAAATGCAAGAGCAAGTTTTAACTGAAGTCTTTTATTTTAATATTCTTTATTTTTTCAATGCTCTGTGCCAATGCCAAGAATGCATGTAGGTTAATCTATTGACTTATTTGTCTTTGTTGCATCCTAATCAACTTCAATTGCTTCAAAAGCACCATACGTTGCAGTTGTGCTGTGGTCAGATCTTTAGTTTCTTGTGTTTCTGGGAGTACGGCTGGTGCACAACTTTTCTTTGGCGGTGGTGGTGAGTGATGAGGACGACGACGACGACGACGACGATGATGCGCAGACGTGAATGCGAAAGTCGTGTAGACAAAGCTGCCAATTAAAACGTTGTAAACAAATTGGTCGGGATCTAGTCGGGATCTTTGAGAAAAGTACATCTGTGTGGTTTGTAGGGGTGTTTGATATATGTCATAATTTTGGGGATTTTTTCACACGTTCAAAAGAAATTCAGTAATTGTATGCCATATACTTTTAAGAAGACGGGTTTTGGCTCACACCGATTGGCAGCTCTCTGTCACGAGTTGCGGGTAACTCGAAATTTATGTTTACCATTTTTAATCCGTTTCTTTTTTTCTTTTTTTTTTCTCAAAAATCTTACATAAGTAGGAAAAGTGAATTTCCACGATTACTCTTCTTTAAAACAAGAATATTCTTGCTTGGGCATTTGATGGAATATGAAGTGAGTATTTAATTGGGGCAGTGGGTAGGGGTGGGAGCTTTTTAAGTACGTAGAAACAGACACTGACAAACAAAAGGATAATCCTAAACCCAAAGAAAAACCCTGACGGATCACGAACACAATGTCAAACAGACTACACATACCATGCAACAAGGAACAAAAGAGTCTTTGTTACTACTGAGATTTAGTACTGCCAGTGGGTAGGGGTAAACTTAAACACTTTGAAAAAGATTTGAAGTCATGTGAACTATTTTCTGTACCTGATGGTAAAGTGAAACCCTCCATTGAATTACAGTGCTATTGGCACGGTAAAAAAAAAGGGTAACGGTAAAGAATATATCCAAGGAATTGCTCAACAATGTATCTAAAATAAGCAGAACTTTGTCTCTTAGACTGAAGAAAGTAATAATAGGCACCGACTTTATATTTAAATTCATTATGTTTAATAAAATGAAATTCGCAAAACAATTGCCGCAGGGGCGAATGAATTGTTCGAGTAAAGTAATTTGGCTCTTCAAAATAAACTGCCGCCATATAGCTGACGTCATTTCCGTTTTGACGCCATCTAGGGTACCAGCCTTAATCCAGACCAAATTACGTTTACTTGTTTCGAAGACTTTCCTCCACCCCACCCCACCCCCACACACACTCTTTCCATACGATGTTTAAACTTGCACACTTTATGTTACTTCCCGCACAATTCCTATATTTCGACACACGTATACTGTACCTTGCCCGATATTTATACAGGCTTTCAGACACTCCCCGACAAAAGTAAATGAAACAAGTCCCCGCTCCCCTTTCCAATGTTGACAACGAATTTGTGACGATCAGATAGGGCACAACATTGAAAGGGGGCAGGCTGTCTCAAGTTGGTTTTGAAATGTTGTGAGTGCAAATTGTCACTGTTTCGGCGATTTTGTTTCATTTGTTTTGTCGGGGATTGTAGGTTGAATGACTTCGGCGATCGCTACATTAGTCTGTTGGGAAAAGTAACAGTTATCAATCGTTTCGTTGACCCTCTCTTGTGGTATCCGGGCACTGTTCTGGCCGCTCCAGAGGGTGTCCTGCTGCGACTGGAGAGGGCCGTGTTAAGGTTTCTTTGGTCTATTGACCCGGACGATGGCTCTATTATGCGCGGCGGACGTAACTTCTTATTTAGGATGAGCGCCCCTATGCACTTCCTTTGGGTCAATAATTGGACATTTGAGACAATTGACCTGGACGGCAGCTTTATTCATCAAGCTTCTCCTATTATTGACCCAGAAGAAACAACAGTTGTAACTTGTTTGGGAATTCTAGTTATTTGTGATAAAGGGGCCCTGGACTGGAGAATGCCAACATCATGAATCCTGTAAGGCCTATTTCTTTAAAGACTAGTCTATGACTGTTAAAGAAAGAAAGCAGTCACGTCCCCAATAGTACTATACACTTGCTAGAATCTACCAACTCGTACGGCTACTAGTCTTAGTTACAGGGCAGCTCCCCTGATATGATAGCATACGTCTGCAATATTTTAAACTTATTTTAGCGTTAGCACATCAAGTGTAGACTGAATAGTTATTTTCACTGGCACTTAACATAAAATGCATGAGTACTTAGTATATTGCATAGCCGGTCTAGCAAAAAGCTAAAACTAGGGCTAGGCAAGTAACGTTGTACAGTGTATTGAAACGTGCATTAATATATATTACCGTGTCAAAATGGTAGAACCCATCGCCAGGTTGTCGAAGAAGGCGGCCCTCACTTGATGTTTTTTGGTCCTTTTCAACCCCACAGAAACCTAAAAATACAGCTCAAAGCTGACGTATGTTGTCAAATTGTCCCACAAAGTGAAACATCACAAATTCATGCATGATCAATGTACAAAATGAGTGATTGTAGCAACGTTAGTGCACGCAAAATGACAACAGCAGGTATCGATTTGTGCGACAGCGAAATCACGTGACTAACTACAAGGCCAAAAATTCGAGGGCTACGGAAATTTCTTGAACATCTTGAATTTTAAAATGATTACTAGGTTTTCGACCAATC
The DNA here is from genome assembly GCA_029531755.1 of Holothuria leucospilota. Classification (NCBI taxonomy): domain Eukaryota; kingdom Metazoa; phylum Echinodermata; class Holothuroidea; order Aspidochirotida; family Holothuriidae; genus Holothuria; species Holothuria leucospilota. The sequence goes on along the minus strand of CM055961.1, from coordinate 20,495,961 downwards.
AGGTCGATCTTACCTTAACTAAGAAATGAATAATTCATAAATCCACTTCTGTTCGCCCCATGTTAACAGCATGTACCATTTTAGCTCAACAAGTTCAGCTATTGTCATGGCAATGCGTCTGTCTGTCTGTCCGTGTCTGTCCGTCAACATTGGAAAAAAGGCTGCTGTCTGCAGGTGCTTTCACCATTCCTTCTCAAAGTGGGGGGGGGGGCTTTTTAAGTGCATCGAAACGGCACATACAAACAAAAAACAAAACTCAAACCGGATCGGACAGGAACATAAAGGCAAAAACTATCCACACACCACCAAATCAAACAGAAAATTATGTTCATTACAACAACAGAACCACACACACACTGACAACAACCCAAAGACCCCACAGACCAACCTCCCCCCGGTCACACCAAAAACAAAGCCCCACAAAGACCACACACCCAAATCCACCACACACCCAAAGACAACACCACGCCCGACGGCAACACCAAGCCCGAAGGCAACACCACGCCCGACGGCAACACCACGCCCGAAGGCAACACCACGCCCGAAGGCAACACCACGCCCGAAGGCAACACCAAGCCCGAAGGCAACACCACGCCCGAAGGCAACACCACGCCCGAAGGCAACACTAAGCCCGAAGGCAAACACCACGCCCGAAGGCAACACCACGCCCAAGGGCAACAGCACCCAAAAAGCACCGGGGCAAATACAGGTGCACCTTGCCCAAGGGTGCCCCGGAGGCAGTTGTGGCAAAGGGTAACCTCATTACTCCCACGTTTAAACAAACTCCACAACCGGATGCAGTTTTAAGTCCTACCCAGTTTTAAGTCCTACACCAAAGTTGGTGTGGGTATAACACATATCAAGGGCTTGATAATTATGGTAACAGGAAGTAGGTCAAAGGTCATTGGGGTCGTGAGAGGTCAAAGAGTGAAATCACGCAAAAGCCTTCAACTCCTTGTGGTTTTGTTGGAATCTTTTCAAATTTGACAGGAATATTCAGTAAATGATTGGTCATCAAAGTTGTTCTTTTGAAGTAGATCAAAGGTCATTTGGGGTCAAGAGAGGTCAAGCAAAAGGAGGTCAAACAGTGTAATCACGCAAAGCCTTCAACTCCTATGGGTTATGTCTGAATTTTATCAAATTTGGCAAGTGTTAGGAAGATAATGGGTCATCAAAGTTGTACTTTTGAAGTAGGTCAAAGGTCATTTGGGGTCATGCAGGGGTCAAACAGTGAAACCACTCAAAAGCCTTCAACTCCTAGGGGTTATATCCATATGTTATCATAATTGGTCAGGGTGTTTAGTAGATAACAGGTCATCAAAGTTGTACTTTTAAAGTTGGTCAAAGGTCATCTGGGGTCAAGCAGGGGTCAAACAGTGAAATCAATCAAAAGCCTTCAACTCCTAAGGGTTATATCCAAATCTTATCAAAGTTAGCCAGTGTGTTCAGTAGATGACAAGCTGTCAAAGTTGTACTTTTGAAGTAGGTCAAAGGTCATTTGGGGTCAAAGAAAGGTCAAAAAGTGAAATGTAAATGTCTTCAATTCTTAAGGGTTATATCCAAATCTTATCAACGTTAGCCAGAGGGTTCAATTGGTGATAGGTCATCAGAGTTGTACTTATGAAGTAGGTCAAAGGTCATCTGGGGTCAGAGAGGTCAAACCGTGAAATCACTCAAAACGCTTCAACCACTAGGGGTTATATCCAGAGTGTACAGTAGATGACAGGTCTTCAAAGTTGTACTTTTGAAGTAGGTCAAAGGTCATTTGGGGTCAAGGAGAGGTCAAACACTGGAATTGTGCAAATGCCTTCAGCTCCTAGGGGTTGTGTCTGACTTTTATCAAAGTTGACAAGAGTATGCAGTAGATGAATTGATGGGTCATCAGAGTTTTACTTTTGAAGAAGTTTAAAATTGTTTGGGGTCAAAGAGCTAGGGCAAACAGTAGAATCAAGCAAAAGCCTTGAAATACTCATGGTTGTGTCGGAATCTTATCAAAGTTGGCCAGAGTGTTCAGTGGATGATGCATAGGTGTACTTTGTGTTGATGTTAAATTTAGTGTTTGCACCGGGTACCCGGGTACCCGACCGATGATGTCAGGACCCTGTTCTCAAATTGCTACCTGGATCCAAAGTTTCACTAACATAGAGTGCATGTGTGACAGAACACCTAACATGTTACTTTTTCCTGGCAAAATTTATCACGGACACGCCTAAGAACACTTGTCATGCCCATACGTAAGAAACGTTGGTGTTATATTATATCAACTTGCAAAGCAAAATTTCTCATTATGACTTTTATGACTTTAGAACAAACTTTTAGCCTAACATAAGTTATATTTTCGGGTACCCGACCGACCATCGAGTTCGGGTACCTGGTTCCGAATTTTGGACCCGGTGCAAACACTAATATTAATTGCCATTTGGGGTCACAAAACATCATATGGTGAAATGCATGCTAGTGCTTCTCCATAAGGGTTTATGTTTTGTATGATGTATACTATAGGAATCATTTTTTGACAGACCTGACAAATTGGGGTATGAGTAGCCTAATTTTTGTCAGCAGAATTACCTACAGTACTGTGCCCACAAACACTTAACAAAAAGTCGCAAGCCGGACAGCTCTAGCAGATATACCACTGCTGTGACCATTTACATCTATAGCACTGAAGTTCCTAGATCATGACAGTCTACGACTCCTTGATTTGGATCCCTAGTAAAACTATATAACATTAACTGTGTGAGAGAAATTGTAGTTGAGCTGCAGCATCATTGATGCTCTTGTGTAATGGTTTGGTTGTAAAATTAGAAGGACGGTACGAAAATTGAGAAAAACTTGCATTGCCACATACATGAGAGAACAAAAAGTCCAAATGTATTCCCAAAATGATCACTTAGACTTCGGTAAAGATTGTGTTTACACACTTCATCGTACTGGCTATTACACACTAATTGATATTGTAAAGTATGTAAACGCGACACCATTTTTGCTCACTGGACGTGCAAATCCGGTGCCGTATTTAAAGTGTGTAAACCAAAGAGCTGTTATTTGTCAAAAATAACTCGATGGTAGACTTGGTTCTTGACAAAGGTTTGAAGGCTTCTCAAGTTTCTCGTGGCCCGCACTAAATTCTGTGCCTCAATTATCGCCATTGCCATTTAAATAATTGAGTGATGGCGTCTGGTTTATTTCGTGCGCCCCAACGGCCGGTATGTTGGTAAAAAATACCATATTCATGTAATGCCTATGTTCATCGGCCTCCGTAGAAATTCTCATTGGAGATCGAAACGGTAGTGATCGCATCAAAATTGACACGACATCTATCAGTTTCATCATGTACGGAGTAAGCTCGCAAGCCTCATACAAAAAGCAAAATAATCTATAAAATATATCCGCGTAATTAACGTAAGCTACAATTTGCTTATCAGTAAGACCAAATTCGTGATGGTCCTCGATAGTACTTCCTGCCATTTTCCCGTCCTTCAGCTTAACGCGTTCCATGGAGAAAATCTCATGCATTTTCCACATCAACCCATGTAAGTTAGATATCAGTTGACCACTTTAAAACTCTTGCCCATAACTTGCAAGCGTTCTGGACACACAATGTATACGGGTCACCCCCCCCCCCCCCCTTAGACGAAACTGACTCCTCGCAGTAAATGTTCCATCCTGTAGTTGATGTGGTACAAAAGATTCGTTCCATAACAAGGCAACGCAGAACTTCGAATCGCTGGAAAGAAACACTGTTTCTCTCACTGCCATTCCTCTTACGAAGTTGTTCAGACGCCCTCCGTTAGACCCAATGTTTGCCTCTAAACATGGACGAAAAGTCCCCGTTCAGGGAAAATGGGTAATCCACATTTCTTTTGGACTATGCCATTGCAAGACTGCCTACACCATCAATGCCGTTAACTAACTTTAAAAGTGCCTCTGCATCATGATATGAAAGAGTCAGACCAATTTTCTTGCTCACCAACAGCATTCCCTGCACCCGCGTTTAATATATCAGCCATAGCCGTAATGAAACCTTTTGATCTCTGTGACTTACAATTCTTTGCTTCAAGGTTCTCGAACAAGATGCTTGTTTTGCTGTTGTTCTGCATTATCCTTTCTAGTTTCTTCTCTTTCAGCTTTATTGTACTTCTCGATGTACGAGATCAAGCATGTTTCTCTGCAACATGGTTCTAATTGTTGTTTACACCATCGTTGTCTTCCCATGGTCTTACAGTATTTTGGGGTGGTTGTTGAGGAGTTGAGTAATTAACTGTGTTCTTACCGGTGACAGCCGATCTTTGCCTTCATCTTGTCGGAACATCCCTCCCCGAAGACAAACGAAAGGCTTCATACGAAACGTGACTTCGCTTTCCAGGATGTGCTCGATCAACCGGCAAAAAATGGTCGTTAACATCCTACCCTTGAAGCTTGAGAAAGCGATCAAACGGTTCCCAGCCTCGCTTTTTCAGAACACTTACTTGCCGACACAATTGGAATGCATATCTCACAGCTACATTTTTTATTATGAAAAACATAATTCGCTTCGTTCTCTTCCATGTTTTTGCAACCATAGTTTAAAAATTCTGGCTGGCGTCAAAAAGCTGAAAATGTAATAAAATAGGATGATTTAAATAACATATACCGGTATGTAATAGGTTACCAACTTAATATGAAGCGCAAGTTTGACTCAATTTTTTCCCCTTAACGCTTACATGCTTATTTAATTTGGTTATTGTTTTATTCATTTACAAAGATGAACGATTGTGCAGATACAAGGCAAGCTACTACTGGATATATGGATCCATTCTGAGTGGCTTAAAAGCATTAGCACCAGCTAATGATTTGGAAAAGTCATATGGCACATTATAACCCTGAAGTACAGATTTGGTTATAAGTTATAGCTGCCATGTACATGTATATCTTCTCAGCAGTCTCCGTTCCATACAAATTTCGAACTTCTTGCCCAATCTATACAAAGGTAAAATGTGATATCTACACTTCAGCAGGATGCAATTATGGGCAATGTACTTGCCCGAGTGATGTTTTTGCTTGCCTAGACTCTCCGGAGGGGATTTATCTCCTTCCTTTCCCCATCTGGCAATGCAATGCAAATAAGGGCATGTATGATTTCCAGGGAATGTAGCGCCCCTCTACCATGCCTTTAATTCTCTCATTTTAATGAAACTAAGGAAAATTTACGGCATATTACCCAGATGCCTCAAAAACTAATCGAAAGAAAACAAAATTTCATTAAACGCACACAAAACAGTTCAAATTCCAACTGAAAGAGGCATATGTGTAAAAAATAAAGAAAATGATGTCTTTTGTTGAAAAAACGAAGGGATTGAAAAGGAAATCAACTGATAGAAATACACTCTTTTGCAGGTGGGAGAATAAACTTTCTTTCGTCTCTGACATCACTGAAATACAACCAGAGAGCTTAAAAAATCGAAATGTTACTGATAATACAGACTGAACCGGCCAGTGTGTTTAACAGCTGTGTTCTTTGTAAGCCAATAAAAATGAAGGTCTTTATGACAGTATTTTCTACCCTCGTTTTCAAGTAAGAAGGAGAATTATTTTGGTACAATAAGTATACTATACAGATGCACTATATTCCTCATAAGAGCGAGCTCTTTAAGTAAATAGAAACAGGCACTGAGGGAAAAAGAACCCTAACCGGACCGAAGCAAAACGCAACCGACAACCACCCACAGAATCGCCAACATGCTCTCACCATCCACACCCAGCAAAGGAAACGAAAGTCTTTGCCACCGCCAACAAACAGAAACCGCCACCACACCATCAACAATCACAACAACACAAGGCCACGACAACACACGCCCAAAAGCAACAAACACACCCAAGGCAACAACACGCCCGAAGGCAATCACAGCGCGGAGGGATACGGAAGGGGGGGGGGCACCTGCCACACTCAAATCACTATTTGCAGTTTATTTACAGTATATACAACTATTTACATGCAACAAAAACTAAACTCCCAAAGAGATCGAACGAGCCCGGCGGGGGATCGGGAAGGTCCACTCCCTTCGGGAACCCATACTGGACTGGGCAAATACAGGCGCACCTTGCCCAAGGGTGCCCCGGAGACAGTTGTGGCCAAGGGTAACCTCCTTATCCCCACGCTTAAACAAAGCTCCACAACCGGATGCAGGGGGTGAGCCCACATCCCCTTGAGACTACAGCCCCTGTAAGCATGTTTGAAAATTTATAAAATTCAAACCATACATCCTACAAGCGTAATTAAAGTACCAAATGAATGAAAAAGAATAGATCTTTTCAAAAATACTGACTTTACTGAATAAAAAAAATACTGAATAAAAAGGAAAAACATGCAAGTTGGGTCCTGAATGTAAACTAACATTAGAATGTGTGAACATGGTGTCCTGCATCTCTCTCCCATCATCCCCGACAACCACCCATTCTCTATCTATTTTGACTATTTTATGGGGGGTTACTGCATCCAAAATTTATTCTACAGCTCCACCCCTCCCTCCCCCCTCCACCAAAAAAATTGGGCAGTTTGGGTCTTGAATGTAAACTAAAATGTGTAAATTGCCTAGGGTGCCCTGCATTTCCTGCCCAACACCCACCCTTTCTCTTCATTTTGACTATTTTATGCAGGCTACTACTTCCACAGGACGTTCTACATTCCAGCGTCCCTCATTACGTAACTACTTTGCTTATGAAAGTCAGGGCGAATAGTTGCAGGGCTGTAACAATGGACTAGTTGAGATGAACGGGTGCAGATAGGTAGCTACGTGCTGGCTGGAAATTAGAAAGCACTTTGCTCCGAGTCACCGTGCAGAAATAGTCGGCAGGAGAGAAGCCTCCAAATTGTAAAACCGTGAAACTGTTGCAGGAGGATAGGCTAAGTCTGGGTGACGAGATGGTCCGGGTGACTTCGAAAATAAATGTAGATCCTCGGGAAGCAGCACTTATTCTGTAAATGTTATGTGAGGCTGTCGCTGTGAGCCATCGTTTGCCGGGGTTCCACGAGTGGCCGACGGGTGAGAGACGGGCGTGTATGGCCCATTGATGTACCGTACGACTGCGGAGCGAGTCATCACATATTTTGCCAAAATGTACGTTAATTGAATTATTTGTAAAGAAATCATGTGCAGAGAGTTGTATCATAAAAAGTAGGAGGGTATAGTTTCTTCGGACTTGTTCGTTATCGGTATATTTGAAAGTAGTGGGAAGACGATGAGTCTTCATACGAGTTATCGGCAGTTTCCAAATTGAGGGTAAAGTGTAGAATAAAAAAGCGAAGTCGGAGAGTATTGTTGCCATACTTGAAAATGAATTTAACCTTTGAAAGTTTTATCGAATTGACTGACACTATATAACCTATTCGTGTTGGTGTGTCGTAAATCTCATCTAACTAACAAATTGTTGTTTATGTTGTAAATGTTCAGAAACATTCCGATATACGGTTTGAATATGAAACAAACGACTTGAGGCAAGTCTACAAAATTGTACGCAACATGTATTGTATAGATTCTTTAGAGGGTGTATGTATGATTGCTAGCTTTGAATGCATGAGAACTGAAATTTTAATATGTAAAAGAATCTATAAGGAGGTGAAGAAAATTGTAACGAAGTTGAAGTTGAAACCTTGTAAAGAAGATGGTGGGCGTGCCCCACAAGGACCAGCTTTAAAGCGACTGTGGAGAAAAGTGGGTAAATAGAGAGGAAGCCCAACAAATGATTAGTATTTCAGTACACTGGACTTGGTTTGGTTTACTTCACTCCACAGCGAGCCATTTAATATAGGCCGTACCAGAAGCCGGACAGACTGGAACGAACGCCAGGATTCTGCAGTGCTGATGGTCCTGGAACTTGCTGGAGGCCCATTTAAATCAGTAACGAACTGAAAGAGTCCTCTCAGAAACATTACGATTGTTGGGAAGAAGGACGTAGTAATTTGACAAGTTTGTGGAAGAACTCATTAGTTGGAAGTATTAAGTCAGAGGGCTAGCTATTTGAGAAATGGAACATTTGTTTTGAAGTACTTTCACTTATAAGTCGTGGGGATAATTAATGAGTGAAAAACCTCGAGAAACCTAGCTGGAGAAAGCGTTCCATTTTTTTTTTTTATACTATTATCGGCTATTACAGCCAACATTTTTTTTATTTGTAAATAGTCTAAAAAGAAGCTCTATCAATTCCTTGTATGCGTTTCAGGGCATTAGAGAGCACTCTTTGTGGATACTGGCGTTGTTCAAAGAAAGAAATAATCTGCTTGGAAACTTTAGCGAAATCCTGGTCGTCGGAACAAATCCGTCTGGCTCGTAAAAGTTGTGAGAAAGGAATCGAATTGGTACAAGATCTGGGGTGGTTGGAAGGGTACATGAGGTAGTTGTGAGAGTCAGTGGGCCTAAAGTGGAGATTGGACTTGATTTGACGGTCGGAGATGGATAGTTCCGTGTTCAATGGTCCATCTCCGACCGTCAAATGCCCTTGCCCCCAAAACTGACCATACACCCACCAGACGTATCCCGTTGGTCCTATCCTTTCACCCATCTGTAACCCCCATTGTACGTGCCATTTACAGGAATGTAGAGACCCTCCGTCATGACCCATCCACCCGTGACCATTTCCCTGATCCCCCCATCACGGCATTCAGAATTGAAAAGAACATATCTAAGCACTTGGTCCGTGCCTCTCAACCTCAAGCAGTAGTGCCTGACACCCCAGGAACTTTTCCTTGCAACCGTGGGAGATGCAATACTTGCCCGGTGGTCAGTTATGACAAAAACCTTTCCATTGTAGGTCCCAACAACAACCGGTTTAACGTTCATCAGCATTTTACCTGTACTTCAGCCAATGTTGTTTACGTTCTCGTATGTAAACGCTGTAATATACTGTACGTGGGAGAAACAAAACGTCGTCTTGCTGACCGAGTCACCGAGCACCTGAGATCAATCAAACAGAACCTCCCAGGGTTCCCGGTAGCCACCCACTTCAATCCCCCGTCAACATGCTCGATCCGTGACTTGATGGTTTCAGCGGCCATCTCGTGTCGAGGTTCCGGTCATGACCGCCTAGCTGCCGAAAACCGCCTAATCATGAAACTTGGAACCCTGTCCCCACATGGTCTGAACGTTAGACTTGAACTGTTATAACGGAGCAATTCCTGCATTTTTTTGACTTGTGGTAACCACTTAACACTGTCTGTTTTCCTAGCCGAGGTTAACGTGCCCAATTTTATTGTGTATTTTTTAAATTGTACGTTTGGCGTGTCAACGATCAGTTGCATTTTTGCCACCTGATGAAGGGTTTAAACCCGAAACGTCGTGGAATTTTTCACAAACTTTTAGCACTATTTAGTACTTCATTTTTACCTATATATATATATATATATATATATATATATATATATATATATATATATATATATATATATATAGATATATATATATATAGATATATTATATCTACAAACTCACTAAACACTCGTTTGCTGTCAAAAGCCGGGGAACTCCTATATAAAAGCAGAAATAAAAGGGAATTCCATCGTCTGGGAAACTTGGTTGCATGAATAACCAGTTTTTTTCCCCCGAGCTAAACACATGTTGGCATCATGAGTAACTCTAAGTGCAGGGCACAATGAGACAACAGTCATTTGTTACGCTTCGTAACTTAAAGTGCATATGTTAAGTTTTATGAACATGTGACATCCTAGTATCCAAGGCCTATCCACATGGATGACTGCACTCGGTGTGAAAGATAGTATTTCAAAGACCTTCTGAAATCTTTTACAGTTAGTTTGCCACTTCAACCATTTGATTTAACAAGTTTTGAAACCATTTTTCCTACGTGTACCATAAGGGGTTTCAGTGACCCAATTTTAGACTTGAAATTCGTTGAAATGTCTTTGCTCGTGAAACATTCAGTGGTTTTAGAAATGTTTGTGCAAAACTTGAAAGGGAAAACATTGTCAAAAAGTAAATGTCGTCAGACTTCATATCCATGACTGTAGTGAAGATAAAAGCAAGTTTTTTGTATATGTGGTAAATTGTTTTCAATCTATGTACAACACACCCCTTTTTTAGCTCTCTCCCACAAAATGCTGAAGCCTTACTGAATAACTTTCCACCTGCCGCCATTAGGCATCATACAAAGAACTACAGGAGTTATATCACTAAGAGACTCCTGATATCGGCAACAGCAAATAATGACACAATGTGACATTGTTTATTTGCCATTTATTTAAAGCCCAGTGAAATTATCAGGTGGGTCCACTGTCACTCATGTAACCGCTGGTGCCATTTGTCCTGTTTGGGAGTGTCTTCCATCAAACAGAGAGGTGCATTCTCTTGCTTTTTTGCTGTTACTAGCCTTTTTATTGCTGCATTTAAATGTCTGTTCTTCATGCTTGACAAGCAATGAACACAATATTATATATATATATTATATATATATATATATATATATATATATATATATATATATATATTATATATATATATATATATATATATATATATATAATATATATATATATATATATATATATATTATATATATATATATATATATATATATAATATGTCACAGGTAGATATGTGGGAAATTTTAGAAATTAAGTACACTTTAATCTAAGCCTGAGTAATCTGAGGCAGTCTCTGAAGCATTAATCAATTCATTCAAATATGTTCCTTCATCGTCCTCTGTGGGAACCACCTCCAGATCAATGTTTTCATGAACAAGTTGTCTGTCTTGAATATCAATGACAGTAACGACAGATGATTCCTCTACAGGGTCAAGTTCCACTGCTTGACTAAATAATGTGTAGATATAAAAAGAGAAATGTTTCATCTCTCTTAGCTTATAATTAAGAAATACTGAATCTCCAGTGTGCTCTGCCCCAAATAAAATCTTGTGTACAATATCAGCAACAGCTGCGGAAATACTCATGGCCACCTGTTTCATCTCTGCCTTCAACATTGACACCTCCTGACAGTTGTGGTCAAATTTCAAAAGAGCATCTACCAAGAGGTGTTTTCCATACCTTGGCATGTTATCTTGTACTAGTATATTTGGGCATAAGCAATCCCATTTGTATGATTCGACATCAAACACATCATCCAAGGTTAACGTGTTGGGGTAATGGTTGAAGGATGTCTTGAAAGACCGGTTGCAAAATTTATGTAACAATTTCTTGATGGTAGCGGAAACTTTGTTTTCTTCTAAAAAGAGGCGTTTGGCTATCTTCTGACCATCTGTGATCGTAGCAATGACAATGAAATATAAAAAGGAAGTTTACTATCATATTTAACTAATAATACACATGTGATCGAACAGTTTAAACCATGCATGTGGTTACCTGGTTGAGACAGCATACAACAACTACCATGTGTAGAACAGACATATACTTAATTAGAAAAGGAAAAATGTAGTCTTCATATGTATTGCCTGTATCCAATCTAACACCAATATCCTAAAGGGTTACATAATTCTCAGTGATATGCAGATGGCTTGTGTCAGTGCTGTTTTGTGTGTTGGGATATAGTGCTTCTGAACACTATTGGGGAAAGGGGGAAGGTGGTGTGGATAGGGCCCTAACCATTTTCATGCATGGCCCAGTCCCCTTCTGAGCAGCCACTGATCTGTTCATACTTTCATTACAAGTACATGTTTCACATATAATCAATCCATAATGTATTGTGCTTATTCACCAGCCATCAATTGCAACAAGTGCAATGCTACCAGTGTATCCTGATCGGTGTACATTATTTAAATTTGTAACTGCGCACTTAACCCTGTGAAACAGTAGCATGGCCCACTACAAACAGAACCTTATGCTCACCAGCATATCTCTTCTTTAAGTGAAGAAGAAACCATCTACTGCCAGTGTATGTAGTCCTTTCAAAATGGCAAGTCTCTCCCTGTCTTCATTAATTTGGAGGAACTTCTTCAGCTCATCTTCATCCTTTGGCCAACGTGGTCCACTTTCCTTTTGTAGGAGTTGCTCATGAATGCTATAAAAAATCAAACAATAACACATAAATGATTGACCTATTTAAAATGCAACAAGCCATATAGACTTGGACGACAAACTTCAAAGCACATACAACTATGTATTTTATTGTCTTAAAAGGAGTGCACTAGCTAGTATGTAAGATGAATGATCTACAGTCCTGGACAAAAATACATGGGACAGCACCCCTGCTCCCCCGTTCAATGTTGAATTTCTTTAAATTCGGAATATCTTTGGGTTGGGACAACATTGATGGGGGGGGGGAGGGGGGATTTTTGAAGACCGCGAACCTGTCGAAGTATTTTGCTACATTTGTGCCAAAGTGTCCCATCATTTTTGTCCAGGATTGTCTGAGCTACCATACACGTCCATAGGAGTATTGGTCAGTTATATTTAGGGTACATGAACACAGGTGAGATTCGATTTTTTCGTAGCGGTGTGCACATTCCCGAATTTAAGATGATAGTTGGAAACGGAATGTGACTTCTTTAATTGAGAATAACATAATATCATACCGAGCCGGATTTAAGTATGGGCCAGCGGGGCATGTGTCCAGGGGCTCCACGAAAAGGGGTCCCCACAAAATTATGTTATTGTATTTTTGGGGTAGGACCACAACCTTTGCCTTCCTTTCATGACTTGCGCCCTTGTAGTCTTGTGGAGAATTATAGTCGAAGGAGCCCCCACGAAATTTTGTGCCCAGGGCCCCCACAAAGTTAAACCCGGCCCTGATATCATATTACAAACACTGAAAAAGAATATACTACGTACACAAAGCCCGTTTTCATTTTCAAAGGACTGTCACTTGTACACCCCTTGCCGCGGCTAATAATTTGATATAGCGACATCATTTCGGACGGTCTACCATTGACCTGACGACGGTCTACCGTTGACCTACACACTGTTTTAATGGGACTGACGGTCGACCGCACTCTTTTGGGAAGGGGCTTAATGCAAAAGAAATATTTAGAGCAATTTTACGGTTGACCGTGGCAAATAACGAGTAAACTACATTTTAAGAATTACTTTATACCCATAAAAAAGTACAGTGATATCATCTATACATACTCCATCTTTGCATGTTTATGACGTCATCCTTAGAGAAAAAATATGCTCTAAGATAAGGTAGATCATGTGGCTTACCATAGTTCTGAAATAGCCATTGCACGAGGGCGCCCTCTTCCTTAGTCTCAAATTCCTGGAATTATTACTTTGTCCCTCCTCCTTTTGACGGAATGATAGAATCCAATCGCTCTGGCATTTATGCAATAATGTTATCAATGATTTAACAGGGTATTATCGTAATAGTTCTAATAACTCGACGAAAAGCTAAGAACTTCTGCACTTTGATATTATTTTCGAAAGCGTCCCTTTGAAATTTCATGTGAGCTTTCGGTTCCGGTGAGAAAAAGTTGTACTTGTCCATGACTATGAAATATAGTATACTGTGTAAAATCTTCAACTAAAGGCAGACATTTGGTTATATTAGGCTGTATTGAGTAAGCAAGTGTACAAAACAACTGAATTGTCGGCCCCTACACCACTCCCCCCCCCCCGAACAATAGCATGAAAACAATTTGATGGATATACCTTTTTTACATGGTCCTCCTTAATAAACGTCCTAACGCAACTTCTTAAATAGGCAAATTTATACCTCCATTACTGTCAAATTCCACCTTCCCAACTTAAATCCAAGTTTCCTCGATTTTCAAATTAACAATTAACTGCAATCTTTAATTACTCATTATCTTCATTTTCGATCATAGCTCTCTAATTTGTCCTACAATTTATGAACATTTCTCTGCTGCAACGTGTATTCGTATGCTCACATACATTTGTGCAGTAGTTCAGACAATCCTGGACAAAAATACATGGGACAGCACCCCTGCTCCCCCGTTCAATGTTGAATTTCTTTAAATTCGGAATATCTTTGGGTTGGGACAACATTGATCGGGGGGGGGGGGGGATTTTTGAAGACCGCGAACCTGTCGAAGTATTTTGCTACATTTGTGCCAAAGTGTCCCATCATTTTTGTCCAGGATTGTAGATCCCATCATTCTACATGTTAAAGCTGGGTTCCATTACAATTGAACATACAAATTAAATATATACTTTTCTAACATATACTGGAAAGATCATCTTTCACAAATGGCAAACACTTGTAATCAACCCAAAAATGACACAATGAAAAACTTTATGGTGTATCAGTCACTGCAATACCCCCTCCCCCCCCCCCAAAAAAATAAAAACCACAAAAATTTATGCCTTCGTACCTTTTCAGTTTTCTTGAAGAAGCTGGGTATGAAGGTGATTCCCTGTATCCACATGTTCAGTTATTTCGTCACTGCAACAATTCAGTGTAACCAAAAATCAGTTATGCACAACATGCATACTCATATGAAAATCTGATTGTATAAATGCGCTACTACTACCGATAAAAGAAGCTTCGCTTTCAAGCTTTATTATTCTTACGTTAATTTTAGTTGTGTTACATCGAGTCACTAGCAGGAAAAATTGCTGATCACGGAGAAGGAAAAGGAGTATATAGCCTCTTTCCAAAGAGAACTGTTTCTTATTTCCCTATTGCTTAAAATTTTCTGCAGGTTCTAAACAGCACAAAGTTAAGCTGACTTTGACTGGCATTGCTTGCAACTTTCACAGTATTCTGATTAGGGCAATACTGTTGGCAATATACTTACCACATATCATAATATGTTGACAACTGAACAGCATATGCCTCCTTTTCTGAATAGTCTGCATCTAATGGATCAAGTGGAGATTAAGAATGGTGAAGCATCACGAAGGCATGAGTTGTATTGATTATGACCTACAAATGATTATGACCTACAAGAATATTGACAACAAATATGAGTAAGAACAATCTCGCTGAAAAGCAGTTTCATAATATTGTGTGAACATGATGCCTGTTTTATTTACTCATGAATGGTCAACAGGAATACGCCGTAAGCCTACCCTTTTCCCCGTGCTATCTGAATCATGACGAATCCAGCTTTCATAAGCCCTCCACTCCAACACTCAATACTTACAGGTCGAGTTCTAGTAATTTTAAAACCATTGCCGTACGTTCGCCTTGTGAAGCTTCCAGTGGGCAGGCATATCCTGCATAATAGCTCAAAGGTAAAGAGCGTTTGCATCGTAACCGACGATTTTTTGACATACTTGCTCTGGATTATTACGTTTTAAGGTTCTCTTGGTACCCATTGAATACAATTGATGGCCCGCCAACAAAAATGTCACGAAATGTGTAGTGCAGATCTTTGTTTTGTTCATTAACTGAAAAGTCGGATGTCCTGAAGTTTGAAATAAGTACCTCAGAGTGAGACTAGGTGGAGAGATATTATCCTGGAAAGCTTCGACGTTCGTTCTCTATCGAAGTTTGCCATTTTATCGAGCTCTTCAATGAAAGGTATAACATCAAGATTTCTTATACCACGTGAGAAAATCCCGCATGGTCTTTTTATTTTCATTTTTCCACGCCAATTGACAGTATTCATAATCTCCTTCTGTAATATTCCTCTTTTTGAGGTCACTGTAAAAGACACTATCGAGGAGTAGTTGAAGAATAATCCAGTTTCCCTAGGGTAAACCATTCCAACGAGAAAAAAAAAAACCTTTGTTTTGGAGCACTCAAAAGCCTTCAAAAAGGCGTCGTACCTGAAATCAGGTGCTATGTAATTTGTAATATCGAGAAAATAAGATTCCTAGTTCGAAGACACGTGTAATTATTACTTCGCTTCATTATTCAGTTCAGAGGATCGGTCTTAAGAAAGCGAGGGGAGAAATATTGTACTAAGTTAATATCATAATTACCAGAGTTAAACCCCCAAACAGGTATTTTGGACATCCACGAGTTGAGTGAGTCAAGCAGAAATTGAAGATGATGTTGCTTGCGACCTTTATACTTTTCTTGAAGAAGATTCCACTCTATCTTGTAAGATTTTAGTTTCTATGTTACGCAGTAGTTTCTGAAATAATTCATTTCAGAGGGCTTGATATTTCTCTGCAATTTCAGACAAGTAGTCTACATCATTTTGAATCAATACCTGTGGACAATAAAACAGCGCGGTTTTAAGATATCCGGGAACATTACTACAGACGCTAGCGCCCAAGGAAACATGTCTAGCCTCCCACACCAATTTTTCAGCAGACCCACATAATTCCTCTCCTTGAGGTTCAAAGTAACTTTAAGTCAAAACCAGCGGGAACCGAGAAACCCTCTTCTTTCAACTTTTCAACACCTGTTTGAGCCTGAGGTACATGAAACACCCTCCCCCCACCCCCTGGAAATTTATGTGTTGCACCTTTTCCTTCACATTTCGCTTCATGCCTAAACAACTGCTTATTCTCTTTCCACAGTTTCTGTCATTTTTCACAAATATACGTCTTAGTATACATTTGGATATTAGAAATATACGAAAAGTGATCTGTATGTAGTGAACGTCCTACTATAGAAGCGGTGATTGCATTCGATTCCGTTCATGTGTTGTTGCTTTGTTTGTCTTCGTTGTCATCCCTTTCGTTTAAAGGAGCTTGGTAGCCGCCAAAACAATAAATTTTTGGACCCGCCGACTTCTTTATGTCACATCCGGTTATGATTATTGGTTTATCGATTTGATCCGAAACCGATGAAGCCATCCATGCATTGTTTAGCACAGCATGCAACTCACAACGTACGTATGTGTGTAGTACATTCGCGTTGCGTGTTTCAGTGCGATAAATTTAACTTAAGGGGAATTAAGACACACGCCTATTTCGCCCATCATCTGCTGCAGGTTCATGGACAACATTGTCAATTTTGCAGGTAATTGAAACCTTTTTTTTTCTTCTTCGATCAATGAGTTTGTTTTTCGTGGTAGACATAGGCGCTAACACTAGCCTAAGTAAGGCTAACGTTAGCACTGCTATCGATCACAACCGTTACAAATGGAAACGATTAAAAAATGTCTGTGCCAGAAGAAAAAGTAACAGACTAGAAATTCAAAAAAAAAAAATTGTCTAATATCTTGCAAGTGGAAAATGAAAAATGTAAGAAAACAAAAATCACATTAGCCTCGCACTGAGGGTAAACAGGTCGTTTGGTATGACGTTTTCATTTCGGAAGTACGCCACTACCCAGCCCCTTTCTGAAATATTGCTAAGTAATTAACTTCTTCTCTATTTAATGTTTAAAGAGAGGTAACAGCCTCTTATTATAATGCTTGGTTAGTGATCTCATTATAGTGTTCTTGAATTTTGGTTTAAGGTCCCATGTGGGCCCCAAAGGCTCATTTTATGAAATTTTACAAAATACTTTTTCTCCTACAAATTGTGTTGTACAGTGTTGATGTTTTGTCATAATGAAGCTCTGTTGATGGTCCTTTGTCTCCAATTTGGGATGAAGAATACTTTTGATACCTTTCTAACCAATTTTGTGCCACCCCTCTATTTTACCAGTCTCACAAAATCACTTTACTACCTATTTTTCTTTGTACTGCACCCTCTTTAAAACTTTCTGTGTAGAAGAGGTCAATCCTGTGCAGTTGTTTAGGTTAGTTTAAAGGGAGCTGCTTAATGGGATTTCCATTGGGTATTTCCATTGTGTGTGCATTGTCAGAGCACGTGGGTGTGTTTGTCATAGTGATCCTCTGTTAATGGTTCTTTTCGGGTGTACAGAAATTTTGGGTCCAAGGCCCAATGTACCCTACGGTCCATTTTGAGAAATATTGCAAAATGGTCCATTCCTCCTCCAGTTAATGTTAAACAGAGTTGAAGGCCTGTCATAATGATGCTTGCTTAGTGATCTGTTTATGGTGTTCTGGAAGTTTGGGTCTAAGGTCCCATATGGGCCCTATGGCCCTTTTTATGACATTTTGCAAATTGCTTACACCTGCAGATTCTCTTGTGCATTGTTGATGGTTTGTCATAATTATATTCGGGCAGTGGTACCTTCAGGGTGTTTAACCAGCTGGGGTCCAAGGCACAAGATGCACCATAGGGTCCATTTTGTGTAGTATTGCCAGTGATTAACTTTTCCTCCAGGTAATGTTCAACAGAGTTGACGGTCTGTTATAATGATGCTTGGCTAGTGATCTGTTTCTGGTTTTGTAGAATTTTGGTCCAAAAGCCCATGTGGACCCTATGGCTCTTTTATGAAGTGTGCAAAAGTGCATCTTCAACTACAGATTCTCTTGTACAATGTTGATGGTTTGTCATAATGATACTTGAAATTTGGGGTCCAAGGCCGAAGATGGGCCCCAGGGGCTTTTGCTTTCTTAAATTGTATTCATGAAACAACTTACAAAGCAAAGATAGCATGACAAATTTTGTGTGACATTCAGGAAGGTGCCATCAGGGTATGTGAGATTTGGGGTCATAATCCGTTTGATGTCATTTTAAGTCATATGATGCTTGTACTAACAAAGACTAGAAGCCAGGGACCCTTAATTGGTTGAAGGTATGAGCTTCAGCACCATTGGTGCTCTAGTTTGTCACTTTAGAATGAGCTTCTAGGGTCTACCCAGTCTATTTAAGCTGAGCGCTGCACCTGGCCTGAATTTCGCATTTTCACCATGAACCTGGTTTGAAAGTTTGCACCTAGTTTGGATTTTTCGCACACAATGGCAAAAGGCAATCATACATTTACTTATACCCACCAACCCTCAGTAGGTTTTCCATGGTAATCTGGGTAATTATCAGGCCTCAACACAACCACTCACCAACTCGCCATTATCAATAATTTCAACCTTGCGAGTTCCATGTACACCTTTCTCGCCAGTGTGGCGAATTATTTTTAAGCCTCTCGTAGGTACATTGCGTTCAAGTTGATACATTTAAGTATACATAAAAATCGCATGTGGCAGACTTTCAATGGTGAATAAAACGTCGAAACTCCAAATTTTGCAAAATTACGGACGAGGCGAAGCCAAGTCCGTTATTTTGCAAATTTAGTCTCGACGGTTTATGAGACAATAATAATCCGACAAATGTGGTTTATTCCTATTCTACAACCGATAATTTTGTGAAAAAAATTTATTCTCATCAAGGTTTACGTTTACTGACCTTATGTTGTTAAATAGCAGGTCAGTGCTTAAGCAATCAGAATGCAGGGTTCTCAATAACGGATGGCTACAGGTGGTAGAATACATTTCTGGTGCATTACGTGTTTTCGAGATACATTACGGCTGCTTCAATCATATTCCTGAACATTCTCTTACTGAATTAATTTCCCCCTCCTTCCAACAAGCACTGTGGAATATAATTATGTTACATCTAGTTTGTAAATATAGCGAAACGGCTTGAGTGTGTCTGTTTTGTTTTCGTGTTTCATGTCCAATTAAGCATGGGTCTATGAACTGTCAATGAGTATGCAATTGTTACGGAGCCATCTCGCTGAGGATGCAATGTAGCCCTTTTGGCAGAGGTTCTGGAATCCGATTTATTCATAAACCCCACACCATTGAATGCCAGATACATCAAAAGAAGCAGGTTAAATGCAATATTGTTGCAATCCCTACATTCATGAGTTTCGCGTTATTTTTTTTTCCTTTTGACAGTTTCGTGAAAGGCTAGTCCATAATAGGTGTGAAAAAAAAAATCATCTGCAGGTTTAACAGACAAGAACAGCCCAATTGCAAACCCTTGCAATTGTTTTGACAAAATACTTGAAAACAAACATTTGAAATGCAAATATAGGAAATGTATGAATATTTGCATTTTTGGTTCCTGGGGTCAAAGACCGAAAACCTTGTTTGCACGATATCTCAAGGCAGGAAGCTTGTGTAAATTTCATACTTGGTTTGTGGATGCATTATGGTGAGAAGATGGATGCTGTAGCTTTTGGTGGAGGTCAAAGGTCATCTGGGGTCACCGGGGGTCAGACACTGAAAACTTGTTGTTAACACAGTATCTCAAGGTAGGGAGCTTGGATAGATTTCATACATGGTATGTGGATGACTTATGGTGAGAAGATGAATCCTGTCATTTTTGGTGGAGGTCAAAGGTCATTTGGGGTCACTGAGAGTCAAATACTGAAAACCTTGTTAACACAATATCTCAAGGAAAGAATCTTGGATAGATTTCATACTTGGTATATAGATCCACCATAGTGAGAAGCTGTGCCATACAGTTTTTGGTGGAGGTCAAAGGTCATCTGGGGTCACCAAGGTTAAAAAACTGATAACCTTGTTGTTAGCACAATATCTCAAGGTAGGAAGCTTGGATTAATTTCATACTTAGTGTTTGGATGCCTTATGGTGGGGAAAATATTTGTTTGGTGGAGACCAAAGGTCATCTGGGGTTACTGGAGGTCAAACTCTGCAAACCTTTTTAACTCTGTATCTCAGTGTAGGAAGCTTGAATAGATGTATGCTTTGAGGTGTTGCATTAAATCCAGCAGAACACCCATATGAGTTTTGTTGGATGTCAGAGATGAAATCACCAGATGCCAAAAAGCAAATTCCCAAGAATTCCTAAAGTCAAATATAAGTACAAAACTGTATCATTCCAGTGCATTAAGATCACATTCACCCAATGACTGAAAGATGTGGGACATCTTTCAGAGATGCCAAGTATTTCAATTTTAGTTGAAATTATAGTATTACGATTTTAATCCATACTTCTGCCATTATTGAAAGCTGCATCAAATACCACTTTTTAATATTGCAGAAGATTCTCTGCCCACAAAGCAGAGGACTTGTGAAAGTTCACTAGACAGACATTTGTCCTTAGATTAGGACATGTAAGCTTGCAGAAATTGGAAATTGGAATTGATTAATTAAATGCTACTATGGGTTGTTAGTTTTATAAAGAGAACTAAGTTACTGATCATTTGGATCAGATACCATTGAGCGTGCATGAATTGTGATTGCTTAATTCAATAAAACAAATTGTAACTGTATACTGTCTGTGTTGATATCCCTTGAAGTGCCTGTATTTCTTCAGAGCAATTTATTTATGCTTGAATGTGTTAACACAAGATGTGCATTGTCTACAGAGCAGATTTTGTACATCTACAGAAATACTGGTTCATTCAGTAGTTGGCTCAGTTTCATTACATTCAGCAAGGAACCACAGTGCCCATTGGGCTCTTGTTTTTACATGTATTCCAATTTTCCAAAAGCAGGAATACATAGTATAAAATATAGGAATGTCATGAGCGCTGTTGTATATCGTTTCTTTGCAAGGAATGTTATTTAAAACCCCAACCTACCAAAAACAAAATATCATATTAATGAAGACCTCATTTATTGCAACTTTTTATGTTCATCGGTTGTCAAGAATAAAGAACAGACATTTCAATGCAGCAATAAAAGGGCTAGTAACAGCGGAAAACGCAAGAGAATGCACCCCTCTATTTGATGGAAGACACTCCAAAACAGGACAAATGACACTGGCGGTTACATGGGTCACACCGGACCCACCTGATAATTCTAGTGGGCTTTAAACAAAATGGCAAATCGCGCATTGTGTCATTATTTGCTGTTGCCGATATCAGCAGTCTCTTAGTGTTGTATCTCCTGTAGTTCTTTGTATGATGCCTTATGGCGGCAGGTGGAAAGTTATTCAGTAAGGCTTCATCATTTTGTGGGAGAGAGTCAAAAAAGGGGTGTGGTTGTACATAGATTGAAAACAATTTACCACCTACACAAAAACTTGCTTTTATCTTCACTACAGTCATGGATATTAAGTCTGATGACATTTACTTTTTGACAGTGTTTTCCCTTTCAAGTTTTGCACAAACATTTCTGAAACCACTGAATGTTACACAAGCAAAGACATTTCAACGAATTTCAAGTCTAAAATAGGGCCACTGAAACCCATTATGGTATACGTAGGAAAAATGGTTTCAAAACTTGTAAAATCAAATGGTTGAAGTGGCAAACTAACTGTAAAAGATTTCACAAGGTGTTTGAAATACCATCTTTCACATACAGTGCAGCCATTCATGTGGATAGGCCTTGGATACTAGGATGTCACACGTTCATAAAACTTAACATATGCACTTTAAGTTACGAAGCGTAACAAATGACTGATGTCTCATTGTGGCCTGCACTTAGAGTCACGCATGATGCCAACATGTGTTTAGCTCGGGAAAAAAAAAACTGGTTATTCTTGTAACCAATTTTTTCCAGACAATGAAATTCCCTTTTATCTCTGCTTTTATATAGGAGTTTCCCGGCTTTTGACAGCAAACAAGCGTTTAGTGAGTTGCTAGTATTTAGCTGCTGCAATTTGTGTGTATTGAAGGCCACAAGGCACTTTGTGTAGCAGCTTATTCCAGCAAAGCTCAGAAGCAAATCTCCATGGTTTAATTAACATAGTATTTTTGTCCAAATAAGACAGGGAATGTATACATTCACAAATGACTTTATTGGGTTTCTTTCATTTTGTGCCGTATATTACAGCAAGCATGCTATCTCAGTTCTCTTTTCCATTAATTTACTGGTCATTGGGCCTTATCTGTGTCTGCACAGGTCTTTACATACCATAATACCAGAGCAAAGACTATTCCTTTCATATTACTTGTTAATTTCATATAATTTGTTTGCCACAACATTGTTGCGCTTTTTAATGCACTTGCTGCTGGCTAAAAAATTATGAACATTACATGAAATGTCCCTGGTTTGATCGAGCCCTCTGAGGTTTCACGAGGTGCGGAATTAATATAGCAATTTTGGAACATTGCATGAAATTATTTTTTATTTATTTCTTGTATGAGACAAAAATCTTGCAAATAAAAGGCACTCCAACAATGCATTCATATGGATGTCCATTAACCTAAAGGTATAGGTCCTCAGGCCATTTGCAGCCATAGGCGTCCCCATACCGCTGAAGTACCTATGTGCTAGGATATTTTTTTACATGGAATTTTCTGTGCGATTTGGAATGACACATTTTCTCCCATAATCAAACAGGTGTCCCACACATGGTCATCACTAATTGTAAGTCTATTAACAACATTATGCTTAAAGCGAGTTTTCCTCCAAATCTAGAGCAATGGAGTGGAAAATTTTTCTCCGGTACATGTGACCCACGCATCATGGACATACTGTTCTCATGACAAGTTTTTCTCCCCTTTTTTAAGAGTGAAATTTCGTACAATCAATGGCACTTGGGATGCCAAATTTTATCACCATACTGGCAAAACACGCATGGGAGACAAGGAACAATAGTCGAAAATTTTGTTGTAGAGCATGTTTTCCTGCTATTGATCTAAAGTGCTTAGAACGTCAGATTTCATGCTCTATTCCAAACCTTGGTGTGGATCAGGTGGGTTGAGATCCTCTCCGTACAGTGCACCACATAAAAACCACAACCCATTGAAAGAACCAGTTAGCTAAAATAACCACTGAACAGTTTGATCAAGAGACGTTAAACCAGGGTATGGATTATACTACTGTGGTTACATTATGGCATATCCAGGTCAGCACACTTAACTTCATCCCAAAACTAACTCCCTAAACTGAATAGAAGTGCGTTATTTCACACACACTTCAGTTCATAAATAACACCAGACAATATTGGCTTCCCCTAAGATGTACTCCATTACTGACCTGGTAATGTAACGAATGAATATTTTGGCTGGGCAACCAACTTTTTTTTTCTTTTTCTGAATATGGAACCTCCTTGAAATATCAATGGGGGTCATTTTCTGCCTAAAAGAAATTATGTAACGAAATCAATTTGCAAATGCTTACCATACATATGGCCCTTCAAGAGGATCAGTACTGCATGAATATGTCCTTCAAAATGTTTTATTCATGTGACCTTGGGTGACCTTTGACCTGCACCACAAACAATGGGGTTCTTACTATCACCATTAAGCATCCACATACTATGTATGAAACCAATCCAAGCTTTGTACTGTACCCTAAGGTAGAAAACAGACTCCCCAAGATCATTTTCAAAAATCTACAGTAAATCTCTCCTTTTGTTTTACTAACACATATCTGTTATTACTTTCTTCATAAAAAAATTTACTATTGAAGGTAAATGAAATAGTTATCTTGTATGAATTTAACAAATAAGTAAGAAAAATATTGTCACATGATTGATAGGAGCCATTCCTGGATGACGGGGTACACTAATTCAAATTGGGGGGACTGTATTTTCCCTTTTAGGTATTGTATTAACAAGGTTTTTAGAGTTTGACCCACGTTGACTCCATATGACTTTGACCTCCGCCAAATATGATAGGGTTCTTCTCATCATAACGCATTCATTTACTAAGTATGAAATATATCAAACCTTTCTTCCTAGAGATATTGTGTAAACAAGGTTTTCAGATTTTGACCCTAGTACGGTGACATACCATTGACACCTTTGACCTCCACCAAAAACACTCCACCAAAAACATTAAGTTCCTGCTCAGTAAGATACATCCACATACCACGTATTTGGAATTTCAAACATACACTCAGGCTTCTT
The DNA here is from genome assembly GCA_029531755.1 of Holothuria leucospilota. NCBI lineage: Eukaryota > Metazoa > Echinodermata > Holothuroidea > Aspidochirotida > Holothuriidae > Holothuria > Holothuria leucospilota. Next base: position 20,471,537 of record CM055961.1, on the reverse strand, counting down.
GCAATATCATCTAAACATGCTAAGAGACACACATATGATAACTACACAGAGGCTTCTCTTATGAATGAAACAAACGTAAGCAACATTTCAAAATGTAACCAAAAGGTCAAGGCTGCAAATGACGCTCAAGATTATGTAACAGCTGCCTCGTTCTGCTTTTTCTTGTGGTGTGGTATTCTTTACCACGGTGACAGACAAGTATTCTGCGTCTTGTTATACAAATAGGGACATTGTAATGTCTTCGTTTGCCACAACAAACGCTTCTCTTTTGCGCATGTTTTCTTGCTATCACTTCTAAAGCAAGGAGAAAAGATCATTGGATTCATTGATATGTACTGGTTGAGATCAATAAAACATTCAATTAAACATATGAAATATAAGATCGGATAGTTTCAAACTAAGAAAATCATAGTAACTGCTCAATTGATCAGTGAAAGGTTGATATTTTGTGCTTTAATTGTATCCAGCCAGTCTGCAACAAAGGCTGTCAACCAATTTAATAGCAGAGAGACCAAAATCTGTAGAAGGGACTTCACAGAGGTCAGATAAAGGCTGAATGCCCCTATATGAAGCTATACCAGAAACAGATACTGTCTGTGGGATGTGGCGGGTTTAGCAGTGCACTGAGCTCTGGCAGGGTTTGGAAAACAATCAACAGTTGGAGGCCTATTGTACATCTACAGTACGAAACTCACTCGCAGACAATTGTTAATGTAGCCTTTGCGTGTGCCTCTAAGATATCTTCTACTTCTTTTCAGGAAGAGACAAGCCCTGCAACATAGTCAGTGGTTTTTGAAAGAACTTGAAACCAAATTGGTAGCCAACTGGTGTTACCTGTACCTGTAGCAAAGAGAAAATCGCGACTTCATGAGTGTCTGAAGTATGCTGTTAGAAGTGTCCTGCCTTTTATGATATAAGCGTGCAGTTCAATGAACGTATGTAGATATGGACCCAGCCGATTATCCCCCAAGCAAAGTTGAAGTTGTCTCATGAGCCAAGAAAACTTGTCCCTCAACAAAGTCGCCTCCCAAGAAAAGATGGTCCACATGTAACATTACATAAGTCTAAGTTGATGCCATTGAAATCAAAATATTGCTTTCTACTGGACATGATCTAGGCTAGGCCCCTACACTCTGGTGTTACGTGCTTTTTATGAGATCAATAAAAAAGTACAATAAATGAGCTCGTATTGTCTAAGTAACGATTTAGATATTTAGTCTCCAGTTAACTCAAATAATGCCATAGATGTAGAAAGATTGAGTAAATCATGTTTGGTTATGAAGCAGTCTTCTTCTTCACAGTAAAGATGACACATCCATAAGGACAGTCATTCACCACACAAGCGTTGAGAGGCTTAAAAGGTGCTAAATATGCCTAACAATAATAGTGACATGCCTATGGTCCTTATGAATAGAGGCAGCCCTAATTACATTAGCGGGGAGGCTATGCCAATCCTTCACAGTTTGGGGTGGAAAGCAGTTAGATAGAGCATATCGCTGGCAAAAATGAAGGTCATGCATCAAACGGGTTCTACGAGAAGGGTGCTGAAGGTAGCCAGCCAATAGTTATAAAGGTCTGGCCAAAAACTTCGTTGGAAAAAAGGATCAGCCTACTTTGCCTCCGTCGATCGGCTAACGGAGCCAGGTTAAGTTCCTTAAGGCCAGTCATAGAACCCGGGCTCTCTAGAAAAGTCAGATGCAATAAATATCGCTGACCTTCTTTGTACACCCTGACGTTTGTCATGAAGTTAAACCTGGTGAGGGTCCCAGAAGGTGCTGTCGTACTCAAATACAGGTCGGAGAAGACAATCCAAACTTTTGCCATAGCTTTTCAACCATCTTGGAAAATTGTGGTAGGCGTAAAAAAGACACTAACCTGTAATTTGTAAAAAATGACTTTTTCACCACACTTAGGCCTAATTGTAATTGTAATGCTCAGGACGCCTATGGACGAAGCCGAAGACTTAAACTTCGCTACTTTCTCTCATATATATTGTTTAAGGAAAGGTATGACTGCCTGTGACTTGACTGTGACTGTGAGTGTAGGCTAAGTTAACGTAGTCACTAACGTAAGGCTTATCGTAATTCAATTGAAAGCCTGTTAGCCTGGGTTTGACTGCGGCTTGTCCTAACACTGCTAGCCTTGTGACATGTGGCTGTGTTGTCCCACATTTGCAACAAGCCTACTGCACGTTAACGCTAACGTACCTTACAGCCCATACGTCTAAAGAGAGAAACCATTAAAAAGATAATTTTTCGACCTTCCTTCTTCGCCTTCGCTATCATCGTCCTTCTTTATAAGATTGCACATTGCAAGGCCAATTTATTTGTAAAGTGAATTTGGAATTAGACATTGCAATGACAATTTATTGGTAGAATAATGTCGCGTTTGAAACAGACTTGTAGTTGACGCGGAAAAATCATCACACGTACGTACAAGTACACATGCAGTAGGTGGAGCTTTCTTGCGGGGCGACAGTCTTGCCCATAGATGATACACCGCCCACCGATAATATACCGCCTACTAAGGAATGAGACACCATATATCTAACACATACCTACGTTAATGTCATTTTGTGATCTTGGACGCATTTAGTTCGCATTCTTTTCGACCACTGGTGTGTTCAGCGAGTAACCATATCTGTTTTAGCATGTTCTCGAAGTAGTGCCACTAGTTTTCAAGAATTCGATCCGAGTATGATTGGGCCAGTAATATCTTTTCGGTGTCCACGCAGAGAAAATCCTTGTTTGCCACGGAAATTCATCACCTCACCGATCCTCTTAAGTATATGGGAGTACTTGTCCCTCTCTTTGAGCTCGTCGTTCGTCCAACCCAAAAAGTGTGCGTAGAGCTTGAGGTACTGAAGAGGGGGGAAATGTCTATGTTCAAAAGCTTTCATCTTCAATTGTTGGTGGAATTTTGTGAAATTTGCTGTGGAGGTGCCATATTAGGATGGCAATACATTTTGTTCCTAGCTGTATGATTGGACAGAGAACAATGGTAATTTCTGGCCATTTTTGATCAGTTTTCATGGTGTTTTAAAGGCCTCCATTCTTTTTCGAGTCTCACTCCTTGCATAATGTGGTTATATTACATGGTAAGAAGCTTACGTTAGCTTTATCTGGAGGGGCGTGCTCACCAAGTTAAATGAACAGCCTCAATGCAAAGGCCTGTATCAGGCAAGTTTTCAAGTTTTCTTTGACTGGTATTCTTAGGCATTGTTAGTATTTCTAGTAGTTGCCAGTGTGTACACAGTGAATGTCAGTGTCCAGTGTGTACACAGTGAATGTACCGTGATGATCAGCTAACTGTTCCATCAGCAATTTTAGTATCTATTGCACAGATTATCTGACATTAAGACTATATTTGAAACTGAAAAGCAATTGATTATTTTTCCTCTATTAGCTACCTTCATAGCACTTTCCAGTCTAGCAACTTCTCGACTTACCTCGTTCAATCTCTTTATCCCTGCAGCATGATCAGTGGTTTTCATGTGAATGTGCATAGCCATGATCTTGAAGTATTTGCCTGGCTGTTGGAGGGTCTCCATAGAGTCTATTTGGTACACGTGGATCAGCTATTGCATAATTATGATTATGTAGTTGCTTCGTTACCACAGGTTCATTACCAAGTTCATGTGGCAAAAGATGCATTGGTAGTGACTGGTTCACAGGTGGAGCTGCAAAATCACAGTAAGTAGGTATTGACTTAATAGATGTGGGCCCATTGTGGGGTTGAAGTTCACCTGCTGTGGATACAGATGGAAACTCTTTTCTCTTTTTACTCTGTGACACCAATGTTGTTGGAACCTGTACTGGCTGCCCCTTCATGGGTGGTTTCCGAGGAAGTTTTCCTCATATAGCAAAGGAATATTTAGCAATGTCATACCCTAAATGCTCAGTGGGATCAGGATATGAGGTTGTGGGTTCTCCGTCCACAAAATGAACAGAGCAAACTTTGCTGCTCTAGGCTGCAAGTTCTTTCCATTTTCTTTTCTGTTCACAAGTTTAACCTAACCTCTTCTACCTTCAGGATCCTTCGTCTCTGATGAAAAGGGAATGAGTTTAAAGGGTGGTGTACATGCACAGCTTCCCTACATTTAACCATGAATGTGACACAACTGAGAATACCAAACACTCAGTTCTCTCCAGCTGTTGCTGCTCCCAACTATGGCATATATGGTACTCATAATGATTGGTAATGATATCTGAAAAGGAAAAAGCAAAAAGATACTTACAACAGAAATCACAGAAATATTTGTACTTGTCAAAACAAAACCAATACAAAATAGAAAACAGCACTGAAAGTGAAAAACTGCTAGGTATCTGGGGTCCAAAAAAAAAAAAAAAAAACGAGCCTGTGGACCCGATCCTCCTAGAAATTTCCTCGAGCCGGCTGGCTCCTAAATTTTTCAAGTGTTACTGTACAGTCTGCACATAAATCTCTCCATCCACAAGTCAATAATCTTTTATATATATATATATATATATATATATATATATATATATATATATATATATATATATATATATATATATATATATATATATATATATATATATATATATATATATATATATATATATATATATATATATAGCAGTTAGTCCAAAAAGGAGCATCACCGGAAACATTGTTAAAATAAGCCTTCATTGAAACATATATTTAAAAACAAAAATATGTATTTCCGAATCAGGAATATTCGTACAAATTTTAGGCACAACAGTGCCTTTATCAAGTAACAGCCACCAAATGAGAATAGTGAACACTCAAATGCACAAAAAAGGCTGCAAACAAACAACGTGCGAGAAAGCAGTGGACAATGAAAAGCCCCCAAAGCTAAGTAGCAGTCCAATAGAAAGCGAAATCGATGAAAAAAGCTCAGCGAGCTCTTAAACTAGTTTTTTTTTTTTTATTCTGGCTATCGAAGCCATCGTTTACATTTAATCCCCTTTGTGAAATTGTGCACAGTTTGTTCCACATCCAAATATTCTCTAAGTTTTTTAATTTATCCCTAGAATGAGTCAAAATTTGTTCCTTTTGTTCACTTGTCGCAAATGAAGGAATACAAGGTGGTGCCATGGTCTGAAGAATTATAACTTTAAAATGATCAGGAGAGTGAGAAGCCAGGTGAGAATACAACTGAGAGCAAGACCGTAAGAGACCCAATCCTACAAGCTAAAAGCCATGCTACGTTTCACGTGGCCAGGACGGCAGCTATAAGCTGAAAGGTAAAGCATAGTATCCGTTGGTTTGCGAAAAACATCAGTCACCAAAGCACCATTAACCCCAATTTGAACATTAACATCTAAAAAGTTAACAGAAAGCGGCGATAAATCAGCGGTAAACTTAATAGAATGATGAAAAGAATTATAGTTTTTCCAGAAAAGAGTAGAATCGATCCCTACCATGACGCCAAATTAAAAACAATCATCTATATATCTCCAAAAAAACATCTGGCAAAACGTCACAATTCGAAAAAAATGGCTGCTCAAACTCTGCAAGAAAAATATTCGCGTACGAAGGCGCCATTTTGGTGCCTGTAGCAGTACCAGATGTCTGTAGATAAAGATCGGAGTTTTAACTCAAAATATTTTTCTTGAGCACCAATTCAGCCATTTCACATGCACCCGACACAACACCCTCCGGAACGTGTCTCCTACTCATAAATTTGCGTAACGCATCAATCCCATCACGATGAGGAATGGAAGGGTACAAAGCCACCACATCAATAGTTGCCAGCAAAGTTCCTGGTTGAAATGGGCCCAGGTTTCTCAATTTTCCCAGAAAATCAAAGGTGTCCTTCAAATACGTTTCAAACGAAGGTGCAAGAGGTTTGATAAAATGGTCAACCCATTCCGACAGACGTTCAGTAGGGGAACCATTCCCTGAAATCACAGGGCGACCCGGTACCCCCGCCTTGTGAACTTTAGGTAACACATAAAATCTAACGGTGAAGCAAAACGAGCCATATCCTTAGTGATAGTACCCTTTTTACTTAATCTGTACACTAAATTAACAATAGACGAAACAATCACCCCAGTTGGGTCTTCGCTAAGTTTAACATAAACCGAAGAATCAGCCAGCTGCCTTTCACATTCACCTATGTATCTATCCCAATCCATGACTACCACAGCACCCCCTTTATCGGCACCCTTAATGATAATGTTGTTGCAATTCATAAGAAGTTTCAAACATTGAAATTCTGGAACTGAAAAATTAGAAAAGAAATGATTCTCAGAAGCCTCCAGTATATTTTTAGTCAAAATTGAAATGTAGGCTTCTAGAAACTGATCTCCCTGCGGAGGCTTAAATTTGGACTTGGGCTTAAGCTTAGAGTCTGATACAGAAATAGAATCCTCCTTACCATAGAAAAAATGTTTTAACCTCAACCTACGAATAAAGTTCTGAAGCCCTTCCATGAGGTTCAGGCGGTTTACTTGCTGTGGTATTGGGGCAAAGTTCAAACCCTTCGACAAAATCCTAAGTTCCGTGGTGGAAAGGGCACGTCGAGAAAGATTAATGACAAGGTAAAATTCGTCTTCTCGTAACAAAACGGGTTCCCTTGTTCGGTGAAGGTACCCTGGCGTACGTGTCATAGTCTCAGATAGAACACTTAGCATAGCTTTTAGCTTGACCAAACGTATTCAAGCCATATGTTCTACCAAGGAATTGGTTAAGAAACGCTGCGATGAACTTACTAAGACCTTGCTGAAAAGAGGTCACTCATACCACAGAATTAAGCGGGACATTTCCCGAGCTCTCAATGAAGCTCATGGTTCTAGGAGGTCCAATCGGGAGGAGGGCGTCTCTCAAAGGATCCCTTCGGTCATTGAATACCATCCAGGGCTACCTAATCTAAAGGAGATTCTTCAAAAGCACCAGCCCTTATTACATGTGTCCCCTATTGTGAAGGAGATAGTTCCGGACTTGCCAATGTTGGCTTTTAGTCAGCCCCCAAATTTGAAAAAAAAAAAAATGCTTGTACGCGCTTCAGTTAATAACAGGATTTCAAACGTGGGATCGAGTAAACACCGAAGAGTTGTAGACTTTGTAAAGATTTGGTTAATTGTTCTGTTGTGCGAAGTCACTTCACGGGTAAAGCTTTTAAAGTTAAGGCAAGGGATGTTGATTGCCCTGCTACGTGGGTGGTTTATTGTATTTTTTGCCTGCAATGTGGCATACAGTATGTAGGGATGTCAGGTAATCTTAAGGAAAGGCTGGCAAACCATCGCAGCGCACTCCAGAGGGTGGTAAGGGAGGGCGTTGGGGTTGTAGGATCGGGTCTCTTAACGTCTTGCTCTCAGTTGTATACTCACCCGGCTTCTCACTCTCCTGAACCCCGCCAGGGGCCCTAGCGCGGTCCCCTGGACCCCACGCGTGCAAACTCGCGCTCGTAATGCACCTTCGGTGCACTTCTGACACCCCTCCATGTCAGTTGGGGGAATCACAGGTTGTGCCCCCCCCCCCCCACCTCTGAAATCCTGCACACGCCACTGATGTCTTCATGTCAGGGGTTGGTAACTATCACCTTCACCTTACAAAAAGTTGCACCAGGCAAAGGTTTGACATGGGAATGTACATACAATAGTGAAGGTAGGCTTCTATCTTGCATGTCTATCAATACAAGTTGATCCACAGTGCAGCGATGATAAATAACAACCGTGGCTTCTTTAGTCGCACCTGCCGGGATGAACAATTTGTCATTTCTTCTCAGTCGAGCAAATCCCACCTAACCAGTGGGGCCCAACTTGTCAACTGCATCCAATCGCATATAGGCAGCCCGACATTTAGCAGACATATCCAAATCACTTAAGTATCGTTCTCCACCCACTCTCTTACATTCAGCATGACATTGCTTAAAAATACCTATATTCGTTCCAACATGAGGGGGCATCGATCCGAATCCCGTCCATCCGGTACCACCAGTGTCACCGTCTCAAAGCCTCATTGGTCCCTGAAAATTGAGCAGAAAAACCCAAGTTAATATAAGTCCAACCCTAGTATGGAAGAGAGCCTCCTCCCCCATGTCTTGCAATCAAATCTGTGAGAGGATGAAGTTCCCGCTTCAAGGTTCGGAAGAAACTCGCAGCCAACAAGGTAACCTGGGATCCACTATCCAGAAGACAGACATCAGGCCTTCCATCTCTATGACAAGTTGTAGTTTCTTCTCCCACTAGTCCATCGGGTACGTTTGACAAGGTATGCCCTTGTTGGCTCTGAGAGACGAGACAGACCGTTACTGGTCGGACCCTTGAGTGCCTCCCCTCTGGGGTTCCCTTGAGTTTTCCTGGTCCGGTTGTCCCATCACAAACTTAATCAATTTTCGGTTTACTTCCTGTACATCTACCTCATTGCAAGAATTCCTGCTGTTACCTGTCCTACCGCACCGAAAACGAAAGTTTGGACTGGGATGGCGGTCGGGGCCTGAGGTCCATTGACGGTATTCAGGTGTCATAATAGGGGCTGGAACTGGATACTGAGCAGTTTGGGGGTCTCCAACCAGCTTTAAGGCTTTGACTTCTCCCTCCAGCTTCAACAGTCGGTCAGTAAGGTTTTCTTCTTCCTTTGTACGAGGGGCAGCAGGTTGGTGCGGTTCCTCTGGTCTGTTGGCTGAAACACTATTAGCCAGGGCTATCACTGGTTTCTTTTGAGGATGGTTTTGTGACTTTCGTTGCTGTAACTTGGTTGCCTGCTCCTCGTACCTCCGTACCATTTTCAAGAGGGAGATATACCCTGGTGCATAATTTTCTGCATCCCTAAGATGGAGACTGTTAATAAACATCTCACGAAATAGCAGGCCCCTCACAAACTGACGAAGGCGGGCGCTGTTCACATTCTCTGGGCTTATCCCCCCCTTTCCAAATCACTTGCCTCAACTTTGTCTGGAGCCTAGACAGGTATGTGGAGGGCTTTTCACCTTCTTTCTGCTTCATACAGTGGTACTGGATAAGGAGTTCTTCACCACTCTCAGCTGTTCCAAAAGCAGCCTCCAGAGCGGCAAAGTAGTCACGGGCAGTTGCCCCTGGAAGGTCTTGTTTCAAGTCCGTGATAACCCGTGAAGCTGGGGGGTCTCAGTGCTTCCCGAATTCTCTTCCGCTTCTCCGCCTCGGAAATCTATGTCCATTCCTCCATTTGTCCTTCGGCCGCCTCAATCCACGAGTACCATTCCTCCTCATCTTTGCTGGGCACTTCTTTACCTGAGAAAAACTTTAATCGTCGATAGCTGGGAGTGAGAGTGTACGCGCCATATCTATGTTCAGTACTGGTACTCGAAGGACGAATCAATTTGTAGGTCACGCAACGTCATTCGTTTCAAACTTACACAATAGGATAATTTCAGTGTGCCCAAGTCTCATTACTTCCTAAATATCCCTTTCAATCCCGAGGGCAGGCCCTTGGATAACCCCAGTAATATTGATCGGGTGGTCGCTTTGACCATTTTACTAGACAGTAATAAGCAGTGATGCTCAAGAATATCCTCTTTCTTACACCACTCTTTTCCCAATTCTTTCAGGGAACTCGTAATTTCGACACCAGCCCCATCTTCAAGGTATGCTCGATGGCTCTCCCTGTTTCACAATTACATTCACCAGGGCAATACAGTAAGTGTTATCAGACAGAGAGAGAGAACAGTGCAGTATCCCACAATCACCCAAAATTTCCAGTGCTGGGAGTATGGTTCCCGGATAGGCCCCGAAATGTAACCCTAGATTCGATCAAAGGAACACTGCCCTCTACCATCGGTAGCGAGCAATTCCAAAGTCAAAAGATACCACAAGAAGATTCTGTATTAAATTTCATCCCAACAGGGAAAACTGTATTTTCACCCCAAACTCAGGTGACTCCCCTCTCTCTCTTCTCCCCCTGCGGGTACGGGGATGTAGAATAGGCCCGATGTTTTCTCAGCATGCCGTAAGAGGCGACTAACAGGGACGACTTGTTTGCCGTGAGTCGAGACCCGTGTCGGTGGAGGAGAGGGTCCTGGTGGTTGAGTGAAGGCTGTGACTGCAGTTTGGTCGTAGCAACACACCACTTTGGCATCAAATTCACGTTGTCGGAAAATTGAATAGGCCTGGTTCAACCAATCGGCTGGAGGTGTCTGCCCTGAGATCTCCATTTAACTGCTTTTCAACTTTTGCTTTTTAACATAGCACTAACTTTTCATGTACTCGTAACCAAGTGGACTTTGCTTGTGTGTATCAGAACAGTGGTTTTCTCAGAAGGCGGCTGCTTAATCAGGTCAATCGGGGTTATTGTTTTATACATGGCCTTGAGTATATCACTAGTGTAACCCTGGCATCAGTTTGTGATGATCTTTCCACTTACGTTTGGTGTCCCCTTGTTGGGCTCCATGGTGGGATGGATTTTGGCCGCCATCTTGGAAGTGGGTTACCCTAGCAATGTGCCATGACCAGCACCTGTTTTAGTGGCCCCAGAAACACCTGAATTGACCCCTCACTTGTTAATATCCCATTTTTACAGGCAGCTAAATGACATTTTTTGGGGCGGCCATTTTGGATTTTGGCCGCCATCTTAGAAAATCGGAGCCGATCAAGTGGGTTCCACGGATAAAGTCAATAGATAGGTCAAAAAGAAACTCCATGCAAAATTTGATACTTTCGTCCGGCCAGTAACGTTAAATTTGCTAGCCACCTGACTATATTACAAGGGCGTAGCCAGTATGTAGCACTGTAGGCCCGGGCCTACACTTTTTATTTCGCCAAATAATCTTTTCAAAAGCACCCTGAATTCAAATCCATAGGCTTGCTGGACGAGTTTAAGAGTCTATTAAAATTTGAGGGGGGGGTCCGGACGCCGGCGACCCCCCCTGGATCCGCCACTGAATTGCATGGGATAATGAGGCTCCCACATTTGCCCTTCTCATCATACCCTCGAAATAGGGAATGTCGGAACTCGGGGTAGCTGACATGGTCCGGCCCCCTGCTGGAAAAAATTCTGCCGCCACCCATGGTCAGTTTACTTATTTTGGCTTTCATAAGGGTAATTTCTGGGATAAAACCCAAAATTTTCGGTACGCTTTGTCCACTCTTCCTCAGTTCAGTTGTACTTATAGCTAAATATAGTACAAACCCTTTCCACCTTTTCAAGTTAATAAGTAGAATACATGGATTTATGTAAATGTCGGGAATTGGATCTCATTTCGCTAAACCTGGTTAACGTTCACTTGTGTCTGTCGTACGGTACGTCTAGTGACTCGAGGAGGGAAGTACAATAAAGTTATGCCCGATAGGGCCCAACTGTCCGCTCAATTGTTCTATATAAGCTTTAAATTAGTACAAATTCTTATAAGTGTAGGCTTACCCAAAAAATTTTCGCGCGCTTTGCAATTTCCCCACTTAGATTTCAGGTTTTGATTCCAGTTTTTGCATGTCTCTTGGTTTGTCCTTTCTTTGTCAATATGCGGTAAGTTGTGTAATCGCTGACGTTTATGGGAACCAAAATTTAAAAAAAAAAATGAATGTGCCCTTTTTATGTTGGACCCCCCACCCCCCCTCAGAAAAGACCCTAGATCCGCCCCTGCAATTGCAGGCATATTTTGCATTATATCACTTAATACTTCATGATCCGAGTTGCGCACTGTTAGTGTTCTTTGAATCTGGATCGTGAAATTGAAAAGCGGGCGAAATTTTTTGATAGGCTTACACATAAAACATATGACGAAACGAAAAAAGAACTGTAGGGTTTGTAGACCGTATCGTGTATAACATACATTGTATCGAAACCACCTGGACTACACGATGAAATAGCCAAACTTTGCTCCATAAGTCGCTCACCAACTGACTGTACCGCATGACACACACAAGAGAACACCAACTAGGCTTTGCGATATGGGATGAAAGTTACGACCTTTACATAAACTATGTATTCTGCCCATATGTTATCTGTTAAGGATGGACAGGAATTGTGCTATCCTGCTATGTGGAATGGAACTATTGAAAAACTAGAGTGACTCTACAGCGCGCGTAGCGCGCCGAAAATTTTGTGTTCTTATTGCAGAAATTATCCTCTTGAGAGCAAAAAACAGGTAAACCGTCGATTAGTTGTCGTCAGGGACTGCGTACTTTCGACTAAGACTCCCCTACGAAACTGTAAAACTTCTCCGATAGGGGGCCAGCCTTCCCCGACGGGGGGCATGAACCCATCCCCCACCTGGCGCTACCGCTATCTCGACTGGGGGAGGAGGTTAAAATACTGTATGTTGTGTTCCCTATAAAGTTGCGTCGCGACTGTCAAAAACACTCTGTCAGAACAGATGACTGAAGTCAAATGTTTGCTTTTTATTTGCGACAGCAGACCGGTCATCGGTCCAAAGACGTCAAAAAATTGAACCGACTGACACTGCGTTATTTGACCTGGTGGTGATTTTATATAGTAATTTTAAAATGAAACAAACACCGATTTGTCTATTGTGACTTCTGGTCAACTCTTGGCTGTGGACTTTACCTAAGACTGGCTTTTTATTCCCATCACTAGGGCAACACTATAAAAGGAGAGTAATTCCAGACTATAAATCTCATAGCGAAACATATTTACCTACTCTCTCTTGTTCACGAGAGGATGGATACTAGAGGGTGGAGGGAAGGTTTCGTAGATGTAGCGTTTATGGAGTGTGAACAGATCATTATTTTGTAAGACCAAAAGACTAGCAGTGACCTTTTGGAATCAATATTAAAACCCAGCAGTAATACGTTGCATATCGCTAGTGAGTATGACGTAATATCTGCGTGTTTTGTGTTACTCTGAATGCCCAAGCACGCCACACGTGGTTCCAAGCGAAAAGTGATTAGAATGCCTGATTGTCACGCAGACATACCGTAGTCACATTCTCTGTAAAATGATGACACTGTTCGGGTTTCGGGGCGGCCAATATAGGTTACCGTAGTCAAATATATTGCCGAAAGTTTCTGCGATACATGGGTAGACTTTTACGAGTGGATTGATCGATACTGGATGGGGGTAACCAAAATCTCCTCGGAATTGGACAACACTGTCATTACCTGTGAGACTGTCTCGTTTTTTTTTTGTTTTTTTTTGTTTTTTGTTTTTTTTGTTTTTTTGCTAGTTTGAAAAAAAAAAAATTTTTTGAAAAACGGCACATTGGAAAATTTGAGGGGGGTCCGGACGCCGGCGACCCCCCCCCGGATCCGCCACTGCGTATCATCAATCAAAATCATATTGCGCGCGTTTTTACGTCATTTATATACGCAAGCCGTGTTCAATTGTAACTGTATCTCTTTGTGAATGGTAGAAACAGCTAAGTGGTTGTTTTCCTGCCATTGCAAAGCACACGTCGGCAGACAAACATGATTGGCATAATATCTAAAGTCATCAATCTCAGCGTCTATTTTCTTTAGAACTAGGTTAGGTTTTGAAACGTTACAGTACACCCTGTCACTGGGCATGTCATCACCTTCCGCTAAGTTTTAGACAGGAAGTGCCGAACTGAGTATTGTTAATTAATTCTTTTTATGTGCAATGATAAAACAACCCTCCTCTCATCCCTCCACACACGCACACACCCATACTTACATGCATTGCCTGACAGGGTACCCGCTAGGGAATGCGAGGGAATCCCGCTAAGGAGGTGTTTGTGGGCTCACCCACGTCCACAGCATGAGCGTACACAGCTTAGGTGCACACGCCCGCGTTATCGTATTATTCACCCGTACGCGTCGGGACAGTTGGCATTTAGCCCAGGCGCGCTAATATTATTCTATCTGGCCAGTTTCAGTCAGTAAATTTGCACTTTGGTTAACATGTTCGTCATGCATCAAGTTAATCCGGGGTAGGCGAAAATACTCACCACCTATTTCAGCTGAGAGATGTGGTAGCAACCTGTTAATTTGCCTAAGGTAGGGGTGGTAGCAAACCACATAGTATTGAAGTGCAGGTAAGCAGCATGCGTTTCGTATGCGTACCTGTTTCTATGCCGATACGTCCATGTTCAACGTGTATACTTGATAACAAATGCATTTTGAAAAATTTGCCATTTCGCATGCGTAGCTGTTCGCTGTGCCAATACGTTAATGTTGATCTTGTGTGCATGAGAACGTATACCGAGCCACATAAGCAGGCAGAAAACAACAAATCCCTCTTTCGCCTGTGTAGGTGCTTGCTATGCTTATACGTTTATGGTGAACGTGTGTGCACTAGAAGGTATAACGAGCCGGACTGCCGGATAAGTAGTCGAAAAAGTATGTCAACGAAAGCAATCTCTACAATCGAAGCTGTGGATTCTCACCTTTTTGGTTTCGATGGTAAGAGAAACCTATGCATTCATGATGGCGTGTGTATGGGTGAGCCGAAGTTGTGTGTGTATTTCTAAGGCTGCTGTGGGCATGTGGGTGGACTCACAGACACCTCCTTAGCGGCACATAGGCAGCCGGCGAGAGCTAAGCTCTCGCAAGTCTTTCCTAGCTCACGCGCGGCTCGAAACGGGCGTAGCTGCCCGAGAATTCCGTCACTGGAATGAGAAGTCTCGAGCGGCTGCACGTGCCTGCCTTGCGAGCAGCCCGCCCTCCAGCCACGCCCGTCTACCGGGTGAGTTGGAGGTCAGCCAAGCTCATGGGAAATCCCGTGAATTCCTTACCGGGTCCTGTGTACGTGTACCGGTAAGGCAGCGAGGGTGCGTATGTATGTGCGTGTGTGAGTGTGTTTGTGACACTTCTTGTTAACACGATATCTCAAGGAGGGAAAGTCTGGCAGATCTCAAACTTGGTACATAGATGCCCCATATTGAGAAGAAACCTATTGTTTTTGGAGGAGATCCAAGTCACCCGGGGTCACCAGGGGTCAAACCCTGAAAACCTTTCTAACACAATATCTCGAGGTAGAAAGCTTGGATCAATTTCATACTTTGTATGTAAATGCATTATGGTAAGGGGAAGAACCCTATCATTTTTGGTGGAGGTCAAAGGTCATCTGGGGTCACCCGGGGTCAAACCCTGAAAATCTCGTAAACGATATCTCAAGAAGAGAAGCTCTGACACTTCTCAAATCACCACCACACCCACCATCAACGATCACAACACAAGGCCAAAACAACACACTCCCAAAGACAACAAACACCCAAGGCAACAACACGCCCGAAGGCAACCCCAGCGCGGAGGGACACGGAGGGGGGGGGGGCACCTGTCACACCCAAGTCACTATTTACAGTTTATTTACAGTATATACAACTATTTACATGCGACAAAACAAAGCAAAACTCCCAAAGAGATCGAACGAGCCCGGTAGGGGATCGGGAGTGTCCACTCGCTTCGGGAACCCAAACTGAACTGGGCAAATACAGGCGCACCATGCCCAAGGGTGCCCCGGAGGCAGTTGTGGCAAAGGTCATTATCCCCACGCTTAAACAAGCTTCACAACCGGATGCAGTTTAAAGTCCTACCCAGGACTCGCCTAGAGCATGTATCCACTGCTTTAAGCAATGAAGAGGATGGGAGGCAACGTCTTTCGAACATAAACAAAAAACTGACTTTGTTTCTTGTTTTTGATCCCACAGGATGAGCGTAAAGGGTTGTGGTCTCTCTTCTGCATTGATATTTTTGCAGTACTGTTCAACGTTGGTGACGTTCTGTGGGAGAGAATACGTTACATTTACAGGTCGCCTTTTAATGGCCCTATAAGTATAGTGAATCAGAAAATCAACACGTGCAACCAATACATTATGCTGTTTTAATTCTGGGGTCGGCAGCCCTTTGGTGCAGGTAGCATGCCAAATACTATCATTTATTGCATCAGGGTACGGTGACAGATCACAATGCAAAAGTCCTTGCTGACTGACTTGCACGTGCTATTTACTTTTAATCATATTGTAAATTAAAATATTGTAATGACTGGACAATCATTGGTTTTCCATATCCATGTGCCACACGTGCCAGTCTAAAGGCCGGTTCATACTTCCAAATTTCTCGCGCGATAAAGCGATCAATAATAAGAGCAGCGATTTGTTCTCAATATGGGGGGGGGGGGGCATGACCAGAATTTCCAATAATTTACTGTGTGAAAAGTCAAAGTCAATGGGCGATTTTTCAAATATTGGGGGGGAGGCATGCCCCCCCCCCGATCGCCGCCCATGATCAATAACCATATATGGTCAAAATATCTTTGCCGCCAGTTCGATTCACGGTCATCGCTTGGAGTTGAACATTGTTCAACTTTTCTCGCAAGCTCTCGAGATATCGCAAAGGAAACGGCCTCTGATTGGCTGCTTGGTAGGTGAACGACCTTTTTAAACGAGCTCTCGATCCTACTCGACAACAATAGCGGACCTTTTCAGATACCGGCTCAATACATGTATTCGGGTTCCGTGCGACTATCGGCGGCCTGATTGTGACAGTGAGAGTTGTCGGATTGGAGGGAAACAGTCATTGCTTTCCACGAATTAAGACATAAAGGTTAGTAAGGCAGGATTTTCTTGTATTCCCTAAAATTATCACTGTAATAAATAGTGTACTTTGTCGTAGAACCTGTACTACACTGTGCCAGACCTGAAGACGTTATTTCAACAGACAGACCCTTATCTCATCCTTGACTTTCTCAAGGAAAGTGACCTTTATAGGACGTTTTGACATGACTCCCGCGCTTGCTTTCGTGTTGACATTTCAAATAGGATTATGCCCCATCCTTGCCCTTTTTAGCTAACTTTCTCCCAAATTTTACTTTTACTTTTTTACTTGCTGACACTATATAACACATTCGTGTTGGTGTGTCGTTAAACCCTATCTAACTAACTAATTGTCGTAGAGCCGATCAAACTGCATACACATATGTACTGTACTTGGCCTTTGCATAGGCAGGTATTGGGAGACTGTGCATTGCATGGCAGTACTGCGAAAGTTGAGCTATGCGAGAAAACAAGTATGACTCAGTTTTACATCGGCATATCGAGACCCAGCTAACATCCTTAAACACAGCTTTATTGCGCTACAATGAAGTATGAACCGGCCTTTAGGCTGCAGTTCACAAAACTTGCTTTAATTTTAAAACTGGTTAAAACCGGTTTGGTTCAGTTTCGAAACTTTTCCACAACCAAAATACCGATTGTTGAAAAATAACTGGTTTAAACCGATCGGAGTTTGCCTTTCGTTTCAAAATTTAAACTTTGCCACACGTTTCACCCTTTTTTGAGACAAAGTCTGCTATTTTTTACACAAATGTATACAGTATGGGAACATAGTTGACCGTAACTTCCACAAAACTGACAATTCACAGCACGTGGCTACATCTCATGCAGTGTGGATATGCAAGGCCACAGTACTTTTTGAAAAAAAAAAAAAAAAAACGGTTTTTAGCGGCTGCAGAAACAGGTTCCTGGATTTGGACTAACCGTCACAGCCTTATCACAAATTCTGTTGCTTGATTTGAAAATCACTTCCAGGAGGGCCAGATTTTTACATCCTGAATCAAACCCAGAGGCCAACTGTTGGCAATCGACCCTGCTCTAGATATTTACCAAAATGATGCATGTGACAATCACTAAGGTATTTTCTAATTACAAATAGGATTTTGGATGGCGTGATACATATTTTAACGTTCCTACATCTCACCCTCTCTTCAAATGCAAAAAAAAATGGAGATTAAGGTCATGAAGTGCTAACTGTATAATTTTATGGCACAATTTCTTCAAGTCTCATGGACCATAAATGCGCTGGATTTTTCAAGACATGGTTTGCATCCAACAAAGAGCTAGTTCTTTTAAGTCCTGCCAAGAGATGGGGATAATGAGCTGGCTCCGAGACAGATGCTTTGCCGATGCAGTCACAGAAGAAGCCTCATGATATATAACATTTAATACTCACAGGGTATATGTCAATGAAAGACTTCACACTAGAATGCAATGAAGAAGATCCCATGCCCTTTTTCCCGGTAAACACGAAAATATTCTTGTCATATTTTAAAAATATTCGTTCGAATGTTTTTGTTATATTTTTAGGAAACATTTCAGAAATATTTTCTGTTGAGTTGCAGAAATATTTCCAGAACATTTTTAGAAATATTTCTGTTATATTTTAAAACGTTTTCATAACATTTCTAAAATATTGTTATTGCGTTCCAAAAATGTCGCAACAACATTTTCAGCTCATTTCTAAAAATGTTACACAAACATTTTCACGCTATCACTAAAATATTTTGAGGATGTTTTTGAAACGTCAGTGAAATATTTGTTATATCTTTAAAATAGTTTGTTGAATGTTTTCATCATATTTTCAAGAAACATTTGAGAAATATTTCTTGTTGAGTTGCAGAAATATTTCTAGAACATTTTTAGAAATATTTCTGTTATATTTTAAAACGTTTTCATAACATTTCTAAAATATTGTTATTGCGTTCCAAAAATGTCGCAACAACATTTTCAGCTCATTTCTAAAAATGTTACACAAACATTTTCACGCTATCACTAAAATATTTTGAGGATGTTTTTGAAACGTCAGTGAAATATTTGTTATATCTTTAAAATAGTTTGTTGAATGTTTTCATCATATTTTCAAGAAACATTTCAGAAATATTTCTTGTTGAGTTGCAGAAATATTTCTAGAACATTTTTAGAAATATTTCTGTTAAATTTTGAAACCTTATCACAACATTTCTAAAATATTGTTACTGCGTTCCAAAAATGTCGCAACAACATTACCAACTCATTTTGAAAAAAAATGTTACAGAAACCTTTTCACCACATTGTCACACTATCACTAAAATATTTTTGGGCTGTTTTTGAAACGTCAGTGAAATTGGCCTAGGCCCCTATCATTGTTAGCCTTTTACGGCTTCAATCGATCGGTTAGACCTAATTAAATTTAAGCTCTTTAGTTAGCGTGGGCCTAGGTTGGGATAAAGAATTAGGCTTAGTTGCCTAGGATCTGGCTTAGAATAAAACCCAGAAGACACTTTGGGCTAAGCCTAAGCGTGTTCGCAGAGGAGAGAAGCCACTCTTTCGGAAGCATTTGGTTTTAGGCTTATCCGGATTCCCTCAACGCCTGTAGCCAAGGGGTGTTTTCTTCAAGCTTTTCAGTGCCGCAACCCTGTCTTCCTTCCTTCTTGGCCGATGACCTAAGAAGTTTGTGCAACAGCCTCTTGGCCTCTTCATCTTGTGAAGTTGACTCAAAGTCTAACTTTGTCCTGCCTTCCTTTTCAAGGAAGCGTTGACGTTGCCTTTTCGCCTGGCTGGATAGTTTCTGCCGACAGACTTTGCTAAGCCCCCTCCCCGCTCGAACCAAGACTCAGAGAATTCCTCAGAGCAATTCCGAGACTCCGGGAGTCTAGTTGGGTTGCTGTGTACCTTCAGGTGTTGAGGTAGGGCCTAGTACTGTCTTCTTCTCGATGCCGTGTTAAGAGTAGGCTATAAGCGTGCTGTCTGACTTTCCTGTAGTTTTCTTCATTTAGAAGAATTCTGTCCTTATTAGGATGGGGTGTTCTCTGACCACAAGTTATCTTCTTCAGAGTCTGCGGTGTCTGTAGGCGAGGCAGGTACACCCGGTATTAGATCCGTAATATCCATAGGCCTAGGTTCCATGCTCTACGCATATCACTGTTTGATGGGTGTAGCGTGTAGCTTTTGTTTATGTGTGTATTTGGACGTGAAAGAGAATACCCCAAATACTGGGCCCTGATTTTATGAAAGTTAAGGCTAAGAGTAAAGCCTTTTAGATCTCACACACATTTGTGCTAGTTTGCAGTTCTTTTCGACTGTTTTTCGGTATTTTGGATCCCGCTTTTGTGGGATAAAAGGATGTCCGAGTATTTCCTTTCGGTATAGGTCAGAGATTGCGCCCGGAATTCTCAGTGCATCTAATCTACGTCTCATTTTCCGAAGAAAAGAGAAGTTAAAACAAATGAAAGGAGGAGGGGGGAGTAGGCGGTTCACTATCTGACGTTACCAAGTCGGTGAACTGTCATATTTCAGGAAAAAGTGCCCGATAATGTTAAATATGACCCAAGCAAAAGCTTTAAATTATTCCACTCTTTTGGAGGAATGTGAGTCGTTCTGAGATTGACAAATAAGAGGTTTTATGAAAACCAACTAGACCGGTTTCTGTTCTTCGCCCTGTGGGCAGAACGTCATCAGTAGTAGCGTTTGTGTACTGTGTAATACTAAGGCAGGGTTTGCCATGTTTTATAATGCAGCTATGGGCGCATCAATTAAGATATCGCCATAACTTTCTTCTGTTTCGTTCGACTCCTGGTCTGTGGAAAACCTTGATTTTACAAGTAAATCTTTGAGATTTGGTGCCCTTTTATAGGCTATAATAGGACGGTCGGGAAACAGACGGGACAGTTGCTGGTCACCTGCAATTATATTCCAGTGCTTCAATAAAGCTTCTCTTAGTCTTCGGTGACTCGTTTTAATGTGTGGAGTGCAGGTTGTTTTGAGAACGAGTATTGGCGCTGGTATTTGTTTACTTTCAGAGCCATATATTAGGACCTAATATATGGCTTTTATAATCAATGCCGTTAGTGGATGAGGCTATCTCTTCTGGCGAATAGCTTCTTGTGAGAAGTTTCTCTGTAAAGGAATTTCTTCTCTCTAGAAAATCGTTCTCATTACTGCAAATTCTACCGTATCTCAGTACTTCACCATTTAAGAAGCCTTTAAAAGTGGCTAGTGGCTGTGCAGAATTTCGATCGAGGTATTGTAAGGTGTGGGCTTTAGTATAGACTTTTGTGTCAAGAATGCCACTAGATTGAAATTTAGTACCTTTGAAAATTTTTAGATCTAGGTACGTAACCTCGTTGTCAGAGACTTCTATGGTGAATTTCAAAGAAGAGTGAATTTCATTCATTTTAGCCACCAAATTGGAAAGTTCGAATGTCGTTTCCTTATGCAGCAGTAAAATTTCATCCCTGTAACTAAGCCATTTTAGTATGTTTGGATCTGTCGGTATGACTTTCAAGTCTATGCATGATAATATCGCAGATTTCGGTGAAGACTGGCTTCTCATAGCGCAACTATTGTTTGGTAGGAAAAATTGGCCATTAAACTCAAAACAGTTCCTTTCAAGGAGGAGTTTCAAGAGGGCACGAAGGGAAGTAGGGCATATAAGTTTTATCCAGTAAAGGTTTTTAGGTACTTTTTCAATAATAAAAATTATTGAAAAATGATTTGTTAAAATGTTAACAGAATGCTTACAATATTTTGAGAACATCATATGAATTTCAAGTAACATTATTACAATATTCCAGATCCAATAGGAAAATCGAAGTTTTTGTCTTTAATCTGCCATCGTATGATAGTCTTATTACTGGCATAATGAGCATATTAAAGTGTTTGTACAATCTGGCGAGCCTTCTACAAGCACTGAGAATCATATTAATTAAGCAAATCATTATCTTTCCTTGTCAAGAAAATGTTTCGGTTACATTTTGGAAACATCACAAAAATATATTGCTGAAATATCTTTCTAACATTTCAAAAATGTTTTGCTCTCTAATTTTTGCTCACTTATATCCGTATGTTTGTACCAATCTATACACCTTTTTACAAATTGAAATTGTTCACTTTTACTACTTTTAGGGTTACAGAATGGTACTATGCAAACATTTCCGAAATATTTAAAAATGATTAATGGAAATATTACCAGAATGTTTTATAAACATAATGAGAATATCATAGGAATATTTTTAGCAACATTTTTACAATTCAATAAGAAAACCACGTTTTTTCTCTCCGATTGGCCATGGTGTGATAATCTAAGTACTGTATAACACTTCGGGGCTATTTTCAATTCAAATTTGGGTGTTATTATGAAACATTTTATTCATATTATTAAAATGTTTCAGTGTAACATGTAAATAAAAATATCTTCAAAATATTTTTAAAACATTTCCACATAAACACATACACAACGATCCAAGATCAAATAGGAAAATCGATTTTTTTTTTTCTATAATCTGTCATAGTATGATAGTCTTATTACTGTATAACACTTCGGGGCTATTTTCAATTCAAGTTTGGTTCGAGTGTTATTATTAAACATTTTATTCATATTATTCAAATGTTTCAGTGCAATATGGAAATAAAAAATATCTTCAAAATATTTTAAAAACATTTCAACGCAAAAACATACATAATGAGCATTTTGAAGTGTTTGTACAGTTTCGGCGAGCCTTCTACAAGCACTGAGAATCATATTAATTAAGTAAATCATTTTCTTTCGTTGTCAAGAAAATGTTTTGGTTATTTTTTGGAAACATCACAAAAATATATTGCTGAAATATCTTTCCAACATTTCAAAAACGTTTTGCTCTCTAATTTTTTTCTCACTTATATCCGTATGCTTGTACCAATCTACACACCTTTTAACAAATTGAAATCTTTCATTTTTACTACTTTTGGGGTTATAGAATGATACTATAGAAATATGTCCGAAATATTTAAAAAATAATTTCTTGAAATGTTACCAGAATGTTTTATGAACATTATGAAAGCATCATAGGAATATTCCTAGCAACATTAATTATTACAATATACGGGATGCAATACGAAAACCACATTTTTCTCTGCGATCTGCCATAGCATGATAGTCTAAGTACTGTATAATACTTCGGGGCTATTTTCAGTTCAAATTTGGGTGTTATTATGAAACATTTTATTCATATTATTAAAATGTTCCAGTGAAACATGTAAATAAAAATATCTTCAAAATATTTTTAAAACATTTCAACATAACCACATACACAACGATCCAACATCAAATAGGAAAATCGATTTTTTTTCTCTATAATCTGCCATAATATGATAGTCTCATTGCTGTATAACATTTCTGGGTTTTTTCAGTTCAAGTTTGGGTGTTATGATCAAACATTTTATTCATATTATTAAAATGTTTCAGTGCAATATGAAAATAAAAATATCTTCAAAATATTTTAAAAACATTTGAACACAAAATCATACATAATGAGCATTTTGAAGTGTTTGTATAGTTTTGGCGAGCCTTCTACAAGCACTGAGAATCACATTAAGTAAATCATTATCTTTCGTTGTCAAGAAAATGTTGGGTTATATTTTGGAAACATCACAAAAATATCTTGCTGAAATATCTTTCTAACATTGCAAAAACGTTTTGCTCTCTATTTTTTTCTCACTTATATCCGTATGCTTGTACCAATCTACACACCTTTTTGATTCCTTGCCGTAGGCAGGCAAGGAATCTATGCGATGGTGATGTCGTATGTGTGTGTGCGTGTGTATGTGTGTTTGTGACACTCCTTGTAATCGCGATATCTCAAGATAGGAATGACCGATACTTTTCATTGTTGGTATGTAGGTTTGTCATGTTAAGAGAAAGAACCCCATTGTTTTTGGCAGAGGTCAAAGGTCATTCGAGGTTACCAGAGGTCGACGTCCAAAAACCTTGTAATCGCGATATCTCAAGATAGGAATGACCGATACTTTTCATATTTGGTATGTAGATTTGTCATGTTGAGAGGAAGAACCCTATTGTTTTGGCAGAGGTCAAAGGTCATTCGAGGTCACCAGAGGTCGACGTCCAAAAACCTTGTAATCGCGATATCTCAAGGTAGGAATGACCGATACTTTTCATAGTTGGTATGTAGCTTTGTCATGTTGAGAGGAAGAACCCTATTGTTTTGGCAGAGGTCAAAGGTCATTCGAGGTCACCAGAGGTCGACGTCCAAAAACCTTGTAATCGCGATATCTCAAGGTAGGAATGACCGATACTTTTCATAGTTGGTATGTAGATTTGTCATGTTAAGAGGAAGAACCCTATTGTTTTTGACAGAGGTCAAAGGTCATTCGAGGTCACCAGATGTCAAGTCGAAAAACCTTGTAAACATGCTATCTCAAGATAGGAACGGCCGACTCTTTTCATAGTTGGTATGTAGATTTGTCATGTCAAGGGGGAGAACCCTATTGTTTTTGGCAGAGGTCAAAGGTCATTCAAGGTCACCAGAGGTCGAAGTCCAAAAACCTTGTAATCCCGATATCTCAAGATAGGAATGGCCGATACTTTTCATAGTTGGTATGTAGATTTGTCATGTTAAGAGGAAGAACCCTATTGTTTTTGGCAGAGGTCAAAAGTCATTCAAGGTCACCAGAGGTATACGTCCAAAAAACCTTGTAATCGCGATATCTCAAGGTAGGAATGACCGATACTTTTCATAGTTGGTATGTAGATTTTTCATGTTGAGAGGAAGAATCCTATTGTTTTTGGCAGAGGTCAAAGGTCACTCGAGGTCAACAGAGGTCGAAGTCCAAAAACCTTGTAATCGTGATATCACGAGATAGGAATGGCCGACACTTTTCATAATTGATATGTCGATTTGTCATGTCAAGAGGAAGAACCCTATTGTTTTTGACAGAGGTCAAAGGTCATTCGAGGTCACCAGATGTCAAGTCGAAAAACCTTGTAAACATGCTATCTCAAGATAGGAACGGCCGACTCTTTTCATAGTTGGTATGTAGATTTGTCATGTCAAGGGGGAGAACCCTATTGTTTTTGGCAGAGGTCAAAGGTCATTCAAGGTCACCAGAGGTCGAAGTCCAAAAACCTTGTAATCGTGATATCTTGAGATAGGAATGACAGACGGTTTTCATAATTGGGTGTGTGGATTTCTCATGTCAAGAGTAAGAACCCTATTGTTTTTGGCAGAGGTCAAAGGTCATTCGAGGTCACCTGCGGTCAAAGTCCAAAAACCTTGTAATCGTGATATTTTGAAGTAGGAATGACCGACACTCTACATAGTTGGTATGTAGATTTGTCATGTCAAGGGAGAGAACCCTATTGTTTTGGCAGAGGTCAAAGTTCATTCAAGGTCACCAGAGGTCAAAGTCCAAAAACTTTTTTTTTGTTTTTTTTTTCATTTTTTGGTTATTCAAGTTTTGGTTCAAAGGTCATGTGGCATGAGCTGATGTGAGCAGGGGTGAAACTGTGACCACATCATAAAAAATGATGAAGGAGAGAAGTTTAAATTTGATGGATGAACCTCTGTGTAACAAAGCATCCCCCTTTCGGCAAGGAATCACGAAGCCTTTTGGCTTTCTGGTTAGAAATTGAAATTGTTCACTTTTACTACTTTTAGGGTTATCGAATGATACTATGGAAAAATTTCCGAAATATTTAAAAATGATTTATGGAAATATTACCAGAATGTTTTATAAAAATAATGAAAATATCATAGGAATATTTTTAGCAACATTTTTACAATTCAATAAGAAAACCACATTTTTTCTCTCCGATTGGCCATTGTATGATAATGTAAGTACTGTATAACACTTCGGGGCTATTTTCAATTCAAATTTGGGTGTTATTATGAAAAATTTTATTAAAATGTTTCATTGTAATTTGTAAATAAAAAATATCTTTAAAATATTTTAAAAACATTTCAACACAAAAACATACATAATGAGCATTTTGAAGTGTTTGTACAGTTTTGGCGAGCCTTCTACAAGCACTGAGAATCATATTAATTAAGCAAATTATTTTCTTTGGTTGTCAAGAAAATGTTTTGGCTATGTTTTGGAAACATCACAAAAACATGTTGCTGAAATATCTTTCCAACATTTCAAAAATGTTTTGCTCTCTAATTTTTTTCTCGCTTATATTCGTATGCTTGTACCAATCTACATACCTTTCTACAAATTGAAATTGTACACTGTTACTACTTTTAGGGTTACAGAATGATACTATGGAAACATTTCCGAAATATTTAAAAATGATTTATGGAAAAATTAAGAGAATGTTTTATAAACATTATCAAAATATCATAGGAATATTTTTAGCAACATTTTTACAATTCAATACGAAAACCACATTTATTCTCTCCGATTTGCCATGGTATGATAATCTAAGTACTGTATAACACTTCGGGGCTATTTTCAATTCAAATTTGGGTGTTATTATGAAGCATTTTATTCATATTATTAAAATGTTTCAGTGTAACATGTAAATAAAAATATCTTCAAAATATTTTTAAAACATTTCAACATAACCACATACACAACGATCCAACATCAAATAGGAAAATCGATTTTTTTTCTCTATAATCTGTCATAGTATATGATAGTCTTATTACTGTATAACATTCCGGGGCTATTTTCAGTTCAAGTTTAGTTTGAGTGTTATTATTAACCATTTTATTCATATTATTAAAATGTTTCAGTGCAATATGGAAATAAAAAATATCTTCAAAATATTTTAAAAACATTTCAACGCAAAAACATACATAATGAGCATTTTGAAGTGTTTGTACAGTTTTGGCGAGCCTTCTACAAGCACTAAGAATCATATTAATTAAGCAAATAATTTTCTCTCGTTATCAAGAAAATGTTTCGGTTATATTTTGGAAACATCACAAAAATATTTAGCTGAAATATCTTTCCAACATTTCAAAAATGTTTTGCTCTCTAAATTTTTTCTCACTTATATCCGTATGCTTGTACCAATCTACATACCTTTTACAAATTGAAATCGTTCATTTTTACTACTTTTAGGGTTACAGAATGATACTATGCAAACATTTTCGAAATATTTAAAGAATGATTTATTGAAATGTTACCAGAATGTTTTATGAACATTATAAAAACATCATAGGAATATATCTAGCAACATAATTGCATGATCCAATAAGAAAACCACATTTTTTCTCTCCGATTTCCCATAGCATGATAGTCTAAGTACTGTATAACACTTAGGGCTATTTTCAATTCAAATTTGGGTGTTATTATGAAACATTTTATTCCTATTATTAAAATGTTTCAGTGTAACATGTGAATAAAACTATCTTCAAAATATTTTTTAAAGCATTTCGACACAAAAACATACACAACGAGCATTTTGAGGTCTTTTTTAGTTTTGGCGTACTTTTCACAAGAATTAAGAATCATACGCATGAAAAAATCATTTTCTTTTGTTGACAAAGAAATGTTTTGGTTATATTTTGATAACATTAAAAGAAAATATTTTAGTGAAAATATTTTTGAACTGTTAATAAAACATTTTTGAAATATTTCAAAAACATTTTTCCTCCATATTTCTCTGTTACATTGTTACGCCTTAAAAAAAATATTTCAAAAATGTTCCGTGTTTACTGGGTTTCTCATGTGTCGACTTTGACAAATAAAGGGCAAAGCCAAGAATGCTTTTTCTTCACCTGCACTGCAAATAAAAGGAAATAACATGACTGACACTGCAACCAATCCAAACATTACTTTTGGAAATTATAGTAAACGAAATTTAACACAAAGGTTTTCAACAAAGCCAACAGAATATTTGCTCCTAAAAGCCCTCGCTGCCAGTGAACACTGTTTATATGAAAAACCCTACCCCCCTGCCCCCCCCCCCCCCGTAGAATCTTTGCAAAAGGAGCCCGGTGGAAATGATTTTGCAAAAGGGGTTTGGTGGAAATGACACCCATGAAATTGGTATGTAATTTTATTTTGGAGACTTAATTTTGGGTGTAAATGGCCCATGCCATCCAGTGATTGTTCCACTGCAGAGAGGTACGTACGGTCAGCTGCCCTTTATCATAAGTTTTCTGTTTGTGTAAACATGATACAGACAAACATCAGCGGCTCGCCATAGGGGCACGGGGCACTTGCCCTCCTCCCAAAGTTTGCAAAGCATGGTCTTCAATTTTCAAAAAAGTAATAAATAAATAAAACATGTAATTCGAGATTGGTAAAGCCCTCCCTTTTCCTTGACTCGGTTTCAAATTAAAGAAGTGAATAACTTTACAATGCAATGCGAAGGTTAAACATTAACAAAGTGCTTTCAAAACGACATTTTTTTTTTCGCGCGCTTCGCGCGCGTTTTCTTATAGTTGCTTGTTTGCTACTGTATGTACTTTAGACATCACAAATGGACCTGCCAATAGCGCGAGCTAAGGTAATGAAACAAATGATCATGCTGTGATGTTTGTAATCTGATTAGCTTAGGCATCATAATGTCATTTACAGAGGGTAACGGTAATGCTGGAGTTAAATGCTCATAATTTTGCAGACACTTCAGAGCTTTCGAGGTCATTAGATACACAACCCATTAGCCGTGTTGATTATCATCCACGACTAAAAGCAGTTTTGTCCGTGGTGTCACCTGGCCATATTAGCATATGTATCTGTGTACAAAAAGTTGTAACGGGCATGTAGCCTAAACGTATTGTGTTTCCATTAGAAAGAGAGGTTTTCTTTCCCTTGTCCAAATTGACAGCGCCGTTGGCCCACGGGCGGTCTTATGACTGTCAAATGGCATGTTATAAGCAAAAGGTTCTCCACCTCTGTGCTAAAGTATACTGTTTCAGTTGATTTGAAAACAAACACACCAAACAGTCAATCTAAGCTCAGTGTACTGAGACTTTTTGGCCTAGCTATTTGTATATAGGGTGAGATGCCGTTCAGAGTTAGGGGAATTCCCCACCCAATTTAAAAAAAAAATCGTTTCGGAACGGTACTGAGATCCAAAAAGATGATATCATTTCATCGTTTTCAAGGGTCTTCAGTGCTCGAAATTTTGGTTAGTTTAAGAAAACAATCCAGAAAGCCAACATTTTATGGCTTCTTGGCAAAGCTGAAACATATTGTGACACAAAGAAAGAAACAACAAAATATTCAAAGATGGGGCTCATTTTATACAAATGGATCAAGCCGCTTTGCCCATTTCACCTGCCTCTTGCTCCTCCCACCCCATGGAGTAGCGATCGGCTGATATGTTTGTATTTCTATTTTTAAATTATAGTCAGCTCATTGACTGACTGCTTGAAATAGTTCTCGAAGAGCTCTTGAAAACTACATGGGACATCGTTGTAATACATAATAATGACCATACTCCTGTTGAACTATCCGAAGCTGGCCATTAATGTTGCCGGGGGTCTTCCGAACCTCCCTGAATACGGACTTGAGTTTGCCCTCCCCCCATACAAAATTTCGTAGAGCCGCCCATTCAGACAAAGAATAGGTTACTAGTGTTATGGCTATTTATTTATGTTAACTTGCTTTCTCTCGTCCATGGACGTCCCCTTATGATCCACCCCCCACGTCGACAGGATTTCGAGTCAAAACAATTTCAGTTTCCGTCGGTAATCTAATGCAAACTTTATTTACATAGCTCTAAGGCTATTGGCTGAAGTACGACTATTAAACATTTATATAAAAGAGAAACACTGCTGCTATCGCACAACAGTAAGTAGAGCCACGGTGTTCAATGTAATTCGACACCAGCCTGGTACGCCGTGGTATAGTCTGTGAATACACACAGTACAGAGACTACTCAACTAATTACTAACAACGCCGTCCAGAGTCACGAGAAAAGAGAGTTATGATATTTTTCAAATGATTATTTATCAACTTCTAAACGAACTCTTTGAAAGTTGTCATTCTTTGTAAGAGAGTGTCCATGATCATCAAGACATCCATCAATAAGAAGCTTTAAACGGACGTAATATATTTATGGTCTAAACGAATTTGTGGTCAATATAGCCTAGCATTGCAAAGATTCGAATCATTGTGCACCGCCTACCTCAGGAATAGACCAATGGCCGTTAGCTAAAATAATACTCATGAATATTAAGTTCAACTTTTAGGCTCTGTGAAAGGAATTCTTGGCTATCGCCGGCAGGCTTGTAGGGGGTGTAGCCACACAGGTGCTACGCAGGCTGTGTCTTCTACTGCTAGACAGTTGTTTGTGTTTAAATTGGTCAGTGATGATTTGTACGGTGCCTGTTCCAAATTGAGCTCACAATCACACACAGTTGTCTTTTGTTTGGGTCCAAGGCTGAAGAGGGCCCTAGGGGCTTTTGCTTTTTTAAATTTGTTGTCATGAAACAATTAAAAGCAAAGATAGCATGACAATTTTTTGTGAATTCAGGAAGGTCCCATCAGGGTATGTGAAATGTAAGCCATGTGAGATTTAAGCCATTTGACGTCATTTAAAAAGTCATATGTTTTTGTATAACAAAGACTAGAACCCCGGGAACCCTTTAATTTTGGTTGAAGGTATGAGCTTAGCACCATGGTGCTTAGTGGTGAGAGTAATCTGACCTATTCGTGCTCCTACCAAAGACCACACCCCCACCTAAATCCCCAAAACCCTCCCGGGTTTCCTTTTGGTTGTTTGCCACAAAGGGACATATGGTTGCCCAAAATCGTCTCCTTAGGATTTCAAAGCATCCTCCAACATGCACAGCTTTAATAAGATATGTGCTTTTCCTTTGCAAATTTGCTTATGTACTTTTATCGCTAAGCTTACAGGTACACCTTTTTTAAACTTTTAATAAACCCCCCAATTAAGGGTTTCCATCAAGGGTTTTTGATTTGAAAGATTGAAAAACAATAATCAAAGGCACTACAACATTTTCTTTTTTTTAACCCTTTCTGGCTTTTTCCTTGGCCTAACCCTTTTCCCTTTCACGTTTTCACATTTTCCCCAGCATTCCTCTTTGCTATGCCAAGACCCCTCCAAATTTCCTCTCAGCCAGCAATATTTTTCTCTGCTTCTTCCAATTACTTATCATTCTCCAACAATCCTACTTTTGAGAAGGTTTTAATCTAGAATAACCTCTTTGCCTTTAAGCAGCACTGAGAAACATTTACCTCTTTCCCTTCAATTCACATTGCCCCTCTAAAGATTCAGTGCCTTGGAAACCCCCCTTTCAATTTTCATTCTTTCTCAATTGCTCCATTCTTCTTTTCGTGATTGCTGTTACCCGAAAGATTGTACGCCCTTTAATCGGCCCCCGGTTTCTACTGCTAAGGTTTCAGTTTGAATTACATGAGTCGCAATCGATGGTTAGGCTAACCCCATCATTCCTGTCGTAGCCCAACAAGTAACACATTGCCTATGTCTGGTCACTCACGAGATTTTTGACGCCGAAATTTTCTTTAACGTGAAAGAACCCGATATTCGACTTTTGTTTTCGTTCATTGGCGCTAAAACCCGGGTTGCTACCATTTTTTATTCCTTTCCAAAGGAATCTCGCGCGGTGAGCGTGTTTGGTGTGTATGTAGGGATATGTAGTGTATGCACTCACCAACGTGGCCTTTGGGGGGGGGGGCGGAACCGGCCCCCAGCGGAAGAGAGCCCGTTTTCCCACGTCTTTCCTAGCCACGCGCGACTCAAAACCCGGCGTAGCTCCCCGAAAATTCGGTCACTGCAAAATTTCGTCACGTGTCTCCCCTGGAGCGCAGCCCCCCCTGAAGCCGTCTTTCTACTGGTCCTTCTTTGCGGGGCAATTCCCTTGCATTCCCTGGGGGGCCCTGTGCCAGTCCCCCGTAGGATCGAGCGTGCGTAGGGGTGCCCCCGTGGTGGTACAGTATGATATGGTTTGGGTGATTACCCACGGGGCCCTAGGGGAAAAACCGGCGTAGCGCCTAAAAATTCGGTCACCAAAGAGAAGTCACGCGGGCTCCCACGTGTCTCCCCTTTATTGTATTTAGGGGGGGGGGGGGGCCCTGCTGATGGACTGGCGTCGGTGGGGCGGAGTTTAGGCTGGGGGTTGAGCCGCCCTTTCGTTCGTTGGGCCCAAAGGGTCGGCGTTCGGTAGGCGATGGGGCCACTTGTTTAGGGGGCGGCCCGGGGGGTCAACTTGTTAATATTGTTTTTGTAAGTATGAATCGCTGAATGTGAAATAGATGTGTTTGTACATATGGGTTTGGGTATTTAGTTGTAAATATGTTGTAAATTGTATATGTATACATATCTGTGCCGTACAAGGGGTGGAAATTTTGGGTTTGGGTGGCGGGAAGGAGGTGGTCTGTAAGGTATTAAGGTTGTAAATGTATGTAAAATCTGTGTTTTTTGATTTTTCTGTGCCGTTACAAGGGGGTTGTAATATTGGTTTGGGGTGGCTGAAGGGGGTTTTGGGTCTGAAAAGACAAATTTGGTGCAAAATAGTAGTAAATATCTGTATATATAGTTTGTTTTGTAATGGACATAATTTTCGTTTGATTTTGTAGTGTGTAAATTTTGCGTTTTTGTTTTGCCCGATTCGGTTTTGAGTTTTTTTTTTTGTTTGATGTGCGTTTCGATGCAATTAAAAAGCCGGTGTCTGCCCTGAGCGCCCCGCCCCCCCTGAGGCACGCCCTTTTACTCGGTCCTTGCAGGGAGCTTTGCTGCTAGGAAATTCCCTTTCATCCCTGCGGGGCCGTGTAGTACCCCTAAGGGATCGGGTGGTTGAGTGTGTATATGTGACATGCTCGTTAACACGATATTCAAGAAGGGAAAAAGACATTCTCAAATTGGTACATAATGCCCCTGTTGAGAGGAAGAACCCTGTTTTTTTTCGTGGGGTCAAAGGTATTTGGGGGGTCACAGGGGTCAAACCCGAAAACCTTTTTAAAACCGCGGTCACCCCACAACGAATTGGATCGGAATTTCCCATCCGATTTTGGAGTTTTTATTAAAATTCCCTTTCGGGTTAGAAGCCCCAAAATTTGCCAACCAGTGTAAATTTTATTTGCACAGAGGTTATGAAAATGAAATGTTAAGTGATTTTTTTGTGCTCACACCGAAGGGAAAAGTTTGCGGACACGATAGTCCCTAAAGCTGCTGTCGATTGACGTCACGAATAATTGATAAATTTAACTTTCGTATCCTCGATAGAAATATATAATTACCAGGTTGGGAAATTTTACGTTCTTTTCCCACCCCAAATGGAGGAGATTTTAATAGTTAGATGGGTTTACAAAAACCAAAACGGTTGGTTTATAGGTCATTAGAAAAGAAAAAAAGGCAAGTTGGGGGAGTTAGTTAGATAGGGTTTTTAAGACACACCCAAAACGAATGTGTTTTTAAAAGTGTCAGTAAGTAAAAACTTTGGGGGGAAAGTTAGCTAAGGGTTTTAAAAAAACTCACAAAAATGGATCCCAATTCGTTTTAGTGTGGGCCGCGGGTTAACAAATCTAAGGTAGAAGGCTGGGAGAATTTTAACTTCGTATGTAGATAGTTATGGGAAGAGGGAAAAACCCTTTTTTTTTGGTGGTCAAGGGGCACCTGGGGATCAAACATGGAAAACCTTGTTAAAATTTGATATCTCAAGGTAAAAACCCTTTGGAAAAATTTCCCATACTTAAATTTAGAGCCTTCTGGTTAAGGAAGAACCCGTATTTTTTTTTGGGTAGGTAAAAGGCATTGGGGGCATGAGGGCCCAAAAAAACTCTGGAAAAACCCCCCCCCCCTTTTAAACCCCCCCCCCCCAAAAATTTTTTTTTTTGGATATCTCAGGATAGAAACCCAAAGGGTTGAATTTCTACTTAGTAAAAGGATGCATTAGGGGAAAAGGGGAAAAGAACGCTATAAATTTTGGTAAGGCCCAAAGGTCTTTTGGGGGGCACCAGGGGTCAAATTTCAAAAATTATTGTTAAACCCCATTTCAAGGTAGAAAGTTTGGAATGAAATTTCATTTTTAAGTATGAAATGCCTTGGGGAAGGGGGAAAACCCCTTTTGGTTTGTGGTAGAGGTAAAAGGTCCCCAGGGGTAAACTCTAAAAAACTTTAACCCCGAGGTTTTCCCCAAAGTTAAAAAAGTTGGGGATGCATTTCATATTATTTGTAGATGCATTATGGGAATAGGAAGGCCCCTGTTTTTGGTGGGTAAAAAGGACATCTGGGGTTACCGGGAGGCAAAACTGAAAACTGTTAACACGAGTCTTGATGTAGGGAAGCCTGAAAAAAATTTCATATTTAATATGAAAGATGCATTTTTTGGTAAGAGGAAAACCCCTTTTAGTTTTTGGTGGGGAAACGGTCATTTGGGGTCACCTGGGCAAACCTGAAAACCTTCCTTAACATAAATTAGTAAAGGTAAAAACCCCCTTGGATGAATTTCATGTTTTAAAGGTTTGGTAGAGGGGTTTTTAGGGGAAAGAAAAAGGAACCCCCAAACGGTTTTTGTGGATGGTCAAAAGGTCGTTTGGGGTTTTTTCAGGGGTACAAAGGGAAAATTTAAAACATAAATATCCCCACAGTGAAAGTTTGGGCCCATAGAAATGCAGATCCCTTAGGGGTAAGAGAAAGACCCATTGTTTTTGGTGGAAGAAAAGGGTTTAAAATTGGGGGTAAACCCGGGGTTTTCAAAACTTTTGAAGCCCTTGAAAACCCGAAAATTTTGGGATGTATGGACCCATGGAAAAATTTTTGAAAAATGGGAGGTAGATGAGTTATGGTAAGGCAAAGGGTGCATTGTTTTTGGTGGGGGTTTCAAAGGTCATTTGGGGTGGGGGAATGGGCCCCCTGAAAACCCTGGAACAAATTTTGACAAGGAAGTTTGGGATATAAATTTCATACTTAGTTATGTAGATGCCTGGGAAGTGAGGGAAAAAACCCTTTTTATCGCTTTTTTTGGAGGTCAGTTGTGGTCATCGGGGCCCCGGCCCCAAAAAAAAGTTTCCCAGCCTTTTTCTTTAACTACTGAAATTTCCTTGAAAATGTAGGGATGAATAATCATCAAAAACCAAATGCATTTTTTGCGTTCTGGTTTGTAAAACTTCACCCTATTTCAACTATAACTGGGGAAGGGAATCTTGGAAAGGCCCTCATTTGTGTTTGGGAATAGTTGGTGAAATTTGGAACAACAGAATCAAAAAAAACCCAGATGATGATTTTCCCCCCTTTTACAGGGGAACAAAAGGCAGGGGTTTTGGTTGCCTAGTACTGCTAGCTGGACTCGTTTCCCAAAACAAAAAACACAGTGAAAATAACACCCTAAATGTCTGTTTTAAAACATATAACAATGTAAAAAAACGGGTTCAGCTGGAATTTTTTTTTAACTCCAAATCCCAAATATGTTTTCCCAAAAAGTGTAAAGGGGACCATGGTAAACTTTAACGTCCCCTTTAGAAAGGGAACTCAAAAAATAAAGCCCCCTAATGACACCCTGGGGGTTTAAAAAATTTTCTCTTATTAAAAGTTTAATGTTTGGCCCACGTGTAAAAGGGACCTGAAAAATAGTGTTTTCCCCTTTTACGCGGGGAAAACTCCCCTTCTTAAAAAATTATTGTCCAACCTGAACCCCGGAAACCTTTCAAAAACAAAACCCCTTTGCTGGCTCCCCAAATCCCACAAAACCAGTAAAGTAATAAGGTTTCAGCTAAAAATTTTTATTCTTTTTTTAAAGGGGGAAATGTTTTTTCCCAAAGTGAAAGGGGAAAAATAAAATTTTTTGATGTCCCCTTTTTACACGGAAATAAGATGCGGTTTTTAACGAAACAACAGACTGTTTTATTTTTAAAATGAGTGTCACAGAAAAAAAAAAGGGGCCCAAAGTTGGGGTACAGTAAACTCAAAAAAGCGGGGGCCCAAACCCACAAAAAGGGGTCCAGGAAATAAATAAAATGTATATTGTTTTTATTGTTAAATTTATTAAAAATTAATAAACTTTTGGCATGGTTGCCAATTATATGAAACAGAGTTATGACTGTTCAGCTTATCTTTCCTTTAAAACCCCCAATTTTCGTTTTCCCCGTGTTAAAAGGGGTGAAAATTTTTTAGTTTTTAAAAAGGGGGTATTTACCATAAAAGGGGTAATTTATTCATATAGGTTAAATTGGTTTAAAAAAATGGGCTTTTAACTACATCATTTTCACGGAATAAACCCAAACAAATAAAAAAAGTGAAGGCTTTTCAACTTAACTTTTTTTACCAAGAGCCCCAACCGTCATTCTAAAGGTATAATAAAGGGCATGAAAAAATTTTTGAACTTACTAAAAAGTGAAAAGTTGTCTTTTTCATTTCCCGTTCAGCTCAAACAGGTGAAATTTTTGGCAGATGTACAGAAAATTTTTAAATTTAAAAATGGGGGTTTGACAAAAACTTTGTGCTTTATAATTAAACCCCTTTAAAGTGCATTTAATAAAGGAAATGTGCCCAAATAAATCAGTCAAGTGCACATGATGTCGGGTACACCATTTTAAATTGAAAAAGTCCTCAAGCACCAAAAAGTTCCAAAAAAATGTCTCAAAACAACCCCCAAAAATTTAACGTTTCAATGATCTCACTTTTAGGAAAATGTCAACCCCGGGGGAAACGATTTTTTTAATTTTTCAGTATCTTCCCGAGGAGGAAGAAGACATACTTAAAATTTCCCCGGGAACGAGTCTCTGGTTCTGGGGGCCTGAAAAGCAAAGAGTTTTCCAAAACCCCTTTGGGTGTGGAATGGCCTGCTCCTTTCTTTGGGAAAAAAAATAAAAAAAAACTAGTGTCCGCGTCGACCTTGGGGCATTTAACTTTCAATACCAAATCAAAACCATTTTCCCCAAAAACTATTAAAAAAAAAAGATTTTTAGCCCTTTTTGACCACATTTGCATTGGTCAACCTGGATCCTTCTCAGCTGTGGTTTCCCTTTAAACTCTGAATGAAAAAAAGACAAATAAAAGGGCCCTATGGATTTGGGAGACCCCGGCCATTTTCCAAAATCTAAGAAAAAAGGGATATTACAGGGGAAACCTGGGGCCCCTTTATTAGAGGCCCCTTTTTAAATTTTTTGGGGATGTAGTGACTATTTGGGGGCAAAGAACTTCGAAACTACCCAAGCTAGGGGGTCAAAATAGATTTTACTGTAAAAAAAAGTTGCTGTTGAAAATTTCCCACCCTGCCACAGTAATGTCATGCTAGCTGTCCCCCCCCCCTTCAAAATGGCTCGACCTAACTCCGGCTGGTGTGTAACGGTTTACCTTTAAAAAAAATTTGTGACCTTATTTACCAAATTTTGTTTTTGGCTGGGAAAATAGAAGTTTTCAGAAAAAAAGACAAAATGAAAAATAGAAAAGCCCTTTTGCCCCCTTTTTTTTCTTGGAGGAAAAAAACAAAACCTTATTTTTTTTCCCAAACAATTTTTGCCCCATGATTTGATTGCCCAAAAACACTTATTTGGGTTTTGAATTAAAAACCCTTTTCAAAACGTTTAAACTGAAAATACCCTTTTTGCCCTATAAAATATTGCCCCAACTAGAGCCCTTTTTTAAAATTAGTGAAAAAGGCCCCCTGACAAACTTAAAAGGAAAACAAATCCCAAAAACCCAAAAAGAAAAACCCTTTAAAAGTAAACACGAAAAACCCAAAGTTCAAACAGAAAAACCAACCCAAAACCCAAAACCCAAACAAAAAAACAAAAGATCCTTTTTGGGGTTTTCCCCAATGAGGGTTTAGTACCCGCCACTTCAGCCAAACCCCAAAAAAAAACACTCCCCCCCCAACCCCCCACAAAAAAAAACCCCAAAAAAAAAAACCCCAACCGAAGGCCCAAAAACCCCGCCCGAAGGCCAAAAACCACGCCCCCCCCAAGGCCCAAAACCAACCCCCCGAAAAGGAACACCACGCCCCAAGGCAAACACCACGAACGCAACAACACCACGCTCGAAGGCCCAAAAGCCAAATTAAAAAGCACCGGGGCAAATACAGGGTGAAACCCTTTCCCCCCAAAGGGGGCCCCCGGAGGCCAAGGGGGTGGGAAAGGGTAACTCCCCTTTCTAGCCACCCCCTTTTAAAAAAACTCCACAAAAGGATTTAGTTTAAAGTCCTATCCAAAAATAGAAAAAACGGCAAAACTTTCTCTTCCAAAGTGTTCAAGCTGTTTTTAAGGGAGGAAGGAAAAAGTACATGAGATTTGGGGAAAACCTAAAAGTTTTAAATTGCCTAAAAATTGTGAGGCTTTTGGGGCGGGTGTTTTGCAATTACTTTCTTAAACCATGTGACATTTGTCATGAAAATGGGGTTTAGTCCTGAAAAAAATCTTGAAATTCATATCTTAAACATGGGGGAATGCCGGGGTAAATCTGTGGGAATACTTTTTTTGAACGGTTTCATTCTTAAATTTGTTAAAATTTTTTTTTTTAGTTCCTCAAAAAAGGAGCCCCTTAGGGAGAAAAGGGCCCCGGCCCCGAGAGTCATCTGCAGAAAAAAACAGAAGGGAGTAGCTCACTTTCTGGGAAAGGGGGCAGGTGATAGAGATGGAGGGAGGGGCCCAAAGGAGGGGCCAGAACTAATCCGTAGAGCCCTTTAAAAAAGCTAATGTGACACCAAAAAGGGCCCCAAAATATGGGGGGTATAAAATTCAAACAATACTCTGTAGGGGCTAAAACCCCCTTCCCCTAAAAACCATAAATTTATTTTTTTTCCCTGTGTGAAAATTACTGATATAAAAGAATTGAGGGAAATTCCCAAAAAATAAACCTGTAGACCAAAACCAGTAACCCTGATCCCAAATTTTAAAATTTTATGAGAAAAAAAGGAAAATGAAAAAAAAAAAAGAAAAGCCAAAAACCCACTTTTTCCCATTTTCCCCACCTGCTTTTCTTTAAGTTTTACCGTGGGTTTTAGGCCAAAATGCCCCAAAAGGGCCTTAAAGTTAAATCCAAAGAAACCTATACCAAAGAAAAAGAAGGGGTTTTGATTTTAGCCCATTTACCGATGATGTTCTTTTACTTTTTAAAAGGGAAAAATTTATTGTTGTAGCCCCTTTTTTTTTAAAAGAGTAGTTTTTTTGCATCAAAAACCCCAACGAAGGGGTATGCGTTAAGAAAAAACACATTACAACCCATAATGGTTTCAGTGAATGGATTTGCCAACAAATGAACTCATTCAGATTGGTGGATTTACCACTGATGCAAATAACTACTCTATAAAAACAAAGGCTACAAGCATCAATTTCCCTTTGAAATGTAAAAGAACATCAATCGGTAAATGGGCTAAATCTAAACCTTCATTTCATGGTATAGTTCTTTGGATTTAACATAAGGCTATTGCATTTGCTATTACCCACATGTGAACTTGAAGAAAGCAGGTGTGTAATCGCAAAGTGGTTTTGCTTTTCTTTTTTTTTTTCATTTTCCTGTTTTCTCATATAACTTGAAATTGATCAGGGTACTGGTGTGTCTACAGGGTTTATTATGTGAATTTCCCTCAATTCTTTTATATGCAGTAATTTCACACAGGGATCAAGTTATGGTCTTATGGAGGTGTAGTCCCTACAGAGTATTGTTGAATATGACCACATATGTGAGGCTATTGGTGTCACATTAGCTTTCTTCAAGGCTCTACTTGATTAGGTCTGGCTCTCCTTTGGGACCTCCCTCCATCTCTATCACCTGCACCCTTCAGAAAGTGAGCTACTGCATGCT
This sequence comes from Holothuria leucospilota, assembly GCA_029531755.1. Taxonomy (NCBI): domain Eukaryota; kingdom Metazoa; phylum Echinodermata; class Holothuroidea; order Aspidochirotida; family Holothuriidae; genus Holothuria; species Holothuria leucospilota. Next base: position 20,432,448 of record CM055961.1, on the reverse strand, counting down.
GTATTTCTGCAGATGTACTCTCTGCCGTGGCCCTGTTCTCCCTAATGGCTCCTGTTTGAGGAACATAACAAAAAATATTAACAAATTTAAGAATGCAACGTTCAAGAAAGTATTACAACAGAGTTACTCAGGCATTCCCCCATGTTTAAGATACTGAAATTCAAGACTTTTTCAGGACTGAGACTGCCATTTTCATGACAGAAGTCACATGGATTTAAGCAGTATTGACAAAACACACCGACCAAGCACTCAAAATTTTTAGGCAATTTAAACTTTTAGGCTTTCCCCATCTCATGTACATATTCCTGTCCTGCCTAAAATACAGCTTGAACACATGGAAGAGAAAGTTTTGCCGTTTATCTAGTTCTGGATAGGACTTTAAACTGCATCCGGTTGTGGAGTTTGTTTAAACGTGGCAGTAATGAGGTTACCCTTTGCCACAGCTGCCTCCGGGGCACCCTTGGGCAAGGTGCACCTGTATTTGCCCCGGTGCTTTTTAAGTGCTGTTGCCTTCGAGCGTGGTGTTGCCTTCGGGCGTGGTGTTGCCTTCGGGCGTGGTGTTGCCTTCGGGCGTGGTGTTGCCTTCGGGCGTGGTGTTGCCTTCGGGCGTGGTGTTGCCTTCGGGTGTGTGGTTTTGTTTTGGGGTTGTTTTGCGGTGGGTTGGGCGGGAGTGTTGTTTTTGGGTTGGCTGCAGTGGCAGTACTAAATCTCAGTAGTAACAAAGACTCTTTTGTTCTTTGTTGTATGCTATGTGTAGTCTGTTTGACATTGTGTTCGTGATACGTTAGGGTTTTTCTTTGGGTTTGGGATTATCCTTTAGTTTGTCAGTGCCTGTTTCTACGTACTTAAAAAGCTCTAGTTGTGCAATGATTTTATATGCAAAAAGGGTAGTTCAGATAAACGTTTTGAAAGGTTTTATTCAGAGGCAAATAAGTGTCTTGCAATCAAATCATGAGCACAATGTTTGGTAAATAAGGTTTTAGTATTTTCCTCCAAGAAAAACAGCGCAAAATGGCATTTTCTATTTTTCACTTGTCATTTTTCTGAAAACTTCTATTTTCAGCCAAAACTAAAGTGATAAATAAGGTCACGATTTATTTGAAAGGTCAACCGTTACATCACCAGCCGGAGTTAGGTCGAGCCAGCTGAAGCGCGGACAGCTAGCATGACATGTACTGTAGCAGTGTAGGATTTCAACAGCAACTATTACAGTAGTAGTCTAGTAGACCACTAGCATGGTAGGTTCGAAGTTCGTTCACCATAGTCACTACATCCGCCAACAAATTTAAAAGGCCTCTAATGAAGCACATGGTTCCCTGTAATATACCGTTTTTATCATTAGAGTTGGAATAGCCGTGTCTACCAATCCATATGCACTTTTATATTTCGTCTTTCATTCAGATGCTGGCAAGCACCACAGCGTGAGAAGGATCCAGGTTGACCAATGCAAATGATGGATCAACAAGCTGATCTTTTCTTTTAATAGTTGTTGGAGAAAATGGATGATTTGGTATTGAAGTTGATGCGCAAGGTCGACAGCGACACTAGTTGTTTTTATATTTTCCCAGAGAAGGAGCAGCCATTCACACATCCAAGGTGTGATACGTCATTGCTGTCAGGCCCCCAGAACTCAGAGACAATCGTTCCGGAAATTAGTATGTCTTCTCCTCAGGAGATACTGAAAAATTAAAAAAATCGATTCCCGTGACATTTTCCTCAAGTAGAGATCATTGAGAGACGTTCAATTTTGCGGTGTTTGAGACATGTTTTGAACTTTTTGGTGCTTGAGACGTTTTCAATTTCAAATGGTGTACGACGACATCATGTGCACTATGACTGATTTATTTGGGCACATTTCCTTTATTCAATGCACCATTAAGTTAATTATAAGCACAAAGTCTGCAACCTCATGTTAAATTTAAAAATCTTCTGTACATCTGCCAAAAACTCACCATGTGGTGAGCTGAACTGGAATGAAAAAGACAACGTTCACTGTTTAGTAAGTTCAACAATTTTCATGTCCTTATTATACATAGAATGACTGTTAGCTCTTGGTAAGATAAAAGTTAAGTTGAAAAGCCATTACTACTGTTTTATTTGATTGGTAGTCGTGTAAATGATGTAGTTGAAGTCATTTATTAACAACTAGCTATAATGAATAAATTACTCTTTTATGGTAAATGACCCCTTTGTAAAAACTACAAAAATTTTCATCCCTTTACACGTGGAACGAAAATTAGGTCTTAAGAAAGATAAGCTGAACAGTCATAACTACTGTTTCATATAATTGGCAACCATGCAAATGTTTATTAATTTTTAATAAATTTAACAATAACAAACAATATACATTTTATTTATTTCCCTGGACTCTTTAGTGGAGTTTGCCCCCGCTTTTTTGAGTTTACTGTACCCCAACATTGGCCCTTTTTCTTTTCTAGATGACACTATTATATAACACAGTCATGTTGTGTCGTAAAATCCCATCTATTTCCGTGTAAAGGGGACATCAAAATATTTATGTCCCCTTTACACGTGGAACAAACATTTCACCTTAAGCAAGATAAAATTTTAGCTGAACCATTATTACTACTGTTATGTGGGATTGGCAGCCATGCAAAGGTTTGTTGTTGAAGTCTCTCTTGTTAAAGGTTAAGCACAATACATTTTATATAGTACACGTTCCTCGCGTAAAGGGGACACACTATTTTTCAGGTCCCTTTTACACGTGGGCCAAACATTAAGCTTTGAATAAGAGAAAACTAACCCGAGCTGTCATTAGTGCTGTTATTTATGAGTTCCCTTTCTAAAGGGGACGTTAAAGTTACCATGTCCCCTTTACACGTGGAACACATATTGCATTTGGAGTTAAAGAAAATTCCAGCTGAACAGTTATTAGCATTGTTATATGTTATAAGCAGACATTCAGATGTTATGCACTGTGTAATTGTTGGAAACGAGTCCAGCTAGCAGTACTAGGCAAACACATGCTTATGTTCCCCGTGTAAAGGGGAAACATCATCATCTGGTTTGTTGATTGCTGATTGTACCACTTTCACCAACTAGTCCCAACACACAAATGAGGCCTTTCCAAGCATTCCACTTCCAGTTATAGTTGAGTAGGTGTGAAGTTTGACAAACCAGAACGCAAAAATGCATTGTGGTTTCGATGATTCATTCATACCTACAGTATCAAGGAATTACAGTAGTATGAAATGGCTGCAAACTTTTTTAAGGCCGGACCCCGATGACCACAACTGACCTCCACAGAAAGCGATAGGGTTGTTCCTCTCACTACTAGGCATCTACATAACTAAGTATGAAATTTATATCCAAGCTTCCTATGTCAAGATATGTTACCAGGATTTTCAGGGGCCGATGTCCCCGACCCCAGATGACCTTTGACCTCCACCAAAAACAATAGCACCCTTTGCCTTACCATAACTCATCTACATACTATGTACAAAATTTATCCATGCTCCATACATCAAGATATCGTGTTATCAAGGTCTTCAGAGTTTGACCCCTGGTGACCCCAAGTCACCTTTGACTTCCACCAAAAACAATAGGGTCTTTCTCTTCCCATAATGCATCTGCATACTATGCCAAGCTTTCTACTGTGAGATATTATGTTAAGTTTTCACTTTGACCCCTGAAGACCCCAAACGACCTTTGACATCCACAAAAACAGTAGGGTTCTTTCTCTTTCCATAGCACATCTACATCTAAGCATGAAATTCATCCAAGGTTTCTACCTTGACTAATCATGTTAACAAGGTTTTCAGAGTTTGACCCCAGGTGACCCCAAATGACCGTTGACCCCACCAAAAACTAAAGGGTTCATCCTCTTACCATAATGCATCTACATATTAACTATGAAATTTACACATGCTTCCTACATCAAGACATCGTGTTAACAGTTTTCAGTTTGACCTCTGGTAACCCCAGATGATCTTTGACCCACCAAAAACAGGGTCCTTCCTATTCCCATAATGCATCTACATACTAAGTATGAAATGCATCCAAGCTTTCTAACTTGATATATCGTGTTAAAGTTTTCAGAGTGACCCCTGGTGACCTTTGACCTCCACCACAAACAATAGGGTTCTCCCTCTTCCCCTAATGCATTTACATACTAAGTATGAAATTCATTCAAGCTTTCTACCTTGAGATACTGTGTTAACAATAATTTAGAGTTTGACCCCTGGTGACCCCAAATGACCTTTGACCTGTACCAAAATCATAGCGTTCTTCCTCTTCCCGTAATGCATCTTCATACTAAGTATGAAATTCACCTTAGCTTTCTATCCTGAGATATCCATGTTAACAAGGTTTTCAGAGTTTGACCCTCAGTGCCCCCAGATGACCTTTGACCTACACCAAAAACAATACGGTTCTTCCTTAACCAGAAGGCATCTAAATTCTAAGTATGGAATTTATCCAAGGTTTCTACCTTGAGATATCATGTTAACAAGGTTTTCCATGTTTGATCCCCAGGTGACCTGTGACCACCAAAAACAACAGGGTTCTTCCTCTTACCATAACGTATCTACATACGAAGTATGAAATTCATCCCAGCCTTCTACCTTGAGATATTGTGTTAAGCCGCGGTCACACTACAACGAATTCGGATCCGATTTTTGTGAGTTTTTATTAAAACCTCTTAGCTAACTTTCTCCCAAAGTTTTTACTTACTGACACTATATAACACATTCGTGTTGGTGTGTCGTTAAACCCTATCTAACTAACTACCCCAACATTGCACTTTTTTCTTTTCTAGATGACACTATATAACACAACCGTGTTGGTGTTTGTAAAATCCCATCTAACTATTAAAATCTCCTCCATTTCGGGTCGGAAAGAACGTAAAATTTGCCAACCTGTGTAATTATATGATTTCTATCGCAGGACTACGAAAGTTAAATTTATACGAATTATTCGTGACGTCACATCGACAGACAGCATTTATCGGACTATCGTGTCCGACAAACGTTGCCTGTCGGTGTGACGTCACGTAAAAAATCACTTAACATTTCATTTTCATAGACCTCTGATGCAAATCAAATATTTACACTGGTTGGCAAATTTTGGGGCTTCTAACCCGAAATGGAGATTTTAATGAAAACTCACAAAATCGGATCGGAATCCGATCCGAATTCGTTGTAGTGTGACCGCGGCTTTAACAAGGTTTTCAGAGTTTGACCCCTGTGACCCCAAGTGACCTTTGACCCCACGAAAAAAAAACAGGGTTCTTCCTCTCAACATGGGGCATCTATGTACCAAGTTTGAGAACTGTCAGTTTCCCTTCTTGAGATATCGTGTTAACGAGCAGTGTCACATATACACACTCATACGCACACTCGATGCCTTACGGGGTACTGACACAGGACCCGCAGGGAATGCAAGGGAATTTCCTAGCAGCGAAGCTGCCTGCGAAGGAGCCGAGTAGAAGGGCGTGCCTCAGGGCGGGCTGCGCTCCAGGGCAGACACCGTGCTTTTTAAGTGCATCGAAACGGCACATACAAACAAAAAATAAACTCAAACCGAATCGGGCAGAAACAAAAACGCAAACTATTTACACACTACTAAATCAAACAGAAAATTATGTCCATTACAGTAACAGAACTATATATACAGATATTTACATACTATTTGCAACAACTTAAGTACTTTACAGACCAACCTCCTTCAAGCCACCCCAAACCAATATTACAACCCCTTGTAACGGCACAGATAAACAGTACATAAACACAGATATTTACATACTATTTACAACAACTTAAATACCTTACAGACCAACCTCCTTCCAGCCACCCCAAACCAATATTTCCAACCCCTTGTAACGGCACAGATATGTATACATATACATATTTACAACATATTTACAACTGAAGTACCTCAGAAGCCACATATGTACAAACACAGTACTATTTACACATTACAGACGATTCATACTTACAAAATCAATATTAACAAGTTGACTACCACCCGGTCCGCCCTCACTGAAACAAGTGGACCTCATCGCCTACCGAACGCCGACCTTGGCCAACGAACGAAGTCGGACTCAACCCTCAGCCTAATCTCCGCCCGCACCGACGCCAGTACGACATCAGCAGGCCTCCCCACCCCCCTAAATACAATACAAGGGCAGACACGTGTAGCCGCGCGTGACTTCTCTTTGCAGTGACCGAATTTTGAGGCAGCTACGCCGGTTTCCGCTAAGGCCACGTGGGTAAGTGCACCCAAACACATATCATGACTGTACACACCACGGGTGCACCCATACGCACGCTCGATGCCTACGGGGTACTGGCACAGGACCCCGCAGGGAATGCAAGGGAATTGCCCAGCAACGAAGGAGCCGAGTAGAAAGACGTGCTTCAGGGCGGGCTGCGCTCCAGGGCAGACACGTGACCGAATTCTGCAGTGACCGAATTTTCGGGCAGCTACGCCGGTTTCGAGTCGCGCGTGAGCTAGGAAAGACGTGCGAAAGCGGAGCTCTCTTCCGCTGTGCCGGTATCCGCCAAGGCCACGTTGGTGAGTGCATACACATACATATCACCTACATACACACACAAACACGACATCACCGTCGCAGAGATTCCTTTGGCAAGGAATCAAAAATGGTAGCAGAGCCTGGTTTAGCGCCAATGAACGAAAACTAAAGTCGAATATCAGGGTTCTTTCGACGTTCAAGACAGATTTCGGCTGTCAAAGAATCATCGGTGAGTGACCACTGACGATAGGCAATGTGTTACTTGTTAGGCTACGACGAGGAATGATGGGGTTAGCCTAACCATCGATTGCGAATCATGCCATGTAATTCGAACTGTAACCGTTAGCAGTAGTAACCGGGGCACGATTAAGGACGTATCAACTCAGTTTCGGCTAACAGGCAATCACGAAAAGATAGAATGGAGCAGATTGAGAAAGAATGAAAAATTGAAAGGGGGAAGTTACCAAGGGCACTGAATCTTTTAGAGGTGCAATGTGAATTGAAGGAGAAAGAGGTAAATGTGATCTCAGTGCTGCTTGAAAGGGCAAAGAGAGTTATGTCTAGATTAGAAGACCTTCATCAACAGTATGGATTGTTGGAGAATGATAAGTAATTGGAAGAAGCAGAGAAAGATATTGCTGAGCGTGAGGAGGAATTGTGGAGGGCTCTTGGCATAGCAAAGAGGGAATGCTGGGGAAAATAGTGAAGACGATGAAGGAATAGGATTAGGCCAAAGGAATAAGACTCAGAAGAGGTTAAGAAAAATGAAAATGTGTGTAGTGCCTTTGATCTATTGTTTTTCAATCTTGCGAAAATCAAACACATTGATGGAAACCCATTACATTGGGAGTTTATTGAAAAGTTTAAAACAGGTGTAGCCTGTAAGCTTAGCGATAACAGTACAGTATTAATGCAACTTTGCAAAGGAAAAGCACATATCTGTATTAAAAGCTGTGCACTGTTGGGAGAAGATGCTTTAGAAATCCTAAGGAGACGATTTGGACAACCATATAGTCTTAGTGGCAAACAACCAAAAGGAAACCGGTAGGTTATGGTGATTCAGGTGGGCTGTGGTCTTTGGTAGGAGCAACGAAGTAGGTCAGATTACTCTCACCACTAGAGCACCAATGGTGCTGAAGCTCATACCTTCAACCAATTAAGGGTTCCTGGCTTCTAGTCTTTGTTAGTACAAACATCATATGACTTTAAATGACGTCAAATGGCTTAAATCTCACATGGCTTACATTTCACATACCCTGATGGCACCTTCCTGAATGTCACAAAAAATTGTCATGCTATCTTTGCTTTGTAAGTTGTTTCATGAATACAATTTAAGAAAGCAAAAGCCCCTAGGGCCCATCTTCAGCCTTGGACCCCAAATTTCAAGTATCATTATGACAAACCATCAACATTGTACAAGAGAATCTGCAGGAGTAAGCAATTTGCAAAATGTCATAAAAAGGGCCATAGGGCCCATATGGACCTTAGACCCAAACTTCCAGAACACCATAAACAGATCACTAACCAAGCAGCATTATTACAGGCCGTCAACTCTGTTAATATTAACTGGAGGAGGAACTGACCATTTTGCAATATTTCACAAAATGGACCCTAGGGCACATCTTGGGCCTTGGACCCAAAATTTCTGTACACCCTAAAAGAACCATTAACAGAGCATCATTATGACAAACACACCCACATGCTCTGACAATGCACACACAATGGAAATACCCAATGGAAATCCCATTAAACAGCTCCCTTTAAACTAACCTAAACAACTGCACAGGATTGACCTCTTCTACACAGACAGTTTTAAAGAGGGTGCAGTACAAAGAAAAATAGGTAGTAAAGTGATTTTGTGAGACTGGTAAAATAGTGGGGTGGCACAAAACTGGTTAGAAAGGTATCAAAAGTATTCTTCATCCCAAATTGGAGAAGTAATTTGTAAGGACCATTAACAGAGCTTCATTATGACAAATCATCAACAATGTACAACACAATTTGTAGGAGAAAAAGTATTTTGTAAAATTTCATAAAATGACCCATTGGGGCCCACATGGGACCTTAGACCAAAATTCAAGAACACCATAATGAGATCACTAACCAAGCATTATAATGAGAGGCTGTTACCTCTCTTTGAACATTAAACAGAGAAGAAGTTAATTACTTTTGCAATATTTCACAAAATGGACCCCACAGTCCATCTTGGGCCTTGGACCCAAAATTCCTGAACACCCTTAAGGGACCAATAACAGAATAACATTATGACAAACAATCAACATTGTTCAAGAGAATCTGTAGGAGGAGGAGCATTTTGCAGAATTTCATAAAAAGGGCCATAGGGCCCACATTGGACCTTGGACCAAAAATTCCTGAACACCCCAAATGCCCCACCACCCAAGAAACAGTGTGCCCAAGTTTCGAACAAATTGATTAAAGCATGTGGGAGGAGAAGCATTTTGAACAAGTGTGGATAGATAGATATAGACAGACAGACAGACAGACAGACAGACAGACAGACAGAGTGACGCCGCGTGATCACAATAGCTCACACCAGCATGCCAATCTAGTATTAGCTCTCTGGCTGCCACATGGAACCATGAAAGTACTACCTTAGATGGAACTTAGAATAGTTATCAAGGAACAGGTAACTTTGGAAGGAAGAGGCATTGTCAATTACCACTCATGCACGATGATGAATTATGATGCCAACAGACCTACAATACAGGAATTGTTCATACTGTCCAGCAGGTCCCTTTAAACTAACCTAAACAAACGCACAGGACTGACCTCTTGTACACAGACAGTTTTAAAGAGAGTGCAGTACAGAGAAATATATAGGTAGTAAAGTGATTTTGTGAGACTGGTAAAATAGAGGGGTGGCACATCATTGGTTAGAAAGGTATCAAAAGTATTCTTTATCCCAAATTAGAGAAGTAATTTGTAAGAACCATTAACAGAGCTCCATTATGACAAATCATCAACATTGTACAACACAATTTGTAGGAGAAAAAGCATTTTGTAAAATTTCACAAAATGAGCCATTGGGGCCCACATGGGACCTTCAACCAAAATTCAAGGATGCCATATACAGATCACTAAGCAAGCATCATTATCACAAACTGTCAACTCTATTTAACATTAACTGGAGGGGGGGTTGACCATTTTGCAATATTTCACAAAAGGGACCCTACAGCCCATCTTGGGCCTTGGACCCAAAATTCCTGAACACCCTGAAGGGACCAATAACAGAGTAACATTATGACAAACCACCAACATTGTACAAGAGAATCTGTAGGAGGAGAAGCATTTTGCAGAATTTCATAAAAAGGGCCATAGGGCCCACACGGGACCTAGGACCAAAAATTCCTGAACACCCCAAATGGTCCACCACCCAAGGAACATTGTGTCCAAGTTTCAAACAAATCGATGAAAGCATGCGGGAGGAGAAGCATTTTGAACAAGTGTGGACAGATAGATAGATAGATAGATAGATAGATAGATAGATAGATAGATAGATAGATAGATAGATAGATAGATAGATAGATAGATAGATAGATAGATAGATAGATAGATAGATAGATAGATAGATAGATAGATAGATAGATAGATAGATAGATAGATAGATAGATAGATAGATAGATAGATAGATAGATAGATAGATAGATAGATAGATAGATAGATAGATAGATAGATAGATAGATAGATAGATAGATAGATAGATAGATAGATAGATAGATAGATAGATAGATAGATAGATAGATAGATAGATAGATAGATAGATAGATAGATAGATAGATAGATAGATAGATAGATAGATAGATAGATAGATAGATAGATAGATAGATAGATAGATAGATAGATAGATAGATAGATAGATAGATAGATAGATAGATAGATAGATAGATAGATAGATAGATAGATAGATAGATAGATAGATAGATAGATAGATAGATAGATAGATAGATAGATAGATAGATAGATAGATAGATAGATAGATAGATAGATAGATAGATAGATAGATAGATAGATAGATAGATAGATAGATAGATAGATAGATAGATAGATAGATAGATAGATAGATAGATAGATAGATAGATAGATAGATAGATAGATAGATAGATAGATAGATAGATAGATAGATAGATAGATAGATAGATAGATAGATAGATAGATAGATAGATAGATAGATAGATAGATAGATAGATAGATAGATAGATAGATAGATAGATAGATAGATAGATAGATAGATAGAGTGACGCTGCATGATTACAATAGCTCACACCAGCATGCTGGTATGAGCTAAAAATGAGCTATACCAAGGACTTTGCACTTCAAACTTGTTAAAAGATCAGAGGTTATGTAGGTCATATGCAGGTAAAATAAATTAATGTAACACACCAAATATTGGGAACTAAGGAGCCTACCTTTGATGATCTGCTTTGTTTTGTTGAGAAACAAGCGGTAGTTGGGAGTACTATGTTTGGAAAGCAAATGGGTTCATCAAAAGTTAGAGATGTCAAATCAGAGGCTAGGTCAAATGGTTATTATACAACAGGACCAGGCAGCCAAAAAGGAGATGAGAGAAGGCTTGGTAAATTGAAAGATTAACGAGAACTTACCTTGTTCGAAGTTTGATCGTAATTTTATGAAGTAATGGTAGGGAGAGGTAAGGCGAAATCCCGTTTGCTCCTGTGTAAGTTCTTGTTTAATCTTTCAATTTTACTTCGTAATACGGTCGAGGTAATGTGAGATATTCAAAGCTAACTCAGCAGCTGTGCGAACTGAAAGAGGCTTAAAAATTTCAGTGTCCACTCCAGCGTGAAACATAAACTGTGTTTAGCCACCTAACAAATTGTGGCTGTTGAGGCTTTTCAGTATTTTTTTTTTTTTTTTTGTGTGGAAACTTACAAGAAGACATTTCTGAACCCCGCGGCAAACCTTCCGTGTTAGGTACTCTGTGAGGTATGTATACACACAGAAGTCTGTCTGGTGGGTAGGCTTTGAATTCAACATCTATGCCAACATTGCCTGGTCTACGTTGATTGACACCAACGCCATACGCACAATTGTCTTCAAGGTCAGGTCTTTATAGGCTGTAATTTCCTGCTGGGATAATTTACGTAAATAAGACTATCCCAAATTGATGCATATCTAGGCAGTGGGGACTTTAGATGAAATGCCCCTTTGCAAAATCTAGATATCAAATGGTGGGATCCCACGATATGCCCATCTGACAGTATAACAAATGAAGATAAAGCGCACCGGGCAGTGTTTACTACACTGTAACCAATAGTGCTGAACAGGGATGTCAGGAATTCTGTCACGGATGTGGCAGTTGATTACACCAGATCAATTTTACATTTACTGCAAAATTTAAGCCAATTTCTAACATAAATGGAATATTGAGCTTTTGTTGAGTTTCTCCAGGCACACAGGATATATTCCGTAAGCTTCCTTTGATAAGACTAAATCCAGGTAGGATTTCCTGAAAAGGGTAATGGTGGGTTGAAATCACCTACAAGGGGGGGGGGGGGGGAGGAGGTTGGTCAGTATTCTACTAAAATGTCTAGACAAAAGTAAATGTGGGAGTCATGTCAAAATTTCCTGCAAAGGTTACTTTCTTTGAGAAAGTCCAAATGAGAGAAGGATCCGTGTGCCCAATCAACGTCTAGAGTTTTGGCACAGTGTAATACACATAGCAGTCAACGAGAATGTGACTGACGGTGACAGCACAGTCACAGGGGATACAGCATGGTCTCTCATCCCCGTGGAGCATATAAGCATGGGTTAGGTAAGTGTGACCTATGCGAGCCCTAGTCAGTACCAAATCATCTCTCCGTTTTCTGGGGGCTGCATTACCGACCGTTGGTTTGATGTGGTACAATTTGTTCTCAGGGAAAGAATCCCACAGTTCCTGCCATTTTGATTCTATGTAGTCGTTGATCTTAAGACGATAATCAGTGTGGGGCAAGTGGAGTTTCGTAACCTCCAGTAGGAGGGCTTCTATAGCTTGTATGTCTGCCCTTTCATTCCCGCGTATGCCCACGTGACTCGGAACCCACGCAAGCACTACTGATTGCTGTAGTCTCACCAAATTGGAGTAAGCTTCGCAGGGAGCTATTACCCAAGGGTCGTTTTTGCTCATGGCCTTTAAGTGCTAAAAGGCTGGATAGTGAGTCTGTGAACACAATGAACTGGTGGCTGTGCGAGGTTTCGAGCCTGGAAAACCACGGCTGAGTAGGCCTCTTGGGGACCACCAGGATGCCATCTGCCCCTTCTTGCTCTATTTTTTGCAAGCATTGTCCTATCTCGGGCTTGCAAAGAATCTCACAACACTTTAGAACACCTGATTGTCCAACATCCATTCTAACTGGTCATTAAAGACCCTAGAGTTTTTGTCAGCAACTTCTTTTACACCCGCTATGTTTGTAGCTGTGAGCCATACATTTCTCAGTATGCACCAACTCCAAATGGTTTTGCCTTTGCATCGCAAGCAGCAGACTTACTGCTGTCCATCTTATTTATATGAGCTACTGCTGTGGTATTATCTATTCGTAAAAGGATATGGCAGTTATTTGCATCAGGGTCCAGTGCCTGCAAAGCATGGAATGATGCCAGCATTTCCAGGTAATTTATTTCATTACTTTGTGCTCTCACCATTTCTACAGGGTTCCAGCTGCCCCCGTTTCTATTTTGCCCTCTGTTGCTCCCCATCCTAAGTGGGAGGCATCACTAGTGATGCACATACAGTACGGTCCTTTATTAATAACCCTGCAAACCGTATCGACATTCTGTAACCACCATTCAACTTCCTTTGTCAAAAAAGACAGTCATATGCCTATCAAAATGTTCACATTGTAGTTTTAGATCCTCAGTTTTTTGCTTTTCAACCTGTCTATAATACAGAGGCCCATACTGTGCTGTGGAAAAAGCTGCAACCAGCTTGCCCACTACAGATGCAACCAATCTAATGGTGTGTGTTCCGTCTGATAGGACACCTAAGCAGGTTTGCTTAATTTCCTGCTCCACGGGGATGAAAGACCATATTATATCCCCTGTGATCGTGCGGTCACCGTCAGTCACATTCTCGTTGACTGCTATGGATACTCCCATATTCGTCAGAAGTATTACACTGTGCCGGACCTGAAGACATTGTTTGAGCGCATAGATCCCTCTCTCATTTTGGACTTTCTCAAAGAAAGTGGACTTTACAGAAAGTTTTGACATGACTCCCGCATTTGCTTTTGCCCAGACTTTTTAGGATTTTGCCCCAATTTTTTTTTTTTTTTTAGTTTCTCTACCTTTACCCCTTTTTTATCTATCTGACACTATGTAACACATTTGTGTTGATGTGTCGTTAAAGCCCATCTCAGTAACTAATTTCCTGATTGCGTTCATCAGTAAGCCTGACTTGCATCATCTTTGCATCTGCAATAAAGCCCCGGAAAAAATTAAGCCCAGGAAAAAAAAATCTTGATTGGGAGTGAAGACTGACTTCTCTGACAGACCTCAGACAGGGTGGTTGCAGTTTTAAAGACTGCCCTCATATTATCTTCCTTAGTCCTGGATACAATTAATGTACCATCACTATAATTCATTATTGTCAATCCCAACGATCGCAGGAAAGCAAGTGGTGGCTTCATAACTTTCGTAAAAAGGCGGGGTCCTGAGGACAGCCCATTTGGTAAAGCTTTGAAACCCCAAAAAGTATTTCGCCAGATAAACTGCAGATACTTACAGTGATCATACGCAACGGGGCATAGAGCAATAAGCGTCCCAAAGGTCAATCGAGGCCATAAAACAATAAGGTGATATAAGATTGACAGCCCTTTCCAAAGTATCCATTTTAAAATGGATATACTCTATGTAGTTATTCAGCATGGACAGGTCAAGGATGATCCTAAAAATGTCGAACCTTTTTTTTGTCATTTTTTTTTTCCAGCTGTCTGCATAAAGCCCAAACGACCTACAACTACTGTGATCTCTACACGAAACAGTTCATACAAATATTTTAGTGAGTTACTCACCTCTGTGCTGTCTGTCTTGAATTTTGAGGGCTCTAATATCGGTTGAAGTGCTTGCCTGCACTTTGACTTGTTTGCCTCACTTGTTTCCCCTTGTGAAAACATTGTGCCTCTCGTTGGGCCAGGTTTGGAGGCTTGGTTGGGAAACTTGGAGTCCCTCAAAAAGACTGCCAAGTAGTCTGGTTGCATCGAAACCAAACTGCTGCTGTTTAACGATGTTGAGGATGCCTATTGCCCGTAGGGTTAAAGCGACGGAAAACCACACTCTATGCTGTCTCATCGCCCCGCAGCCTTTGGCTGCTTATCTAAGTCCTTAACAGTTTTGGTAAGTCATCCCCAAACAGTCATTCAGTAGACTTTACAAAAGGTTTGCATACGTGAGAGTATCTTTGGTTTAGATCTGGCTTGATGAGTTCCTTGCGTAAAATTAACTCATAATTTGCACTAGCAAGTAGTGCAGGGCTATCTTGCTCTGACTCGGTATAGTCCTCTCTTGTGTTCATGATGGCTAGTAGAGCAGTCATACCTTTAAAGGTTTTTTTGACATCTTTGGATTTTTAAATCCAGTGAGCGTGTCTTGCCATCAAGATTTTCCCAGATGAAAGGGTTCACCTTCGGCACAATAAGAAAGACAATTCTCTGGCTTGAGATAAGCTTGGCAGGTATCTGCCAGTTGTTTTTCCTCCAATTTGTTTGATTTAAGATAATGCTCCCTTTCAGTTCCAAGGAAATAGGTGCACCTTCCTCGGAAGGCACTGCAAACTTTTTTTTGCAAAACCCCGTCGGCTGTAAATTTTGCAGTTTCTGACTATGCGCAGCATCTGGCAACATCATCGCCATCAGCCGCCTCAACACCGGCTTTAGGCTCTGAGCCTAAGGTTATCGCTCCTTCACGTAAGCACAAACCGACGTTACTAACCTGTCAGTTTTGTGCAAACTGACCTTGCTGCTCACCTTGTTCATACATTGAAGCCACTAAGTGTTCGAGTAAACCCTCAAGCGCCAAATGTTTGTTAATGTTAGTCTTATTTTTCAAATCCTTTTTGGGTCACTCGTGTGCCTGTACTTTCGGCCTTTTGCTTCCCTTTCCCTTTGAGGGACTCTGAAGTCTTAGTGTTCCTAGGTCCGTTAGCCTTCTTAACATAAGGCTTCATCCCAGCACCCCCCTGCGGGTACGGGGATGTAGAATAGGCCCTCTGCTTTCTCAGCATATCGTAAGAGGCGACTAACAGGGACGACTTGTTTGCCGTGAGTCGCGACCCGTGTCGGTGGAGGAGAGGGTCCTGGTGGTTGAGTGAAGGCTATAACTGCGGTTTGGTCCTAGCAACACACCACTTTGGCCTCAAATTCACCTAGTCGGGAGGTTGAATTGGCCTGGTTCAACCAATCGGCTGGTGGTGTCTTGCCCTGAGATCTCCACTTGACTGCTTTTCAACTTTTGCTTATTAACATAGCACCAACTTGTCATGTACCCGTCACCAAGTGGACCTTGCTTGTGTGTATCAGAAAAGTGGATTTCTCAGAAGGCGGCTGCTTAATCAGGTCAATCGGGGTTATTGATTCATTTAATGGCCTTGAGTATATCACTTGTGTATCATTGGCATCGGTTCGTGATGTATATTTCCACTTACCTTTGATCTCCCCTTGTTGGGCTCCATGGTGGGTGGGGAGCACCGGTGATGAAATTTAATTTTTTCACTATGAATACCTCAAATTCAACTAAACTAGCAAGCAAACGTTTCAGGAGCGACTCTGGGTCTAGCTCTGACCCAGAGGCAGCTCCTATGTGGCCTAGATTTCTTGTCGTCAACAGTAATGGTGATGACAAAACCCTCTCAAGTCTGTCCCCTTTTGCAGTCCAGAAAGGCATCGAGGGTGTTGTGGGCACCCCAAAATCCATTAAGAGGCTTCGGTCTGAAGACCTCCTTGTTGAGCTCAACCGCAGCGCTCAGGCAGACAATCTACTGAAGCTCAAATCATTTGTCGGTGTTCCTGTTCGGGTGACCCCTCACAGGTCACTAATTCATCAAAAGGTGTAATCAGATGCCAGGACATCAAGAACTGCTCTGATGAGGAGATTCTTGATGGCCTGGCATCTCAACAGGTAAGCCACCTTCATCGCATTTCAGTGGTAAGGGAGGGTGTAAGGAAGCCTACAGGCACCTTTAACACTCCAACCACCCCCCCCCCCCCCAAAAAAAAAAAAAAACACTGAAGATTGGCTATATGCAGGTCAGGGTTGAGATTTACATCCCCAACCCCCAACCCTGTCCGCTGCTTTAACTGCCAACGCTATGGCCACTTCAAGTCCAGTTGCAGTAAACCAGTGACCTGCGAGAAGTGTGGTCAGGAGGGACACGCCAGTGAAACCTGTGAGGAGTCACCACGATGTTGTAATTGTCAAGGCTCCCATCCTGCAAATAGCAAGACCTGCCCAAAATGGATTGAGGAAAAACAGATACAGAAAATAAAAGCCTCAAACAACACCACCTACAAAGAGGCTAGGGACACCTTCAAATCCCAGGACCCACAGCTGAAGAGCTATGCTGGAGCGGTGAGGACTGCGAAAGTGTCTGCTGCGACCCAAACTGATATGACCTGGCCCATGGACAGCAGCTTTCCAAAGCCCATAACACTAACCTTTCCAAAACCATCAGAGCAGTCTACAACATCGAACACAACACAGACGATGAAAACACTGACAAATGTTACACAACCAAAACCCCAACAACAAACCTAAACCACCACCGAAACCAACGAAAAACCTACAGAAACCAAAGACAGAACCAGCAAAACCAAGAAACACACCTAAAATTAAAATACAAACAAAACCAAGCAAAGGGTCGGATGACCCTATCCAACTGCACAATAGATTTGGTTCGTTAGAGGGGAGAGAGGGAGAAGGAGAAGAGCTTATGGAGCTCAGTGACCAGAACGTTCAGTCTGGCAAGGGGGGTTCCACCAGCTCTTCTAAGAAGCCGTAGATTTCCAAAGGATGGCACGCGGGACAGATCCCTGGTGAGGTCCAAACTTGATTATGGTTGTGTTGTTTTTAGCTCTGCACGTGAGTCATACCTCAGGAAACTCCTGCCCACACAAAACCAAGGTCTTAGGATCTGCCTCAGAGCTTTCCGTACCTCCCCAATGCAGAATCTTTACATCGAAGCGAACGAGCCACCCCTCCATTTAAGATGGAAAAAGTTGTCACTTCAGTTTGCCATAAAACTGAGGAGTCATA
This sequence comes from Holothuria leucospilota, assembly GCA_029531755.1. NCBI lineage: Eukaryota > Metazoa > Echinodermata > Holothuroidea > Aspidochirotida > Holothuriidae > Holothuria > Holothuria leucospilota. The sequence continues at coordinate 20,414,690 of CM055961.1, read as the reverse complement.
GACAAAACCCGACCTTTGAGACGGCCTTCAACCATACGTTTAGTGACATATACACGAGGAAACCATCAGCTATCCCTCCTTTTGCTATTCGCGTTGGTGGAGCTTTATCAGAGGTGTGTACCAAGCCCGATTCTGTAGCACAGCTTACCTTCTCAATCACTCCCCCTGGAAGTTAGTCAAACCAGTTATTGACCTTAGTTTGAGACAACATCTCAAGAACTCAACCAATGAACTGGTGTACCGTGCCAGCTTTAATGAACTTAGAAATAAGTACCGTCGTTATCATGCAATCTATACCGATGGTTCCAAAGCCACGAACAAGGTGGCAGCTGCAGCAGCAGGCCGAGATACATTCTTGCAAGTCAGATTGCCCGATGATGCATCGATATTTACCGCCGAGATCCAGGCACTTAGGATGGCATTCGAGCTAATCGAAACCTCGCACGACCGCCAGTTCGTTGTCTTCACAGACTCACTATCCAGCCTTTTAGCTCTTCAAGGCCATGAGGAAAAACACCCTTGTGTGATGTCTCTCCGTGAAATTTACTCCAGTTTGGTGAGACAGCAGAAGTCAGTTGTGCTCGCGTGGGTTCCGAGTCACGTGGGCATACACGGAAATGAAAAGGCAGACACGCTAGCTAAGGAGGCCCTACAGATGGACATTACCAACCTCCAAGTACCCCACACTGATTATCGCCCTAACATCAACGGCTATATAAAATCTAAATGGCAGGAACTGTGGGATTCTTTCCCAGAGAACAAACTTTACCAAGTCAAACCAACGGTCGGGACTGTGTGTAATGCAACCCCCAGAAAACGAAGAGATGATTTGGTACTGACTAGGGCACGAATCGGCCACACTTGCCTCACCCATGCTTATTTGCTCCATGGGGAAGAGAGACCATATTGTATCCCCTGTGATTGCAATGTCACCGTCAGTCACATTCTCGTCGACTGCTATGAATACTCCCATATTCGTCAGAAGTATTACACTGTGCCAGAACTGAAGACATTCTTTGAGCACGTAGACCGCCTCTCTCATTTTGGACTTCCTCAAAGAAAGTAACCTTTACAGAAAGTTTTGACGTGACTCCCGCATTTGCTTTTGTCTAGACATTTTAGGATTTTCCCCAACGTTGTTACTTTTTATCTTACCGTTTTTATCTAGATGACACTATATAACACAGCCATTTTAAACGCTATGCTGGGGTCTGTACTAACATTCGAAGTAGATGCTTCGCATCCCTCCTCGTTACTTCATTCCCCGACATATCGGGCGACAAAACTTACCCAAATCGGCTAAAAACACTGGTTTTACTCTAGTTCCAAAAAGTTAGAACTCCAGTGTTTCGATCAAAACGGTTAATTTTATATCGTAATACGTTCGTGGTAATGTGAGACCCCGTTCACGCATGCGCAGTCAGTATCGTTCGTTGATTAGCAACTCAGTAACAGTCAGCTTGTGATCCCCGGAAAATATCTCAATTGTGTGCTGAATTAATTGATTTCACATCGTTTTTCAACTGCAGTCCTGTGAAAGGAACGTTTTTAAACCATTTAGGGTTGCCTAAGTGTACCGTACGGTGTAGATAACAATGGAATCAAGCAAGGAAAACATGGCGCCAGGTGCGCAGAAACTGAGCTCCGTTTATGCATGTAACATGCTGGAGCCTGTTGAACCTAACGATAATACAAACGATATGGCCAGCCAGCCTAGTGTTAAGGCACTACCTGCGGGTGAACCCGCACCTGTGGCTTATGCAACAAGGCGTAAAAACCGTCGCGAAAGGAGAATTATCTGGTAGCCATAAAGGGAAAACCGTCATCAAGCGCTCTGGAAGAAAGTTAGAGGGTAAAGTCGACACGTCGGCAAATAACCAATGAAATGATACCTGTAACGAACAGCAACCTGGCATGCCTAACGTTAACGTTACTGCACGGCCTAAACCTAACCTTATGAGAAATGAGATCATGGTCTCTGATAGATTCGATAGCCTTGTAGAAGGCTTCATTGCGTCCATGATGGATCGTCAAGAGGACGAAGTTGATTTGCCTCAGAGGTGGAGTCTGGTGACCAAATGGGGGAAAATGAATTGCCCCTGGTTTCAGAGACTGAACATGACAGCATGGTGGAAATCTCGAGTAGTCCCAACCATAATCAAGCTCAAGGTTGTGGTGCTGCTGGACAAGGGAAGCCTAAACAACCCATGGGGTTTGCATCACGTTTCACATCCCCCTCGGGGGTCGGTGAGCCAGTGAATGAAGACATGGCCAATAGTGTCAAATTTCTGATTACGTCCAAGTTGGAAGAGAAAAAGTTGTCCGACATTTGTGATGAAATCCTAAGGCCTGAAAACTGTGACAACTTGGTTGTGCCCAAGGTAAATCCTACAATTTGGGACAATCTTAACCCCAAAACTAGATCAATAGACTTAAAGATTCAGAGGTGCCAGAAGCCTCTGGTTAAAGGGCTCGCAGCCCTTGTAACATCATATGATGGTCGGGAACTGTCGGAGATGGAGCAAAACATACTAGCACTCCTGGCCAACTCAATCAACATGTTACGGAAGGACATTATAAAACCCAACCTCAACCAGAAATATACCCATTTGTGCAAACAGTCAGTAACACCAACAGAATGGCTGTTTAGTGATGACCTTCCGAAGACGGTCAAAGAACTTGACGATCAACAGAAGGCTAGTGTTGTGAAATCGCCACCTTACAAAATTGGCCATCGGATTGCTAACAGTACGAAATTCATGCCATATAACTTGAACAGCTACCGCCAGCGGTACCGTGATGCTGGATGGCACTCCACAAGGGGCTCACAGAGGCCTTTTTTTAGGGGGAGCGAATGTCAGCAGTGGACAACGCTCACACATAGCGCAGTCCAGGGGTGCAAAGCACACACCATCAAACAGACTCGCCAGACGTTAGCGCCTGGGGTGACCAGCACGAGCTTTGGGGTAAGTAACTTACCCTCTATTTTATTGAATGTTACAACTGAATGTGAGCATATCGGAGGTCGATTACAGAATTATGTACAGCAATGGCGTAAACTTACAACAGATAAGTTTATCTTAGAGGCACTCTCAGGTTATAGTTTATTGCTTGAGTTTATTGACAAACAACTACCAGTGCAACTGGTAGTTGTAGATACCTAGTTGTAGATACCTTTCCCATACAAAATGACTGCAGAAGAAATGCTTGCAGTGGATAATGAAATTGATAGATTAAGAACAAAAGCAGTCATAGAAACCCCTTGTGAAAGTGTGGGATTTGTTTCAAATGTCTTCACGAGACCCAAAAAGGATGGTGGATTTAGAATGATCCTTGATCTGTCTGATTTAAATGAAACAATTGAATATCACCATTTTAAAATGGACACCTTTGATACCGCTTTGGACCTGGTGACAAAAAATTGCCACTTCGCCTCCATAGACCTCCGAGATGCTTATTATTCAGTCCCGATAGCATGTGAACATAGAAAATTTATAAAGTTTGTTTGGAAAGGGAGCTTTTGGCAGTTCAAGGCAATGCCAAATGGGCACTTCAGGCCCAAGAGTATTCACTAAGCTCCTAAAACCACCATTAGCGCTCCTCAGATCAATGGGAATTAAAATCAATGCATACATTGATGACACCCTTATTGTAGCTGCAACAAAACAGCAAGTGGAAAATGATGTGGCCATGGCTGTTCATCTTTTTTCGGATCTGGGGTTTGTTATTCACCCAGAAAAGTCTTGGCTTATACCGACTCAACAAATAACATTTCTAGGGTTTGTCATAGACTCAAGGGCTATGCTTGTAAAACCAACCCCTGCTCATCTCATCTAACTAACGAAGCTTTGGAAATTTTGGTAGGGGGAGTTGTCTACCTAACATGGCCACAATTTGCGTTTTTGACTATTACTGCGCACATTTGGCCAAGCTTAGGTATCAATATCCCTGCTAGTATTGTACCTTCATCCATGTAATTTATGGAGGTACTAATCTGGTACACAGAGAATACAGAATGCTGTTTATATTGATTTCCTGTGGCGCATTGTTAAGAAATGCTGCCCTAAAAGTGTCATTTCATGACAGACTATTTACACAAATATTTTTCAGTTGGTCGAGCAACAACTTTGGACAAAATAGGGTGATTTGACGTGGAATGACCCAGGAAGTTTCATCACTGAATAGGCATCTACAGGTCTTGTTTGTTTACAATTGATTGGCATGTTTTGAATGAGACATAATGCATGCTGTGCTTGTACTTGTTGTACATACGTTTGTACAGTATGCATCGGCCGTTTTGTGTTAGACTGGCAAATGAATAGCATGTGTTAGGCTTGGAGTTCATGAGCTAATAATTCACCCTTCGTAGCTGACGCTTTGCCTGTTGGTGGTGGGCATCATAAGAAAATAGTTGTGCCTAATATGTCAGGGCATGATTATTGGCTGCACTTCTGGTTACAAGTAGTATGTTATACAATATGCTTTGAGTTGCTATTTTGTGCAGTAGTTTCCTTTTTCTTGTATTTCATAAAAGAGTTAACTTTGTGCTTGTGAAACTAGTCTATTAATATAAATATTATCGAAGTGCAGCAACACTGTACAGACCAATGGAAATTCGTTTCTTATTAAAGGGTTTGTGTATTTGTCAGAGAACACAACAAGCGTAGATAAATTCAGGCCTTTAAAGCAAGTATGTTGCAACATTGAGAAACCACTGCTGTGGAAGAAACACGTGGCTGATAATACATGTACGGTGACTTGCCAAATAAACAATTTAGCTTTAACTTAGATTTATCTTCACATGCAAGGTCTGTTCAGTGAAGAAAACTACTGATTGCATTGTGATGAAAATCTGTCTTATTCAAACTTTCCTCTCGGGTCAAACCCGGAGCTTCATGGTTGCTAAGCTTTAATGCTTCAAAAATGCGAGCCTTGTCTACTGGCTATCATTGTGAAACAGTGTACCATAGGGCACTGATTTAGGGACAGCGAGAGGAGTTTGTACTAATGAGGTGTCGCTACAACACTTGCTTAGTATATGAATGTGAAATATGAAATATGATTGTTGCAGATGTCAGTTAACATTAACCTCTTCATACTGGACAAGTTGGGCTGGTTTCATACTAAACGGGTAATTGACGTTATGTTGCATGCATAAACAAAAGATTTTGTTTCTTCCTTCGAAGAATGGGACAGTCCGCTGTGGCATGATCTGAAGGGTTGTGTCCAACCTCTTTTGGTTATTGTCAAGGAGATACTGTTTTATGGAAACATCTTTGCATGCAATTTTTGGCTTGTGGCAGGATGCGTTGATAAGGAAATTTCACTGACAATACCTGCAAGTCGTCTTGAGCCAACCATTGGAAAGAGAGGATAGAAAGGTGGCAAACGACATTGAAAAGCAGCAATTGGCAAAATTATTGTTCCAGCTCCGGGAAGATTTTGACTGCAGAAGACTCGTCAGATGCAACAGCCTGAAGAACATGTTGCAAAAGAAATTGCCTTCGCCTTCAAATCAAAAAATCGTCTGAAGTCTTTTTCATTTGGGATATGCTGCCCTGAAATAGATTCTGCAGGCTTTAATCTACATCTTCTAAACAGAAGGCGAGCAGTGTATTTCTACAAGGATAACACAATACAGGGGTTAGATGGACTTGTGGGAAGTGGGTAGGAATGGGAAGAACGTGGTAGTCATACACCTTTTGTAACCCAGGTTGTTTTCTGGTTCCGAAACCACTGCCGCCCTTGTACAGTGTACTGTGCCATTTTTCTGGGGCCGGTGGACAGTTCCTGCTAGTGCTGATAATCGATAATTTCTTTTGTAATCGACTACTTGAGCAGTTCTCGCGATTACAGCGATTAATCGAGAACAATCATGACGTCAATACCAAAAACATCAGAAAATCTGCAATGGTATACACTGTATTTATTTCCTTTCTTGGAAAGTTGGCTGGCCTTAACATTACAAAAAAGCTAGCAAACAAATGTAAACAACGATATTTTTCTCCTTTTTTGTGTAATAAAAAAAAAAAAAACGCGCACGCGAATCTTCGACGCTGTTACTGTACTTACGCTAACAAAAGTAAAGCCAACACTGAATACATTTTACACCTAGCTGATCTACCAGGATACCCCCAGTACAGTGTGGTTATTAGTATGCAAGCTATTTCGTAGAACGTTCTAGCCCTGCAGGTTCTATAATTATTATGTAGCGATAACATGCAAACCGATTTAACACACAGATTAACCTGTCCTTTTTGTTTTTGTTTGTATGTGCCGTTTGAGTTTGAGTTTTTGTTTTTGTTTGTATGTGCCGTTTCGATGCACTTAAAAAGCACACAACACACAGATTAACCTGTCCTGTGCTCAACCACATATCGGCAAACCTGATCGACCCGTAATAAATTTATGTAATAAGTTACCGTGATAAATGTAAACTAGACAACGTTAAGTTACTTATTCTGCGTTTGCAAAATATGGAAAACTTTGGCGACGACTCGGGATCGATAACTTACGAATTTGCTGTAAAGGTTTAAAGACAATGTGCCATGGTCAAACAGTGCTAGCAGTCAGCACTACTAGCAGTAGGACTGAAAATTGCACTCGGACTGTAGAGTGGCAAGGAGCCGTACGTGCACGGTCGCGCAATACTGTGCTACGTGGTACATGTACACTAATACGTCGCGGTGTACGACTATACATATTACAAATCAAACTTCATGGTCCTGCCAGGTACCTAACAGAACCACGTGCTTGCCGATTTTGACTTTCTTTTTTTTTTTTTTTTTTTGCGGTGGCGCTGGTTGCCGTGGCTGATACGGGGTCAATACTACTACTAAAGATAAAGTAAATGATGAAATGCAATTTTGTTCAATACTGTGTAACAGAACAAATTCAACAGACAGAACGCCGGAACTCCGAAATTTGTCGCCACTAGTTTCATCTTTGATGGAATGGTATGGCTTACCAGTGAACTGTGTAGACAAGGACAATTCATGAAGTTCACAATTCATTCAAAAGCTTGCATGGAAAATTCTCTCACTACTTTTTTTTAACGCGGAAAGACGTGTTCTTACGCTTTTAGTCCACTGGAAATCATCACTCTGGGGCTCCCGGATCGCCGATTCCACAATATTGCCGTGCAATAATTCTCGATCAATGCGAAAATGTCGCGTCAATTTCGCTAACCGCAACCCCCCGCACCTTTAAACGGACGTTTCCAATACCGTATCCTTAATTCCCCATGTCGAGCAGTCACTTGCGTTCTAAACATTTAACGTTTTAATTCACGTTCACAAGGCTTGTAACGTGCGGAAGCATTGCACATGACGTCGGAGGGTCGTTTTTGGCCGCGAAACTGCGGCAATGTTCCCAACGTTTTACTGAAGTATTAAGACTCACACGCGGGAACAATGTTTGCATCTTTGTACCGAAATTACTACGTGTTGGTTAGGGTAAAAAGTGGGGTCAAATTTCACTAAAGAGCCCAGGCAAATGCGGGAGCCATGTCAAAAATTTCTATATAGTTTACCTTCCTTGAGAAAGCCCGAAATAAGGGAAGGATGTCTGCTCAAAAGAGTTTCAGGTCCGGAACAGCGTAGTACTTCCGGCGAATATGGGAGGGAATTCATAAGTCAACGAGAATGTGACTGACGGTGAGAGCACAATTAGAGGGTATACAATATGGTCTCTGATCCCCGTGAAGTAAATAGGCATGGGTAAGGTAGGTGTGACCGATGCGAGCCCTAGTCAAACTAAATCATCTCTCCGTTTACTTACGTTTCATGTCCCCCAGTTCCGACCTTTGGTTTAACTCGTTACAATTTGTTTTCGGGAAAGGAATCCCCCAGTTCTTGGCATGTCGATTTTACAAAGCCATTGATCTTACGGCGGTAATCAGTGTGAGACAAGTAGAGATTGGTGATATCCATCTGTAGGGCTTCCTTAGCAAGTACATCGACTTTTTCATTTCCTTGTATGCCCACGTGACTAGGCACCCACACTAGTACAACTGATTTTTGTAGTTGAACCAAGTCGGAGTAAGTTGCACGGAGAGCTGTTACTGAAGGGTGTTTTACTCATTGCCTTTTAGTGCTAACAGGCTTGATAGTGAGTCTGTGAACACAATGAACTGGTGACTGTCTGCGTTTTCAATCAGATGGAATGCCATCTTTAGTGCCTGGAGTTCGGCAGTAAATATTGATGCATCATTCGTAGTCTGACTTGCAAGCATCACGGCCTGACGCCGCGGCCGCAACCCTGCCCGTAGCTTTGGAGCCGTCAGTATAGATTGCATGATACTGATGACATTTATGTCTCAGCTCATTAAAGCTGGCACGGACCACAAGTTCATTCGTTGAGTTCTTCAGATGTTTCCTCAGACTAAGGTCAACAGCTAACTTCCAGGGAGGGGTGGCGGGGACGGTAAACTGTGCCACAAAATGAGCAACTGAATGATACAATTGAGGGTTCATTTCATGTAGGTATCAAATTTCATCAAAGATATGACCACTTGCAAGAGTGAAACTCTGTTTCATCAACCGACAACATATACCATCAATATAGTTGAGTTAGTGTGTACTGTCATAATAGATAACTTACATTCTTTTTTGCTTTCAGAAATCGATTTTGCACGCTTACATCAGCCATAATGCAGCTGCAGACATGCCAACTTTCCTCTTTGATGGGACAGCTACTGAATTCGCCATAATTACCGAGGGAGAAAATATCTGCACTGTAAAAACGTGCTGGATGGATACAGCATATTATTTGCAGTGCATTATGTATTCAATCTGGCATACCCCACGAAAGTTAAAAACACTTATGTTTCTCCAGAAAGTTGTCCTAAACATCACAGACAACACTGGCAAATCCACAAAGATGATAAGAGTTTTGTATGAGGTCAATTCATTACTAAGCAAGACCAATTGATATGCTCACCATAGACTTCCGTTACGTAATAAAGAAACATCGTTATTCTAGTTATGTCACTATCATCATTGGGCATAGGCAGCTCGACAGTGCATGCAAACATTGAAATTGGTAACACAAATTAAGGGTGCACTGGAAATGGATATTCGGCTCTGGTATTTCTGCAATGCTCTGGCTGGAACCGGGTAAAATTGGGACTTGAATTAAGGTTTAACAATGTTGGACCATGCATTGTCCTGTATTTCAGGAGTGCCCATGCAACCAGCGATGGTCTACTGGTAGACCACGGACTGATCCCAAGTCGACCCCGAGGGGTGTAGGAAAAATGAAGTTTTACGTGTAAATGTACAACAGCGTATATTTTGTGTTATAATAAATTGAGAACGTAGCTGAGCCGATGGGACCGTCTATAGTGCATAAAATCGGCACACATTAAGAGTACCAGACTACCAGTTCAAATTTACGGTTTGCGATGTTGACACTGGACTAGTAGACCCCGGAGGTTGGCTACTTGAAAAGTATATCTTGGGTCAAAAAGGTTGTCGTCCCCGCTGTATTTAATGCACACGTCCATGCAGCGTTATTTAACCTTGATCATTCTTACACAACAATATTGTCAGTTTTGATTTAAAAGACCAAAGAACAAAAGATAATTCTGTATGTAAATAACCACTTTTTTTTTTTTATTAACAACACAACCTCGAGTAAGATCGTGCGTCTATCATTTTACCTTGGGTTGATCGGGGGATCAACCACGGTCATCTGACCGTAATGGAACACAGTATGGCTAACACAAAGTGTCCCCTGGCCAAACGTTATGTATCATTCCAGCTTTCCTGAAATAAATTGGAACACCTGCGGTATGTAATTATATGCAAAACAGTTTAATATTCATGAGATAACAGATTCAGAATATACTGCAAACGTGGGATAAACAGTCGTATGATAATGTAATGCCACACACTTTGCATGTACAGTTGTACATCTTGCGTACCATGTATAGCTAATTGAACTATATAAACGTTGATTCAGCCTCGATTTAGCTTTTTCATAAGCGTAGGAAGCAATATGAATGGGGGGGGGGGGGGGGGGATGATTTTCGGACTGTGGACCTCACCCTGTCCCCTAGACCAAAATATACATTTTTGTGTTAATTTTTTTTTTCCAACCAGGACGTGCCGTGTAGAAAACAATCAACATGAACAATTATATGTCATAACTCATGTTAACAAATGAAACTGTACATTGAAAAAGCAAAAATCCTTGCATAGTTTTGGTCAACCAGGGTACACAAACACCAACTGCAGGACATCTCTGTCCTCTAGAAAGGAATATGGATAACCTGCTTGGGTGGCAAAATACCCTCTTCTATTCAGGTGTGGGGAACAGTCTAATTTCTTTCTAGTAGCGTGGAAAAGTGAGGGAGAAAACATAGTCCCCCCCCCCCGCTTGTGAAAGCTGGGACAGTCGCCACCCCCACCCTCTGCTTCCTACACTTATGTTATTGCATTCTGGTCAGTGAACAGTGCATCCCAGTTAAAGTGTACATTGTGTGCTGCTTGACCTTTTGTATACTGATGTTAAATATTCAAGATAGTAATTGGATATTAATGTCAGTATTAAAACAGCTTTAGTAAACAAAATTGATTGAGCTGTTAAAGCATTGGTCTTCATTATATTTAGGGTGGCATGTTAATATAAGTCTTGGTATATTTCCTTCTGTTCACTTTGTGTACATACACATATTTTGCACGATTGAATGGATTCGATGGGATTAAATAAATTTCTGAGTCAAATGCACTGTCATGTCAGAGTGTTTTTTTTTTTTTTCGCTTCATAAAGCATCATTTCATCCTACCTAGTTTGGTATTATTTATTGGAAAGTGTTGCCCATATAATGAAGCAAAATCGAAACGACTGACCCTGTTCACATTTTCAGTGACTAAAAAGATAAGTAAATCACTTGCTTCATCTTCAGGGAATCGATGTGAATCATCTGAAAGAAGAGGCTCATTAAATTGAAGGAACAGTGCATTGGTCGACCCATATATCATTAAGTCACATAACTCAATAAAGATGAGTCAGTTGAATTTAACAGTCAAAGTGAGTCATTTGACTCACGTTTGAAACCAAATATGTCGTTACAGGGACAAAATGGTGACTGACTATTTTGAGTGAAACCGTCAATAGACTCACATACAGCACGCTGAGGAGTCAAATGACTCACTTTGGAATCTTCATGTGTCACTATGGGGACAAAGTCATGACTCATTTGTATGAGTCACTCGACTCGGCAAATATTTTGTGTGTAGGAATGTCACATGCGAAGGTGTCATTATTCGACAACAAGGTTCCGACCAATCTTTCATTCAGTTTAGATATTGTCAATGCAGCCGCGCGCGATTAACATATATATTTTACATATATTAAATGTTACACAGCAGACGAATGGGTCTTGTTGTGGTTTGCGTTGTCTTTTGCTGCAAATATATGTACTGGCCAAGATCCAACGCGCATACACTATAATAAGGACACACTGGCCCGATTTAATTAAAAATTTAGAAAACTTACAAATGCCACCCTTTGGCATTCGTTCGTCTCACCAAAATGTCAAGCGACGTCGTTCGAGAGTAATTTCGGTGGGCGTTTACTGTACGTGCCGACGACCGGAGGATGGAAAGAGAATGGTCCACTGCACTGTTCGCAATGAATGGTTTCGTGCCACGTGTGTGCGCCGAATCACTAAGGGAAAATTTTACTGCGATTTCTGCCAAGTACGTCGTAACCATAAAATTGTACGTGAAAGCGAGGCGAAAATGGATGGCGTAAAAATGTAGAAAGCGTTAGATTGTTCAAAGAACAGTAGGTCGTTCATAGATGGCAGAATGCATGTCAGTTGTATACATTTGTAAACAGTACTGCTTTAGGCAAGTCTCCCTCCTGGCAGGAAAATCTCGCTGTACTTGAAAAGTTACCCGAACACTTGGATATAAGAACTAAAGGGAAGACTCAGCATAATCGAAGAGGAAAGGGATTTAACCTAATCTACATTTATGGTCCGAAACATAAGACCAAAATCTCCCTTCACGAGACTAATGTTCATGAGATGACTCATGCCAAAATTGCGCAAGATAGGAAGGCGCGCTGCCATAAGTATTTTCGAAAACCTGGACGAAATATTAAGCTAGTCAACGAAAACTCACACCTTTATGGAAGATTATTGAGGACACATCCTGAAATCAAGCGGGAAAGGTGTTGACCTCATGGACAAGTTGCAGAAAAATCGCACGATTCAACCACCAGAGAGGTTTTGGTTTAAACTTAAGTGAGCCATCTCATAGAAGAATATGGATTCAAGTAGGTAAACTTCTTTATTATATGAAATTGAGAAGTTGCTGTGGCACTTCCCTTTTGATTTCTCGTCAACAGCAAAAGTTATGTATCCATTCGCGGTGAGACCAACTGCATGGTCAAGTGGTTAGAGCATCCGACTTGCAGCCGGAGGGTCAAGAGTTAGAGTCATACCAAAGACTTTAGAAATGGAACATACTTCCATTGTGATTAATCAACATAAGCAATGGAGTAGGAAAAACAAGCCAGTAAGCCACAACTGGAAAAAAGCCGGCCGGCCCGACTTAAACCAGTATTGGTTAAAAACTGCTGTAAAATTCCATCCACCCCTAACTCCATTCACGGTGGCACGTGTGTTTGTCTTTATTCGTGCATGATGCTAAGCTTGTGAACATGATATCCGTACAGAAGTTGTCATATCGAGAGGATAGTGTTGATTTTGTTAAATGTTAAAGGTCATCAGAGGTCAAAAAACTGGAAATCTTGTAAACGCATTATATGACGAATGAATACTTCTCATACATGCTATATTTTCTGTACCATTGTTTATGTTTCATAACAGCTTGGTGGTTTAGAAGTGTGCCATACCATGATAATCTTTTATACTTACGTCAATTCATCAAGGAATTGCTAGGGAAATACAACCAAAGAAACTAGTTTAGTCTGGTACTGCAACGTCTGAGGGAATAAGAGATAGGAATTCTTTCCTTTGCATTTTGTTTTCCATACATATTGACGAGGAAGTGTATTGATGACATTTTCTAAAAATTTCAAATTCCTGAAGGTAGCACACCCATGTGTAAATATGTACAATGTCTACTAAAATTTGTCATCAAAGTCACTCATTTTTCTGAGAATTGTATTTGAATTTACATGTTTGTGTCTTTAATGGTAATATTAATTTTAATTTTTTTTCTAGCCGTCCCCTTTTCATAAACGAAACCCTGGCAAGAAGCATTATTGAGCGGTTTCCTTTTCTGGAAGACAAGGATGGTGTGACTGGATATGTAAGCAAAGTTGCAATTATGATAAGGAAAAATAAAAACCAGAAAGCCAAAAGGCTTAGTGATTCCTTGCCTGAAAGGTATAATTTTAGTACCATGACTCCCTAGCTCATGTTTGCCAGGTGTTCACTGCTTGACCTCTCATGACCTCAGGGGACCTTTGACCTCCACCAAAAATAATTGGAATCACCTACTCAATATGATGTATTTAGTAACATCCAGTGTTTTTGTTTACCCGAGCTCCCCGGTCTCAGACGCACGACAATCGGTCTAGACACTTGGAAGAAAATCCTGTGCGTCCCGTGAACGCTTGATGTTCAGCCTTATATGCACAAAAATTGTAGCTCTAAATGTTGCAAGATTTCTTGGCCAAAATATCCAAAATGTGCTACAATATACTGTACCGTACACTTGGAGTCAAAGTTCCTTTGAAGCTCCAAACCTGCCTATTTTCCAGCGAATTTTTCAATTTATGCCGCCATACTGCTGGAAGCAATATAATGTTGCCAATCATGGGAAATGCTCCGTTTTGACGGAAGCTTGATACATATGCCTGTATGAAGAGTATCCATATCTTGTGCATGCACCTACGTATCTGTACAGGTTACAGTACAAGTACAAGACTCTTGAAAATTTTGAAAACCCTTCAAACTTTGGGGGGACGCTCGAAATAGAAAGCTGAGAGTTTCGGGACTCTTTAGATTGTAAGGCTAATGACAACGCTGACATCCCTCACAGTTATCCTTTTTGAGAGGCTGTTTACAAGCAGAACATCACAAACACACACAGACACATATACAAAACTAGGTCTAGGTACCCTAGGCTAGGCTAGGGCCTACCTAGACCTGCACTTCATTAGGCCTAACTTTCGAAGTGATTAGTAGCCTATGTAGACCCTATGTGATGCAACATCTGTGGGTCCTACACTCCTACGAGAACCCACATTGCACAACCAGTGGAAACGAAACAGCCGCTAACACGAACTCACAGACCACAAACCACCATCTGTGGCAATCATACTGTACCTACAAACCTCTGTCAGGGCCTAGGCTTAAATGTACATATCCAACACACTTATAAAAACAACACAAACAGCAGTATAGGCCTACACTAGGCCTAACTTTAGGCCTAGAACCCATTCCAGTCTCTTCGACTCTCCAGTGAAGCGCCAAGGGGCGAAACCAAATGTTACTCTCGAAGTTCCTAACAGTAATGTTCAAAAAATGTCTAAGAATTTTGGTTTATACAAGTGATCCTGTTTTTTTTTAAACATCCTATCAAACTGCTAAATCTTGTTACAAGGATGGTCACACTATTGTATGCTAAAATAAATAGCAAGCACTGCTGTTCAATTGTGACATAGTATACCCATAGGCCTAGCTATGGTTATGTTCATACAAGCACTTAGGGCCCCAAAGTTAGGCCTAGGCCCTAGCAACAATCACTCCAGCAACACATGTAGGCTAGACATGTTATTCTCTGAAACATGCATGCAACCTTTGATCGTGAATAGCCTAGACCTAACGTTAGGCCTAGTTCAGGGGACAGAGTGTATGTGAGACTGAGAACTAGCCAGATTGGAAAGTTTGCCCTGCGCGGGGGATTTATCCCCCGCGCAAAAATATGAATTTCGAAGTTGCCAGCCGTGCAGTTTAACAACTGACAACTGCAACCGCGCAAACTTGTTGGCAGCAACCAAGCAAGTTAGCTGGGAAAGGCAATTTCCTGCAATGTAGGAGGTAGTTTTGGCTTAAATTTTCTTGCCATGTTCCGTGCCAACTCATGGTGGCGCTCCACTTAGATAGTATCGGCCGCGCAATTCTCTTGGCCATTATTAATATCCCTGCGCACCACTGCAAGCTTTCCAATACCTAGGCTTGCACTATATTAGGCCTAACTTATACATGAAAAGTGTATTAGTAGCCTATGTAGGCCCTATATGATAGGATGTCTGTGGGTCCTATACTCCTACGAGAACCCATGTTGCAGCAGAACCAGTCGAACCCAAACAGTCGCTAAGTTGGTAACACAAACTCACATCGATCACAAACCTCTGTCAGGGCCTAGGCTTAAATGTAGGCTACATATCCAACACACTTCTTACAACACAACAAACAGCTGCTCAGTGCTGGCCTAGGCTACTGTAGTACATAGGCTAGGCCGAGCTTTAGGCCTTGGGTCTACTCCCTACTTACTTTTTCCCCAAGTCCCTTCCAATCTCTGGCAAAGGGGCGAAACAAACATGACTCTTGAAGTTCATAACAGTAACGATAGTGTTCAAAAAATATCTATTAATTTTGGTTCAGCCTATAGGCCTACAACTTACAAGTGATCTTGGTTTTTTTTCAAATATTCTATCAAACTGCTAAATCTTTCATTGTGAATGGTCTAGGCCTAGTTCAGGGAACAAAATGTATGTGAGACTGAGAACTATTGGCCTGCACTACATTAGGCCTAATATGAAAAGTATAGGCTAGGCCCTAGGCCTAGTAGCATATGTACGGCTTGTTGATCGTATTTAGGCCTGCTACGATTCGGCTGCGCTAATATGAAAAGTATAGGCTAGGCCTAGTACTAGTATAGCCTTGGCCTGGCTCTAGGCTCGTGGGCCTAGGGTGCCTTGTTGGTAACACCAGCTCACATCCATCAAAAACCTCTGTGAAAGGGTAGGCCTAGGCCTATACCTAAACTGGATATCCAACACACTTCTTAAAACGCAACAAGCAGCAGAAGGCCTAGGCTAGACTAGTACTGCGTTACCTAGGCTAGGCTAGGCCTAACTTTACGTCTTGGCCTAGCTCTAGGCTCGTGGGCCTAGGGTGCCTTGTTGGTAACACCAGCTCACATCCATCAAAAACCTCTGTGAAAGGGTAGGCCTAAGGCCTATACCTAAACTGGATATCCAACACACTTCTTAAAACGCAACAAGCAGCAGAAGGCCTAGGCTAGACTAGTACTGCGTTACCTAGGCTAGGCTAGGCCTAACTTTACGTTTAGGCCTAGGCTAGGGCCTACTCCGTACTGTACTGTACGTAGGCCTAACTGTTAGGCCCTAGTCTACTTCAGTCTTTAGGTTGTTCCAAAGTCCCTTTGACTCTCTGGTGAAGAGCCAAGGGGCGAGACCAAACGCTACTCCCGAAGGTCTGCTCCGTAAAGGAGCTACGAATACGAAAACAGACCAACCTCTCGAAGGCCTAGGCCTAAGCCTGTATATTCTTGAAAAAGAACAAATAGGGCCTAGGCCTACTGCACATGATCCTATTGTCGAAAGGCTGTAAATGTATGCATCCATTCAGGTCGTAAAGTGGTGAATCACTGCATTTTTTTTTTTCTGCAGTACGGAGTAGCAGACAACATGTTGAGCTACCTGTGCTGCAGAAAAAAAGACAGGTGAATTCACCTGTCAAATGGAAGTTGCAACGCAGCATATGTACGGCTTGTTGATCGTATTTACTATACGATTCAGCTGCGCTAGCTACAGATGTAAAGTGACTGTACTGTACTGTACCTTGAGTAGGTCGGTACCTTGAGTCGGTCACTACACACAAAACGTATACCACACAGACTTTACACTACAATTTTTAGGTGATCGACTCAGGGTACCACCATGCAACTGTACGTACCTTGTACGCAATACTATTACACGTACGTATGTACTGCGCTTACAGATATCGTTATAAAGCAGCATAACGGATACGGATGTCAATAGGTACGATTAAGTTTTAGGGGTTTTAGAGCGTGTGTAGTGAGTCTACATAAATTGTTATGACGTCATTTGATGTGAATGGTCCATCTAGGCTACCGTAGAATGACATTTAGAAAATGCCAATTTTGAGCTCAAATGACTTTTATTATCCATGAAATTTTCAGGGTAAATATGCACAAAATAAAAGCAAGCTACACTGCAAGTTTCAAGTTGAACCAAGTTTTACACTCACAGATATTCTGCTTGAAAGATTTTGAACCTTTTGACCTCTGGTGACCCCAAATGACCTTTGACCTTTACCAAAAACAATAGGGATCATCTTTCTCATATGGGCCATGCACATGCCAAGTATGAAATTCTTGGAAGTTACACACCTTGAGACAGAGTGTTTACAAGCAATTTCCAAGATATTCACCATTTGACCTCTGGTGACCCCAAATGACCTTTGACTTCCACCAAAAACAATAGGGATCATCTACTCATTATGGGCAACCTACCTGCCAAGTATGAGATCCCTCGGAGTTACCCTTCTTGAGATATCATGATTACAAGGTTTTGACCTTTTGACCTCTTGTGACCCCAAATGACCTTTGACCTCCACCAAAAACAATAGGGATCATCTATTCCATATAGGGCATCCACCTGCCAAGTACGAGACCCCTCGGAGTTACCCTTCTTGAGATATCGTGTTTACAAGCAAAGCGTCACATACACACACACACATACACACATACACACGACATCACCATCGCATAGATTCCTTGCCTGCCTTCGGCAAGGAATCAAAAATAAAAAAACTAAATTTATAAATTCAAGTGCCAAATATGTTTTCAAGGGTGCAGAGCTGAACAAACGTATCGGTCTACTTTTGTAATTGGTATACTAAAATTTCTATATCATTCAAATGAAACTAGCTAGACCGCTAACAAATCATGATGTAGCTCGTGTGAGAAAGCGAAATCGTTTAATATCCCACAATTAAAACCTTCAGTCGATACTGGCCAACCCCCCCCCCCCCCAAACCAAAATTGGTACATGGTGTGTTCAAGAACGCAGGGTGAGTGCTGGTGTTCAGTGCTTTTTTGACAGACTGGCTTCGATAATGTGCTTAAGTTTGAAAAGTAAGGTAATAAATGAACCTTAGAGGGATGCACAGTTTGTGGATGGTAACATTCTTGCGTAACGTGTCAGACATAAATTGAGTAGGTATATGGTCAAAGTATACAGATACAGTTTATTGGCAAACAGTTGTTGGGAACATTTTTGAAAGGCACACATAATCAAGACTTTTTTTGAAGATTCATTACAGGTTCTTGGTAACTCATTTAATACAGTCATGGCTTTGTGCATCAGTGCTACCTCCATTAATGAACAGGAAAAAAAAATGTACATAAAAAGTATTTCAATGTAGAAATCTGATCATCAGGTGTGAATGGGCTTTCTAGTGTGAATCAGGCTTTCTCCGCCCCCCCCCCCCTTTTTTCTGTTGACTATGTTTTTTTTTTTCTAGCACTTAAAGGAAGGCTTTAAACAAAAATTTTATTTTCATATGTAAAAGAGGAACTAAATCTACGCAATTTGCCGAAACTTCCATTCAAATTGGACATGCATTACTTGAGATATCAGCAAAGGTATACATTTGTAACCGAAAGTAAGCTTGAGGCCATGCCGGGCCTGTATCACTTCCTCACATTGATTAGGAATATTTGCCCCCCCCCCCCCCCCTCCCTTTTTTTTTCTCTGTTGACCTTATAGTTAATTGGGATAGGACCGCTCTATAGAAAATGGAAAGTGTGAGATCTTCCCATGCATTTCATGCAAATACATTCTGATAATATGGGATTGTTGGGAAGAAAATTGGTTACAAACTAAAAAAGAAAAACAAAGACTGCTCATTAATGTGAGGCTATATGATCAATGTCACATATGCTTGGTTCAAGTTCACTTTGTGTTGAAAATGTGCCAACCAAAGTGCTGGTATTCTGAGAACTACACATCACTCATTGGAAATTCACTGGTTGAAATAATTACCTCCTTTAACCTAGAAAATCTTGTTTAAACGCTTCTTTTAATTTTCAATATTTAATGGTTCACACAACTATTGATGTTCCCCTTAATCTTCTCTGATCATTTAGGAGCAGTGGTTCATAAGAGACAGGACGTTTCTTCCTGCTAGTGCAAGTCTGGAAGACTGAGATATGTTCGCAGGAAACATCTGCAGGGCACAAGAGGATGATAAAGAAAAAAACCAGAATGCACAAATGCATTGCGGTTTCGATGAATATAGCACTTAATGTCATTGTGTAATCCCAAATAATGCCAAAATGTCCTGTTTCTTTCAGTCATTGGTTGAATGTGGTCTTAAAGAGCTGGAAAATTACAGTTTCATGTTCATATTTGACCTTGGGAATTCTTCAGAATTTTTGCTTTTTGGCCTCTGGTGATTTCAACCAGCCTCTGATTCTGACAAAACTTGTAGGGATTTTCTGATTGATTAAATACAACACCATGTGAAGTATCCAACCTTCCTAACTTGAGCTATCTTGTAAGCAGGGTTTTCAGAGTTTGACCCCAGATGACCTTTGACCTCCACCAAAAATAACAGGTACTGCCTCTCACCATAAGTCATCCACATACTATGTATGAAATCTATCCAAACTTCCTACCTCGAGATGTCGTGTTTAACAAGGTTTTCAGAGTTTGACCCCTGGTGACCCCAAATGACCTTTGACCACCACCAAAAACAATAGGGTTCTTCCTTTTACTATAATGCATTTACACACCAAGTATGAAATCTATCCAAGCTTCCTACCTTGAGATATCGTGTAAACAAGGTATTCAGGTTTTGACCCTCGGTGACCCCAAATGACCTTTGACCTCCACCAAAAACAATAGGGTTCTTCCTCTTACCATAATGCATCAACACACCAAATATGAAATCTATCCAATCTTCCTACCTTAAGACATCGTGTAAACAAGGTTTTCAGAGTTTGACCCCTGGTGACCCCAAATGACCTTTGACCTCCACCAAAACCAATAGGGTTCTTCCTCTCACCATAATGCATCCACATACCAAGTATGAAATCTATCCAAGCTTCCTACCTTGAGATATCGTGTAAACAAGGTTTTCAGAGTTTGACCCCTGGTGACCCCAAATGACCTTTGACCTCCACCAAAAACAATAGGGTTCTTCCTCTTACCACAATGCATCCACACACTAAGTATGAAAACTATCCAAGCTTCCTACCTTGAGATATTGTGTAAACAAGGTTTTCAGAGTTTGACCCCTGGTGACCCCAAATGACCTTTGATCTCCACCAAAAATATCAGGATTCTTCCTTTTACTATAATGCATCAACGCACCAAGTATGAAATCTATCCAAGCTTCCAACCTCGAGATATTGTGTAAACAAGGTTATCAGACTTTGACCCTCGGTGACCCCAAATGACCTTTGACCTTCACCAAAAACTACAGAGTTCTTCCTCTCACCATAATGCATCAACACACCAAGTATGAAATCTATCCAAGCTTCCTACCTTGAGATATCGTGTAAACAAGGTTTTCAGAGTTTGACCCCTGGTGACCCCAAATGACCTTTGACCTCCACCAAAAACAATAGGGTTCTTCCTCTTACCATAATGCATCAACACACCAAGTATGAAATCTATCCAAGCTTCTTATCTTGAGATATCGTGTAAACAAGGTTTTCAGGTTTTGACCCCTGGTGACCCCAAATGACCTTTGACCTCCACCAAAACTAATAGGGTTCTTCCTCTTACCATAATGCATCCACACACCACGTATGAAAACTATCCAAGCTTGCTACCTTGAGATATCGTGTAAACATGGTTTTCAGAGTTTGACCCCTGGTGACCCCAAATGACCTTTGACCTCCACCAAAAACAATAGGGTTCTTCCTCTCAATATGGGGCATCTACCTACCAACTTTGAGAACTGTCAGAGTTTCCCTTCTTGAGATATCGTGTAAACAAGAAAAGTGTCACAAACACACACACACACACACACATACGCACACACACGAACATACACACATACATACACACACACGCCATCATGACTGCGTAGGTTTCTCTTTTCATCGAAACCAAAAATGAATCCTCAAAATATGGAACAAGAGAACCACTTAGCACACTCCTTTCTGATATATCTGAGGATGAATGTGAGAATATCTGTTGGCTGAGTTTTTGCTCGAGGAAAAAGGAGTTTGTGTGGTGGTGATGATGTATATAATTATGTGCATGTGTGCGTGTACTTCAATCAGGGCTAAAAATAATTTTTCGCCGACAGCAACCACCGCCCACACCCCACACCAATAAACTCTAACCCCCAAACAACGCCCGAACCCTCCAATAACCACAAACGTAAACGTGATGTAAAACTGTGCAGCCAGTATGCTTTGCCAATGTCCGTTACCCAACTTTAATTTGGCTGGGTACGGTATCCTTTCCATTTAACAAAGTATTTCACCCGCCCATCTCGTTTCCTATTTTTTCAAGACCTCTACTCTAGGGAGGGTGTTCTTATCAAGATCAATGCTTTGCAATTTGTAGTCTTAAAAATTCCCCTTCAATGTCTCCCCCCCCCCCCCCCCCAGTCGACAAGTTTATATACTGGAACTGGTTTAGCCTTTCTTTTGACAACGGTAAAAATTTCTGCGCTCCTGTTTGGCAGTTCTCCTTCTTCAAACTTCAATTTCGGTTTTGGAGTTCTTATTTTATCCCCGACATTAAGCGGAAATTTAGTGGACTATTTCATTCTACTGGGATATAAAGTTCTCCAGACTTGCTCTGGAGCAACTGCATCCGGTTGTGGAGCTTGTTTGAGCGTGGGGATAATGAGGTTACCCTTTGCCACAACTGCCTCCGGGGCACCCTTGGGCAAGGTGCGCCTGTATTTGCCCAGTTCAGTTTGGGTTCTCGAAGAGAGTGGACGTTCTCGATCCCCTGCCGGGCTCGTTCGATCTCTTTGGGAAGTTTTGTTTTCGTTACGTGTAGATAGTTGTATATACTGTAAGTAAACTGTAAATAGTGATTTTAATGTAACAAGTGGACCCCCATGTCCCCCTGCGCTGTGGTTGCTTTGGGGCGTGTTGTTGCCTTCGGGTGTGTTTGTTGCCTTTGGGCGTGTGTTGTTTTGAGATTGTGTTGTTGGGTCTTGGTTGTGGGTGTGGTGGTGGTTTCTGTTGGTGGTAACAGACTCCAAGAAGACGTACCGGAGCTGGAGTGTCCTCGCTGGTCGAGGGATTCGGTCTGGTGTTCTGGGCGATTTTGGTGGTTTGTGTTGTTGGTGCTCGGTTTTTTGGTTGTTGGCCATATGTAGTAATCCTTTCGCCGGCCTGGCCGTGTCCGTTTTAGCACGTAAAAAGCACTCCAGACTTGCTCTTCATTTGTTTTGGTAACTTCCACTGGGCGCATTTTAATCGATCTATGATAGGAATGATTACATCGTTTTACGTGGTTTGAAAGATAGATACCAATGTATCTGAGTGTATTACCATGAGTAAAATATTTCCACATTTTAGTTTTTAAGGCTAAATCTTTCTACTACAGATAATTTCGTTTAATTATTTGTAAAAAAATAAGTTCCTTTGTCTTTTAAGGGCGTTTGAAGCAGTTTGTTTACAAATTCCGTTCCCCTATCGATATGAATCTGATATGGCTTCCGTCCGGATGATAAAATCTTTTTTACTGCATTTAGCAAGCTTTCCTTTTTTTATGGGAATTACCCATGCAAATTTGGACAAAACATCTGTAAAAGTCAATACAAATTTATAGCATTAATTATATCTTGACAAAGAACTCGAGTCCACCAAGTCCATTTCCCACTGGTGATCAGTTGCATTTACGAGTACTCGATTTCCGGGAAAGAGTTTCCCTACGGATTTAGGAAGGGTGTACGTATTTTGTCCCCTTAGCCACTCTTGATTAGCTTTACGGGAAATACTATATCTGCCATGAAGGCTGGCTGGGTGAGCAAGGTTGTAGTAGATTTTACGTAAACTTTTTTTTAGAGTAGGGGGGGGGGGGGGCTTTTTAAGTGCATCGAAACGGCACATACAAACAAAAAACAAAAACTCAAACCGGATCGGACAGGAACATAAAGGCAAAACTATCCACACACCACCAAATCAAACAGAAAGTTATGTTCATTACAACAATAGAACCACACACACACCGGCAACCCAATACCCCACAAACCAACCTCCCCCCGGCCACCCTAAACCAATATTACTACATACCACCAACGAAAGAC
The DNA here is from genome assembly GCA_029531755.1 of Holothuria leucospilota. Lineage (NCBI taxonomy): Eukaryota > Metazoa > Echinodermata > Holothuroidea > Aspidochirotida > Holothuriidae > Holothuria > Holothuria leucospilota. Next base: position 20,391,424 of record CM055961.1, on the reverse strand, counting down.
AACACCAGACCAAACCACCACCCAACAACAATCCAAAAAACCAAAACACCAGACCAAGCAATCATCACAAACTGCCCCAAGGGGCCACGAGGGGTCCGGGGCGGGGTCCACCTGCCACGAGGGGTCCGGGGTGGAGTCAACTTGCTATATTTACAGTATGTACACTATATACACTATTTACACTATTTACACAAAAACAAAAAACTGAACAAAACTGGGCCAAAAATACAGGCGCACCTTGCCCAAGGGTGTCCCGGAGGCAGTTGTGGCAAAGGGTAACCTCATTATCCCCACGCTTTAACAAGCTCCACAACCGGATGCAGTTTAACGTCCTACCCAGGACTTTTTTTTAGAGTAGGCCTTTTCCCATGTTTCTAAGTCGATCTGCTAGCGGCAAGTGACGATGCTACCATTTCCGTTTTTAAATGCAAAATGACATGAAAATTATTAAGTTAGTTAGATGAGGTTTAACAACACACCAACAAGAATGTGTTATATAGTGTCAGCAAGTAAAAAGAATGTTAAAGTTGTGGAGAAAATTGACTAAAAAAAAGGCAAAGATGGGGCAAAATTCTGTTAGGAATGTCTAAATAAAAGCAAGCGCGGGAGTCATGTCAAAAACTTCCTATAAAGGTTACTTCTCTTGAGAAAGTGCGGAATGAGATAAGGGTCTTTGTGTTCAAATACCGTCTCCAGGTTTGGCACAGTGTAGTACTTCTGAGTCCTGCACTGCAAAAACTCCGGTGTTAAATTTAACACTAGTGGTGTTAAATTTGTATTCTCTTTGGAGTGCATATTTGCCAACACCGGCTGGTGTTGAATTAACACCATCTTGAGAATCATTTTCTTTACACCCCAAAGGGTGTTAAATCTATTATTGTTGGTGTTAGCATTGAAATTCCAGTTGGTGTAGAACTAACACTGACTGTGTTGCTTTTCACACCACAATGGTGTTGTTGTAGTCCTTCCTCTGGTACTGGTTGGCATACAGTTTATTTTCATCCTCTCCTAATTGAGTAGTTCCCTTTATATTTTTTTAAGATCTTTTTTAAAGTAACTTCCAAGTTTGTTCCAATGCTTAAAAACCATAAACAAGCAAACACTATGAAAGTATTTTTCAATGAAACTTTACATGTATTTTTATCTTGAAATCATCAGTTGTACAAATGATTAACAGCAAATGATGCATAAACAAAATTTAACAGGCTTCAAGTTGTCTCATATAAACTTCAACATGTAACATTTGCAGGACCATGTGAGTTCAAATTAACTGGCTGTAAACTTATGTATCTTGTGGATGAAGGTATTAAAAATAAGATCATGATACTTGCATGAATTACTTGAATTTATGTTATTCCTTTTTCTCATAAGAAATGAAAACTGATTACATGCAATCACAAGTCAGTATGCTTAAGGTTAAAGCATACATTTTTGCTTGTCAGTACTCAATATTAAATGATTCTGGACAATAAACAACTGTGAGAAGCCAACATAAGCTGAGGCATCATAAGACGGATATTTGTAATAAGTGCACAATCAATTTACTGAAAAAGAATGTGTCTCGGACAGACATAACTGTGTTGATCAGATCTTGACTGACTCATCAGTAATGAGAGTGGTTTAAAGTCAATGACCTCACTGGCTTTCTTTACAACGGTCTGCTGAGGTGTTACCTCTTGAACAGCAAATGCACGAAACAATGTCTTGTAATACAGTGTTTTCAAAACCAATAGAACAAAATAAACAATATCCTTCTGAACCAATATATGTTGTACCTGACCAAAGGAGGGCATGCCATCCATATAATCATAACAGAGCACATGGTGACACTTATATTCAGTCCCACAAAGGTTTACCCAGTTTACATCAAACACCTCAGTGGGGGGGGGGGGGGGGCTTTTTAAGTGCATCGAAACGGCACATACAAACAAAAAACAAAACTCAAACCGGATCGGACAGGAACATAAAGGCAAAACTATCCACACACCACCAAATCAAACAGAAAATTATGTTCATTACAACAATAGAACCACACACACACACTGACAACAACCCAAAGACCCCACAGACCAACCTCCCCTGGTCACACTAAAAACAAAGCCCCACAAAGACCACACACCCAAATCCACCACCACGCCCGACGGCAACACCAAGCCCGAAGGCATCACCACGCCCGACGGCAACACCTCGCCTGAAGGCAACACCACGCCCGAAGGCAACACTAAGCCCGAAGGCAACACCACGCCCGAAGGCAACACTACGCCCGAAGGCAACACTAAGCCCGAAGGCAAACACCACGCCCGAAGGCAACACTACGCCCAAAGGCAACAGCACTTAAAAAGCACCGGGGCAAATACAGGTGCACCTTGCCCAAGGGTGCCCCGGAGGCAGTTGTGGCAAAGGGTAACCTCATTACTCCCACGTTTAAACAAACTCCACAACCGGATCCAAACAACCGGAAACAAACTCCATCAAACACCTCAGTAAGCAGTGTAGCATCTGGCAGTGTGGAGACAACAGTGTCAATACACTCCAATGAGAATTTGATATCACTGTTTCTGAACCAGGTCCAACTTGAAAAGTCTCTAATGGACGTTCTGAATTAAAATGATACATTTGATTGATCTGATGTCTTTTTGCCACAGTTTTACAAATATTCTTAAAGTTTCGACAGTAATTGGCAATTTGACAGAAATAATTGTTTAGCTTCATACCTCATGCACCAGACATGGATAAGTGGACCCACTTTCCGCAAACAAGTAGGATAATGCACCATAAAGTGATGCTTCGGAATAAGAGAATAAGTTGGAAATACCTCATGGAATTTAGTATAATGATCTACAATAAGAATACCTAATTTTGCAATTAACCCATGAGTTACTTTAGGTGAAAATATATCCATGCAATCTAATAACTGCAACAACAGCTCAAAGTAAGGCATGTCCCATTCCTCTAAAAGATGTCCTATAATAAGAGGTAAATGTCTTATTAAGCACCATGATTGCATAGCCTTTTGACCAATTGCATTGCCTTGTGAATTTAATTTGATTTGAGATGGCTGGTTTGACTTTTCTGTTGATCCATAGTCAAAACTTGCTATTTCTTTGTTCAACTGATTCAGTGTTATTAAAGCTGGCTCTCTGTCTGATATTAAATACGACAATACTAATTTAATTTCATACTGAACCACACCTTCAAGGAGATCGTGCATCACATCAAGAGAAAAACTATGAACAATATGAAAAAAAAATGCACAACTATTTATAACAGATCCCCTTTTCACACCTAGAACATGGACAGTGTCATGTTACTCTGCCTGTTGCACATGCAAATCGTGGGAGTCTTTGTCTCTCATTCGCATGTTACTCTCACTGTAAAGTAATTGTGCGTCTTCACGATTAGTTAAACAAAGACGGCAATAATGACTTGCTGAAAAGCTCTCTACAAAACCAAATAATGAATTAGCACCAAGGTTGTCTGCACTAAACTGAGTAATGGTTCCTTTTTTGTAATGTCCATTGGGCAGTAGAATACCATGCTCAGAGAGGTAATTTAAATGTTTCACTAAGTGTTTGAGAATTGGCTCAAATCCATATTTCTTTATATCTTCTGTGTGACAAAGGGCAGCACACTGGATGTTATTCAAACTGGAATTAAGCCTAGAAGGTAGATTTTTTAAAACAAAGCAAAATGCACCAATTTTGTGACTACATGTTTTTGATCCCAATGGATTCACTGTTTCAAAATCATCATAAAAAAAAAAATGCAACTGGAGAGAGCATTACAATCCTCGTGAAAAATAGGACTTTGTTGAAACTGGTTTGCATCACAGTAATCCTTGATCGCATTGTCATGACTTTTGTGGTTATGAGTGATGAAATGCAAAACATCAGGATGCTTAATTAGTAATTCCAGTGTCCTAATAATTGGAATATATATAAAGGTATCATTCACGGGTACTTGTTCATGTATCCCAGTGACTTTGCTAATGCGACTGTCCATACGAACACCCAAAGAAATTTCACGGGGGTCAACCATCCCCTGATGACCAAAGAATTTGTTTCGCTTGAATTCAGAACTAAGTTCTTGAAATGGATTTGATAGAGTGTCTAAATGTGTTTTAATATCATTATAAACATCAGAATCGTTTTCCAGTCCATGTTCTTGGAAGGTTTTGTCAACAACAGCTTGTACACTACCAGTGATTTCACCACTAATATTATCCATTGATTCGGCATATTGGTTTAGAGTATTTTGAGAGACCTGTAAGGTAGCAGACATTTTACATATCAATCCTGCTGCCTGCTTCACAACATTATCATCATCATAATCAACATGTTCAACATCATCCTCCAAATTGTTTTACCGGTGTTCCTGTTGTCCATCTGGTAAAGCAAGTGGAGCATGCTTAACTATATGCTTCCTTAATCCACTAAATGAGAAAAACGTCCGACATGTCCCTTGGCCACATTTCAACAACAACTTCTGCCCATCGTAAAACCCGTGTTGTAATCTCATGTGCCTAAGTAACTTAGGTATACTATCAAGATAAGCTTGGCATTTAAAGCAACTCATAGTTGCAACTTAGATCTTAGTGTCCTCGCACGTGGGGTCTGATGGGTGTTGGTGATACCTATTTGATAGATTGTAGTTTGGAGAAATGTCCAAAAGTTAAGGAGATGCTTACTGTAGTGTAGACCAAAAACATAGTGACTCTTAAAGAGTACATCAAAAGCTCCCAAGGCATCACGTGCAGGACAGGGTAGTGCAATATGGTCCACGACAATGAAGTACTGTGAAATGCTTTTTTTGGTAGGCCCAAGTGCCAGAAGGTATGGCTGCATGGCTGTGGTGTTCTTTTCCAAGAAAGCATCAATACTGCATCCACTCTGTAGGGCAGAGAACACAAACTGTAATTAATAACTGGAGTAGAAAAAATAACTACAAAATAAAATGCCATCAATTGTTCTGCTTTTAGGCTAGAAATTTCCAATAGTTCTATCACATGGTTACCATGCCTTCCAATTTTTTTTTTTTTTTCGAACATTATTCTCCAAGGCCAGAGTAGGCAATTGACTCCAACGGTGGCAGAGATGAGTAAAACGTCTGAGTATTTCTCAGGACCGAAGATGACTATATCCCAATACTGTTAAAGTAGAGAATTGTTCAAGCATTGCACAACATGATTACAAATTATCGAATTCAATAACTGAATTAGAAAATACTCTTCCAGATAAAATAAGTTGATATAATACACACTATTAAAGCAAGTACAGTCAACATGCATATAAAAGTTTGAGCCAGCTCATTAGGCATTGGTGAGTTGATCCAGGTTAACAAAATTGATCACTCTTCCAAGTTTGAAAGTCATTGAAAGTCATTGTGCGCAATACTTGCGGCTAGAGAAACTAAAATATCATTAACTGCTTTAAAGAGAATACCTTAGTTAATATTTTGGGGCCAATACTCACCCTAAACTGTTAAAATTCTCCCAACTAAGATAATCCTTAGCCCTCCTCCAATTAAAAAAATCTGGCTACAGCTGCATATCCCAGACAAAACCACAGTACTCTGTACTGAGCTTAAATTGTTCAAGGGCATATTCCACTGAGGGCACTATAGCCTATTGTGGGCTGAGGTGTCTACTTTTCAACAGACCAGACTACCTCACATTCACTGCTCTGTACTAGTCAGCCTAGACCAATGAGATCTGAGTGGCTTAAATATTTGAAGCTATCATTTGAATGCATTTCAATGAAATGCAGTCACCAGTTGTGAATACAGATACCCAGGGGTTCATAAATGTATTTAAGTTGATGCAACAGCCCCTTTAAGCTACTGGAAAGCAGTAAACAATTTTAACCTGTTGACAAGTTTTCCATGCAGCTCCCTAAGGCATGCCTATTCCATGATTTAAAGGGAAACAAGTTGTTTGAGAGTTTTAAGATTAAGAGATGATCATGGAGGACTGGTGCTAGCCAGCATCCATATCAATTAGTAGACAATTACATCTGATCAATACATTTTAAATAATCAATATGATGCAGCAATCAGTCAGTTGCATTTCCAGCTGTCTAGATCTGCCAGCTGGTGATGCAGACAATAGATGATGAGGGGATAAAGTTATGTGGTTAACACACGAAAGTGACTGCTGTAAGAATCTGTGTATTACTGTATAACATAAATACTTCTTAATTCTAAATCCTCACAAGGTCCACGGTCCACTGTTGCTAATAGCTCAGCAGTGGCCCCATCAGTACTCTTCCTTGCAAGTGCAATAATCTTCTGCTTTATGGATGGCCACCTTTCCAGCAGCTTTGGGTGCTCATTTGGGAACATTAATCTGAAGTCTTGTTCAATCTGCAGTGAATAAAGTTTCAGAGATTTTGTTCCATTAAAATACAAATATTCATTACCCCAACTTTTGACTTAACTTTCTGGGGAGAGGGGATTATTGGTAACTGCACTTTGATTGACACCAAAAGCAGGTAAATTCAGTCTATACTGCTTCAAATAATAAGCCACTGTGGCTGGTCAATGACACAGAGTGTAGATCAGTGAAATTTAAGATGTCATCAGCAGATTAGCCTTGAGCCTATGACTTGGAAACAATTTCTTGCTGTAACTGTGGGAGGGCCCAACTACGTTAGAAGTAGTTGGCGGAATTTACTGTCTGGGATGAGTGAAGCTCTTTAAAGATATTCACGCAGGGTTGTTTGATTTAAATCAAGCTGATCAAAAAGCACGATACAAATCATTATTTTCATTGAAAAAATCATGATTTATATTGAGTTGATTTAAATCAATTTATTTGGTTCGAATCATTTTTTTTTTTAAAAATATAAAAAAATCTTCAACCCTGTCTTCTGGTGATTTAAAATGAATGAAATATGGTAGTGCTCAGTTTTAATTGTCTAGTTTGAATTTGCCAAAACATAGCACCATGGAAGTGGTCCCCTTCCTCTCAATTCCTCCATCGGGACTGTTTACCCCAAAGAAAACCCCAAAACCATTTAAGCACAGTCTGGTAAAACACTAGCATGCAGAGTCAAGTTTTGCTTCATAATTAGTCAGGTTCTGACCACATTTCAGAAATTGTTGTCTGGGTTCCTCCCCATTCCACACTACACTTCTAACTTCAGAATTACAAGCAAAGTGCATAACTGTGACATCAATCACACTATTAAACTTCACCTGGGGTGATCTGAAATTGCGGAAATTCCTTTAGTATGTTAGCTGCTGGAGTCTCAGCATTCACCATGTTTCTTCTCACTGAAAGAGTACTCTTCATCTTTTCAAAGACCATGGTAGCATCAGCAGCTACCTCAGGGGTATGTTTCAACCGTTTATATCTGTTGTAATGTCATCTTTTTCTGACTGCAGATCTTCAGATGAACTAGGCAATGGCCTTTTACATCTGGGGCCTCCATCATATTTGCAGGGGGTGTCCTTTAGAATGTTAGACTGCCCAGAAATCCGCTCTCCTCGATTTACGTTTTTAATCCTGGCTGCAATGAATCCAGTATTGCTTCCTGCAATATTGCAGTATTGGAGACTTGTATCCTGCCCTCTGTTTTGTGATAGATGCCAGCTGCTCTGGCCAACGATTCATTTCATCTGGTGAAAGAATTTTATCTGACTGTTTGCATTTTCTCTCAAGACACCAACTCTGTACCTGATGTGAAAGCTGATGAAGCCGGTAGAAAGTGGACCATGTCCTGCTATAACTTTAGCATATATAATGTTATCCAGTAATACTTTGGATCCTCATCTTGCCTCGTCAATAACTTAGTTCAACTCAACTTTTCCCTTTTAGAATAATGGTGTTATCTTTTGTGAACTGTGGAATGTGACCATTAAATATACTCTTTTTAACATCATTATGGAAGTTTCAATATGAGACCTGCACTGCAGACTGAGAAATAATTACTGGCTTCTGCATTTTTAGCACTATGTTTGAATTGGGTAACTGATTAAAGAATAGCTAGCAAAGTAATATTTTGAATTTGTATCACTTGCAATAATCTTACAATGCATCTTAGTTAGCATCTTTGTCGGTGTATTTATGTAATATGAAGAGGAAAGGCTCCTTGTTTATAGTTAAATAAAGTCATTCTTCACCTTACAACATTTATCGTCAAACCTTATGGTGTATCTGCTCCAGGCTCGTAGTCGGGGGGGGGGGAGGGGCACAGCCCCCTGAAATTTTTTGGCCCCCCTATAGAGTTTGAATCTTACCACTGACTTAATACATTTGTACACATTTGGCCCCACACGAAAAAATTTTTGCCCCCCTTCAGTACCTTGTCTGGCTACAGGCCTGATCTGCTCTGGCTGATACTTTGAAGTACGTAGAAACAGGCACTGGCAAACTAAAGAAGAATCCCAAACCCAAACAAAACCATGACGGGTCACAAACACAAATGCCAAACAAACTATACACACCGTGCAACAGGAAACAAAAGTCTTTGTTACTACTGAACTCCTGTAACTGCCGCAGCAGCCAACCCCAAAACAACTCCCCACAACCACATACACCAAGTCCTGGGTAGGACTTAAAACTGCATCTGGTTGTGGAGTTTGTTTAAACGTGGGAGTAATGAGGTTACCCTTTGCCACAACTGCCTCCGGGGCACCCTTGGGCAAGGTGCACCTGTATTTGCCCCGGTGCTTTTTAAGTGCTGTTGCCTTTGGGCGTAGTGTTGCCTTCGGGCGTGGTGTTTGCCTTCGGGCTTAGTGTTGCCTTCGGGCGTGGTTTTGCCTTCGGGCGTGGTGTTGCCTTCGGGCTTAGTGTTGCCTTCGGGCTTAGTGTTGCCTTCGGGCTTTTGCCTTCGGGCTTAGTGTTGCCTTCGGGCTTGGTGTTGCCGTCGGGCGTGGTGATGCCTTCGGGCGTGGTGTTGACTTCGGGCTTGGTGTTGCCTTCGGGCTTGGTGTTCCCGTCGGGCGTGGTGTTGTCTTTGGGTGTGTGGTGGATTTGGGTGTGTGGTCTTTGTGGGGTTTTGTTTTTAGTGTGACCGGGGGGAGGTTGGTCTGTGGGGTCTTTGGGTTGTCAGTGTGTGTGTGGTTTTATTGTTGTAATGAACATAATTTTCTGTTTGATTTGGTGGTGTGTGGATAGTTTTGCCTTTATGTTCCTGTCCGATCCGGTTTAAGTTTTGTTTTTTGTTTGTATGTGCCGTTTCGATGTACTTAAAAAGCCCCCCCCCCCCCAAACAAATCCCGCCCACACGCCCAAAGGAAACACCACGCCAGAAGGCAACACTTCGCCCGACGGCAACACCACGCCCGAAGGCAACACCACGCCCGGATGCAACACTGCGCCCCAAAGGCAACACTACGCCCGAAGGCAACACTACGCCCAAAGGCAACAGCACTTAAAAAGCACCGGGGCAAATACAGGTGCACCTTGCCCAAGGGTGCCCTGGAGGCAGTTGTGGCAAAGGGTAACCTCATTATCCCCACGCTTTAAAAAGCTCCACAACCGGATGCAGTTTAACGTCCTACCCAGGACACCCTATCAGCTCTGGCTGATACACCCTTCTACCTGTAGATGATTTAAAGTGTAATAGCTACTGTTAGTCTTGTGTGTTTTGAATTATAGTCTCACCCAAGTGGAGGACAAGTCAAACAATGTTATTGAGTTTTGTGTGTACTCCACAAACTCAAAAAAGTAACTCAGAATGCTTCTTGCTACTGCACTCCCAGTTTTAACTGTGCATAACATTTTTTCCACATTTGTCATTTTAGCAATTTGGTTTTCCTGGAGAAAAGTTAGGAATGCAAATCGCAAGAACTTGTGTCATGTTGTTTGATGTTCGCAATCCAGGTTATGCTATAATTTTGCAAGAAGGAACCTGGTTGTTGTTCGACTCAAAAAGTTCTGTGCTTTATTCAGTTCAACTGTCAATAAGTCATGGTGAGCAGAGAACCTCCACCCCTCCCAGCTTTTGGTAAAAGTGGCAAAAGACACAATAACTGAACATCACCATATCATCCAATAATTTTTCTATTTAGTCTAGGATTAATACAAATGAAGAACAAAGCATATGAAATGGAAAGTGTACAGCTAGGTTCAACAGCAAATAAGGGCAAAGAAGTTGCACCAGCAGTGCGACCTCTTTCAAAGATGGAAGTGTCATAGTTTCCAGTGAAACGATACTGTGTTGCTATTTCATTTACCATGTCAAAACTTTTTTTTTTTTTTCTTTTTAAAGTAAAATATTTCACTTGAGTTATTCAGACATGTAGGAACCCCAGTTTCACTTTTTTCCAATATGTTCTCTTAGGCACCACACGCATACGCACAGGAGATTCATACCCTTCCCACTTGTGAATACCAGTGTTACTCAAACAGAAATAGCAAAGGTAGTTTACAGCTTCGCTCTCCTAGAGTATACTTTGGCATGACAATATAGATGTTTGATCTAGAAAAGGATCTATAAAGCAAAGCAGTTTATAGAGATCTTCGTAATAATAACAGAATTTATCCCTATACATTTTTCTTATGTTTTCTATCTTTGAAGTAGAAACAAACATAACCAACAACCACATTTGGAATTGTTACCCTTCATTTTTCTCAGTCAAATTCTCATGAATTCTTTGAAAAACTTCCAGTTTGGTGACTTTGCATTAACATTGCGGTTTCTGGGCCCATTTTTTCCTGAAATCTTTGGGATTTCTAGTACTTGCAAAATAATATCTGGTCAGGTTTTTTCCTCATACCATTACAAACTGGAACCTTCTCCCCCAGAACATTGCAGATCTCAAGGACCCCAAGCAGTATAAGATCTCCGCCTTAAGGTTCCTCAGACAGGATGACTAATTCACCCTGCACACCCCTCACCCTGACATTTCACTCTACCTAGCAGTGTCGTGCAGTACCTGTCAGGTCCAGATCAACTAAATCCTTTTTTTTTTTCAAAATGAAAGCGTATTTTGTCAGAGTATTTTGTTTCTCCCTATAACTTAAGATACTGTACTTCTTACTGATTGGAAATGTGTGCTTTTTAAGTGCATCGAAACGGCACATACAAACAAAAACAAAAACTCAAACCGGATCGGGCAGAAACATAAACGCAAACTATTTACAAACAACTAAATCAAACAGAAAATTATGTTCATTACAGTAATAGAACTATATGTACAGATACTTACATACACATATATACATATTTACAACATATTTACAACCAAGCACCTCACAAGCCACCCACATACAAACACAGCCCCATTTACAAATTACAGTAGTTCCATATTTACAAACAAAATCAATATTTACAAGTTGACTACCACCCGGCCCGCCCTCACCGAAACAAGCGGACCCCACCGCCTACCGAATGCCGATCTTGGCAAACGGACGAAGTCCGACTCCACCCTCAGCTTAACCTCCGCCCTCACCGACGCCAGGACGACATCAGCAGGCCTCCCCACCCCCCTAAAAACAATGTTACATCGGTCTCTCCATAAGGCTAGCTTTATGGAGGCCGAAACAAAGGTAAGTATGTCCTGAACACTTGTATTGCATGGCGGAGGTGAAAGACCATACAAAGCATAGTCCTGGCTGACAGCCCAGGTGTTACACAACGTTAGGCGGTCAGTCAGGACTTGAAACCATTCCCAGAATAGAGCCACATAGTCACACTGCCAAAACACATGTGACACACTCTCCCACTTTGTGCATCTTGTGCGCTTGAGATTAGTTACAATGGCGTCATGTGCGATTCGCCACAACAGGTCTCGCCTGCGGTAATCTAATGATCTGCTGTGGACTACACGCCACACTTCCGGCCCTGAAGCAAAGTGGTTGGGTTGGACCTGGCCAACCAATTCATCAAAAACAGCCCGGTATAGGTCCCTTGCACTTGACTGTGAAACATCCCCCACTGTTGACATAATACGGAGCGTTTCCCTCATTTGACTGTATGCCCCCGTGGGTCTCCAGCTGTGGGGTTCACTGTTACTAAACAGGGAGGGAAAGAACCTACGGTATGATAATCCCCCCCCCAATAACGGACAAAAAAGACAAAAGGCATTCTGCTGTCCACAGCACTGTAAACACACTTGGTCAGGAGAAAACGGAGCTTGGAAGGAAAATGCACAAGGCCCAACCCTCCGCGCCTAAGATCCTGGTATACCACCCCTCTTCTAACCAGCTCCGTCCCCCCTGACCATAAAAAACTAAACACAGCCCTCTCGAGTCGCACCAAGACACGCTCTGGAGCAGCCAGAACAGTGCCCGGATACCACAAGAGAGGGTAAATAAAACGATTGATAACTGTTACCTTTCCCAACAGGCTAATGTGGCGATCGCCGAAGTCCTTCAACCTAGCCACCACTAGGTCCACTTTCTCATTCCAGGTAAGTAACTCGGGTGAACCATAACCAAACCATATACCATTGATCTTTATGGCGTCGTCTACCCATGATGCCGCAAAGGGCAGTTTTTTCGACCGCCACTTACCTAGACGGTCTTAGTGGGGTTCAGTCTGGCACCTGTGGCTCTTTGAAAGTTAGACAACGTGCCAGTAAGGGCCCTGAAGGAAGCTAGGTCGGAGATTACGCATGTGACATCGTCAGCATACTGAAGGCACTTAACTTCAGCACCACCAGGTATGTGAAATGGTCGAAACAAAGGCTCAACTTGGAAGGCTCTTGCAAGGGATTCACTAAACAATACATAGAGTAGAGGTGATAGGGGGCACCCCTGCCGTACCCCACGTTGGACTCTGAAGGGGTCCGACGGTAGGCCATTGACGATAACCCGACTGTATACGCTATTATACAATAGGGAGGTCCATTAATAAAAAACTGGATTCAAACTAAACTTCTGCAAAATTTTAAAGAGGAATCCGTGATCAACCATGTCGAAGGCCTTTTCCTGATCGAGGGAGACAAGCGCACATGGGAGATCACGGTCCATCACGTATTCAACTAAGTCCCGCACCAACCAGAGGTTCTGCTGAATACTGTGTCCCCGCACCGCACATGTCTCAAAGGACCCTACAAGATCTGGCATAACTGTGCCTAGCCTGTTACAAAGGGCTTTCGCTAGAATCTTGTAGTCTACATTTAACAGGGTGATTGGCCGTTTATTTTTCGGTTCTAGGGGGTCTCCTGACTTGGGCAACAAAGTTATCACGCCTGTGCGCTGCGAGGGGCTCAATGAGCCAGCAAGGAAAGCAGAGACGAATACATCGCGGAGATCGTGTCCAACGGTACCCCAGAAGCGTTTATAGAATTTCCATCGGAATACCGTCGGACCCAGGCGCCTTTCCGCCTTTCATCTTCGCCACTGCCTTCCAGAGCTCGTCAACAGTCAACGGGGAACCAAGTTCATCGTTCTGATCTCTAGATGGGGTCTTATCAATATTATCTAACAGGGACTTTTGAAGGCCTTCATCGACATCTGCCTGAGTATATAGCTGCTCATAGAAGCTTTTAAATACTTCTACGATGTCGAGAGGGTCCTTATGTACCACACCGTGGACGTCACGGACTCTTTTTATACGGCGATCGATGGCATACTTTGTGACGTCCCGGTAGAACTTGATGGTTGGTTTTTCCTCTGCCTCCACGCAATGCACGCGAGCACGAACGCGGGCTCCGTGTAGTTTTTCATCAAGATACTGCTGGATTGCGTGAAGTGCGGAGGTGTCCCCGTTCCTCTCCCTAGAGCAGAGCGAGAGGAACTCCTCCCTTCTTCGACGAGCTCTTGCTACACAGTATTCAACTGTAAAATGTTTGATACGGGACTTTACGTCGTCCCACCACTCTAAATCTGTTGAAAAGGCAGGCCTCAATGTTCGCCACCCGTCGTACCTGGCCTTAAACTTTTTGCAATATTCAGCCTCCGTTAGAATATGTGTTCATTTTCCAGGACCCCCTCCCTGCTGGCCATGACTCTGGGGGTTGGAAGGAGACAGTAACTGCATCATGGTCCGAAACTGGACATGCCACAACTTCACAATCACTCGGTGACAGAGCAGGTGGAGAGTACACCCGGTCCAACCTTGAGGCGTCCGTGCCATCAGGGCGGTGCCAAGTGAACACGGCCAAGCCGGGATGTTGCACTCTCCAAACGTCAACCATGTCATGATTCTTTGTGAACATGTCCAATTCCGCAATGCCGACACCACAGCTCGAAGATGTGTGTGTAGACATTCTGTCGAACTGTGTGTCGGGAACGCAGTTAAAGTCTCCGGCTAGGATACAAGGGGCACAGCCAGGAACGAAGGATGGAAGGGTAGTAAAAAAATTCCTTCTGTCTGTAGGCTGATTGGGTGCGTAAACATTACATAGGATGAAGCTCCCGCAAGGATGTTTTATGGTGATGCATATCACCCGGCCCTCATGATCATGATCAACTTTTCCTACCAGGGAAGTCCATCTGGATGAAACTAAAATAACAGATCCACAGGAAGACACGGAACCAAAGGAAGCGTGCAAACCCCCCACCCCATTCATAGGACCAGGTGTAGACGTCGTTCTCATTAACAATGTGAGTCTCCTGGAGGAAAACGAAGTCCACACCTAGTGATTTGCAAAATTGGAATATTCTTGACCGCTTCCGACTGTCCCTCATGCCATTGACGTTTAGGGTCATGAGGGACAGGGGGTCAGTCATGGTGGGATAGGTAACTACACATCTGTCTCTGACCTGGCCTTTTTATTCTTACATGGACTCGGTAGTGGTGGACCAGAAGGATGGATCCCCTCCACTGACTCCTCACCTGAGGCCGACCTTTTTAATTTGGACTCTGTTTTCAACACCCTCACACAAATCAAACCAGCCCTCCCCCGATGGTGGTTCCTTTGGTGGAGGCTCTGAGGCAGGTCCCCCAGCATCTGACATGGCAGAGTCAGTCTCCGAGTCTGATGAGAGTTGAAGGTCATTCTCCACTGTTAATAATCCACCCTCCCCAGGTGTTGAAGAGGAGGACGATGGAGGGCCTGCCTCAGGGGTCCCAGAGACCCCTTCACATTGTTTAGCAGCAAGGAAATCCTGCTCCACCTGATGTGCCACCTCATCAGGTGAAGGGGACCTAGGTTCCTCCACCATAGGTTCTGGGCCTGACTGCGAGGGTTCATGTGCCGGCCCCACATCCGCACTGGCACGGGCAGAGTACGAAGTGGGGCAGGAACCAGAAACATGTCCCTCCCCCCCACAGAGGTTACACCGCACCTCGTTGGGGCACTCGGCCTTTTCGTGCCCCACCTGCAGGCACTTGCCACAACGTCTGTTGGGACAGGACTTGGCTTCGTGCCCCTCCTCTGAACACTTAAAACAGGTGCGGGGCTGCCCAAAGTATCTTATATGGGCTTTGGAACCCCCTATGAAGAGGAAGGACGGTATTTCCCTCTTCAGTACCATACGGAACTGTCTCTTTCCGTTCAAGATGCCCTTCAGCTCACCTTCCTGGTAGGTGACCCACCGCATATCGGAGACAGTTCCGTACTGACTGAGAACCCTCGCCACCAGGCCCTGATCGACGTATAGAACTGTCACCACCACAGAGCGATCATATGGGGTGACAGTAAGCCCTTCCAGCCCTTTAAGGCGAGACACCCCCTGAATTCGGGCAGCATCTGACCTGAACTTTAGGTCGTACGTGTTGCGAGCCGCAAGCGGCTGCAACATCTCTATTTCTTTTACCTCCACACCATTGTTCTTCAACACAGCAAACGCCTGCGAGGGAGAAACGCTCGCCCCGGACGAAAACTCTAACTTAACAATTGTGCTATCCCGACTTCCGGGCATAGCAGCAGTTGTGTGGCTCGAGGCCACGGAATGAAAAGAGGAAAAACCTCAGAACTAGTTTTACAAAAGGACAAAAAATAGGATAAAGTAAGAAACACAAGCTACACAGAAACAAGGTGAGGTCGCAAACAAATGGACACGACCAGACCTACTTATTAACTACAACACAAGCACGCTATAAGGTTTTATGCACAATTGCAATAAATAGTACAGCTATCACACAGTGATACAAGTTGAGCACGGCAAAAAGACGAGAGCGAAACGAAAACACGTCTGCTCTCGTCGAAGAACTGAACTGAACTGATTGGAAATAAGCATTAAAGGAGCTATGGCATCCCCCAAATATAGTGAGACATATTCCCATAATTCTAAATCCACTTGGTGACTGTACTTGATTGGCATTCATTCAAACAATAATAGCAACACTATGCATGGTAATGGTGAGTGGACAGTCAGTTGTGTTCCTTATTAGGCCCACAGTCACTCACAGTTTGGTTTTCAATATTGCAAGAAGCAAATGAAACTTACTGCAGGTTATTCTGGCTCTGTGATGGAACTGCTGTGCTACTAGACACTTTTTTCTGGTTAAATTGAAGGCAAGGCTAGAGTTAGGTTAGTCAGAAGAATTGTTACTGTCAAGGGTGAACTTAGAGGGCTTTTAAGTCTCATAACATTTCTTAAAAAAGTCAATCATATTTCACATAACAGCCATATTTTTAGACTAACACACAACTATGGATAAAAGATATTTTGACATTTTGCAATTGCTACGTTAAAACACGTAGCTCTCAGCCGCAAGTTACCCACCAACTTTCCCATCATTTGAACAACAAAAATTTAAACTCTAAATGAATGACATGCTTAGAAAAGACAACAAACAGACTGGAACAAAATTCCCACCTTCCAAACAGCATCTCTTACACTCGCTCTTAAAGTAGAAATTAGTCAAGAAGGAGGAAGACCATACAAAAAACACCACCTTTCTCCATATTTGCCCCTGAGGACTTCTCCAGTGACCATGTGCATGGATCATGGAGGTGCATCCCCCTCACTTTTTTGGAAGGGGGGGGGGCATCTCGAAAAGTCCGCCACCCCCACTTCTGCAATAATATAACATAGATTATGAATTGACACTGCATCTTAAAAGCTGAACTGCACCCAAAAATGGCACCAGTTGCCACATAGACACCTTCAAATTCCTTTTCTTCAAAAAAAAGGGGAAGGGAGAAACTCCTCCCCCCCCCATCTGTCCACACCCTTTGCAACATTTCACAAAAGGGGTTGGGACCCTGCACCTCCAAAACAGCTATCACCCTGCATTGATATGGTCTTTTTCCTCGTTGTGTTAATTGCCAGGGTTGTCATTCTGCCAACGACAGAACCTGTCCAAAATGGGTGGAGGAGAAGCAGATTCAAAAAATAAAAGCCTCCAACAACATAACATATAAAGAGGCTAGAGAAACATTCCTGTCGCAGGACTCACAGCTCAAGAGCTATGCTGGAGCTGTGCGAACTGCGAAAGTGTCTGCTGCAACACAAACCGATATGACCTGGCCCAGGGACAGTCACTTCCCAAAGCCCATTACACACACGTTCCCAAAACCATCAGAGCAGTCTACAACATCCAAGACAATACAGACGATGACAGCACCGACAAATATCACAGAAATCTACACCCCCACAAAAGAAACCTAAACCACCACCAAAACCAACAACTACAAAACAGAGACAAAAGACAGAACCAACAAAAGCAAGAGACACAAGTAGAATTAGAATACAGACAAAACAAAGCAGCAAAGGGTCGGATGACCCTATCCAACTATACAACAGATTTGGAGCGAGGGGAAAGAGGGAGAAGAGCTGATGGAGCTCAGTGGCCAGAAGCTTCGCCCCGAGCCAGGGGGCTCCGCCAGTTCTACTAGCAAGCCACAGGTTTCCAAAAGGATGACCCTTGGGAAAGCTGGGGCTATAATCCAATGGAATTGCAGAGGACTTAGACCGAATTACGAGGAGATCAAATGCTTTGTAGCAGACTGGTCTCCTTTAATAATCTGCCTACAGGAAACCTTCCTTCGGGACACAGACCACACCACATATAAAGGGTACGACATGTAGTACAACAAAACAGTTGTATCCCCCATTGACAATAGAGCTATTGGGGGATCATCCATATTGGTTAAAAACAGTTCCACACTCCACTATCCATCTGGACACTAATTTACAAGCTGTCGCTATTCGAGCTACACTTCACCGCACTGTCACTGTGTGTTCGGTGTACATTCCACCTAGGTATAACCTGAAACCAAGATGACCTAGAAATGCTAATTAACCAGCTGCCACCCGTTTCTACTTCTGGGGGATTTTAATGCACACAGTGACATGTGGGGTTGTACTAATACAAACCAGTTGGGTGGATTGATTGAATCCGTGATGGCTGCCTCGGATCTATGCCTTTTGAATGATGGGTCTTGTACCTACATTCATCCCGCCTCTGGATCTCGTTCAGCAATTGATCTCTCAATCTGCTCTCCGGCAATTCTGATGGACCTCCAGCGGAGAGTACACGACGACCAATGTGGCAGTTACCACTACCCCATTTTAATAGATGTTGTCTACCCTATGCCCGAAGAGAGAGTTCCCAGGTGGCAACTCCAAAAAGCCGACTGGTCAGAATTTAGGCATCTCTGTCAAAACGAGATCGTCAGAGATGCTTTTGATGGCATTGAAGACCAGATCTCCCATTTTACACAACTTTTGGCGAATATTGCCACCAAAATTATCCCTAAGTCCTCTGCAAATCCACGTAGTAAACACAAGCCGTGGTTTAAC
Source organism: Holothuria leucospilota (assembly GCA_029531755.1). Lineage (NCBI taxonomy): Eukaryota > Metazoa > Echinodermata > Holothuroidea > Aspidochirotida > Holothuriidae > Holothuria > Holothuria leucospilota. The sequence goes on along the minus strand of CM055961.1, from coordinate 20,372,838 downwards.
ACGGATTGTGAACAAGCGATCAAAGATCGCAAAAAGCCCTTAATATTTTTAAGAAGTTTCCAAACAATGTTAATCTTAGTAATTACCTAAATGCCCGTGCCAAAGCACGGCGCATCATTAACGCCAGCAGGGGGGAGTCATGGAAACAATATATTTCTAAACTTAGTTCCTCCACACCTGTCAAAAAAGCATGGGACATGGTTAGAAAAATAATCAGTGGGAAGCAGCTTAACCCTAGGGTTCTACACCTAACCACACCAGACGGTCATAAATGCACAGAAAAGGCAGATATTGCCAATTTGCTTTTGAATGTAACTCTTCAAGCAACCACTATTCCCAAACTTTTCAGGTGTTCAAACGTACCGCTGAAAAACAAAAAGTGAACTTCACCTCGGACAACAACGACCTCTTTACCATCAAGGAACTGCGCATTGCTCTCGAGAGAAGCAATGACACTGCCACTGGCCCAGACGAAGTTCACTACCAGTTCCTCAAACACCTTCCAGATAACTCCTTACTGGTTGTATTAGATATTTTCAACGGTATATGGGAAAATGGCAACTTTCCAGCTGCTTGGCGGGAAGCCACCATCATTCCCATCGCTAAGCCAGGTAAGGATCCAACAAAGGCTACAAACTACCGCCCTATTTCCCTTACTAGCTGTTTGTGCAAGACATTTGAACCTTACTAGCTGTTTGTGCAAGACATTTGAACCTTACTAGCTGTTTGTGCAAGACATTTGAACGAATGATAAATACCCGTCTGGTTTGGTTTCTTGAAACCAACAATCTCATAACTAGTTTTCAGAGTGGTTTTCGGCGTGGCCGCAGTACAACTGACCAACTTGTGCGCCTGGAATCTACAGTTCGTGACGGTCTTGTTCGCGGACACCATGTTGTTTCGGTATTTTTTTGACTTGGAGAAGGCATACGATACCACTTGGAAATACGGCATTCTGAAAGACTTGCACAGTGCGGGTCTGAGGGGACGAATGCCGCTTTTCATTCAAGACTTCCTGAAAGATCGTGTGTTTCGTGTACGTGTGGGGAGCTTGTTATCAGAGGTACATAATCAGGAAATGGGTGTTCCCCAAGGTAGCATCTTGTCAGTTACTCTTTTCATCATGAAAATAAATAGCATCGCCAATGTGGTGAACCCTGGGATTGAAAAGTCTTTATTTGTGGATGACTTCTCTATTACCTGTTCCTCACGGAACATGAGATCTATAGAGAGACTGATGCAAAATTGCCTGAATAACATCCAGCGTTGGGCTGACAAAGACGGATTCCGTTTTTCTCGGACCAAAACTGTTTGCATGCACTTTTGCAACCGGAGGGGTGCCCATTGCGACCCAGACTTGAGTTTGAACGGTGTCCACATCCCAGTTGTTCCTCAGACTAAGTTCCTTGGCCTAATACTCGACAATAAGCTCAACTTCAAAGCCCACATCGACCATCTCAGGCGGAAGTGTCAGGGAGCACTAAACCTGTTGGAGGTCGTCTCAAAGATGGACTGGGGCGCTGATCGCCCCGTTTTGCTTCGACTATACAGATCCTAGTGAGGTCCAAACTTGATTATGATTGTGTTGTTTACAGCTCTGCACGTGAGTCATACCTCAGGAAACTCCAGCCCATACAAAACCAAGGTCTTAGGATCTGCCTGGGAGCTTTCCGTACCTCCCCAATGCAGAGTCTTTACATCGAAGCGAACGAGCCACCCCTCTATATGAGATGGAAAAAGTCACTCCAGTTTTGCCTCAAACTGAGGAGTCATAGACAAAACCCGACCTTTGAGACGGCCTTCAGCCATAAGTTTGGTGACATATATACGAGAAAACCATCAGCTATCCCTCCTTTTGCTATTCGCGTTGGTGGAGCTTTATCACAGGTGTGTACCAACCCCGATTCTGTAGCACAGCTTACCTTCTCAATCACACCCCCCCCCCCCCCGGAAGTTAGTCAAACCAGTTATTGACCTTAGTTTGAGAGACAACATCTCAATAACTCAACCAATGAACTGGTGTACCGTGCCAGCTTTAATGAACTTAGAAATAAGTACCGTTGTTATCATGCAATCTATACCGATGGTTCCAAAGCCACGAACAAGGTGGCAGCTGCAGCAGCAGGCCGAGATGCATTCTTGCAAGTCGGATTGCCCGATGATGCATCGATATTTTACCGCCGAGATCCAGGCACTTAAGATGGCACTCGAGCTGATCGAAACCTCGCACGACCGCCAGTTCATTGTCTTCACAGACTCACTATCCAGCCTTTTTAGCTCTTCAAGGCCATGAGGAAAAACACCCTTGCGTGATGTCTCTCCGTGAAATTTACTCCAATTTGGTGAGACTTAGAAGTCAGTTGTGCTCGCGTGGGTTCCGAGTCACGTGGGGATACACGGAAATGAAAAGGCAGACACGCTAGCTAAGGAGGCCCTACAGATGGACATTACCAACCTCCAAGTACCCCACACTGATTATCGCCCTAACATCAACGGCTATATAAAATCAAAATGGCAGGAAACTGTGGGATTCTTTCCCAGAGAACAAACTCTATCAGGTCAAACCAACGGTCGGGAATGTGGGTAATGCAACCCCCAGAAAACGAAGAGATGATTTGATACTGACTAGGGCACGAATCGGCCACACTTACCTCACCCATGCTTATTTGCTCCACGGGGAAGAGACCATATTATATCCCCTGTGATCGCGATGTCACCGTCAGTCACATTCTCGTCGACTGCTATGAATACTCCCATATTCGTCAGAAGTATTACACTGTGCCAGACCTGAAGACATGGTTTGAGCACGTAGACACCTCTCTCATTTTGGACTTTCTCAAAGAAAGTAACCTTTACAGAAAGTTTTGACATGACTCCCGCATTTGCTGTTGTCTAGACATTTTTGGATTTTCCCCAACTTTTTTTACTTTTTAGTTTTACCGTTTTTATCTAGATGACACTGCATAACAGATTAGTGTTGGTGTGTCGTTAAGTCCCATCTAACTAACTAACCACATGCATTCCTTTCTATTCATTTTTGGTTTCAAAGAGAAACCAATACAATCGTGATAGCATGTCTGTGTATGTGTGCTTCCGACACTTTTCTTACATGATATCTCAAACAGGAAAACCATGACACTTCTCAAACTTGAGAGGTAAATGCTCATTATTCAAAGGAGAAACCCTATTGTTTTTGCTGGAGGTCAAAGGTCATCTGGGTGTTACCAAGGGGCAAACTGAAAACCTTTTTTACATGATATCGCCAGATGAAAAGCTTGGAGAGATGTCATAGTATGTGGATGCCGTATGTTAAGAAGATGAAACCTATTGTTTTTGATGGAGATCAAAGGTGATCTAGGGTCACTGGGGTTAAAAATGAAAAGCCATGTTAACACAATATCTCCAGACAGGAAGCTTGAATAAATTTCATACTTAGTATGTGGATGCATTATGGAAGAAGATAGATCCAGGTTATTTTTGGTGGGGCTCCAAGGCCTTCTGGGGTCACCGGTGGTCAAACACTGAAAACCTTAACATGATATTTCAAGGCAACAAGCTTTGATAGATTTCATACTTAATATGTAGATGCGTTACAGTGAGTTCATCCTATTGCTTTTCATGGATGTCAGCTCAGGTCACTGGGGATCAAACACTGAAAATGATGTTAGCACAACATCTCAACATACAAAGCTTGGATAGATTTCATACTTTGTATGTGAGTGTGATGTGGTTAGGAGAAGAACCCAATCACTTTTGGTGGAGGTAAGTCATCCAGTCACTGGGGGTCAAATACGGAAAACTTTGTTAACACAGTGTCTCCAGGTAAGAAGCTTTCACAGATTTCATACCAAGTATGTCGATGCATTAGGGTGAGAAAGTCAACGCTATTGTTTCTGGTAAAATCAAAACATCTAAAGTGTCACAAAGCAAAATTCCCACAAATTCCAAAGATTATTACATCGGTTCACCAAAATCAAGAAGCAAAATTTCCCAAGAATTCTGAAGTCGTCATCTGGGTCACCACAAATCAAAACGCAAAATTTCCCAAGAATTCCCAAGATAAAATAGGAACACTACATGTTAAGATAACATATGACCAGTCACTAAAAGATATGGGACATCATGGCAGTATTTGAAATGGAACAATATATTATTCAAACCACTGGTAGTCAAACTTTCAACACCTTGCTTACAAGATATGTCAAGTAAGGAAGCTTGAATACTTCACATCTTGCACCTAATCCATCAAAAAAACCGTATGAGTTTTGTTACGTACCACATCTCAGCTGAAATTACCAGACACAAAAAATAAAAAAAAATTCCCAACAATTCCCAGGGTCAACAAACTCACTTTTCAGCACATTAACATCACATTCAACCAATGGCTGAAACAAACAAGACATCTTGGCATTAGTTGCGATAACATAAACAACTGCTATTCATTGAAACCACAATGCATTTTTGCAATTTGGTGTCCCTTAGCACACCACTTTTGATTTTTCAATTTTAATTTCAGATTGTAACCCCACCAGAAGAAACCTTTCATTGACCATCTAAGGACTTGAAGACTCTGCAGAAGGGTTTGAATTCCTGTCAGATTCAAGGTGATTTAATATCCACATTTCGCTGTGATGCATTCACCGCACAGGCCCTTCTTCCCAAGTCAACAACAGCGGAGACTGACGAAGAAGACCTCCTTCTAGACCAATCCATATTACTAACAAGTTACTCATTATCTGCCTTCATGGACTATGCAAGATTCATGTGAAATGCTCACCTTACTATATCACCTTACTATACATCAACTCCTTATGAGTTTTCCAGCAAGTTAAGATATGATCTTCCATCAAAACTTGGCCATCCTGTACAAATTATCTCTACCAGGGTGCTGAATATCATCCTTCCCTGTGGTCTCGTTTCTAGTAAAATACTTCTGACCACCCCTTTAACTTCTCACAAACCACAATGAACTTGCTACTACCAGTGTACCAGCAATGTGGTATCAGCTTTCCTCTAAAAGTTAATTTCAAAAAGGCAGGAACTGTATATCTTCAAGGAGCAACTCAAACTTCTTTCATAGCGTCTTAGTATTTTGCCCAATCCTTTAAGGTGATTTCACCTCATAGCAGTCAACTGACGGTGAAAGCACAGTCACAGGGGATACAGATGTGGTCTGTCATCCCCGTGGAGCAAATAAGCATGGGGTTAGGTAAGTGTGACCTAAGTGAGCCTTAGTCAGTACCAAATCATCTCTCCATTTTCTGGGGGCTGCATTACCCACACACAGTCCCGACCTTTGGTTTCACTTTGTACAATTTGTTCTTAGGGAAAGAACCCCACAGTTCCTGCATTTTTGATTTTATGTACTCCTTTATCTTAGGACGATAATCAGTGTGGGGAGGTTGGTAACGTCCATCTGCAGGGCTTCCTTAGCTAGTGTGTCTACCCTTTCATTTCATTTTTCAAAGAATGATTGATGACTTTTCGAAGTTTGTAATAAGCAAACGTAAAAATGCAACATTTTCCTTTTGGGACTCATACTTAGAAATGGTAGACATAGTTTTTTACTACTGACAAAAGCAACAAGAGAAGCTAGTCAGATAGGGGTTTAACGACACACCAACACGAATGTCTTATATAGTGTGATCTAGATAAAAAAAGGTAATGATGAGGTGAAATCACCTAAAAGGAAAAGGATTGGGCAAAATTCTACTTAAATGTCTAGACAAAAGCAAATGTGGGAGTCATGTCAAATTTTCTTGTAAAGCTTACTTTTTTTGAGAAAGCCCAAAATGAGACAAGAGAAAGCAACTGGAATCTCCACCTTGCAGCAATCAGAGAGGTTTTACCTTGGATTTTGCATATGATCGAACAAATTATGCAAGATACTTCCTAGTGTAACTGGCTGGAAATGTCCAGTCTGCCTCCCCCATCAGCTCATCTAGAGATTTATCTAGAGCTGGGAAGAGGGAACTTTACTGTTCAAAGCACAAGATAACAAATGCTTCTCTAGTCTTGCTTGTGATATGGGCTATTGAGAAGACTGCTAACAGAGACGCAAAATCAAGATGGTGGAATGACAGGTTTTACCACAAACAAATTTAAGCAAAGGGCAGAAATTACTCGAGACCGTGCATTCATGTCAGGGAGAGGAGAGAGATCAAACATTCGAAAAGACCTAACGGAGTCCAAGACTGGAATGTGATGAAAATGCTGGTGCAGTCTATTCCAAGTACGATATCCAATCTGGTCAACCCTTTGGTGACGAGCCAGATGAGGATGCCACTAATTTGATTCACCTATCCTCAGGTTTATTGCTAGTCCAGAGGTTCGTTCTGACCTGATGACAGCTTTACAATACTTACCTGGCACAGGAGTATCCCTGATCACGGACGGCGGAGCTCCCAGGTGGGACCTGTTTCTATTCAGCCAGTCTAGAACGGGACCACTGTCAGGTGGTCTTGTGTCAGTTAAAGTCAAAGTTTTGTCCCCTTGGGGACGTTGTTTACTCCTTCGGGAGCAGAACTCCTTCGGGAGTATTGTTTGGTTTTCGCCCCTGGCTCTTCGCCAGAGAGTCAGGGGACTTTTGGAAAAAAAGGCAGCTTACAATACAGGAGATGGAGCTTTTAGGACCTTTTGTGAGAGTCGCCTCTAAGGAGAAGTAATTTGCAAAAACAAAAGCTGAAAACATTTACTGACATGTGTAAACAGCAAGTAAAAAAGGTTCGAGGGCAAGAAATGGCCATAAGAAGTTACAGAGAAAGTTGGCGAGACTTGTGATCAGTAGGGGTGTCGAAAAAGTGACTTACAAAATATGCGTTGTTATTGCCTTTAGCCCATATTTATTGTCAGTCGCCACAAGTAAAGGAGGTATGATCAAAACCAACAGGCAAACCTCCATTATCTTGGAGTGTGCAACCAGAAAACTCACCACAGGTCGAGTACCTCAGGGGGCAGTATGGATTGTGAATGGAATGGCAATACCGCAGCAAATGTTTACAACGCATATGCCAACAACAATGGGAGACCTAGTCCTTAAAGGTTCTCGAGTAGTTGTTTGTATTTAGCTTGCAGCAATGGATCTAATGCTATCCACTTTGAAACTGACAGGTCCCCTACTGTAAGCGTTAAGAATGCTGAGAGAAAACGAAGAGCAGTAACTGGATCAGAGAAAATTAGATTTTCACATGCCAAAACAGTGTAAAAATTCCTTTCAAATGGTTACAACAAAGAAAAACACTTGTCAGAGTCTTGCTTGGATGTGGTCCTCCTGTGATGTTGAGGAAACGAACTTTAAAGGTGTACATGGCACTGTTGCTCATGGTGAAAGTTGTCATTTTATTGCTACCCGTCAGTTTCTAGTACCGTTGTTCAAGAAGGGTCCTGAAACGCGTCTCCCAGAACGCTGATAGCGCAGACAAGCCCCTCGCAATGCCCAGTTCTGTTGAAAACTCCAGTAAAAAGCTCCTGTGAAATCAAGAGCCCCTGATACTTACGTGTTTGTTATATGGAGTTTGCAATGGTCACCAAGAATGAAAATGAGCCAAATGTAATATCCATACTGGTAGACGATGGAACAAAATGAGGACAATAAAGTTTAAGAGTCTTCAGCCATCATGGACCTGGGGACAATCTCAAGAAGTTCGCAGTTCAAATGTTTACGGTCAAAACTTTTTTTTTTTTTTTTTTTACTTTGACTGGCTGCGATTCTGCTAAGTGCCATTTTTATGGCCAAAGGCAAAAGCGCAGGCCAGCGAAACTAGCTGATTCAACCCAATATTCACAAAGTAAACCCTAACAAAACGGTTCTAGTCCAGTTGTACCGTTTTTGGGGGGTGGGTTCATATTTGAAAATTTTCTCACAAAAATTAAGTTGAATTTCTTGGTTTACAAGAATAAAATAATAGCGACAATTTGAGGATTTTAACCATGAATGATTTCAAAAATCTTATTCTGGCAAAATAAAATGAGCCAGCACCTCAAATAAACTTTCCTGAAGTAGTACATGGGCCTATTTTATAAGCTGAGGGAAACATCACCATTTTGTGACAAAAAGAGATCAAAAAATTCAACTTAATTTTTGAGAAAATCGTTCAATCGAACCCCCCAACCGTACAACTGGATAGAACGTTTGTTTAGGTTTATTTGGTGAATAGGGGTTAGGACTCAGCTAGTTCGTTGGCTGCTTGTGCCTTTGCCAAAAAATCATACAGAATCGCAGCAGTCAAAGTACGTAAACATTTGAATGCACTTCTGAGATGTCACCAAGGTCATTGATGGCCTGAAGACCTGAACCTTTATTCCTCATTTTGTCATCTTTACCAGTAGGAAGTAATTTCGGCTCATTTTTCATTTGGTGCTAGTTGCAACTCCAATAAACAAACACGTAAGTATCAGGGCTCTTGATTTCAAATGAGCTTTTACTGGCACGTTTTCAACAAATGGGCATGCGAGAAACACGTTCTGCTATCAAGCCCTGGGAGAAGCGTTCAGGAACCCTTGAACAAGGTACCAGAACTGAGGGTTGCAATAACATGACAACTTCACCATGAGCAACAGTGACATGTACACCTTAAGTGTCTCAAACATCACAGGAGGACCACATCTCAAGCAAGACCTCGGACAAGTGTTCTTTGTTGAACCATTTGAAAGGCATTTTTACCACTGTTTTGGCATGTGAAAACAATTTTCTCTGAGCAAGTTAGCTCTCGTTTACTCTCAGCAGTCTTAACGCTTACAGTAGGGACCTGTCAGTTACAAAGTGGATAGCATTAGAGCCATGCTGCAAGCTAGAATTACACCAACTACTCGAGAACCTTTAAGGCTAGGTCTCCCATTGTTGTTGGCATATGCGTTGAACATTTGCTGCGGTATTGCCCATTCCATTCCAATCCATTACTGCCCCACTGAGGTACCTCGACCTGTGGTGGTTTTCTGGTGCACACTCAAGATAATGCGAGTTGCTTGGTTGGTTTTGATCATACCTCCTTTTTCAACGTGTGGCGAACTGACAATAAATAGGGGCTAAGGCAATAACAGAGCATATTTTGTAAGCACTTTCGACCCATACTGATCACACGTCTCGACAACTATTCTCCCTGTAAAAACGTTCTTATGGCCATTTCTTGCCCTAGAACCTTTGTTACTTGCTGTTAACATGTCAGTAAAAAAAAAAAAAAAAAAAAAAAAAAACAAATGTTTTCAGCTTTTGTTTTTGCAAAATTACTTCTCCCCCCCTTAGAGGCGACCTCTCAACAAAAAGGTCCTAAGCTCCATATCCTGTATTGTAGCGCTTTTTTTCCAAAGTCCACTGACTCTCTGGCGAAAGAGCCAGGGGCGAAACCAAAACAATACTCACGAAGGAGGTTCTGCCTCCCCGAAGGAGTACAAAGTCCCCACAGGACAAACTTTGACTTAACTGACACCACCTGACAGTGGTCCCAGTTCTAAGACTGGCTGACATTAGACAGGTCCCACCTGGAGCTCGCCGTCGTGATCAGGATATACTCCTGTGCCAGGTAAGTATTGTAAGCTGTCATAAGGTCCCAGAACGAACCTTGGACTAGCAATTAAACCTGAGGATAGCGGAATCCAAATTAGTGGCATCCTTTCATCTGGCTCGTCACCAAAGGGAGTTGACCAGATTGGATATCGTACTTGGAATAGACGCAAGCCATTTTCATCACATTCCAGTATTGACTCCGTTAGTCTTTTCGAATGTTGGATCTCTCGCCTCTCCATGACATGAATGCACGGTCTCGAGTAATGCTTGCCCTTTGCTAAATTTGTTTGTGGTAAAACCTGTCATTCCACCTCTGATTTTGAGTCTCTGTTAGCAGTCTTCTCAATAGCCATATCACAAGGCAAGACTAGAGAAGCCATGCGATTATCTTGTCTTTGAACAGTAAAGTTCCCTCTTCCCAGCTCTAGAATAAATCTTCTAGATGACGCTTGTGGGAGGACTGGACATTTCCGAGCCAGTACATAGGAAGTATCTGCATATTTGTTTCGATCATATGCAAACATCCAAGGTAAAACCTTTCTGATTGCTTGCTGCAGGTGGAGATTCCAGTTGCTTCCTCTTGTCTCATTTTGGGCTTTCTCAAAAAAAGTAAGCTTTACAAGAAAATTTGACATGACTCACATTTGCTTTTGTCCTAGACATTAAAGTAGAATTTTGCCAATCTTTTTCCTTTTAGGGGATTATCCACCTCATCATTACCTTTTTTTATCTCAGCTCACCTATATAAGACATTTTCGTGTGTGTCGTCGGTTAAAACCCCTCATCTCGACTAGCTTCTCTTTTGCTTTTGTCAGTAGTAAAACTAGTACTACCATTTATAAGTATGAGTCCCAAAAGGGACAATGTGGCATTTTACGTTTGACTTATTACAAAACTTCGAAAGTCATCAATCATTTCTGTGAAATGAAAGAAAGGGTAGACACATCAGCTAAGGAAGCCCTGCAGATGGACGTACCAACCTCCCACCACTGATTATCGTCCTAAGATAAAGGAGTACATTAAAATCAAAAATGCAGGAACTGTGGGGTTCTTTACCTAAGAACAAATTGTACAAAGTGAAAACCAAAGTCGGACTGTGTGTGGGTAATGCAGCCCCCCAGAAAATGGAGAATGATTTCAGGTACTGGACTAAGCTCACTAGGTCCACACTTTACCTAACCCATGCTTATTTGCTCCACGGGGATGACAGGACCACATTGTATCCCTGTGACTGTGCTTTCACCGTCAGTTGACTGCTATGAGGTGACAATCACCTTAAAGGATTGGGGAAAAATACTAAGACGCTAGAAAGAAGTTTGAGTGCTCCTTGAAGAATACAGTTCCTGCCTTTGAAATTAAACTCTTTAGAGGAAAGCTATACCACATTGCTGGACACTGGTAGTAGCAAGTTCATTGTGGTGTGAGACAGTTAAAGGAGGTGGTCAGAAGTATTTTACTAGAAACGAGACCACAGGGAAGGATGATTATTCAGCATCCTTGTAGAGATATTGTACAGGATGGCCAAGTTTTGATGGAGATCATAATCTTAACTTGCTGGAAACTCATAAGGAGTGGATGTATAGGAAGGTGATATAGTAAGTTGAGCATTTCACATGATCTTGCATAGGTCTGAAGGCAGATAATGAGTACACTGTTAGTAATAGATGGTCTAGAAGGACGGTCTTCTCGTCATCCTCGCTGTTGTGACTGGGAAGAAGGGCCTGTGCGGAAGCATCACGCGAAATGTGGATTTAACTCACCTTGAATCGACAGGAATTCAAACCCTTCTGCAAGAGTCTTCAAGTCCTTAGATGGTCAAGGAAAGTTTTCTTCCTGTGGGGTACATCTGAAATTAAATGAAAAATCAAAAAGTGGTGTGCTAAGGGACACCAATTGCAAAAAATGCATTGTGGTTTCAATGAATAGCAGTTGTTTATGTTATCGCAAACTAATCGCCCAAGATGTCTGTTTGTTCAGCCATTGTTGAAGTGTGTTAATGTGCTGAAAAGTGAGTTGTTGACCTGGGATTTGGAATTTTTTTTTATTTTTTGGTCTGGTAATTTCAGCTGAAGAGTGGTTACGTAACAAAAACTCATACGGTTTTTTGATGGGAATTAGGTGCAAGATGTAAGATCAACGCTAACACTCGACTTGACATTATACTTGTAAGCAAGGTGTTGAAAGTTTGATACCAGTGGTTTGAAAATATATTGTCCATTCAAATACTGCCAGGATGTCCCATATCTTTGTGGAACTGGTCATATGTTTATCTTCACATGGTAGTGTTCCTATTTTAATCTTGGAAATTTTGGGAAAATTTGCGTTTGATTTGTGGTGACCCAGATGACGACTTCAGAATCCTTGGGAAATTTTGCTTCTTGATTTGGTGAAAAACCACGAATGTAATAATCTTTGGGAATTTGTGGGGAATTTGCTTGTGACCTTTAGATGTTTTGATTTTCCAAGAAAAACAATAGCGTTGACTTTCTCACCATAAGGAAGCGACATGACTTGGTATGAATTGTGAAAAGATTTCTTACCTGGAGACACTGTGTTCCCACAACTCCAAAGTTTTCCGTATTGGACCCCCAGTGACTGATGACTTACCTCCACAATAAGTATGATGGGTTCTTCTCTAACCACATCACACTCACATACAAAGTATGAAAATACTATCCAAGCTTGGTATGTTGATATGTTGTGCTAACATCATTTTCAGGTTTGATCCCAGTGACCTGAGCTGAAACCATGAAAAAGCAATAGGATGAACTCACTTAACGCATCTACATAGTAAGTATGAAATCTATCAAAGCTTGTTGCCTTGGGAAATATCAGTTAAGGTTTTCAAGTGTTGACACCACGGTGACCCAGAAAGCCTTGGAGGCACCCACCAAAAAATAACCTTGGATCTATCTTCTTCCATAATGCATCCACATACTAAGTCTGAAAATTTATTCAAGCTTCCGTCTGGAGATATTGTGTTAACATGGCTTTCATTTTAACCCCAGTGGACCCCTAGATCACCCTTGATCTCCATCAAAAAAATAGGTTTCATCTTCTTAAAATACGGCATCCACATACTATGACATTCTCTCCAGCTTTATCTGGCGAGATCATGTTAAAAAAGGTTTCAGTTGCCCTGGTAACACCCAGATGACCTCTTGACCTCAGCAAAAACACCAATAGGGTTTCTTCTTTGAATAATGAGGCATTTAACCCTCCAAGTTGAGAAGTGCCCATGCGTTTTCCCATGCTTTGAGATATAATGTAAGAAAAGTGTCGGAAGGCACACATACACAGACATGCTATCACGAGTATTGCGTTCTCTTTGAAACAAAAATGAATAGAAAGGAATGCATGTGGTAGTTAGTTAGATGGGACTTAACGACACACCAACAATAATATGGTTAGGCAGTGTCATCTGTAGATAAAAAACGGAAAACTAAAAAAGTAAAAAAAGGTTGGGGAACAATCCAAAAATGTCTAGACAAACAGGCAAAGCGGAGAGTCATGTCAAAAACTTATGTAAAGGTTACTTTTTGAGAAAGTCCAAAATGAGAGAGTGTATACGTGCTTCAAACCGTCTTCAGGTCTGGCACGTGTAATACTTCCGACAGAATATTGGAGTATTCTAAGCAGTCGACGAGATGTGGACTGCGGTGACATCGCCGATCACAGGGATATACTATGGTCTCTTCCCCGTGGAGCAAAAAGCATGGTGAGGTAAGTGTGGCCGATTGCGCCCTAGTCAGTATCAAATCATCTCTTCGTTTCTGGGGGTTGCATTACCACATTCCCGACCGTTGGTTTGACATGATAGAGTTGTTCTTGGGAAAGAATCCCACAGTCTGCCATTTGATTTTATATAGCCGTTGATGTTAGGGAGAGAATCAGTGTGGGGTACTTGGAGGTTGGTAGTCATCTGTCGCGGCCTCCGTAGCTAGCGTTGTCTGCCTTTTAATTTCCGTGTTATCCCACCCACGTGATCGGAACCCACGCGAGCACAACAATGACTTCTTAAAGTCTTCCAACCAAATGGAGTAAATTCACGGAGATGACATCACGCAAGGGTGTTTCCTCATGGCCTTGAAGAGCTAAAAAGGCTGGATAGTGAGTCTGTGAAGAAAATGAACTGGCGGTCTTGCGAGGTTTCGATCACGTCGAGTAGCCATCTTTAAGTGCTGGATCTTCGTGCGGTACAATTCGATGACTCATCGGGCAACCGACTTGAAAGAATGATCTCGGCCTGCCTGCTGCAGCCTGCCACCTTGTTCTGGCTTTGGAAACATCGTAGAGACTTGCATGATAACAACGGACTTATTTCTAAGTTCATTTAAGCTGCACGGTACACAGTTCATTGGTGAGGTTATGAGATGTTTCCTTCAAAACAGTCAAGTAATAGTTTGACTAACTTCCGGGGGGGGGGGGGTGTGATTGAGCAGGTAAGCTGTGCTACAGCCAATCGGGGTTGGTACACACTGTGATAAAGCTCACCACGCGAATAGCAAAGGAGGGAAGCTGATGGTTTTCTGTATTAATGTCACCAAAACTTATGGCTGAAGCCGTCTCAAAGGTCGGGGTTTTGGTCTATACTCTCAGTTTGAGGCAAAACTGGGTGACTTTTTCCATCTCATATAGAGGGGGGCCGTTCGCCTTCGATGTAAAGACTATGCATGGGGAGGTACGGAAAGCTCCCAGGCAGATCCTAAGACCTTGGTTTTGTATGGGCTGGGAGTTGTCCTGGAGTGATGACTCACGTGCGAGCTCGTAAAACAACACATCATAATCAAGTTGGACCTCATAGGATCTGTAAGTCGAAAGCAAAACGGGGCGATCAGCACCCCAGTCCATCTTTTAGACGACCTCCAACCAGGTTTAGGCTCCCTTGAAACTTCCGCCTGAGGATGGTCGATGGCGGCTTGAGTGAGCTTATTGTCGAGTATTAGGCAAGGAACTTAGTCTGCGAAAACTGGGATGTGGACACCGTTCAAACTAAAGTCTGGGTCGCAATGGGCCACCCATCCGGTTGCAAAAGTGCAGGCAAACAGTTTTGTTCCGAGAAAAACGGAATCGTCTTTGTCAGCCCAACGCTGGATGTTATTCAGGCAATGTTGCATCAGTCTATCTTAGATTCTCCATGTTCCGTGAGGAACAGGTAATAAGAGAAGTCATCCACAAAATAAAAGACTTTCAATCCCGGGTTCACACATTGGCGATGCTATTATTTTCATGATGAAAGAGTAACTGACAAGATGATAATTGGGGAACACCATTCATGATTATGTACTCTGATAAACAAGATCCCCACAGTACACGAAAACACGATCTTTCAGGAAGTCTTGAATGAAAAGAGGCATAGTACTAAGACCAGCACGTGCAAGTCTCAGAAATGCCGTATTTCCAAGTGGTATCGTATGCTCTCGAAGTCAAAAAAATACCTAAACAACATGGTGTCCGCGAACAAAGACGTCACGACTGAGATTCCAGGCGCACAAGTTGGTCAGTTGTTACTGCGGCACTCCGAAAAACACTCTGAAAATAGTTATGGATGTGGTTTCAAGAACGAAACCGACGGGTATTATATTCGTTCAATGTCTTGCACAAACAGTAGTAAGGTCAAAGGCTTGCACAAAGTAGTAGGTTCAAATGTTTGCACAAAAAGCTAGAAGTGAAATAGGGCGTAGTTTGTAAGCCTTGTTGGATTTAACCTGGTTAGCGATGACGAGCAGCACTACGTATGATCTACATGCGCGGCTCCTCGTCCCATTACTTAATGTCCAGCGTGCCTGGACACCAAGTGTACTGGACGATCTAGTCTCGCATTTCTATACGCCATACGAATGGAGAAACTTGCATATCCTCTAAAGACAAATCCCCCTTCAGCTATAGAGTTCTTTTACGGTTGTTGTTGCGTATCCTGTTACGAGGTCATTATTTCTTCTCTTGTGTGACATAAGCTGGCTACTTCCCCTCCTCGCCCCGTGTTCTTTCTTCCCGTTGAGTGTGCAGCCAGTGCGCGTTCACGATTTACTGTTGCCATATGCGGTATTATTCTTCCTAGTGTTTTATTCCCTTGAGCGTCTGTTGTAGAAGCACATGGGCTACTGATATACTTGTACACACCTTGAAAGTTGGGTTAACAGTCTTGGCTGAAACGAAGTACATCAACCAGCAAATTGCACCACTCGCACACTCGTGCATTATGACGTTGGCGGTGTCAGCGCTGCACTGTAGTTTAAGCTGCTTCCACTGATTATTTCTAACCAGCCCATGGCTTTTTGACACCAGCGGTAGTCGTAGTAACTGGATATCCAATATAAGAGTTTGAGCAAATCCCGATCAGTGAATACTCCAAAGCAATACACCCGACCACACCCATGTAGTCGGTCATCATGCCTGCGCACCCTGCACCCGTGGCTACCGAGCAGCATAGGTGTAATTACTAAGATAACATGGATCGAAAACTTCTCCAAACCAAAACGTAACTGGAGCTGCCCGGCACAGCCCTGAGCACTAACAACAGGCTACAAATATGACCGCTTAGTTGAACACACCAATCCGTGTTAAACACGCCATCATCACGTCCATCGTGTGTGTGATCCGTGGATTTGCAGAGACTCAATGCCACGTTAGCGAGATCTCATTTCTACGACGATAGAAGGCACAAGCGTATGAGAAAACGTTGTACCGTAAAAATGGGAGATCTGGTCTTCAATTGCCATCAAAAGCATCTTGACGATCTCGTTTTGACAGAGATGCCTAAATTTCTGAACAGTCGGCTTTTGAGTTGCCACCTGGGAACTCTCTCTTCGAGGCAGTAGGGTAGACAACATCTAATTTAAAATGGGGTAGGGGTAACTGCCACAATTGGTCGTCGGTACTCCTCCGCTGGAGGTCCATCAGAATTGCCCGGAGAGCAGATTGAGAGATCAATTGCTGAACGAGATCCAGAGGCGGGATGAAATGTAGGTACAAGACCCATCATTCAAAAAGGGCATAGACCCGAGGGCAGCCATCACGGATTCAATCAATCCACCCAACTGGTTTTGTAGTAGTACAACCACAATGTCACTGTGTGCATTAAAAAATCCCCCAGAAGTAGAAAACGGGGTGGGCACGCTGGTTTTATTAGCATTTCTAGGTCATCTTGGTTGCAGGTTATAACAGGTGGAATGTACACAGAACACAGTGAACAGTGCGGTGAGTGTAGCTCGAATAGCGACAGCTTGTAAATTAGTGTCCAGATGGATAGGTGGAGGTGGGAACTGTTTTACCAATATGGATGATCCCCCAATAGCTCTATTGTCAAGGGGGATAAACTGTTTGTGGGAATACATGTTAGTACCCTTTATATGTGGTGTGGTCTGTGTCCCGAAAGGAAGGTTTCCTGTAGGCAGATACTTAAAGGAGACATGCTGCCTACAAAGCCTTTGATCTCCTCGTAATTCGGTCCTAAGTCTCTGCAATTCCATTGATATAGGCCCCCGCTTCCCAAGGGTCATCCTTTGGGAAACTGGGCTTGCTAGTAGAAATGGCGGAGCCCCTGGCTCGGGGCGAAGCTTGGGCAACTGAGCTCCATCAGCTCTCTCCCTCTTTCCCCTCGCCCAAATCTGTTGTATAGTGGATAGGGTCATCGCCCTTTGCTGCTTTGTGTTGTTGTATTCCCTAATTCTACTTGTTGTCTCTGCTTTTGTGGTCTGTCTTTTGTCTCTGTTTGTAGTTGTGAGCTTTTGGTGGTGGTTTAGGTTCTTTTGTGCGGGTGTGTAGATTTCTGTGATATTGTCGGTGCTGTCATCGTTCTGTATTGTCTGGATGTTGTAGACTGCTCTGATGGTTGGGAAACAGTGTGTGTAATGGGCTTGGGATGTGAATGTCCTGGGCCAGGTAATATCGGTTGGTGTTGCAGCAGACCCACTTTCGCAGTCGCACAGCTCCAGCATACTCTTGAGATGTGAGTCCTGCGACAGGGAAATGTTTCTCTACCTTTTATATGTTATGTTGTTGGAGGCTTTTATTTTGAATCTGCTTTCTCCTCCAACCATTTGGGACAGGTTCGTCGTTTGGCAAATGAAACCTGGCATTAACACAACGAGGAAAAAAGACCATAATCAATGCTGGGTGATAGCTGTTTTGGGCGGTGCAGGGTCCCAACCCCTTTTGTGAAATGTTTGCAAAGGGTTTGGTGAACCAGATGGGGGGGGAGAGTTTCTCCCTTTCCCCTTTTTTTTTTGAAGAAAGGAATTTGAATGTGTATATGTGGACAATGGTGCCAATTTTGGGTTGCAGGTTCAGCTTTAAAGATGCAGGTCTGTCAATTCATAATCTATGTTATATTATTGCAGAAGTGGGGGGTGGCGGACTTTTCGAGATGCCCCCCCCCCCCTTCACAAAAAAGTAGGGCGGACTGCACCCTCCATGATCCATGACACATGGTCATGGAGAAGTCTCAGGGCGCAAATATGGAGAAAGGTGGGTTTTTTGTCTGGTCTTCCTCCTTCTTGACTAATTTATACTTTAAGAGCGAGTGTAAGAGATGCCTGTTGGAAGGTGAATTTTGTTCCAGTCTGTTTGTTGTCTTTCTAAAGCATGTAATTCATTTAGAGTTTAATTTTAGTGTTCAAATGATGGGAAAGTTGGGGGTAAATTGCGGCGAGAGTACGTGTTTAACGAGCAATTGCAAAATGTCAAAAATATCTTTTATCAATAGTTGTGTGTTAGTCTAAAATATGGATTGTTATGTGAAATTATCGATTGACTTTTTTTAGAAAGTTATGAGACTTAAAAGCCCTCTAAGTTCACCCTGACAGTAAACATTCTTAGACTACACACTAAACTCTAGCCTGCCTTCAATTTAACCAGGAAAAGGTGGTCTAGTAGCACAGCAGTTCCATCCAACAGAGGCCAGAATAAACCTGCAGTAAGGTTTCATTTGCTTACTTGCAATATTGAAAACCAAACTGTGAGGGACTGTGGGCATAATAAGGAAAAAATGAACTGTCCACTCACCATTACCATGGCAATAGTGTTGCTATTATTGTTTTGAATGAATGCCAATCAAGTACAGTCACCAAGTGGGATTTATAAATTAGGGAATATGTCTCCACTATATTTGGGGGATGCCATAGCTCCTTTAATGCTTATTTCCAATCAGTTCAGTCAGTTCTTCGACGAGAGCAGACGTGTTCGTTTCGCTCTCGTCTTTTTGCGCGTGCTCAATTTGTATCACGGGTGATAGCTGTACTATTATTGCAAATTGTGCAGAAAAACCTTATAGCGTGCTTCCCATGTGGTGTAAGTTAATAAGTAGGTCTGGTAGTGTCCATTTGTTTGCGACCTCCCTTGTTTCTGTGTAGCTTGTGTTTCTACTTTTATTTCTATTTTTTTGTCCTTTTGTTAAAACTAGTTCTGAGGTTTTTTTCCTATTTCATTCCGTGGCACTCGAGCACACAACTGCGCTATGCCGGAATCGGGATAGCACAATTTGTTAAGTTAGAAGTTTCGTCCGGGGCGAGCGTTTCTCCTCGCAGGCGTTGGCTGTGTGAAGAAAACAATGGTGTGGGGTACAAAGAAATAGAGATTTGCAGGCCGCTTTGCGGCTCGAAACACGTACGGACCTAAAGTTCAGGTCAGATGCTCTGTCCCGATTCAGAGGGGTTGTCTCGCCTTAAGGGCGGAAGGCTTAACTGTACACCCCATATGATCGCTCTGTGTGGGGGGGTGACAGTATTGTACCTGAACTTTGATGGCGATCAGGGCTGGTGGCGAGGGTTCTCAGTCTGTACGAACTGTCTCGATATGCGGTGGGTCACCTACCAGGAAAGGTGACTGACGGGCATCTGAACGGAAAGAGACAGTCCGTATGTACTGAAGAGGGGAAATACGTACTTCCTTTAATTAGGGGGTTCCAAGACCAATAAGATACTTTGTGCAGCCCCGCACTGTTTTTTAAGTGTTCCAGAGGAGGGGCACGAAGCCAAGTCCGTCCAAAACAGACGTTGTGCAAGTGCCTGCAGGTGGGCACGAAAAGGCGAGTGCCCAACGAGGTGCGGTGGTAACCTCTGTGGGGCCCCGGGGAGGGATGTTTTGAGTTCCTGCCCCACTTCGTGACTCGGCCGTGCCAGTGCGGAGTAGGGGCGGGAACATGAACCCTCGCAGTCAGGCCCAGAACCTATGGGTGAGGGAACCTAGGTCCCCTTCACCTGATGAGGTGTGCACATCAGTGGAGCAGGATTTCCTTGCTGCTAAACAATGTGACGGGGTCTCTGGGACCCACTGAGGCAGGGCTCCATCGTCCTCCTCTTCAAACACCTGGGGAGGGTGATAATTAACAGTGGAGAATGACCTTCAACTCTCATCAGACTCGGAGACTGACTCTGCCATGCAATGCTGGGCGCGACATGCCTCAGAGCCTCCACCAAAGAACACCATCGGGGGGAGGGCTGGTTTGATTTGTGTTGAGGGTGTGAAACAGAGTCCAAATTAAAAGGTCGGCCTCAGGTGAGGACAGTCAGTGGAGGGGATCATCCTTCTGTGTCCACCACTACCGAGTCCATGTAAGAATAAAAAGGCCATGTCAGAGACAGATGTGTAGTTACATATCCCACCATGACTGACCCCATTGTCCCTCAGACCTAAAACGGTCAATGGCAGGAGGAAGTCGGAAGCGGTCCAAGAATATTCAATTTTGCAAATCAATAGGTGTGGACTTCGTTTTCCGCCAGGAAGACTCACATGGTAATGAGAACGACGTTACACCTGGTCCTAGAATGGGGGGGGGTTGAACGCTTCCTTTGGTTCGTGTCTTCCGTGGATCTGTTATTTTAGTTCCTCCCGATGACTTCCCTGGTAGAAAAGTTGATCATGATCATGAGGGCCGGGTGATATGCATCACATTAAAAACAATCTTGCGGGAGCTTCATCCTATGTAATGTTTACGCACCCAATCAGCCTACAGAAAGAAGGAAGTTTTTTACTACCCTTCCATCCTTTCGTCCTGGCTGGCCCCTTGTATCCCTAGCCGGAGGACTTTAACTGCGTTCCCGACACAAAGTTCGGGATCAGCAATGTCTTACACACACATCTTGAGCTGTGGTTCGGGGCATTGCGGAATTGGGACATGTTCACAAAGATCATTGACATGGTTGACGTTGGAGAGTGTCAACATCCCGCTTGGCCGTGTTCACTTGGCACCGCCATGATGGCACGGACGCCTCAAGTGTTGGACCGGGGACCTCCACCTGCTACGTCACCGAGTGATTGTGAAGTTGTGGATGTCCAGTTCGACCATGATCAGTTTACTGTCTCCTTCCAACCCCCAGATCATGGCCAGCAGGAGGGGGGTTCTGAAAAATGAAACACAGAATCTAAACGGACGCTGATATTGCAAACAGTTTAAGGGCCAGGTACGACTGGGTGGTGCGTAACAGTGAGGCCGCCTCTTTCAAAAAGATTTAGAGTGGTGGACGACGACGTAAAGTCCGTATCAAACATTTTACAGTTGGAATACTGTTGTAGCAAGAGCTCGGGCGAAGAAGGGGCGGATTCCTCTCGCTATGCTCTAGGGAGAGGAAACGGGACACCTCCGCAACTTCACGCAATCCAGCAGTAT
This sequence comes from Holothuria leucospilota, assembly GCA_029531755.1. Classification (NCBI taxonomy): domain Eukaryota; kingdom Metazoa; phylum Echinodermata; class Holothuroidea; order Aspidochirotida; family Holothuriidae; genus Holothuria; species Holothuria leucospilota. Next base: position 20,351,728 of record CM055961.1, on the reverse strand, counting down.
ATTGATGAAAAACTTACACGGAAGCCGCGTCGTGCTCGCGTGCCATTGCGTGGAGGCAGAGGGAAAAAACCAACATAAAGTATACCGGGACGTCACAAAGTATGCCATGATCGCCGCAGAAAAAGATGTCCGTGGGACGTCCACGGTGTGTTACATAAAGGACCCTCTCGACATGTAGAAGTATTTAAAAGCTTCTATGAGCAGCTATATACTCAGGGCAGATGTCGATGAAGGCCTTCAAAAGTCCCTGTTAGATAAATATGATAAGACACCATCTAGAGATAAGAAACGATGAACTGGTTACCGTTGACTGTTGACGAGCTCTGGAAGGCACGCCAGTGGCGACAAGATGTGAAAAGGCGTGAAAGGCGCCTGGGTCGACGGATTCGATGGAATCTATAAAAACGCTTCTGGGTACCGTGGACACGATCTCCGCGATGTATTCGTCTCTGCTGCCTTGCTGGATCATTGGCACTCGCAGCGCACAGGCGTGATAACTTAGTTGCCCAAGTCAGGAGACCCCTAGAACCGAAAAATAATCGGCCAATAACCCTGTTAAATGTAGACTACAAGATTCTAGCGAAAGCCCTTTGTACAGGCTAGCACAGTTATGCCAGATTCTGTAGGGCCTTTGAGAATGTGCGTGCGGGGACACAGTATTAGCAGAACCTCTGGTTGGTGCGGGATTAGTTGAATACGTGACGGGACCGTGATCTCCCCATGTGCGCTTGTCTCCTCGATCAGGAAAAAGGCCTTCGACATGGTTGATCACGGATCCTTTAAAATTTTGCAGAAGTGTTAGTTTGAATCAGTTTTTGTTAAATGGACCCTCACTATTGTATAATAGGTATCCAGTCGGGTTATCGTCAATGGCTACCGTCGGACCACTCAGAGTCCAAACTGGGTACGGCAGGGGTGCCCCCTATCACCTAATACTCTATCGTATGTTTAGTGAATCCTGCAAGAGCCTTCCAAGTTGAGCCTTTGTTTCGACCATTTCACATACCTGGTGGTGCTGAAGTTAAGTAGCCTCAGGATTGCGACGATGTCACATGCGTAATCTCCGACCTGCTTCATTCAGGGCCACTTACTGGCACGTGCTAACTTTCAAAGAGCCACAGGTGACAGACTGAACCCCACTAAGACCGTCTAGGTAAGTGGCGGTCGAAAAAAACTGCCCTTTGCGGCATCATGGAGTAGGACGGGACGCCATAAAGATCAATGGTTATATGGTTTGGTTATGGTCACCCGAGTTACTTACCTAGGAATGAGAAAGTGGACCTATTGGGTGGCTAGGTTGAAGGAATTCGGCGATACGCCACATCTAGGCCTGTTGGGAAAGTACAGTTATCAAGCGTTTATACCCTCTCTCTGTGGTATCCGGGCAATGTTCTGGCGCTCCAGAGCGTCGTCTTGGTGCGACTCGAGAGGGCTGTGTTTAGTTTTTTATGGTCAGGGGGGACGGAGATGGTTCGAAGAGGGGGTGGTATCCCAGGATCTAGCGCGGAGGGTTGGCCTTGTGCATTTCCTTCCAAGCTCTCGTTTCTCCTAACCAAGTGTTGTTACAGTGCTGTGGACAGCAGAAATGCCTTTGTCCTTTTGTCCGTTCTATTGGTGATGGTGGGGAGGGGGGATTATCATTCTCCCGTTCGGTCTTTTCCCTCCCACTGTTTAGAACAGGAACACCACAGCTGGATACCACGGGGCACATACAGTCAAATGAGGGAACGCTCAGTATTCTGTCAACAGGGGGGATGTTTCACAGTCAAGTGCAAGGGACATACCGGTGTTTTTGATGAATTGGTGGCCAGGTCCAACCCAACACCACTTTGCTTCAGAGGCCGGGAAAGTGTGGCGTGTATGTAGTCCACAGCAGAGCATAGATACCGACAGGCGGAGACCTGTTGTGGCGAATCGCACATGGACGCCATCTGTAACTAATCTCAAGCGCTTCGGTGGCGGTATTCTTGGAGATTGAATTGGCCCCCGACACAAGATGCACAAGTGCGACGAGTGTCGTCACATGTGTTTGGCAGTGTGAATATGTGGCTCTATTCGGGAATGGTTCAAGTCCTGAATGACCGGCCTAACGTTGTGTAAACACCTGGGCTGTCAGCATGACTATGCTTTGTATGGTCGCTCACCTCGCCATGCAATACAGTGTTCAGGACATACGTACCTTTGTTTCGGCCTCATAAAGCTAGCCGTATGAGAGACCGATTGAACATTGTTTTTAGGGGGGTGGGGAGGCCTGATGATGTCGTCATGGCGTCGGTGAGCGGAGGTTAAGCTGAGGGTGGAGTCGGAATTCGTCCTGTTTTCCAAGATCGGCATTCGGTAGGCCGGTGGGGTCCGCTTGGTTCGGTGAGGCGGGCCGGGTGGTAGTCAACTTGTAAATATGATTTTGTGTAAATATGGAATACTGTTAAATTGTAAATGAGGCTGTGTTTTGTATTGGGTGGCTTGTGAGGTGCTTGGTAGTAAATATGTTGTAATATGTAGATATGTGTATGTAAGTCTCTGTACATAGTTTCTATTACTGTAATGACATAATTTCTGTTTGATTTAGTTGTTTGTAAATAGTTGCGTTTATGTTTCTGCCCTATTCCGGTTTGAGTTTTGTTTTGTTTGATGTGCCGTTTCGATGCACTTAAAAAGCCACACATTTCAATCAGTAAGAAGTACAGTATCTTAAGTTATAGGTGAGAAACAAAATACTCTGACAAAAACGCTTTCATTTGAAAAAAAAAAAAGGATGGAGTTGATCTGGACCGGACAGGTACTGGCCCGGACACTGATAGGTAGGAGTAAATGTTCAGGGTGAGGGGTGTGCAGGGTGAATAGTCATCCTGTCTGAGGAACCTAAGGCGGAGATCTTATACTGCTTTGGGGGGTCATTGAGATCGTGCAAGTTCTGGGGGAGAAGGTTCCATTTGTACATGGTATGAGGAAAAACCGACCAGAATTATTTTGCAATACTAGAAATCCCAAAGATTTCAGGAAAAAACAATGGGCCCAGCAAACCGCAATGTTAATGCAAAGTCACTCAAACTGGAAGTTTTTCAAAGAATTTAATGAGACTTTGACTGCGAAAAATGACAGGGGAACAATTCCAAATGTGGGTGTTGGTTAGTTTGTTTCTACTTCCAAAGATAGAAAACATAAGAAAAATGTATAGGGATAAATCTGTTATTATACGAAGATCTCTATAAAACTGCTTTGCTTATAGATCTTTCTAGATCAAACATTATATTGTCATGCCAAAGTATAATCTAGGAGAGCGAAGCTGAAACTACCTTTGCTAGTTCTGTTGAGTAAACACGGTTATCACAAGTGGGAAGGGTATGAATCTCGGTGCGTAGGCGGTGGTGCCTAAGAGAACATATTAGAAAAAAAGTGAAACTGGGGTTCTACATGTCTGAATAAACTCCAAGTGAAATATTTTACTTTAAAAAGAAAAAAAAAAAAAAAGTTTTACATGTAATGAAATAGCAACCACAGTATCGTTTCACTGGAAACTATGACACTTCCATCTTGAAAGAGGTCGCACTGCTGGTGCAACTTTCTTTGCCCTTATTTGCTGTTGAACCTAGTATTAAACTTTCCATTTCATATGCTTTGTTCTTCATGTATTAATCCTAGCACTAAATAGAAAACTTAATGGCATGATATGGTGATGTTCAGTTATTGTGTCTTTGCCACTTTACCAAAAGCGGGATGGGGGAGGTTCTCTGCTCACCATGACGTATGACAGTTGAACTGAATAAGAACGAACTTTTGAGTCGAACAAACAACCAGGGTCCTTTTGACAAAATGATAGCATAACATTGGATTGCGAACATCAAAAACATGACACACGTTCCTTGGATTTGCATTACTAACTTTTCTCCAGGAAAAACCAAATTGCTAAAATGACAAATGTGGAAAAAATGTTATGCACAGTTAAAACGTGAGTGCGTAGCAAGAAGCATTTTGAGTTAATTTTGGAGTTTGTGACTGTAAACACAAAACTAATAACATTGTGACGGTCCTACATTGGAGTGGAGACTATAATTCAAACACACAAGACTAACGTACTATTACACTTTAAATCATTACAGGTAGAAGGGTGGAGTATCAGGCCAGAGCTGATAGGGTGTCCTGGGGAGACGTTAAAACTGCATCCGGTGTGGAGCTTTAAAAAGCGTGGGGATAATGAGGTTACCCTTGCCACAAACTGCCCAGGGCACCATTACGGCAAGGGCCAACTGTATTTGCCCCGGTGCTTTTTAAGGGCTGTTGCCTTTGGGCGTAGTGTTGCCGTCGGCGTAGTGGTTGCTTTGGGGCGCAGTTGCATGCCGGGCGTGGGTTGCCTTCGGAGTGGTGTTGCCGTCGGGCAAGTGTTGCTTCTGGCGTTGTGTTTCCTTTTGGGCGTGTGGGCGGGATTTGTTTGTGGGGGGGGGGGGGGGGCTTTCAGTACACCGAAACGGCACTACAAACAAAAAAAAACAAAAACTTAAAAGCGTCGGACAGGAAATAAAGGCAAAACATAAAAACACCACAAATCAAACAGAAAATATGTTCCTTACAACAATAAAACCACACACACAGACAACCCAAAGACCCACGACCAACCTCCCCCAGGTCACACTAAAACAAAAACCAACAAAAGACCAAACACCCAAATCCAAAAAACAAACCAAGACAACACCACGCACGACGGGAACACAAGCCCGAAGGCAAACACCAAGCCCGAAGTCAACACACAAGCCCGAGGAATAAACAATGCCCGACGGGCAACACCAAGCCGAAGGACCAACACTAAGCCAGAAGGCAAAAGCCCGAAGGGCAACAACTAAGCCGAAGGCACACTAAGCCCGAGAAACACACACGGCCGAAGGCAAAAACCCACGCCCGAGCAAACACTAAGAACGAAGGCAAAAAACACCACGCACGAAGGCAACACTACGCCCAGGCAACAAGCACTTAAAAAGCAACGGGCGCAAATACAGGGCACCTTGACCAAGGGTGACCGGACGGGCAGTTGGCAAAGGGTAACTAATACTACCACGTTTAAACAAAATCCACAACCAGATGCAGTTTTTAAGTCCTACCAGGACTTGGTTTGTATGGGGTTGTGGGGAGTGGTTTGGGGTTGGCTGCTGCGGCAGTAAGGAGTTCAGTAGTAACAAGACTTTTGTTTCCTGGAGCACGGTGGTATAGTGATTGGCATTTGTGGTGGGGACCCGTCATGGGTTTTTGGGGTTTGGGGATTCTTAGTTTGCCAGTGCCTGTGTCAGTACTTCAAAGTATCAGCCAGAGCAGATCAGGCCTGTAGCCAGACCAAGGTACTGAAGGGTGCAAAAATGTTTTCGGTGTGGTGCCAAATGTGTCTACAAATGTATTAAGTCATTGGTAAGATCGCAAACTCTAGAGGGGGGCCAAAAAATTTCAGGGGGCTGTGCCCTCCCCCCCCCGGACCTACGAGATGGAGCAGATTTACACCTAAGGTTTGACGCTAATGTTGAAGGGAGAAGACTATTTAACTATAAACAAGGAGCCCTTTCCGCTTATATACATAAATACAACGGACAAGATGCTAACTAAGAACATTGTAAGATTATTGCAAAGTGATACAATTCAAAAATTACGTGCTAGCATCTTTAATCAGTACCCATTCAAACATAGTGATAAAAATGCAGAAGGCCAGTAACTATTTCTCAGTCTGCAGTGGGAGGTCTCATATTGAAACTTCCATAAGATGTTAAAAAAAGTATATTTAATGGTCACATTCCACAGTTCACAAAAGATAAACACCATTATTCTAAAAGGGAAAAGTTGAGTTGAACTAAGTTATTGACGAGGCAAGATGAGGATCCAAGTATTACTGGATAACATTATATATGCTAAAGTTATAGCAGGACATGGTCCACTTTCTACCGGCTTCATCAGCTTTCACATCAGGTACCCGAGTTGGTGTCTTGAGAGGGAAAAAGCAAACAGTCAGATAAATCTTCACCAGAGAAATGAATCGTTGGCCAGAGCAGCTGGCATCTATCACAAAACAGAGGGCAGGATACAAGTCTCCAATACTGCAATATTGCAGGAAGCAATACTGGATTCATTGCAGCCAGGATTAAAAAACGAAAATCGAGGAGGCGGATTTCTGGGCAGTCTAACATTCTAAAGGCACCCCCTGCAAATATGATGGGGCCCAGATGTAAAAGGCCTTCCCCTAGTTCATCTGAAGACGCAGTAGAAAAAGATGCATTACAACGAAAAAAGGGTTTTGAAACATCCCCCTGAGGTAGTGCTGTGTACCATGGTCTTTGAAAAGATGAAGAGTACTCTTTAGTGAGAAAAAAAACTGGTGAATGCTGAGACTCCAGCAGCAAATACAAAAGGGAATTCCGAAATTTCAGACACCCCAGGTGAAGTTTAATAGTTGATTGATGCACAGTTATCACTTTGTTGTTTTTTGAAGTTAGAAGTGGTAGTGTGGAATGGGGAGGAACCCAGACAACAATTTCGAAAGGGGTCAGAATGACTAAATTAGAAGAAAAAACTTGATTCTGCGTAGTTTTTACCAGACGGGTTTAAAGGGTTTTTGGGTTTTTTTTGGGGTTTAAAAACGTCCCGATGGAGGAATTGAGAGGAAGGGGACCATTTCCATGGTGCTATGTTTTGGCAAATTCAAACTAGAAAATTAAAACTGGCAACCATTTTTCATTCTTTTTAAATCACCAGAAGCAGGGTTAAAGATTTTTTTTATTTTTAAAAAAAAAAATGTTTCGAACAAAAAAAATGATTTAAATCAATCAATATAAATCATGTTTTTTTTCAATGAAAAAATGATTTGTATCTGCTTTGATCAGCTTGATTTAAAAAAAACAACCCTGCGTGAATATCTTTAAAGAGCTAACATCCCAGACAGTAAATTCCGAAAAATACTTCAAGTATTTTGGGCCCCCCCACAGTTACAGCAAGAAATTTTTTCCCAAATCATGGGTAAAGGCTAATTGGATGACATTTTAAATTCATGATCTACACTCTGTGTCATGACCAGCCACAGTGGTTAATTTGAAGCAGATAGACTGAATTTACCTGTTTTTGGTGTCAATAAAAAGGAGTTTCCCAATAATCCCTCTCCCAGAAAGTTAATAAAAAGTTGGGGGAAATTTGAAATTTGTATTTAATGGAACAAATTTTTGAAACTTTATTCACTCAGATTGAACAAGATTCAGTTGTTCCCAAATGAGCCCCCAAGCTGCGGAAAGGTGGCCCACCTAAAGCAAAAGATTATGCACTTGCAAAAAAGATACGATGGGGCCACTGCTGAGCTATTAGCAACAGGGACCGTGGACCTTGTGAGGATTTAGAATTAAAAAGTATTTATGTTTATACATTAAACACAGATTTACAGCAGTACTTTCGTTGTTAACCACATAACTTACCCCCTCATATCTATGTCTGCATCACCAGGGAGATCTAGACAGTGGAAAGCAAAAAACGATTGATGATATTTGTTATTTAAAAGTTTTGATCAGATGAATTGCTAAATTGTTTGGAGGGGGGGCTGCACCAGCCTCCATGATCTCTCTTAATCTTAAAATCCAAACAACTTTTTTCCCTTTAAATATGGAATAGGGCATGCCTTAGGGAGCTGCAGGAAAAAACTTGTAAAACGGGTTTAAAAATTGTTTACGTTTTCCAGTAGCTTAAAGGGGCTTTTTTGCATCAACTTAAATACTTTTTGAACCCCCCTGGGTATCTGTATTCACAACGGGACTGCTTTTCATTGAAAGCATTCAAATGATAGCTTAAAATTTAAGCACTAAATTTCTTGGTTAGGCTGATAGTAAGAGCAGTGAATGGAGGTAGTGGGGGTTGTTGAAAAGTAGACCCCTCAGCCAAAATAGGTATAGTGCCCTAGGGAAATGCCCTGAAAAATTTTAAGTCAGTACAGAGTACGTGGTTTTGTCTGGGATATGCAGCTGTAGCCAGATTTTTTAATTGGAGGGGGCTAAGGATTATTTAGTGGGAGAATTTTAACATTTTAGGGGGTTTTGGGCCCCAAAATATTAATAAGGTTTCTTTTTAAAAGCAGTAAGGATTTTTTATTTTCTCTAGCCGCAAGTTTTGCGCCAATGATTTTTCAATGATTTCAATTTGGAAGAGTGATCAATTTTTTTAACCCGGGTCAACTCCCCAACCCTAATGAGGGCCCAAAAACTTTTATATGCATGTTACGTATTTGCTTTAATAGGTGTTTATTCAATTTATTTTTTGGAAGAGTTTTTTCTAATAGTTATTGAATTCGATAATTGTAATCAGTTGTGCAAGCTTGAAAAATTTCTTACTTTAACTTTTGGGATATAGTCATCTTCGGCCTGAGAAATACCAGACTTTTTTATCACTCTGCCACCGTTGGAGAAATTTTCCCCTATTTGGGTTTGGAGAAAATGTTCGAAAAAAAAAAAAAAAAATTGGGAAAGGGGCATGGTAACCAGTGATAGAACTTTTGGAATTTTTTAGCCAAAAGCAGAAACAATTGATGGCATTTTTTTTTTGTAGTTTTTTTTTCTATCCATTTATTATTACAGTTTGTGTTCTCGCCCTACAGAGGGAGCAGATTGTGTTTCTTGGAAAAGAACACCACAGCATGCACCATACCTTCTGGCACTTGGGCCTCCCAAAAAAAAAGCATTTCACAGTATTCATTTCGTGGCCAATTGCCTCCCCTGTCCTGCACGGATGCCTTGGGAGTTTTGATGTCTTTTTAAGAGCCCACTATTTTTTTTGGTCTACATACAGAACATCCTCCTTTAATTTTGGACATTTTCCAAACTAAAAATTATAAATAGGTATCCCCCAACCCCCATCAGCCCCCACGTCGAGGACATAAGTTTAAAGTTGAAAATATGAGTTGCTTTTTAAATCCCAAGCTTATTTATGATACCTAATTTCTTAGGAAACATGAGTTCAACAGGGTTTTTACGAGGGCAGATTTGTTTTTAAAATGTGGCCGGGGGACATGTCGGCGTTTTTCTCATTTATGGATTGGGGGAAGCAATAGTTAAGCGCCCATTGCTTTACCAGAGGGACAACAGGAACACCGGTAAAAAAATTTTGGAGGATGATGTTGAAATGTTGTTTTATGATGATGATAATTTTTGTGAAGCAGGCAGCAGGATTGATAGAAAATGTTGCTACCTTACGGTTTCAAAATACTCTAAACCAATAGCCGAATCAATGGATAATTTTGTGGTGAAATCACTGGTAGTGTAAAGCTTTGTTGACAAAACCTTCCAAAGAACTGGACGGGAAAACGTTTTTCTGATGTTTATAATGATATTAAAAAAACATTTAGAACTCTACAAATCCATTTTAAGAACTTTGTTCTTTAATTCAAGCGAAACAAATTCTTTGGTCATCAGGGGAGGTTTACCCCCGTGAAATTCTTTGGGGTTTGTATGGGCAGTGCATTGCAAAGTCACTGGGGTACTGAACAAGTTCCCCTGAATGATACCTTTTTTATTATTCAAATTTTTAAGGACATGGAATTACTAATTAAGCATCCTGATGTTTTTCATTTCACTCATAACCACAAAAGAGACAAGCGATCAAGGATTACTGTGATGAAACAGTTTCAACAAAAATCCATTTTTACGAGGATTGTAAAGCTCTTCCGTTGCATTTTTTTTTTTTTGATGATTTTTAAACAGTGAACCATTGGGGTCAAAAACATGTAGCACAAAAATTTGGTGCATTTTTTTTTGTTTTAAAAAAAACTACCTCTAGGTTTAATTCCAGTTTTTAAAACACCAGTGTTGCCCTTTTTACACAGAAGATATAAAGAAATAGGATTTGAGCCAATTCTCAAACACTTTGGAAACATTTAAAATTTCCTCTCGAGCATGGTTCTACTGCCCCAAAGGAATTTTAAAAAAAAAACCATTACTCAGTTTGTGCAGAAACCTTGGGGCTAATTCATTATTTGGTTTTTTAGAAGCTTTTTTGCAAGTCCTTTTTGCCCCCTTTTTTAATAACGTGAAGACGCACAATTACTTTAAGTGAGAAACATGCGAATGAGAGACAAAGACTCCCCCCCATTTGATGTGCAACAGGAAAAGAACAGGACATGTCCAGTTTTAGGTGTGAAAAGGGGATCTGTTATAAATAGTTGTGCATTTTTTTTTTATTTTGTTTATAGTTTTTCTCTTTATGTGATGCACGATTCCTTTTAAGGTGGGGGTTCAGTATGAAATTAAATTTGTTTTGTCTATTTTAAATTTAGGGGCAGAGAGCCAGCTTTAAAACACGAACAGTTGAACAAAAAAAATAGCAAGTTTTTATATGGATCAACAGAAAGTCAAACCGCAAACTCAAAAACAAATTAAATTTACAAGGCAAAGCAATTGGGCAAAAAGGGTACAATAGGTGCTTAATAAGACATTTACCCCTTATTTTAGGACATCTTTTTGGGAATGGGACATGCCTTATTTGGCTGTTGTTGCAGTTTTAGATTGCATGGATTATTTTACCTAAAGTAACTCAGGGTTAATTGCAAAATTAGGTATTCTTATTGTGATATTATACTAAAATTCCCTGAGGTATTTCCAACTTATTCTTTTTCGAAGCATCACTTTTTGGTGCATATCCTCTTGTTTGGGAAAGTGGGTCCATTTTCCCCGTTGGGATGAGGTATGAAGTAAACAATTATTTTTGTCAATTTCCAATTACTGCGAAACTTTAAGGGGAAAATTTGAAAACTGTGGCAAAAAGACATCAGATCAATCAAAGTATCATTTTAATTAGAAGCCATAGAACTTTTCAAATTTGGGCCTGGTTCAGAAACAGTGATATCAAATTTCCCTTGGAGTGTATTGACACTGTTTCTCCCCATGCCAGATGCTACACTGCTTATGAGGGTTTTTATGGAGTTTTTTTCCCGGGTTTTTTGGATCCCCGGTTGTGGATTTGTTTAAACCGGGATAATGAGGTTTCCCTTGCCACAAATCTCCGGGGCCCCTTGGGCAAAGGGCACCGTATTTGCCCGGTGCTTTTTTGTGCTGTTTCCTTTGGGGGCGTAGTGTTGCCTTCGGGCGTGGGGTTTGCCTTTGGGGTTATGTTGCTTGGGCGTGTGTTTCTCGGGGGGTGTTCCTTCGGGCTTGTGTTGCCTTGGGCGTGGTGTTGCCTTCAGGCGAGGTGTTGCCGTCGGGCGTGGTGATGACTTTTGGGGGGTTTGCCGCGGGCGGGTGGGGATTTGGGGGTGGTCTTTGGGGGCTTTTTTTTTTAGTGTGACCCGGGGAGGTTTGGTCTGGGGTCTTTGGGTTGTTGTAGGTTTTGTGGTGGGTTTTATTGTTGTAATGAAAATAATTTTCTGTTTATTGGTGGTGTGTGGATAGTTTTGCCTTTTTGTTTCCGTCCGATCCGGGTTTTAGTTTTTTTTTTTTTTGTTTGTATGTGCCGTTTTGAGACTTTTAAAAGCCCCCCCCCCCCCCCCCATGAGGGGGTTGATGAAACTGGGTAAACCTTTGTGGGCGAAAATAAATGCACATGGCCGTTATGATTATATGGATGGGATGCCCTCCTTTGGTAGGTACAAAAATAATGGTTAGAGGATATTTTTATTTGTTCTATGGTTTGAAAACACTGTATTACCAAGACATTGTTTCTGCATTTGCGTTTAAGAGGTTTAAAACCTAGCAGACCGTTTAAAAAAAAAGCCCTGAGGTCATTGACTTTAAACCCCTTCATTATGAGAGTAGCAAGATCGATCAACACAGTTATTTCGCCGAGGACAATTTTTTCAGTAAATTTATTTTGACTTTTTACAAAAAATTTCTTATGTGCCTCAGCTTATGTTGGGTTCTCACAGTTTTTTTATTTTCCGAATCATTAATATTTAGTATGACAAAAAAATGTATGTTTAACTAAGATCTGACTTTGATTGATGTAAACAGTTTTCATTTTTTATGAGAAAAAGAATAACATAAATTCAAGTAATTCATGCAAGATCATGATTTATTTTTTTTACCTTCACCCCAAAAATAATAAGTTTTCAGCCAGTTAATTTTTAACTCACATGGCCTGCAAAGTTTAAAGTTTGGGAAGTTTTTATGAGGGCAACTTGAAGCCCGTTAAATTTTTTTTATGCATATTTTCTTTTTAATCATTTGTAAATGATGATTTCAAGATAAAAAAATAAAGTTTTCATTGAAAAATATTTGGTTTGCTTGTTTATGGTTTTTTAAACATTGGAACAAACTTGGAAGTACTTTAAAAAAGATCTTAAAAAAAAAATAAAGGGAAATCTCAATTAGGAAGGATGAAAAAAAACTGTTGCCAACAGTACCAGAGGAAAAGGGCTACAACAAAAACCCTTTTGGTGTGAAAAAAAGAAACGTCAGGTTAGTTCTACACCCAAATGGGGAAATTTTAATGCAACACCAAAAAAAATAGATTTAACACCCCTTTGGGGTGTAAAAAAAAATTCTCAAATGGTGTTAATTCAACACCAGCCCGGGGTTGGCAAATAGCACTCCAAAGAAAACAAATTTAACACCACTAGTGTTAAATTTTAACACCGGGTTTTTGCAGTGCAGGATCAGAAGTACACACTGTTTTTTTCCCAAAAAAAAAAAAAAACAAAAAAAGACCATTATTTCCCCACTTTTCTCAAGAGAAATAACTTTATAGGAAGTTTTTGACATGACTCCCCGCTTTCTTTATTTAGACATTCCCAAAAGAATTTTGCCCCCCTCTTTGCCTTTTTTTTTTTGTCAATTTTCTCCCCCAACTTTTAAAATTCTTTTTACTTGCTACATATATAACACATTTGTTGGGTGTTTTTAAAACCCCATCTAAAAATTTAATAATTTTTATGCATTTTGCATTTAAAAACGGGAAAAGGTAGCATGTCATTTCCGCTAGAGATCGATTAGAAAAAATGGGGAAAAGGCTACTCTAAAAAAAAATCCTGGGTTTTGGACGTTAAATGATCCGGTTGTGGAGCTTGTTTTAAAACGTGGGGGGAATGAGGTTACCCTTTGCCAAACAACTGCCTCCGGGAACCCTTGGGCAAGGTGCGCCTGTATTTTTGGCCAGTTTTGTTCATTTTTTTGTTTTTGTGTAAAAGTGTAAATAGTGTATATAGTGTACATACTGTTAAATATAGCAAGTTGACACCAACCCGGAACCCTCGTTGCAGGTGGACCCCGCCCAGGACCCCTCGTGGCCCATAGGGGCTGTTTGTCATGATGCTTGGTCTGGTGTTTTGGTTTTTTGGATTGTTGTTGGGTGGTGGTTTGGTCTGGTGTGTTTTTCGTTGGTGGTATGTAGTAATATTGGTTTAGGGTGGGGGGGGGGGGGAGGTTGGTTTGTGGGGTATTTGGGGTTGCCGGTGTTGTGTGTGGTTCTATTGTTGTAATGAACATAACTTTCTGTTTTATTTGGTGGTTTTTGTGGATAGTTTTTGCCTTTATTTCCTGTCATGATCCTGTTTTGAGTTTTTGTTTTTTGTTTGTATGTGCCGTTTTCGATGCCTTAAAAAGCCCCCCCCCCCCCTACTCCCTAAAAAAAAGTTTACGGTAATCTACTACAACCTGCTTCACCCATCCGCCTCGTGGCAGTATAGTCTTTCCCGTACAGCAATCAAGAGTGGCAAGGGGACAAAATACGTACACGCTTCCTAAAAGCCGTAAGGGAAACTCTTTCCCGGAAATCGACTTACTCGTTAAATGCAACTGATCCCATGTGACTGACTTGGTGGACCTCAGTTCTTGTCAAGTATAATTACTGCTTCCCTATTTTCTTGCCTTTACAGATGTTTTGTCCAAATTTGCATGTTAATTCCCATAAAAAAAGGAAAGCTTGGCTAAATGCAGTAAAAAAAAGATTTTATCCTCCGGACGGAAGCCGCTATCAGTTCAATCGATATGGGAACGGAATTTTTAAACCCACTGAACCTGCTTCAAACGCCCTTAAAAGACAGGGCACTTATTTTTTGTTACAAATGATTAAACGAAATTATCTGTAGTAAGAAAGATTTAGGCCTTAAAAACTCAATGTGGAAATATTTTACTCCTGTAATACACTCAGGCTAACGTTGTTACTCCTATCTTGGTCCAACCCCACGGTACACCGAATGTTAATCATTCCTTCATAGATCTCTATGAAAATGCTCCTCGCTTTGCAATTTTCCCCACCAACTTCCGACTACATCATCGGTCTGGAGGTGCTTTTTTACGTGCTAAACCGGACACGGGCCAAGGCCGGCCGGAAAGGGATTCCTACATATGGCCAACAAACACAAAAAACCGGGCACCAACAACACGAAACCACCAAAAATCGCCCATGAACAACCATACCGATCCCTTCGAACCATCGAGTCTCACACTCCAGCTCCGGTAGTCTTCTTGGATCTGTTACCACCACAGAAACCACACCAACACCCACAACCAAGACCCAACAACACAATCTCAAACAACACACGCCCAAAGGCAACAAACACACCCCGAAGGCACAAACACGCCCCAAAGCAACCACCTAGGCAAGCCATGGAGTGACATATGGAGGGTCCCACTTGTTACATTAAAATCAATATTTACAAGTTTACTTACAGTATATACAACTATCTACCACGTTAACGAAAACAAACTTCCCAAAGAGATCGAACGAGCCCTGGCAGTGGAATCGAGAACGTCCACTCTCTTTCCCTTCGAGAACCCAACTGAAACTGGCAAATACAAGGCGCCCTTGACCAATGGTGCCCCGGAGGCAGTTGTGCACAAGGTAACCTCATTATCCAACACGTGTGCTCAAACAGATCTCCCACAACCGGTAATGCATATTGCTCGCCAGAGCAAGTCTGGAGAACTTTATATCCCAGTAGAAGTGAAATAGTCCACTAAATTGTCCGCTTAATGTACCGGGGATAAGAATAAGAACTCCAAACCGAAAAGATTGAAGTTTGGAAGAAGGAGAACTGCCAAACAGGGAGCGGGCAAGAAAGTTTTTACCGTTACGCCTTCTCTTCCGGTTACGTGGGCTGCATCCGTTTGGACTATGAAAAAGGCAACCATTTCCGTAATATAAAACTTGTCGACTGGGGGGGTGGGGGGGGGGGGGGGGGGGGGGGGGGGGGGGGGGGAGGGGAGAACATTATTTGAAGTTGGAATTTGTTTAAGACTTACAAATTGCAAAGCATTGATCTTGATAAGAACAAGCCCTCCCTAGAGTAGAGAAGGATCTTGAGTGTGGAGTTGATGTGGTGGGGGTGGACTTGAGAGTGGTGGGGGTGGAACTCGGGTTGGGGGGGGTGAGAGGGGGACAAGAGATGGGCGGGGAACATACTTTGTTTAAATTGGGTGGGGCACAGGTATTTACCGTCCCGGGCATCTCGCTCGCCAAATTAAGTTGGTAAGGACATTGGCAAAGCCTACTTGCTTGCACATTTTACATCACGTTTACGTTTGTGGTTATTGAGGGTTCGGGCGTTGGTTGGGGGTTAGAGTTTATTGTGTGGGGTGTGTGCGGTGGTTGCTAGTCGGTCGAAAAATTATTTTTAACCCTGATTTGAAGTACAATCTCACACATTGCACATAATTCTATACATCATCACCACCACACAAACTCCTTTTTGCCTCGAGCAAAAAAACTCAGGCCAACAGATATCTCACAATTCAATCCTCAGCTATATCAGAAAGGAGTGTGGCTAATTGGTTCTCTTGTTCCAATATTTTGAAGGATTACATTATTTGGTTTCGATGAAAAGAGAAACCTAACGCATTCATGAAATGGCGTGTGGTGTGTATGTATGTGTGTATTTTCGTGTGTTGCGTATGTGTGTGTGTGGTGTGGGGTGTGTTTGTGACACTTTTCCTGTTTACACGATATATCAAGAAGGAAACTCTGACAGTTTCTCAGAGTTGGTAGGTATATGCCCCATATTGACGAGGAAGAACCCCTATTGTTTTTGGTGGAGGTCAGAGGGTCATTTGGGGTCACCAGGGGTCCACTCTGAAAACCATGTTTACACGATATCTCAAGGGTAGCACCTTGGATTAGTTTTTTCATACGTGGTGTGTGATGGCAGTATGGTAAGGGGATAAGGGAAGAACCTCCTATTAGTTTTGGGTGGAAGGTCAAAGGTCATTTGGGTCATCCACCAGGGGTCAAAAACCTGAAAACCTTGTTTTACACGATATCTCAAGATAAGAAGCTTGGATAGATTTTCCATACTTTGTGTGTTTAAATGCATTATGGTAAAGGGAAGAAAACCCTATTGTTTTTTGGTGGATTTTCAAAGGTCATTTGGGTCACCATGGGTCAACTCTGAAAACCGTGTTTACACGATATCTCAATGTGTGTAGAAGCTTGGGATAGTTTCATACTTGGTGTGTTGATGTCTTTAGGTTGAGAGGAAGACTCTGTATTTTTTGGTGAAGGTCAAGGTCATTTGGGGTCACCGAGGGTCCAAAGTCTGATAACCTTGTTACCAATATCTCGAGTTGGAAGCTTGGATAGATTTCAATACTATGGTGAGCGTTGATGGGCATTATAGTAAAAAGGAAAGAATCCTGATATTTTTTTTGTGTGAGATTCAAGGTCATTTGGGGTCACCGGGGTCAACTCTGAAAACCTTGTTTTACACAATATCTCAAGGTAGGAAGCTTGGATAGTTTTCATACTTAGTGTGTGGATGCATTGTGGTAAGAGGAAGACCCTATTGTTTTTGGTGGAGGTCAAAGGTCATTGTGGGGTCACCGCGGTCAAACTCTGAAAACCCTTGTTTACACGATATCTCCCCCAGGTAGGAAGCTGGATAGATTTCATACTTGGTATGTGGATCATTATGGTGATAAAGGAAGAACCCGATTGGTTGGTGGAGGTCAGGTCATTTGGGGTCACCAGGGGTCACTCTGAAAACCTTGTTTACGATTTCTTAAGTAGGAAGATTGGAAGATTTTCATATTTGTTGTTGTTGATGCATTGATGGTAAGAGGAATGTAACCCTATTGTTTTTGGTGGAGGTCAAGGCTTTTCGGGTCACCGAGTGGTCCCAAAACTGAATCTCCTTGTTTACACTATATCTCAAGGTAGGAAGCTGGATAAGAAACAACTCTGCTCCGGCCATACTTGGTGTGGTAAATGCAATTATAGTAAAAGGAAGAACCCTATTGTTTTTGGTTGTGGTCAAAGGTCATTTGGGTGTCACTGTGGGACAGAAGGATGGTACAACTCTGAAAACATTTTTAACAGCGACATCTCGTGTCAGTCTCTGCTTAGGAAGTTTGGGTAGATTTTCATACATAGTATGTTGGATGACTTATGGTTAGGAGGCGAGTACCTGTTATTTTGTGTGGAGGTCTAAAGGTCATCTGGGGTCAAACTCTGAAAACCCCTGCTTACAAAGATAGCTCAAGTTGAAGGTTTTATACTTCACATGGTGTTTTGTATTTAATCAATCAGAAAAATCCCTACAAGTTTTGTTCAGTAAATCAGAGGCGGGTTGAAATCACCAGAGGCCGAAAAAGCAAAAATTCTGAAGAATTTTCCCAGTCCAAATATGAACATTGAAACTGTAATTTTTTCCAGCCAGCTTCTTTAAGACCACATTCAACCAATTGACTGAAAGAAAAACAGACATTTTGGCATTATTTTGGGATTACACAATGACATTAAGTGCATATATTCATCGAAAACCGCAATGCATTTTGTGCATTCCTGGTTTTTTTTCTTTATCATCCTCTTGTGCCCTGCAGATGTTTCCTGCGAACATATCTCAGTTCCTTCCCAACTTGCACTAGCAGGAAGAAACGTCCTGTCTCTTATGAACCACTGCTCCTAACTGAACAGAGAAGATTAAGGGGAACATCAATAGTTGTGTGAACCATTAAAATATTTGAAAATTAAAGAAGCGTTTAAACAAGCTTTTCTAGGGTTAAAGGAGGTAATTAGTTCAACCAGTGAATTTCCATGATGGAGTTGTAAGTTCGCAGAATACCAGCACTTTGGTTGGTCACCCTTTCAACACAAAGTGAACTTGAACCAAGCATTGTGACATTGAATCATATAGCCTCACATAATGAGCAGTCTTTGTTTTTCTTTGTTTTAGTTTGTAACCAATGTTCTTCCCAACAATCCCATATTATCAGAATGTATTTGCATGAAATGCATGGGAAGACCTCACACTTTCCATTTTCTATAAGCCGGTTACCCTATCCCAATTAACTATAAGGTCAACAGAGAAAAAAAAAAGGGAGGGTGGGGGGGGGGGGAGCAATGATTCCCAATGCAATGTGATGAAGTGATCCAAGTCCCGCATGGCCCAAGACTTACTTTCGGTACAAATGTATACCTTTGCTGATATCCCCTGGCGCCAGTTACTCAATGTTGTGACGTATATCTTTCTTTTCTACGCTGAATGGAAGTTTTCGGCAATTGCGTAGATTTAGTTTCCTCCTTCAATACTATGAAATAAAATTTTTTGTTTAAGCCTTCCTTTAATGTGCTAGAAAAAACAAAACATATGTCAACCAGAAAAAAGGGGGGGGGTGGCGGAGAAAAGCCTGATTCACACTAGAAAGCCCATTTCACGCCTGGATGATCAGATTTTCTCATACATTGAAATCCTTTTTATTACATTTTTTTTTTCCTGTTCATTATGAGGTAGCACGATGCACAAAGCCATGACTGTATTAAATGAGTTTACCAAGACCTGTAATGAATTCTTCAAGAAGTCTTGATTATGTGTGCCTTTCCAAAAATGTTTTCCAACAACTGTTTGCCATAAACTGTATCTGTATACTTTGACCTATACCTACTCAATTTATGTCTGACACGTTACGCAAGAATTTTACCATCCACAACTGTGCATCCTCTAAGGTTCATTTATTACCTTTACTTTTCAAACTTAAGCACAGTATCGACGCCAGTCTGTCAAAAAGCACTGAACACGCAGCACTCACCCTGCCTTTCTTGAACACCACCAATGTCCCAATTTTGGTTTGGGGGGGGGGGGGTTGGCCGTATCGACTGAAGGTTTTTTTAATTGTTGGGATAGTGAAACGATGTTTCGCTTTCCTCACACGAGCTACATCATGATTTAGTTAGCGGTCTAGCTAGTTTCATTTGGATGAATATAGAAATTTTAGTATACCCATTACAAAAGTGAAGACCGATACGTTTGTTTCACTCTGCAACCCTTGAAAACATATGTGTCACTTGAATTTATAAATTTAGTTTTTTTATTTTTGATCTTGCCGAAGGCAGGCAAGGAATCTATGCGATGGTGGATGTCGTGTGTATGTGTGTATGTGTGTGTTAGTATGTGAAGCTTTGCTTGGAAACACGATATCTCAACAACGGGAACTCCGCGGGGTCTCGTACTTGGCAGTTGGATGCCCTATATGGAATAGATGATCCTATTGTTTTTGGTGGAGGTCAAAGGTCATTTGGGGTCACAATAGGTCAAAAGTCAAACCTGTAATCTGATATCGTCAAGAAGGGTAACTCCGAGGGATCTCATACTTGGCAGGTAGGTTGCATAATGATAGATTATCCTTATCCTATTGTTTTTTGGTGGAAGTCAAAGGTTCATTTGGGGTACCAGAGGTCAAAATGGTGGAATATCTTGGAATTGCTTGTAAACACTCTGTCTCAAGGTGGTTAGACTTCCAAAATTTCATACTTGGCATGTGCATGCCCATATGAGAAAGTGATCCCTATTGTTTTTTGGTAAAGGGTCAAAGGTCATTTTGGGTCACCAGAGGTCGGAAAGGTTCCAAAATCTTTCAGCAGAATATCTGTGAGTGTAAAACGTGGTCAACTTGAACTTGCCGTGTAGCTTGCTTTTAGTTTGTGCTATTACCCTGAAATTCATGGATAATAAAAGTCATTTGAAGCTCAAAAATTTGGGCATTTTCTAAATGTCATTCTACGGTAGCCCTATTGGAACCATTCACATCAATGACTCATAACAATTTATGTAGACTCACTACACACGCTCTAAAACCCCTAAACTTTAATCGTACCTATTGACAATCCGTATCCGTTAGGCTGCTGTATAACGAATATCTGTAAGCGCAGTAACATTACGTACGTGTAATAGTATTGCGTACAATGTAAGTACGTTGCATGCATGGTGGTACTGACCCTGCGTCCGTCACCTAAAAATGTATGTAAAGTCTGTGTGGTATACGTTTTTGTGTGTATGACCGACTCAAGGTACCGACGTACTCAAGGTACGTACCAGTACAGTCCACTTTTACATCTGTTAGCTAGCGCAGCTGAATCGTAATAGTAAATACGATCAACAAGCGTACATAATGCTGCGTTTGCAACTTCCATTTGACATGTGAATTTCACCTGTCTTTTTTTTCTGGCAGCACAGGTAAGCTCACCATGTTGTCTGCTACTTCCCGTACTGCAGAAAAAAAAAATGTAGTGATAATTCACGCACTTTACGACCTAGAATGGATGCATACCATTTACAGCCTTTCGACAATAGGATCATGTGCAGTAGGCCTAGGCCCTATTTGTTCTTTTTTCAAGAATATACAGGCCTTAGGCCCTAGGCCTTCGAGATGTTGTCTGTTTTCGTATTCGTACTCATTTACGGAGCGAAACATTCGGGAGTAGCGTTTTGGTCCTCGCCCCTTGGCTCTTCACCAGAGAGTCAAAGGACTTTGGAACAACCTAAAGACTGAAGTAGACTAGGTCGCTAACATTGGCCTACGTACAGTCAGTACGGCAGTAGGCCCTAGCCTAGTCCTGAAACGTAAATTAGGCCTAGCGCCCTAGCTAGGTTAACGCAGTACTAGTCTAGCCTGGCCCTTCTTTCTGCTGCTGGTGGCGTTTTTAAGAAGTCTGGGTTGGATATCCAGTTTAGGTATAGGCCTTAGGCATACCACTTTCACAGATGTTTTTTGATGGATGTGAAGCTTGGTGTTACCAACAAGGCACGCCTAGGCCCCGAGCCCTAAGCTTGAGAGGCCAAGACGTACATGTTAGGCCTACCTAGCCTAGGTAGGCAGTACATAGTCTAGACCTAGGCACTTCTGCTGCTTGTTGCGTTTTTAAGAAGTTGTGTTGGATATCCAGTTTTAGTACTAGGCCTAGGCCTACCCTTTTTCACAGAGGTTTTTGATGGATGTGAGCTGGTGTTTGCACCAACAAGGCACCCTAGGCCCCACGACCTAGAGCCAGTCAACAAGGCTATACTAGTACTAGGACCTGCCTATACTTTTCATATTAGCCAGCCGAATCGTAGCAGGTCCTAAATAATACCGATCACAAGCCGTAACATATGCTACTAGTCCTAGGGGCTAGGCCTATACTTTTCATATTAGGCCTAATGGTAGTGCAGGCCAATGTTCTCAGTCATCACATACATTTTGTTCCCTGAACTAGGCCTAGACCATTCAACAATGAATAGATTAGCAGTTTTGATAGAAGATTTGAAAAAAAAAAACCAAATCACTTTGTAAGTTGTAGGCCCTATCGGCTGACCAAAATTAATAGATATTATTTTTGAACACTATCTTACGGTTATGAACTTCAAGAGTCTGTTTAAGTTTTTCGCCCCTTTGCCAGAGATTGGAAGGGACTTTGGGGAAAAAGTAAGTAGGGAGTAAGACCCCAAGGCCTAAAGCTCGGCCTAGCCTATGTACTACAGTAAGCCTAGGCCAGCACTGACAGCTGTTTGTTGTTTTGTAAGGAAGTGTGTTGGATAATGTAGCCTACATTAGCCTCGTCCCTGACATGAGTTTGTGATCGATGTGAGTTTTGTGTTACCCACAGTAGCGACTGTTTGGTTCGACTAGGTTCTATGCTGCAACATGGGTTTCGTAGGAGTATAGGACCCACAAGACATCCTATCATATAGGGCCCCCTACATTGGCTACTATACACATTTTCATGTATGAGTTAGGCCCTAATATAGTGTGCAAGCCTAGGTAATTGGAACGCTTGCAGTGGTGAGAACGGGGATATCATAATGGCAACGAGAATTGCGCGGGCCGATACTATCAAGTGTTCGCGCCCCCATGAGTTTGCACGAGAACATTGAGCACGAACACTTTCGCCAAACTACTCCGTCCCAATTGCAGGACATTGGCCTTGTTCCCAGCTAACTTGCTTGGTTGCCTGCCACAGTTTGCGCGGTTGCAGTTTCCGTTTGTTAAACTGCACGCTGGCACTTCGAAATTATATTTTTGTTGCGCGGGGGATAAATCCCCCGCGCAGGGCACACTTTCACGAATCTGGCTTAGTTCTCAGTCTACACATACACTCTGTCCCCTGAAACTATGCCTGAACGTTAAGGTTCTAGGCTATTCACGATCAAAGGTTGATGCATGTTTCAGGAGATAACTGTCGAGCCATACATCTGTGTGTGCTGGGAGTGATTGTTGCTAAACAAGGGCCTAGGCCTAACGTTGGGGCCCCTAAAGTGCTTGTTATGGAACATAACCATAGCTAGGCCTATGGGTATAGCTTGTCGACCATTGACAGTGCATGCTTTCTATTTATTTATAGCATAAACAGATAGTGTGACCATCCTTGTAACAATTTAGCGTTTGATAGGATGTTTAAAAAAACAGGATCACTTTTATAACCCAGAATTTTTTAGAACTTTTTTGAACATTACTGTTAGGAACTTCCGAGAGTAACATTTGTTTCGCCCCTTGGCCGCTTCACTGGAGAGTCGAATAGACTGGAATGGGTTCTAGGGCCCCTATAGTTAGGCCTAGTGTAGGCCTATACTGCTGTTTGTGTTGTTTTTATAAGTGTGTTGGATATGTCACATTTAAGCCTAGGACCCTGACAGAGGTTTTTGTAGGTACAGTAATGAGTGCCACAGATGGTGGTTGTGGGCCTGTGGGTTCGTGTTACTGCTTTTTCGTTTCACACCTGGTTGTGCAATGTTGGTTCTCGTAGGAATTGTAGGACCCACATAGTTGCATCACATAGGGTTCTACTAGGCTACTAAATCACTTCGAAAGTTTAGGCCTAATGAGTGCAGTCTAGGTAGGCCCTAGCCCTAGCCAGGGACCTAGACCTAGTTTTTGTAATGTTCTGTGTGTGTTTGGTGTGTTCTGCTTGTACGACGAGCACTCTCAAAAAGGATAACTGTGGAGGGGATGTCAGCGTTTGTCCATAGCCT
The DNA here is from genome assembly GCA_029531755.1 of Holothuria leucospilota. Lineage (NCBI taxonomy): Eukaryota > Metazoa > Echinodermata > Holothuroidea > Aspidochirotida > Holothuriidae > Holothuria > Holothuria leucospilota. The sequence goes on along the minus strand of CM055961.1, from coordinate 20,328,579 downwards.
TACAATCTAAAGGAGTCCCGAAAATCTCAGCTTTCTATTTCGAGCGTCCCCCACAGTTTGAAGGGTTTTTCAAATTTTCAAGATTCTTGTACTTGTACTGTAACCTGTACAGATACGTGGTTCATGCACAGATATATATGGATACTCTCATACAGGCATATGTATCAAGCTTCCGTCAAACGGAGCATTTCCCATGAGGCAACATTATATTGCTTCCAGCAGTATGCGGAATGAATTTGAAAAATTCGCTGGAAAATAGGCAGGTTTGGAGCTTCAAAAGGAACTTTGACTCCAAGTTACGGTTACATTATATTGTAGCACATTTTTGGATATTTTGGCCAGAATTCTTGCAACATTTAGAGCTACAATTTTTTGTGCATATAAGGCTGAACATCAACGTTCACGGGGACGCACAGGATTTTTTCGTCCAAGTGGTTCTAGACTCGATTGTACCGTGCGTCCTGAGACCGTGGAGCTCGGGTAAAACAAAAACACTGGATGTTACTAATACATCATATTGAGTAGGTGATTCCATTTATTTTTGGTGAGGTCAAGGTCCTCTGAGTCCCTGAGTCCAGAGAGGTCAGCAGTGAACAACCTGGCAAACATGAGCTAGGGGAGTCATGTACTAAAATTTACCTTTCAGGCAAGGGAATCACTAAGCCTTTTGTGCTTTCTGGTTTTATTTTTTCCTTATCATAATTGCAACTTTGCTTACATAATCCAGTCACACCTCCTTTGTCTTTCCAGAAAAGGAAACTCGAACCGCTCAATAATGCTTCTTGCCAGGGGTTTCGTTTATGAAAAGGGGGACGGCTAGAAAAAAAATTAAATTAATATTTAAGCCATTAAAAGACACAAAAACATGTAAATTCCCCCCCAAATAAACAATTCCTTCAGAAATGAGTGACTTTGATGCAAATTTTAGTAGACATTGTACATATTTACACATGGGTGTGCTACCTTCAGGAATTTGAAATTTTTAGAAATGTCATCAATAACACTTCCTCGTCAATGTAGGAAAAACAAAATGCAAAGGAAAGAATTCCTTCTCTTATGTCCTCAGACGTTTGCAGTACCAGACTAAAACTAGTTTTTTTTCTGTTTGGTTGTATTTCCCTAGCATTCCTAGTGATGAATTGACGTAAGTATAAAAGATTCTCATGGTATGGCACACTTCCTGCCACCAAGCTGTTTATGAACATAAAACAATTGGTACAGAAAATATAGCATTTATGAACGAAGTATTCATTCGTCATATAATTCGTTTACAATATTTCCAGTTTTTTTGACCTCTGATTGACCTTTAACATTTAACACAATCAACACTTCTCTCGATATGAACAACTTCTGTACGGATTCATGTTCACAAGTTAGCATCATGCCGAATAAGACAACACACGTGCCACCGTGAATGGAGTTTTAGGGTGGACTGGAATGTTCAGCAGTTTTTAACCATACGGTTTAAGTCCTGGCCGGCCGCTTTTTCCATTTTTGTGGCTTTACTGGCTTGTTTTTCCCTACTCCATTGCTTATGTTGATATATCACAATGGAAAGGTATGTTCCATTTCTAAAGTCTTTGGTATGACCTAACTCTTGACCCTCCGGCTGCAATTCGATGCTCTAGCTAACCACTTGCATGCAGTTGGTCTCACCCGCGAATGGATCCTAACTTTGCTGTGACGAGAAATCAAAAGTGAGTGTGCCACAGCAACTTCTCAATTTCCTATAATAAAGAAGTTTTACCTATTGAATCCATATTCTTCTATGAGATGGCTCACTTAAGTTAACCAAAACCTCTCTGTGGTTGAATCGGTGCGATTTTTTCTGCACTTGGGTCATGAGGTCACCACCTTTCCCGCTTGATTTCAGGATGGTGTCCTCATTAATCTTCCATAAAGGTGTGAGGTTTTCGTTGACTAGCTTAATATTTTTTTCGTCCAGGTTTTCGGAAAATACTTATGGCAGCGGCGCCTTCCTATCTTGCGCATTTTGGCATGAGTCATCTCATGAACATTAAGCTCGTGAATGGAGTTTTGGTCTTATTTTTCGGACTTCATAAAAATGTAGTTAGGTTAAATCCCTTTCCTCTTCGAATTATGCTGTGGTGGGGGGGGTTTCCGCCTTCCGCTTTAGTTCTTATATCCAAGTGTTCGGTATCTTTTCAAGTAACACGAGATTTTCGCTGCCAGGATGGGGGAGACTTGCCTAAAGCAGTACTGTTTACAAATGTATACAAAAACTGACATGCATTCCGCCGTCTATGAACGACCTACTGTCTTTGAACATCTCAACGCTTCTACTTTTTACGGCCATCTATTTTTCGCCTCGCTTTTCACGTACAAGTTTTATGGTTACGACGTACTTGGACAGAAATGCAGTAAAAGTTTCGCCTTAGTGATATTCGGCGCACAACACGTGGCCACAAACCATTCATTGCGAACATGCAGGTGGGACCAATTCTCTTTCCTTCCCCGGTCGTCAGGCACGTACGTAAACGCCCACGAACGAAATTACTCCAGCGCACGAAGTCGCTTGACATTTTGGTGAGACGAACCGAATGCCGCAAAGGGTGGGATTTGTAAGTTTTCTAAATTTTTCATTAAATCGGGCCAGTGTGTCCCTTATTATAGTGATTATGCGACGTTTGGATCTTGGCCAGTAATATTTTGCGAGCAAAAGACAACGCAAACCACAACAAGACCCATTCGTCTGCTGGTGTACAATTTATATATGTAAATAGTAGGTTACTCGCTGCGCTGCGTTGCATTGGACAATACTAAACTGATGAAGATTGGTCGGAACCTTGTTGTCGAATAATGACTACCTTCGGCATGGTGACATTCCTTACACACAAAATTTTTTCCGAGTCGAGTGGACTCATCAATGAGTCATGACTTTGTCCCATAGTTACACATGAAGATCCCAAAGTGAGTCATTTGGCTCCTCAGCGTGCTGTATGTGAGTCCTATTGACGTTTTCACTCAAAATTAAAGTCAGTCACCATTTTTGTCCTGTAACGCATATTTGGTTTCAAACGTGAGTCAAATGACTCCTTTGACTGTTAAATTCAAATGACTCATCTTATTGAGTTATGTACTTGAATGTATATGGGTCAGACCATTGCCTGTTCCTTCAATTTAATGAGCCTCTTTCTTTTCAGATATTCACATCGATTCCCTGAAGATGAGCACGTGATTTACTTATTCTTTTTAAGTCACTGAGAATGTGAACGGGTCATTACCGTGTTCGATTTGGCTTCATTATATGGGCAACCTTTCCAATTAAATAATACCAAACTAGGTAGGGATGAAATGAGCTTTATGAAGGCGAAAAAAAAAAAAAAAACACTCTGACACATTACAGTGCATTTACTCAGAAATTTATTTAATCCCATCGAATCCATTCAAGTCGTGCAAAATATGTGTATGTACACAAAGTGAACAGCAGGAAATATAACCAAGACTTATATTCACGTGCCACCCTAAATATAATAGAGACTCATGCTTTAACAGCTCATCAGAATTTTGTTTACTAAAGCTGTTTTTATACTGACATTAATACCAATTACTATCTTTGAATATTTAACATCAGTATACAAAAGGCAAGCAGCACACAATGTACACTTTAACTGGGATGCACTGTTCACTGACCAGACTTGCAATAACCTAAGTGTAGGAAGCAGAGTGTGGTGGGTGGCGACTGTCCCACTTTCACAAGCGGGGGGCGGGGCTATGTTTCTCCCTCCCTTTTCACGCTACTAGAAGAACATTAGACTGTTCCCACACCTGAATAGAAGAAGAGGTATTTTTGCCACCCAAGCAGGTTATCCATATTCCCTTTCTAGAGGACATGAGTGTCCTGCAGTTGGTGTTTGTTGTTACCTGGTTGACCAAAACTATGCAGGATTTTTTGCTTTTTCACAATGTACAGTTTTCATTTGTTACATGAGTTATGACATATAATTTTTTCATGTTGATTTGTTTCCTACCTGCACGTCCTGGTTGGAAAAAAAAATTAACACAAAATGTACTAATTTTGTTCTAGGGGCCAGGGTGGGTCCACAGTTTCCGAAATCATCCCCCCACCCCCCCCCACCCCATTCATGATTTTTTTGGGAAGCCCCTTTCCTACGCTTATAAAAAACTAAATCGAGGCTTGAATCAACGTTTAGTATAGTTTCAATTACTATACATGGTACGCAAGAATTTATAAACAACTGTACATGCAAAGTTGTGGCAATTTACATTATCATACGACTGTTTATCCACACTTTTGCAGTATTTCTGAATCTTGTTATCTCATGAATATTAAACTGTTTTTGCATATAATTACATACCGCAGTGTGGTTCCAATTTATTTCAGGAAGTCGGGAATGATACATAACGTTTGGCCAGGGCACTTTGTGTTAGCCATACTGTGTTCCATTACGGTCAGGATGACCGTGGGTGATCCCCCGATCAACCCAAGGTAAAATGTAAGACGCACGATATTACTCGAGGTTGGTGTGTGTTAATAAAAAAAAAAAAAGTGGTTTATTTTACATACAGAATTATCTTTTTGTTCTTTGGTCTTTTAAAAAATCCAAACGGACAAGATTGTTGTGTAGACGATGATCAAGGTTAATAACCGGCACTGCATGGACTGATCATTCAATACAGGCGGGTACTACCACGACCTTTTTGACCCCAAGATCTACTTTTTTCACGTAGCCAACCTCCGGGGTCTACGTATCCAGTGTCCCACATCGCCAAACCGTAAATTGTTGAGACTGGTAGTCACTGGTACTCTTAATGTGTGGCCGATTTTATGCACTATAGACGGTCCCATCGCTCAGCTACGTTCTCATTTTTTATCACACAAAATATAACGCTGTTGTACTTACCGAAAACTTCATTTTTCCTACAACACCCTCGGGTCGGAACTTGGGATCATTCCGATGGTCTACCAGTAGACCATCGCTGGGTTCATGGGCACTCCTGAATACATGGTGACAATGCATGGGTCCAAACATTGTTACCTTAATATCAAGTCCCAATTTTACCGGTTTTTCCAGCCAGAGCATTGCAGAAATCCCAGAGCGCGAATATCCATTTCCCGGCACCCTTAATTTGTTGTTTACCAATTTCAATGTTTTTCATGCACTGTCGAGCTGCCTTGCCGCAAGATGATAGTGACAATACTAAATAACGATGTTTCTTTATTACGTAACGGAAGTCTATGGTGACAATATCATTGTCTTTGCTTAGTATGAATTGACCTCATACAAAACTCTAGCATTTTGTTGATTTGCCCAGTGTTGCTGTGTGTTTAGGACAACTTTCTGGAGAACATAAGTGTTTTTAACTTTCGTTGGGGTATGCCATATTGAATACATAATGCAACTGCAAATAATAGCTGTATCCATCCAGCACGTTTTACAGTGCAGATATGTTCTCCCTCGGTATAGGCGAATTCAGTACTGTCCCATCAAAGAGGAAAGTTGGCATGTCTGCAGCTGCATTATGGCGACATTGTCCGCGTGCAAATCGATTTCTGAAAGCAAAAAAGAATGTATTTATCTATTATGACATACACACTAACTCACTATATTGATGGTATATGTTGTCGGTGATGAAACAGGAGTTTCACATCTTGGCAAAGTGGTCATATCTTTGATGAAATTTGATACCTACATTGAAATTGAACCCTCAATTGTATCATTCAGTTGCGCATTTTGTGGCACAGTTTAACCGTCCCCAGCCACCCCTCCCTGGAAGTTACGGTTGACCTTAGTCGGAGAAAACATCTGAGAACCTCAACGAATAACTTGTGGTCCGTGCCAGCTTTAATGAGGCTGAGACATAAATGCTCATTCAGTATCAGCAATCTATACTGACGTCTCCAAAGCTCGGCAGTGTTGCGGCCCGCGGCGTCAGGCCGTGATGCTTGCAAGTCAACTACGAATGATTCAAGCAATATTTACTGCCGAACTCTCAGGCACTAACGATGGCATTCCATCTGATTGAAAACGCAGACATTCCCAGTTTCATTGTGGTTTCACGAGACTCACCTATCAATCCCTGTTGCACTAAAAGGCAATGGAGTAAAACACCCTTCATAACAGCTCTCCGTGCAACTTACTCCGACTTGGTTTCACTACAACACAACTCTTGTACTATTGTGGGTGGCCTGTCACGTGGGCATACAAGGAAATGAAAAAAGTCGATGTACTTGCTAAGGAAGCCCTACAGATGGATATCACCAATCTCTACCTTTGTCCCTCACACTGATTACCGGCCGTAAAGATCAATGGCTTTTTGTAAAATCGACATGCCAAGGAACGGGGGATTCCTTTTTCCGAAAACAAATTGTAACGAGTTAAACCAAGGTCGGAAACTGGGGACATGAAACGTTACGTAAACCGGAGAGATGATTTTAGTTTGACTAGGGCTTCGCATCGGTCACACATACCTACCCATGCCATTTACTCACGAGGGATTCGAGACCTATTGTATACCCTCTAATTGTGCTCTCACCGTCAGTCACATTCTCGTTGACTTAATGAATTCCCATCCCATATTTTCGCCGGAAGTACTACTACGCTGTTCCGGACCTTGAAACTCTTTTTGAGCAGCATCCTTCCCTTATTTCGGGTTTTCTCAAGGAAGGTAACCCTATATATAATTTTTTTGACATGGCTCCCGCATTTGCCTGGGCTCTTTAAGTGAAATTTGACCCCACTTTTTTACCCTAACCACACGTATTAAATTTCGGTACAAAGATGCACACATTGTTCCCAGCGTGTGAGGTCTTATCTCAGTAAAACGTTGGAACATTGCCGCAGTTTCGCGGCCAAAAACGACCCTCCGACGTCATGTGCAATGCTTCCGCACGTTACAAGCCTTGTGAACGTGAATTAAAACGTTAAATTGTTTAGAACGCAAGTGACCTGCTCGCATGGGGAATTAAGGATACGTATTTGAAACGTCCGTTTAGAAGGTGCGGGGGGTTGCGGTTTAGCGAAATTGACGGCGACATTTTCGCATTGATCGAGAATTCTTGCAAGCAATATTGTGAATCGGCGATCCGGGAGCCCCAGAGTGATGATTTTCCAGTGGACTAAAAGCGTAAGACACGTCCTTTTCCGCGTTAAAAAAAGTAAGTGAGAGAATTTTTCCTGCAAGCTTTTGATGAATTGTGAACTTCAATGAATTGTTTCCCCCCCCCCCACCAGCCCCCACACTTGTCTAAGCAGTTCACGTGGTAAGCCATACCATTCCTCAAAGATGAAACAGTGGCGACAAATTTCGGCGTCCGGCGTTCTGTCCTGTTGAAATTTGTTCCTGTTACACAGATTTGAACAATTGCATTTCATCTTTACTTTATCTTTAGTATTAGTATTTACCCCTCGTATCATCCACGGCAAACCGCGCCCCGCAAAAAAAAAAAAAAAAAAAGAAAGTCAAAAATCGTGTGCATACAAACGTGGTTTCTTTAGGTACCTGGCAGGACCATGAAGTTTTGATTTGTAATATGATAGTCGTACGCCGCGACGTATTAGTGTTACATTTAACCACGTAGCACAGTATTTTCGCGACCGTGCACGTAACGGCCTCCTTGCCCACTAGCTACGTCCGAGTGCAATTGTCAGTCCGACTGCTAGTATTGCTGACCTGCTGCACTGTTTTGACCATGCACTATGTCCTGTAAACCTTTACAGCAAATTCCGTAAGTTTCGATCCCGAGTCGTCGCCCAAAGTTTTTCCATATTTTGCAAACGCAGAATAAGTCCTTAACGTAGTCTAGTTTACATTGTTATCACGGTGAACTTTTACATAAATTTATCTGTCGAATCAGGTTGCCGGGGGGATATGTGGTTGAGCACAGGACAGGTTAATCTGTGTGTTTTGTGCTTTTTAAGTGCATCGAAACGGCAACATACAAACAAAAAACAACGTTCAAACCAAACGGCCATACAAACAACACACAAAAGGACAGGTTAATCTGTGTGTTAATCAGGTTTGCTTTTTCGCTACATATATTTATATACCTGCAGGGCTGAGAAACGTTCTTACGAAATAGCTTGCATACTAATAACCCACTGTACTGTGGGTATTCCTGGAGAATCAGCTAGGTGTAAAATGTATTCAGTGTTTGGCTTTACTTTTTGTTACGTAAGGTACAGTAAACAGCGTCGAATATTCGCGTGCGCGTTTTTTTTTTTTTTTTATTACACACAAAAGGAGACAAAGAATATCGGTTGTTTACTTGTTATGGCTAGCTTTTTTTGTAATTTTAAGGCCAAGCCAACTTTCAGAAAGGAATAAATACATTGTAATACCATTGCAGATTTCTGATGTTTTTGGTATTGACGTAATGGATTGTTCTCGATTAATCGCTGTATTCGCGAGAAACTGCTCAGTATTCGATTACAAAGAAATTATTAGATTATCAGCACTAGCAGGAACTGTCCACCGTCACCCCAGAAAATGGCACGTACACTGTACAAGGCGGCAGTGGTTTCGGAAAACCAGAAAACAAACCTGGGTTACACAAAGGTGTATGACTACCACGTTCTTCCCATTCCTACCCACTTCCCACAAGTTCCATCTAAACCCTGTATTGTGTTATCCTGGTAGAAATACACTGCTCAGCCTTCTGTTTAGAGATGTAGATTTAAAGCCTGCAGATCTATTTCAGGGCAGCATATCCCAAATGAAAAAGACTTCAGACGATTTTTTTGATTTGAAGGCGAAGGCGAAATTTCTTTTGCAACATTTCTTTTCTTCAGGCTGTTGCATCTGACGAGTCTTTCTGGCAGTCAAAATCTTCCCCGGAGCTGGAACAATAATTTTGCCAATTGCTGCTTTTCACTGTCGTTTGCCCACCTTTCTATCCTCTGCTTTCCAATGGTTGGCTCAAGACGACTTGCAGGTATTTGTCAGTGAAATTTGTCTTATCAAAGCATCCTGCCCAAGCCAAAAATTGCATGCAAAGATGTTTCCATAAACAGTATCTCCGTGGACAATAACCAAAAGAGGTTGGACATAAAAACAACCCACTTGCAGATCATGCCACAGCGGACTGTCCCATTCTTCGAAGGAAGAAACAAAATCTTTTGTTTATGCATGCCCATAACGTCAAATTACCCGTTTAGTAATGAAACCAGCCCAACTTGTCCCGTATTGAAGAGGGTTTATTTTTTAACTGACATCTGCGCAACAATCCAGATTTCATATTTCACATTCATATACGAAAGCAGTGTTGTAGCGACCCTCATTAGTACAAACTCCTCTCGCTGTCCCTAAATCAGTGCCCTATGGTACACTGTTTCACCAATGAATAGCCAGTAACAAGGCATTCGCCATTTGTGAAGCATTAAAGCCTTAGCAACCATGAAGCGCCGGGTTTGACCCGAGAGGAAAGTTTGAATAAGACAGATTTTCATCAACAATGCAATCAGTAGTTTTCTTCACTGAACAGACCTTGCATGTGAATGATAAATCTAAGTTAAGCTAAATTGTTTCTTTGGCAAGTCCCGTACATGTATTATCAGCCACGTGGTTTCTTCCATGCAGTGGTTTTTTTTCTCATGTTGCAACATAACTTGCTGTTAAAGCCTGAATTTATCGACGCTTTGTGTTCCATCTGACAAATACACAAACCCTTTAATAAGAAACGATTTCCATTGGTCTGGTTTTACTAGTGATTGCTGCACTCGATAATATTTATCTTAATAGACTAGTTTCACAAGCACAAAGTTTAACTCTTTTTATGAATACAAGAAAAGGAAACTACTGCACAAAATACCAACTCAAAGCAGTATTGTATACCATACTACTTGTAACCAGAAAGTGCAGCCAATAATCATGCCCTGACATATGTAGGCACAAAATATTTTCTTATGATTGCCCCACCACCAACAGGCAAAGCGTCACTACGAAGGGTGAATTATTAGCTCATGAACTCCAAGCCTAACACATGCTATGCATTTGCAAGTCTAACACAACGGCCGATGCATACTGTACAACCGTATTCCAACAAGTACAGCACAGCGTGCATTATGTCTCATTCAAAACATGCCCATCAATGTAAACAAACAAGACCCTGTAGATGCCTATTCAGTGGATGAAAACTTCCTGGGTCATTCCACGTCAAATCACCCTATTTTGTCCAAAGTTGGTTGCTCACCAACTGAAAATATTTGGTGTAAATAGTCCCTGTCATGAAATGACACTTTTAGGGCAGCATTTCTTAACAATGCGCCACAGGAAATCATATAAACAGCATTCTGTACTTCTCTGTGTACCAATTAGTACTCCATAAAGTACATGGATGAAAGGTACAATCTACAGGATATGATACTAAGCTTGCCAAATGTGCCCAGTAATAGTCAAAACGCAAATTGTGCCATGTTAGGTAGACAACTCCCCTACCAACATTTTGGCAAAGCTTCGTTAGTTAGATGAGATGAGCAGGGGTTGGTTTTACAAGCAATAGCCCTTGAGTCTATGACAAACCCTAGAAATGTTATTTGTTGAGTCGGTATAAACCAAGACTTTTCTGGGTGAATACAAACCCCAAGATCCGAAAAAAGATAACAGCATGGCCACTATCATTTTCCACTTGCTGTTTTGTTGCAGCTACCAATAAGGGTGTCCTCAATGTATGCTTGATTTTAATTCCCTTGAATCTGAGGAGCGCTAATGGTGTTTAGGAGCTTTAGTGAATACCTGAGGGCCTGAAGGTGCCCTTTGGCATTGCTTGAACTGCCAAAACTCCCTTTCCAAACAAACTTTATAATTTTCTATGTTCACTATTCTATCGGGACTGAATAATAGCATCTCGGAGGTCTAATGTAGGCGAAGGTGCAATTTTTTTGTCACCGGTCGCAAATCGGTTCAAAGGTGTCCCCATTTAAAAATGGTGATATTCAATTGTTTCATTTAAATCAGACAATCAAGGAGCATTCTAAATCCCCCATCCTTTTTGTCCGTGAAGAACATTTGCAACAAATCCCACACTTTCACAAGGTGGTTTTCTTATGACTGCTTTTGTCTTAATCTATCAATTTCTTATCCACTGCAAGCATTTCTTCTGCAGTTCATTTTGTATGGGAAGAGGTCATCTACAACTAGGTATCTACAACTACCAGTTTGCCTGGTAGTTGTTTTTTGTCCACTAAACTCAAGCAATAAACTATAACTGCTAGTGCCTCTAAGATAAACTTATCTGGTTGTAAGTTTTACGCCCATTGCCTGTACATAATTCTGTAATCGGGACCTCCGGATATGCTCACATTCGTTGTAACATTTCAAATAAATAGAGGGTATAAGTTTCCTTACCCCAAGCAGTTCTGGTCACCCCAGGCGCATAAACGTCTGGCGAGTCCTGTTTGATGGTGTGTGCTTTTTCCAACCCCTGGACTGCCCTATTTGTGAGCGGTTTCCACCTGCTGACCATTCGCTCCCCCTAAAAAAAAGGCCTCTGTGAGCCCCTTGTGGGATGCCACCAGCATCACGGTAACCGCTGGCGGTAGCCTGTTCAAGTTATATGGCATGAATTTCGTACTGTTAGCAATCCGAATTGGCCAATTTTGTAAGGTGGCCGATTTGCACAACACTATCCTTCTGTTGATCGTCAAGTTCTTTGACCGTCTTCGAAGGTCATCACTAACAGCCATTCTGTTGGGGTGTTACTGACTGTTTTTTGCACAAATGGGTATCTTTCTGGTTGAGGTTGGGTTTTAAATGTCCTTCCGTACATGTTGATTGATTTGGCCAGGAGTGCTAGTATGTTTTTGCTCCATCTCCCGACAGTTCCCGAACATCATATGATGTTACAAGGGCTGCGAGCCCTTTAACCAGAGGCTTCTGGCACCTCGAATCTTTAAGTACTATTGATCTAGTTTTTGGGTAAGATTGTCCCAAATTTGTACGAAATTTACCTTGGCTACAACCAAGTTGTCACGTTTTTCAAGGCCTTAGGATTTCATTCACAAATGTCGGACACTTTTTTCTCTTCCAACTTGACGTAAGCCAGAAATTTGACATCTATTGGCCATGTCTTCATTCACTGGCTTCACCACCCCCGAGGGGTATGTGAAACGTGATGCAAACCCATGGGTTGTTAGGCTTCCCTTGTCCAGCGCACAACAAACCTTGAGCTTGATTATGGTTTGGGACTACTCGAGAATTTTCCACCATGCTGTCATGTTTCAGTCTCTGAAAAAACACCACAGGGGCAATTCCATTTTCCCCACCATTTGGTCCCCAGACTCCACCTCTGAGGCAAACAACCTTCGTCCTCTTGACACCATCATGACGCAATGGACGCTCTACAGGCTATCGAATCTATCAGAGACCATGATCTCATTTCTCAATAAGGTTAGGTTTAGTCCGGTGCAGTAACGTTTAACTTAGGCATGCCAGGTTGCTGTTCGTTACAGGTAATCATTCATTGGTTATTTGCCGACTGTCGACTTTACCCTCTAACTTTCTTCCAGAGCGCTTTGATGACGGTTTTTCCCCTTTATGGCTACCAGATAATTCTCCTTTCGCGACGGTTTTTTAAACCCTTGTTTTCATAGCCACAGATGCGGGTTTTCACCCGGCAGGTAGTGCCTTAACACTAGGGCTGGCTGGCCATATCGTTTGCTTATCGTTAGGTCAACAGGCCTCCAGCATGTACATGCATAAACGAGCTCAGTTTCTGCGCACCTGGCGCCATGTTTTTCCTTGCTTGATTCCATTGTTATCTACACCGTACGGTACACTTAGGCAACCCTAATGGTTTTAAAAACTTCCTTTCAACAGGACTGCAGTTGAAAAACGTGTGAAATCAATTAATTCAGCAAACAATTGAGATATTTTCCGGGGATCACAAGCTGACTGTTACTGAGTTGGCTAATCAACGAACGATAACTGAACTGCGCATGCGTGAACGGGGTCGCACCTTACCACGAACGTATTACGATATAAATTAACCGTTTTTGATCGAACCCACTGGCGTTCTAACTTTTTGGAACTAGAGTAAAACCAGTGTTTTAGCCGATTTGGGTAAGTTTTGTCGCCCGATATGTTCGGGGAACTGAAGTAAACGAGGAGGGATGCGAAGCTCTACTTCGATGTTAGTACAACCCCAGCATAGCGTTTAAATGGCTGTGTTATATAGTGGTCATCTAATAAAAACGGTAAGATAAAAAGTAACAACGTTGGGGAAAAATCCTAAAATGTCTAGACAAAAAGTCAAATGCGGGATCACAGTCAAAACCTTTCTGTAAAGGTTAACTTTCTTGAGGAAGTCCAAAATGATAGAGTCGGTATACGTGCGGGCAAAGAATGTCTTCAGTTGCTGGCACAGTGTAAATACTTCTGACGAATATGGGAGTTTCATGCAGAAAACTTCCAAACAATAGTGTGTCCACTGTTGCATGGTAATATTTTTCCCTACGGTCCCCCGTTGGCACGTTATTAAAGTTAGTGTGTCCACCAAAGTCCTATAGTGTTCAGGTTCTACGTCCAACATTTGGAATGCAGAAGGACCTTTTAACACTCAAGTGTGCCGTTATCCACTGTTGTCATAGTGTATTTTATCCATATACGAATTCCCCGATCGAATGGTGCCGTTGCAGACGGCCCTATCTCTGCCCTTTTTTTGGTCCATAAATCACAACAAAAAATAAAATAGATTCAGCCAATTATTTTTAGCTTTGTTTCTCAATTCTTAAGTAAGTAGCAAAATACGGTTCATAGTAATGAACAAAATTAACTTGATATACGGGCCCCGCCAACCCGCCTCTCCCCCCCGTCCCCCGTCCCACTGTGTTGCCATAGGGAAACCAACAACACAAGTCCCCGATTGGGCCAGGCAAGACAGTTTACAAGTATGTGGATGGGGTTGTTTTGTGACACCTTTTTTGCCTTCGGCGTTAACACGATATCTCAAGAAGGGAAACCTGTGACAAATTCTCAACAGTTTCGGTATATATTAGCCCCCATATTAGTAAGAGGAAAGAACAAAGAATAAATCTATGTGTTTTTTGGGTGAGGGTCAGAGGTCATCTGGTGTTTGTCACCAGGGGTCACAAAAAACTCTGGAAAAGCTTGTTAACACGATATCTCAAGGCCCCTTTAGAAGACAAGCTTGGATGAATCTTTCATACATTAGTATGGATAGTATGCGACATAGAAGTAGAGATGGCATATGGTTATAAGATGAAAAGGAAAAGAAATCCTATAGAGTGTTTTTTGGTGGAGGTGGTCAAAGGTCCATTTGGGGTTCCCAACCGGGTCAAACCCTGAAAACCTTTTTAACACGGATATCCTTCCAGGGTAGAGAAGCTTGGATAAATTTCATACTTAGTATGTAGATATGCGTTCGTATAGGTGGTTTTTCATTTAATAATTTGGTTAATAATAATTCAACGAACAAAAGAATCCTATCGTGTTTGTGTTGGAGGTCCAAAGGTTCCCATCACTGGGGTCAGGCGGCATCAATGACCTCAAAGCCTTTGGCTTGTTACTACAGTGATTATCTCAAATTAGGAAGCTTGGATTAATTTCATACTTAGTATGTAGATTCCTTATAGTTGAAGAGGTGAAAGGAAAAAGAAAAAAAAGACTCCTATTATTTTTTGGTGAATTTGAAGTTTTGAAGGTCCAAAAGGTCATCTTGATTTCACCAGGGTCCATCAACCCTGGGGAAAACCTTGTTCAACACAATAATCCCCGAAGCCAGGAAGCTTGGAATAACTGACACTTTCATATTTATCCTCTTTATATATTATAAAGTTGGTCATGTTGAAAGGAGAAGGGGGAAAAGGCACAGAGAGATTCCCCTTTCTAAGACTTTATTTTTATTTTTGTTTTTCAAGACGTTTTGGTTGGGGTATTTTTTTTTTGTTTTTTTTTGTTTTATCTTTTTTCTTTATTTTTTTGTTTTTTTTAAAGGTCATTTTACGGTCAGCAGGGGTTCCCAGTTGTGAACAACAACATAAAAATGGATTTGTAGTGTACAGAAGTTATAAATTTGAGGTCAATGAACCTCGGATTTGTAACTGTAAACATGGAACAAGGAAAGCACCCCCTCTTTTGGCAAGGAATCCACTAAAGCCGCATTTTGGTCCTTTCTTGGTTTTAAATTTGGTCTTTTCTTGTGGTATGGCCTGGCTCAGAGGATAGTCAGAAAAACCTCTTCAGACCTTCGCGGCTGCAAATTCGGACCATGCTCTAAAACTACTTGCTCGAAAAAACGTCTAATAGATTAATTTCTAATATTACACGTCTTGAGATATCGTGTTAATACGGTTTGACGACTTGACCTCTAGTGACAAAAAATACTTTTTACTTCCTTCCTAACAAGCAGGAGAGATCTTCCACCCTATATGGTCGTCCACATGGCAATATGATATGAAATATCTTCCCTACAACCATTTGACCTCCGGTTACCTCAAATGTTCTTTGACCTCCACGAAAACAAAAGATTCCTGTAAGGGCTTTAGCCAGGATTTTTGGCTTGTCACTTGTTGCGGAAGAACCCCTTTTCGTCGCACTTGCGCCACAGATTGGGTTCAGATGATTTGAAAAGGGTTGTCGGCGTGATTATCACAAAGCAAAATATTCATATTATGTCTATTTTATAGGGATTAATTAACTAATTATGATTCATTATATCGGTGAGGTCTAAATTCATGCCTAAGCTGAACAACATCAGATTTATATTCGATACTCTTTACACTCAATACTGCTCCTTAACTTCCTGAATTACTTTTACATGCCAAATATGAAAGTATCCAAGGTTTCAAACTTTGGATATCCTACTTATGTTTTCAGTATGTCCTCGGGTGAACTCAAAAGCCGTTTGACTTTCACCAAATTTTTAGAGTGGGAACAAATAAGGGGTTTTTCCCCTTTGAATTGTAGTTGGCATACTCATTCCCACCACAATTTAGACTTGGGAGCTTGGGAAGCTCGGGTATGTGTTTTCAAGCAATGAACATTTTTTTCTTTCTTTTATCTTACGTGACCTCGAAAAACCTTTCACCTCTTCCAAAAGAAGTAGGGCTCACGTACTGACTAAAACTCATTGTTGAAGAAGAGAAGTATTATGGCTCGTCTGGGGTTTCTATGTTCTCGATACATTTCGACTATGGGTTAACTCACATATCCTTCGATCGTTGCCAGAAACAATCGTCCTTTTTCCATTAAAAGGTGTTCTTTCTGTCAGTATAATTAATCCAGAGCCGTCAAAACCGAGTAGCTGGACGATTCAGCTGACCCAGTAATTTCCATTTTGAAAGATTTTTTGCGTTTGAAGGTCCTTAATTACCTTAGAACTGCCAAAATTTCACGAGTTGAATAGTTTAGTCCTCTTGCATCAGAGATATCTTAACGACGTTAACGTTATTCTATCTACCAAGTTTGGAAAGTGTCCTTCATTGCTTTTTTGCGATATTGTATTTACAAGCTAGTCAATTACACACATGCACAAGCACATATCAGAACACCCATACCCACACTCGCTTCCTTACCGGGACGCAGGAAATGTACCGGTAGGGAAAAGACTGGAATTGCCCAGCAGCGGAGCTGCCAGAGATTTCCTCGAGCAGACGTGGCCGATTGAGGGCGGGCTGCGGTGCCGTGCAAGCACGTGCAGCCGCGCGTGACTTCTCTTTGCAGTGACCGAATTTTCGGGCAGCTACGGCAGTTTCGAGCCGCGCGTGAGCTAGGAAAGACGTGCGAGAGCGGAGCCCTCGCCGGCTGCCCCGTGTCCCGCTAAGGCCGCGTTGGTGAGTGCCAACGTGCACATGCCACCATGGTAACATAGCTTTCTTTCGCCTAAATTTTGGTGTACACTTTGAAATGTTTAATCAGCCTGCATCAATTCCCCGGTCCATTGGAAGACCTTTTTTTTATTGATGTTTATTTGGATTTGCCTCATGGCTACACTGAAGTGATAGACGTGCTGACTTCACAAAACGAGTGGAATATTAAGAGGCGTTAAACAGAAAGCTATATTGATGGACAGGACGATCAAAATATCCAGTGTTTCAGATTAAGTAGCAGTTGCACTACCTACAAGGGATTTTCGCACTTGTTTGGGGTTGCTCGAAGAATAGATAATGTATTTTACTTTGGAGTCTTAACCCTTAGAGTAGAAAACAAAATGAAATTTAAAATGAATGTTGGAGACAAATCGGAACAATGATGTGCCTGTGAAATTTTGTAAAGAAGTTTCCTGCTTAACTCTCAACTTAGAATACGTGGTCCAAGCAAAGGCTCATACCCATTTCCTCCAAAAAGTTTCTTAAGAGCACTAGTTCACTTACCTGTAACACTGAGTTAGTATTTACGACTTTGTTTCAAATAAAAGGGAAGTAACTTACAAGCTGGAGGATACATTTACTTTGATTTGGTTGGTGGAGCGTGCCAACAAAACAATCACTTTCACCAGGGCCTGTGTAAGGTATCAATGATTTCATGGGGTCAACCAGAACGAAATCATAAGGAGTGATGTAGTGAAGATACAAAAAACTTTCCCCAACATCTTATGCCCTGTGGTAAATGGTTTAGGCAAATGGTTTTCACTTTCTGCCTGGTCTTGATTACTGCGAACCTTAAAACAGTATGACGCACGCTGCTTCCTTTTCAACTCCTTGCCGAAGGCCAAAGTAATCTATGCAATCATGATGGTATGTGTGTGTTTGTTCTATGTTTATTACTCTATAAATTTGTAAAAACGACATGTCAAGACATGTGGACAGATAAATACTTATCATACTTGGTACATAAATTTTGAGAGAGAGACTTGTTGCTTTTGGTAGAAGACACATATGATGGATACCTTAATACTTAGTTTATAAATTTTTCATATTGACTGAAAAAGCTCTTTTTTAGAAGATTTCAAATGTCATCTGAGGTCACCACCCGAGACAAACCGGCGTCGGTCTGGGGGTGAGCCAAACCCCTCAAAACACATGACAGCAACATTAAAAACCGAAGCAAGGTTTCATTTAACGACAAGTATAGTACCTGTATTTATATAATCTTCATGATATTGAAATAAAAAGAATATGAAACAAACAGGCAAGTAATAGGAAGATTCTTGTGGACTTCTTACAAAGGTTACTTTAGTACGCTAACACTAAAATATACGATGTTGGCATTTTCGTACCACAGGGTGATAATTTGTGCCTTGATTTGTGTCTCAAAATGACAGACTACCCAAGACCAAAATTACTTCAGTCTCAAAGTAGGTCATACCACCCACCTGTCAGAGGTTAGGCAAGAAAAGAAAATATGTTTTATAACACGATCCCCGGTAATTTAGTGATAAAGGAACGAGGTGTCGATATCTGAGTGCATGAACTGATGAAGAGTGACACAAAATTATTCAATTGGCTGGGCTCGGGGCTGGCTCTTGCATCTGGACGGTGAGGACATTATATACCTAATCGAGGTCTTACGAAAAAATTGCATGCACTTACCACAACCACCAGAACTGTGCACAACAATACCGTCCTTCACATATGTTAGATAGGGTAGATGCGATAACCACTGGGACCCTCAATATATAGATGCCAAGAGTTCAACAAGGTTCAAACATTGGTGGTGATCAATATTCACTTTGCTCAAACTTGTTCGCAAGTAATGACTTTCAAAATTATGCTGCGCTTTAAGAGTAAGTTATACAAACCTCGGCAAGGTTAGGCTGATGTCGCACTTTGGATTTGGAAACTTAAATTCTAGATGAAAAGAATAAATGATCTGAAGGATATGAGGAGTAATAGAAATTCTACTTATAAATAAATATTATTAGAGTAAGGGTTAGTTATCATTCAATAAAAGTTCGGGATTCGTTGAAACATCCAGGGACCTAGCAAGCATGAGTGGGATCAAAGTCGGTGAAATCCCCTTGGTACCCTTGTTTGTAGGGATACCCAGGTGCTTATCTTTTACCTGTTTTAATTCATGACTGTAAGATTATAAAGGAAAGTGCGTATCAAAGGTTATCAACCTAGTGTGTTATATCATAAATACATGATATAAGGGAAAAACCCATCCTTTTGGTTTTTATTGCTATTTCATTTAATACTCGGTAAAGTAAGATCTCTTTTTGTTTTGTTCTTCTTTCAGACGAAATGATGCCATTCTGTCTGCCAGTCGGGATTAAGCTCATACAGCGGCTTTGTGAGGATGCAAGTTTGCGTTTGTTTCTAAGGATGAGTGGGAGTAACCATAATTGTTACCCTCACCTTATCCCTGACTCTCACCTTACTATGATTTTTCAGTTTCATAATTTCTACGGAAATTTCTGAATATCGCAAGGGTTTAGAAAAAACTGGAGTAGTCATCCGCCAGGAAGTACCCATGGTAAAAAGGAAACAACCATGCGATCGGGATGAAATTACAAACAACCGTGCAGAGCGCTTTCCTTAGGCCATGTGATCTAGGGGTTGTCTTCATGCCCACTTGGGGTCCAAGGTAAACGCCCGCAGGAGACTACGTAGAGTAACTGCACGTAATTGCAGAATTTAGAAGGAAGCATTCAATATCTTTAAGCGGTATTGTATGCGCCCAAAATACCACTTATATCATACTTTTCCTAATAATACAGCCTAAATGCGACTAGTGACCGGTCGATTTGATGATGCGCGAGATATTTGGGCGGGAAAGATGGGCCGGAACGGCGGGACTTTGGAACGATTATTTTTGTCAGGGTGTCCCACACTCAGATTATGGGAAAGACAGAAACAAGCATATACAACAAGTGTGGGGGAAACGCACAGGAAAATAGCATTTGTAAAGACATTCATTTATACTTAACACTGCAAAAGTAAATTAAGTCATATTTTCAGCCCAGAACGTTTTACGTTTTTGTATGCATAGAGGTCTATGCATACACTTGAACTTGTTGAATTATGCATAGCGACAGTAACTCCCTGTCTACGAGTATCTTTTACTCAACCATTTTTTAAGATACCCTCGTAGCGTTACCACTATTATAGCTCCAGGTCCCCGCACCTGGTTTACACCCACCAGCATCGCTTTTATTGTAAAACAAAACGCCCATAGCAGGGGTACGGTATCCTGTTTGGTGCTACGTGAAAGTTCCTGTTCGAGTATATGGCTGCCAGCACAGATCTATTCATAATCATGATCCAAAAAATCGACCCCGTTCACTATGAACCATAAATGTTATTACATCTAAAATTTTCTTCCTGTGTATGCAAGCTGTTATGTATGAAATACGGTGGGATAATCACAAAAGTAAGCAGTTTAGCTTCCCATAAATCGTAAGCCTACCCTCTGCTTACTATTCTGAACTTACATCTTTACGAAAGTTAAGTTTAAATAACATCCTAAATGCAGGCTTTAGAGCATTTATGTAAATCGATTATAGGCTGTTTAATGTCCCTTTTCCTATAGCTCATTATTTAAATGACCATTACATATCACTTCGGCGGGGCTCATGCACCGTTGGATCAAATAGATTAGATAGAATTTGCTCTCTATTCATAGGCTATATGTCCATGACTTTCTGTAGTTTGCACCTGCGATATTGCACATCTCTTGCGTCAAAGTTTACCGTCTAACTTCGAACCAGGTATAAGACCAATAAACGGAGCTATCTCCTACTTTTCGAAAACATTCATCTATGGGCTCATACTTCCAAGTCTTTCCATTTCGTTTCTTGATGAAGTGTCACGTCATTCACTGTCGTGATTTATGGTCTCCATTTGTATTATGTTTAACAACCTCGCGCATCCGTGTAAGAGAACAAATGGCATACTTGACTGCACCATTGACTTCATTGGAGTCAATTTTACAACACAAACTTCCGCAGTAAATTCACGGTATACAAATCAAACCAATACATGGTGTGGCCAGACTACCCACCATTTGGATAACTGCGACGTGCTATTGCACTATAGCAAGTGTAATAGTCTCTACAAGTTCCTGTCTAAAATTTATGTTTTCCTCTTGTCTGAAGTTACCACGTTATCAAAGAAACAAATAGATAATTGTTTGTGCCTTGCTGACGTTTTCACCAAATAATCGCAAACACTGAGAGGTTCTCGCCCCCAGTATCTAAATGTCTTAGATAATTCGTAAGTCGACCTTCAACCATCACAGACTGATGATGGAAAATGGCTTCCCCGAATTATACCGACGACAAAAGTGATTGTTGATGAACAGTTGGAGTTTACTTTCCGTTGTTTACCACTAACACACATCTCTTATAAATCAACCCATTTATAAATCAACCCATTTGCAGTAATTTCTCTCTTTCTTATATTCGGAAATGAAACAGAACTTTAGTTATTAGCTGCTTGTTTCATTTGTTGATACCTGAAGAAAAATACGAAAAGAAAAACGACTGGACAGTCAATAAAAACAAAGAAGGCTCATGAAATGTTTGAAGGAAGCTTGTGTGGGATATTCACGTTAGAAATAGCCATATACTTTAACTTTCTCAGATAAGTGGTGTGTCTACTGAAACTGAATTCAGGTATCCTGACAGACACAAGGAAATATAAGCAATAGACTAGGAAGAGCCCGACTAAACAAGTTTTCTTGATTTACGAAATGTTCAAAACATGTATGTGGACTAGGAACAGTCCGACTAAACAAGTTTTCTTGATTTACAAAATGTTCAAAACATGTATGTGTGTGTTTGACACTTGTAAAATTTAAGTTGGGATACAAAGTACCTAGCTGTTTTGCCGAAGAATTGCTCCTTTTTATTTCTGAAAAATTTCCGAATTTTTACCATGAGTGTTGAATGTCATAACACAATGCTTTATTCATATTTTTATTTTTCTCGTAAGGGAGGTATCAAAGAGACTAAATAAATGTTATTTGTAGGGGAGATAGGATGCTTTTTGGTAATGTAATTGATACGCCAAAGTGTTATCAGGTGGTGCATAGTTAAAAGACGAACCTTTAATTGAAGAATGGCACAACCAATAAATTGTCCATAACTAAGTATTGACAAAGTTAAGCCAAGTGCTTTTAACCAAACTTACTTGTAATACTAGGCAATCACAAATTGCGTAAACAGCCAAGAAAGAATCCAGTCTTGGGGAAAAGGGTTTATTAGCTCATGCGGGCCCCATCAATGAGCACAATGACTGGATGTCAAGGAATACCTCTGTAAAATCTGGGGAAAAAAACGAACCCTTTCATGTGATTTTCCAGGTTTTGGGAGCCTTCACCTTCATAATCAGCATAATGAAATTTTCAGCATTTTTATTACTTTTTCCAACTAGACTAAGTTTCTTTTAGGATGTGAAAATTTCAGGGGACAGCCCCTGGTCCCTCCCTCAAGCTACGGCCCTGATGTGTGTTAAGAAAGACCAAATGTACAAATAACCTTTTGTGCTCATCAAGGGAATTCAGACCAACGCAAAGCATGAGGATTGGGGATTGAGTATGATATAATTATGCGCATTATAATAATATAATTATTAGTATTCATTGGGAGTATGTTTGATTTGCAAACAGTATTTTGCATTGTTATGGGTGGAGCAAAATTATACGCAATGACAAATGACCCCTGTCGTTCCCAGGGGGTTCGATCTCAAAAAGGGGATCAAACTGATATTACTCGCCCCATCTCACCCCCTTGCGTACAAGCCTGTGCCAAAGTAAGCACAATATCGTTTGAAGACTATATTGATGGACGACAACTGCTTCAGTCTAATTAAAAAGGATGACGAGAGAACAAACTTGTATGCTGAATGCGATGACAGAAGTGCGATTTGAATGAAAAATGCAACGAGCCGCACTTTCATTGTTCATGTCTTGTTTGGTTGTCGAAATATCATTATTCTTAAAACCTTAAGTTTCAAGATTGCTTTCTTTTTCTACATAGGTTGAGGACATCCTTTGTTTGGCTGCAATCTTTTATTCCTTTTGCACAATAGGAAATTACATGAATCTTTTGTTTGTTACTCACTTGTAATTAATTAATTTGTTAGTTGATGACTGAGTGGATACTCCCATAACATAAAAGAGACACATGATTTGTTTTAAAGTAAAGGCCTACGTGAAAATTTGACAGCATTGTGTAGGTAAAAATATATAACATTTACGTACAAACAAGGAGTCGAGCATCCCCTCATTTAGTAATACCATACTTGAGGACATAACACATGGCTCGCCAAGTAAGAAGGCACTAAGCCTCCCGAGGGTGCGCAACAGGAATGGGTGACAAAGTAAGCTATAATATATCCTTTCCTAGTCATTAAAAACTGGAAATTGTAAGCAAAGCCAACTTTCTCCTTCAATGCAGGCTTGGTAGATATTATTGTCCGAAATATTTTTTATAAACTTATGAGATGTAAGAAGCCCTCCTTATCAAATTAATAAAAATGAACGTCACAATGTATGCGGATCCACAAAACACTTTTCTGTTCATTACAGGGAGATTGATTGATGATAAAGACGCTATAATACAACTTGAAAGAATTGCAACATTTCTCGGCCTTTGAATACAATGGAGTCTCTGAAGGTTAAAAACGTAAAGGGGTTGACTTATTATATTTTGTAAAATGGAATACCTTGTGTATCAAGCAAGACAAACCCTCTTTTCAAGCATTTTTTCACACTTCCAAAGTAGGATAGTTTCATTAAAAGGTATTTGGGATGTGGCCTGAGGGTCCCAAGATCAATTTTGGTATACATACATTTTTATCTTAGAGGGCCTTCAGAAATTTAATACACTTCCAAAGAGAGGTAAATTAACATTTTGTTACGAGCGTAATCCGAGGCTTGGGTGAGATTTCCCATGGACGACTCCTTGAATATTCTAGTGACCGTTAATGATGAGGGATCTGTAATGAGAGGCGGCCTTTGAAAATTTTTGCACTGAGAAGGAGTTTAGATGCAAAATGCTGCCATTATTGTTATGAGTAAACTTTATTTGCTCACATGTGTTCGTGCACTAGAAATTACCGTTTAAGTGTCCAGGAAACCAGAATCCTTTGTGAAAAAACAAACCCCACGTGGGGATAATGAAAATATAAACACTATCTCGTCAAAAAACGACAAGTGCCGTTCATTTCCCTCTGGCACGACCTACTCCTTATCAGTATAAGTGTTTTTTTTTAAATGTGGTCTGCAGAACCAGGTAGCTTATATCACCTCCATTGTAGAACTGCAAAGGGTTCAGAGACTTAGAACTACCGGATGAAAAATGGTACTGATGAGAAAAATTAGAATCTGGCCGTCGACAGGGGATAACGTGTTTTGCATTTTATCGTGCCATATACAAAAAAAAAAGCAACCATCCGATTGAGGATAAATTTTCCAACCTTAACAAACACAAACTATCTGGGATAGCTAATTACGTCTAGGTTATCGCTAAGGTGGAAGGACTTCTTCTATTTAGGCTACTACATGGAAGCAAGTTATTAGAGAAAAAAAGAAACTCTGCCACGCGCAAAGCGAGCCAAATAGTATGGATTCGTATTGAAGAGTTTCAAGGTTCTTGAGAGCAGCAAAAGGTAAACCGTAAGGGATACTGGTCGCCGTTGAGTACTTCACACTTTATTGTAACCACAGGAGCTTGACTACGACTCCCCAAAAATCTGAAAATTCCCAAACAGGGGCACCACTAGCCCTCCTTCCCTTCTTGTGCTACCTGCACTGGTTAAATACTGATACAGAAATAGAGACGTCATTATTTAAAGGAGCTGGGTAGTCGCTAAAACAGAATAAATTCTCGGAACCGCCGACTTTGTTACGTCACATCCGGTTATGCTTCTTGGTTGATCGATTCGATCCGAAATGCATTGTATCTAGTACACACAACTCACAACGTACGTACGTGTGTAGTATATTAATGTTGCATGTTTTAGTACGATACTGCTTACTTTTCAGACCTAACGTAATATTAGTTAGGCCTATGATTTTCTCAATTAGCCTATAATGAGTTTGATGGTGGTTAGTAAAGGCGAATCTATCATGGGAGAGAAAACAACAAGTTTAAGGCTTACCGAAGGTGGTTCATTCAAGCATTTTCGTTTCCTGGTCCCACATTTACACAGAGCTACAGGCAGAGGTTGCTCGTGCTTTTACACGGACAGCCTCCGCTACGAGACTCCTTACGCTGACACGTTGATTTGAAAACGCAAACAGACGGTTCTGTGCAGTATAACCGCTAGGATCTGCTTCTGTTGAGCTTTTCACTAGCTCGAAAGAAAAACTTTCTCCCTCCAACATTTTGACACTGGTTATATTACTCAAAATGAAACCAAAATAATGCCCAGAAGCACTACAACTATAACAAAATGCTAACACAACCAGATGATCGGTTTTTCTCGGACACGGTATCAGAATTGTCCAACGTAGCTGCCATGATAACTCGATGTATTGACTAATTAATCCATCGATCAGAACCGTTACAAGTTAAAACGATACAAAATTGCCCGGGCCAGAAGAAAAAGGAACGAACTATAAATTCAAAAAACAAATTGTTAAATATGTAGCAAGTGAAATATAAAAAATCTAAGAAATAAAACACGAACGTAATTACTGAATTACATTGCAAAAATTATTTTAACTGAGAATACAAAACGCATTAAGAGGAATATTTTCAATATTAGTTTTACACTGAGGGTAAACATCTCGTTTAGTATGACGTATTTATTTCCGAAGTACGCCACTACTCAGCTCCTTTAATTGAATGACAATAGTGAATTGTCTCGAAGGCGGGATCACTGGTCTTGCCAAACACAGGCTACATACGACTTGCCTTCCGGATATTCTCTATGCACCAATGACGAACTAGTTTCATACGATAAGATGCTGAGGTGTTGAGAAATCTACTCAAAAAATCAGCATAAGCAAATGTCGGCTAACGCATTTCTTTAACAAATAAGAACCGCCTATACTCTGTCATCATATGTTGCATCAGATAGATGAAAGTAACACTTACTCGATCACTTCTTTCGTAAACAGAGAGGAAACGAAGGGACAATACCACCCGAGAAGCTCGCGACAAGACTAACTTTTCAACAAAAAATGAAGCTTCTCAGATGTAATGCACAGGAAAAATTGTGAATAAATTGGACAAATAACATTTTGCGTGTTGCAGGAAATGAAGATTACGGTGCTGATAGTTCAGATACGGGGGCAAAGAGGAGTGTTAACACTCCCTGCCCCCCCCCCTTTTAACTACTACCACGTGTATACTTAAGTGCGAGTAATGTAACCGTCTGGGAAGAGAAAAATTGCACTCAGGAATCCTAAAATTGATCAAGAAGCTATAGGAAAGTTTAGGCCTATTCCAAGTTTCCAGATTAAGGCTTTTACCTTCTCACAAACATATTACCCTTACTGCATGTTTCTCCAATGGAATTTCTGCACTCCAGCTCTTTTTCACATTATCATATTTTGGTTACTGTTGGTACTCCTAACAAAGGATAATCGTAAACACCATAAAAATTTAGAAAAACTAATTTTTTAGACATTACATAACCTTACTCGTCAGTCAAATAATATCTCTAACTAGGTTTACACTTCTGTTTCAAAGATTCCAAAAGTATTTTTGTGTATGTGAGTTATCTTTGATAATTCCTCCGGCGCCATTCTAGTATCCATTTTGGGTGTTTCCGTTTCACAGCTTTCAAACTAGATTTAAAATCGGTTGGCATACGTTTTCACAAAGTCAATTTTTGCAAGTCCAAGTCAAGTCACAAGTCAATGCTGGCAAGTTCAAGTAAGTCACAAGTCATTTGCCTCAGCTCCAAGTCAAGTCAAGTCACAAGTCAAGGAGTAACAAGTCAAGTCAAGTCATTTGGACTTGACCACAAGTCAAGTCACAAGTCACCATAAATAATAGAAGAAAATGACCGACTCTCCAAAAGCTCAGTACTGACGTGTTTGCATGAAAAGTTTCGACGTATGGGTAAAATGGTGAAATTGTAGAGTTGGGTACCAAATATCGGTGGGATATTTCGAAATAGGGGTATGCTATCAGGAAGCATAAAAATGTCTTGGTAAAATATTTGAAATGTGACCTTGCGTGGTAACAAGCAATATCATGGTATGCTATTGCTTTTATATATGAGGAACTTATCGAAACATACCCTGTCGGACCCGGAAATATTATTACTGGGTAGAGGCTCAGGATTTATACCAACACCATCTGCCCCTAAAAGGTACTCTCTGCTCCAAGCTATTAGACAGCTAACCTGCACCATCAGAGTAAAATATTTTATGTATGATATATCTTCCCGACCTTACCATAAGTTCCGTCTACCCTCAAGCCGAGGGAAGTGGCATATCCAGACTTTTCACACTGGGGGTGTACAGTAAATTTTTAGGGTTGGCGCAGAAGAGTGAAAAGCGAATTTTATGCCTGTCACCTCACCTTAAACACTATATCAACTCCCCAATTTTTGACGTTTTACATTTTTCATTTGGGTCCTCTTCCCCCTTTCTATTTTCTATTTGTTTTTCTATTTTCCGTCGCGGAAGGAGCGTACCTCTTACCGCTTGGGTCCAGGAATGGAGCTTCGATCCGTGGGGGTCAGAGGGAGAAGCTCCTGGCGTTTTCACCGTTAACCGTATCAAAGCCATAATTTTGAAGCATATATCCATCACCAAATAGTAACGTTGTGTGGGCGAACTCCGTATGTTTTTCCATTGGGAGGAACAGTGCATCGTTCATCGGAAAGTTAGCAGTGTCCAGCATTATTGACATGGCGGAGTTCATAAGCGGAGCCCACATAGGCTCAGCTGTGTGTTATGGTATTCCTGTTTGTAGCTTCTTATAACACGGGAAAGAAAGAAAGAAAGAAAGAAAGAAAGAAAAAGAAAGAAAGAAAGAAAGAAAGAAAGAAAGAAAGAAAGAAAGAAAGAAAGAAAGAAAGAAAGAAAGGAAGAAAGAAAGAAAGAAAGAAAGAAAGAAAGAAAGAAAGAAAGAAAGAAAGAAAGAAAGAAAGAAAGAAAGAAAGAAAGAAAGAAAGAAAGAAAGAAAGAAAGAAAGAAAGAAAGAAAGAAAGAAAGAAAGAGAAGAAAGAAAGAAAGAAAGAAAGAAAGAAAGAAAGAAAGAAAGAAAGAAAGAAAGAAAGAAAGAAAGAAAGAAAGAAAGAAAGAAAGAAAGAAAGAAAGAAAGAAAGAAAGAAAGAAAGAAAGAAAGAAAGAAAGAAAGAAAGAAAGAAAGACACGCGAAGACGAGCTCAAAAGGACCAGGCTTTGTCGGTAACTCTGCTCTGTTCCATCAAATTCGCAAAGAGATAACCGAAAGCATTGTGATATGTTGCCTGGCAGGCCCCCGGGCTGTGAGCGGGGGACACTGGGCCATGCCATTGTCTGCCCTATTCTGAAACAGCCCCAACAATCACGCCCTACCTTTGGGCCGTAGATTCCGAAAGCAGGTGGGTTTTTCGGTATTAAGGACCATGCGTTGACATCATCACAAATGTAGTCATAGATTCATGGGAACATTCTACTTAGCAGGAAAGTACATTGACCACCATGTGACCTCTGTTAGCCCCATAAGCCTAGAAATGTCCAGAGACGATACCCAATCACATCCAATGGCAAAATTCTGAGTGTTTGGGGTCTATCACCATGGTTAAGCTACCTGTAAATTTGCTATTCAATTGGAACCAATTCGACCTACAAAGTAAGGTGTAAACAAAGTTGAGATAAGAATTTTAGTGATCAAGGAACCTGTTAATCATCATAGCATTAAACCTGTTAACGCCGGGTACTTGGCGGGGGATTTAAATGATAGACCTAATCCGTCAGTCATATTTAGACATTTAACACATAGCCTTGAAACTTTTAGAGGAATTTGTGAGGTGAGGTTGGGGGTCTAGGCCCCCTCAAGCCTCATGCATGGCTACGTCACTGGGCTCGAGAGTTACCCCATGTGCTGCTTTAGAGGACTGCCTCTACAATACAAAAAGGGCATTCTTGTATTAAATTCCAATTCACTTTGCGGAATTCAACATATCCAAGTTCTAACGCTCTGCTATACGTTCACTACGTAATGAAAAAAACAATTGTCATTAAGAAATTTGATAAAGGCAGAGGTATCGCAATTATTAATAAGAGTGGCTATAAAACAGAAGCGCTTATGCAATTATCGTACGGTAGTACCATCAATTATCATCACCATGGAAACCATTTCCCTGGTCAAATCTCTCGTCTATGGCCTCTTTCAAATGAAAGAAACTACCAAAGACATATTTGACTATTTCAATTTCAGTAACACACTATCCGTACACCACTTTTCTACCTTCTACCCAAAGTCCTCCAAAAGCCACCCTACGGTACTACGTTCAGACGTTTTTAGGTAGACCCATGATCTCTGGCTGCGGAGGACCTGTATATCCAGCAAATATCAGAATGTTTAGAATTTATTTTCATGTTCCACTGGTTCAACAACAACCTACAGTACCTATGTGAAGGATACCAATCATATCCTTGATCTAAGTCAAAATCTAAAATTACCCGATCATGTTTTATTGGTTATACTTGATGTAGTCGGTATGTACACCACCATCCCGCAGTATGAATCGACTAACTCATGCACCGATGCATTCGCAAAATTCGACAACGACATTTACTCTATACCAGAATTTTAGAGCTCATTGAAGCGCAATTGCTTCAAACTTTAACACTATACCTACTTCCTACAAACAGTAGGCGCGGCAATGAATGGGCTAGGAATCTTCACCCAAAATCACCGATATCACGTTGAAATCATCAAACAAAATATTACCCCTTTCTAAGCATATTATCCTCTGACTGAGATATAGGGGTAATATCCTTCTCTTTTTTGACGGTTCTGAATCTGAACTGAAAACCTTTGTGAACCATATTAACACTACATATCCTCCCTTGAAATTCACTTTTGAATCATCATAAAATAAATTATTTTGACATTAGTATCTCAGAAATTAATTATTTTTACATAAGAATCTTCAATCGTTTCGCAGAATCAAATTTAGGCTCGTAACTAGACTTGGAAAGTAGGCGGAAAACCAAGTGGGGGGGGGGGGGGAGCTTTGAAAATATGCTTATGCACAGGGCCTGACTATGTCCGCAGAGCAAGGGGCCAAGCCAAGGAGAAGGGGCCTGGATCCCAAATGCGCCCTTCGGTTACTGGACTGATCAAATTACCTTGATATCTGTCCCTTAGTCGAAATCAAGCGAAAGCTTCCAATATTTATCACGTAACTCTTACCACCCCGAAAGTTGTTTCAAGGGCTCTATTAAAGGTGAGACTTTGCGACATTTGCGTCTCTTTAAAAATCGCCATGACTTCAACGAAAACTAGTCAACTCTTTTAGAGGAACCTTATTCGGCGCAATTACTCAGAAAATTATGTATCTAAAAATCGTTTCCGAAATTAATTTCGAGGACTGATGTTAACACCTCTCACTTTACCTAACTAAGGAATCCACACCATCATTGGTTTGTAGGTTCCATTTTCACCTCATATCAAAACCAAGGACTCACAAAAGTACCTTCGTGACATTGGCATTTATTTACCGAACACCCGACACTTCAAATTCTGTTTCCAAAACCAACACGAACCCAAACTTTACTACTTGCATGCAGGAAAAAATATATATTACCACTGGTAGCAATGATGCATAACCGACTAGCGCTTGTTTGTGTACTTACGTTATGGTACAATGTGAGTACTGTGTAGTGGTTTGTGTAGGTAAATGTCGCGTACACTTTTGCGGTCTGGGCATGCCGCGGCAGCGCGAGAAGGGGATCGGGAGCGAGTTAGTTAAACCAAAATTGGCCATCTAAATAATGCTTCTGACTTGCGTTGGCGACAAGTCATTTGTTGCAAGTCTAAGTCAAGTCGCAAGTAAACCAATACAAGTCCAAGTCAAGTCACAAGTAAATACGAAAATCGCAAGTCAAGTCACCAGTCAGGAAAATAGTGACTCGAGTCACACTAGAGTCCAAGTTAACAAGTGCAAGTCAACAACTCTGCGTAAGTCATTTACTTTCAAGTCAAGTCTTAATTCATTTTCCTTTACGTTAAGTTACAAGTCATTTTCGTTCAATCAAGGCAAGTAACAAGCCATAATTTTCAAAATAAAAATAGGAATAAGTCTGTTAACCAGACTACAGTTTCTAGATGCAGTCTCCATAATTACAGAGATCAGGTGGTAGCAGTGGCGTAGCTAGACTTTTTTTCCGGGGGGCAAGCACCTAAATTTTCCAATTTTTTTAAAGTGTGAGCATTACTGTATTAGGGAACGTTCTGCATTCTGCAATGTAGGTTACAAACATACGGATTATATGTAACACATACTAAACACATAGGCTAAGTAACATTATGCAAAATGTGCCCTGGCCGGCAGAGCATTCTTTGCATAATGTCAATTAATGCTTCAAGAGCCGATGTGTGCACTAATAGTGTTTTTTTTTTTTATCTGAATCGTGAAATTGTAAAGCGCACAAAGCGCGCGAAAACTTTTGGTCAGCTTAAACAAAAACCATATGTAATCACAAAGAAAAAAAGAAAAGCTGTAGGGGTTGTAGACCGTATCGGAGACAACATACATACCTGGACTACTCGATGAAATAGCCAAACTTTGTTCCGTGAGTCGCTCACCAACCGTACGCATGGCACACACAAGAGAACAGCAACAAGGCTTTGCGATATGAGATGAAATTTACGACCTCTACATAAACTGTGTACTCTGTCTACATGTTACTTGGCAAGGTGGACAGGACTTGGGCTATGTAACTATGTGCAATGGAACTAATGAAGAAACTGGAGTGGCTCTACAGCGCGCGTAGCGCGCCGAAAATTTTGGGTTCATATGATAGAAATTGCCTTCTTGAGAGCAAAAACAGGTTAACTGTCGGGGCGACTAGTCGCCTTTAGGTACTGCATACTTTATCGTAAATTTCCGAATTTGTCATTTTCCAGAGCCAGGGGGAAATTGCCCTCCCCCTGCCCCCCTGTAGCTACGCCACTGGGTGGTGGATCTCCAAAATAAACTTTAATCAAAGAAGTCGCTTGGTGAAAATTCTTTTTTGGGAGATTTATGAAATACATTACATCCATACTGGAGAAGATCCAACCAACAACTTCTTTGGACAATCAGTTAAGTGGACCACATTAAGTTGAAGCACTTACCTTAGGCAGCTAACAATGTGATAAGTAAGAATAGCTATGTATGGGCAGTAGGATCGTTTTAAGAAAAGGAGGATATTCGCTTGCAAAATGCGTCAAACATTTTTACATGGTGATAAGTATTCTCCCAAGTGCAGAAAAAGTCACCCAACAAATAAAAGTATGCTTAAATGAGCACCGCAGGGAAAAAGTAAAACTATGCCTGTTGTTTCCTCTAAAAGATTCACGAAAAATGAAAATATTTTTTTTAATTATACTATGGGAAAGACTTCAGAAAATTTCTGAAAAGTATCATTGAGGATGCCATGATCTTCTCTCATCGCGCAAGGCATCCGTGTGAGTACATGTAGGTGTATGATAGAACGTACGTACTAACACAAATATGGAAACTCTTTGATGAAAGGGGCGATTTTGCTTTTCATGGCGAGGGGGCGCTCAGGGCAGCAGAACGGGATTTAAAACCAGAAAGCCAAAAGGCTTAGTGATTCCTTTCCGAATGGGGATGAGTGGTTGCACTGATGTCTGTCTCTCAAATTTATCTTTGTTGACTGTATCATTTTACGATATTTCAACAATTTGGCCTCTGCTGACCTCACATGACCTTTGAACCTCACCATATATAACAAAAAAGAAAAAGGAAGTGTCTTGATTGGGGATTTGACCTCCAATAGATCTTGCACCTTGAAAATTCTAGGGAAATTTTGCTTTTTGACTTTGGGGATTCTTATTTTGCTTTTTGACCTGATGACCCCGGATGATAATCTTGGGAATTCTTGGTAAATTTTGCTTTTTGACCCCTGGTGACCCCAGATGACGAGCTTTAGAATTCTTGGGCTACTTTGCTTTTTACACTCTGGTGACCCCTAATGACGATCTTAAGAATTCTTGGGAAATTTTACTCTTTGACCTTCAGCGACCCCAGATGGCACACTTGGGAATTCTTGGGAAATTTTGGTCTTTGACCTCTAGCGACCCCATATGACAATCTTGGGAGTTCGTGGGAAATTTTGCTTTTGACCCCTGGTGACCCCAGATGCCGATCTTGGAAATTCTTGAGAAATTTCGCTTTTTGATCTTTGGTGACCCAGATGACCTTTGACCTCCACCAAAACAAAAGGGCTCTTCCTCGGACCATAGGGCATCCACGTTCAAAGTATGAAACCTATCCAAGCTTCCTACCTTGACAAATCGTGTTAAGGAGGGTTTGATCCCCGGTGACCCAAGATGACCTTTGACCTCAACAAAAAACAGTATAGTACTTCTTACCATAAGGCATGCACATACAACGTATGAAATTTATCCAGGCTTCTTACCATCACATATCTTTTTAACAAGGTTTTCAGTTTTTGACCTCTGGTGACCCCAGATGATTTTTGACCTCCACCAAAAACAACAGAGTTCTTCCTCGGACCATAAGGCATCCCCGTTCCACGTATGAAATCTATCCAAACTTCCTATCTAGAGAAAGCGTGTTTACAAGGTTTTCAGTGTTTGACCTCCGTGACCTCAGATGGATGACCTTTCACTTCTACTAAAACGTATAGGCTTTTTCTCACAATAATGTATGCACATATTAAGTATGAAATCTATCCAAAATTTCTACCTTAAGATACTGTGTTAACAAAGTTTTCAGTATGTGATCCCCTGTGACCCAAGATAACTTGTGACCTCCACCAAAAACAATAGGGTTCTTCCTCTTAACATGAAGAAGCTACATACCAAATATAAAAAGAGTTTGTCATTGCTATCTTGAGATATCGTGTTTACAAGGTATTTGCAGTTTAACTTTCGGTGACCTAAGATGATCTTTGACCACCACCAAGGACAACAGGGTTCTTTCTTACATCATGACAAATCTATACCTACAGCGTCGCCATTGCTATCTTGATATATCATGTTTACAAGTTTTTCGGTTTTCACCTCTAGTGACCTCAATTGACCTTTGACCTCCACCAAAAACAAGAGGGATCTTTCTCTTAACACGCCAAATCTATACACTAAATATGAAAAACATCCGTCATTGCTATCTTGAGATAGCGTATTTACAAGCTATTTACAAGGTTTCGCTGTTTAACCTCTGGTGACCTCAATGACCTTTGACCTCCACCAAAAACAATATGGTTCTTTTTCTTAACATGAAAAATCTATATACCAGATATGAAAAGTGTCCTTCATTGCTGTCTTGAGATATCGTGTTTACAAGCTAAGTGCCACATACACCCACATACACACACACGACATCACCATCGCATAGATTCCTTGCCTGCCTTCGGTAAGGAATCAAAAACAAAATACTCAAAGGTGAAACGCCACCAAAAAGAACTCTTTTACCTCCCCAATGAAAGATCCGTTGGAATTATTTCAATATTTTTTAGCGTTCCCAACACATACTCCTTCAAAGGTTGACGGTTTTTGAAGAAACTCACTTCCCATGCCAAATAGTGACGTGGAGTTCTGCACAGCGTTATCACTTCTTTTGTACACTAATTAGATAGTTGCAAGTTTGGTGAATAACATTTATATTGTTTATTAAGAATACAAGTTTAACTTCCAAAATAACTCCTCCAGGGCATACCAATGCTAGAATTGTCCCTGGAATGAAGATTGAAAACTAAAGAACAACATTAGTCATACTTGGTGTGTCCATCTTTCGGAGTCACAAATTTGTATGTCTAGATCATGTTAATTCATGATATAAATGTAAAGAAATTATCCTGTAAACTGGTCAATAATTGTAGCTTTTTCTAAGTTATTTTTACATCAAACAACCTAACTGTGTCATTTTCATGTGACATGATCTTTAATATAAGCTGGAGATAATAAAGATATTAAAAAAGTCCCGCTGAGCTCTTACATTAGTTTTCATAAACAGGGCCGTAGCCTGGGAGAAATCCCAAGGCCTAAATAAGATAGTTAACACCAGACGTATACGCCCTGAGGGAGGGATCTAAGAGGTAGGCCTAAGGGGAAGACATGACACTTCTGTTGTTTATTTGAAAATTTTTGAAAATTGGTGTTATCTTTGGTAAAGCATTGAACTGATTGTATATTTAGAAATTCTTAATATTTAATATACTTTTGGGGTGGTCTTAGGGCCACGCTTACACAATGGCCACTCTTTGAGAAGTTTTTACTTATGTAAAATGGCTGAGATGCAAAATGGTTCAATCTTTGGGAAAGCTCCGAACAAGTCACATGCTTAGGAAGTCTCATAGTGCCTTCTTCTATATTCTTTTTGCTTTGGGCGCAAAGCGAGGGCTACTAAGGCCCCTCTCCCCGTTTGAAAAATATTTGCTTTTATAAGTTTGCTTGGGTACGAAATGGTTCTTTCTGTAAAAGCTTGGAATTGATTATATTTATTAGAAAGTTCTCATGATTGGGTGCTTTTTGGCGGCACGGTGCCATGCAACAGCCCATGACTGATGCCCGTTGGGGACCCATTAGTGCATTATACCTGGAGGGTCACCATCGGTTGGTACGTAGCGTAGGTGTGTTCCTCAAAAGGCCTCCCAAAATGGGGGGAATAGCGCTTCCTAGATCTCCAAAGTTGCATCCAAGCATGTGTTGGGACTCAATTCTTTAGAAACGAGGACTCAGGGAACAGAAGTTTAGCTTGAAGAAAAACTTATTCAGTCAAATCACTTTGTAGGAGTAACAGGACTGAAAGATACTGTACAAGCTCATTGATGTCGTTAAAGATAGTCATGTGCTTTCTGTATAAGCATGCTGTGGCACCGCGTGAAAAACAATACGACATATCTTACTTATCCACTTCAGTTGTGTTGTTTGCATCATGCATAAGGAAGGAGGTCCACTCGTCAATTACCCGCATTAGAGACCTTCTGCAGCGGGGGACAGAGGACCTCCCCTGTAAAATTTTGGGAAAAGGAATCCTTTTATACAATTTCTGAGGTTCTCAGGGCCTTATAAATATAATCAAGATAAAAGAGTTTGTAGCATTTTTAGCATTTTTATGTAGAACAATTTTCCTGTAATGTTTGGAGATCTCATGGCGGAAGGTAATTGCCCCTTGCATCCCCCCACAGGCTGAGGCCCTGTTTAATGGAGACAGAATTAGTTCAACAAGCACAACCTTTCTTCTTTAAAGTGCTCTAAAAATTTCGTGAATTATTTTCATTGAATTATTATTTCATAATGTGAAAAACTGTGAAAATGTAAAAAATTTTCATGGTTTTAAATGTTAACTTTCTTCTTGGAAGGACCGGGACTCCATGTCTTGGCCATTTGA
Source organism: Holothuria leucospilota (assembly GCA_029531755.1). Taxonomy (NCBI): domain Eukaryota; kingdom Metazoa; phylum Echinodermata; class Holothuroidea; order Aspidochirotida; family Holothuriidae; genus Holothuria; species Holothuria leucospilota. The sequence continues at coordinate 20,292,214 of CM055961.1, read as the reverse complement.
CTGATGAATGCATAATACAACAAGCTTTCATAAAAAAAAAATGTTAGCCATTTGCTTTCTAATCTTCCTTGTCAGATGCCAGAAAGGTATCTAACATCGTTTCAATGGGGTAATTTCGTGTGAATTACACTTACGCACCAACATGCCATTACCCCTTCGACGATCCCAAGTTCGAGCTTCGCCGATCCCAAGTTCGAGCTTCGCCCCCACCCCTTTTCGTGAATCCACACACACAAAGATCGTATTTAATAACCTTCATCTTACCACGTAGTTTAATTTTTGGTCACTCACATTTTGAAGACACGGGACGTTCCTTTTATTATCACTCCTATTTTGTATAAATGAGGGGAGGGAGTTTGCTCGACACCATTCGGTGAAAGGGGCGATGAACAGACAAATGTTGGTGCACTGATGTACACTAACTAACCGTGACATGTGCTTATAATTAGGGATGAGCCTTGCAAGGTATGCGTTTGAATGGTTGTTTAAATCTACCTCTTTTCAATAGCTCTCTACCCACGGCACAATGCATGAAGGAAAAGCTTGTGTTTGTGTTCTTAGATGATTTTATGGTAAAGTATTCGTGACATATTCAGCGACAAACATTGTTATTCAATGTCGTCAAGTCAAACATGTTCGAGTCAAGTCAAGTCGCGAGTCACTTTTCTTCAAGTGAAGTCAAGCCGCAAATCATTTTTCTTCAATTCAAGTCAAGTTGCAAGTCAAAAGATGTCCGACTAAGGTGGAACTCGAGTCCAAGTCAGCGACTCGAGTCAACAATTCTGCCGCTGATATTTCCCCATGGACACTTCTGAGGGAAAACTCCAACCAGGGCAATTCCAGCTTTTCTGTGGAAGTTGTTGTATGTCTGAGGGGTAATCCTTGTGCTTGTTAATCATTCAAGTATCAATTGTCCAGGGAAGTTGATTAAGGTAAGTTGTTCAGGTGGGAAATCGTTTGGGTAGGCATAGTCTTGTGAGAACTGTCCCGAAACCGTCGAGCCACCAAATGCAATGCGTATTTATCGAAGCATTGTCTTTGCTTTTTTATGGTGTTACCATACCAACTCTGCATGTGTATAGCGCACTTAAACTTATAGAGTAAGAAGAGGGTATAAGAGGATGTAAATTTGAGGAAGAATTTGAAAACCTTCGGTAGTCGTATGCAAACCTCTTGTCTGAAGTTATCAAACGTTCGCGAAAAAATGTGTCAAAATAGAATCTGGAGGGTTTCATCGCTTTTACCATTTATCCTGCATGTTTCTCAATTTATCAAATCTTAATAAAGACCAGTTGTGCATGAGGATAATTTTACAGTAAAAGGGAGAATGCAGTCACCCCAATAAAGAATTGTTTAGTAGACTATCCTATTTCCTGAATGGCTCTTGAGAATCATGTGACAGCATTTTTCTCACTCAATTGCAAAATTTACAAGGAGCAACTGCTTGGTTTACCTTGAATATGCAATATTTATGTCCTAAAATATTATGAAAGATACTTGGAAGAGAAATAAGAAGAAATTTGTAACATTTAGTTATTGTTTTAAAATAAGTTTGTTTAGGGCGACTGCTCTTGACCTTTAAGCAATTCATATCTTAATAGTACTTAAGAATTAAAGGAATGAAAATTGATCAAGCCTGTTTTACATTTCACTTATTTCGTTTGAAGTCTTTGGCTTTTACTTCCCTACCTTAAATCCTGACTGTTGCGTTTCACTGAAATAAGTCCAGCTGTAATTATTAAATTATGTCTCTCAAATTATCTTTGAGTAATAATCTAGAGAAAGTAAATTAGGCTTATCGTTTGAAAAAAAGGGATAAAAAAGAACCTCTAGAAAGACGAACCATCTGAGGTAGTACGAAATATGTAATGTTTTGTAATATTACAAGTTACAATCATCTTTTTTGGCTGAAGTCAGCTGAAAACAAAAAAGACGCTAGTGTATACGTAAGTGTACCTACCAATGAAAAAAATATTACTTTTAATTTTCAAACTAACCAGAAACTGGGTCTAAACATGTCTTCATTAAATCGACTTTCTTCGTTTGTAACTTTCTACTTGCATTTCACAAAATTCATCATGTGGTAACATAAACTTTGAAAGCATTATTGTGCTGAAATTGATAGGAGCTACTGCAAAATGACTTCACCAAAGATTCAAATTTTAGTTGTGTTAAAGTTGCTTAATGGTCATTTGGGACTTTCCTTACCTGATTTTGGTAATAATTACTGTTTTTATCACAACTTTGTGTCAATTTATTACTTAATGGATCAATTTTATGCAACATAGTTGAAGGGTATGCCTGACATATGGAATGTTCTGTCATATTATATCATAAAATGTATACAATTGAAGTTCTGAGTTTTTTTTTTTGTAGACATCCCCGACTCCTCCACGCATATCACGCGAATTGCGTGTTCTCACAATATTCAGGGACTGGTTTTGCGACTTCCGCTGTGTGAATGCACTGGATTCAGAAGAGTCGCTATAGCCACGTCATATGTAACATATACATCCTCGTCTGAAAAAGTGTTCTAGGAATGGGTTCCCATATCACATGAAAACCAAATTTCAAAGTTTGATTTCTCCGAATTAAAACAGACAGGTCCTTTCAAAAGTGAGAAAATTGAACAAATGTCTTGAGGACGACGGCGATGACAATCATAAGTTTTTTTCAGTAAATGATGCTCTTTATCGTTACTGGATGCTTTTGTTTAACTGAAATACAATTATTTCTCTCCTTCTTGTATTCGGACATGACAGAAATTTTCCTTTGTTAGTTGCGTTTTTCATTTGTTGATACTTAGTCGATCACATTCCTAACGAAGAACAAAAAAAAAATCGTTCTGTAATACTGTAGAAAGCAAAGTCCAGAGCTTTGTGGCTTTTCAAATGTCCTTCCAACCGTGTGCACACGTTCATTAGCTTGGACATCTAAGATAAATTTAACTTCAGTAGTGCTACCTATCATAGATTTCTAAATGGAAGGCATAAGGTGTTGGATGTCATAACTCCATGTTTTTTATAGGTTTTACACAACGACCGCGGAGCCAATTTTGAATTGGGGGCTGATCATCGAAGCGGCCCAGTATGGTCAAGAAAATAAAAGCCTTTTAAGACGGCCCAAAATGCAGACAAAGCTAAGGCCCACGGAGTCCCCCCCCCCCCCGTCTCCGCAGTCCCTGTTTTAGGCAGAAATAAAAAATTATTAAATAAAATTCATTTGAACGAGAGATAAAGTGCCGTATAGTAATGTAAGTGATTTGCAAAGATTTCATCAAGTGATGCATTATTTAAAGGCAAACCCCTTTGAAAGAAAGCAAGAGAGAGAGAGAGAGAGAGAGAGAGAGAGAGAGAGAGAGAGAGAGAGAGAGAGAGAGAGAGAGAGAGAGAGAGAGAGAGAGAGAGAGAGAGAGAGAACCACACAGTTTTAAGCTCTTGCGATAATGTAAACCCATATATTCGACTTACCTGAGTGATTCATTTACACAACAGCAATTTCATAGGGATTCTCTTCACTTTCTGTCAACCTTTTAATGGGCCGGATATTATTTATGGGCGTTTCATACCCAGAAAAATCTGTATTCTCATACTGTTGCTTCAGTTTTTCGTCTTGATAACTACTTCCACGGTTTTTAACATGATCTTGTTCAATGGAAGCGTAGTCATCAGAACATCCAAACCCTTGGGGAGAGAAGAAAAAGAACTCACTGCAAGAACTTTGTTGAAGAACGTAGTCAATAGTGTTACATGCCACTCATATGCAACTTGTTAAAAATAAAAACAATTGCATATATTACCTGCATTTTCGTAATTCGCTACTTTTTGTCCCTCAGCTGCATATGTTTCTGGTTGCCCCTCTTTATACCTGAAATGCGAAAAATGCTGAACCACAATGTGCTTTGAACTCAACTTATTCATCATGAGGTAACTTTCTGTTTAACATGTTTTATTAAAAATAATTTTCACGCACCCCTAGATAAAGATGGGCAATATTATTGTAAAAGTTACAAATTCAATTTTTTGTCTTTTTCTTAAGAAATAAGGCTTGCAGCAGAAAGGAAGCTCAAAAAATGTACTTTGACCAACCTTTTGAGGCAAATCATGATAGCAACAATAATGAGAAGTGCTGGAATCACCACCACTGAAATCGTTATAACGTAAGTTGGTACGGATGAAGCATTTTGTTCTGTAAACAAAAATAAAAAAAAACAGTAATACACATAAACAAAGACTGATAAAAAAGAACTGAATATATACAAACTTTAACATTTGCCTTAGGCTTTAATCGAGTGTATAGATAAATATTTTGATGCAACGTATTTCAGTAATATTTATTTTCAGAATTATTATTCGGCTCTAGAGGCATTTTGAATTTTACACACATATGTTGCTAATTACATTAAACGATATCATTCTGTCCTTCAAAGGCCTACTAACGGTCATTTGGTGTAAACACATATGAAGTGATATGAAAAAATATTTTAGAAGAAAATGTCAGTCTTACCTGGACTGTCTGAGCAATATGCTGTACTTTGTTTTGCAATGTTATTTTTGTCTCCTTCTCCTCCAAATCCTTCTCTGACGACAACGACACAAAACTCATAAATTGAGTCAGCCTTCAAATCATGAAACGTATATTGATATTCTTCAATCGTTTCATTGTGTATATCTATGTCACCACTGATCCAGTTAAACGAAGCATTTACTCTATGATAAGGGATGTAATGTACAATAGGAGGAGTTCCTGGGTCTTTTGATTGAGTCCATTTTCCCCAAATCATTGTAACAGAGTTGCAAGTGACGTGAGTTAACGACGGTGGATCAGCAAGAGACGGTTGCACTGTTAAATACCAAAATTGACAAGAAAAATACAACGTAAAAATGTACTTTAGGTGCCCAGTAAACACGAAAATATTCTTGTCATATTTTAAAAATATTCGTCCGAATGTTTTTGTTATATTTTTAGGAAACATTTCAGAAATATTTTTGTTGAGTTGCAGAAATATTTCCAAAACATTTTTAGAAATATTTCTGTTATATTTTAAAACGTTTTCACAAAATTTCTAAAATATTGTTATTGAGTTCCAAAAATGTCGCAACAACATTTCCAGCTCATTTCTAAAAATGTTACACAAACATTTTCACCACATTTTCACGCTATCACTAAAATATTTTGGAGATGTTTTTGTAACGTCAGTGAAACATTTCTGTTATATCTTTAAAATAGTTTGTTAAATGTTTTCATCATATTTTCAAGAAACATTTCAGAAATATTTTTTGTTGAGTTGCAGAAATATTTCCACAAATATTACACAAACATTTTCACGCTATCACTAAAATATTTGGGGATGTTTTTGAAACGTCAGTGAAATACTCTTGTCATATTTTGAAATATTCCGCGACCGAAATGTTTTTGTTATATTTTTAGAAAACATCTCAGAAATATTTTTTGTTGAGTTGCAGAAATATTTCCAGAACATTTTTAGAAATATTTCTGCTTTATTTTGAAACCTTATCACAACATTTCTAAAATATTGTTATTGCGTTCCAAAAATGTCGCAACAACATTTCCAGCTCATTTTAAAAAATGTTACAGAAACCTTTTCACCACATTGTCACACTATCACTAAAACATTTTTGGGCTGTTTTTGAAACGTCAGTGAACTGAAATAGGCCAAGGCTCCCATCATTGTTAACCTTTCACAGCTTCAATCGATCGGTTAATTAGATTTAAGCTTTTTAGTTAGCGTAGGTTGGGATACAGAATTAGGCTTAGGGGCCTAGGCCTAGGATCTAGCTTAGAATAAAACCTAGAAGACACTTAAGGCTAAGCCTAAGCATGTTCGCAGAGGAGAGAAGCCACTCTTTCGGAAGCATTTGGTTTTAGGCTTATCCGGATTCCCTCAACCACTGTAGCCAAGGGGTATTTTCTTCGGACTTTTCAGTGCCGCAACCTGTCTTCCTCCTTCTTGGCCGATGACCTAAGAAGTTTGTGCAGCAGCTTCTTGGCCTCTTCATCTCCTGAAGTTGACTCAAAGTCCATCTTTGTCCTGCCTTCCTTTTCAAGGAAGCGTTGACGTTGCCTTTTCGCCTGGCTGGATAGTTTCTGCCGACAGACTTTGCAAAGCCCCCTTCCCGCTCGAACCAAGACTCAGAGAATTCCTCAGGGCAGTTCCGAGACTTCGGAGTTTGGGTGGGTTTCTGTGTACCTTCAGGTGTTGAGGTAGGGCCTAGTACTGTCTTCTTCTCGATGCCTTGTTAAGAGTATAAGCGTGCTGTCTGACTTTCCTGTAGTTTTCTTCATTTAGAAGAATTCTGTCCTTATTAGGATGGCGTGTTCTCTGACCACAAGTTATCTTCTTCAGAGTCTGTGGTGTCTTAAGGCGAGGCAGGTATATCCGGTATTAGATCCGTAATATCCATAGGCCTAGGTTCCATGCTCTGCGCATATCACTGTTTGATGGATGTGTGTGCTGTTCGTATCCTCGTGTAGCTTTTGTTTATATGTGTGTATCTGGACGTGAAAGAGAATACCCCAAATACTGGGCGCTGATTGGATGAAAGTTAAGGCTAAGAGTAAAGCCTTTTAGATCTCACACACATTTGTGCTAGTTTGCAGTTCTTTTCGACTGTTTTTCGGTATTTAGGATCCCGCTTTTGTGGGATAAAAGGATGTTCGAGTATTTCCTTTCGGTATAGGTTAGAGATTTCGCCCGGAATTATCAGTGCATCTTATCTACGTCTCATTTTCCGAAGAAAAGAGAAGCAAAAACAAATGAAAGGGGGGGGGGGTAGGTGATTCACTATCTGACGTTACCAAGTCGGTGAACTGTTATATTTTAGGAAAAAGTTCCCGATAATGTTAAATATGACCCAAGCAAAAGCTTTAAATTATTCCACCCTTTTGGAGGAATGTGAGTCGTTCAGAGATTGACAAATAAGAGGTTTTATGAAAACCAACTAGACCGGTTTCTGTTCTTCGCTCTGTGGACAGAACGTCATCAGTAGTAGCGTTTGTGTACTGTGTAATACTAAGGCAGGGTTTTTTCATGTTTTATAATGCAGCTATGAGCGCATCAATTAAGATATCGTCATAACTTTCTTCTGTTTCGTTCGACTCCTGGTCTGGGGAAAACCTTGATTTTATAAGTAAATCTTTGAGATTTGGTGCCCTTTTATAGGCTATAATAGGACGGTCGGGAAACAAACGGGACAGTTGCTGGTCACCTGCAATTATATTCCAGTGCTTTAATAAAGCTTCTCTTAGTCTTAGGTGACTCGTTTTAATGTGTGGAGTGTAGGTTGTTTTGAGAACGAGTATTGGCGCTGGTTTTTGTTTACTTTCAGAGCCATATATTAGGACCTAATATATGGCTTTTATAATCTCTTCTGGCGAATAGTTTCTTGTGAGAAGTTTCTCTGTAAAGGAATTTCTTTTCTCTAAAAAGTCGTTCTCATTACTGCAAATTCTACCGTATCTCAGTACTTCACCCTTTGAGAAGCCTTTAAAAGTGGCTAGTAGGTGTGCAGAATTTCGATCGAGGTATTGAAAGGTGTGGGCTTTAGTATAGACTTTTGTGTCAAGAATGCCACTAGATTGAAATTTAGTACCTTTGAAAATTTTTAGATCTAAGTACGTAACCTCGTTGTCAGAGACTTCTATGGTGAATTTCAAAGAAAAGTGAATTTCATTCATTTTAGCCACCAAATTAGAAAGTTCAAATGTCGTTTCCTTATACAGCAGTAAAATTTCATCCCTGTAACGAAGCCATTTTAGTATGTTTGGATCTGTCGGTATGACTTTCAAGTCTATGCATGATATCGCAGATTTCGGTGAAGATTGGCTTCCCATAGCGCAACTAATTTTTGGTAGGAAAAATTGGCCATTAAACTCAAAATAGTTCCTTTCAAGGACGAGTTTCATGAGGGCACGAAGGGAAGGAGGGGGTATAGGTTTTATCCCGTAAAGGTTTTTAGGTACTTTTTCAATAATAAAAAATATTGAAAAATGATTTGTTGAAATGTTACCAGAATGTTTTATAATATTATGAGAACATCATATGAATTTCAAGTAACATTATTACAATATTCAAGATCCAATAGGAAAATCGAAGTTTTTGTCTTTGATCTGCCATAGTATGATACTAGTCTTATTACTGGCATAATGAACATTTTGAAGTGTTTGTACAGTTTTGGCGAGCCTTCTACAAGCACCAAGAATCATATTAATTAAGCAAATCATTATCTTTCGTTGTCAAGAAAGTGTTTCGGTTATATTTTGGAAACATCACAAAAATATATTGCTGAAATATCTTTCTAACATTTCAAAAATGTTTTGCTCTCTATTTTTTTTCTCACTTATATCCGTATGCTTGTACCAATCTACACACTTTTTTACAAATTGAAATTGTTCACTTTTACTACTTTTAGGGTTACAGAATGATACTATGGAAACATTTCCGAAATATTTATAAGAAAACCACATTTTTTCTCTCCGATTCGCCATAGTATGATAATCTAAGTACTGTATAACACTTCGGGGCTATTTTCAATTCAAATTTGGGTGTCATTATGAAACATTTTATTCATATTATTTAAATGTTTCAGTGTAACATGTAAATAAAAATATCTTCAAAATATTTTTAAAACATCTTAACACAAACACATACACAACGATCCAAGATCAAATAGGAAAATCGATTTTTTTTTCTTTATAATCTGCCATAGTATGATAGTCTTATTACTGTATAACACTTCTGGGCTATTTTCAATTCAAGTTTGGTTTGAGTGCTATTATTAAACATTTTATTCATATAATTAAAATGTTTCAGGGTAATATGTAAATAAAAAATATCTTCAAAACATTTTAAAAACATTTCAACACAAAAACATACATAATGAGCATTTTGAAGTGTTTGTACAGTTTTGGCGAGCCTTCTACAAGCACTAAGAATCATATTAATTAAGCAAATCATTTTCTTTCGTTGTCAAGAAAATGTTTTGGTTATATTTTAGAAACATCACAAAAAATATATTGCTGAAATATCTTTCTAACATTTCAAAAATGTTTTGCTCTCTAATTTTTTCTCCCTTATATCCGTATACTTGTACCAATCTACACACCTTTTTTCAAATTGAAATTGTTCACTTTTACTACTTTTAGGGTTACAGAATGATACTATGGAAACATTTCCGAAATATTTATAAGAAAACCACATTTTTTCTCTCCGATTCGCCATAGTATGATAATCTAAGTACTGTATAACACTTCGGGGCTATTTTCAATTCAAATTTGGGTGTCATTATGAAACATTTTATTCATATTATTAAAATGTTTCAGTGTAACATGTAAATAAAAATATCTTCAAAATATTTTTAAAACATTTGAACACAAACACATACACAATGATCCAAGGTCCAATAGGAAAATCGATTTCTTTCTCTATAATCTGCCATAATATGATAGTCTCATTGCTGCATAACATTTCTGGGCTTTTTTCAATTCAAGTTTGGGTGTTATTATCAAACATTTTATTCATATTATTAAAATGTTTTAGTGAAATATGAAAATAAAAATATCTTCAAAATATTTTAAAAACATTTCAACACAAAAACATACATAATGAGCATTTTGAAGTGTTTGTACAGTTTTGGCGAGCCTTCTACAAGCACCAAGAATCATATTAATTAAGTAAATCATTTTCTTTCGTTGTCAAGAGAATTTTTTGGTTATATTTTGGAAACATCACAAAAATATGTGGCTGAAATATCTTTCTAACATTTCAAAAATGTTTTGCTCTCTAATTTTTTTTTCTTATTTATATCCGTATGCTTGTATCAATCTACACACCTTTTTACAAATTGAAATTGTTCACCTTTACTACTTTTATGGTTATAGAATGATACTATGGAAACATTTCCGAAATATTTATAAAATGATTTATTGAAATGTTACCAGAATGTTTTATGAACATTATGAAAACATCATAGGAATATATCTAGCAACATAAATGAATATCCATGATCCAATAACAAAACCACATTTTTTTTCTCTCCGATCTGCCATAGCATGATAGTCTAAGTACTGTATAATACTTCGGGGCTATCTTCAATTCAAATTTGGGTGTTATTATGAAACATTTTATTCATATTTTTAAAATGTTTCAGTGTAACATGTGAATAAAAGTATTTTAAAAATATTTTTTAAACATTTCAACACAAACACATACACAACGAGCATTTTGAGGTCTTTTTTTTTTTTAGTTTTGGCGTGCTTTCCACAAGAATTAAGAATCATATGCATGAAAAAATCATTCTCTTTTGTTCACAAAGAAATGTTTTGGTTATATTTTGATAACATTAAAAGAAAATATATTTTAGTGAAAATATTTTTGAACTGTAAATAAAACATTTTTGAAATATTTCAAAAACATTTTTCCTCCATATTTCTCTGTAACATTTTTACGCCTTAAAAAAATATTTCAAAAATGTTTCGTGTTTGCTGGGTGTTTATCCCATTGTAAATCTGAGGTTACATATAAGATAATCGAGTTATTACCTGGTACAAGGTGGTCCACCTCATTACTACCTTCACTCTCACCACCTGAAGTACTAAGTGTGACGAAGAAGGTATACGAAACTCCAGCAGTGAGATTATACAAAATTGTAGAATTAGCCGTGGGGTCCATAACATCTTCCGTTATCTTCTCTGGGCTAGATGAGTAGTAGTAGTAAACTGTAAACTTGATCACACCAGATCTACATCTGATGCCTTCAGACGGAAGCTACATGAATAATACAACTGAATTATTAGTATAGTCTTGTCACGTTGTATATATTTATTTTGCCTCGATCAGTAACTTGGTGAAATACTAAATAAATTTTCTGCTTCCATTGTCTGTAACAAGGCAACGTTTTTTGAAGGGAACATGTAGAAGATAACAAATTCAAAAGTAAAAACATGGTCACAAATAACAAACTGCTCAAGTTGCCAACTTCCGTTGTAACATGGACTTTAGAAAGTTAGTTATCAGCAATGCGAATGGAATAGAATATAGTATAGTTAATTTCCAATTACTCTGGTTTCTTATTCTATCCATTTTAGATTAAAATACCTAAATTTGTGAGAGAAACAGCAAACAAAAGGTTATACAAACTTGCAGGTTTATGCCCGATATTAAATGCACCTGTTTCCTACAAAGTGACAAAGTTACTCAGGCTTCGTAGCTAGGATGAAATAACGGTGTTCGCTCAACTGCTAATGTGCAATAAAACTCATTCCGTTTTAAGGGCTTTTTGCTATTGCAGTAAAGTATAATCAACATCCTCTGGCAGCCAAAACAAAACCATTCGTCAGGACTTGTTTACAATTTTTGACAGTTGTTCAAACACTTACCTTTCACGATATTTCTACAAGCTGTTGCCTTTCTCCGAAAATATTTGTGACCACGTTTTCAGGACTAGGTGGAACTATGGAGGATGGAAGAACAGTATATCAGAATTGAAGGTCGTGAAATAAGTTCGAAATCCTTTGGCAATTCCTAACGAATGACTAGCAGACTCTTTTGTTGAGCTTAAGGGCATCTCTAAGTCTTACAAATGAACGACTTCAGATCATTTTATTTTTATTAAAAGTCTCGTTTTTCATTACTAGTAAATAAATATACATAGCACATTAGAATACTGCACATAGTTTGTTCGATACAAATAGCTTATCACCGTTGTATTACAAGGACAAGGTTTTAAAGTTATTGTGACACAGTTCTTAATGTCTAGCACAATCTCTACAATTTATATGATACCCTACAACAGCAACGAATATAAGCAGCAAACCCAAAGGCTTAGTGATTCCTTGCTGAAAGGGAATGGTTTGTTGCACTTGTTCGGCTCATCCTTCAAATATACACTTCTTGAATTTTTCATTTTTAATGATATTTTCTCATCTTGACCTCTGCTGACCTCATATGACTTTGGAACCCTTCCAAAAAGTGAATAACAAAAAATGATAAAAAATGTCCTGGAAGGGAATCGTGCCCGGGACCGTCAGCGTGAGAAACCGAGCTCTATTCAACGACACCATCACAAAACTTGGTCAGTATATAGTAATTCTAATCATCCTATAATTACAGCAGCCTTAACATGTGTTCATAATTAGGTAATTCAAATAAGAATTATTACTAAAATAACTGTTTTTTCTATAATTGTATTTTTGGAATGGAACAAAACTCATCCTTAACTTATCATTTGTAACCAAACGCCGGACGCAATATGGAGGTACCTCCCACTGTCTATTTAGTTTACAAGGTTTTATTTTCACTTCTGATGACCTCAGATGACCTTCGACCTCCAGCAAACCCGAAGGATTTTCTTTGTCTTAAAGTAACACATCCATATACCAAATGTGAAGAGTATCCATGTCATCCATGTCTTGAAATATCATGTTTTTTCAAGGGTTTCGGTTTTTGACATCTGATGACCTCAGATGACCGTTGTATTGACCTCCACTGAAAACAATAGGGTTCTTTCTTTTAATATGACAAAGTTATATAACAAGTATGAAGATTGTCCATCGCTGCTATCTTAGGATATCGTGTTTACAAGCAGTTTTTAAGGATTCCGTATTTTCACCAACGGTAACCTCAGATAACCTTTGACCACCTAATCAAAGTCAATAGGGTTTATTTTTTACTATAACGCATCTAGATGCCAAGTATCAAAAGCATCCAATATGCTTTCTACCTAGAGATATCGTTTTTACAAGGTTTTCGGTTTTTGACCTCTGGTTACCTCACATGACCTATGATCTTCACTAAAAACAATAGATATCTTTCTCTTTATATAATAAAATTATATACTAAGTATGAAAATTATCCATGGTTACTAACTTGAGATATCGTGTTTACAAGCCTAGCGTTACAAACACACATACAAACACCTACACATACACACACATACACACCTATACACACATAGATTCCTTTTACCTTCGGCAAGGAATCACTAAGTTTTCCCATAGCTTGAACTTCTCCTCAAAAAATCACGTTCGGGAAAAACATCGTGTATCCAGAAACCACAACTTTAAATCGAGTGTCATAAATTTGGTTACCACTCATTATTATCTTTTTTAGCACCTTAAATTGTTTTTAGTTTTACTATGTAGCTGCATATGAAGGAGTCACTTTTGTGCAAACATGCATTCGCAATAAATTAAACACACCTAACTACTGAAATCACCTTCATGCTATTTTTAAATTTGTGTCCGTAAACACCTGATATGCACAGCAATCCAGTTTCTTGTAGACTTTTTTCCATAATTCTGTTCCACATTGCTGTTTTCAGTAACATTTGACCTGTACGTTCCCTTTTTAACGCTTGGCCTACTGTATACCTTATGACTTTTATTCAACCTTCAGTCATTATTTCTTTGCAATTTATACCAAAAAAAAATTGAAGGTCCATGAATACAATGTTTAGATAAAAAATAATCATCAATATAAGAAAACAAAGTCCATGAGCATGAAATTCTTAGCTACATTAACTGCACTTAATTTTCTTGGAATTTCAGTTGTAGTCAACCTTGTCACAGAATATAAATCTTACCTGCACAGAAGATTTTAACATCAAGTGATGGACTCTTTGGACCTTCGCCTCCATTTCCTTCCCTGACAGTTGCAACACTAAATGAATAATTGACACCTGAATCCAAGTCGATGAAAGTGAATCGTAAGGAGGCGGTTACAGACACGCTGCCTCCTTGCATCCAACTGTCATCTTCTTGCTTTTTGTAGTAAGGAATATAACCGACTATGGGCGGATCACCAAAATCTGTGTCTGCATCCCAAGCTGACCAGTTGATGGTAACTGACGAATACGTAATGTTTTCTTTTATTGGAGCATTTGTTAGTGCCGGCAATTCTAAGAGAGACGAAATTAGGAAGGTGCTACTTGTAAGACTTTACGAAAAAATGTATCGGACCCAACTCGAAATTTAACTTATAAAGATTGCTAAGATGGCTTTCTAGATGCTTAACACGTCCAAGTATTGCATACACTGTTTGTTTTGCAAAATAATGTTGTGTAGTAAAGGCCAATGAGTGGTTCAAATATGGTTGTGTAGTCAAACTAGAAGTGTATAGTACGAATTGCGTAAAATTCAGATCTTACAATATGACTGCAAGGCACCAGAATTCCCGCAAATGCTTTTTGTCACACAAGAGGTGTTTGAAAGTATATGTCACATAACATAAAAGGACAATTAGAGTTGATATGGCAAGTGCAAGTGCAAGATTTTTGCTGTACGCCCGGCAACGGGGGGAGGGGGGCTAGGGGGCTTTAGTCCCAGCACTTTTTCTGCCTTGGTCATTTTGGGCTGCCTTAAACTGGGGTGATAGGCTTTTATTTTCTTCAACGTATACTATGCCGCTTCGATGATTAGCCCCCCCCCCCTCCACTCCAAAATTGGCTCCGCGGCCCCTGCAACAGTATTGCACAAGCAGCATGCACATTGTCGCATGAGGTTTGCACGCACTTTATATACGTTACGTGTTAAGTGGGCAATAATATTTGCTTTCCTTTAATCTTGGCCGGCTCTCACGAATTAAAATCGTAGTAAAAGGATTACGTAAATTGAATTTTAAAACAGAAGTGGTGAGGAAATGGGAAAAGGGGTTTAAGAGGGTTCTCATTTTGTGATTAAAAATCCCAAAAAACTATTACTAGGCCGACTTCTATCTTTGGATAAAAATTTTTTGATAAATACACGGCCAACGAGAGTGTAAACTAGGCCTAGGTATAGGAGAGGTTAGAACAAGCGTTAGGTCTAGAGCAGACCTCAGGTCTAGCTCTTAAGTAACCTGCACACTTTTCCCTAAACTAGTATGGTGGACCATAATGCTCAGCATACAAAAGTACATGCTGCACAAACTTTGTTAGACCCACGGCGTCCGTGAAAGCCGATTATTAATTACAAAGGAGGATGAATTTTTAGGCCCTCACAGAAATAAAAATGCCACCGTCCCACTTTCTCTTACTAATGTATCAGCGTTTTTTTTTAAGTTAAGACATATTACACATCATTATAAACTGTTACTTCATTGCTTTTATCAGGAACTTTGCACCCCGTTCGAAGTGTTATCTAATGGTCTGAGAGGTGTATTAAGATGATTACCCAACATATGTGTCCGTTGTTTAGGAAAGTCATTCAGTTTTGAGGGCCTCCATATCAGGGGTGGCGCAAGGCTGGGGCAGGGTGAGGCAATGGTCTCCTACATCAGGGGAAGATTCAACCGTGAGAGGTCCTTTTTTACAGTTTCATCGGGGAGCCTCAGTAGATACGACAAAATGCGATAGTCCTTGAGGGCGATCAGTCGCCCTGACGTTCAAGGTTTTTAATTTCAAGAGCGGCCAATTGCCCTTTACCATCCGCACATTTCCACCTGTTTAGCACCTTGTATATAGTCTCTTTATTCTCCTTGCACAGTTTCGTTAAATAGAACACGTTCTGCTTCCTCCAACCACGTAACCTAACAGCATCCAGCACTTTTCTTTTAGTTCGGTGATACAATTATCGATTGCATGGACTTGGTCAGTTTGTGAGTGTCTCCCTTTTAAAAGAATCTACTTTCCCTCGGATCGGAAGAAAAATTGGTCATAGGCGCGGCCATTTTGTCCATTTTACCCACAATTCTGCACGTTCTTTGTGTATATTGTCTGTGGCGAATGGGTTTTGGGACCCCCTGGCAAAATTTGTCCGTCTAATATAATGGAATTAAATATTTGGTAGGTGTTATGTCATAGCTACTGAAAATCCACGTACTACTTGATGGTTCACCACGCCGTTTTTGAGATAAACGCGTTTTTGAGTGGTCTTCGTTCATGCTAAACTTTGACTTTGTTAGGCTAGCAAGCCTATACAATGTGTTCCATTCAGGAGAACTTTGGTTTTTCCCCAAACGGGAAATATCCCGGACTGTTGGTTTCTCTTTTGTATTTGATTACGGTATGCATTTGTTGGGCAGACGATGCAGGTTTGATCATTCAGTGCACACTGTTAAAAATAATTGTAAAATTACAGTAACTTTATGTCCCTTCAAAATGAAATTGTTCTACAAAAGACAGGCGCGGATGCAAGGGGGGCTTTCCCGGGCTCAGCCCCCCTTTTTTGCCACATTAACAATAACAAATATGCGAAAATTAGCATAATGTTAATCAAGGAGAATATTCAAGGGGGCTTTCAGCCCCCCCCCCCGGGGGCGTAGCTAGGATGAAATTTTTAGGGGGGCCTAGGTAACAAATGGGGGAGGGGCCGGCACCGCCGAGGGTAAGGCTTGTCAAGACTATCTAAGCGGAGCGTCACCATCGGTTGGCGCAGAGCGTGCAAGAAAATTTTTGGCTTTGAAAACCCTCCAGATGGCCGGAAACGGCACTTCCCACGTGTTTTAAGCTGCATGTACCCAGCCTTGAAATTCGAATCTCATGTCTGCCATTTCTCAAATAGGCCTAATAGGAAAAAATCAATCCATGAAAAATAGTTATACACAAGGCCGCACATACACTTTTTTGCTAGGGGGCAAAACGTGGGCATTACTGATCTGTGGCCTGGGGGAGGGGACTAAAGGGAACGGGGGTCTCCCTCCCCCTTGGCGAAAATTTTTAATTTAAGGAGGACGTACAGATAGCAAATGGTGCAATGAGAGATTTCGGCTTTAAAAGGAAAACGAAAAGTAGTTGTGACTAAGTGCGACCAAAGTCATTTTTGAGAGCGTGGTGGATATGATGTGAAGCATGACCTCAGCCATTGAACTCCGTTGTGGGAAGGGTTAAAGGGAGGGAAGGGAGTGTTATTGGTTATAAAACGTTTTTATGACTAAACTGGCACGTTTTAAAAACGTTTTTAAGCCATTGACGATTGAAGCTACCTATAGCAACAACAGCAACATTGTAGTTATGGTTAATCGCGCGTAGCGCGAGAATTTTAGAAAAGTAGGCTAGAAATACATCCTAATAGAGCTGTAAATGATTGGTGGTGTGTACAGATATAGGCATGAAAATATTGATCTGCGTATTTGAAATTGTTTAACTTCTATCATTACGATCACAGCTATTTCTTATATTTTTACTGCGTTTTCTCTGTATATTCTCAAAGTTGAAAACGGTGCGCTCTGAAAATTTCTGGGGATAATTGCTCCCCCCCCCCCTCCCCGCTGTGTACGGCCGTGGATATCATATGAGCTGAGATAATACAAGAATCCCGCTGAATTATGCATCCCTTTTCATTTATTCTGCCTGCAAATTCTCCCATATTCACCTTCTAGTATATTTCTGTCCATCACCCTATCCATAGGCTACATGTCCACTACTCAACTACATATCCCCTAGATCATACCATTTGTCTCCAACCTAGGGTTACCATATTTATTTTCTAGCAAGGAGGACATAGATCACTGTCCTGATGTAGGGGTCTAAGAGTGTCCCTTTGGAAATTTTCCGGTTTTCAGTGGTGTCTAGATTCAAAATGGTGCTGCAGTGGCGTAGCTAGAGGGGGGGGGCGGTCGCCCCCCCCACAAAGCCTCCGAAGGCCTCTGTCGGAAATTTCTAGTCTCTGTCGGAAATTAATTAAAAACAATTCATTTGAAACACTTACAACACTTGTTATGTGTGTAAGCAGAATTACACATCGAAATGTGAACGTGGAAATCAAAAGTCGGACTCAAATTGCCCGGAAAGCAAAAAAAAAAAAAAAAAAAAAGGTCCCCAGATAATACTCTGTCGGAAATTTTTTGCTTTTGCCCCCCCCCCCACAAAAAATATCTAGCTACGCCACTGTGGTGCTGTATTTGTTCACGGACTCAAGTCATCGGTATATTAAGCAGGAGAAGGGATCATGTGGGAAACACATGAAATCCGGACCTTGTTGACAATTTCACAAATCCGTCCGGACCGTGACGCCAGTGCGAACTACTAAAAAGAGGACTTGTCGAAAACAATCAATTCTACAGTGCACTTGTCATGGGCAAGGAGAGAGACACGAAATACTTGTTAAGAAAAGAATTATTCGAACGCAGTACCTTACCGTACGGCATATTTTGTGTATGATACCGTATAGGAATGATCGTGTAAGAATGGTCTTCAGTGTATGGTTGCCATGTTTTCAGTAAATCAACCAGCCATCCGAAAAGCAGAAAGGGTCTAAACCTGACAATGTCACATCCGAGTTTGTCGTCGGGACGTTCGTTTCATCGTCCAAGTGAATTATATGCGAATTAAACGACAGTGCAGATTATATACCTAATTTAGTTGAAATAGGCATTTTACAGTTACAAGTTGATTTCATACGTGCGCAAAATGTGTTTTTCACACAATTACTTTTTCTTAATTCTTACACATTTTATTTATTTATTTATTTTTTGAAGGAAATACTTCAAAGTTTATTTCCGTTCAAACATTTATTTTTTCTTAATTCTTACACATTTTATTAGGACACAAAAAATGTGGGGGGGGGGGGACGAATATCTGGGGGGCCTAGCCCCCCCCCCCGTGGCTACGCCGCTGCCCCCCCTTTTCGAAATGTCTGAATCCGCGCCTGAAAAATGTATGTTTCATGTAATGTTTGGCAACTTCAGTTTACAAACAGAGATCTGTTAAAAACAAACTTAAAAAACTGCATATTATTTCAGAAAAATTGTACATTTACAATAACTTTACGTCTCATTATATAAGACAATTTGTGTACATTTACAATTCATGTATGCTTATTTGATTGTCATTGAATGTCCGTTCAAAAACATTTGCTTTTTGTAGACAGGGCCGTAGCGAGCGGGGGATGTGGGGGTGTCACACCCCCCCCCCCCAATATTTGGTCGTCCGTCGGCAAATTTTCGGTCTGTCGGCAAAAAGGGGAGAGGGAAAGGAAAAGAAAAGGAAAAGAGGAGAGGAGGAAAAGAAGGGAGAAGAAGAGAAAAGAAAAGGAAAGGAAGGGAGGGAAAGGGAAGACGGAGAATGAAAAGAAAAAAGAGAAAGAGAGAACGGGCCAGTCTGTTATCGGCTATTTCGAATTTTGGCTCTTCATCTAATTGGCCCATTCAAATTGAAGGCCCGTCGGCAATTTGATTATGCATGTGACGGCCTTATACGGCCGTATCAACGGCCGTCGGTGTAATTGGACGAGTGACTCAGTCCGTCGGGAACTCGGGAAAAGAAATGGAATTGACGGCTTCCGTATAGGTGCACTATTTTGGGTCATATGACATTCTTGAAAAACCACTTTCTGCACATTATTCCTCACTTTTATCATCACCATGGGGAGCAGCACCCGATTACCCATGGAGAGGGTATCCTTAGCCCGTCTTCTAAACCCTAACCTTGACTTCAAACACATTTTGCAAACCTCTGAGGATCCGGTTTACCCACAAACATCCTGGGAAAAAAATAATGCGTACCGCGCATGTCTTTCCTTCACTGCAATCTCAGGGATTTTAACTTTTGAATACCGAAATAAACAGATACAGGACCCATTTTCAGGTCCTGGCGTTCAAAGCATATTTTGAACGCTTGTGTTAAGATTTTGAACAATTTTTCTCCCTTTTTGAACGCCGGACGCCTATCTACTTATCGCATTTGAACGCCTGGCGCGTCTAGTATTCAAATGCTGAACACATAGTGTTCCAATTCTGAACCACAGGTTCAGCTCCTGAACTACAGTGGCATGACGGGAGGAATAGCCTAACGCATTAGAATTAACCGGAATCTTTGCATTGGATAATGCATTATGAACCAAAATATACCAATCCTGCATGAGACTTAATTTTTTACCGAGAGATGATGCTGAAACCCCAGAGCTTCCGGGGGCAAAGCCCCCCGGACCCCCACCAGGGGCCCTAAGGCCGACTCAGTGTTTAAGCCAGCCCCTATTTGTGGGACAATGTCGCATTAACGGCGACAAATGTTGCACAAAAAAAAAAATACTTTTACTCCAGAGCTTCCGGGGGCTTTGCCCTCCGGAATTCACTAGTGGTCCTTAGGTGAGCCCAGTGTTTTAGCTAGCCCCTATTTGTGCGACAATGTCGCATAAACGGTGACAAATGTCGCACAAAAACAAAAAAAAATCTGACAAGCAAATTCTACCCGGGTATAAATTTTGAGGTTCCTCATTAGGGCAGAAATCCACTCAAATATTGCACCATTTGCAATCTAGGCACCTTTCAAATTCCAAAAATTTCCAAAGGGTAGGGGGACACCCCTCCCCCAGGCCACAGATCATTAAATGTCGCATTGAGAAAACGTCCTAGCTAGAGCACTGGCGGACCTCTGGATCCCATCCGCTTAAAACTATAGCGGCCTGACGAGAGGAATAGCCTACTACATTTAAATTAGTGGGGAACTAGTCTGTATTTGATGATGCATTATGAACCAAAATATATCCATCCTGACACTTAATTTTTCACCCAGAGATATACTTAAACCTCAGAGCTTCCGGGGGCTGCGCCCCCTGGACCCAACCAGGGGTCCTTAGGCGGGGCCCTGGACCCCACCCGCTAAAGCTCGTATTCGCCCTACGCATTACCAGATCCGTCGGCAAAACATAATCTCCACCCCCCCCCCCCAAAGATAACACCTTTGCTACGCACCTGTCTGTAGAGAAACAAACTTGTTACCGATGCATACGTTACTACCAATGGTTGTAAATTTACAGTAATTTTTCATATCTCCTAAAAACATTACTGTCATAAACACAACTTTTATCTTTGCAGAATATTTATAGAATTTCTGTTCAAAAGCAAAGCTTGACGTTAAGACACAAACTTAAAACAGGCAAATTTGTTACAAAGAAATTAATTGAAAAATTACAATAGTGTTTTGTTGAGGAGGACGCACAGTAGTTACCGTAAATATGCACCACTATAATTCTCTCGAAACAGGGTGAATTCTACCTTTCTACCTGGGAACAAAATTGCGATCGAACCATAGGCTGGGGAATTTTTGTGAAATTATAATAATTTTATGTCCCCCGAGAAACAGTTTGTTTTTAAGCATACATCATATTAATTGTGGATCTTAAAAAAAATCAAAGTGTAGGCGTTTGTGGGGCCATGGCTAAATTTATGTTACTCCATTAATTTATGCACCATACATCATGTGAGAAATATTTATTGTGGGTTTCGGCTACATAATTTATATAAGGCTGCAGCTATTATAGAATCCTCCATGCTGGCAAATACGACGAACTAAACTACTCTATGTCTGTTGAGTGCATGGGGAATCAATTGTTTGAACACTTTATTAGGATTAAATTAAGCACAGACATATGAGGCACCGTTGGATTAGTGTCATTTATTCCCTCATGTTCCTCAGTTCTTATTTGCCACAACGAAAGGAACTTATTTCGACGCAGCTTAGTGGCATACTACAGCCTACGATATGTACGATGATGAGGGTAGTACATAGTATTAAAATGAAAGGTGCCAAAGAATGAAGCGATCCCCCTTGGCGGCGGAAGGGCCGATGTGGGGTTTAGTAGGAGACGGGCGTTCTGCTGGGCTAAGCCTCCGGATGCTCTGGGGTATTTAATAGATGGACAGCTGTGGTCGGTGGGGAATGATGCATTTAACTGGTCAACAAACGACATTAAATGAGTACCATGCTTCGGAAGTTAGACTGATGCATTCCGACGAAGGTTCTAGCTAGGAAGACTCGCTCATTCATTTCGATGAAGGTTACGTACTAGCAGGAATAGAACTGAGTTGCATTTAATTGTAATGAAAATAGCCTTTCCATAGGCTAAAAGCCTACAGTAGGAATGGCAACAGTACAAAGATCCCATTGGTCTACTACTTAAAGGGAAATATTGCGTTTGTCTGGCTTTTTATTGAATCTATCCTCGTTTACTTGCGATCGGGTCCCGTTCGATGAAAGAGAGATAACTAAGAAAAACATTCTACCCTCCGAGCACTAATGAACGAGTAATTAACCTTTCTATAACAACTAATAGATTTCACCCAAACAATTATGCATGCAAAACCACACCTTCATCACCCCTGATTTGAAATCCACCAATCAAATCATTTCTATCACATTACGTCAGACAATAACAAACGCTTTCTACAGCATGTTCAAAAAGTTCGGAAAATACGAACGAAGTACAGTACAGTACATTAGTGAGAATTGTAACTACATCATGTCTGTAATATTGAACCAAGGAGCAGTGGCGTAGCTACGGGGGGGGGCCTGGGGGGCTAGGCCCCCCAGATTTTTTTGTGTCCCAATAAAATGTGTAAGAATTAAGAAAAAATAAATGTTTGAACGGAAATAAACTTAGTTTGAAGTATTTCCTTCAAAAAATAATTAAGCATGTGTAAGAATTAAGGAACAGTAAATGTGTGAAAAGTGTGTGAACTCAACTTATAACTGTAAAATGCCTACTTTCATTAAATTAGGTATATAGTCTGCACTGTCGTTTAATTCGCATATAATTCACTTGCACGTTGAAACGAACGTCCCGACGACAAATTCGGATGTGACTTTGTCAGGTTTAGACCCTTTCTGCCTTTCGGATGGCTGGTTGATTTACTGAAAACATGGCAACCATACACTGAAGACCATTCTTACACGACCATTCCAATACGGTATCATACACAAAATATGCCGTACGGTAAGGTACTGCGTTCGAATAATTCTTCTGTCCTTAGCAAGTATGTCGTGTCTCTACTTGCCCATGACAAGTGCACTGTAGAACGATTGTTTTCGACAAGTCCTCTTTTTACTAGTTCGCACTGGCGTCCGGGCGGATTTGTAAAATTACCAACAAGGTCCGGATTTCATGTGTTTCCCACATGATCCGTCCCTACTTCTGGCTTGCGGGTTAAATAGTTTGAAATAGTTTGATTTGAGTCTGTGAAAAAATACAGCACCATTTTGCATCTAGACACCATTAAAAACCGGAAAAATTTCCAAAGGGAAAGGGACACCCTTAGACCCCTACATCAGGACAGTGACCTATGTCCTCCTTGCTAGAAAATAAATATGTTAACCCTAGGTTGGAGACAAATGGTATGATCTAGGGGATATGTAACTGAGTAGTGGACATGTAGCCTATGGATAGGGTGATGGACAAATGTAACAGATATATACTAGAAGGTGAATATGGGAGAATTGCAGGCAGAATAAATGAAAAGGGATGCATAATTCAGTATGATTCTTGTATTATCTCAGCTCATATGATATCCACGGCCGTAAACAGCCGGGGGCGGGCAAAATTACCCCCAGAAATTTTCAAAGTGCACCGTTTCCAACTTTGAGAATGTACAGAGAAAACGCAGTAAAAATATAAGAAATAGCTGTGATCGTAATGATAGAACTTAAAAAATTTCAAATAGGCAGATCAATATTTTCATGCCTATCTGTACACACCACCAATCATTTACAGCTCTATTAGGATGTATTTCTAGCCTACTTTTCTAAAATTCTCGCGCTACGCGCGATTATGCATAGCTACAATGTTGCTGTTGTTGCTATAGGTAGCTTCAATCATCAATGGCTTAAAAACGTTTTTAAACCGTGCCAGTTTAGTCATGAAAACGTTTTATAACTCCCTCCACTCCCTCCCCTCGCTTACACTCCCCCCTCCCACAACGGAGTTCAATGGCTGAGGTCATGCTTCACATCATATCCACCACGCTCTCAAAAATGACTTTTGTCGCACTTAGTCACAACTACTTTTCGTTTTCCTTTTAAAGCTGAAATCCCTCAAATATTGCACCATTTGCTATCTATACGTCCTCCTGAAATTATAAATTTTCGCCAAGGGGGAGGGAGACACCCGTTCCCTTTAGTCCCCTCCCCCAGGCCACAGATCAGTAATGCTCACTTTTTGCCCTTAGCAAAAATGTGTATGTGCGGCCTTGTGTATAACTATTTTTCATGGATCGATTTTTTCCCATTAGGCCTATTTGAGAAATGGCAGACATGAGATTCGAATTTCAAGGCTGGGTACACGCAGCTTAAAACACGTGGGAAGTGCCGTTTCCGACCATCTGGAGGGTTCGTGAAGCCAAAAATTTTCTTGCACGCTACGCGCCAACCGATGGTGGCGCTCCGCTTAGATAGTCTTGACAAGCCTTACCCTCGGAGGTGCCGCCCCCCCCCCCCATTTGTTGCCTAGGCACCCCTAAAAATTTCATCCTAGCTACTCCCCTACCAAAGAGTTTCTGTTTGACAACCTAACGGAACTACCGTTATATTACAGTTGGTGGTCTTATCACCTCCCTGGTATACTATACACAAAGTTACTGTTATTCCGTAATTCGAATTGCAGCCCTTGGGCCTTAGCAGGTTTGATTTACTTTCGAAACAGCCGGATGTAAAAGAGACTGTTGGTGCTTCGACAATGGTACAAAATGAAAATTTTACGAACCTGTAATGCCAGTGGTTGCCACTTGTCCAAAACAAACGAAATAGGGCTACAAGTCTTTCGCTGATAAATTAACAGACTCTCCTGTAACGACTAATAACCAGGGTTGTTCCCGTTACGCTTTGAAAGTAACTCGTTATAGTTACAGTTAATTCCGTAAAATTGTAACTCGTTACAGTTACTAGTTACAATGTTGAAAAAGTAACTAGTTACAGTTACTTTTGACTAAAAAGTAACTAGCTACATTTCAAAAGTAACTCGTTACTTCAAGGTGAATATACGGTACCTCGGTACCTGAAATGGAGGGGGGGAGGGCATAATTAGATAGTAAGACGGGGGCACATGAGACGACCGACACCTCATTTGTGCCGGTTATCCTTAGGTGTTCCCCAAAGAAAGTCAATGAAGCTAGCTGATCTTCAATGGGCATTGTCGCAGAGGCTCCTAATGCTCAACATGAAGCAGCGAATCATGATACTGTGTCGGAGCTTACGCAAACTATTTGTTAGAGGAATATGGTTATAACCAAAACTTTTCCAGTTACCAAAGTACTTCTTTGAGGGTTGAAATCTTTATACTCCCATCACACAGTCGGCTAATTTAGAGAGGTTAGCGGCTATGCCGGAAAGGGGAAGAGCGTTGTTTCAGCAGTAAAGTCTTCACCCCTCAAGAGCATATATATGGTATAATAAGAGGATGAATACATTTGTTAGCAGTAAAATTTTAAAACCTCACCGCTAAGGTTGGGCTAAGTGATATTTCCCCATAAATTTCAAGTTTCACATTGTGTCGATATAAAACAGTGCATAGAAATGGTGATACTATGCAGTTTATACATGCAGATCATGTGCACATAATTCACTTTCCCTTTACAATAGGTAAAGCTTTAAGTCGGACACTTCTCTTTCCAATTAGCTTTGTTAGGATACTTTTAACGCAATTGACCATTTCAATATTCTGCTGTTTTTTTATATTAACCGTACTATTATTCCAGTGTAAGGAGTTACGGACATTGAAAAGAATATGATATAGCCTAAATTCATACGTTTGATTCATCACATAAAGATACCATACATGTTAAATTAGATGCATAAATGGATGCACGGTGTTTACCAACGCTTGGCACCGTATAGATTTACTGGGCTCCAACGCAAGAGTCCGGATTCGGTTAGCTT
The DNA here is from genome assembly GCA_029531755.1 of Holothuria leucospilota. Lineage (NCBI taxonomy): Eukaryota > Metazoa > Echinodermata > Holothuroidea > Aspidochirotida > Holothuriidae > Holothuria > Holothuria leucospilota. Next base: position 20,266,634 of record CM055961.1, on the reverse strand, counting down.
AATGCCGGTCTCAAGAGCGTTTTTCTAGATTAGGAATTTGCCCGGGATAGAAGGTTCCGGAATCGAAATTTTTACGGAATGTGATGTAACTGGACTCGGACTCGGAGTTCATTCCAGCCGAGTTCTCAAATATGAAAGTTACATTAAAAGTGTTTAAAGTTCCATTTGTGCACAATGTACAGATCTAAGGTATTGTCACATACAATCAACTAAATTACTCAGGAGGCCAGGCTATGGAAGTGAGTACAAACGATGACTTTGTTAATTAATGGTGGACATGTACGATAGAATTAAAACATCTGTATGTGTGATATGATATACATTGGCAAAAAGACTGGTCTCGGAATTGGTGCCATTGGAATCAAAACTGGCAGAAATTTGAGGATCCTGAGTAGTACCATGCTCGGAAAGATTCGGGAATCTAGAATCGCAGTTAGCTCCGACTCGGATAGGGTGAACACGGGTCCAGCCCTAACGTCTCAAGAGGCAATGATTAAACTTTCAAAGTGTGCTGGTATTTGAATGCCCATGGGCCAACCCGTTTCTCACGGTACACTGTCTCCACTGTGTCCTCTAAAGGACAATATGAGTAAACCAAGGCCCAGCTGACTTTACTTAGAATACATAAAGTCAGCTGAGCCTTAGAGGACCGTTCAGTATTTTTCAAATAATCGCACAAATCGGTCTCATGGGTAATAAGCATTGATCTGTCTAATAAGTATTTTGACATACAGATCAATTTTAAACTTATTTCAATCAGGGAGTTGCTATTTGACAACTCCTTGGTTCAATAGACAATCAAGTGGCCCGGCCTGTAAGCCTGCAGCGTGTGCATCTAATATCAACTTCTGATTCTAATCGTGAATAAAATTTGATGTCGGTGAGGGCGACGTCGATAATAGCGATGAATGATAAATAGCCTATATCGAAAATAATTTTACATTTTACTACCAAAGTGTCATCAATTTGAAAATTTTCTGTTATTCTGTTATTAGCTCAAAGAAAATGCAATTTGTGGTCATTTTGACTATTTGTAACGGGAAAGTAACGGGACCCAAATGTAACGCCGTTACAGTTACTTTTACACAGAATTGTAACTAGTTACTTGCTCCGTTACTGAAATGCAAATGTAACTCGTTACAGGGTTCCGTTACACAAAATGTAACTCGTTACAGTAACGGCGTTACTTGTAACTCGTTACTTCCCAACCCTGCTAATAACGCACACTCACGGTGAACCAGGGAGATGACGCTGCGTCTCCGTGTATGAGTTTTGATTTACAATATCCTGTACAGCACGGGGTGTACTTGCCTCAAGTCTCTCGTGATATTTGTACATTTTACCCTAGCTAGCTACGTTGTCACCCACACCCGTACTCAGCCGCTGCCGTACCGATGCCTGGCGACTTTCCCACACCGCGCTCTGTGCATGCAGCCAGCAATGCATGCTGTTGTTCCCACAGGAACACACACACAGAGAGAGAATCTGTTCACCAGTGTTTCCACTCTTCCCGAAATTACCCGAAATTCGGGAAATCTGGGTGTTATACGGGAAATTTTCGGGAAGTGGGATTATTTCGGGAAATTTCGGGAAATCTGGAAATGGCATGTGGCGCATGGAAATGACGTATGGCTTGGCAGGGTGAAATCCCGGATCAGCCATTAAAGTTAGCATAAACAAGCGTTATTGAAAATTTCAGGAAATACCATTGCGATTTCAGGAAATTTTAGGTTCCATTTCAGGAAAAATGAATTTAGAGTGTGGAAACACTGCTGTTCGCGATCAGTGGACAAGCGAATCTCTGTACTGTGCGAGTGTGGTGTGTGGCGAAATACTACAACTCCCTGCTACAGTACTGGGAAAACGAGTGATGGGCGCGGTGCAAAATGAAATCCAGTGCTCGTACGTGGCAACTCCACGGCGAAGAGTTCCATATCAAAACTACCTACTCGTTAAATACGGTGTCGTAGTTTTACAAATAAGGGTAACCTCTGTCACCAGAAGATTCTGTTTTTACCATGGTTTGATCCGAGGTGGCACTTCCATGATTCAATACATAACTCTCTGTGCTACGTGTCGCTCAACCTATTATGTGCGTTTCCTTAATGTAGTCCGATGTCTATAACACTGAGACTGAGTACAGAGGTGTGTGGAAAGTATAGGCCTATTACATCGACATAGGCTAGGGGGTGTGGAGGCGTAATCGGTACACATCAGGCCAATACAGTTAGATGTGGTTGTTTTGAAACCTCACGGACATCCATCGTATTGGCAAGTGAAAGTTCGTGAACTGTGAATCAACTTACCTGTATTCGTAGGCCAGGGGTGCCCAATCTTTTTAGACCCAAGATCTAGTTTTCAAGTAGCCAACCTCCCGAGATCACAAAACATACACTGTCAGACACTTACACATAAAAAACTTTTATTTTTTCATTCTTTCCTACACCCCTCGCGGTCGACTTGGGATCAGTCCGCGGTCTAACAGTAGACCGCGATCGACTGGTTGGGCACTCCTGTCGTAGACATTGCCGAATATCAGCCGTGTATTGTTCCGTCCGATCCTGCATCGACAGCGTCGTCAATCGTGGCAACAGTTTATGAATGTGCGCTGACGTTGTCAGTTTGTGTGAACGAGTATCTGCCAAATTTTTCGTAAAATCGGCCAAGTTTGGCCTAATAATAAGTTTGACCATAGTCCTGCGATTTTCAAATTCCCAAAATTCCGCCGTATTTCCCTGTAGCTAGGCTTGAAGATCGAGGAAATAAATCGATATGATATAATATATTTTATGACCAATTTTTCCAGGGCTCCCCAAATGACCTCGGGCCCCGGGACATTTGTCCCCCCTGCCCCCCCCCCCGTTGGCGGCCCTGACCGTTAATGAGACGTAGGTTACATGCACTGAGAATTCTGGACGGAATCTCTGACGTATGCCGTAAGAAAATACTAATTCGCCCTTTCATCTCACAAAAGCGGTGTTCTAATCACTTTAAAACAGTTGAAAAGAACTAGAAACTAGCACAAATGTGTTTGAGATATTCGATGCTTATTTAGCCCGCCTTTATCTTTCGTTCAATCAGCGCTCAGTATTGTGGTATTCTCTTTCACGTCCAGCAATCTGTATATAAATCAAAATTGAACATAACCGAGCCAGTATCAAAACAGTGATTGCATGGATACAACTGACTGGCTCAAAGTCGACCTACACTGCCTCGCTGAAAGACTCCACACTCTGAAGAAGAGAAATAACTTGTAGTTAGAGAACAACCTTTTCAAAAAAGGACAGGATTTACAGAAACCCACCCAGACTTCCGAAGTCCCTCAACTGCTCTGAGAAATTCTCTGAGTTATGGAACTCGGCGATTCTTCGAGCAGGAAGGGGCTATTTGACCGTATTGCAGTCTGGTGCCAGGCCAAAAAGCAACGACAACGCTTCCTTGTTAATGAAGGCAGGGCAGAATTGGACTAAGAATCAACGGCGCCCCAAGAAAACACCCGAACAGGCGTTGAAGGAAATCCGGATAGGCTATATAAACCAAAGACTCTTTTTTGGGCACCAACCCCTCCCGAAAGAGTGGCCCTTTTCTTCTGCAAACATTCTTAAAATCATAAAACGTATTCTTAGTTTTCTTCTGAGTCAGAGAGTAGGCCTCAAAATCGACAGTGAGAATGTTCGGCTAGACTATGCTATATATGTAGTCAGTTACACCATGTGGTGTATATTGTAAATTTACTACCGTAAACCATGTTTTACCATCCATTAACGTGCGTTCTAGTGAGGTTGCAGCACAACAGATATGCGTTTAGAAACAACATTTTGTCTTCATTAAGAGGGTCGCTGTTTATATATATATATATATATATATATATATATATATATATATATATATATATATATATATATATATATATATATATATATATATGCACAAGTCATGTTCACTGCACAAGCGTTTCTGTACAAGCACAACAAGGTAAATGGATGCATACAATTACAAGGTATACCCCGAATAAAAACTGAATCTTTGCTGTACACAAATTGGTGAAAAGTGCAAAAATACAGACTGAGGCGGTTGCAGTACAGCTTGCCCAGTATGTAAACAGGAGTTTCTGTAGTTGTGCATGTGATATCTTGTATGGTACTGTGCAGTTCTGTAAAAATACAGAGTGGTCCTGTTCCTGAATTGGAGCATCCTGTACATAGACATGTGTTTGTTGTTCTTGTATGAAATCCAGTTGACAGCAACTTTGTTGTAAACGAACAGAGATTTTTTAACAGTGCATGATCCCTGACAGGGCACTGGTTAGCTACATATACTGTTCCTATTTTGTTCACAATAAGTACAAAGTTGCTAATGTGACAATCAAATTTCGGGGCTGTTGTAATTCTACAAGTAACATTTTCTGATAAGCACTGAATTACCACAAGTTTCGTTAAATCGTTTTTATTATGCAAGGTATATGCTTTGTCATGGTATGATACCTGACTGCTTAAACGCTTTCCTCTAACCCTTCCCTCCTCACCCTTCTTTTATCGCTATCCTTCAAGGATTCCTGTCACCCCGGCCTGTTTGAGCTTTGGAACGTTTCCCGGCCTCGTCTAGGAGCTTGCCGCTCTGTTGGGAAACCTATCGCCACTTCTGTAAGTATTGCCTAGGGTATACGGAAGCATAATCCGGAGTGAAGTACTGAATTATCAGAATGCGGATTACGTCAGGCCTAGTCTCAGTTCCTCAAGCCTCATTCTTACAGTACAATTTGTTCCAGGCACTGAGCTACTATACTAGGCCAAAACGCTCCCGACAATCTGAGTCAGTAGACGGCGAACTACGTCAACCCTAGCAAAGTTCACCACCGGGGCCGTATAGTTGATCAATTTAGCCGAATTGAAAAAATGAAACGGTTCCACAGGTTGCTTTGCATTAGAAAGTAATATGATAGTTCTAAATATATGAAAAGGAAAATTTATGGTGGTGCATCAGGATTGCCAATCCAAGGAGTTTTTGTAGACCTAAGTTAAGTAGGCCTTACTATTTTCGTAACTCATTAAAGACTAACGTTAAATCTAACTAAGTGCTTTAACATTATGAAAAATGTGCAAATTCGATAGGTCAAGCTTATGGTACCTCAAGTCAGAGACGTGAAGGTGGATAAAATAAGCTGAACTTACAGGAGCCTGAGACAATATGTAAAAGGAGACATGCTACATATATAGCCTATCCGGTCCATTGGTGTATTTGAGGACTATACTTTGTCTTGTAGAAGAAGCTTAGAGTCATAGAATAACGTTAGTCATAGTTCCAAGCTCAACTAGGCTCTAGGCGTAGTCCTTTTAACGTTGTCAAATAAAGTTAAAACATTTACTAGCCGACATAATTGCCTTCACTTTCAGATACATATTCACTGATATTTTGAACCATGCTCTGAGTCATAAGTCATAAAGCCATGATCTGGTTAGAACGTGACCTAAATGGACTAGTATCATAGATACATCTCCATGCATTTATTAGAAAAATTGTATGCCCTATGCAAGATGGCCAAAATTAAGAGACTTTTTGAACAGTCAATCTTGCAGATCGGTGGGAAAATGAACAGCCCATAAAGGTTGGACTCAACCCAAGTGATATCAAAGAAACATTCTGAGAATGAGAAGTTGTAAACTATTAAGATGTTAAACTATCTAATAATAATCACTATAACAACAAAATGATCGACAAATGAAATTCGTTGTCAAGTTTTGATGAGGCAGAAAAAAATGTCAAACAAGCAATTCGAACAGAGGCTACATCCCCGTTTGGTGTGACTAACGAAACATGTCATCCAAAAGACGAAGGTATGAAGCCAAACGCATGAGTCCAAGGGTCTTCCCGAGAATTTTCCTTAACTAGTTTCATTATAAGGATTTGCCATTGTCGTCTCTTCCCCAATCTGGCAAAGACAACTTGAGGAGATTAGAATAAATAAACCTTATTGATTTGTTAGCATTGTGGATTCCTTCTCACAACTATTCGCACTAGCAGAATAGTGGGGAAGATTCTACTATTCAAGAAAAGCATAACTTTACACAGTGTCACGCATGAATTAGTTGCAGTAATACAAACTCTCAGCGTCTTAAGTTATATCTGCTACCACGTTGAGCTGCATAGTTTATTCGCTAATGAGGATTACTTGTGGATGGAATTTCTCCTCTTCTTGGCCAATAGAAGCTTCTCACGTTGATGGTTTTTGCAGGCATTCTAGACCATTTACAGAAGAAGAAATCGTGCATCCTCCAGGTGTTATTTGAAATGTTATTTCTCATTTTTGTATTGTTTATTGTTTCATGGGCTTGAATGATGGATTTAAATACAAGTATAAACTTTCACGGTCCACGTCTCCTATTCGTAAAATGATCACTGTTCTCTTCATTACAAGATCCATCTCAAGTCACAGGGACCCTAGCCACATCAACTAGGGCAGCCATTCAGACGCTCACAATGTAACCCAGTTTTACTATTATGGATTGATGTAAATGTATCAAAGTAGTTAATGTAAAGATTTAATACCAAGAAAACTCCATAATAAAACAGAAAAATTAAAAGATTACAAAAATTCACGTTTTAAAATGTGAAAAATGTAAAAATAAGTTGTCACAGTATCGCGTTGCAAAGTCCTTGATCTCGGGGGTATTTTTGTCTAAACTTTCCTTTGCACTCTCCGCGCCAGCTGATGGTGGCGTTCTGCTTATAAAGTGCCACTGACCTACCTCCCCCCCCCCCCCCACAATTTCAAAGACCGATCGCCGCCCATGGTTACACACTACATTTAATTCATTTAACTGTTTGGAAATCAGCCTGCTATAGGTCAGGCAATGACTGTTCAAAGGTTGCCCCCGTAAATCACATGCATCAAAATTACATAGTTTACTTCTTTCTCAAGTACAGAAAGGTTAATTTTCTTTGTTATCCTTCGTTATTTTTTCACATATTTGCCACCAGCTATCAGTTTGCTATAAATTATATTTCTCCTTGGGGCCTTCAGTGTTTGGCTTCAATTTGTTTACTCTTGAGAATTTGTATTTAAAATAAATCGACTGTCTTTGGCATGTTATAAAACATTTTGATTAAGCGAGATTATTGTTTTTATTCCGAAGGTGTTACTTTCTGTTTGAAACTCGTAAGCACAAACTTCGCTTACCTGTAGTGGCGCCGGCAGAGGGGACATGGGGGCTGGTGCCCCCAATCGATTTCAGATTTTTTTAAAGTTTAAAATAATCCCCAAACCGTTTAAGCTATAGATTTCTGTAGGGGGTAGGGTGAAGTGTGTTTACGACCGAGTGATGGACCTTATTGCAGTCATTTTCTATCACACAAATGATTCTCAAACTATCAGAATTTTTGCAAATCCTTCACAAAACATCAAAATTTTCGCGCGCTCTTCGCGCTTTAAACCTTACCTCAGTACTGTACTTATTATCAATATCTTCCGGAAGTAACTCCCTGAGAAGCACAGCAGCAAAAGTTGAAAGGTGTTTACAAATTCTCAGGTAAAAGTTTGGCTTTGTGATTGGCATATAGGATATGGATTGTTGGGGAAATGAAAGTGTCTCGATGCAGAGCCATGAATGCAGGTTTTGTCACAGGATCTTATTTAGTGGTATATTTCGGCGAACTTCGCGCGCATTCGTCGCGGTTTACACTCCATCTCATGACCATTATTATAAGGTAATAATACATGCAACCATTCTGATCACAACACTTTTCCTATAACCAGAGGCACATCTCCAACCTCTGTAGAGACCTCGCATCGATATGGGATCTTTCAATCTTATCTGTAGCATGATGTGGAAGGTTGAACATACGTATTTGCCGTTATACATATTTCAAAAGTTTTTTACGGAGCGCTTTGCGCGCAGCCATTATCGGTATAGATGGTGATTGTTAATACACTAACGACGAAAAGCATTCTGAAACGCGCTTGTTAGTCATTCACCCCTTTTGCTATACTTATCAGGGAGATCTTATATCACCTTCCTGCACCTATACTCTTCCTCCCATTCCCATTGCTGGAAGCTGTTTATCTGGATTTTTGTTCAAAGTTAGTAAACATACGATAGTTGTCAAGTGCCCGGCATCATACTCTATCTGCCTATAGTATCTTTTGGATGTCAAGTAATAAGCATCATGTCAGTGTCCCATTTTATATAACTAATCCAGAGCTTTCAGGAGGCCCTATACCGGTGTCTGCTAGCCTTTGATACCCTTTTGTAATGCACGATGAAGCCAAGGAAAATTTTAGTAATACTCTAAGAATGTTTCTGTGGACTCCACGCACATATTTTTACGTAAATAATTACCCCTAATTGTAGGCAGTAAAGTATCCAAAAAGGGGCTCCAGCAGGTTTGTTGATAACATACCCTTCTCTTAGACAACATACTCTCCTCTTTTACCCGACCAAAAATTAAAATACACTAATTTATGGACATTTTCCAGCCATATATGATCAGTTCCCAAAAACCCAAAAGACAGCACTATTTTGCATCTATAAGCAACCTTAAATTAACAAAAGTTTCTCAAAGGGGAGGGGAACATCCCCTCCCCTTCCCTTAGACCAGTAGCGTAACTGGGGTGCTTGAAGTGGGGGAAGGGATGAAAATAAGGTAGATGTACCGACAGCATATAGTCAATGTACCGACACTTAGTGTCAAAAGGTTATCACTTAACAAGTCAGCCCCGCACCCTTGACATCCCCATCCACCCAGGAGTGGCGCCAGGATTTGCCCGACGGGGGGACAGACTCCCCGACGGGAGGGCCAGAGACCCGAAGCCTCGGACAGCTCCGATCCCGTCGAGAGGTTGGTGAGGGAGAATTTGAAGAAAACCTGTGTACTATACCATGTCATTGCGGGGCATATTTTGCATAAAATTTGTATTACTAGAGGAAAATAGTTCCGCACCGATTCCCCGCAGTGAAATTGTTTTGGGTGAGCCTATACACTAAAAAGAATCTGTGCTTATTTAAAGCTTACATAGATCAATTGTCCTGGAATTGGGCCCTATAGGGCACAACTTACATTTTACTTCCCTCCTCGAGTCACTAGCCGTACCGCAAGACAGATACAAGCAGACAAGAGGTTAGGTTAGGTTAGATGAGGTTTAACGTCCCAGTTTCCAACCAATTGGTTCAAGTCGAGACGACCACGGCCTTTTTTCCAGTTGTGGCTCACTGGTTTGTTTTCCCTACTCCATTGTTTATGCTGAGCACCAAGCACCAAGCAGACAAGAGAACATTTACTAAGTCTAGCGAAATAAGATGAAATTCCCGACATTCACATAATTCCATGTATTCTACTTTTATAAAGTTACTTGAAAAGATGAAAAGGGTTTGTAGCCTACTTTATTTAGCTGTAAGTTACGGAACTGAGGACCAGTGGATAAAGCGTGCCGAAAGTTTTGGGTTTTATCGCAGAAATGACCCTTCTTGGAAAGCCAAAATAAATAAATTGACCATATGTGGCGACAGAATTTTCCCGACAACGGGCCGGGCCATGCCAGCGACCCTAAGTTCCATCAGCTCCTTTACCGAGGGGGTGGTGAGAAGTAGATATGAAGGTGCCTATCCCATGCCATTGCAGGGCATATTTTGCACAATATCACTTTTAACTTCAAGAGCCGACTTGCGCACTGATAGTATTCTTAGTGAGTCTGAATCGTGAAATTGCAAAGCGCGCGAAAATTTTTAGTAGGCTTTCACTAAAAACATATGTAATTATTAAGAACAATAAAGAAAAAATAAAAACTGTAGGGGTTGTAGACCGTATCGGGGATAATATACATTGTGTCGAAAGCACCTGGACTGCCCGATGGAATAGCCAAACTTTCCTCCGTTAGTGGCTCACCAGCTAACCCTACCGCATGATACACACGAGAGAAGAGCAAATAGCCTTGCGATATGGGATGAAATTTACGACCTCAACATAACCTGTGTGCTCTGCCTACATGTTACTTGGTAAGGGTGACGGACTTATGCTATCTAGCCATGTGGAAAAGAACTTTTGAAGTAAATGAAGTGACCCTACAGCGCGCGTAGCACGCCGAAAATTTTGGGTTCTTATTAGAGGAATTGTCCTCTTTAGAGCAAAGAATGGTAAACTGCCGGGGACACTAGTCGTCGTTAACACAGGGCGGCTGTACCGACAAGATCAGAAAATGTACCGACAGGCCACCCCAGGAAGCCAAGTGGGGACGACAGCCCCCCGCCCCCCTTTAGTTACGCTAGTACCTTAGACCCCTAGATCCTTAGATCCCTAGGACTGCACCTTTATGTAGTGACAAAGGATTACCTACTGCTGTATACAATTGCAGGGAAGCATAAAAAAGGTACAATTTACGCAGACTTGGAGGGTTTAACTGATGTGGCATTACGATGTCATCTCTGCCCCCCCCCCCCCATTACCAAACCATGACGCCGCCACATCTTACCTGTTTTCTTCCATACAATGGTGTAACTTAGAAATTTCATTACTTTGTTTCTCATTTGTACTTTCTTAATTTAAATAACATAGTTTTGTTTTTGCAATGACCAGATTAACTTCAGCTGTTCAGATACTAGTGGTGAAGATGAGAGGCATAAAGGGATGATTAACAGTTGCTGAGTAGCTGCATGTATTCATGTCATTGTTTTAATTTTTTGTTTTATTGTAATTTTTTCAAAACATTTGGCTACAGGTCTCTAAGCCGAAGCAGTCACAACCAAATAAATTGTCTAAAGAAGTCTTTAAGAAAACTTTTCTAGACTGGGGTCTTCTAAAAAAGTAATTCTGCGTGAAGTGGGTGGGCAGTGATTCACATGATTAGAATTTTCAGTGATAATAGGGGTGAACATATATTTCGTTTTATGCAACAAACATAATGTATATTATAACCTGCGGAAGATTACGACTATTTTTTACTAATAAAAAGATATTAATCCACTTGGTTCCATACTTAAGTTCAAAAAGGTTTAACTGTACATAACGTAACCTTATTGCTAATTACCAGGAGATTTTCCTGAATTTAGAAAACGCCTTTCAAAAGTAAACTACTGGCACCACATGTGAAGGTATGGTTTATTCTGGACAAAAATGTCGCTCATACATTCCATCAATTTGAAATTACAGTCCACAAGATAGGTTTCATGCAGACCATAAAAATTTAAAGTACCATCCTGTCTTTTCGAGATGTTATTTTAATTTTTTATTTTCACTTTCATATCCTTTCATGGACCTTCTTCCAAATAGCAATTAAAAAGGATTGTTGGGTATAGCTGTGGTGCTGGCCGTTTTTGTCCATGGGTGGCGACAGAATTTTCCCGACATGGGGCTGGGCCAAGCCAGCGACCCCAAGTTCCGACAGCATGTCGGGGGGTGAGAAAGGGATATGAAGGAGTCTATCCCATGCCATTGCAGAGTACCGAATACTTTGCATTATATCACTTAATATGTCAAGAGTCGAGTTACGCACTGATACTGTTCTTTTTAGTCTGAATCGTGAAATTTCAAAGGGTGCGAAAATTTTTGATAGTCTGACACAGAAAACATGTTATCATTAAGAATAAAAAGACAAACATAAAAACTGTAGGGCTTGTAGACTGTATATGGGACAATATACAATGCGTCGAAACCACCTGGACTACCCGATGAAACAGCCAAACTTTGTTCCGTGGGTCGCTCACCAACTGACCGTACCGCATGACACACTAGAGAACAGCAACTAGGCTTTGCGATATGGGATGAAATGTACGACCTCTACATAACCTGTGTACCCTGCCTGCATGTTACTTGGTAAGGTTGACAGGACTATCTAGCTATGTGAAATGGAACTACTGAAGAAACTGGAGTGACATTACAGCGCGCGTAGTGCGTTGAAAATTTTGGGTTCTGATTACAGAAATTGTCCTCCTCCTTTCACTTCTTTTTCTCTTTCTTTTCCTCTTTCTTTTCCTCATGTTTCCTTCATTTCGCCGACTGGTGCAGAATTTACCTACTCAATGGCAGAAACCACATGAACGATTAACTCCTTTAGTATACAATGATACTGAAAAGCCCTCTGTAGCTTTTTGCCGACAGAATATGTGTTAAGTTTCAAAAAGTGTTGCTTACGGGCTTTGAAAATATTGTAATAAACGTTGTCTACAAATGCATTCCAATCTCCTGTCTTCAGTCTGCACCAGCCCCTTTCTCTTGCCCAGCCTTGTTCCTCCCTCCCCTGTTCTTTTCTCTGTTCGCTCGGTCTTTCTCTCTCCCTCTTCTCTCTCCTCTTTCTTCTCTTTTTTCCACTTTCTTCTTTCCTCTTTCTTTCCTTCGTTTGCATTTCCCTCTTTCCTTCATTTTGCCGACAAGTGCAGGATTTTGCCGACTGCGTGGATGATGAGGGTGCCACCCCCACACCCCCTCTCGCGTCGCCCCTGTATAACCAACCCCGACAGTGTGATGGATCATGGTTAACCTACAATCCGACTAGGGCCTGACGCAACTAACCACGTATAGCTTCTACCCATACCCGACGAGCAGTCAGGTTGAGTTGAATCACATTCACAGAGTCGGACATGGTGTTAATTTCAGATAATTATGCAATTAAGTACTGTACTACTATTTTCCCGACAGTCTAGGCCTCGTCAAAGAGCAATTAATTCCAATATAGTGTGGTAGGGACCACAGAAAAAGAACCCTCACCTCATGGCAAATTTCCCAAAATTACATAATAATTTCCCGACAAATAGAATAGTTCCCAAACACAGTTACATCTGGGAGGGGATACGTCTCTGGTTAAATGTATCCAATGTAATATATCCACCCGACAATTACTGATTTAAGTATAACGTTCTGCTCATAAATTTCCCAACATTTCTGTAGCCTCACTTAAAAGATTTTTGCTGAAAATGTAAAGAAATTACAAAAGAAAGGGGCAATTAATTAAGAATAAATGTCCATATGGAATAAGCTCATGTTAAATTTACAGACAGTATCTGCATTGCTTAAGGTGGAGAAAATACAAGACGAACCACTCATATAGTACGAAATTTGGTTCGATTTCAAAGAGGTTGAGTTTGTCTGAAACACCAGAACCCAACCCCTTTCCCGTCCCCTGCGTACGGGTGTGAATTCGGCAAAGCAACCCAATATTTTAAAGAGTGTCTTAACCCAATCGCCTATGAGTTAGAGGGTCTTTAAAGGTATCTTTGCAATTTTCTATTTCTATCAAAATGTAACATAATTTGTCCGATTTCAGATATAACATTAAAGTGTGAAACAGCAAAATCTGATATTAAAAGCAGTTCAAATCTTTCTTGCTAGACTTTTATCCAAATAACATTTAGCCTGCAAGTAATGTCAAACAGTCTAGTGCAATTTTATGGGGTCAATTGTGCTGGGCATTGTTCTTGGCAATTGGCATAGTTGGGAGCCACTGGAGATGGCGAATTGAGAAGGGAGGAATTGTGCTGGGTGTGAATTGTTGGCGTGGGAATTGTGGGTTGGCAATTTTACGGAGTGGGAATTGCCCGGGGGGAATTGTTCTGATGGAAATTGTCCGGATGGGAGTTGTCCGGGTGGGAGTTGTCCGGTCACGATCATTAGATCACACAAAGAACGTTTATCACCACAGGGTTTACAGACCTGGTCCAGGTCCAAAGTCTCATATGCCGGGGTCTTGAGCTTGGCACGGACAAGTTTATTTCAGAGGTTGAGTGGGTTGCGGAAACTGACTACTACAGCCCTCAGTGGGTAAAAGATTTGACGGCTAGGGGCTGTAGTCTTTAGTGTGCGCAGAGAGTCGCAAATAATCGCATGGTGTCTCTACTCAAAGTTCCTCAATGTAGTAACATGTAAATAACAAGAGTAAAGAGTGTAAATAAGTGAACAAGGGTAGTGGTCACGGTGGGTCGCGCGAGAGATTTGGGGAAAAACGCAATTTCCAGTTCCCATGGTTTACAGTATCATCTCATTGTCAAATGGTTTTTATCTTTGACAGTAGCAAGAACCTTTGGTTCTGAATTTCAAATTCGTAGGAAATTCATACCAGTTTGATTATTACATATACCCGGGAGAAGTAAATTGTTATTAAGTGCAAAACAAGCTGAGTTTGGGCTTCCCCACAAATAATATGTGAATCAAAGTTTATGCGAAAAAAATCAGTTGCGAGGTCTAGTCTCAAAGCTTTTCATAGAAATTTGCAGGATGGAGGCTATTAGCAAAGCTCCTTAGGAGAGTAGGGAATGCACAAAACATCCTGAAAATCCTTATGTGGAGAATGTCTTTCAGTTTATCCTAACTTGTTACCAGGCTGCGGGAGCTGCAGGAGAAGGAGTAGTAAGTCCGAAGATTTGTCGGACAGAGAAGCTATAGCCTGGGCTCCTCGACTGAGCGGGGATGGTGCTAAACATTTTACAATAGTCAATGCAATTATGTTAGCATCACATCCAACATTTGACCAGTCAAGACCTAATATCTGAATAATGTAGCGTAAAGCATAGCATATTTTGCACTATACTCAAACTAAATGTACCGAGTTAAGTGATAATATAGCGAATTGTCGGAAAATCCGACTTCCAGAGTTGCACAGAGAACTGGGATATTTATGAATACATAGGGGAATCGTCCTCATTGAGAGGAGGGGAGCCTCTAATGGGGATGAAACGCATTATATGATGTTAACCTTTCTTCGTTACCAAAAAAATATTGTGTTGAGGATGGTATTTCGGCCCTTGCAAAAGCATATGTTAGCTTAGCATGTCTTGTTACGCCACATGGTCGGGGTAAAATGTCGTATTGAAAAATCTCCCCTCCTTGATAACAAGAAACTTAACCGCAGGGTCGTCTGACCATTGCCGGGCAATTGTATTTTATCGTGCCCACAGTACCCAACGACGAAATTAAAAAAGAGAAAATCCCCGCAAACTATTGAGTACATCAGCATAACTCTTTTCTTAATTATAAGAAAAATGTGGCTAATAAACTCTCTTTGACTCCCCGAAAGGTTCTCAGTTTTACGGGTACAAGGCAGATGGTTAGACCACCCCTCCAGGAGGCTCTAGTCCACTCTTCCTCCTGTGGCCCCACAAAAACCTGTGCAGATGGGATTGATGTTCTCTTCTTGGTTGACTGTTCGTCTATATCAGTGGCCCAATCGTACCAACTCCTACAAGATTTCTCGACAAACTTTCTGGAATGGCACTTAGCCAGGTATGTCTTCAGAAGCAAGCTTCTTCATGAAGGTGTCATAGGGCGTTACACTAAGATTTTTACTTCGGAGAAGCCATGGACGTACCGAGAGCAGGCAGGCTGACTCTTCTGAGTGGTCCTGTGTCTACATCTTATTTGTATAAAATATGAAATTCATAGCGGACGGGGACGTTGGGGCTAAACTGAGTTTCACCAATTTTGCAGTGCGAAGCAAAAACATGTTTCTTTGCATGTCTAATACAGAAACCGTGCATGATTGCAACCAAGATGCTCACAAGGTGAGAAAGCAGTTCGATGGCAAACGCATTCGCTCGTAAGTCGTTGGTCGCTAAGTCACAACAAGCTTAAGCCTTTGAACAGCAGCCGCAAAAACTTTTCGAGTTGGACACAGTTGTAGCCTAAAATAAGACCACCGAACACATCGCGCTATTACAATGAGATCCTTACAAGTCTGACGGCAAAGTCTGATCCCCAAACAACCAATACTAGACACACTGTAGGTTCCGTCTCATGAAATCACTGGAGCGAATTTCATTCTTGTGGGCACTGAAAGATTTCTGATGTTTCAATACCAGTCAAAAGTTTTTATAATAATATAAACGTTAATATAAAGAAATATTGCTTATAAAATCCCCCTTTTCCCCCAACAATGTTGCCAGAGTTATTTTTGCCGCATAGCACTGGTTTACTTACCATACAAGTCAACATTGACTGTCAACACCGCAACCGTTACCTCACTTTTGTCATGCAACAGGCAGAATAAATTAACATCTTGGTCCACACCCCCGGCGGTAAAGAGCCTTGTAACTGTTGTTTCTATAAACAATGTCTCCTCCAAAGTTACACCCGTTTTGTCAAAGTCATCACTACTTCTTGAAAGAACTACATCTAAATCAGTCAAATCTCCACCGGGACCCTGAACTGCTGTGCAATTGACTGGAATTGGGATATTGGGATTAACTTGTACGTAGTTTCCACTTACCAGACCTGTGAATAAAATGCAAAAAGCTCCTGGAGGGTAATCGCTTTTCACAATTGTACCATTTACAAAAATAATATCAATGACGAAAAGTTCTCATTTTGAATGAAGGCTGTGTCCAAAGCTACAAAAAAGATTTTTAGTTCTGACTGTAGTTAATGACTTTCTCCTAGCGAAATGGACAGAAGAACTGAAAAACAAAACAGTTATCTGCACAAATTCCAGAAAGAAAAGCAAATAAAGAGTAAGTCTTCCATTCCACAATAAAAACATTAAGGCCATCCTATTTTACTCATGTCAGTGAATAAGAGTCAGCAGTTTGGAGTTTTCCCCAATTTTCCATGTTGTGAGGCTATCAGTGGTTAACACACCACGTGATGGTGCATGAGTGTGTGTACCCGTGTAGTACGTGTAAATCGGGGAAATGAGCGTGTTTTTCCATAGTCAAGTTTGGATAGACCCTCAAGTGGGGACATCCACATTTTCACTGTTAAAAACGCGTCCCCGATTGACACCTAAAACATGTATGTATGTATGTATGTATGTATGTATGTGTGTATGTGTGTATGTATGTATGTGTGTATGTATGTATGTATGTATGATGTATGTATGTATGATGTATGTATGTATGTATGATGTATGTATGTATGTCTGTATGTATGTATGCATGCATGCATGCATGCATGTATGTATGTATGTATGCAGGCGATCAGGCGGGCAGGTATGTATTTATGTTTTTACATACGTACATACGCATTTTTGTCGCATGCATTTTTCTGTGTACTTTTGTAGGTAGCAAAAGCAATAATCCCTGTTGTTTACTGTTCTCCTTTCGTGTCACTCCTTACTGCCTTTGTCAATTAAAATAATCCATAAGTATGTCAAGAGGTCAGAAAGAAACAACCCATCCTGTTTTACTTTACACCTTTCAAATTATTCATAAAGAACTTCTGGACCCTTGATTATTCAAGTTCTATGGAAAACGCCCTTGTTTCAGTTCAATCATGTCTGAAGACAAACCTTATAAAATTGTATAATTTAATTCATAACTTGTCCTTACAGACCTATGGACACTTGAATTAAGGCACCCCACCCCAACAGTCAAATTGCTCATTGCCAAGCTATTTTACCCACTTGAGATACATATTTCATCCATAGCTTACCATTCAGAAGTTTTCTGATAGGCTGTCTCCCAGAATGACCGTAAAATCTTTCTTTCACCTGAGTTTAACGTTACTCTTTAATTGCGTTACAGATAACTAGACGTATGGGAAGATATTGCAAAAGAAGAACTTGATGTTATGTGTCTTTACACATAACATCACTGCTAGTACACCGACATGAAATTCTTAGTGGAGGATAAGAATTGTATTCACATGAAATATGGTCAAGTAAAGTTTGTGGCCAGAAGGCACATGTTCAGATGAACTTACAATTGTACTATTGGAAAGACGTCCCTCGGTACGTTGATTTTAAACGCTCGAGAAAAGCTGTTTTATTGTTACCTGTTTGACAAGAATGTGGAGGAAACAGGTCCGCCCATTGTGGCAAACATCCGCCGGTCTGACAAAGTCCCGATTCTCTGTTGCACTTGTCTGAAGTACAATGGCATTCCTGGTCACAAGTGGATCCAAAGTAACCTTTCACGCATTCTTTTAAAGAAACGTCAAAGATTAAAAAGAACTGTGGTTTCAAACTGACAAGGTTTCATTTTAAACTTGTGAGTTCACAATGAGGCAAAGATTGTTTTAGATCCGTGGACATTGAAAAAGTCCTAATAATTTGATGTCACAATCAACAACCAATTTCACACACTTCTTGACTTTTTTAGGCAATACATATCATGCACAAGATACAATAATGAATTTTTGCATGATTATGATGTCCATTAAAGTTTCCTTTCTCCGGATATCGTGTTTGTAAGCTTTGATATCTCCACCTCTGGTAAACTAAAATGCCCTATCATCTCCACAAGCCCACATGAGTTCTTTTTCTTGACATGGACATCAATATCAGTATTCGATCTTTTAACTTGCCTTCCTGGAGATATCATGTGTACAATTTCCACACACTTTGAACTATGGTGCCCCTAAACTGACCACTGGTTTCTACCCCTTTGTGTCCCACTACGAATAACACCGGGGTTCTTTAACTTGGCATAGGGTTTCAACTCTCCTTGTATGGGATCGCTCAAGGTTGTAAATATTGACATATCGTGCTTACAAGCAGTTAAGGTTTGTACAGTTTGTCCTGCGGTGACCGTAGGTAACCCTTCACCTACACCAATAATAACGGCTTGTTTCAATCTCTGTAATGCATCCACATATTTGTAATTATGTTATTATTGGTTTTCATATTTTATTTGTGGTGGCTTTAAACGACCTTTTGCCTCCCATAAAAAAGCAGGGGTCTTTTCCCGGTATGCCGCACATTCACGTACGTTTATCAAGCATGACAACCACTAATGATTCCTGTACGAAATGTCGTATTTACAAATTAAGCATCATAAACACACAAGCACATACATTTCTACACCGTGATGCTTAGGTATATTCCAAATCACTGTTGTCTAACATCTTACAATAGAAATTAAGTTAAACTTTCCAAACACCCGCCGTTATTGCACAGTAATTTGGAGCGATGAAGACCAAATATGATAATTTATTGGGGAAGAATTGATACTTAGAACGCTGACACTTACCTTGACAAAATTCACCAGTCCATCCAGGGTCACACGTAGTATCTGTCCCTACACATTCACCTGTATACCGATTACATTCATCAGACGCACAGTGACAGGTTTGTAGGCAGCTCGCCCCAAAGGAATTTTCATCACAAGCTAGAAAAAGACATGTTTATGTTGATTCATTTACTTGTTACGGCTTAGAATCGGCGTCGGCTTGCTTTCTAAAATGACAGGAAAACTTGGTACTGGACCACCTTTCTAGTAGTATTACGGAAATATAAACACCTACCAGCATCACAGTCGAGTCCACCAAACCCAGTGTTACAACGACAACCAAATGGATGCACCAAACAAAATAAGCTTCCGATGCAATTGTCTTTAGGATCATGGCCCTTGTACGTACATCTCTGCTCACAGTCATATCCATACCTGTTACCGCCACAAGCTGAATAAGAAAGGCGATAGTTAAACAGCACGTACTAACTTCCAAAAGAAAACTAAGCTCTCTAAAACGTCTTTCTCATGGAGACCACGCAATTATTTTACTTGTGCATCACATGTTTCAACTCGCATTATGTGTAGCCACAACGGATCAAACAGGGCAACTTGAGGACGGATGTATTCCCGCTCTCCCCATGCAAATCTGGCACCAGCTCATTCAGTTAACGTGTGTCCTTGACTCCTTGTACTTTTTGAGCTGAAACGTGAATAATAACAACCTACACATCCAATGAAAAGTCAGTTTTAAACAGCGCAGAATTTACGAATGTGGGGCCCTGGGCCCGAATCTAAGTAGGGCCCCTGCGACAGTCATTTGCCTCTTTGAAAAAAGAGCTGGTATCGATAGATTGGGCTATACGCGTAAGATGCTCTTCAGCTGCTGGGGGCTTATATACAGACTATAAATGTTCAACAATTTTCGGCTAAAAGCCAGATGTATCATCGCAGTGGTGGCAAATCCAGGATTTGACTGAGATGAGTAGGGGTGGGGGAATTTTAGATTGTCAAGAGCTGCTGATGCAGAGCAGTGGCCTGAGGGTTAAGTTTTTATTTTTTTCAGGAAAAAATTACCAAGGTGCAAGTTTGTGCATTTTAGCTGTTGGAATTAATTACTTTGTACTACAGAACCCTAATGAAAGTAACAAAAATAACTGAAAGTGAGCTGGACCTTGCCATAAGGCGTTTGGGACGATTTTGTTTCGGAAAAATGCCCGAATTTTCAGACCTTACTCAGATGTCGTGTTGAGTAAAGTGATGCAAAGCAAAGTGTGATTTGGTGAAAAGGAAGAGCGTGGGGGTAAACTCTCGGAGCAATTGGCATAAGAATTCAGGCGTGCATCTACTGGTTTGGGCAAAGAGGGACACCATTGGGACTTCGGTAAGCAATGGAGAACAGTAATGGTGCGCCACTGATAGTTGGCGCGAAGCGCTTTTAGAAAATTTTGGATGAAAACACCTCCTGGATCACCAGAATTGGTACTTCCCAGGCACTATTTGCCTGAGTATGGAAAGACATCACAGGCTTGTATATTTCTGATTTTTTGTGTCATTTTTATTCTCTCGGTAGGCCAATAAAGGATGTCCGCATGGTTGCTCTTCCCCGCTTTCCCCACTCTGGCACTCTCTCTCTCTCTCTATCTGAGACTATTTCTTTCATTTTCCCATCATTTTATATTTTCACTTCTCTAATTTGGGAGCCCCTTGAATTTGGGGGCCCTGGACCCGGACCCATCTGGTCCAATGGGAAATCCGGGCCTGGTTTCAAAGCGGGAAGGCAGCTATGGAGAATATCATAATCCTCCTTGTGTCGATAAGCTAACGGCTCAGTATTTCACAAACTTCGATATTACAACCGTCTGTATTCATATTTTATTGGAACTAAACGCTACAGATTTGAAATAGTGTCAAGGCAGAGCCTCTAACATTAGATTTAGGCCTCCTGACCATGACTTTGCTCGACCACACTTCAAATGGGACAGGTGCATAGGAACACAACACCTAAAAGCCAATTTTTTTTTATCTTATCGCTCCGTGAGGATGAGGTATTGTAGTTATTTTGTAAGTTGAGCTGTATAGGGCAATGCCTGTTGAAATAGCAACCGTTCTCATGGTAGCTACCGGTTATACTTAGTCAAGAGGACTAACGGTAACTCATGGTGCTGTACTCCAGGGTGACCGCAAGTCTACATCTGGGGTAGGAGTCAAAACGTATGTGTAGGTGTGTGCGTGTGGGTAGTGTGTGTGTCCAGTTTTGCTTTCCTTTATATCTCCTAAACGGTTGAGCTGATTTTCTTCAAACTCAGTGGAAAGTTAGGTCAAACTTTTGAATCAAGCTTTCTACAGAAAGTTAAGGGTGAAGTTGAGAGGTCAAAGGACAAGTTTTATGCAGATCACCCTTTAACTGCATTTCCAAGAGGATATATCCAGCTAACGTGAAACTTCACACATATCATGACGATATTTAGTACTACGAAATTATAAGGCTGCCATAGCAATGGAGGTCAAAGGTCACGTGTTAGGATGTAAAATGTATATATATCTTATTTTTCATAAAAATTTTGTGTCACGAACTTATCATAGTGGGCTGGACCGGTTCTCTTTAAACTTTGTGGGTGGGTACCCCAGTATGGGAAATTGTGTCTCGCAGAACCCGAAGGTGAAGGTCAAAGGTCAGAGGTCACGTGTCAAATTAGGTAAAATCCGCTCTTGGGCTACAATTTCAAGATAAAACATTGCACTGACATGATACTTTACACATGTAATCAGGATGTCTAGTTGAACCAAAATATGTGGTTGCAATGGCTACCAAGGTCAAAGGTCACATAACAGAAGGTTACATGTACATATTTTGCTTCAAATGCGGCTAACAGTCGGTTGGATTTACTTCAAACTTTACTTCACAATTGATTGGAAGGTACCACAGACAGTGCTACATGTTCCTGTGTGCGTTCACAAGTGAACGTGACTGGCAGGAAGCAGACTTCCTTAGCAATGAAGATCAAAGACTGAAATGTAGTGTTTACTTGCCTGGATATTTACTTTCATTACTTGGATTTGGATTAAAACTGGTGACAATATCCATAGGAAGTCGGGAGGACAACATTAAATTTTTTGGAGAATATGTCATTACAAATTAATAGAGGATCACTGGGATTGATAATACATTTAACCTCTGCATCCGAGCGAACCTGAAACAAACATTTGAGACAGACAATTGAGAAGACATCAGCGACATTCTGATTTATTAGTAGCTTTGTAAAGTTTGTGTAGGAAATTTTCAGCTACATTAAAGTGTCAACTCTTCTTATTTACCACAAATTATTATTGTGCATTTCATTTAGAACAACACATGCTGTTGTTTAATCCTGATATTGCCTGGCAGAGATGTAGTCATCCTGAGATGCTCAACAAGTTCAAGCAAGTATACGCTATTGTACATGCTCACTGATCATGCAAGTAACTACCGTTGTCTCTTTATATGGTCCATTGGGGCAACAATCTCTAAAACAAGGTACAGGTGTACTTTCCAAAGTGACTTCTTGAGACTCTTGTTACAATTAGTCATATGTTTGCGTAGCTTCATTGTGACCTTAAAAAAGTTGCAACATATTTATGAATGACATACCTTTCATTAGTTGGTACCATTCAAGTCTATTCGGAGCCAATGGGGTCTTTTAAAAGGATTTCAGTGCAAATTTAGTTTTGATATGTAAAATAGGATGTGACTCTAAGAAATGTGGTGAAGTTTCTCTTAATTTCCTAAGAATGGTTTAAGAGATATCTGCCAATCAGGTTACTGCATTTGTAACCCAAAATGAGCTTGAAACAAACAGCAGCAACTTTTATCTCCCTCAAATCGATGAACTGTTTTGTTTTTGAATTTATAATTTTGACCTTGAAATAGTACTTATGTGAGTCTAGCCATAAATTCATAATTGAAAACAGCTAAAACAATTCAACTGAATGAGATCGTTTATTTAACCATTTATTCACTTAACCACCATTGAAAAACTATTCAATCAGTCCATTTCATTCAAAAAAGTCATAAATGTTTTTCGACTAGCCCCCAAGGGCTTTTCATGTCAAATTCTCAGTTAACGCTGGTGTAAAGTGAGAGTTTTATCTGAGTTTCAAGAGTTAAATTAGTATGACAGAATCCCTTTGGACACTCCTTCCAATTTTTTAAGCAGCAGCCAATCACAAACAATTTTTTGACATCCATGGAGTAATATGACCTAGTTTATAATTGATCCTTTAAGGACCGTATAAAACAGCTTTCATATACAGTACCCTTTCAGATTTCCCTTTAGGTAGGACCCTTATGGATTTTAGTTTGGCTTTGAATGAGGCAGACCCTTTGAGAAGATGCCCATTTTCACCCTGATATTAAGACCCTGTAATACCCTTCGAAGCCGTCAAATGCCTTATCAAAAAATCCCTTTTACCGAATTCTGTTAAGCAAATAGGTATCCTATGAATTCAAAGGGTTTTTCTCAAAGTGAATTTTTAGTGGGACTACCCTTGTCTCAGTCAAAAAGGACTTTTTGTTACAACATTTATTTATCGTATCATCAGTCTCAGCAAATTCCCATGTCTAAGAAGCATTCTACAACTGCGACAGAAACAACCATCATTTGGATCATTTCCACTTTCGGAATACTCTTTAAAATGTTGATGCAACTTCAAAACAGGAACATTAACAGAGTGGTTTTACACTTGATGGAAAAATCCCCTCAAAAATTATCCCACCTTTTTGAAAACACTGGAACAGTGTAGTGAAAATGCCCTTGCCTAGTTTGCACTTACTCCCGGATGTCCTTCGCAAGTTGCTCTAAAGGTTTCCCAAAATGTCGCATAAACTTTTTTTACAGAATATTAAAAGCTGTATTTCAGAATTTTCCGAAATTTTTTCTTAAACATTGCTGAGAGGTGTCTTTCTTTTTGTATTTTTCTTAATCCTCTGACAAGAAAGGGTTTCTGGAACGTTTACTAAAACTTCATACCAACGATCTTTGAGACGAAGATGCGACTCAATATTTGATGCTTTTGAAACGTTTTATAAAACGTTAGTAAAACATTTCATATGCTTCGAAAAAGGTTATGGTGGATACTGCAACAACATTTTGAGAACCAGTGCTGAAACATTTTCTGCAGAGCTACTGAAAAGTTTTCCACAGCATTTCTGAAACGTTTTCTGAAGTGTTTCTGAAACTTTTTTGAAGCACTGCTAAAATTTTTTCCACACAATTTCTGAGACATTGCTGTAATATTTTCAAAAACGTTATACTGACATTTTTTGTGAAGCTGATGCGACTCAACATTTAATGTTCTCAAAACACTTTACAAAACATTGGTCAAACTATTCTTATATTTCTGTAAAATGCTCTGTCTAGGTGCTTAAAACATTTTTGGGGTAGCTGGGATTGCCACAGACATGAACTTTTACACATATAATAGAGATGCCGAGTTCTACTAAAATATGTGGTTTTCATAGGAATCGAGGTCAGATCTCACTTAACGAAAGGCCAAATGTGTATTTTTGGTCATAAACTCCTACAACTACCGAACAGACATTCTTCAAACTTGGTGAAGAGGTGTCTCATGGTAGGAAACTGGGTTTCGTAAAACCCTTGTAGTAAAGATCATAGGTGGAGAAAATAATATTGTTTCGTATGTAGTTCAGACGCGTAGCTACGGGGGTGCCTGGGGGTCTGGGCCCACCAGATGCTCACTAGGCCCCCAATTTTTTGTCTCCTAATAAAATGTGTAAGAATTAAGGACGGCGATCAATGCCGTTATCCCCCATTTGATACCTAGGCCACCCTAAAAATTTCATCCTAGCTACGCCCCTGTGTTCATTGAGGTACTTTGATATTTGTTACGGTTATCACATTAAATGACAGCTGTGCTAGAGATGAGATATGTTATTCCTTGGATTGCCTTCTTGTTTTATTTTATTTTTTATTGTGTACTAGATAGGTGCATGAAGAGCAACCTACTTTGCTGCATCAAAGAATCAATCACACTTTGCTGCATCAAAGAAGCAATTTGTAATAGGCTGCAATTTCTCTGATAGGTTTGATCTTCCTAATCATCGAACCTACCTGAATTTAATAACAACGTCCCAAGAAACTTTTCTTTGAATACACACAGGTGACAACAGTGTCTTTTCTTATCCACATGGGTTGTGTCATGAAAGCTAAGCCTAATTAACTTACATGTAGAAGATTTTAAGTGGCTGTGATAAACTTGTTGAACAACAGAGTAATAGAAACCATATTAATTGTACCTGTTAAGCAGTTTTTCCCCTGGAAGCCTGGGGCACAAACACATTGTCCGGTGTTCTCGTCACAAATACCACCATTATAACAGCTGTAACAGACACCCTCACAATCCGGTGGACCCCATGTGGTACTAGGGCAAGCTGAGGGTAGAAAATAAGGAAGGATGACTCAATAGTTACCGTCAACTACTCAATACTCCTGTGAACATTAACGTATTCAGTATGATAGTTCGATTAACTCGCATGTTAACTCTGTCAAAGAGAACGCAGTAAATAACAGCATTTATACAGGAGAAAACTATAAAATCAAATTGTAATTACATCAGTCCCATAAGGGACACTGAATAGAGTACTCTGCATTTTAAGGGGGAATAGGAAGAAAAAATTTAGTGAAAAATCTTTATGTTCGATCTTTCTAATCTAATTTTCCTAAATGCGTGTAGTCATGGAGTTTGCAAGAATTCAGTATCAAAGAAATGTTCTATCATAACACAAAATACTTAGTTCAAAAAGTATGAAGAATATTTAAAAACACTACGTTGAAGTAAACCACAAACAATAGTCATCATTTACTCAATATGAAGTGCCCACATGTCAGGCAAAGAATCCCACACACTGACCTACCTTGAGACACCGTGTTTACTAGCAGCTTTAAAGATTTTAAGGTTTGATATCTTTTGACACCAAATGATCTTTGACCCCACCAAATACAATCACGATCATGTAATAATTATGGGCCATTCTCATGCCAAATAACATTCGTCACAAGTACTTTTTTGAGGTATCGTGTTTACAAGTTTTTTCACAAGTTTTTACAGTTTGACCTTTGGTGACCCCACCAAAAACAATAGGGATTATTATCTAAATATGGCCTATCACCATACCAAATATGAGAGCAGTCTAGGTAACCCCTCTTGAGAAATCGTGTTTACATGCAAAGAGTAACGTACACATACACCCACACACATAAATAATCACACGACATCACCATCGCATAGATTCATTTTACCTTCGGCAAGGAATCAAACAAGGAATGTACAACACATTAAATTACCTACACCCTGAGTCCTAATTTTAACCCCACATGTTAATTAAATAACAGAACATGCACATGCAGCATGGCGTTCGACTGCCCAAAGTGCATTAATTGGCCATTTAGGTTCCTGTGAACTCTTCAAAAGAGTACCTTATGGCTTACAAGGTTCTCTCGGAGTCTTGGTTATACCAGTTCATACCGAAAACTTTACGAAATTTCCACTGTGGTAAAACCCTAACCCTACGTACAACAAAATGAAAGAAAGTAGGCTGTTTACCCCCAAAATCACTCGAGCGTAAAATCGATGCTTGTATGTAACACCTTATACTCATTGAGAGAAGACGAATTCGAGCAGTACTGGGTTAGTTACCTTTGTGAAAAATTTTCCATTGCTCTTAGGGTAACGCACCGCTAATTATTTCACCGTGGACTTTCACAGTACTTAATTTGGTAAGTTCCGAGGCCTCTGGACCCTTGTACAAGTTTCAGCTGGTTCAAGCTACCTCTTATATAAAAGCTCATAAATAGGTCTTTCATGTTGATTTGAAATTTGTCTACCATGACCACTGACATTTTGAGATGGGAACTTGTGAAGAGGACGGTGGTTTCTGCCTTCTTCGTTCATTCAAAATTGCCTTTTAAGTAGCCCAAGGGTAAAATGCATAAAAGTACCTAACATAACTTTTATCTTAACTTTTTATCCATTTTTGCACAATCCAATACTGTTTCCAAAGTCTCCTTTAGGGAAGGGCAAAGTCAAACGTTACTCATGGAGGAGTTCTGCTCCGGAGGAGCTATGTACCGTGAAGGGACACAACACTTAAAACAATCAGTTCTTCAATTCATTTTCTACCACATTACTGTACCATGTTGCTTACCCAGGAGAAAATTCCAGTTGAAACCAGTTGGAATTTTAAACTGGTCCCAATTGTTTTCAACTGGTCCTAATTGGTCCCAACTGGTACCAACTGGTTTTGTACTGGTCCCAACTGGAACCAAGTGGTTTCGTACTGGTCCCAACTGTTTTCAACTGTTTAAAATAGATATGGATCACTTCCAGCTGGTCTTTTCTGTGATTCAGTTGGAATTTCTAACTGGTGCAAACTGGTTTGGTACTGGTCCTAACTGTTTCCAACTGGTCTTTGCTGTGTTCCATTAGTTAATTTATAAAATTAGCTGTGTTTACACAAAAGTAAAGGAGAGATAATTTCCCCATTTCCCCTGAAAATTTCATTTTTCCCACCCCCTAACCCTCCCATAGGCTACACAAAACATGTATGTATTGGTATTCAGAAAAATCTCCCCTCCCTTCACATATTCTCAATGCCACCTCCCGATTTTACCCGTCCCTTCATTTGCCGCTTCCCTATCGCCTTCCATGTTCTGTCACTTCCTGTAGGCTATCTTTATTTCCTTTAAATTAATTACTAGCTTACTAACAGAACTCTTCAGTTTTCTGGTTGTAGGTACTTGTAAAGTACTTTGTTACTTTTTTGCTTTTATTGCATTCTCAACTTTCTAGTTCTTTCTGATTGTGCTGCTTTGTTATTGTTTGTTTGTAATTTTTTACTTTTTATGTTGTAAAGCGCTTAGATACTCTCTTCAGTGATAAAGCGCTATATAAATATTCTAATTATTTTAATTCTTATTACTTGTTAGCCACCCAAAGACACATCCTCCAAAAATTTACTGTACAATACCTACTCCATACTGTTTCTGTTCTGCATTTCCTCCATACTTCTTCAGAAATAATTTGGCTAGTTCTTTAATAAATTTACCAGATCTCCTCCATCTTACATCCCTTTGCTGCACTGGTAACAGTTAACCCACAGAGTTGTTTATCTCTCTGTACAGGAAGCCCTAACAAAGGAATCGTTTGTTTGGATGAAAAGGACCTTTGCTGGTTCAGTTGTAACACAACTCCCTGATTCACAGTGAACTAGCACCCACACAGTACTGCAACATAGGGGGCACTGAACACATATTCCGTACACATATTTGTACACTATGTACGGCAGTACTGCAGTCATGACTCATTACAACACTACAAGCATAGTACAGTGTACACAGTACAGAGCAGCTGAGTACGTGAGTGCAGTGCTGGGCGTGAGTCATGAATTCAAAACAGTCACAATGTCACAAAGTTTGAAACGTTTGAAGTGAAAGTCGAAGGAATATAACAGGGCAAGATTCCTTTCCTAGAAGGACTTTCGGAGAACATTCTGTAGTACAGTAAGTTAAGTTGTTCCTTTTGCTTTCAAATTTTACACCGGAGAGACCAAGCGTAGTCGAAATGAAAATTAGAGCCAAAGACTGTGTCACTGCATGGTGACTGGGTGGTTAGTATAAATAGGCCTAACAGTAGCAGTTAAACTGCAGTATAGCCTACAGTGTAAACAGTACACACTTCCAATAGTATGTAGGACGTTTGATAATACTTTCTACGACCATAAAACATACTTTTGCATCGTCGGTTAAAATTCTCTGATGGAAAATTTATGGAAAGACGTCCAATTGACCGTTAATTTTGATTTAGCTTACCTTTAAAAGAGACTTTATTGGGACTGTAAATTGAGGTTTAGGCAAGAAGAACCTGAGGAAACTTAACCATGCCACATTTTACTTGAAGCTGCTTTCCTCGGGTGGTATGTACGTATACCCAGTAACTGTGTATCCTCATCACCTCCAAAAAGAATTTTTACAACGGTATATACTGTAAAAGATGGTGGTATCTTCTTCAAAGAAAAATTAATTTCTTACTGCATAATCCCTCTTCTAAGTTCTAAGTTCTATCTGTACATAGCCTCTAGCCTTGTCACAGACAAAGGTCTACAAGAGCCCAAAGTATTTAGCCTTAAGTTTCTCAGACATGGCTCCTAATAGGTGGGTGATGGGAGGACGCATTCTGCAATAACTTCTAACCATACTTTTAAGACAAGAAGGTGACTTACATATTTAGCATGAATGTTTCAAGTTCAATCAAGATGTCAGATGTACAGTATGCTTAAAATTTTATTTTTCATTTCATTTACAGGATGACATGATGGTACAACCCTGCACAGCTTGAATGGAGTTATTTGGTAGAATTTTGTGGATAATTTACATCTATGTCCAGACTGTCATTTAGCCGAATCAAGCATAAACGCTTTAAGCGCTTGAGGAATTAGTTATAAACACCAACAGACTGAAATCTGTAGCAGTCTTGAGAGACACAGAGACACTATACACTGTACATGGAGTCTTTAACTGACTGTTTGTGCTGTTATTATCTCTGAAGTGCTTACATGATACTGTATTACTGAGACAGCAAATAGGTTGCACTGTAGTACAAATGTAAAGGATGTCCATTTGCGATGTGCTTCCGTTCCAAATAACATTATGCTTGGTTGGATCTGCAACGTTTGTCATTGGTAACATTACATGCGCAGCGTTCACTCTTGAATTCACCATGAAATTCAGGACAATTAAGGGTTAACAAGTTTGTATATCTTTAGATGTAATTGCTGTGGAGTGAATGAGTTCATAGTTTTGAAGAGCTACAGTATACAAATTGATGATGTAAAGTGAAGCATTAGGAGGAAAAACTATAGAACATAACCCACAGCATTTCAAGAAGGTCCCTAAAAATGGCTATGGGCTGTACCAACTCGCAAAAGAAAATCCTGGCTGCCTAGCTTTGTATTTCTTTTAAAGAAGTCTATAAAATTGAACAGTCTGTTCAAATTTGGAGTTCAACATTGTTTCTGAGAGACTGAGTAGAGTACCTGTACGAGGAGTGAGGTGGGGAGAGTCGAACTGTTATTGATTTCGATCATTTCTTTTGCATGGTGGGCAATGTAAGGACAGAAGAATACAACAGTAGGACAAAACATTTTTTCTCTATAGTCAACCTTTCATATATGTAACTTATGGGATGTGTAGAAACTGGAAAGGCCTTTGTGCTGAGAAATCTCCATATTTTTTTACCGTGGACAAACCATGGGGCTTGAAAATACTATTTTATCATGGACGAAACCTCGTTTTTAATTTGGAAAATGTGAAAAGACTGATGCCTATGATTTTTCATAAGATAAGTTCTTTACCATAGACAAATCAGGTTTTTAATTGAAAATGTAAAGTGATTTATGTGTGCTTAATTATTTTGTAAAATATTTTTACTCTGGTCAAACTTTGATTTTAGTTCTAAAAATGTGAAATTTATATTTAAACATGGACAAACCTTTCTCTTAATATAAACGAATGATGCTTATGACTTTTTCTTACCTTGGACAAAACCTTGTTTTCTAATGGGGAAAAGGTGAAATGGCGGATGCTAGTGATTTTCATCAGTCATTTCTTCAGTTTACAGTTAGAGTTGTGCAGGTTTGAATTAACAGGAAGTTGTCTTTAATTTCTTGGTATCCTGTGTGCAAGTCCCTTCATGCCTTTTCTTTGTTCGACCTTGAATACCGTCTTAAGAGAGACGTGGCAATAAACAGTTTTATTAAGTCCAACCTCAAAATTTTCTCTTCCTTTTTACATTTATAAGGTTATTAACGTGTTTTTCTAAGTAATGATAATAGTTTCTTTTTAATTTGAATTTTATGATAATATTAGATGTTGAAAGGATATTTAAAGCACTTGACAGCATTATAGATTAGTCCATATAATTTGACACTGGCTTGAACTTCGTAATTAGTTGAGACAAGTTAATATTAGTAGTCTACAAACGATAGGTTCTAATACTGTACAATGTGAGCATTCATTCAGCTAAACCAGTTGAAAACCAGTCAAGCCAGTTGAGACCATGTATCTCAGTTCTGGAATTTTCTCCTGGGTAGTCCTGAAGTCACAGTTCCGACACCAAAATTCCTGTTACAGCACTGGTTGGAAAATTAAGTGTGGCATTCGCTGTACAAATACAGTGGGTGTGCAGCTGCGGGGACAGCAGAGGCAGTTGCTGCTGAACCCCCTGAAATTTTCCAAGCAAATGTTTATCACGTCGATCTCTGTAAATTTCCAACAATTTAAAGTGTACCTACAGTCTGGAATTACAAGAGTATATATATATATATATATATATATAGGTCGATAAAGGTTGTAAAAAGTGCTAAAAGTTTGCGGAAAATTCCACGACGTTTCGAGTATAGACTCTTCATCAGGTGGCAAAGAAATGCAACTGAACAACAAAGAAGTAGAAATAGAGAAGAAACACATTGAAAAAAGGCACGGCAAACCGGTCGTACAGAACGAACACGGTGTAAAAAGCGAAAGAAGGCTGAAAAAACTGGTAAAAAGTAATGAGAAGGTGAACAGGTTAAAAAAGGTCCATTCTAATGTTAAGACCATGTGGGGAGAGGGTCCCGAGTTTCATGATAAGCCGGTTTTCGGCGGTCTGACGATCACGGTCAGAACCTCTGCACCTTAAGGCTGCGGTAACGGCCAAGTCTTTAATTGAGCACGGTGATGGGGGGTTGAAATGTGTGGCGACCGGATAACCTTGAAGGTTTTGTTTGATGGACCTGAGGTGTTCAGTGATTCGGTCAGCCAGGCGACGTTTGGTCTCTCCCACATACAGGCAATTGCAACGTCCACAAACTAAAATGTAAACCAAGTTTGTGGAAGTGCAGGTAAAGTGCTGGTTCACACTAAATCTGTTGCCGTTAGAACCCAAAATATTAATGAGTGTGTTCTTGCCAACCACTGGGCATGTGTTGCACCTACTACGACCACAGGGAAATGTACCTGGGGTGTTGTCAGTTGGTTGTTGTGGATGGGAAGCCCGAACTAAGTGCTTGGAAATGTTCTTTTCAACTCTGAAGGCCGTAATGGGGGGTTCGGGGAAAAGGTCACGGGTTGAAGGGTCTTTTCGAAGGGTCTCTACATTCCTGTAAATGGCACGAATGATGGGGCGAACCGATGGGTGATGGGAAATTACCAAAGGGATGCGTAGATTGGTAGACGTGTTAGACTTCTTCTACCTTCTATTTGTATCTAAGGGATTAATCTCCGTAAATGGGGACTCAGCTCAGCCACAAGTTAAAATTAAAATTGTATGTGATACTGGCGCAACTCAGTCACTGCTCTTAGGTAGGACTTTATCCTTATTGGAGTCTATATCCACTGGGGAAAATAAATTTATTCAGGGACTTGAGCGTAGTTTAGTTCTGTTCCTCTTCACAAAATTATCTTGAAGTCGGATCTAGTTTCTGGGTCGGTCATAGTAGGTGTTAGGCTAGGGGTATCTTTATTGTTAGGCAATGACCTAACTGACGAAAAGGTTACGGCCAGTTCAATTGTGACAAATGAAACCTGTTAATTTTAATTACACAGAGTAGTAAGAAAAGGAATTTCCAAATGCATTCCCTGCCCGTGCTGTTAAACGTGCAATGTAAAAAGTGCTCAGTGATAGACATATTCCCATCTTTTATCAAAAAAGATTTTAGTTCCTAAACAAGGAACAGTGCTCCTAAAAGAGGAATCAGAATTCAAAAGAGGTTCTAATGATGTTGAAGATTTCTTGGTGTAACATTAGTGAGTTATTTTTGACTAATCTTGAGGATAGTCAGGATTTTGAATCTTTTAACTCTGCACAATGACATTGTGAGGGTGATGAACAGAAAAAATCTGTTTCTTCAAAAATATCTTATACTCTTAAAAAAAATCAGCTTTCAATTTAACACAAGAATGATAAAGAACTCCATTCATTATTAGCTGAGACACTTACTGAAGAAGAATCAGAAAATGTCCCAGTGTGTTTTATGTCAAGAATTATATTTTGATGCATAAATGGAGACCACCCGATGCAACATTAGATGAAGAGTGGAAAGTTTACCGTCAATCTGTGGTGCTTAAGGTCTATAGAAATGAAATTTTAAGCATTGCTCATGAAAAGCCATTTGTAGGACACCTAGGACTTAATAAGAGACCTATCACCGTATATTAAACCACTTTTATTGGCCTAAACTTAAAAATGATGTGGCCAAATTTTGTAAACTGTGTCACAAATGTCAGATGGTTGGGAAGCCAAAGCAAAGTATTCCGGTTGCAGGTTTGAAACCAATTCCAACTTTTAAAGAGCCTTGTAGCAGGGGCGTCAATCCGTATTCAAATGGGGGGGGGGGGGGGGGACGGAGACACACATGACTTTACACAAACCAATCCCTTTGGTTTTGAAGAGGGGGTGTCTTCCTATAGCCCCCCCCCCCTTTATGATGACTGACGTTGTCCTATTCTAATATGAATTATCATTTCAAAGTAAACATGACCATCATAGATGATCTGCCAGGTGAAATACACGGAGTCCACGGAATTACTTCAAGATGTTATTTTCATCATGTCCCAAAATAGCTGAAACCACGCTTCGCAGCATGGATAATTTTCGGAGATCATGGACCCGACCAGGCCCGTTGCTAGGGTGATATGTTTGGGGGTGTGAAGGTCCCAAATTCCGACTGGCTAGATGCATTTTTCAACTGAGTGGAGGCGTGTAAATTGCACTTTGTTTATGCGCTCTGCGTTTTGTGTACAGCAGTGGGGATCCTTCCTTTGTCACTACATAAATGTGTCGTTCTGGGGGAGGGGGCTTCCCCCTCCCCTTTGAAAAACGTTTGTTAATCTAAGGCTGCTTAGGTGCAAAACGGTGCTATCTTTGGGATATTTTTGGAGCTGATCGTATATGGCTGAGAAATGTCCATAATTTAGTAAATTCTAATTTTTCCGACTGGCTGGATGTTTTTACTAACTGCAGTGGCGGCGCGTAAATTGTACCTTTTTATGCACCCAGCGCTTGTATACAGCAGTGGGGATCCTTCCTTTGTCACTATATAAAGGTGTCATCCTGGGGGAGGGGTCTAAGGGGAGGGGGGCATAGCCCTCCCCTTTGAGAAATTTTTGTTTATTTATGGTTGCTAAGATGCAAAATGGTGCTATCTTTGGGATATTTTTGGAACTGATCGTAGTATAGCAAAGGGGTGAAGGACTAGCATGCGCGTTTTCAGAATGCTTTTTATTCGTAAGTGTAATAACAATCACCATCGATACCGATAATGGCTTCGGCGAAACGCTCGGTAAAAATTTTTGAAAAGTGTTTAAGGGCAACAACGTACTTTCAATTCATCATGCTACAAATTAGACTGAATGCAGTGGCGTACCCAGGATTTCTCTCAAGGGGAGGGGCACACAGTATGTTGTGTGACCGCCGCCCTGAAATTTTTTGGAAAATTAGGTGTCCTTACATGCAATCTGGTGCCACAAGTGTTACCTTTTGA
The DNA here is from genome assembly GCA_029531755.1 of Holothuria leucospilota. NCBI lineage: Eukaryota > Metazoa > Echinodermata > Holothuroidea > Aspidochirotida > Holothuriidae > Holothuria > Holothuria leucospilota. Next base: position 20,232,200 of record CM055961.1, on the reverse strand, counting down.
AGTAAAGTTTCCGTTAAAAAATTTGTTTTTTTAGGAACTAAAAAATAGGCATCAGTGAGGGGGATCATGGCCCAATGGGGTGTCCCCCTCCCCTTCGAAAATTTTTGAAAAATTAGGTGTTCTTACATGCAATCTGGTGCCACATATGCTACCTTTTGAAGTAAAATTTGTGATAAAAAAATTTACGCAGTTTTAGGAACTTAAAAAATCGGAATCAGTGAGGGGGGCATGGCCGAATGGCCCTCCCCTCTGCGTACACCAGTGATTGAATGATCCCATATTGATGCGAGGCTCTTCAGATGTTTGGAGATGTATGTCTGTTTTCGGAAAGTGTTGTGATCAGAATAGTTCCATGTATAATTACCTTTTTAATGGTCATGAGAAGGAGTGCAAACCGCGACGCATGCGCGCCAAGCGCGCCGAAATTTTGTCATTAAATAAGATTTCCCTGACGAAATCTGCATTCAGAATCTTCATCGAGACACTTAACAATTACCCATCAAACCTACATGCCACTCAAAAAGCCAGTCAATTAGAGCCACGACACTACTCTTTTACGCAAATGTAGGGGACATTTGATATTGTGTCCCCCACCCATCGAAATGTGGGGGGACTTGTCCCCCGTCCCCCCAGGATTGACGCCCATGGTTCCAAGATAAGATACAGTTTATGCGATTCCTTGGTTATTACAGGCGTTTTTTGTCCAAATTTTTTTCAGATACAGCTGCACCTTTAACAGAATTTCCGAAGAAAAATGAAGAGTTTGGGTAGACTGATGATTGTCAGACACATTACTTACGCAAACAGAGTTAAAGGCTTAGGTAACAAAACGTTACCTTAGTAACAGGATTCACTGAAAACTGCTCGACCATTATTGCCTAGCGGCGAAGTATGAAAATTTTCCCCCCGTACAACTTTGTAAAAGTTGACAACTACCCTTAAAACGTTTCTTAAGATGTCAGTTTTCATTTTCTGTTGGTTGTCACCTTTTCCATTTACACGATTATGGTAATTAGGAGGGTCAAAGGTCACCAGTCCATTTTCACCCAAACTTCAACAATCTTGGTACTATACATGTGTGTTTCACCTTCAGTTCGTTTTCATGGGGACGCTTTACCTTGAGTTTAGTGTGGTAAATATTTTGAATAAATTTACAAAAAAAAAACATTCCTGAACTCCAATCAATGTATAAAACCCTTTATTATCAATATTTACTATGGTTTCATTGAATATTTTTATTAAATTTTTTTAGTTTGCCCCATTACAAATTTACACGGTATGATATTTTAATGCATCTTATGCATATTTTGCCACGTGGAGATAAAGTGTCTCTCAATGAAGACAAGGTAAGTTCGTTATAAGTTCTACATTGCAATCAGGCGCGGATCCAGACATTTCGAAAAGGGGGGGGGGGGCTGAAAGCCCCCTTGAATATTCTCCTAGATTAACATTATGCTGATTTTCGCGTATTTGTTATTGTTGATGTGGCAAAAAAAGGGGGGGCTGAGCCCGGGAAATCCCCCCTCCCTTGGATCCGCGTCTGGCAATATAATGCCCTTCTTGGATAAAATTGATTTGTAGAATTTTTGACTGCATAGCGGCTCTCTTTAACTTCTGTCACACACACACATGAAGGTAACCGTAGCGAAGGACTAAACGAAAAATCCCGTCAGCTATATACAGACTAAGTCAAATTTAGAAACAATATCTGGTAAGATTAACGGAAAAATGTGGCTATTGTGTTTCGCTTCAGTATTTTCAAGTTTTCATTTGTTGTAAACAAATTAAGATTTTCTCATATAGACTAGGTTTCTGACCATACTTTTATTAAAGCCGTTAGACTATACGGCATTGAAAAATATACATCTGGTAGTTTTCGTGTTGAGCTTCTGAAGGTGAAAAATCAGAATGGTCATTACAAACGAAATGCACTTTGTAAGTAGGAAAAGTAGTGCTCAACAGCTGCCAGAGTGAGTTTTTTCATTATAAAAATGCCAAATCCCATATAAGATGTAAGAATAATAAAATACAATGCTCCACCTTCAAAATGTGTCACTAAAATCTTCCACTAAAATGGGTCAAAGCGGCAAACAATTAACAAATTCTTTGTTCTAAATAACAAGAAGCAGTTTGAATATCCTGTCAATAGACCCTTTTCCAAATAGGAATTACAAAGGATTGTGGGATATAGTTTTGGTGTGCGTCGTTTTTGTCCACAGTAAAATGCCATTGACAAAAACGACCCATACCAAAACTCTATCCCATAATCCTTTGTAATTGCTAATTGAAAAAGGGTCTATTGAAACTGCCTTCATTAATCTGCATATGAAAAACCGAATCACCCGCCCTCTTAGAGCCAGTTTCATCCAGACCCTTAGCCAGACAACGTGCTGAAGGGGGCGACTGTCCAGAGGGAAAATCATTTTCAAGGCACGAGATGTGTTAACATAAAAGGCAAAGGTAATTTTTGTTCCTACAATTTCTACCGTTCGTAAATGCTTGTGGGTCCCTCCACTGCTCCTAAGTTATGGACCTGTATTTTCGAACAGAGTTCCCGTTCTCCCGATTGTTTAACTGGTCAACACATGGTTATTTCCAGGCTATATCTGAATCTGGTTGACCCGAGACTTAGTCAACCAGTTTATGTACTTGTTGCCAGACTAAAAGAATAATTGGTGGCAACGCATCTTCTCCCAAAACCTCCGAGTTTTCTGTACGCTTCTTACCTGCAATTATTTGTTGTCAAAACGTAGTTTGTGCTAAACAAAAAGCATAATATCAGTCCTCATAGAAAGGAACCTGTTTTCTAATATCCGCCTCACGATGCTAGATGTGGCTGGAATTAAACAAGTAATCCCTATTTGTGATTACTAAACACTGTCTTAATAACTTTACCAGAATGAAAGCAAGATCATATATGAATTTGTACCGTATTAACAACCCTCTACAAGCTTCCTCGTATTCATCTCAACATGATCATTTTTTGAGAACTGAGAATTATTTCATTTAAAGGATTTTTTTGCAAGTAAAATCAAGTCTTGTTATGGATATGTGCAATTTCCATGTCCAGACTTGACAACAACACAGGCCGGTGCGAGAATCGTTCACTGGCTTTCCAATACAGGGAAACAACTTTTAATTATATTGCTCTATAACCACAAATTATTAAAGTTTTCTTCACCAGTAAACAAAATGAATTAAATTCATGTAACAATTACCATGGGTGTAAGGAACACTTTCTAGCGGGAGGAGGAGGCTAAGCCTGTAATAATCCGACCAATGGCCCGATTTTCACAAAATGTGCCAGAGAAATAGGATTTTTTCCAAACTCCGGCGGCTACAGCTCCCAATACCCCTGACTAATGCGCCTATAATTTACATTTTCCAATTAAAGAGTCTTAATAATCAGTAACATCTCTAGACCTAACAGCTTTAGAAGAGAACGAACCGTGCAAAAGATTGCTGCACAACGAAGTCCACACATTGTCAACAAAGGCACTATCAACACCTTGATAGAGCCTCTGCCCTCTCACTCAAATTTTTAAAGGGTTTGATATCGTAGGAGATGTTCTTATATAATTGTGCTTGTATCAATTAACGGGAACTATTTAGTGCCTAAAAAGGTAATGTTTTCAAAGAAAAAAAGACAAAACAGCAGAGAAAATAGCATAAACTGTAAAGAAGATCCTATTTCCTTAAGCGGCGAGGAGGATAGGCCATGAGGACATTCATGTTCACTTTTTTTCAAAATCACGTAAAAACACACACACACAGAGAAGAAATCTAATGGCTTGGAAAACGTAGATAACGCATTCACATTTACCAAATCGTGGCTGTACGTTCTCCCAAACCACTGTTTTTAGCCTATATGAGAGGACAAGTACAGTTCAACAAGATAAATTTAAATTTCGGAAGGACGATGGGTTGGAAACAATGCACCAATCGAGGCTCCTTAGAGAAGAGATACGTATCGTCCATAAATTTACCAAAAAAAAAAAAAACTTGAAGACCGACCATGTTCCATTGCAATTAAGTTCCAACTACCTCTCTTAAAAAGAAAGCAGAAAAATGTGTGTTGAAACAAAGCAAAACCGTACTTTGTCTCTTTGTAGCGCTAAAATGTATTAGTTGCACGCCTCAAGTTCCCGAGCAAAGACGGTTTCTGCCTTAATAAAATTTACCATCATGTTCGAAAACATTTAGAAAAACATTTACTGTTTTTGCATGGGATATTGCTACAACCTACTCCTTTTCGCTGATATGGTTCATGTTGGCAAATAATAATTGTAATGACAGAAACACTGTAATGTATTTAAAAAATAATTGAGTCAATTAATTTAGTTAAGCTATGTGATTTCGCACATTTAATCTAATCAATGCAATGGTTCCACACAACCTAAAAACAGCTACGAAAATAGCCTACATTGCATGGTAGGCTTATAAGTATTTTCATTATATCCCACTTAATATAAAGGAATGCACTAGGCAAGATCTCGACATTGGTAGAGACGGAGGCCATAGCCCAAAACGAGGACAAAAGCGACGGATTGCTGGAAGGATGGTGAATAAACTTTTCGGCGCTACTTGGGCGGCACAAATTTGGGGCTTTTAGTGGAGAAATTTCAGTAATTTGGTATTTTTCTTGAAGTAAATTTAAAAATTTGTTTTTATTGAAGTAAATGTAAAAGGTGAGGTTTGCAATTTATTTTGAAAATAGTCCTCTTTGAGAGTAACTCAACTAAACTGTTGGGACGACCAGTCGCAGTTGGAGATTATAAACTTCATCGCACACACTCATTCTCCCTAAAAAGGATTAGAAAATTTTCCCGACGAGGGCCTCAACCTTTCTGGAAGGGGCCATGGCCTACTCACCCCACCTGGCCTCACCCCTGACAAAGTTGCTTAAAAACATCTGAATAAATGTAGTTTCAGGTCATAAAATTTTGTGAAGGGTCCTTAAAGGGAAAAACGTAAAATGCAGGTCAAGTTTAAAAAGTGCGACCTTTAATGACCTTTGACCTTAAAACTTTGTATGTTCAAACTAAAGAAACATTCAAAGGTTATATTTTAAACATCACTTGTCCATAGTTTACAGAACGCGTGGGATAGTTTCTAGACCAGGGGTGGCACCAGGATTTGCCCAACAGGGGGCCAAGCTCCCCGACGGGGGGCAGTAACCCGAAGCCTTGATGAGTGCGATATAGTGCCGAAACGATGTTTGAAGGAAAATTTCGGCCCGCGAAGGGCGCCGAAAATTCGGGCTCTTAACGGAAAAAAATTTAAAAAGTTGGGCTTTTCCAATGGAAAATTTGCAAAAATTTGGGTTTTTAACGAAGAAAATTGGAAAATTTGGGGGTTTAATTGAAGAATTTGCCCTACTTTAGACCAAAATTAAGTAAATCGTCGGGGCGGAATGTCCGTTGTCCGGGACTACATATTTATCGTATACATAGTAGCTCCCCGACGAAACCGGAAAATTTCCCCGACGGGGGGCAGCCTTCCCCGAGGGTGGGCCATGACCCCCCTGTCCCTACCTCACGCCACCACAGTTCTGGTGTGTCTTCTCAATCTTCACCAATGGTGTAGAATTGAATTGAGGTGTTGAAAACAGACCGTTTAACGTGTCTAAGTCCGTTATTCAAATTTCTTTGTTTAAGCTACGAAAACACCCTGAAAACAGATTAAAATTCTTTTAATTTCGTTACTGTTTGAGCACTTTAAGACTATATAAAATGTTCATTTTGACTCACAGCATTTTATAAGTCTCGTCATACTAAAGTGTGTCACAAATACTAAAATTTTGAAAAATTGACCTTTTTGACCTTTGACCTTGAAAATTTGCATGTTCGGGAACTTTTAAAAAGTGACAACCAACCTGAAATTTAAAGTTACATTATAAACAATAGTTTTAGCATAGTCGCTATATTTTACAAATCGGTACCGGGTAAGTCAATTTTTAGAGCTCTTTTTCAAATTCGCCGCTAGACTATTACGAATGAAGGCTTTGATCATCTAACATAGATAATATACACTTAAACAAACAACGTTATTCCAAATAACAACTCACAGCTTTCATAAGATAAGAGATGAACATTTTGGCGAAACAAAAAAGAGACAGGCATGATAGCTTGCACTCATTGCGTGTATTTTACGATGTGCTCTCCTTCAAACTGAGCAAAAGAATGCTATCTCAAACCACAATTAATGTCAACCCTCACGACGAATAATTTGCATAAAGATAACAGACACCACACCCACATTCATACCAGATGCATACCACAGCTGTCTAAATAGAATCATATGTAATAAGTTAACTTGGCAACTCGGGCAGAAATAATTACACTCAAAAAAAGTTGGGTAAAAATCTCACCAACACTGGGCACTTATGTAACAAAACTGAAATTGGATAAAGTTTGCCCAATAAATGTTGATTAATGGGTTTATCAGGAGGTTAGTTACCACTTAATTCGTAACCTGCCTCTCAGGTAACACAATTAACATCCTTATTACTGGGCAAACGTTACCCAGTTTCATGTTTTCACATACCTGCACAGTGCTGGTGTGATTTTTTACGCTTTTTAGAGTGTAATTTTAGCATCCCACTTATGTATGTATGCTCTTACTATATGGTTCAGATATCTACAGAGTATATTGAGACATCTTTTAAGGAACAGCTTTAGGAACAGCTTTAAAAATCTTCCACGAGCAATACGTCCTAAAAGCAACACGGAGGGTTTTCTTTACTCTCAGGTAAAAAGTTTCCTACTAACCTCTTACTATTAGTAGATTTAAACCATGCTTTGCTGAATGTCTGTCTCCTACTATATGGCATTCGTATATCCCTGCGTGGTACAGTTCTACGGGTTCATCAATAATAAAGTTGTCAACTCCTTGGTGAGGATCACCCCAGAGGAAAGTGTTATTTCTCCACCTTAACGATTCAAGCGGTACTTCAGTCGTCCTCATCATCCTGATTGGTACATTCGTGTCCCCAGTACTCACAGTCTGAGTGAATAGACCGTTACTCGGTACTATATCAGCTGATGAAGATGAAATAAATACAAACGTTTAAAATTGAAACTGTTTTTTTCTCATTTAGATCTCAGCAAAGCCATCCGTGGCTAGTAATATTGATAATTGCTTGAATTCTTGACTCTCCGGATGCCTGGAGATTCTGTGTTGACGAGGGCTACTTTAAAAGCTGCAAAATTTAAATATTTTAGCAAAGATTTTTTTCAAAACTTGATTCTTTCTAAAATATCTTTTTGAAAACAGGTAAATTTTGTCTCCTGGATTTTTATCTTACGTACCAAAGACATGACTATTTAAATTAGGTGTATGGTTCTCTTTTATACCTTTTTACTTTTATTTCTAAATTTACGATCCGAGTACATCCTGCAATGTACCACAACTCTTCAAAACAATTTTCAAATAACCTGTGATGTTAAGATTTCCCTTAGTATATAATAGATTTTCAAAAAACGAAAAGACTCGACCTTTTTGATTATTTGACATGATTGCTAATTTTCTGCAAGAACCAACGGTAGAAAGGCTCAAAAAGTTCATCACTAAACTACAACAGAAGCATGGATTACTGACAAAATTTTAAAAAGCAGTCTCTATCAATTAGAAGTAAGAAACTATGCTTAAATTCTAGGATTTGATTTTTAAAGATACAATACACTCTCCAATTTTTTACGATGAGTTTTCTATCGATGAAGTGCGCTTTACAAAGTCACTGTTCCGGCTAACAAGTTCTCCTCTTGCTCTTTTATAACCACTCACCTTTACCCAAGTTTTGAGCTTCAATGTTCATGTAGGAGTTTGGGCACAAACTATGGTCTATTCTTCCATCTATGTTAGAGATGTTGCTTACATTGACAACTGGCCTCTGACCGGTGACTTCTAAATTAAAAGTCTGTGAAGAGCTATCTGAAGGAAAATGTTTACCTTACAATTGGTCAAGGTCACGCCTTCTTTCTTGGCAAAAGCGCACGTGTTTTATCTTGCGACAATAACTTTACATAGGAAAGCTACGACATACCAAGTGGCTTCAACAGATTTAGCCAACTAATTTTCAGTAAAAATTCTATTGAGTTTGTTAATAAACTGTGCTCTTTTTCCTTCGTGGCTTCCAATTTCATTCACTAACAGCATTTCTGTGACGGTTTTGTTATGTTGAGTTTGTTCTAAAATGGTTTACAGTGATCTGTGATGCAGGAAAGTATAATATCGCAAACTTTGACCTTCCTCAATGTGACGATTAAGCTATTTAATTCTCATTTATTGTCAGTCGTCAGCACTCTTACACACGGGAAGTATCCAGCTGATGAGTTTTAATGGACCCTCAAATTTTAAACCGTGCATTTACATGCTTCACATTGCTCTAACAACCGGCATAGGTAATTTCTCTGATTTTGTTTTTGTGTGAGGCAACGTTCTATCCAGTAATACTGTGCTGGATATTGAACCAAAATTTGGCGGCAAATAGCAGGCTAGCTGAACGCTATCCAAGTTGCAGTGTTTTTTTTTTTTTCCGTCAGGGTGGCATAAAGACAAACTCTCTAATCACTGTCTTCCTTTGAAGTCATATACACATTACTTGTGCATTCCTGTTAGGGCTTTTTGTACGTAGACATTGTTTACAGACATACTGAGTCTGGTCACGTGACACCCGAGTAAAGCTGTTTTATTCGGGGATAATTATCAACAAAGCTAACGTGGTTTTACGCGTAATGTACCTTGAAAATGTACTGTATTTTTCTTCCTTTGCATGTATAGAAAAACGAGCTTACGTTTGCAAGCCTATAGTTTCTTACGGACACTATGGCATACAACATCTGTTACTATATGTTGAAAATTTAGCTGAGTATCCAACGATTCATCAGGGTTGTTACAGAGTCACTTGATGTCGAGTCTCAAATCACGTTGGGTCACACCCTGTCGAGTCTTGAGACAGGTCAAACCTTCACAATGTAAGTCGCGAAGAGTCACGTCAATTCTTTCCTAAGCTCGAGTAATTTCGACTGTTTGTAAAGGTTCGAGACATCTCAAGTCGCAATGTATTTCGGTCGAGTCATTCGGAGTCGCCTGATGTTTTAAGTCGGGTCACCTCGAGTTTCTGACTTCCGAATTCATGTCACCTCAAATCTCTGATTCTGTGGGTCAATTTCAGTCCTTCATCGGTTTCCTGTGTCCATTATAACTCTCACGGCACTAGGATTTAAGAAAAGAACCCATCCACCTTTTTCGGGGGAGGAGCATTTTACCCCTAACAACACCCATAACAATCCCGGTTTGCAGAAGCAACACAAAGATGACAAAATGTAGTCGTCTGCATGTATATTACAGCACCTAGCTAGCCATAGGCCTATCTTAAATTGAATCAAGTTAATAGTTCACTGTGTGACTAAGAAGTATGTACCTTTACTAAGACGAGGCGATGTACATCAGCTAAGCAACAGGATACTAACTTTTCATGCTAGAATAGACCCATCCTTGTTATAACTTAAAAGACCACGTAAAAAGGGTCGCTATGCACAGTGTAAAGAAGGGGGCGTCCTGTCTAACCAACGTGCATACTCAGTGGGAAAGCGTTTGTGCTTTTCAACTTGGGCGTCTTGTCGAATTCAATACAACAGTATCATGAAATTCTTACAACTGGAAGGAGATAAAACTCCATCCTTGTCTTCTGTAGATGCAAGCGAAATGCACGGCAAGCCTCTGCCATGTTACTGTACGAGAAAGATTAGTGTATTAGTTGTACTGTTGCAATTGCAGCTGTGAACGGTGAACGTAACAGACGACATAGGCCTACTCACAATGGGTTAATACGCAATCTCTAAGCGAGCACAGCTGTTCTGGGAAGCCCTCCCTCTATTCTTAAATTCTGTTCTATGTTTTGTGTGCAAAAGTATGAGGTGAAGTAGGCTTCTTCAATACAGAATAGCATACAGCCTTTACGTAAGGTTTGGAACGAAGTTCGGCAGATGCTGTTTTAAGACCAGAGTTTTTTGACTGGGTGCGATTCGGGTCACAAAGATTAAGACTCGAGTTTTTGTGGAAGAAAACTCGAGTCGAGTCGAATCGAGTTGAGTCCTTTAAATTTCAAAACTCGAGTCAAGGGAAGTCACCAGCGTTGTTCCCATCACACTTTGGAAATAACTTGTAATAGTTACAGCTATATCCATAATATTGTAACTCGTTACAATTACCAGTAACAATATCAAAAAATGACTAGTTACAGTTACTTTTGACTGAAAAGTAAGTGATTACAATTTCAAAATTAACTAGTTACTTGAACATTAATACAGGGTACGTCGTCCGAGATGAAAGGGACATAATTTGATATTACAAGGGGGACACATGAATCAATAGGACCGACACGTCCTCATTTGTGCCGGCTTGTCTGAGGTCTTTTTCAAAGAAGGAAAGGGGATCTAGGCAGAGGGTCTTAATGCTCAAAGAGCGGCAGCAAATAAGACTACTGTGCCAGAGGTTACACAAACTATTTGTTAGACGAATTTTGGTAACAAGACAGTATCACTTTAAAAAAAGAAATCTTCATTATCCCATTACATAATTTAGAGAGGTTAGCAGCTATTAAAGGGGATGAATGGTGATATAGAATTGATACAAGCCTTCACTTTTAAAGGGCATAAATATGGTAAATCGATATCCTACACAAGAATTTTAAAACGCCACCGTCTAAAGTGGGGCTAAGTAATATTTCGGTAAGCAGAAACTTCAAGGTTCAATTTGTGTCGTTGTAAGACAATTCATTAAAATAGTGAGACTACATAGAAGGTTCCGGAATCGAAACGTATCTTAAAGGAATGTTGCAACTGTGGACTTGGTCTCCTTCGTGACGAGTCCCCAAATGTGAAAATTACATTGTAAGTTTGAAAGTTCCATTGTTATTTGTGCACAATGTACAACTGTAAAGTATGTTCATATACAAACAACAAAATTACTCTCAGACTAATAGAAAAAGTAATGATCTGTTTAATATTACGATTTGACACACAAATCAAGCTTTACACCTACTTATAAGACTGATTACGAAGTATGAACCAACACATCTGTCAATGCTATTCCAATCAGCAAACAAGTGACCGTGCAATTTTGCAGCATGTAGACCTAATATCAGATTTTGAATTGAATAAATCGTGAGTACCATTTGATGTTGGTGAGGACGATTACGATAACAGAGATGAATGAGTAATATATCGAAAATATTATTACCACTAACTTGCCACTTGTTTGAAAACTTTCTGTTATAAGCGCAAGGAATATGTAATTTGTGGTTATTTTTACCACTTGTAACGGGAAAGAAGCGGGACCAAATGTAATGCTGTAACAGTTACTTTTACGCAGAATTGTAACTAGCTACCTGCTACGTTACTGAAATGCAAATGTAACTCGTTACAAGGTTTCGTCTCACAAAATGTAACCCGTTACAGTAACTGCGTTACCTGTAACTCGCTGCTTCCCAATCCTGGGAATCTTTGAATCTTTATTAAATGGTGACTCGAGTCACGTCGAGCCGTTGCCTTTGATGAATGAAATCGAGTCTTTGAGTTTGGGGCTCGAGTCAGACTAGAGTCCTCAAAATCGAGATTCCAGTCAGACTCGGTCATTACAACACTGCGATTCAAAGCAAAACCCTGTTTTCATGTACGAGCACGATTGGTTTTACGTAGTTTTCCTAGTCGTACTCAGAGAACAACGCACTGATTTTGAATACAATAATGGGCCAGGAAAACAAACTCGAGTACGATTAGTTAAAGGAAGCCTAAAAGCCGTAAGGTCGCCAGTTCAATCTTATCTTTTGGAGTATAGCACACCTAAGTTACACGAAGTAAACCCGCCCTCTGAAAGGTTTACTGCAACTTTTACAGACTTTTACTCTTCGTTCTTGGTTTCTAATAGTAAACTTACCATCAGATCTCATCCTAGTGATAGATATAATAGTCTCCATTTTCCCATCTTTTGTGACATTACATCCAAACACTCCGAATGCATCATTGTTGCCGTTGTTAATCATGTCAACCCTGTAGGGCGGATGGCTAACACTCGTATCATAATAAGCATCAGGAGGGTGTGGGTTTTCTTCCACAGTGTTTCTTGTCCACCCTGTCCTCAATGATTCTACAGTTACTTCGTTCGGATCGTTAACTGGAGGACTCATTCGACATTGATAATGACTGTCCACTTCAGATTTAAAATAGTTATAACCCAGCAATATCATTTTGAGTTGTTCTGTCAAGAAAAGCAAAACCTACTACATTGACATGAATAAATTCCACTGTGCTATGTTGCGTTTCAATTTTATCAATGCAACAAAAGTAATGTTATGTCGAGAAACATCATTTTCGTGTTGCTGTCTTAATAGAAGGATAAAGAAGATAATTTAATCGTAAAAGAACGAATCATTTTAATTGGTATATAAAATTCAAAAGCTCAAGGCTTTCAAGCCAAAGGTGTTCGATAACTCCTCCCGTACCAGAAACCTCTGGCAATTTAAATGTGCGCTGTGATAGTTCACTCAGGTAATCGAATGTATTGGACACAGGTACCGGTATGTATTTCAGAATAAAATGAAAACAAACTAGATAGCAATGATTCGTTTTATACTATGAAATAGAGCTCCAAGCAATTTCCCATGCTCTGTCTGTTATTTTCAACTGACTAGAAATCCTATTTCCTGTTTTCAGATTACATGAGGTGTTAAATTTTAAGAAAAACGAAATAGTGTAGCTTTCAACATTGCATAGATGAAATAAGTAATTATTAATTGCAATTAGTCCGTAGAAAAGGTAATTTCTTGTTTGCGTACATTAAAGTGTCAGGATAACATAACACTAAAAACATTATGGGTACATCCGAAATTAATCGTTTTATGTTTGGTTACTTGATTTTTTTTTACTTTACCTCTGCCATTGCAGCAGTAAATAATCATCGTTGTTAATACTGCCAGAGTATAGCCCGAACTTTGTTTCATTTTGAATGTGGACTCGAATATCAGGATTGGCCCAATGTAAGATCGATACACTGCAGAAATATACAAGGCAAACAGAGAAGGAGAAAATTAATCCTACTAGATTCATTCTTAAACCAGTTGATGGTCAAATGAGATGGTAGTGTTTTGAATTCAGGTTCTAATCAGCAACTGCAATACAGTCTTTTTCCAATAATGGTGGTTTGAAATGAACGAGCATGTAAAATGTTTCTTAACGAATGCTTACTTTGAGTCATCGTTTCCGTGATTAACTAATATGCGTCAAGGCACATAAAAATATCTTTATTGCTGCACTCACTAATGGTGCCGCTTCTCCTGGTTAGCAACCCATGCTAGCATTCTTCCAATATTATCCCTTCAATAGCCTCTGGTGAGGGGTCCATTGATTTTTTAGTGAACTGGGCCCTAAAACCTAAGTACGGTACTTGTTACGCACAGGGTGTCCCACACATAGCGCAATTGGGTTGCAGGACTTTGGATGGTACTGCTATTTATTCTTTTTCGTGTGCCTGAGCCAACAAAAAACGTTCAAACTGGGATATATAACGCGATCGGATTCCTTGTCCAGAAAAATTGCACACGTTGATCAAGTGGAATTATTCAAGGGGAGACATCACGCCTAAGTAGCAACTATACCCATTATGTAGACTGTGTTTCTGAAAATGCATTTACAATCATTACAATTAACAGTATAACACGCTTCTTGAGATTTGCGTATCCTTTGGATGCCAATAGAAAGACTTAAATTATAGGCCTACGTTTGCGGTTATCAAGTATACAGACATGTACATCTAATATGCAACAAAAAGAGTGTTCTCATTCAGTATTCCCAGCGGCCTCAGCAGCAAACTAGTAAAAAACCCCAAAAAGTGGATCCTTCAAGATGTGACCATTAGCTCCTTTGTGGTCATGCAGTCTTATACCAAGTAGTTGTTAGCTAAATTTCATACTAAATGAAAACACATCACAGGTCATGGAAAGATTTCTGAAATAAATCGCATCATCACAACAAAATGTCATCACGAATAACTACTTTTCTTAAGGAGATACAGTGGAGGAGTGTACAATTATCACCTTACTGGCACCCTGATGTCGTAACTCGGCTAACCTGATAGTAATGTACTGTTATCTCCGGTGTTGTAACAAGTCAAGTCACTGAATCGGACTCGAGTCGACTCGAGTCCCATATTTGACTTGACTTGACGTGGTCACCAGCCAAAATGACTTGACTTGACTCAAGTCTGGAACCCTAAATGACTTGACTTGGCTCGAGTCACCACCCAAAATGACTTGACTTAACTCGGACTCGAGCATAGCATGACTCGAGTCCAATTGAAGACTCGATTCAGGGAAGAGGACTCGAGTCTCCTGCTGCAACTCGAGTCCTTTTGACGCGATTCTGATGTTTTGTAAATGCACCCAATTCTGGACTGTGCACGTATATCGCAAGGTAGACGCTGTCGCAACGCACAGTGCCCGTGTGTGATCAATACTAGCACTGAATGCATATAGTATGTACGCCTAGTTGTCAATTGACAACAAACGGGCCGCGCCGGGCACAACGTTCGACAAATCCACACTGACTCACTGCTGCGAAAGCATGTCATATCAGATTATGTACACAGCATGCCAGGCATGGACCATTTAGTCCAGGCCATTTCGTAGCTTTTTTGGGTTTTGCATTTTTTCTTTCTACATTTGGTAAAACTTTGATATGATGTAGAGTAGACATCAGAAAATCGGAAAAATATGTGCTCCATTTTTTTTCATGTGCAAGGGGGTAGCCAGCCAATTCAAAATGGTCGCCATTTTGATCATTTTGGCTGATTTAGCTCAAGAAAGGCTCTGTTGCGCACAACATGTGGGGTCTAAAACTTTTGTAGGAGAAAAAGTGGTAAATAGAACACAGTCTCTCACAATATACTCCAAGTTTTCCCCCAAAATATTGATCCTTTTTTTTTTGTAGTGACCTGTCGAATATGGCCCTTTTCGCCAAAAATCGGCAATTTTGGCAAGTTTGGCACGGGGGACAAATTTGAGTACCAGATTCTCTTAAAGTGTGTATTCCAACGATCTTAACTTTTGTTAATGGGTAGTCTTATAACCAGGTAGTACAAGGGGCAAATTTGGATTCCCAGATTAAAACCTACATGAAATGAGTGGTACTGAAAATTCGCAATATCTTTGTAGTTCGTCGGGAAATTTTGGCCTCAGGGATAATTTTTTATGCCCAATATTTCCTTCAATTGAATAACTAGATCGGATATCTCTGCTATTAAAAGAAAAGTGGATTGTTAAACCACACATCAATTTTGAAAATTTTAAAAGCAGACAAATTTCCCATTGGTATAGACCCTAAACAGCTAAAACTTCAATATTTTCATTTTTCATTTATAATAAAAGATACAAGTTTTGGCACTACGAGACAAGTTTGAACAATGATGATCTCTTTCCGAGCGGCACAAGATCTTCCATCTTCACAAAATTGGTACTCAAGTGCCTCAGAAGTACACAGAAAAAATTACACTGCATTTTTGAGAAGTAATATCTCTGATACTGTGCCATAACATGCTCCCATCTTCATGAAATGGAAAGTCTAGTGCCTTGTTAGTACACAGAAAGAATTTTGACTCTCAAATAAGAATGGGCAGGGAATTACGGAAACCCAAATTCTGCGATTTCTTCATTTTTCCTTGCAAAATATGGGTTTAGGGGCACTTTTGAGCCGTAATATCTCTGTAAGTATCATATAAGATGCTCTCATCTTCTCGATATGATCAGCCTTGTGCTTCGGTAGTACATAGAAAGAATTTTGACTCTCAAATGAGAATGGACATAAAATTATGGAAACCCATATTCTGCAATTTCTTCAGTTTTCCTTGAAAAATATGGGTTTAGGGGCACATTATAGCTATACTATCTTTATAATTATCATACAACATGCTCTCCACTTCATGAAATGGGCAGCCTAGTGCCTTAGTAGTGCACAAAAAGAATTTGGGCTCTCAAATAAGAACAGGCATGAAAGTATGGAAACCCAAATATTGTGATTTCTTCAGTTTTCCTTGCAGGATATGGGTTTAGGGGCACTTTTGACTAGTAATATCTCCATAATGTTATCATCCTGTCATCTTCCTAGAATGGGTTTTATAGTGCCTTTGTAATACATAGAACCTAACTTTGGATTGCAAATATTGAATGGATGCTTAGTGAGTGTTTTTAAAGTTTCAAAGTTCTTCAATTTATACTGTACAGTAAGTAGTACTGTCATACTGAAATTTACATATTTTCTGTGAAAACGAAGAAATTGCAATGGTTCCGTTCCCTCTATTTCATGTCTGTTCTGCCTTGTGGGTCAAAAGTTTTACGTTTATTACCAAGGCCCTGTAGGATCCTTTCCATGGAGATAATAACATATCATATGGTATCCACAGACTGACAGAGATATTGCTACCTAAAAATGCCCCTAAACCCTTATTTTTCAAGAAAAAATGAAGAAATCGCAGTATTTGGGTTTCCATAACTTTATGCCCATTCTCATTTGAGAGTCAAAATTCTTTCTGTGTACTACCAAGGTACAATACTGTCCATATCAAGAAGATGAGAGCAACTTGTATGATACCTATAAAGATATTAAGGCCCAAAAGTGCCCCTAAACCCATATTTTGCAAGGAAAACTGAAGAAATCGCAGAATTTGAGTGTCCGTAATTTTATGCCCATTCTCATTTGAGAGTTAAAATTCTTTCTGTGTACTAACAAGGAACTAGCCTGCCCATATCATGAAGTTGAGGAAATCTTGTGTGATATCTATAGAGATATTTTGGCTCAAAAATGCCCCTAAACCCATATTTTTCAAGGAAAACTGAAGAAATCGCAAAATTTGAGTGTCCGTGATTTTATGCCCATTTTCACTTCAGAGTCAAAATTCTTTCTGTGTACTACCAAGACACTAGACTGCCCATATCATGAAGATGAGAACATCTTGTATGATATCTATGGAGATATTACGGCTCAAAAGTGCCCCTAAACCCATATTTTGCAAGGAAAACTGAAGAAATCGCAGAATTTGGGTTTCCGTAATTTTCTGCCCATTCTTATTTGAGGGTCAAAATTCTTTCTGTGTACTAACAAGGCACTAGTCTGCCCATTTCATGAAGATGGGAGCATGTTATGGCACAGTATCAGAGATATTACTTCTCAAAAATGCCCTTTTACCCATATTTTTTACTAAAAATGAATAAATTTCAATATCTGGGTTTCCTTTATTCAATATTCCGTTTTCATCTGTCAGTGTAATTTTTTCTGTGTACTTCTGAGGCACTTGAGTACCAATTTTGTGAAGATGGAAGATCTTGTGCCGCTCGGAAAGAAATCATCATTGTTCAAACTTGTCTCGTAGTGCCAAAACTTGTATCTTTTATTATAAATGGAAAATGAAAATATTGAAGTTTTAGCTGTTTAGGGTCTATACCAATGGGAAATTTGTCTGCTTTTAAAATTTTCAAAATTGATGTGTGGTTTAACAATCCACTTTTCTTTTAATAGCAGAGATATCCGATCTAGTTATTCAATTGAAGGAAATATTGGGCATAAAAAATGATCCCTGAGGCCAAAATTTCCCGACGAAATACAGAGAAATTGCGAATTTTTAGTACCACTCATTTCATGTAAGTTTCAATCTGGGAATCCAAATTTGCCCCTTGTACTACCTGGTTATAAGACTACCCATTAACAAAAGTTAAGATCGTTGGAATACACACTTTAAGAGAATCTGGTACTCAAATTTGTCCCCCGCGCCAAACTTGCCAAAATTGCCGATTTTTGACGAAAAGGGCCATATTCGAAGGGTCACTACAAAAAAACGGATCAATATTTTGGGGAAAAACTTGGAGTATATTGTGGGAGACTGTGTTTACTTTACCACTTTTACTCCTAAAAAAAGTTTTTGACCCCAAATGTTGGCGCAACAGAGCCCTTTTTGAGCCAAATCAGCCAAAATGATCAAAATGGCGACCATTTTGAATTGGCTGGCTACCCCCTCGCACATGAAAAAAAATGGAGCACATGCTTTTCTGATTGTCTGATGTCTACTCTACATCATACCAACGTTTAACCAAATATAGCACAAAAAAAATTCAACAAGCCAAAACGTCCCTGACTAATTACGTCGTCGACCTCAGTGGTTGCGATCGAAAAACAACATTTTGCACAGACAGGGTTGCCATTTCGTTGATTCTTGGTGTGATTCTGGGACTTTCGTTGTACGAGATTTTTAATATGAGTCTGTTCATATTTTCCTCCCTATAACAATTTTGTTACCTCTGCATATATAAGGAAGTAACCAAATAATATTGCTTGTGCAACTCTGATGGGACTTATTTAGTCCTCAGTGAAGCCACAATCTTGGACAAAACTGTTGGGACGCTTTGTCATAATATTCTTGAATCTCCGTTCCCAGGTTTACATGAACCCCCGCTCCCCCTTCCAAAGTTGCGCAGAGAGAATGACCGTATGCCGTGAACAGGATAACTATGGTCAACTTTGTGAAGGGGGAGCGAGGGTGTCCCAACGAGTTTTGTCCAAGATTGCAGTCGCCGATATCTCCCTCTACACGGTCCTTACCACGACCCATTGAAAATCCGGGGTCTTCGACCAGCACTGTGCTGGTCGAGATTGATATTTTGTTACACCAAAAACTAGGACCTAAAATTCTTATTTACTGCCATAACTTTTCCTTTTCAAATCTTTAACTAGTAGTGTGGTGTTTTTGATTACTTTAAACCTCTGAAAAGTTCCGAAAATTTGAAATAAAATCATCAACTTTGCCACTTCGTAAAATTTACTACAGAGTTCGAAATATTCGCTGATATCAGAATGTCGTGTGCGTAACATTGTGACATCACACAGAACATTTGCTTACTGTAGTTCTTATACATACACATGACATATACATACACATTCCATACTGACCTAACAATGTAGCTTATTAGCAAACTGATGTAAACAAAGTTCCTTAGTCACACAGTAAATATTACGGCACGAAAGCAATTGCTAATTTCATTTCAAGTTTTTGGCCCTTTCAAAAAGATCTGTGATCAAAAACAAAACTGTAACTCTCCTGTAAGATCTGGAGAAGAAATGTCATGGTAGTAAATTAAGATTTTACGTCCAAAATTTGCTGAGAAAAGAAAGTCAATTTCAAAGATCATAAAGACCGCCGATTCCACTCTATTTTCATACGTCGTTGTAAGGAGTGTGTACGTTATACTGAACTCAGAGACCGACCACACAGTCATTTACTGAGGACTTGGACTGGTTGTAATTTCGAAACCCCGTGTAATGCATCGTTCATCAGGTGGCGTTGTCAGGGTTGTATGTATAGTACAGAGTACCGACGATAGCACTCCGGTCCGTTATGTTACGTACGTGGGCATGGATTTATCAAGCAAAGCCAACTGTTGCTGTCAAAGGACGGATTACGGGTGACAAGGGGCACTTATCCCCCCACTTTTTTCTAGAGCTTTCAAAATGATAAAAATAATATGAAATGTTAGCGAAGGGTAGTGAAACAAGAGCAACGATAAGCGAATATTCAATAGTCTATTATTATTAAATTTTGCAATCTTCAATGAAGGAAAACATTAATATCAAATACCATAAAAATGCGAGGAAATTTTTTCTCTTCGCGCTTCGCGCGTTCACCCCCAGAGAGAACTGACTCATACAATTGAAAATTTTGTCTGGCACTGTAAAATTTATTTCTTTCGAAGCATTTGCGTCTCCTAAGCGCTACACTATTGTGACTTGGAGCTCTGAAATAAGAGTCACTGAAAGTACTGTACACCATTAAATGCACCCTGGCCTTTGCACACTACTTTCAAACTCTACCAGTGTATAGGGAATCACAATTCTCGATAAATTTTCGGCGTGCTTCTCATGAGCCTGATACGAATTGATGTCTCATTAGTACTGCTGTTCGGCTATGCGTAGGAAAGCTTTGGTTGAATTGCCTCGTTATTTCCTGTTGGACAGCTTCAGTGAATTACTTTTCCCAAAACCCTCGCTACACCTCTCCCTTTCCACGTTCCCACCAACTACCACCATCCTCAGCAAACTGACGGTTACCATCTTAAATTTACTGTTTTCATAGAAAACCTATTTCATTAACATTTCAAATTACACCTGGGAAGCAAAATTTGTTCAAGGAATTGTCCAGAATTACCACAAAAGCCGTAAAATTTAAAAAAAAACTTCGGGAGGACCCTCAGTCTCCAGCCTTCGGCGTTCACGATTAAAAATTTCGCCGGCCTCAACTTCCCAAGATGCAGCCTCCAGTCAAAATAATACACTTCCCTGCATGGCATTTAACTGACTGCCGATGGCCTTGGCCGTGTCCATGCAGAAAATACCCATAAAATCAGTTCGGGAGATTCCCCCATTCGGGAGAATCTACTTTTCTCCCGATCGGGAGAAAAATTGGTCATGGGCGCCGCCATTTTGTCCATTTTACCCACAATCCCACGCAATTTTTGTGTACATTGCCAATGGGGAATGGGTTTTGGAACCTCCTTGCAAAAATTTTCGGTCTAATGTAATGGAATTAAATGTATATTCGGAAGGTTTATTGTCATATCTGCAGAAAAGCCACGTCCTAATCGGTGATTCACCACGCCGTTTTTGAGTTTTTGAGTGGTTTTCATTCTTGCTTAACCTTGTTTTTGTTAAGCTGGCAAGCCTATACAATATCTTGCATAAGTTTTCTCCCGTTTGGGAGAATTTTGGTTTTCTCCCAAAGGGGAGAATCGCCCGGACTGAAAATATTTTTTATCAGATATCATAATTATACTCTGTAGCCAGTGATAACCTTCAAAATCGACACTACCTTATTTTTCAAACTAATAAAAAGAAGTCCCAACTGACTCGAGTTGACGCGACCAAAATGTCTGACTTGACTTGACTTAAAAATGTGCTTGACTTGACTTGAAAATTTGCTTGAGAATGTGGTTGGTAGATTAGTCCGGCAGGGACAGTTAGGAATAACATTATGGAGAAAAAACCTCAAATTTTGATCAAAATACTGAAATCATCCGTGGGTACCTAAAATTTCACCACAGTTCTGTACACAATTTAACTTTGGTGAATTAGATATTGTTCACAAATACTGCATTTTCAATGGTGCAACAGAGACAAAGACAGTTACTTTAGAAACTGGAAAAACCTAGTAGTAAACATCCTTGGAAAATTCTTAGCTGTGTGTGATGTGGAAATTAAGACTTAAAATATCCGTCTAACAGCAAGTTTTTTGTTCCGGGTAATCGATGCATGTTTCTATAACTTCAATAAATTCATTAACAGGTGAACAGGTAAAAAAAATAAACAAAAGTATTCGCCTAGAGATTAAAATAAGTTAATATTTATGAGAATGAATCTCCCTCTAGAACCCTCATGGTCCACATAGGTCGCTACTTATATCCAGTAGGCTACTAGTGAAGTGAAAAGCCTATATTTGCCCAGAAAATGTAACTTGACACTAAACAAGCTACTTTCGACTCTACGAAATCCTTGTTTGACTCTAAGTCTCTAGTTCTGACTTTTATTTCTATATCATAAAATCGTTTTGACAGACTTCTTCTCATACACCAACTCAGTGCGCATAAGCTGACATGAAAGCACATATGTAGCACATTTGATTGTAACACATACTTAGTTTATCACAAGATGCAATTGTGCCTTATTGTTTGAAGTTCAAAAAAAAAAAAACAGAAATCAAACGTTGATAAGGCAGAGGGAAAGACATGATGGAACACAGCAAGTTAGCTCATATCAAAGTTTCTTTTACACAGTCCCGTAGCCAAGGGGGCCAGGGGTGAAATCCCCTAAAAAAATTTTGCCTCGAAGATATTTAAAACTTATTATTGCCCTAATGCATTTAAAGCATATCTTGGCCTCCCTCAATATTTATGAGAAAGTTAAACTTATCTCGCCCCTTCATTTTCTTGTCTAACCAAGAGACTGCTTGTGAGCCGGTTTATAGAAGAGTAGCACATGTGAATTAGCTGACCATTCTTTTCCAAAATGGGTTAACACGAGCTCAAGATCTCATGAATATCTAATAAGTACCAGTGAAGAGCATATATCTTAACAATGCACCAGATAATGATGCACGTGTCAAATTGACTATCCACAGAACATACAATAGAAAAGGTGATTGAGACCTGAAGATTTAACCACAAAAACTGAACATACAAAGCTTCATGACTAGTTAAGCCCATCTTCTTCAGGAAACCGAAAGCTAATTCAGCTGGGCAGTTTCACTGTCATGTCAAAACAAAAACAGGACTAATAGTCCTTACCTAAAGTTCCAAGGTTGAGAAGATTCCTTCCTTTGAAAGTATTGTAAATGATATAAAATGGCACATTGGAGAAAATGAGTTGCTTGGACCGAATCTACGCATCAACTTCTGTCTATATAACTGCCTCTGTTTTGCGTAAGCAGTCGTTAACGTATCACTCAAGATTTCCTTTACCAATATTTTAACCCCAATAGTAAAATATTAACATCTATAATCAAGTTATCAATACAACGTTCAAAGATCAAATTTAACTCCGCTTGTCAAAAGAATATTAGAATACACTTTTTATAAGTTCTGGCAACTCAGCATGGTAACAGAAGGTTATAAAAGGCGAATCAGTATGGACAATGTTGTTTGTTGATCTTCACTTCTGTACTCTGAATCTGGAATATGCTACTGTTATCGCAAATGCATTTACAAACCTTTGACCTTTGAGCTTTTCAAACATCAACATGGTAATGACCCCACACCTGCAATGTAAATTGTATCATGATACTTTTAGGTGCCCTTCATCTTGCTTAAAAAGGGTCAATTCCAAAGAGATTTAAGAGTAATATGATCATGTTTAAGGATAGAGGGCTCCCTTTATTGTAGGTATTCTTTTACCACCCTTTTCTCAGTAACATCTATGATAATTTGGTGGAATAAAGTGTTTTTTATGTTAGGTCGACATAAGTAACAGCCTCATCAGGATATTATGTTGCCCGAAAGGACGGAGTATGGAACTCAAAAACTTAAGGGAATTTAGCCCTTCCTCACGGTATACTCTTGAACAGGAACTACTCCAAACTTTACACCAAATGGTAACAACAAATTTTGCTGATGTAAAACTTTCATTTTATGGGGCGAGTTGCGCATGATGCCTAAGAAGAAGCTTCCACTGTGCTTGTGTGTTATGATTATTAGCCTATGTAAGTACCTGTGGCCGTTAATTCATGTTGTTATATTATACCTTGCATGATATTAGGAATTGGCCCGTCTAGTGAATGGATTTGGATCGAAATTGCTCTTACTTTTTCTACATGCCCAGTGGGTACCTTCCTAGACCTCGTTGTTTCGTTGTCGTAAATTTTTAGAACTTTCGATAGTGGAATCCCAGTTCGAATATCTCCCTTTTTGTCCCGAATTTGAGGTATTTTATTGTCACTTCAACAACGGGACCAGCTTGCATATTTACTCATATCCATAGAAAACATACTACAGGACTCTTTAAGAAGTTTATCTGCGGTGATATAAGATATAGCTGGTCTATATTATTGCTTCTATTTTCAGAAAAACACCGAACGTTGCACCAACCATAACCTGAACGTCTGTTCAATGATTCCTTGCAGAAAGAAAATAGTACTTGCCAAGTTTTTTTCAGTCTGAAAGGCCTTGATTTGCCTACGTAGCAGGCTGCACGGCATATTCCTTGTTCAGTCATATCCCCAACGCCTGCCAAAATGGAAAACCGAACAAATTCTTTTGAAATTCATAGAAATATGTGGCCTCGGGACTGGTTGAATGTTAGTGAATATTTACAAGAAGGCAACATCTGGTCCCGTTTAAATCTTGCAGTAGCCCATGCCACCCACAGAGTTGGTATGTCATGGTAATACCCACTCCCTGGTAGTGTCCACTGCACAGGTGGTTACTCAGTGCAATACAGTAATGATAGGACTTCGTCTCAGGTTTCAGTTTAGGGCTAGGCTTTCAGTTTACGACTACAGATTACATGAATAAGTCATATTATGGTAATGAAGTTTGGGTCTAAAATTGGACGCAGTCCTCTTCGCTTTGGCGGACGGTGGTTTGGAAAGCTGAGGAGCTGAGCAAACAGAGTCCGCTCCGTGGGGGAGGGCCTTGATATGCTCTGTTAGTAGTAGTTGAAATATACTTCGTATACAAGATTTAAATTTTGACCTCTGGGTACCTCAAATGACGTTTGACCTCCACTAACACCCAAGGATTCCTTCACTTATTGTGGAGCATGTACTTGCCAAGTATGAGCTCCCTACAAGTTAGCCTCCTTGAGATATCACGTAAAAAAGGCTGTCTCAATTTGACCTTTGATGACATCACATAAGCATTGACCTGAACTAAAATTACTTTACATCTGGGACTCATTGTGAAGCATCTACATGCTGGGAAAGATTTCTCATTCACTGCTCGAAATATCATTGTTTACGAGTTTTTCGCAGAAAGACTTCCGATAACCTCAAATAACCTTTTACCTCTACCAAAACAAAATGATCTAAAAAGAAATGAGGATCATTCATTCAATGAAGGGCATCAGCACACTTATTATGAAATCTCTCGATGTTAACTTACTTGAAATACCGTTTTCATGAGTTCATTTTTCACAATTTGTAAAATTAACCAAATTCATCAAGATTATGTTCACGAAATACGGTGTTTACGAGACTTTCGCCGTTGAGCATAAAAAGTATCAATCATTCCTTTCTTGAAATGTCGTGTCTACATTTTCAGTTTTTGACCTCTGGTGACCTCCAAAAACTTGACTTCTGCCAAAAAGGAACCTTCTTCTTGAAATGAAAATCTATACATTAAGGTCCAGAGACCCTCCCGACGCACTGCTTAAAGGCTCAGAGGCCCGATCTTAACGGGTATCTGCTAAGGAAGACCCAAAAGCATCATAAACTTTACTTGTCATGCAAGGTGCCATTCTATATCAACAAGATCTTTGTAAAACGCAATCCACTTTGTGACAATAATGTTACTTTTTATTTGGGTGGACGGATATTCGTTTTATCCGTCACCATAACATTAAGAAGAAAGACTTGTTCGTGTATGTAGTTCCTATGTTGAAATTTCTTTGAGCATGAACTTTCCTTTTTATAAAACCTGTCTTAATACGGCCTATATTGGCGTCTCATAGCAAAGCAACTTCTATGCAGTCCTTAAATTGTGGACGGTGTAGAGTATTACAAATAGCAATATTAATAGACTTCAGCTTACTTTTTGTAGACCACAGTGTTTGCGATGCACGTCGGAAGAATTCTTACCATTTCAATACTTGCAAATGTGTGTAGGTTGTCTCGGTATGAAAAACTTCTATAGTAAATTTCAAAGA
Source organism: Holothuria leucospilota (assembly GCA_029531755.1). Lineage (NCBI taxonomy): Eukaryota > Metazoa > Echinodermata > Holothuroidea > Aspidochirotida > Holothuriidae > Holothuria > Holothuria leucospilota. Next base: position 20,206,752 of record CM055961.1, on the reverse strand, counting down.
AAATTAATCTATTTATTCACCTAAGTTTCAAAGGTCAGCTAACTGTTGTAATGTAATGAAATGTCCTGGATCCGTTTTCATACAAAGAGACGTTTTCAGTCCTCTGTTTCGGTGGAGGGAGTGTAGATTTCAAAAAGATCCTAGTTCTATATCTATCTTCTCCATTTTCTGAAAACCAAGTAATCCGGTATTAGATTCTGTTGGAAGAAGCCTCATTCGTTGTGGTCTATAGCAATAGCGGACTTCGTAACATTATATGCAGCTATGCGTGAATCGAAACTACTTCGTCGTATCGGTCGTAAGCTTCTCATATTCTTGTTATAGTCCATCAGGCGTTTGACTCAAAAGGCCCTAAAAATTGACCTTCGTTGCACCTTTTCCTTACCAAGGTTTGATAGGTGGGTATGGCAGAGGGATACATCAGCAATGATTTTTCACTTGTTGGACAGTATGACAGGTGTTACTTTTTTGAATAAACAACATTTTCGTGACGTATGGAAATCTACTTACTTTATGCTACTGTGCAATAGAAATAAAAGTAAGGGAGAATGCTGACACAATGTGTCCATGCATGTTTAACCGGTGAAGCCACGAAAAGTGTGAGGGCACTTTCATTGTACGGCAAAAGAGAGGTTGATTGGTGTGTCTCCGTACGCACAGTGTGCATTCTGCTGCAGAAGTTATGTGTGCCTGCGATGTGAAAGCTTGCACTTTGACGTAAACAATTTTATTGCATTAGCTTGCGGTTTTGACGATTTGGACGCTTACAATGAAATGTTAGTTTGATTTCATAAAATACGTTGAGCGTGCTTATACGTTCTTAAAAGTGAGAAAGAAGGCGGAAATTGTTCAAAAAGATGCAACAAAGTTCAGGATAAATCCACCTTTGATCTGTTTTCATTTGTCATGTTTTTGCTCTAGTTGGTAGACCTTACAAAGAGTAATCATGTATGATATAAAAATCAATAATTTAATCAACTAGGTTCGTTCGGTTGGCAAAACGTTTTTACTGAACTCATAATGACATTACTTTATAATGAACATACTCCTGGCGGTAAGAAGAGGACGCAAAATGCTACACACACTTGGAAGATACTCTTTTTTACAGTCGCGACCCGAGAGAGGATAACTCCTCTCAGATAGTTCCCGGAGGACGCTACTGCGTCAACATTTCCACTAGGACAATTATAGTTCTTTCGGGAAAGGAAGGCTGGTGTTGTCTGTCTGTGGGGTAATTGTTTTGGATGTAAGTAGTCCGAGTATCAAATGTCCGGGTAAGTTGTTCCAGAGGAGTCATTCGGGCGGGAATTTTCTGGAAAGAGATATTGTCAGGAATTCGTCGAGACATCCACTGCCATCAAAGCTTTGTCTTTGTGTGGATGTCACAAATACCAATTCTGTTTGTGTGCAAGGCACGCATACTTAAAAAGTATGAGTATAGAGTGTATACGTAGATGTTATTTATAGGGAGAACGTGCAGACCTTTGATATTCCTCTGAAAGCAACTGTATAACAACCTCTTCTCTAGAGTTCAAAAAGAGTCTGAAAGGTTTCATTTCTTTTACGATTTGTCCTGTATGTTCCTCATTTTATCAAAGCTTTACAGAACAATTGTGTATAAGGCCAAATTAACAGTTACTTAAATCATATCTATCACTTTAAAGGTAACTATTAAGAGTAATGGATATTGATCAAGGCTGTTGCTGGCATTCCAATTATTTCGTTCTTTATTATTTTTATTTATTATTATTTTCTTTAAATTACTTATTAAAATGCAGACTGCTGCTTTTCAATGAAATTAATGCGGCTATAATTATTACATTATGTCTGGTATATTCATCTTCATTCAAGTAAAAGTGCAACACTTCAAACATTTCAACATTTCAAAACGGTGTTTGAACTAGAAAAGCTAGAAAAACGAAACCACTAAGCTGGTACCTGTCACGGGTCGGTTTTGAACCTGAGAATATAAATATATGGCTCAGACTGCAAAAATTAGAAAACACTGGTTTGGTGTTTAAATTATGTAATTCTTCTTTGTCGGGGTCTTCCGACGATTCTTTCCGAGATATATATATATACAGATGAGCATATGGAACGATACTTTTACAGTCCTGTCGGCAAACCTACGTCTACGTCATGGACGGGGGGTGGTTTGCACAGTGCGGCCCGTCTATAGGTGTATGCAGCCCAAACTTAGGAACGGTACATCTGGCCCTGTAAATTCATAAAACAATTACAGTGAGGGTGCGGGCCATTGCTTACACAATTTAGAAATACAATTTACTCTATCGGAAATTATTGGCCAAACAGGTTCTCGTTACTAAATACAAATATAAAGCAGTACTTACAGGTACCCGGAGGGAAATAGACGGCGCTATCCTGGTGAGGGAAGTAACGGCTCGAAACAGCCTCATCCTACTACTACTTTAAATTTACGTTTGAAATTGGCTCGGCGTGAGCACGGTCCTCGCTGACCAATACTTTCAATTCGCCCGTCTCCAAAATCCTTCAACGTTGGCGTCTATACCTCAGACTTTGAGTTTCCCTCACCAGGATGCGTGTTTCCTGGTTGCAAGATGTTCGGCAACTGCCCGACACACCCTGCAACTCTTCCCAGGCACCTGTGGAGATTACGTAATCAGATTCGTAAGACATTAGCAGCTGTAACTACGCAAAATGAATATTCATAAAGATTGTTGTCTAACTTCTACCTGTAACTGCTACAGTACCAAACAGCTATTACATGTTGCAATTTCTACTGACTGAAATCAGCTAAAAGCGAAAGGGACGCAAGAGCTACACGTAAGTGTACCTGACAATGAAATTGTACTTGCTTTCTTCATATCTAACTTTTAAGCGTCTTTCACAAAATACTTCAAGTTGTAACATAGACTCAGCAATATGTCATCTACATCATTGTGCTGGATTAATAGAAACTATTGTTAAATGACTTCACAAAAAAATCTTCATTTGATGACCTTAAAGATGCTTAATAGGCACCCAAATTTGAAATTGTTGATTTAACTATTTTATCATGTATTAATTTACTACTTAATGGATCGGATTTATGCAATATAGCTGAAGAGTGTACTTGTTTCATTGAATATTCTGTTATATAATATCATGAAGAATATTCAGTTGGAGTTTTCAGAGTAGTTATGTTGCGTAGACTACTCTTCCCTTATTCCACACATTTTACCCGATTTGCATCTTTTTTTAAGAACACATTCCTATCACATTTACGGGACAATCTTCGAATGGGTTCTTTGTGAATGTATTGAGTTTGAAAAAGTCGATAAAAAGGTGTTAGAATTTTCTTGCTGAAAAAGTACTCTTCGGATTAGTTCACATACCACATTCCAACGAAATTGCAAGGTTTGATCTCTTGGACTGTTGGGGAAAGCCCGATGAGGCCTTCAAAAGTAAGAAAATTGAATAAATGTCTTGAAGGATGAGGGCGACGACAATCATGAGTTGTCACTGTCATGTTCTTCATTGTTATTTTGATGTATAACTACTCTACAATAATATCTCTCTCTTTAATTAATATTTGAAATGGAATAAATTTGTCGTTTTTAGTTGTCACTTTCGTTGGGTGATACCTGGTTAATTACATACATGGCAGAAAGAAAACACAAAACATCGTTCTTACGTTGCAGAAAAATTTACGAATCAATTTTCTTGAAAATTACAAGAACTCTTGATAAAGCCAGACAAATTATTTAGGAAGTGTCCAATTAAAGTTTTCTTTACGACCGTTCCAAACGTGGCACTTTCTAAGATTAAGACACCTATGAAAAATATAGTGATATGCTAAAATTTGCTGTAGTTGTTGTGAAGGTATGCTTAATTTCTCATCTGCATAAAATCATACTTCCAGACCTTTAAGGTCGGATGTCCTAATAAAATGCTTAATTTATTTCTATATGTTTTACATGGCAGGTATAAAAGTAACGAAATGAGATTCGATTGTACGGGAGATAAGATACAAATTAACTATGAGATTGCTTCGCTGCGTTGTATAATCAAATGACAATTTTTTGACTAATAAGAACAAAATGATAAATCAAATAAACTGTTCGTAAGCCTTAGGATAAATTTATGTAAACAGCCAGGCGGTTGAAACATGATGCCACTTTTGATAATGGGAGCTCAGCAATTCTACTTACCTTGGTAAATCATTTACACACAAGGTTTCGTAAGCGGTTTCCTTCACCTCCCGTCACTTTTTCAATGGGTCCTTAGACTTGGAGCTAGTGTTGTTTATTGAAATATCATATCCAGGAAAATCTGTATGTTCCCCGACTACAGCCTCATACTGTTGCTTTAGGTTTAAATCCTGATAGCCACTTCCACGTCTTTTGACACGATCCTCTCCAATAGAAGCGTAATAATTAAGGCCTCCGAATCCCTTCGGGGATTACAAACAGAAGCAAACAGAAGCTGATTTCTAAAACACGCATGCAAGGTATACGTTCCACAATATTACATGTCATTCATAAACGACCTACTAAAATAATATAAAGACAAATTACCTGCATTTTTGTAGTTCTCCCCTGTTGGCCCTTTAGTAACATTTGATTCTGATTGCCCGCTTTTTCACTTGAAATACAAATTATGCTGAACCACAACGTTCAACTCATAAGACATGTTAAGGTTAATTTCAGTTGAACATCATGCATAGAAAAACACGATGTCTCTCCCGATAACATGCTGTATTGACTGCGCTAAGAAGTTGTTCCTTCACCCTTCACCCTCCGTTCTATTGTCTAAGTTGGGTATATAATGTAACCAATTCTGTAGCCTAAGGCTGTTACAAATGTAGGTAGGTCTCGTTTTTGTGGAAGATGCTTGTGGTAATAAAAATAATGTGTCTTCGCGATGACATTCTTACCTGAGCTGTACAGTCGTTAGTAAATCTAAGAAAATGGCAGTCGATCATTTTAGAGAGGCCGATTCATCATGATTAAGGTTAAAGAGGCATTCTAAAAATATGCACTCTAAAAAAGGTCTGTTCAAATTTGAACCGAATCTGATCAGAGGAGCACCGAACAGAAATCTGATCAATTATTTGACTAGATTTGGTTCAGAAGTGATCAGAATTGGTTCTTTTTTGAACCGGATCTAGTCAAATTTTTTACCAGATTCCTGTTAGGTGCCCCTCTGATCAGACCTTTTTAGAGTGTATGATCAGAGGGGCACCATACATTTATTTGGTCAATTATGTGAAAAGATCCGGTTCAAATATGAACTAATTCTAATCACTTCTGAGCCTAATATAGTCCAATAATGGACCAGATTCGTGTTCGGTTCCCCTCTGATCAGATTCGGTTCAAATTTGACCAGAACTTTTTAGAGCCGGCAAGAGATGAGTCCAGCTATAAAAAATAGTACCCACCTTATAAATCAAATGACAGCAGCAAAAATCATGACAAAAGATGGAATTGCGACGGAAACAGCCATAACGTTGACTAGTACTGATGAAGCTGTTTATTCCATAACAGAACAGAACATAATAAATAATCACAAGTAAGCAAAATCGAATACCAAAATGGGTTGAGGAACATTAAAGGGGTTTATTGAGTTGATAGTGAATATGTTGTGACGAGTCTGACAAAATTTATTGCATGACAATGCTTCTAATTAGCTTCGTTAGCAATTTATGACTTCCTATAGTTACCAAAAACGTGAAAATTTTGCCGTTTTATGGGCTTAAGAGCTTGTAGTTTGCAATGCTCGTCCAAGCCCTTGGTAGACCAGCCTCTCTGGAAAATACAACATGTAGGCCTATCTACAACAGAAGCGTTAAAGGCAGTAGTTGTTTGTAGAAGGAGTTGAAAGCCTGCCAATCTAGTTAGTATAAGTTTCACTCTTTGGTTGTATTTGAACAGGGTTGCATTTTTTGGTATCCAATGGCAAAAAGTGTCCGGTCAAGAATTTATAATAAATGATTTTAATCATTAATTATCCTATCATTACCGTTTTAATTGTGTGTTACAAGTTCTGAGTCTCTCACTTTCACCATTTACTCTCAAGATGTGCATGAAACTCATCAGGTCTGAAAAAATCTTGAAATTCATGAACCAACTCAAAACGCCCTTTTAAACAACCATTAATAACCACACAATCCAATTTACAGTGATATAAATGTAAACCTCCTCTCCTTCTCACAAGTTAGCACATAAGGAGACTACTTTTTTCATATATGATTATGAATTTTGGATAATAAATGATATTGTTGAACTTTTGAATTTTTTCAATCAGACTACATGCGACAGTGTAAAAACTGTAACAGTCAGCTTACTATAAATATGTATACATAGGAAATGAACATTTGAAAATGAAATATCATATTTACCAGAGCAATATGTTGTTCTTTGCTTTACAATGCTAATTTTGTCTCCTTCTCCTCCGACTCTTTCTCTGAACGAACACAAGATACAAAATTTATGCATTGAGTCCACCGTCAATCATGAAAGGTAAATTGATAACGATCATCAATTCCATTATGTGACCGTCTGCATAGGCAAGTGGTTAGAGCATTCGACTTGCAGCCGGAAGGTCTGGGGTTCGAAACCTAGCCGGGTGATACCAAAGACTTTAAAAATGGAACCTGCTGCCATTGTGCTTGGTGCCTTAGCATAAGCAATGGAGTAGAGAAAACAAGCCAGTGAGCCACAACTGGAAAAAAGGCCGTGGCTAGCCCGACTTAAACCAATTTTTTAGAAACTGAGCTGTAAAACCTCATCTAACTCTAACTTCATTATGTGTAACTACTTCACGACTAATCCAAATGACGATTCACGTCCTTTCAGGTGGGAATGTAGTGTACGATTGCTGGTGTCCCTGGATCTCTAGATTCTGTCCATTGTTCCCAGATCATAGCCACAGAGTCACATGTAACGGTGAATTAGCAAACTTTGTTTTTAAAGAAAATGAACTTTTTTGGCTCTTTTACGTTTTACTGGTGTGTTACAAGTTCAGAATCTCTTTGTTTCACCATTTACCCTCATGTTGGGCGTATGTGTTGTGTACTTTTCTTCTGTGCTTTTTAAGTGTAAAGCCGTGGTTGGTTTTTGCTCATTTGATGGTTGTAACTTGATAAAGGCACTGTTGTACCGAAAATTCCTATATAGCTTTCTCGAATCGGAAATTATAATTTTTGTTGTATTTCACTGAAGATATATATATATATATATATATATATATATATATATATATATATATATATATATATATATATATATATATATATATATATATATATATATATATAAGGTCAAAGTAATGCGTAGCACTTATGAAGTACGTAGGTAAAAAAGAAGTATATATATATATATATAAAGCACAAAGGAAAATAGACGGAAATTCCAGTTCGAAAAGTTATATTTCGGCAGCCAACTGGCGCCTTGGTCACAGTGGAAATCAAAAAAACCTAAGCAAATGTAAGAGGCAAAGCAAGACTACAAAATGACGCAAGTACGTAAACACAGGCTAGACCCTACGAAAACTAAAAGGTAAACAATACGAAAAAGCAAGAATTTCTTAGAATCAATTTCTTTTGAAACGAATCTTACGGTTCTGAGAATAAGTCCCATCATCCACGTTAAAGGTGATCGGTCGTCTTAAAATATTCTTTGTGACGTCAGCTTTTTCTTGACATGTTTCTGTAGTCGTCACTGTTCAACGGATACACTGTACAAGCATGGTATAGCTAATCGGTAAGCAAGAAGAGACGGCATGTAGCTGTATACCTACTAGCTATACCGATGTCATCATAGCTACTTGTACGGTGTATCCGTTGAACAGTGACGACTGTAGCGTGGGGGAACTGGTTCGATATGAGCATGGCTGGTAAGTTCGATGCGGTAATGGAAAGGGATTAGGCTGGAGATGGAGATGAAGACTAGGCAGCAGAGAAAGGCATACTTCCAAAGTCCAATTACTTGCTCCAGATAACATTTATTTACGACGGACACATAAACGACTACTAGCTAACACCGCGTCCACTCCGGACGACAACCAAACCAAGACTAACAAGCATGACAAACAGAATGACTGAACACAGCACTACTATAAAAGAAATTACGTAACATGACATAACTTAATTACCCTAAGCATCCAACTGAATTCCAACATAAATTAACCTTTCACATCTTACACTACTCCATGGTCTTTTTAGAAATGTCCTCATTTCTCATCATTAAATTGTTATTCTCAATATTTCTTATACTCATTATTTCTCATTAAAACATTCCATTACTATATACACATTTTACACTTGTTCTGCTAAATTTTTTTTTTCTGAAAGATACAAAATGACTTTAATTACATGATTCATCATAAGAACTATGCCAATTACTTTTCATGCAAAAATATATAAAAGCTCTCTATAGGAATTTCTTTGTGTGAAAATATGTTGTACTCCACATTTGAATTATACTTGTAGATACAGCTTTTAATGTTTTATCTCTTCCTAAATGTATAAATATGTATCTTTCCTAAGAATTGCTGGACATTTCTCTTTGTTTTTTTTTTTTGTCCTTATCTTCTCACTCTCAATATACAATAAACCATTGCATTAAACCAATGGAACACTCATGATACTCTTCCGCACACATTGTCTTTCAAAATTACTACTACACCAAAAATACTTCAAAACGCATATAAATATCACTACAACACCTACATACTACATATACAGTCAACCTAGAACATAATCTTTAAAATGTGCAGGAAGCCTTATCTGGCGACCTGAACGTGTTTGAGTACATGGTCTGGTGTCTACGGGTCTGGTGTCTACGGATGTGGGCTTTGATGTGGCAGCTGGTTCAATGCCCGGTGTAACAATATGTGGGGTTACCGGTACATTGTTTCCTAAGGTACCTGTGGGCTCAGAAAAATTATTAGGCGGATATTCTACCGACACTGGAAGAGACCCTGACAGGGCAGAAACAGGAGGTTGAATTTTGGACGCTACATTCAACTCCTCGACCCTTCTACCTGGAATCTGCGACCTATATGGTTTCAAATGGTTGTAATGTACCGTACGTATTGGTTTCAAAGGATCTTCCAGATCTCTTACTTGATAAACCACCGGGGTCTCTTTATCTTCACCCTGAAGGGATCTTAATACCAAAAAAGGTCCTTCCCATTTAGGGGCAAGTTTCATTCTCCTATTCCGGGGTAAATCTACCCATACTAAATCTCCAGGGTCATAAATGCTGAATCTACTTTTACGGTCATAGTTAGCCTTTTGTACCTCCCGGGCTTTGGAAGTGGTCTTGTACACTTCTTGGAAGGCTGTTCCTAATCTTTTATGTACTGCTACAGCATAGTCTTCAGGCCTACCTTTAGAGTCATGTGACACTTGAGAACCCATTTGTAACCAAGTAGATGCTGGTACCCTAGCCTCTCTACCGTGGAGAAGGTAAAATGGACTAAATCCTGTACTTGAATGCCTTGAGGTATTATAAGCAAACTGCAAATGACACAAATAATCATCCCATTCCTTACCATTCATAGCAATATACCGACTTAGCTGTTCCTTTAAGGTACGATTAAACCTTTCAATCAAGCCATCTGCTTGTGGATGGTAGGGGGTAGTTCTAGATTTGCGAATATTAAAATCATTGCAAAGCGTGTGCATAAGCTCCCCATCAAACTGTTTACCCTGATCTGTGTGGATTCTTTCTGGAACTCCATGTTCCTGAATATAATTTTCAAAAATACACTTTGCTACAGTACTTGCCCTTTGATCTGGCATTGGATAGATGTTAACCTACTTAGTAAAATGATCCATTAGTACTAAGATATAACGATTTCCTTTTGATGTCATGGGCAATTCAGTAATATCTGCAAATACTAGTTGGAATGGTTGCGATGGAGTAAAGCTTACTAACGGAGCTCTATGTCTAGGGTTCGGACTACGCCTACTCTCACATGAAATGCATTCAAAACAATGTTTCTCAATATCACGTCTCATACCCGGCCAATAGCAGATGTCCTGTGCACGCTTTAAAGTGCGTTCAGCACCAAAATGACCTGCATATGGAACACCATGAAAGTGATTTAATGCTTTCTGAATAAGACATTGTGGAATTACAGTTTGTAACACTCGCTCATTCCTAAGTCTGACTTCCCTACACAAAACATCATCCACTAACTTCAGCCTTGGGAAGTCCCACCAAAATCTTAAGTGAGAGGATTTACCTTGAAGTGTATACTTAGGGGGTTTCCGTTTATTGACAACCCATTGATAAACTTCACCAAGAACTTTGTCAGACTTCTGTGCCTGTTTCAGGAAATCAGTAGAAGGAACAAATGTTAAAGCAATTCGTGATTGCAAACCACACACCTGTTCACTTGTAACCTCAGTCTGCATTTCTGAAACCTGTGACTGGGAAATTGTCTTGCTAGATTCCGTACTATGTACTGTCTGCACACCTACCTCTATACCTGAGGGATGTAAGGCCCTGCCATCAAAATCTGTATGATCAGGGGGGAGGGGTCGTCGGGACACCGCATCTGCATTGGTGTGTGCCTTGCCAGCGCGGTACACAATTACCCAGTCATAGGGATCAAGTTCAAAAGCCCACCTTGCTCTTTTCCCACTTGAGTCACATTCTACAGGTATTTTTCTTAACCCAGCCAATGGCTTATGGTCTGTGACAATAGTAAAATGGTTAAAAGTCAGGTAGTGGCGGAATTCCCTAATAGCCCACACAATTGCAAACAACTCACGATCATATGTGGACCACCTCTTTTCAGTCTTAGTCAATGAATGACTTGCATAGGATATTACATGCTCATGGCCATTCTGGACTTGGGCTAATATAGCACCTACAGCAATACTGGATGCATCAGTGTACAATATGAAATCTTTACCAAAATCAGGGAAGGCCATAATTGGAGCTGATGTTAAACAAGTCTTTAACTCATCAAATGCATTTGCACAATCCTCTGACCAAATAAATGGTACACCTTTCCTTGTAAGGTTTTGCAATGGCTCAGCCTTTTCTGAAAATTTGTTAATGAACCTTCTATAATACTGAGCCAGGCCCAGAAACCCCCGTACCTCTGTAGGGTTCTGTGGAATTGGCCAGTTTTGTATCTTTGAAACATTTCTAGGGTCAGGCTCAACTCCATACTCACTGACCAAATGACCAAGATACTGTACTCTTTTATGCAGTAACTTACATTTACTTGCCTTAAGAGTAAGACCTGCAGACCTAAATCTGTTGAACACCTCTTCTAAGTTTTGTAAGTGTTCGTCGAGATTGCGACCCAGTACTATAATATCATCCAAATAGACCAATGTCTTACTCCAATGTAAGCCTCTAAATATTAATTCCATAAGTCGGGAGAACGTAGCGGGAGAATTTGTGAGGCCCATCGGCATGGTCTTGAATTGAAAGAGACCAAAACCAGTGTTAAAAGCAGTTTTGTCTTTACTTGATGGGTCCATAGGAATTTGCCAGTATCCACTGGAGAGATCAATTGTAGAGAAAAGCTTTGAACCTGAGAGTGAATCTAGGATACTATCAATTCTGGGTAAAGGGTGTGAGTCCCGGACTGTCACCTGATTTAGCCTACGAAAATCCACACAAAATCTAAAAGTATTGTCCTTTTTGCGGACCATTACAACTGGGGCAGCCCAAGGGCTATCACTTTCTTCGATAATATCCTTTTTCAGCAAATCTTCAACCTGCTTCCTGACTTCCTCTTTCATTGGTGGACTAAGCCGGTAAGCAGGCCGCTTAATTGGGGATACGTTATCAAATACCTTGATTTTATGTGTAATCCTATCTGTTCTTCCAGGTACATCATTAAATATGTCAGCATATCTACAAAGCAAATTTTCCACTCTGTCAACTTCTTCGGGTGTTAATGAAGACTTGTCAAAATTTACAGGAGGGATGGTAGGTGAAGCCATATTACCTAAGCTACTTCGACCAGCAGTGTTGTTACAAGCAAAACTCCTATTTGTAGGCTCCATCAATTCATACTGACATTGATCATGATTACCAAGAGGATAGAAATGTCCTACAAATGTATGTTTTTCCATGGACAACTCACAATTACTTGGGTTAATAACACACATGTTAAGAAACCCATTTTTCACATTTGTGAGTACTCTAGCTGTTAAAAATGGTAACTCAGTACTACAGTAGGGTTCAAAAATACCACACTGACCATCAGGAACTAAATTAAATTCTGAGGTCAGTATCTTAGCCAGTACAATACTTTCACTTTGAGCTGGTAAAGAACATGAAATATGCGCTACAACATTTGAACATGGAGGGGCAACGCTCTTTGGCTGCACAAAATAATATTTCTCTCCATACATTTCCATATATCCCTTATCTGCATTAAGTACTACAGAGTGTTTCAACAAGAAGTCCCAACCTAAAATGAGACTCTTGTCAATACCTCTAGCAATTTGAATTTCATGACAAAATTGGTTTGACCCAAACATCAAGTTTACATTTACATACCCTAACTTATCAATAACTTCACTCGTAACTGATGTTGTTATACCAGTTGGTTTCTGTAAAGGGCGTTTCTGCAATGTTTTAATACTTTGCCGTAACTTCTTCACTCATAAAGGTGAGATCAGCCTCCAGTATCAATATACGCATCAACTACCCTATCTTCAACCACCATAGTAACGTAAGGGCGAAAACCACTCTGTCTATTGAATGCTACCTAAGGGTGGACCAGAGGGGTTGTCGGTTGAAGGTTTGGTCCTCTGCTTCAACCGCATCTAGTTTTCCTGATGACTAAAGTGAACAGCTCTACTCCTTGTTAGCCTTGTAGGGACTAGGTGAACGGTATCTAGTAGATGGGGCTACCGTTCCTGCCAGGATTCGATCGATACCATCGACTTGGTGAGGTTTCGCTGCGGGACTGACTAAAATTCCTATCATCCCGGTACTTTCCATGATTACGTGATGGGGAGTGATAAGAGATACGACTAAAATTCCTATCATCCCGATATCTCTCACGACTACGGGAGGGGGATCGAGATGAAGACCGATATGGAGAAGAGCTTCTCAGGGGTTCTCTCGTAGAACTATCACGTCTATATGGTGAAAAGGACCTATATCTATATGGGGACCTACTTCTACCTACAGAATCCCTATCTGCATATGGTCTTGAGTAATCATAGGATCTAAGCTGATAAGGCTCGTGGATATTTTGCTTTGCTCTATTCAATTCTAGCTCAAGTCTATCTACCTTGTGTACCAAAGTGTCAATACTCTTCCTCAGTTCACTCACTTCATCTGTCCCTAGTTTACCTAAGTTAGTAGTAGGACTTGAAATGTGATTGTGAGGGGCTTGTATACGACTAGCCATTTGAGCTCTCTCAATTCGAACAGCCACAGAAAGAGCAGTTGCCAGGTCAGTAGCACCAAATTCATGAATTTTAAGTTGAAGTTGTGGCTCTAAGCCAGCAACAAAACGTCTAAAAGTTTCACCCTCTTTTGCCACTTTGTCATACTTAGGGAAGGCTTCATTTACTAATCTAGTCAACTCAGCCTGATAAACCTCTAATGGTTCATTCGGATACCTAGGCCTAGCATTTATATACGTTTGGAATGTTGCGATAAACTCTCTTTTCTTAAACACTTTTTTTCATAAGGGTTTTCACAGCATCATAATCATCCTTCACCAAATCTTCCAAACTATCCCAGTAACCAAAAGCATTTCCCCCCAGCCTAACAGGCAAAATACTAGCTAATTCTGATAGGTCATAACCTGCAGAAGCATTCACTGCCACTTCAAAACGACGACACCATTGCCCAAAATCCTCTGTGCCATCACCAGTGAATATTGGAGGCAACTCTATTTTTACTTTAGGCCTAATGTTTTGACTTGAGTCAGTATCTGACACTGACGTCTTACCGGGGGAGGGCTTTGTACTTTCGTCTTCTGACATTTTAAAATGAGTAATGTGACCAAAAATAAGCCCCCAAAGTATAAGTATGCAAATACGGTACATGAATTATAAACAACTCACCACGATATTATGGTACACACAGCACTACTATAAAAGAAATTACGTAACATGACATAACTTAATTACCCTAAGCATCCAACTGAATTCCAACATAAATTAACCTTTCACATCTTACAACGACTGCAGAAACATGTCAAGAAAAGGCTGACGTCACAAAGAATATTTCAAGACGACCGATCACCTTTAAGACCCCTAGGAGCGAGCGTATCCAAGCGATAAATCCAGTCCCTTTCATAAAGGCGTAATAAGGCGAAGAGATCGGCAAGTCCACGCTTATAAGCCTCACGCTGCAGGGTCCACTCTTGAAAAACTTGAACAATTTGAAAGCTCAAACTGCTTTCACAAGCGCTAAGGTGGCTATACAATAAATGACAGTTGGTTTGAGTAAGTTTTCCTGAACAATAACCTTCTAGGGCCGACTTGTGGTTATTCATGCGAAGCCTTAGGTTGTTGGTGCAACCGGTATATTGGCAGCCGCAGGATTCGCAGGAAATAACATAAACACACCAACGGGTCTTGCAAGACGCTCCAGCATTAACACAATTAACATCATTGCTTTCTTTACTATATATAAATATATTATATATATATATATATATATATATATATATATATATATATATATACATATATATATAATATATATGTAGTTTGGTACAAAGTTGTGTGTAGCATGGAAATAGTAACAAGAAAAAGTAGACAAATTATACTCATGGTATGGTTTAAAATTGTAATTTTCCAACGTTTCGGATATTGAACCCTTTCAAAACGGCGACTAATATGAAAAGTAATATTAATATTATTAGGCGAATAATATTACAAAACCCTGTGTAAAAGAGTTGAATACCCGAAACGTCGGCAAATTACAATTTTAAACCATAGCATGAGTATTATTTGTCTTCTTTTTCTTGGACATATTTTTATATATACACACATAAATTCAGGCTAAGTTCGGCATTTCTGTTTTGATTTATTGTGTTCCATTCGATCACAGCACAGAGTATTGTCCAGTTAATTGAGATAAATCCTTCAATATCCTCCACAACTCCAGCGTTTCTGTTCTTTACTCTAGTTATAATAAAATAGACTCGGGAACGGTTCTTCGATGATGGGAAAACACTCAAGAGGTGAAAAAGTTTACTCTCTCCAACCTTTAATTGCTGTATATATAGTTGGTGCTTTTTTAACCTGTTATTCCCTTATTAGAACCCTCTAAGTAGCCATAACAACGTTTCAAACGATTCCGAAAATGGGATAAGATCGACAGACAGACCACCTCGCCCTTGAAAAAGAAAACATATTTATGTAACACATTAGACAGCCCAGATGGCAACTGTCAGAGTGTAGAAATCACCAACAGACATTGCAGGCCTCTTCTCAAGATAACATCGGAGCGACCTGCATTTTTGTGAACACTAGAGTTGACTTGTCCCTCAATACAGACCTTATGCTTTCGTTAGAACTTTGAGCTTTGGTATCTTAAGTTTTGCCTAAAATTAAACAATGCTACATGAGCTGGGGCGGAACCATGATTTCCAAAAGTAAGTTGTTCGATAGACTTCATCAGAGAGATAGAAGATGAGCCGGAGGACAAGCTTCGCTACGGCGCCAGCAGCAGAAGGCCCCAACAAAAGTGACGGGTAGCTGGAAGGAACGAAAGGTTTCCTTTCATGGAGGAAAATTTGAAAAATTTTGTGTTTTTTTATATTAAGGTTGTTTTTTTAAATTAAGGTTGGAGTTATTATTGCAGAACATTTGCGGCTTTTATGAATGAATTTGCCTTCCTTAGTAGCAAAACGATGTTAACCGTCCGGGCAACTGTTGGCCGTCGGGATAACAGGCTTTATCATATTACTCAATGATCTCCGACCGACAAAATTGGGCAATTTCTCCTACGTAGTGAGGTGAACCTTCACTGGGTCATGGTTAACTGTTCCAACCTTTAACCAATTTTGCACCTAGGCCAGGCCTTACCTGTTCCCCTCCCCAAGAACGGTACTCATGCACAGGTGAAAAAGGAAGGGTACGACCAGGTGTCAAAAATCTGTTGACACTTAGTGCTCCGCCTTAGATAGGTTGTCATGACAATAACCCCCTCTCCCCCAGAGATTTCGCCCAGGTTACGGTTCTGGTGTATGGAACTGTGGACTTAGGTCATACTAAGTATCTCCTCTATCATCAATCTAGTGTTGTGTTACCACATACGACAATGCTATCAATGATTAAAAAAAACTTTTATGTTTAAGCTCAATAACGTAACTGAAAACTAAAAAGGGTACATGGGCTAATGTTATGAAGGTTTTCAACAGCTAGAATATGAGAGAGTACTATTACTATTGGGCACATAAGATGCCTTAATGTTAACTTTTAGTGCGTCATGCGAAAACGCAAGAACTCAATTTAATGGGTAGTAATTATCAACTACCGCAATGGTACTCATTTTGGAGTATCAAAAGACCACAGTCACTACTCGAAAAATGCTAGGTATACGAAGTATGCCCGACATTTAAAGATTAAATTCAGGACAAGATAAACTAATTACTACCAGTTAAACAGCCATCTACTTGAATTATCACGAGCATATTTAAAACAAATATTCAAGATAAACTTCCCTGCGATCAAGTTATCACTATATCCAAAGGTCAAACTTACTACTAATTACCAGGAAGTAAAAAAGTTGGTAAATAGAACTGACAAGTAAAACAGGAGACACTCTTCTCTTTTCATTGGCTTTTTATTGTTAATTGCAGGAAAAAGCTCGGAAATCCAAACTTTTTTTCTACATTCTCTTCAGCCAGAAAACGCTGAAGTCCATCATGAGGGAAAGAGACATACCTATCACATATTTTGAAGGTTTGAACAGAGTTTTCACATACAAGTGCTGGATCTGCATTGTTTATAGCTGCAATAATTCTTCATTAATCTCTGCATCAAAATACAAGCTAAACCTTCAGGATCGAGTAAGTGCACCTGAAGTTGTAAATCAGAATCCATTACTATTTCATCCGTCCCCTAGATTAATTCCTCGTTTAAGTATAAAACATACGTCCTGATCTTAATAACTTTTATTGAGGGTATTCTCGAAGTCACTTTTTGTTCGAAATTATATTCCTTAATGTTTCAGATGTTAATAGGAGTCGTTTACTGCCCATAAAGGCTATTAATGAGTATATTACATTTGATTTATTGGTCTTCAGTATTTACTTCTTTTGAGTAGACAGGTAATTTAGGACTGCTTTGTAATGGGTGAGTTCAACTGCAATCTGCCAAAGTCATTTACTGATCATACCTGTAAAGTAATTTATAGATTTGGTTCAGTCTCATGCCTTCATTCCCCTTCATACTTATACCCCACAGGGTGACATCTACCTCAGCCTACTCTTTCTTGATGTCCATATTTTTACCAAAATACTTTTTACAAAAGCATGTTTTTCAGGTGGTAATCCGCGATGATATTTCCGATCATTTGCCCAATTTTCGCTATTTTTGATTAAAAATTTGACAAATGATTACTTTTAAACCAAAAATTATTCAAAGAAGAAAAGGTTGCTCCTGCTAACTTTGAATCTTATTTCAAAGTACTCTTGAATGTCGAGACTTGGAGGACTGTCTACAAATGTGATGACGCTGGATACTGGCATTCAATAATTTAATGAGGAATGTTTTTTCATCACATCATAAATGTTTGCTTCTTCCTTCCGCACAAGCTAAGTTCAAAATTTAACAGTAAGGAGTGGATGTCATCGGGTTATTCTTAATCTTCATGTAAAAACTAAAACACCGATTTCGCATAAGAAGTGTCTACGGAAAAAACGGGGACTATTCAAAAATTTACAATGACTTAAAAAACGTTTTTCGCCAACCCGCCTCAAACTCTGTTATCCGAACTGTGCCAAAAATAAATTATTCACAAAGGAGGGAATATGTTAGGCAATTGTGGTAAATGATATTAAAAACGACTTTGGTCCTCAGTATTAATCGCCATTCTCCACGGTCACTGTAAGGACAATTCTATTGAATGAAATCACTCACCATGGTAGATATTGTTTCGGATCCTAGAAAGAAGGTAAAGGCAGCGTACTCACCGACGATTATTTAGTAAGAGTAAGGCCCAGTATACTCAAAAAACAAGCAATATACCTACTGTCCCTCTCTTTACTTATGACTCTTATCTATGATTAATCCTGTATTCCGAACTACATTCATTACCCCTGACAAAAATTACCACTGACGAAGTTCTTGACCTGATTCGCGTCCTTTAAAAATTCTGCAGGCAGGGTCGGATTGCGTTAGTTACCTAATGTTGGTTAAACGTGTTCGCTTTGCCATCTTTGTTTAACCCCTCACGCTATGTGTTTAATCTTTCTATTAAGACACAAGGCATTGTTCCAGAGTCTCTCCAACTACTGCCCTAGTTGTTCCAATTTCTAAAAGTGGTAATAATAAAGATGCTAGTAATGATATAGACACAATTTCTGTTTACCTTGCTTTTCCAAGATTACTAGGAAAAACCTTATGTTCACTAGACTTATAAGTTTATGACTAAAAGCAATAATGCTATCTATGACTTTCAATTCGGTTTTCATCCTAGGGCGCTCAACTTCCCATGGCCCTTATTCATTTTACTGATGTTGTCACTAAGGCCTTCGAGAAAAAAACCACATTATGTTTCTGGTACTTTTCTTGAGTCTGTCAAAAAGGCATTTGACACTCGGATCCATAAACATTCTTCTGGGGAAACTAAACATTATGGGATTAGGGGTATAGGCAACTCAACCCCTGGTTTCACAAGATATCTTTCAAATAGACTGCAGTCTGTTTCAGTTAAAATAATGTAAATTCAGATTCGTGTAAACATATACCATGCGGTGTTCCACAAGGATCTATCATAGGTCCACTTCTCATTTATTATTTATAGTTAATGCATCTGTCTAAAGCTAGTAAACAAGGTTTCACCTTTTGTTTCATATGCTGATGAAAGGAAGTATCTTTTTCTCTAGTCCTAAACCTTACCACACTATTGTCTGCTGTTCATGGATGTGATTGTTAAAGTACGAATTGGTTTTTTGTAAAATATAAGTTCAATCACTCAATGTCAAAAAAAAATTCCACTGTTCATTTTCAGAATCAACGAACCAAAGCCTGTAAATGAGTAATATACACATATTGAAACTAACATGTAGGTTTTAAAGGAATTAGAGATTTCGAACTCGTGCAAGTTCTAGACGGAGTATTTATAGACCAGCCATCTTACCTGGTATGATCACATGATTATGTCGGACTAATAACAGTTTCTAAGGGCCGTGGTATTTTTTGACCCAGTTTACGTCATCCTCTCTGCCTAAACATGTTTTCTTACTTAATATAATACACTTATTCTCCCTTTCCTATCGTACTCGTATGTTGTTTGGGGGCAGCACCTTCCCGACTAGAATACAGCCACTCTTTGTCCTTCAAAAGAGATGTATGCGTTTGATTACTAATAAAACATCGTCTCGTATCATTTCCAAACACACTTTTGTTTGTAACAGTTACGAAAACTTTTTCTATTTATAAATTACTCAACCACGATACTACACGAATATATCTTATTCTAACTGGCTTCACGACAAAAAGCCCTTTGATTTTTAAAGACTACTTTCATTTCCGTGCTGGATATTCACTCCCCACGGATCAGGCGCTACTCGCATGATCTTTCTCACCCCACTATGGTAGACTCATCATTCTTCCATTGTAATGTTCGCTAATCTTGGTGTAAGCTGTGGAAACTCCGCTCCCCGACGATGTAAAAGATAGTACTAGTAGATCTATTTATATCTTTTCAAACGTAAGCTTAAAGAAGTATTTTATTCATTTAGCAGTAATGTCACCATAACCTATCGTTATTGGCTTTTCTCCTTTTAGTTTCATTTTGATTTTCTGTTAGTTCTTGTGCTTTTTCCAGTGTTGTGTTCTTTATGTGGTCTACATGTAGTCTTACTTTGTGTTCTCTCGGGGTGTTTACCTTTACAAGCTTTCGCAAGCTTTCTGTAATTACCCCACAGTCTCTTTCTTTTTATTATGAATGTATGTACGTATATTATATGAATCTCATCATCAGGTGAAAGAGCCTGAAATAAAGTTTATGAAACTGAAACATCAGAATGACGTGTGCGTAACATTGTGACGTCATGCACAACATTTTGATTAGTACCTTGGGTGTTCCATTACTGTGTCAAGTGTTCCTCAGCTGTACCATAGGGCTCCCACACAAAGTCGTGTCGTTTATTACATTTAGCGTTAATTTTTATTACATTTACGGTTGGTGTTACATTGAGCGTTAATTTTTATTACATTTACGGTTTAGTATTAGCGTTTTTATTACATTTAGCGGTGTTACAGACACACACAAGAGAACAGTTACCAGGCTTTGCGAAATGGGATGAAATTTGCGACCTCTACGTAAACTGTGTACTTTTCCTACATGCTACTAGGTAAGGTGGAAAGGAC
The DNA here is from genome assembly GCA_029531755.1 of Holothuria leucospilota. NCBI lineage: Eukaryota > Metazoa > Echinodermata > Holothuroidea > Aspidochirotida > Holothuriidae > Holothuria > Holothuria leucospilota. The sequence continues at coordinate 20,186,237 of CM055961.1, read as the reverse complement.
TTGCCCTGTCTAGCGATGTAGAATGGAACTATTGAAGAAAGTAGAGTAGCTCTTCTGCGTGCATAGCGCGCCGAAAATTTTGCCTCCTTATATAGAGAAATTGTCCTCTTGCGAGCAAAAATGGGTAAAACGAAAATGTAAACTGTCGCGATATTGGGGTGGCCAAAATGACATTTGCCCCCCCCCCCCCACAAATCTTATTGGCGCATGGCCCCATTGCCCCCCGGTCCCAACGCCACTGAAGGTCACATTCTGGTGAGCATAAAAGACCTCATGTGTAATCAAAACATTCTCTGTGCATGCTGTGTAATATGAGCTGCTCTGCATCTTTTGAATTTTTTAACTCTGATGTCAATCAAAGAGTAGTCACCAAGTGAGACTTTTGCTTACTCCTAAAAGTCATACTTGGGGTGATGCAAATCCGTCTTTAAGGTTAAATGGAGGTTACCGTAGTGTTAAAACCATAAAATAGGCGTAGGAAGCTTTTCGAGACTGGGGGAATGAACCTTGTTTCGGAACGCTGTACAGTGGGGGAGGGATCTAAGGAGAGGGGGTGTCACTCTCCCCTTTGGAAAATTTTTGGGTATTTGAGGGTCCTCAGATGCAATTTGGTGCAACATATGCCGAAAACCTCGTGGGAGTAAAATTGCGCCTGCCTGCCCCTATCCAAGAGATTGGCAATGCAATCAAACTTAGTTCAGTTCGACCTCCAATGCCATACTGACAAACCACGGACTTCACTAAGAAGTCCGTGTGACAAACATACTTGATATATTGGACGCGGTCCTACTATACCGCGCCCGGACATGCCCGGTGTACAGGTAAACGCGCGGAGGTGCCCTGAACTACACGGTGCACTAAACCACTACCCGTGGGCATGTACAATGTAGTAAGTTGAAGCTAAAGATCAAATATCCATTATCGGGGGCGCTGTCTCTTTTTGCAGAACCGTCTAAAACGGATGTTGGCCGTATGTCAGAGTAGTGATTTTTATGGAATACGCAGCCAGTAGTAGTGTGTTAAAAGTGTAAACATAAACCATAAACAGAAGTTAATATTTTGTGCGTTTGCGGGAATCAGTTTTATTTTTCTACATCAACACAAAAAGGTCACGAAACGCGCTGACCTTATTTACTTTTATCATGAGGCACAAAGGGGTGTCAAGAAAGGTTGGTCAATGGGTACTGGGAGAACTTGTGAGTACACAGGCAAAAGTTGTCGATATCGGAGTAAAAGGTCGTTTTCAGAGCAAACTTCATGAAATGATTGTTTACAAATTAGGGACATTTTAAGGACAACACAAGGTATCGCACCTTTGTTGTTTTTTTTTCATACGCCCCTGGAATGGAAAAGAGACCATGGGTCATATTGATGACAGTTAACACCCCTCCTCCACCTCCCACCAGTGCTGTAGTCGAGTCCCCACCTTTCGAGTCCGAGTCTTCACCTGCCCAGTCCGAGTCACTGGCATTTCATCCCAAGACCGAGTCCGAGTCCACCCTCGATGGAAAAGTGTACATTAAGATCAGGAATTTACTAATGATCAATGTTTACACTGCCTTTTATACAATATTGTTGTGTTATGATATAGGCCGTGGGTCCAAATGGCAGTGCACGGTTGTTCTTCTTTTATTCGTCATGTGTTGTTGCATGCCGAACATGGTAATGCTGTTTCTTTCTTACCTTGTACTGGAGGAAAGGCAGGAATTGACAAATAGGTCTGTTGGGAAAATCAGTGTAGGCGGAAAAGCTGTGGCTGGAGGTAGGGTGGTTGTCATTTTTACTTTTAAAATTTTCTATTAAACATTCTAGCAACCTGCCATTTTTTTGCGTTCATTGCTCTGCTCATTAAAGTTGAATCTGAATATATCGTCGCCTTTCTTGTAAATGTTCCGGACCCAACGGGCCCTGCACACGCAGATGTACCTTTGCTTCACTGTTAAAATTATCAGATAATTTACAGAATTGTTTACCTTAAATTTTATGTATTTTCCTCTTAACAGAAATTTTCACCGAAATCTTTACAGACAATTTGTATTACGACAATAAAAACAATGTTGTTTAACGTGTATCTTCTGTTCATTTGAGAAATTTTTTGTTTCTGGTTTTTTAACCAAATTTTACTGCTCTGTTAAAATATCTGTAAATTTACAAACATTTTTACAGTATTTTTCTGATTACACACAAATATATTTTCATTTAAAAACATTCATTTGTTTTTCAACTAGCCTAAATATAGGTTCGGTTTTTCAAAAACAAAAACAAAAAACAAAAAAAAAAAACCCAAAAAAGAAAACAAAATACTAAAAATTTTCAATCTTTAGAACAGATCGTTCTGCAAAGTTTCAGTTTTTAACAGAATTTTCGGCAAGTTCATGTCCTTACTTGAAAGTTATGTGAACCTACACTTATTATGAAAACATCTGTTCTTAGTTATGAATATCACAGAACTGATGTTTGTCACACATTTAAAAAAAGAAAGAGAAAAAGGAACTCTAAAGTGCTTATTTCAAAACACTGATAAGGTACTAATGTCAAATCATCACCACAGGTGCTTATGTTCTTGATTGGAGCATGGGCGTAAATCCAGGGGGAATGGTGGGATATATCCCCCCCCCCATATTTGACTAGGGGGGATGGCCCATGTAATCACCCCCCCATGTTTCAGTCTACAGATACGTGTATGATGGAAAGTATATTTTATACTTCATTTTCGTAAGAAATTTTTCAATCTCGCTTCACTCTCTATGACAAATGTTTCCCAAACTATCAGATTTTAGCAAATCGTTGGCAATCTATCAAAATTTTTGCGCGCTCCGCGCGCTTCCAACCTTACGTCAGTGTTACTCATATTATCAATATCTTCCAATGGCAACTTTCGGAGAAGCACAGCAGCAAAATGTTGAAAGTTTACGAATTAATAGGTAAAAGACTGGCCTATGGCAGTGGCATGTAGGTTTGTTGGGCAATTGAGAGTGTCTCGACGTAGAGTCTGAATGCAGGTTTTGTAATAGAAATATTATTCGTCACTGTTTACACTCCATGTCATGACCATTATTAAGGTAATAATACACGAAACTGTTCTGATCACGACACTTTCCGAAGAACAGATATACGGTACATCTCCAAACATCTGTGGGGGACCTCACACCAATATGGGATCTTTCAATCTAATATATAGCATGATGTAGAAGGTTGCAAGTACGTATCTGCCGCTATACATTTTTCAAAAAATTTTACCACAGCTCCGCCAGTTCGCACTGAGTAATTATCGGTATAGATGGTGATTGTTAATACACTTATGGCGAAAACAGCACTCTGTAACGCTCTTATTAGTCCTTCACCCCTTTTACTGCACCTGTCAAGGAGGTCTAATATCACCTCCCTGCACCTATACTCTCCCTCCCTCTCATTTTCATTGCTGGCAGCTGTTCGTCGGGATTTTAGTTCAAAAGTAGTAAAAATATGATAGTTGAAAAGTGTTCGGCGTCATACTCTATATTATCATTTGGATGTCAGGTAGCATACGCATTATTTAATTGCCCCCCCCCCCCCCACGTTAATGTGATTAATGCAGAGCTTTCCGGAGGTCCTATTCAGGTATCTGCTAGCCTTAGATGCCCTTTCACAATGCACAATGATGGAAAGGACATATTTCGTAATAACTGTGGACTCCACGCACATATTTTTGTGTAAAAACTTTCCCGAAATAGAAGGCAGTAAAATAGACAGAAGGGAGGGGGCTTCAGGAGATTTGTTGATAACGTATCTGTCTCTTAATAGACAACATATTCTCCTCTTTTACCTTACCAAAAATTAACATTCACTAAGTTATGGACATTTTCCAGCCATATATGATCAGTTCCAAAAACATCCCAAAGATAGCACCATTTTGCATCTAAAAGACCTTAAATTAATAAAAAAAAAAAATTCTTAAAGGGGAGGGGAAACCCCTTCCCCAGGACGACACCTTTATGTAGTGACAAACGAAAGATCAAAACTGCTGCATGTAAATGCAGGAACGCATGAAAAATAAAGGTGTAATTTAAGCAGACTTGGGGGAACTGAGGTATTATTACGACATCATCTATGGTCCCCCAATCACAAAAAATCTGGCGACGCCACTGATCTCAAGCCTACTTGCAGGTCTTGCAATGATCTCCGAATTCAAAATCCAGTTGTCTGGTATGACCCTATATGTTGATCTCTGCCTTTTAAGCTTAACAGGACATTGCTGCTCTTGTACAATTTCAATCCAGTGCAGCTTATCAACGAGTTTTGTGCTCAAAATATTAGGCTATTTCCTAAATGCATGAATATACCAATAGCCTACCAAAGAACATTACCACTGAAATGAACCCCTTAAAACAGTCTTCCTGGCACTTCTGAGACAATAAAACCCAGGAGCTTCCGGGGGCTTCGCCCTCTGGACCCCCACCGGGGCTTTGCCCCTGGACCCCACCAGGGGCCCTACGGCGGGCCCCTGGACCCCACCCGTCATGGGCTGGCGCTTCGCGCTCACCGTGCACGCTTCGCGTGCACATTTCCACATTTGCGATAGTTCACCTCATCCCCCCCCCCAAAGTTGAAAAGAAATCTACGCCCCTGGATTGGAGTTGATTAAAAACGTCTCTCAAAGTTACTGTAAAATATAGCTTTATGCGGTAAACCACATTATACTTAAATGGACGGAGCTTATTTTGTAAGCATTTTTCTTAAGAAATGGTTGCTTCTCCTTCGCATAATGCCTTTATGGGTTTTTTTTTCAGGAAGTAATAAACTTATTTTTTTTTCCTTGTTTGAAACCAATATATTTGTATCCTTTGTAGTACTTATTTTGTAAAGAATTATTACACTGTGCAAGAATTGTTTACTTTCCAATTACAAAGTTCCTGAAGATTAGGAGTGTAAATCAATATGACAAAATAGCACCTTTAGTGTGTTTTGATAGCGAACGATCATGTTCTATATACTTACCTGGCGCAGGAGTGTCCATGATCACGGAGGCCAGCCGTGGTCGCGGAGGCTGTCTGGCGCTGGGGGGAGGGGGGGGGGTATCACTACCACCCGACCCGAGCGTGTAAACAGTTGTTTGTATATTGTGTAATGTTTGTGTAGTGTTTGTAAATTCTGTAAATAGTTTATGTCCTTGTGTTTAAAGACAGTTCCGGAATTTTTTGGGGACTTTGTTCCCTTCGTGTCCGTTTCCAAGCACGTAAAAAACGATCATATTCTATTCAGCCAGTCTTGAACGGGTCCATTTCGGGTTGGTCAGTAGTCCAAGTTGTCCCCTGGGGACGTCGCTCCTTCAGAGAGCAGAACTCCTTGGGGGAGTACTGTTTGTAAATGTTTGTAAAAATCGCACTGTTTATGCTATGTCATGATTACAGTCTGTCCGTAAGAAAAACATGATTTGTTGGGGAAAAAATCTGCCATAAATATTATGTAAATTTACAGAAATATTTTTAACAGTGTCAGGTGCGTAGCCAGGTTTTTGGTGGGGGGGGGGGTCAAAGTCGACTGATCGTCCCCATTTTTGACCACAGTCCTGGGGAAGGGGTATAAGTGTTCCCCTCCCCTTCTGAAATTTTTTTGCTGTCTCGAAGGGCTTCGATGCAAAATAGTTCTTCTTTTTATACTAGATCCCAGTGTTCTCCAAAGGGGTTTTTAGAGTGGTTCAGAGGTGGCGCCAGGCAGGGCCGTAGCGAGCCGGGGGTGTGGGGTTGTCCCCCCCCCAATATTTGGTCGCTCGTCGGCAAGTTTTCGGTCTGTCGGCAAAAAGAGGAGAGGAAAAGGAAAAGAAAAGATAAAGAGGAGAGGAGGAAAAGAAGAGAGAAGAAGAGAAAAGAAAGGGAAAGGAAGGGAAGGAAAGGGAAGACGGAGAATGAAAAGAAAAAAGAGAAAGAGAGAACGGGCCAGTCTGTTATCGGCTATTTCGTTTTTCGGCTCTTCATCTGATTGGCCCATTCAAGTTGATAGCCCGTCAGCAACTAAGGAGAAACCGAGGTTATCCAAGCAGGGAGTTGTTCGAAGTCATAACTGATATCTGTTTCCGAAACAAAGTTTGCACGAATAAATGGGTCGCTCATTGAGTGGCCGTTTGTAAGCGATAAGCGAGGCTTCGGAACTTACTTTTTAGTGTCGGGTGTTCCGTGTTCGGTAGTGAAAATCATGAAAATTATGCACCAGAAAGCCATTCTTACAGTCTTAAGTCCTCAGTTTTGATTTTTGGGAGAGTAAAGAAACTTGAAAACTAACTAATGTGGTGTGGATTCCTTTAGTTTTGGGGACAGGTGTGATGCGGGTTCCGCAAATTAATCTCGGAAACTATATTAGATACAGCTTGGCCCCATAAATGCTTGAACACGTAAAGGTACCAGGGTGAGGGCACAGGAAGTTTGACTGTATTCCAGCCGAATTGCCAATCCCCTGCCGTTAGGTGTTTAAATAGCTTAGTGATACTATAAGATAATATTCTGCAATGATGCAGTCCAGACGTGGGTATCCTGTACACCGTCTGGCCACTTAAATTGATATGTCCAGTTGATATGTACGTATATTTCCATTTTGATATGCACTAGAATTCATGATGTGATCCTCTTGTCGACAATTTTGGGTCATTTTCCCGCCTAACCGACCCCCCCCCATCTCATGGAACTGACATTGCCGAGGCCCTGGTGACCCGGGTTGTCTGGGGATCAGCATTTCAGTCAAATGTCCGACATTTTTAACACATTTTGGTGATCCTGCCTGCACTACAGTAGCCTGCATCTGCACATCGCCTACACTTCTTTCTTGCTAAAAATGAACAAATGGACAAAAACATGTCATGTCACAGCAGGGTATCTAAAACCTGTAATCCATATATTAGGCTACTACTTTTATTTTGTGAAATCCTTAACCATTTATTGTCCTATTGAACACCTGAAAATGGACTGCAATTGTTAGTACGCCCTCTGTCGTAAATAATTCCTTTTCCGTGAACGTAATATATGCCTAATTAGTTCTGACAACTTGACAAATACAGTGAATTGCCCTTAATTTGGACAGTTTTTTCTTCATATAATGTTAAGATTGTTATTTCGATTCGAATATTTTCGTTCAACTAGCCGGCCTGGTATTTACTGCGCCTCCACGGATCTAGCCTCGCGCATACCGGGGGGGGGGGGTATAACACAGAGGAGGAAACAGCCAGTGTTTACAGGGGGAGGTGAAAGAAACTTACGCCGGAAAGACTCGGCAGAGGCTATGAATTGCCTTGTCTTTTTTTTTTGTTCATATTGACATGCACATGATCTTTGGGTCAGTTGCTCGTCACTTGACACTTTAAGATAATTAACAGTGAAACTTTTCCTAGTGGAGCGCCCACACATTCCGTCTTTGACATTTTGAATAGTACGTGCGTGAGTTATATAGTTATACTCACGGTCGTAGGCAGCGGGGGCAGGGTCAGTGCCCCCCCCCCCCCCCAAATTGTTCAAAGCAAATTTTTATCACATTGATCTGTGTAAATTTTCAAGATTCTAAAATAAAGAAGTTTTAGATGAAAGGCACGAAAAGTTCCACTTCTAGCAATATGGGGACAGGCAAGTAGCGTGGGGGCTGACAAGTAGCGTAGGGGTGACCGTCCCCTCCCTGAGGGTATGTTTATGACCTATTTCTTATGACCTGTTTCAATATAAATTTCTGAAAGTGTTATTATTCGGCGCGCTTTGAGCGCTTCCATTCTGAGTACTACTTTTCCCAGTCACTTATGTAAGATTAAGCGGCGGAAAACCTCAGAATAATCCAACCTCGCCTCCTTCCTCAAGCCCTCTGAATCTTCAGTCCCGACCAGCTGTTTCAACATTTTCCTGGGAAGACGCACAGCCTTCTTTCAGAGACTTCTTGCCTTTGATCTTCACTTTCACATCGTGAGCTATTAACCCCATTGCAACTTTTCGTTCAAAATGGTGGATCCGCACCCCACAGTTACAATATCAAGTGAATCGAATTTTCGCTCTAATTCTAGTATAGGGAAGAAAAAGATTGAGAAGAAGACATGTATTTTGGGAAAGAATGGAGAAAAGTTTTCAACCAAGAAGGAAATTACGAAGGAAAGGTTGAGAAGCACTACCAACTGGTGAAGTGTCGTAGATGTATTAGGTATCTGATTGCTAAAAAGTTCTCAGAATGCTACCATCAGTTCCCGCGCAGACTGCATTGCGATCCTCTGTTCCTCTCTTTCTCCACCTTTTACAATCTTTCTTTTTAATTCCCTCCTTCCTTAATTTTTTCTCTCTTTCTTCCTCTCCCTCCTCCCTTCTCTCGTTTTTCCTCTTTTTCCTTTTTCTTAGCATGTGGCCCAAGGCAGCCATGAACCGAGCGGCCCGTGCGGCGATCGCCACATCGCCACAACAGCCAGTCCGCCTATGGAGGGCCTTGATGAGTATAGCCTATCTACATTCTTTTCGGATAATAATGAAAAACATGCATTTACCAATGAGTGTGTGTCATATTTGTTCATTAATGACCGGGGTAGCGTCATTTTGCAATTACAGCCTCACTCTCTGAAATTCATGAAGTGTTTAAATATAGGTCTATCATGAACCTTACGAACAGATTTATAGAAATTCTCTCTCTCTATCTAAATCTGAAGGGGTAACCTACCCTTTCATCGCCTTTCCTCCGACTGTCCGAGTCCGGGGACTAAATGACGGCCGACGAGGCGGTTTCATGAGGCCCTCGAAGAAATTGAGATCTAGAACAAAAACTGAGTTTGGAAAAACCAATGCGCCAGCAATAGTCAAAAGTTTTTCGAAACATATTTCTGTGTGGGCAGTTAGTTAATTTCCCATCGCGCGCACTTTTAATCAATTATCTCACTGTAAGCCTAACAGAAAAATCAGACTTTCGGATTAATGAAATCAACATCCCGACCACCAAAACCATTAAGAAAAAAACGCACATGAAGCACAACGTTGTCTTATAGTGACGCTTCGGTCATAACCGTGCCATGATAATGTCCCCTTTTCCCGCCCTATAGGCCTACACATTCTTTCCAAGGTGAATGCTGAATCAGGCATGAGTCTGTTATGGGCTATGAATGATCTGAAATTTAATTTTTTACATAACGTCTGTACAATTGGTCTAGATTTACATTTAATCTCTTTTAATTTTAACATAATAAACCTTTAATTTTTACACAAAAATTATAAAATTTAACAGTGTTTAAGTGATCCTTCAGCGGGGAGATTCCTGACCCCAACTACAGATGCGCTATGTACGTGGTTGTCTAATGAATTTTCAAAGGGCGCGGTTGTAATTTCACCCTCCCAAAGGCAAAAGCCCTTCCTTTGGCCCAACCAAGAAATAAAAAAACTACAGGGCGAGCATTCTAAACACATAATCAATTCAATACTTTTCCAAAGAGTAGGTAGGCCAACCAGTTTGCAACTTACTTAACTTTAAGGCTTCGGCTAGACCGCTCCCTTATAGGGTTAGCCTACTTCCTGACATTGTTACAAAGAAAACATTTACCCGCGGGTGCAAAGTATCCTAGGTACGTAATTTTTGGCTCCACTGTGATGGTACGATTCACTCTGCACTTTGGGGGTTTTGCCCAGGCTGCGTTTCTGTTTTCTTAGAGTATATTTTCCAGGGGGTTGAACTCGGACCCCATAACGCGGACTCGAACTTGCTTATTGTATGACTTTGGTTCGACAGGTGAGGACTCGGAATCGCGGGGCCCAGAATCTTTACCAGAAATAGCCAATATCACATTTCATCATTTTGAAAACCAGATTCTACTTCTGTCCAAACATATTACTCGCTGGTTAAGATATAAAGATACCATCCTTCAGGCTCTTTTCGACTGTTCTGCATTCGGAACTGAAAACTTTCGTAGATCACATTAATACATACCCTACACGCCATTTTAAAATTCACATGCGCATCATCACATTCAGAAGTAAACTGTTTGAATATTAATCTTTTTTTAATCGTTCGGACAAACAAGTTTTTATGATCTTGACACTCGAACCTTTTCGAACCCAAAGGCGAAACATTTCGGTATTTATCAAGAAACTCCGGCCACCCCGAAAGCTGTCACTGAGGGGATTAACTAAAGGGGACACCCTCCGACACATCTGTGTAATAATCACTTGACTCAACGAAAAAGTCAATTCATTTAACAGTTAAGGAGAATCTAAGTTCGGCGCAATTACCCAGACAAATCTGTATCTAACATAATTTCCGAAACATCGAGGAACGCATTTTACACCTGTCATCAAAACTAAAGGTATATCCACACCAAAGTTAGTTTTCAGGTTTCTTTACTCACTCCACATCTAAACAAAATTGCCTTCTGAAAAATCATTGGCATTTTACTACTGAACACCAGACACACAAAATGGTTTCCGAAACCGTGCCCTCCGGCATTATTTTTTTCCCAGGACGAACGTGGGCAAATCGAGTTTTCAAAAAATTTTAAATTTGTTTCAAAATGAAGGTTAGGGTAGGATTTTAGGTTAAGATTACGTGGACTGAGGTTATTTGGCCAGTTCTTTCATAATACGGCGTCAGAATTACAAAAAAGGGTCGAAAAGCTGTCATTTTGGAATTAGAGGTGTGGCCTATTTCCAAGAAGCTGATTGGTCCATTGGCCAGATTTTCCCTGACTCGTCCTGGGAAAAAAACTACGCTGCCCGCCGTTATCGCCTACAATTTGGGTAACCAATCTAAGCGACTCACTTATTCATGCAAACTTTATTTCGGAAACAAATATCAATTTTGATGATCTTGATGACCTCTATTTCTCCGAAGTAGGCTACTTAACTGAAATTATGAGAGAATTATTATCCGAATAACCTGACATGTTTTGTGACATTTTGGCAATTAGTACTGCCATTTTAATTCATTTATTGATACTGATGAGACCCCGAAATTATATTTGTGGTCGAAATACGTCTAGCATGCATAGCACGTTACTATAACTTGCTATTATGAAAGGTTACAATTTCATATCAAACCCTATAAAAAGTCGTTTGGGGATTTATCCTTGATTTTTACATGTAGGCTATGTCATTACTGTTCTCTTTTATCTCAAAATTATCGAGGTTACACCGCCTTCTAACTTACACCCAAAAGTACGACTCAAGGGCTAAAGTTCCCATCCTTAGGCCTTTCTACGTAAGTTGAGAAGTACAAATAGGCAAGGAACTTTATCGTCAACACCCGTACCTGACTCTAGTCTTGGCTGCATGCATAGCCTAATTTGCCTGGTAGGAGGCTACTGTCAACTATTTCAATTGGGTTCGAGATGTCTCCGGACCTGACCTGTCTCAGGGGCCGACTTGTCTCAGGGGCCAAGATGTCCGGGCCGAGTTGTCCGTAAACCACGTTAGGCCTACACAGTTAAATTTCATTTCTAACACAGTAACAGCCACCAGTTATTAGTTATGACGTTCATTTGACTGAGATTTAAAGAAATATGGGCCAAAAGGTGAGGTGTTTCCCTAGTATCAACAGTAAAAATTGCAAGATATGATTTCTTCACCTTCCCTTTGTCCGTAAAACACTGAAGTATTCATTCATTAGTAAAATAGTAGCCTATACTAGTAACGATACACATCTTTCTGCACTGTACTTGCCGCCGCGCCGGGTAGTGGTTTAGTATCCGCGAACCACAGGGCGCCTCCGCGCGTAGCCCGATACGCAGGGCGTGTCCAGGCGTGTACGCGCGTGGAATAGTCCTATGCGTAAATTGTCTCCACCCACGGACTTCAATACATGGAGAGAGGATTACGCAATCAATACGGTCGCCACCGTTCAAACAAATTTTGGCTAACCAAGATGGCCGCCGGGCTACTACCATTTGCCCAATTTGAGGATGAATCTGCAACATTTCAGACAAAATATCAGTATGAATGGAAGAACGATATCACAGTCCTCCATTCTATTTGTTGAATTTGACCTGAGCTTCCATTCTTTCGAAAATATTAGTTTCTCACACAATTTGTCGATAGCGAGCCACTTGAGCAAGTCCAAACTTTTACACACAAGACTATAGCAGTCAGCCATATTGGTAAGCCTATTCGTGTACGTACGGTGGAGACAATTTACGCATAGGACGTTAGTGCAATATGCTCTGTCCATGTATATAAGAAGTCCGTGTCTCCACCGTACGTAGACGAATAGGCTTACCAATATGGCTGCCTGCTATAGTCTTGTGTGTAAAAGTTTAGACTTGCTAAAGTGGCTTCCTATCGGCAAATTGTGTGAGAAACTTGTAATATTTTCGAAAGAATGCAAGCTCAGGTCAAATTCAACAAATATAATGGAGGACTGTGATATCGTTCTTCCATTCATACTGATATTTTGTCTGAAATGTTGCAGATTCATCGTCAAATTGGGCAAATGGTAGTAGCCCGGCGGCCATCTTGGTTAGCCTTGTTCGAACGGTGGCGACCGCACTACGACGGTGGCACAGAGTGTTAGGACCAATCAGGGTTAGAATTAGGGTTAGGGTTAGGGTTTTAGCCAATCAGAGATATATAACATGCATATGCATGTCTCAAAGCGTTCAAATGCTCCCATATGAAAGCGTACAAATTTTCCTAACATATTGTGCCACCGTCACCCTCACCATATTGATTGATTTCAGTCACGTGACTTTAACCAACTAGACGCAATTTTGAAGGGCAAGATCCGCGCGCGTCTCTTTGGTTTTGACGGGCACGCGTCCATTGTGTCACAGTAGTATCTATGGTTATGCCGTGCGCGTGAGCTGTAAATTCGCTTACTGCGTGTGTGTTTTGCCCAAGGCTTCAGTACTGTCTGAGAATCCATTGCGCGTGACGTCACATGAAATCCCTCTATTGATTGAACACCGTGAGTGTAACTGATCAGGGTTGCCATATTTCCTGTTGCGGAACAAAATACAGCATAGAAAATGTTGTTCTTGATCATTGGTGGTGGCATTAGTGGTTTGGCAGCAGCATTTTACATGAAGACTCTCCTTAAACAGTCAGAGAAGGTGATTATTTCTTATAGTGTTTTTATTTCCCCAATATTCAAATCTGAACCGTTTGGACTAATGCTCTGGGCCATAGACCTTATGCCAAATAGCAGATCGTGAAGCACCATGGGAAGGATAATTCCAAAATGGCGAGCTTGAGTATTGTGACGATCAACCTTCTCCATGGTAACGATCTACTTTTGCCGTCTGAACATGGAATAATCATTCCCAGAATGCAGTTTTGAAGCGCCCTCTTTCTATTTGGCATAAGGTCTATTCCCAGGTCGAGAAAGTATCGAGCCTAGTTCTGCGACATAGGCCTATTCCAAGGCACAACTGGCGTACACTACAAGGCTGACACAGCTATCCTTAGGCTTAAGTGAAGACTTGTGTGTGGTGCTCGGTCACGGTCACCAAGAGCTTGCAAGACACGGTCCTTAACACAACCCATTGAAAATTTGGGATCATCCAGACCTCTACCAACACAGTGTTGGACGAAATTGTCTTTCCTATACTTGTCAAGTTACTGAAGGCTAGGACCTATTTAAAATCTTAATTTACTTTAATAACTTTTTCCCTCTCCTGCAAAGTACACTGCTTTGTTTATTTATTGATCACACAAAAGGTAACTACCTTTTGTGTGCTTATAACTGGCCACAACAATGGCATGAACATCCATTATCCAAATTGGTTCTCAGCCATCTTACCAAGCATGATGTAATATGGTTATAAATACTGTAACTCCCAATCTGCACAGATCGCATCCAGTTTGAGATGGATACTGAGTTGACCTTCACACTGCCACTTCAACTGAGCCTCAAGCCCAAGATGGATGCTTTAGGTCCGTCTGGATATTGGCTCTAAAACGCAGGTACCCTGAACCTTTCAAAAAGGCCAAAGACGTTACAATGTTTGCTGCCCTCAACTTTTCATTTCAATTTCTCAACAAACTTGTTCAAGTCATATCACCAGTGTCAGGATGTTGGCTCCAAATCCCATAGCATTGATTCCAAAGTCCAAAAAACGTTACAATGTCTGCTGCCCTCACTTTCCCCAAGACTCAGAGTGAATCAAATTTTCTGAATACCAAACCTTAAATTAAGTAAAGGTTTGGAGGTGCTTTAGTTTAATGTATGAATTTTCCATATTTTGGTCATTTGGGTGTAAATTTAAGGAAAGCTGATTGTTCTGGGACGGATGACATCGGTCATCATTTTTCAACCCAAGCCTGTTGAGGGCAGCAAACATTGTAACGTGTTTGGCCTTTTTGAGAAAAAAGTCCGTAAAATGAAAGTTTTTTCACTGTGTAAAATTCCTATAGACATTTGGTGATAAGACTTGAACAAGTTTGATGAGAAATTGAAACGAAAAATTGAGGGCAGTCAACATTGTAACGTTTTTGGCATTTTTGAGAAAAAGTCTGTGAAATGGAAGTTTTTTCGCTGTGTAAAGTTCCTATAGACATTTGGTGATATGACTTGAACAAGTTGGTTGAGAAATTGAAATGACAAGTTGAGGGCAGCAAACATTGAAACATCTTTGGCCTTTTTGAAAGGTTCAGGGTACAAGGGTTTTAGAGCCAATATCCAGACGGACCTAGATGCTTAGTGAGCAGGATGAATGGCTGTAATACATAACTTGATGGATGCAGTTAAGTGCTGAGCTGCTTCTGATTCATCTGCAAAGACCAAAGATGTAAGGTCAGGGTCTCATCTATGTTGGTAGAGTTCATTTGGACTATGCTGGGGGAAGGTAGAGCCATACCTTTCAATTTTATTTTTCATATGCTTTGTCACAAGTAATTCCACGATATGATTAAAATTATGATACAGTTTTACGGACAACATATGATGGGCACTAGAAAACAGAGAAACTGTTATCTAAGCTAGTGACCATATCTAGACTTACCTAACTGTATAAAGGCAATTCACCCCCATTTGGCAGTATGTACACTATATCTAAACTACTACACTACAATCCTGAAAGAGATCGAGTGAATCTCCACGTGGAAATCATCTCCCATTTCCTTTGAGTTTGATCATGTACCCACAGCAAGTGAGCATATATTGCTACAGATCAGGGTCGGAAATAAGCGGGGGCGACGGGCGATTAAATCGCTCCTTGAAGACAGAGCACACGGTCGAAAATATCACGCTATTGTTTCCAAAATTGCCCCCAAGTTCGCGAGAATGAGGAAACACGATAAGGGACGAAATAGGAGGGTAATGCATCACAAATTGCTACCCAAGAAATCCAGTTGCGAAGCAATTCCAGTTGAACTTCGAAAATATTACCAACCAATATTTTTCAGGCTCTGCCTTAGTTGTATCTATTCTGATAAGGGCAGCATGTAATAGTTGCCGTATTGTTTGAAGCCGAAGCCATAAAGTCATCCATCTCAGCCTGTCTTCTCAAAACGTGACTCAGCTACCTGTGCTCCCTGTATATGTGTAAGCCACGTCCGTGTTCTGTACTTCTGTAAGTGAAAAGAACGATGGAAGCACGTACGTAAAGTCAGTCCCTGTGTAGGTCCGTAGTTGTATGCAAACACCCATACATTAGGCTTAGGCACCTGCTCTGTAGAGAAGTTGCCATACATTGCAAGAACATTGGGCATGGCACGGGGAAAGAGCAGAATTTTTTCGATCGCTGTTTGTACGCTGATTTTCCTGTTGATACCTTATACGTAGTTTGAAGTGGTAACAGTGGGTGTTTTTATATATAACGTGCACACTTTTGTTTCAAATAAAAGTGTGGCATGTACTTTTATATTTTACGCAATATACGATGTCTAAAAAGTAGCCCCCAATGAGCTGCTCGTACCACAGTTCCATTGATTTGCGCACAGCATGAATCGAACAGATATTTACGTAGGGGTATGTAGTGCGTGCATGCAATACGTACTGCTGTATGAAACTAACAAAACAAACATGTATGAGCCTACACACTATTTATGTCTAGGTAATACACGTTAGGATCGTGTGAAATAGCGAAGTGACTGCATTCAAATATTGCAGGCTTCTTTAGTATGTCTGTTTCACCCGTTCTAATTTTGTGAGAGACTCGGGCTACGTGATTACTGTCTGAACAGAGAAAGTAAAAGTACAAAAACCAACTAAACTGCATTTTGTTTGGGGGAATTTATTGGACTGTGAGTATGGGAGAACCAATTCACAATCACAAGAGAGACACCAACATTTTATTTTCGAACTTTACTTCATCATTGAACTGGCTTATAGACATCTTTTTTAATGAAAAGATATCAAAGCAAAATATGGGGGCAAAAATGCTAAACTTCCGAGGCAAATCTGTTTAAACGTTTGGTTGAAATGGGTGCTGCTTTAACGGCCGATAGATCGTCATTAACCATTTAAACATGACATATTAAAACAAGCGAATAATGCAGCTCATTTGAAGTACAAAAGTTGATTTTAATAGTTGCTAATCAAGATGGGGCAGATGCTAATCAATTCAAGTATTGATATTGATAAGCAATTACTGCTGACCAATTCTACGTAGCTCACAATAAATATTTTGTACAGTTTAAGCATTGCAAAAATGACGAACCATATTCATTGTCTCGTACTTGGTTACTTCCTTTTACAGATATTAGAAAAAGAGCCCTCGTAAATGACAAAATAGCCCCCGTGAACACATTCACGAGGGCGTTTTTGGTTTCGATGATAAGAGAAACCTATGCAGTCATGATGGCGTGTGTGTGTATGTATGTGTGTATGTGCGTGGGTGTGTATGTGTGTGTGTATGTGTGTGTGTATGTGTGTGTGTATGTGTGTGTGTATGTGTGTGTGTGTGTGTTTGTGACACTTTTCTTGTTTACACGATATCTCAAGAAGGGAAACTCTGACAGTTCTCAAAGTTGATAGGTAGATGCCCCATATTGAGAGGAAGAACCCTATCGTTTTTGGTGGAGGTCAAAGGTCATTTGGGGTCACCAGGGGTCAAAATCTGAAAACCTTGTTTACACGATATCTCAAGTTAGGAAGCTTGGATAGATTTCATACTTGGTGTGTGGATGCATTATGGTAAGAGGAAGAACCCTATTGTTTTTGGTGGAGGTCACAGGTCATTTGGGGTCACCAGAGGTCAAACCCTGAAAACCTTGTTTACACGATATCTCAAGTTAGGAAGCTTGGATAGATTTCATACTTGGTGTGTGGATGCATTATGGTAAGAGGAAGAACCCTATTGTTTTTGATGGAGGTCAAAGGTCATTTGGGGTCACCAGGGGTCAAAATCTAAAAACCTTGTTTACACGATATCTCAAGGTAGGTAGCTTGGATAGATTTCATACTTGGTATGTGGATGTATTATGGTGAGAGGAAGAACCCTATTGTTTTTAGTAGAGGTCAAAGGTCATTTGGGGTCACCAGGGGTCAAAGTCTGAAAACCTTGTTTACACGATATCTCAAGGTAGGAAGCTTGGATAGATTTCATACTTGGTGTGTGGATGCATTATGGAAAGAGGAAGAACCCTATTGTTTTTGGTGGAGGTCAAAGGTCATTTGGGGTCACCAGGGGTCAAACACTGAAAACCTTGTTTACACGATATCTCAAGGTAGGAAGCTTGGATAGATTTCATACTTGGTGTGTGGATGCATTATGGAAAGAGAAAGAATCCTATTGTTTTTGGTGGAGGTCAAAGGTCATTTGGGGTCACTAGGGGTCAAACACTGAAAACCTTGTTTACACGATATCTCAAGGTAGGAAGCTTGGATAGATTTCATACTTGGTGTGTGGATGCATTATGGTAAGAGACAGAACCCTATTGTTTTTGGTTGAGGTCAAAGGTCATTTGGGGTCACCAGGGATCAAACACTGAAAACCTTGTTTACACAATATCTCAAGGTAGGAAGCGTGGATAGATTTCATACTTGGTGTGTGGATGCATTATGGTAAGAGAAAGGTCTCTATCGTTTTTGGTGAAGGTCAAAGGTCATTTGGGGTCACCAGGGGTCAAACACTGAAAACCTTGTTTACACGATATCTCAAGGTAGGAAGCTTGGGTAGATTTCATACTTGGTGTGCAGATGCATTATGGTGAGAGAAAGAACCCATTTGTTTTTGGTGGAGGTCAAAGGTCATTTAAGGTCACCAGTGGCCAAACTCTGAAAACTTTATTTAAACGATATCTCATGTTAGGAAGCTTGGATAGATTTCATATTTGGTATGTATATGCATTATGGTAAGAGGAAGAATGCTATCATTTTTGGTGGAGGTCGAAGGTCATCTGGGGTCACCAGGGTCATGGGGGGGGGGGGGGGTGGGGGGGGGGGGGGGTGGGGGGGGGGGGGGGTGGGGGGGGGGGGGGGTGGGGGGGGGGGGGGGTGGGGGGGGGGGGGGGTGGGGGGGGGGGGGGGTGGGGGGGGGGGGGGGTGGGGGGGGGGGGGGGTGGGGGGGGGGGGGGGTGGGGGGGGGGGGGGGTGGGGGGGGGGGGGGGTGGGGGCTAGGACATCTTTACGTAATTTGGATGTGACAGTTGTTGTAAGGTTGTATTTGATACTTAGTTAACTTTAACCAAAGGGGGTTAGATTGAAAGCTCACTCTTATAGAGTGCAGTCTAGTAATTTTGCTGTTCCTGATGATTTTATTTTGGTCTATTCTGCATCTTTGTAGAGTTCGTAAATGTTAAGGTCACATTTAGGGGCCGGTATGTAGATGCAGAATTACAAGTTGAGCTTAAGGAATTGGTGGCGCTATGCTGATTTGAATATCAGGGACGGTCGCAAAGTCTCGCCAGTCAAGTTGTACGCCAGGGACTCAATGTCGTAAGTTTGCTTTATAAAATTAATGGGTTGAGGTCCTTTTGTCAATTTTAGGGATATTCACCGGGAAATTAATTGTTTCAGGGTATAAAGGGACTTAATAAGGTGCCTGATTATGTAAGCAGTTGAGCGGAATTGCAAGTTTTGTTGTATCGTTTATTTACACTGGGTTTGACCTAGGCTAGGTGTTTCTGTGCATCAAGTGTATTGTACTTTACAGTTAGGCTAGTGGCATGGTGTCACGTTGGTTGTAATTCTATTACGTCATGAGTATTATCGGTTTATTAAGGTATCTGTTGTTTTCTTATGTCTACAGGTTGAACCACTTTCGGACACACTTTGGTGTCAACTTCAGTCACTGTCACAAAGCTTATGTTTGACATGTAAATGTGGGCCGTAGGTCCAATGCCGTGCGTTCAGCGCAAGTCCAAGAAAAGAGTCAATAAAGTAACAAGGAACTGTCAGACCGTACAACTGTGACTAATGTGTTTTTATTCGACGCAATAGCATATGGGAACCACAATTTTGAATGAGAGAGAATCGGGACGATAGAAGGAAAATACGCTGTCAGCAAACTTATAATGGCATGTTAATTGCATTGTTGTAACTGAAAATAACCTTAAAAACATACCGGGAAAATAAACAATATATTATACAAAATGAAAAAAATCCTCGAAAATCAAAGTCGGGGTTTAAACCCCTAAAACTACCCCCTTGGATCCGCCCCTGGTTTTGTCACTCCATCAGGGAGTGCTGTCCTGTGGCTGTGGAAATGGTCTACGGGTATTTTCTCTAGTCCTGCACATTGTAAGCTTCATATAGCCAACATACAAATGGTGCTGCCTCAGACACATGACCAAGAAGGGAGGAAAATGTATCTCTCTAGAAACTTTTGAGAAAAAAGTTTGCTATTGCTTTACATCTATGGTTCCCCATGAATCCCCCTTCCCCTCCCTTTGGAGCCCCCTTCCCTTGAAGCCTTTTCTAGCTAGCAGTCATGAGTGAAAACTGGCCATACCAGGGTCTGTGCTGTATTTGCAAAATCTTTGAACTTAATTCATGTGTAGACATTCTTAGTATTTTTCTTATTCTTGGACAGTGCAAGGGGAGGGATTATCTTATCATCAAGAGAAATAATGCACCCCCTTTGGTGAACATTTATGCGAAGTTGTTGTAATAATGGTGAGAAACAAATAGGTGACATCCTTGTCACAGCTTTCAATTACAATACTGGCTCAAGCATTTTCATACTTCATGTTTTTTTTTTTTTTGTCAGGTTGAGTGTAAGGGAAAGTGAGATTGCCTATGAAAAGAGTATAAACCCTCTACCCTGTTTGATTTTTCATTTTGTTTATTGAAAGTTTCTTTAACAAACTTGTACCAATTGGTTGGGAAAACGTTGAACTGATTGTATGTCATACAGTAAATATTCTCGTGACTATAAGTGATGGGGGAGGGGTATGACATGGTAGTCTTTTTAGACAGGTAATAGTGGCGCATAATCATATATATGCCACTATCTTAGTTCCCGTGAAATCTGTAGCTTACTGAGCTTATATCCTAATTCAAGTTACTAATTTAGTTAAGAATTCTGCAGTGTCTTATTCATGACAGTTTATTTAATCCCATTCGGCTGGTATCATAGTCAAATGAGACTTCTGAAATGTCTCATTAACGGAAATGGCACCCCATTTCTTCTTGAAAAGTCTCATTCATTCCCAGTATCCACCATCTTTATCACTGAGTCCAGCAACACAAGCTTGATGAGATTACATCAATGTCCCATTAAAATGAATAGGTTCTCATTATAACCACCCAAATCCATTTAGTCTCATTGAAAATTTAAATGGGACTGAATGAGACCGAATGAGAATTTTCTTCTGGAGTAAAATGCCGAGGAAGCCTGTGGCCTATGCTTACTTACTGTTCCTTAGACAATGTCTACAAACTAACCAGGGAGCTACCCTAGCATTCACAATACTCTGTGCTAAAGCTAAACCTTACCAAAGTCACCATCAGACCATGTGGCATACAAAACCTCTCCAAAGAGTCACTTCCAGATTGGGCAATGGTGATAGGTTATAACTGACGATATATCAGTGCGGTCCACTGTGAAGTTACTTGGTCACGAAGCAATTGTCAAGTGGCTGTACTGCAAAGTCTACGTCGCTTTAGTAGTAAGTGACTGTTACTGTGTAACGCAGTATGGACAGTGTCAAATACACTGTACTACATGACACTAGAAAATGGCTTTGGGTGTAACTGTACTACACGCAACTAATCTGCGATTTGACCCGAGACGGACATTCCCGCTCACTTGATGTTAATACAAACAGCACTTATATTAAGCTTAAACCATAGAACGTCAAATAGAGTATGAAACTTAATTACTCTCCATATTATTACTCTAATATGTTCCATGTATGTTCTGAAGAAAGGCCTTCTAATAGGATGATATATTTGGATGAGTAAGTGCAGTTAAAGGCCTATTGCCGTATTGCTTATGGTTACTGCAGTATGGCTTTTTAGAAGTTTGAGGTCTAAAATGTAAAAGCAATTAAGTGCTTATCTATTCATTTCTTCGTCAAATTAGAACAATCTTCCACTTTTTACATTTTAAATTGTTTACCCCGTCTGAACGCTACAATCACGAATGTTAGAACACTATATTTTGCCGCGAAATTACGTTTCTCAAACAAAATTGCTCAGCAGGGGTCCCAGAGTAAGAACACAATGTCCCAGAGTAATGCCCAAAACAGATCAGAGAGTTCTGTTAGATGGACTTGGCATGCTGGTATGTTTGTAGCATCAGATGTAATATTACGTCCTAGTTTAGCAAAATGACTGGCAAAAGTAACATTTTCTGAATCGTGATCATAGCTGCTTCTGTTTCACTGCAGGCCATATCCTTCTAAAAGGAAATGCACTGTTCAATTTTTCCAGTAGGTCTGGAATAGAAGGCATAGCGACCCTTCAAAAGTGGTTCATGCATGCAACATTTATTTTTTACATACCACACCCTTGAAAATTTCAGTCAAATCCATAGTGTTATTCCTAGTGTACATAACAAATTCCGTACCGTACGTAATGTTTACATTCCATCAAGGTCATTTTGTTGATCTGCAAATGGCTGTTAACAAGAATCTTACTCAATTTTTTAGCACGTTCTTGGACAGATATGTGAAAACTTCAGGCCTATATTTCACTTGCTGTTTGCTACATGTGCAAATTTTGAACGTGGGAACATGTAATTTCATATTTGTTATAATTTTGTATCATTATTTTGAGCAATTTTAGAAGTTAGATCTCTAAGAAGTATTACAAATGCTTATTCTGGACTTCAGTTCACCATCTGCTGTGAAACATTTTGAATAATCGAGGGCGACATTGCAAGAACGTAGTTCTAAGGAGGGTGACTCGTTACAAATGGTAATATAGGTTTCAAACATTTTCACACATTCATTTCCAGGCTCCTTCAAGGTTATATTTTAATATTCAGCCCGGAAACAAGTTTAGAAAGCGTGCAACCCCTTGAACATAAGCAGTAAAATATACCAGCACGTGTAAAATATATGCCTAGTTCCTATCGGCAACTGCTGTATTTTTACCTAATACAAATACGCATTATACCTTCCCTTCAGCTGTTTGATACAGCTGTGGGCCAGTGTTCAAGTACTACCACTGTGTAATGTGTTCACATTATTTCGCCTGCCACCATGACTCACTTTTAATGATAGATGGGATGTATTTAGTAACTTTGTAAAAACGATTGATTAGTTTCTTCACACAATTTTTTTTCGGGAAATAATATAAAATTCAGCAAGAAAGGTCGAATCTTAATTGAACGAGTACGTATTGGAGATAATGAGGAATACATGAACGGACAGGGTATAAGCACACTTATCTTCAAGCATAAGTACCTTGGTTGAAATTATGCCTTCAGACTGTTATATAGGTCCAACGTCTCAAAGCACATCTTTTTTATGGGACAACAAAGCTCCTGTACATTTCACATCAGACACTCATCTGCTTAGAGATCCATTACATATTTTTGAAACCAGAAACTTTGTATCTATTACCTAATACAATTCAATTTGGTCCCTACTTACATAGTTGGTTGATTTCTGGTGACATATCAGCCCTTCGTTTAGTAATAAAGACTTCCTATGAGTAAGCTACATGAAAGATTTAACTGTGCAATGGGAGGACACATCAGCAGCTTATCTGTTGTGTAATTAACTGGACAAAGTTCCTCACTGGGTATAGATTGAGTGTTATTCTAGAAGTGATGGTGGTTTCCTATAGCAAAGAATGAACAGATAAGTAGGATTTCATTACGTCCGACCTCCTCTTTGTGAGTTCTGGTCAAAGTGTTCTGATTCCAAAGCAGGCCAAGTTCTAATGCAAACATTAATGACTTCCTAACTGTTCATCCTCCAACCATGACTTGCTTGAGTTTGAGCTCTAAAATGGTTCACATAGCAATCTCCCATATGGAACCTACAAGGGTTTACTCGTAAGAGTTGTGCATGGGTTAGCCCTGATGGGTGTCAAATTGGAAACATATGGGGATACAGTATCTGAGTACACTGGCCATTCATCAGGTGCTCACATGAATAAATGGGGAACACTTGGGCACAGTCCTCTAAGCAAGGCATGGGGGTGATCCATATGTGCACGGTATGAGCAAAAACTGCCCAACAGCATGCTACTTGGCATATAGCGTCAATATGAGAAGATGACGGACTAACTATTCGTGCATTGTGTGCTTCTCCATATGGATGGATCTTTGTGGGGAAAGGGGTCCATGCTGTGAGAAAAACCCGGCTATATGCAGATATATCATCATCATCGTCATCATCGTCATCAGCGTCATCAGCGTCATCATCGTCATCATCGTCATCATCGTCATCATCGTCATGATCGTCATCATCGTCGTCATCGTCATCATCGTCATCATCATCATCGTCATCATCACCATCACCATCACCATCACCATCACCACCACCACCACCACCACCATCATCATCATCATCATCACTTGTCAAACTCCCTGTAGAACTCCTTGTCCGGATTCCCTGATAAGAATCTAGTGACAAAAACTTCTTGTCAAAAAAATTAATGAGGAATACAATCCAGAAAAATGACTGTATTTTCTGGTTCAATATGTCTAAAACCTGATCACATTTAATGAGAACTGTTGTTTAAAGGTGCTAGGAAAGTAAAGGATATGGCCATTCTTTTCCCACTCCTTGGTTACCTTTCAACACAGTTGTACCATACCGAAATATTATATCAGTCCTTCCATTTATGAAAAAGTAGAAAGATGGAACATGTTTCATATTCATCCTTTTTATTTATATAACTCCAAACCGTATTAGAACATGTGCACATTTAAATAGAGACAAACATAAAATATGTAAAATAAGGTACATCTCCCCCAAACAAAAATGTCACAGAAATGGTTTACATTTGATGACGGTGACGGTTGCGGTGGCGGTGGCGGTGACTGTGGAGGTGGCGATGGCGATGGCGATGACGATGACGATGATGATAATAATTTCAAAGAAAACATATCAATGAAAATACTTTGTTCCGTGTCTAATGCTGGTTGTAACAAACTCACACCTATATGACATGTGAAGTTATGTATAGAATATGTTTTGAAGTAAGCACATATTTCTTCTCAGTCATTTCTTGCCACGTTACAAATCAACATTTTTGCTTCTAAAAACAATCATAATCAAGCCCCGACCCTTTTCCCCACCGTAGCAGAGGGTTTATATGAATATGGAATTAATTGTGAATGGCTCGCAATGATGCATCTATTTTATTTGAAAGCTTTTTCTTTTTCCAACAAAAGCCCCATGTGTGCCGATATTGCCAAGAAAACTGCACATCAAACACATAAACCAGTTTGATGCACGTATATGCGGCTTGAAGCAAGCTGGAACAGGCAATGGTTTTATCTGTTCCACGACAACAAAAACCTCCTTTGGACTTTTCCCTTTTCCCTAGGTGGAAGACAAATGGCTGATTCACTCTCTTCTCCTCCAGAAATGCTGACAAGTTTGTACTAATCTGAAATGGAAAAAAAAAGTCCCTTGGATCAAGACTAATGACAAATTAAATTGTGTCTGACGTTGCTGATCTTACCTGAGAATGAAAGAACAGGCTAAACTTCATGTGGCCTAGCTAAATGCATGCACCATGTAAACCATTTACATGATGTTATTTAGCTACTGCCGACGCAAACCTGGTTTGCACACCAACTACAACCTACCTAAAATGCTCACCTAATATAGGCATATAAAAACACTTTAATTTCAACATGATTCAGTAGTAACCACTCGTTTGTGCCTTTCTTGTATAACGTAACAGTCTATCCCAAATAGCCTTTGTAAGAAAGATACTCCCATTCTCAGCTAGTCAGCTGAAACTTCCAACCTATGGCAGCTCGTTAACATATTTGCTATGCGGACAGCACTACAGCTTTTATCAATTTCATTTTCAGGAAAAGAAAAACAAAAGTGTTATTGAGTTTTAGAGGAAAGGGGAGGTCATGCAAACCTAACCTGTTATTAAAAGGAAGAACACATTGCATATTGCACTCTTTGTGTATTCTCAGGCTGCCTTCAATGATTTGAATATTCGAAAATAAATACTGGCCACTAAGGGACTGTAAGGGTAGGTAGTACCACCATCTGACGTCACGTGACAGCTGTTGAACAGCCCCCTTTTTAGGGAACGCCCGACTCTATTATGTGACTCACGTGAAACAAATACAGGCTTATGAATTTGACCGCGGTTTGTAAGGAAAGTTAATTCCACTATAGTTTTTTAGGACTAGTGAGGTTTCAAACGCTTCATTCCCCCTGTAGGGGTAGCGGGGTGAAGAAAATTAGTTTGATTCTTATGATCAGAGCGACACCGGTTTCCAATCTCATGCGTATATTATAACGAGGCTTCTTCAAAAGCAGCCTTTCAATTTTTGTAGGTTTGGGATATTCATAATACTAAAAATATCATTGCCTTGCTATATCGCTTTTAATAGGACGTCGAGAAAAGTGTCGTCAGAAACTACTTTACAAAAATTTGAGTTGTTTTCAAAAGGGAGCTCATTTGAAGAGCTTTAAGATTTCTTGCTATTTTACAGACAGTTATCGGGTTACTTGAAAATAGTTTCGTCAATTGCTCATGTTCGGAGTTACGTGCTAGTGCTTATTTCAAGCATTTTATATGCAACGGTCCAACATGTGAGCTATAGGTCATTTTTTAGAACCGACCAGTCTATTTTAAGAATGACCAGAGAGCTAAGATAAAGAGGGCCGGTACCACTTACAATTTTGTAAGTAATAGTAAAACACTTAAATTGGATCCGTGCAGAGACAGGCAACAAGTGGAGATAATCAAAATGGGAGTGATATGTTCATGTTTCTTAGAGCGTGTGACCATGCGGGTAGCTGAGTTTTGGATCAATGGAAGGCGTGATGTTGGTGGCGCTCTACATCATACAATAAGCTGTTACAGTAATCAAGATGTGAAGTAACAAATGCATGAATCAATCTTTTAGTACTTTTACGGTCTAATAATTACGAATTTTGCAGACACGATACAAAGAATAAGATGCAGACCTACAAATTTTTGACACATGGTTTGACATGGAACTAAGTTCACTGAAGTATACCCCTAAGTTTCTTACAATAGGGAAGGGTTTCACATGACTTATACCGACTCTAAAATTTCAAACAAAATTCATTTGATCTTTCCTGATTTTCTGTACAAAGGAACTACTTCAGTACTAATCGATTTGAAGCCATCCAGGTATGAATGCAATCAATTAATTTTTTAGGTATGAACAACCATCCAGAGTTATTTTTTCACGAAAAATAAAGCTGCGTATCATCAGCGAAAAACGTAAATTCTAAATCATTGTTAATCATCAAGGTTGCATGAAGCCAAGCTCGTTCCGAACGACATAACTGGGGTCTTAGGAGGTGAAGTTTATCCGTGTACCTCGTACCACGGACTTTATTTAGAACAACTTTCTTTTTCTCTGTTGTGACAGTATAAAAAATATCAGAACGTTTGTTGCCAAAATCGACAGATAATATATCAACCTGAATGCCAAACGTACCACTAGTGAAGCGCTTTTTAATTGCCTACATTAACTCATCCGTCTGGATAATCGAATATCCCTTGAAACATAGACAATTTTCAGTGCTCGTTCGTCGTGAGCGTGATCAAAGTATGATCGGTTATTAGGCTACTATCGATAGTGGCGTCATAAACGTCTCAAGTTTGCGACTCGTAGGCCCAAGCTATCCCCAAGTTTAATGTATGGCCTCTAGCGTGATTCGATCCGCACAAGATTTACACTAGATATTAAGTGTGGGAATTTCAGAGCGCCATTATCTGTAGAGCTGTCAACGTCTTTGCTGAGGTCCCCAGTGGCGCCGGCACGGGGGGCATGTGGATAGCGTGCCCCCCCCAATCGATTACAAATTTGTTTTTTGAAAATTCCAAAATAATCCCAAAAAGGCGTTTAACCTATATATTTCTGTAGGGGGGAGAGTGAGGTGTGTTTTCCACCAGGTTATAGATCTATTGTAATAATTTCCTATCATATATGGTTCTCAAACTATCAAAATGTTCGAAAAACCTTCGCAAACTCAAAAATTTTGCGCAATTTTTGTGTGTCAAACCTTACCTTGGTATTGTTCTTATTACCAATATCTTCCAGTGGCAACTTCCGGAGAAGCACAGTAGCAAAAGTAAGAAGCTGTTTACGAATTCTCAGGTAAAAGACTGGCTTTGTAATTAGCGTATAGGGTCGTTCGGGAATTGCAACTGAAAGTGTCTCGATGCAGAGCCTGAATCCAGATTTGTCATGGAAATCGTATTGAATGAAAACTTTCGGCGTACTTCGCGCGCATTCGTCACGGTTTCCACTCCATCTCATGACCATTATTAAGGTAACCATACATGCAACTATTCTGATTACAACACTTCTCCGAAAAACAGAGGAACATCTCCAAACTCTGTAAGGGCCTCGCATTAAATATTTGATCTCTCAATCTAATTTGTAGCATGATGTGGAAGGTTGAAAGTACGTATTTGCGGTTATACATTTTTCAAAAAAATTTACCGAGTTCTTCGCGCTCAGCCGTTATCGGTATAGATGGTGATTGTTAATGCACCTACGACAAAAATGCAACACGCTTGTTAGTCCTTCATCCCTTTTGCTACTTCTATCAGGGAGGTCTCATATCACCTCGTTGCACCTTTCCTCTCCCTCCCATTCCCCATTACTGGAAGCTGTTTGGCTTTTCGTTCAAACTTAGTAAAAAACGATACTTGTAAAGTACTCGGCGTCATACTCTATAGTATCCATTGGATGCCAGATAATAAGTATCATGTCAGTGCCCCATTTCATATAATTCATTCAGAGCCTCCAGGAGGCCCTATACCTGTGCCTGCTAGCCTTAAACACCCTTTATAATGCACAATGAAGCAAAGAAAAATTTTCGTAATAGTCCAAGAATGTTTTTGTGAACTCCACGCATGTATTTTTGGGTAAAAACTTTTCCCGAATAGAAGGCAGTAAAGCAGCCAAAAGGGGGCTCCAGGAGGTTTGTTGACAATATACTTTTCACTAAGACAACATACTTTTCTCTTTCACCTTAAAAAAAAACTAGAATTTACTTAGTTATGGACATTTTCCAACTATGTACGATCAGTTCCAAAAGTATCCCAAAGATAGCATCATTTTGCATCTAAGCAAAAAAATTCTTTCCCCTCCCCTTAGCCCCTTCCCAGGACGGCAACTTAGGCCATGTAGTGAGAAAGGAAGGATATAAAATCGCAGAGGAGCATAAAAAAGTACAATTTACGCACACTTTGGGGCTTAAATTGTGGTGGCAGTACGACACCATCTCCCCCCCCCCCCCCCCGTTACCAGATCCTGGCGGTGTCACTGGTACTGAGTAGGGTGAAATTTTGTTGTTGATGAATCGTGCATTCCAGAGACCAAATGAAAGTTTACGATTTTTATCCAAAGAACTGTTACTAAATTTTGTTTATTAACTCCATGGCTATGTTTTCGTTTTCTTTCCGTCGCTAGCAACAGTATAGCTAAAGGACTCAATGTGCAATCAATGTTAATCACATTATCTCTGTTAAGTCCAGCCTCAGATGAAGACTTGTCACGATAAGTGGGAATAGATAGAATTACTGGGTATCAGTCACCTACTCATCCCTTTGAACTCTCTCTTTGTTTGCTTTTTCTAGTTAAAAGCACAAATCTGGTTGGCAATGATCCGATCGATGCTCTCATGGCTTTATGACCCGTTGTAACTGTACTAAGATTGGGGAATTCCTGCTTAGTGTAACGGTGTGCACCTAGGCTAGGCTTGCTGATGGGCCTATACATATCCCACGATATGAAGCAAAATGATGAAAACAAAAGCAGCATAAAACTGTTTATCTCCATAAAATTCGAGAATGGCTCAGTCACCGACGTTTCCAGACACAATAAACAATGAAAATGATCGAAACCAGCCTCTCAAAAGTTGAATTTCACTGTACAAATTAGTTACTTCTAAGACAGTTATGACTGAGGTGCAACCTGTACAGTTGCTAACCTCAACTTTTCTAAATATGGTTAGATTTTGTAGAACTATGCAAAATAGATGCAGTACAAGATAAAAAAAATTACAAATTGGAACATGTCTCTACAGCTGAAGAAGCAATGACACTACCTGTTTCAAGTTCTCCATGAAAATGCAGTGTATCTTGCCATTTAACCTGCTTCTCAGCATAAGCAAGGATCAAGCTTAAGTATTTTGGCCATTTCAAGTAGAGCGACTACGCTGCTTGAGGAAAGAGAAGCCGAGAGTCCTGATCCACCTGAATTTAAAAGCAAATGGTTACTAATAATTTAAGACTGTTATCCAAAAGAATCAAGATAGAATTAAGCATCGTCTCACAAGTCACATCATAATTTCCATGTATTTTATTCAATGCAATTTTCATAGAAACAAACGGCTATTTCTGAGCAAGTGGAGGGTGGGTAGGACGGGGAGAGGGAAGAGGTTAAAGTCAAAAAGATTTGTGGGAATTTGTGGTTGTAAGGGTATTAATAAAGTTTATAAGCTTTCTTGCCATTTGGTTTTTATGGGATTGGACATGACAATGTTATTTATGGGATACCTGGCTTTATAGGACTAGTGTTAACTTTGACATGGGTGTATGAAACGAAATTATACAAATATACATGCCCATATATCCAAGCCAACAGGTTTTCTCATGCATTACAGTTCGAGTTTTCGCGGTTGACCATGTTGGCTGTCAAATGTTATAAGCACCACCATCCTTTTACAATGATTGAGGGGATAAATGAAAATCGTTACTTTTTTACTGTATTTCGTGGAAACACAGTAAACCAGCAGGCGGAGAACACTGCTAATTATGTAACATTGAGGACCACTTTGTGAAAAATATATATCATTCCATCTGCGTCAAAATTGAACGTTGATAAAGAGCCAGTAGATCTCTGACCGGTGTTTCTTTGTTGTTTCTAATGTATGCTTCTCTAGCTTTTCAGAATTGCCTCACCCATGAGACAACCTAATCCAAAGGTTGGTTGTGATACGGTACTTAATAGCCAATTGATTTTTGCATCACTATCAGTCTCTGAATCATCTTTGCACAAGAAATATTTGCTTTGTGAAAATATGGTTGTTCCCGTTATTTAAGTCCGGACATGGGCGCTTCCCCCAGTTGACCAGCATCTGGAGCTTCTACAGCCAATCACCGAATACGGTTGTTCTCGGCTAGCATCTGGCCATTGATAGCCTATAAATACATACACCCTTACAATAATGTCTCCTATACATTAATTACCCCCTTGCAATAGTTTGCGCTTGATTTTGACCCTCACCGGTTTGGTAATTACCTCTTCATTAACAGATAAAAATCGACCCGGATACGTATGCTGGGTAGCATACTGCACTAAGTCTTAGATATTGCCTACTAGCATTTTGATCAAGAATGTACTGTTGGGGGACTCAGTTTTGTAAACGTTCACATTTTAATCATTCATTTCTCTTCTCGAAAGATCCTTTCTCGCCGTAATTTGCACTTAAATAGATACGGAAATAAAATTACAACTGTTTCTCTGACAACCATTTATTTCTTCTAGGCCTAAATTTGCTCTTTTACAGGACCTATCACACCAATTATAGTTTAGTTGGAATTACTACGGATTTCACGTTCCTATAACACCACGTGTGTATAATAAATAATGCAAAACTCAACATATACAATGGCTACACAAAACGCAGTTTAGGAGACGGTGACAGCGGCGTCTCGCAACATCCCCAAGATCAGGTCATGGTATATATGTCTTCTCTGAGTTATTAGCCTACCGTCTAAACATACACATAAAATATACGACGTTACACTTCTAGCATCATAAAGCAGGATATAGAGATAGAGGGCGGACTCACTCGAGCAGCTGCGATCGCATTGCGACTAGGCCGCCATTTTGAAAAGGGGCCAAATGTCGTTTGTACGATGTTGAACTTTCATTGAAACACGTACAAATTACGCCATTTTTTGTGTTCAGAAACTTGCCACAATCTTTCCTTGTAAGCCATCTACATCAACCAAAGACAAGGAGGTATTTACATCTGACTTAAATAGTAAGATTCCTTTGACAATTTTGTATTTTAGTCACATTGAAGCTAAGATGAACACATTTTCCTTCACTGAATTTGCACATTGGCCAGTAAAACTGAATCAGCAAAGGGCTGCAATTGTACAAACTTTGTGCAGTTAGCCTTTTCGCGACAGTTCATACTATTAACTTTAGTCTAAACGAGGCCTCCATTAAAGTGTTTCTTCCCGAATTGCCAGGAGCTGCAGCGTCCAGCCCCGGATCTTATGTGCATCACTTTGTAATTTAAAAGGAAGATAAAGGCCGACAGACCCTACTTTGTATTAACTAGCCTAGTATTGACTAAATAAGGTTTGGTATACACATTGACTGCAGGTTTCATCCTTGTTTTGTACTGCATACACCATACTCTATACTGGGGGTTGCACTGGATTTTACATCAAGGTCAGTGGTAAGGATACATGTTGTATTAAAATGGAGACAGGTGCAGGGGTACAAGGCAAGTCACTATGAACACGTTTACCACTGTTAAAATGTACATCAGAATTTTTCAAATATCACCATATTTTCAGCCAGTTGAAAATTCCGAACACGATTTTGGCTGCTTCCGTTACAAGAAAAGCACCGCGGTGAAAATTTTGACCACAAACCATTCTTTGCTGCTGACTTAATTAGAGGTTGTCAGTTGTGGTTTAACCCCAAAGCTAATACAGTGCTTGTATCCATCAAATGTTCACAGTGTATAATTATGGTTTTACAGGGGAACAAAACTTGTTTAACAAGAACTGCAGGTCTGATGCCAGAGTTTTCAAAAATTGATCATTGGCTGAGCAATCTATATGGCAGGATTTACATTACACAGGAAATATACCAGGGGCATACTAAAAGATGGACCGGGGAGCTGCTTTAGAGCTAGTTTTAGGACATAGGTAAATTAATAGTAAGGGCTTGGCAAGGGCTATCGGACACAGTGAACTAAATGGCTTTTAGCTTACACGATAACTTCATCCCATCTTATCAAGTCTATTTCTGTGATCTTGCTGTCAGTGATACTGAACTGGATATATGAGTTGGGTACTGATATATTCTTTTAGGATAGATAACCCTTCCAATTGAGACTTTCATTTTCAAAGCTTTCATATTGAATGGCATTACCCATATGTCTAGTGATGGAATAAAAATTCAATCTCAGGTTAAAGTCACAATAGACGAATCGGTGTTTGTTCCATTGTAAAATTACCATATGAAATCACCACCAAGTCAAATAATGCAATGTCAGTCGGTTCAATTTTTGACGTCTTTGGACCGATGACCGGTCTGCTGTTGTAAATAAAAAGCAAACATTCGACTTCTGTCATTTGTTTTGGCAGACTATTTGTGACAGTCGCAACTATATAGAGAACGTAAAATACAGTATTTTAACCCTCTCCCCCAGTCGAGATAGCGGTGGCGTCATGTTTGGGAAGGGTTCATGCTCCCCCCCCCCTCCGTCGAGGAAGGCTGGTCCCCTATCGGGGAAGTTTTACAGCTTCGGCGGGGACTCTTAGTCGAAAGTATGCAGTCCCCAACGACAACAAGTCGCCCCGACGGTTCACCTGTTTTTTGCTCTCAAGAGGATAATTTCTCTAACAAGAATCCAAAATTTTCGGCACGCTACGCGCGCTGTAGAATCGCTCTGTTTTCTTCAATAGTTCCATTTCACATAGCAAGATAGTCCAAGTTCTGTCCACCTGACCAAATAACATATAGGCAGATCACAAAGTTTAGGGGAAGGTCGTAACTTTCATTCCATATTGCAAAGCCTAGTTGGTATTCTCTTGTGTGTGTCATACGGTACAGTCAGTTGGTGAGCGACTTACGGAGCAAAGTTTGGCTATTTCATCATGTAGTCCAGGTGGTTTCGGTACAATGTATGTTACACCCGATACGGTCTACAAACCCCCCCCCCTTTTTTTGTTTTTTCGTTTGGTACCATGCTTTATGTGTAAGCCTATCAAAAATTTTCGTCCGCTTCGCGCGCTTTTCAATTTCACGATCCAGATTCAAAGAACACTATCAGTGCGCAACTCGGATCTTGAAGTATTAAGTGATATAATGCATGTTAGGCCTGCAATGGCATTGGATAATGAGGCTACTCGATTTGCCCTTCTCATCATCCCCTCGAAATAGGGAATGTCGGAACTTGGGGTAGCTGATATGGCCCGGCCCCTTGTTGGGAAATTTCTGCCGCCACCCATGGCCGGTTTACTTATTTTGGCTTTCATGAGGGTAATTTCTAAGATAAAACCCAAAATTTTCGGTGCTCTTTGTCCACTCTTCCCCAGTTTCGTTATACTTTTAGCTAAATGTAGTACAAAACCTTTCCACCTTTTCAATACATGGATGTAAATGTCGGGAATTGAATCGCATTTCGATAAACCTGGTTAACTTTCACTTGTGTCTGTCAAACGGTACGGCTAGTGACTCGAGGAGGGAAGTACCATAAAGTTATGCCCGATAGGGTCCAACTGTCCGTACAATTGTTCTATATAAGCTTTAAATTAGTACAAATTCTTTAAGTGTAGGCTTACCCAAAAACTTTTCGGGCGCTTCGCGTGCTTTGCAAATTCACCGTTTAGATTCCAGGTTTTGATTCCAGTTTTTGCATGTCTCTTGGTTTATCCTTTCTTTGTCAATATGCGGTAAATTGTATAACCGGTGGCGTTTATGGGAACCAAAATTAAAAAATAAAAAACGAATTTGCCCTTTTTATTTATGTTTGACCCCCTCAGAGAAGACCCCTACATCGGCCCCTGTGTTGGGACTTGTGTGGTTACTTTGTTACCAATATGACTTCTATCATTGGTTTACTCTATACCCAACTTTGACTTTGATAACATTTTCTTAATCTTTCATATTTTTTATCGTTATCTTTTATGTCATAAAGTTTTGCCTTTCTTACCATTGAAGGGATTTTAAACCTCATAATTTTACTTTGAATTTTAAATTTCACATTCCTGACTTACAGTGTGACTATTTATCCGAATACACATCTATTTCCATTAAATCAGACCGGTAAATGTTGCAAAGGGTTTCCTAAACTATTCGCCCCTGGAAACGTGTACAAAGAACGAGTGCAATTGTGGGTAAAGTACGGTAGACGCAATGACGGCGTCCATGACCTATTTTTCTCCAATAAGACAAAATTAGAATCTGTCAAAAAGGGAATGTCCCTAAATGCTCATTGTTTTATAAGTAATTTGGTATGATCTTTTTAAATCAAAAGTAGAACGTGAATAATTTTACATTTTTGAAATACTTTTCAAAGTCCACAATAGTATCGTTTGTATAACAAAAATTGTGTAAACGTTCGACTTGTTTTGGAAAAAAAAAACATTTTCTAAAAGACGACAAAGTAACCTTTTTGGAAAAGAGAGATACAAAAAAAAAAAAAAAAAAAAAAAACGCACGTTTGTTACCAATATCTTGTTTTTAACGGTTTTGTCTGTTGATAACTTGCAAGATTATGTGCCACCAAAATTATTTTTAGCTTATTCAAATGTACCTCTGTAAATATTCATGTCTAGCAACGTCGCTTTTAAAACATGTCAGTTAATTAGTTGATGAAAACTTCTAAAAATGACAAGCGCTTTTCTTCGGTATAATCATATGGTGCGCCTTGTTTCCCTGGGACTTCAATTTCTGAACGGCTTGAACTTAAGAAAAGGAAATAAACGTCACTGAAATTAGTCAATTTGTATACAAACGCTGTACTCACATGTTTCTGAGTGAATCGTGTTCATGTGATGTGCAGGCCGTAAAGGCACAGGCCTGATGCACACTTTACACCTTAAAGTTGACCCAAATGGCCTGAAAATAATGCTTGAGGGACTTGAAAATGTTGTAATATGCAATTGATGTGACTTTGCCTTTTGTACTGTAACTGCATTCCATAAAATGATAGCTTTAATTTTACAATAGTTAATCTACACACATGTAGTATGATGATATGGGTTATTAAGCCATAGAGACGTTCTCTTAAAGAGCTGGCATAAAAAAAAATAATTTTAGAATATTCTCAAATGACATAGTCTGCATATGAAATTACACGATGAATCTATTTTGTTGACTCCTTTTCCCAGTGCTTTCCAAAGAATAAAGAAACTGAATTTCTTTATAACCATGGGTAATACTTCCATGGTTATATGATTGAGGAAAACCCAACCTGCAGAATTTTGGTTCTCCTTGACAATGTTATTGTGGATGTACTACCCATAGTTCAGCAGACTTGCATGTTCTTTCTTTTTAGGGGGGATTTGGAGAGGGAGTCAATTAACGGGCGCTTTCTTTTCAAGCTTTCCTGTCATGGGAAAAGTAATATGATAGTTAAAGGTCGTGTGACATGAAAATAACATACTTGGATATTTCATGAAAAAGCTTTAAAAATCCAGAAAATTTAGCCGCAATTTTCATTAAAGTCCATCAAATATGACCGTTTTACAGGGAAACTTCTATTTCACACTTGTATCATGAATAAACATGAGCTAAATATGCAAATATGTGACATCGAAAGAGGGACATACCATATATGGCACATGTTAGCCTTTGTTTTTTCAACATTAATTTCAAGGACACTGGTGTCGTTGTTATTCCCTGAGGGGTTTATTATAAAAGTTTTTCCTTGAAAAATATTGATATCACTCACCAAACTGTAATCTATATGATCGGTAATTAAGAGATAATTTACATAGGGTTAAGAAAAGAAATCATTACACTGTGCAACACCCCACATCATTATTTTTGCATAGGCAATTCGTTTCTTTAGAAACCATTAAACTTTGAAGACATATTTTGAGAACGGTAACAGATATTGAAATAATGCCAACGGATCTTTGATTGGAGGACTTAATTCGTTAACTGACAAGTGAAATAGCTCTTTTGGTAGCATGTCTCACGACCTTTAAAAGGCATGTTGAGGGTTCTAAGGAATTATAACGAGTTACAACACCGTACCCTGTCCTTCGTTTGTACCCGTGTGTCATCCAATGACCGATGCAGGTCTCATCCGGCGTGAAATTAACCAGCTTCGAAAGCCAAGGCCATCATTGCTAAGATGACCACAAAAAGGAACTGAACTGATTTATTTCCCTTACTTCAAATAGAAATCAACCAAATCCACAACTGAAACCCCAACACAAACACACACAATTGCTAAAGTAGGTTATGAGTACATTTGCAAATTGTGATAACGGTTCTCATCGTTTTTTCAATTTTCAGTGAAAGTGGACAATCACGATGATGTCAGGACCACGACTTACAATAAGAAATCTCGCTACAAATCACCTATTGTATGTTGGCAGTTCCTGGGAAGGTACCATCTCTTCCACCGATAAAACTGGGGAGCGAGATGGACTGTTCAAAGTACAATGGTGCGAGCAGATAGGTCCGAAAATAGCTAACACAGTTCTGATCCGAACAGATGTTAATCCTCAATCATTACTCGACGTTAGGGAGCTATGCTGCCAAGGCCGGACCCTTAACTTACTGAAATGCTACGACCAAAATAGATGGTGGAAGTTGATTTGGTTGGAGGTCGCAGAAGAGGGCGTTACAACTGTGTTTTTTTCAGAGCTTTACACGGGGAACTTACCTTGCGGAAAAACAAGATAATGCAGGGGTAGAGGTGATAAAACTGAGTGGTAATATCGACCTACAAGATATACCTGACCGAGCAAAATGGAAACTTACAATTGGAGGTCGTACATTTAGACCAGGCCAAGTAGATGTTGTGTGTCTTAGTGTGCCTATTGCAACTGTCATGAGTGCGTTTACAAATGAGAATGCCTCCTCTACAGCATCGGGGCCAATGACAGCTGCTTTTGCAGCCTCCGGTGCGACCACTCTAGCAGAAGCTGCTGGGACGGCTACTGCTATAGCCGCAGGGTCAGTACTACATGGCATTCCCCCAGCTTCAGCTATTTTACTGCACGGAGTCTTAAAGGAAGTATCGCATGCGTTTTTTATGGATTGGTAAATTAAACGACTAGCACTGCATAGATCGTTCTAAACAAATGATCCTGTTGCCAATTTGCAATTATAAATGTATGGTACTCTGCAATTTTCGTCATGAAATTTATTAATTTTAATAAACATTTGATTCGCTTATTGATAAGTAGTTACCCCATGATAAAGCTTTTATTAATCGAAGCCTACAGCTTCGATTGTTGGATTTGTTCAGTTTGTCACGTGAATCGGTGCCTTCTTTAATGGCCCAGCGTATGAATATTTTCAGTGTGATGCTTGTCTATTTGAACACGATAACTGCGAACGTGCATTTCATCTGCCACGCAGTTATTTTGACTTTTTCATGAAGTGGAAATTTTGACCATTTCCCCGATTTCACCGACTTGACCGTGTTGCAATGGGAATAGTCTTTCCATTTAAGGCATATATGAAGTATTGTTTTTGAAGGACGGTAAGTCGTTACGCAGTTCTATTTACTTTCTTTCTATACTTGGTTTAATCACTCATAAAATAGTTCCAGATTTGAAAGCCGCTACGCAGACTTATACTAGCACTGACTCGACAACACCATCGAAAATCCCCGCTTGTTTAACACGCTGGTCTTCCGCTACAAGTCCATTTTCACGTCTCAGCTTAAGCTGCGCGTGCGTAAATGCCCGAATTTGGGTAGAAACGTTTTACAACTGTCTGTGCGCCTGCTTGGAAGATACGTTTCTTACACAACAGTTAGAGTTGAGTTGGCGGCAGAACATTTTTGCTCTGAGCGGTGAGCATGGTAGGCTGTTGCTACTTTTTATCCCCTCATAATATTCATTGATCGAGACTTGGAATCAAGTGGCCCAATATTGGGCTTTTCTGCTTCGTTTCATACCATTTTCAGTGGCTTCGATCTGTACTTGCCTGCAAGTACGAACCGTCTAGTTTCACGTATTGCCATATGGCCGATTGGGTCATAGCAGTGGGTGGCCAGAAGTCAAGGCTAAAGATAACGATGGAAAGAGAAACGTAGAGGATTTCAAAGATTTGAAAGAAAATTTGTGCAGTTTGCAAGTAAAGGCTGTCTAATTTAATAAAGATATGCCCGAAGCTATAACGGCAGATTATCATGAGGTGTATAATTTATTTCAAGGAGACTTTGGTCACATGGGTAGAAAGATTTGTATCAGGATCAGGATCAGGATAAACCGCTTGCTAAGCTGATTGCTCAGATTAGAAGGTTAATAAATTCTGCATACTCTCTTTATATAATGTCTCTTCACTTTTGGGTATGTCTATAACTATTTTTCATTTAATGAAGAGCTTTTGTTTCAATTATAAAACTTAAGCAATTTTTTTTAAACTACTTCCTCTCATCTGTAGCAGATACTGAATATTTGAAGTTTTATTCATGCAGACTTAAAAGTTCTATTTGTGAAAAGGAAGGTCTGTAAACAATTCAAATGTAGCACTCTGTATGAGTTCGTTATGAATAGGCCTATGGGGTTTCATCAGATTTAGAAAATAATCCTCGTTTATGAAAATTTTTAATGTGCATTGTGTCAAAATATAACATTTAATGAACAGTACTACTAATTATGATGCAAGATTATTTGATATTACAGTGTGTGCCTATAAAACAATAAGTTGAGGGAGAAAGTGAAGTTATGTCATTATCGTATTGTTATCTCATCGCTCCGTGAGGAGGATGAGATATTGTAGTTACTTTGCCTGTTGTTCTATATACGGCAATATCAGCTGAAATAGAAACCGTTGCCATGGTAGCAGTTAATTTTCCCAAGTTACTAGTCTAAGGGGCTAACTCATGGTGGGGTACTCCAGGGTGGCCAAAAGTCCATAATTGATGGAGGGGTCAAAACGTGTTCGTGTGTGTGTGGGGGGGGGTGGGGGTGGGTGAGTTTTAGGGTGAGGGGGTGAGTGTGTGTGTGTCCAAATTTGTTTTGCTAATATCTCCTAAACGGTGAAGCCGATTTTCTTCAAACTTGGTGGGAAGGTGCCCTAGGTAGAACCCCAGTGCTACAATCACTTCCGGAAGTAAAGGTCAAAGGTCAAATATGTGAAAATCACATTTTTAACAATAACTTCAAGAGGGAACATCCCATTAATATGAAATTTCACATACATAATAAAAATATCTAGTACTACTAAAATATGTGGTTAGGTGATGGGACGGAAAATACCTGTTTTTAAGCCAAAAAAGTGTGACATGAACTCCTCCTGTGGGCCAGACCGACTCTTTTCAAACTTGGTGGAAAGGTACTCCTGGGTGCAAACTTGTGTCTCGCAGACCCTCGGAAGTAAAGGTCAGAGGTCAAAGGTCAAATTTGGTAAAAAATTGAAATATCCCCATTTTTAGTATTATTTCAAAAAGAAACATCCCACTCAAATGAAACTACACACATATAATAAATGTGTCTAGTCCTATACAAATATATGGTTGCCATGACAACCAAGGTCAAAGGTCACGTGACAGAAGGTCAAATGTACATTTTCGTATTTTGTTAGTGCTACTCAACGGCTGGTCCGACTCTCTTCAAACTTGGTGGGAAGGTACCCCAGTATAAAAACTTTTGTCTCCCAGAATCCTCGGAAGTGAAGGTCAAAGGTCAGGGGTCAAAGGTCAAATTTTGTGAAAAATAGCAATTTTTAGCATTTTTAGTATAATTTCTCCAAAGGAAACATCCCACTTACCTGAATCTTCACACACACAGTAAACGTATCTACTACTTGTTATGTATGTATCAAGGTATGACTTATTACACGTTTGGTGTTCCATGAACGGAGACCGGAAATAAAGGAGAGTAACATGGCCGCTGTTAGCCACGAATATTCAATGCGTTGTCGGTGTCTTCTTTGAAGATTATACCCACGTATATAACACTACTAACATAAAAAATATGGTTGCCATGGCAACCAAGGTCAAAGGTCGCCTGACAGAAGGTCAAATTTACATCTTATTTTGAAAACTGCTACTAAACGGCTGGACCGATTCTTTTCAAACTTTGTGGGAATGTACCCAAGGGTGGGAAAATATGTCTCACCCAGCCCGGAAGTAGAGGTCAGAGGTAAAGAATAGCTTTGTGGGCCTGCTCTTGGTACTACAGGCAGACCACATTTCTCTGTGTATCAATCTTAAATATACTTGACGCGCACCCTAGCGCGAGTTAAAAGACACCGTGCAGGAATGGGCTGCCCGGCGTTTTCGTCTTACCGACAGAGGGCGCTCTCATATGGTTCCTACTAGATTCCCTTTATACGATATACCATATAGGAAACCTAGTTCCTAGAAAGATATTAAAAAACATACATCACCCAATCCGGACAGCATATCATGTAAAAAAAGTTATATTATGCATGACATGTAAGTCTCGAGACGCAAATTTGATACAAAACGGAACAAAACGTAAGGATTTGGTGCATAGATACCATTAAACTCCTATACCTACACTGTAAGACGCGCTGACTCTGCTAACTCGGGGCGGAAGTGAGGATGTGATATGTGCGTCGTTCTGTTCGGTGATCTGCGTACAAAACTAAGGACGCGTTACAGAAAATTCCATTGTTAAAAGAGTTGACGTGTGTGCACATTAACAACGCGTTCTATACGCGCGTAATACATTTCTTGGGGATTTTCCGGAATAATTGACTCACAGTACTGCGCTCTTGGAAAGCGAACGCTTTGGTTGCGTTTCCGTTGTTAGCGCGTAAGAATTTAAATGCATGTAGTATGAAGTGCGCTAGTGAAGATATCATAGAAACAGACCAATCAGTAGGTGAACTTCAAACCAGTCACTGTGCGTTCATATTCAAAAGTACTGGAAGAAGAGAAAAGTGTTCCATGTAAGTGGAATTTATTGAGGAATGATGCTTCTTAGTACAACTACCGGGCTATAGCCGAGCGACCTATCTTTGACTCTTGCTGCAGTGAGCTGGCTACTAGGCCGCTAATGATGCTAGGTCCATATTAGGGATGTAGTCTTCTTTTCTTCTGGGTATGTTAACACTCCTGATAATTATCCCTTGTTTACCTTTGGGTACTGCCCAGGAACAATGCTTTGCGGCGTACTAAACCCGGGTAGCTCTTTAACATTCAGCGATTACGTTTCGCGCAACTGGTAGGAACCATATGAGAGCGCCCTCTCTTAATTTCTAATCCGCCGGGCAGCCCCATTGCTTCACCGCAGTAAGCGTGTAAGATACCAATCCCACCTTTACGAGTGGGCCAGTATTTTTTAGTGTAAGGCGTGTGACCGCACAGAGCCTCGGTACGCGATGGCTACTTAACACTGATGATAGCAACATAAATGAACAGTACACAGTGTAGGTGTGCCTGTACGGTACTGCCTGTCCATATCAACGAACTGCTTGCTAACGCGCGCTATTATGCACATCATAATATGCGCACAGATTTTCTGTATATAGGGATTTCATGTGACGTCACACGCATGGGATATCAGGCACTGAAGGGCAAAACACACGCGCAGTAAAGAACTTACAGCACACGCGCAACGCATAACCATTGATAATACTGGACACAATGAACGCGTGCCCTTCAAAACCAAAGAGACGTGCGATCATGCTCTTTAAAACCAAAGAGCCTACGCGTGACGTTGTGAAACCTCTCTATAGCGCACTGAAAGCGTTCATTTTGCACGACAAAAGGGCGCATGTTGGGAAGTTAACACGCATGCAGAAGTCTCGAACATTGTCACACTAATCCATATATGTAGGTTCTACACATCCAAGATGTTATAGGTCTAAGTATAGATACCAAGCTACTATACCTAAACTGTTACGAAAAATGACTCTTCGTGGAGACGCAAATATCAGGGCGGAAGTGTAAATTTGATATGCGCGCCGTTCTAATCGGCAATCTGCGGACGATACTTAGACCGCGTCACAGAAAATTTCATCGTTTAAAGAGGTTAGCGTGCCTGCAGTTTTTCAACGCGTTCCGTATACGCGCAGTATACGTTTTTCTTTTTATCCGCCGAAATACTTGACGCACACTTCTGTGAACATGGAGAGCGAACCTGCTAGTTGCTTTCCCGTTGAGAGCGCGTGAGAATTTAAACGCGCATATAAAAGTGGGTAACTTGAAGATGCCATAGAAATTACTGGCCTATCGATAAGTCTATAAAATTTAAACCAGTCACTGTGCGTTCATGTTGAAGTGCACTTATGTGTAATGCCACTAGAAAGAGATAAACTTCAGTATTCATATAAACGCTTGTAATTAATAGGCTACTTTTGTAAGATATTCATTTGCCTGTTTGTTTTCCAAATGACTGAACTGTCATCAGCATTTCCTCCCCGATATTTTGGTCTCCAGTCACCACTCTATTTTAAGTTGGGAATCTATGCTTGTATTATCTTTTCTATACATATGTCCGTGATTGGTGCCTTGTGTGTTATCTTTCTATTAAGCGGACACCCTAATTTCAGGCGCGGATCCAGGTGGGGTCGCACCCGGCGCACGTCCCCCCCCCCCAGCCTAGGGTACCTAGGCCTAGTTCTGACGTACACTTTGTTCCCTGAACTAGGCCTAGGCTATTGCAACACAAACTTTTGACCGCATATTACTGTGAGAGTAATATCGTCTGCGTGCGTTGCTGCAGTGATTGTTGCTATATACGCGTATGCGCGTGTATGAACGTAACTATAGCTATGGACTATGTCACAATTAACCAGCAGTGCGTGCTATTTAGCATAGAATAGTGTGAACGTCCAAGTTACACGATTTGGCAGTTTCATAGAATGTTAAAAAAACAAAACAGGATCGTTTGTGTAAATCAAAAGTTTTGGTCTTTTTTTGGACACTAAGTGCTAATAATCTTAGAATAAAGGGTCTTAAACATATAAAGGACCCGTAGAGGTCAATTATGTAGGAGTATACGTGAATTTGAGAAAGATCGAGACCATTCAAAATTTTTGAAGTCGCGGTAGCCCAATTTTGACAATGGGTATATTGCTGACCAAGTATGGGAAGCCCCAAAGCTTCCCAAATACTAGGTCAGCAGACTGCGGACTAGTCCCCCCCCCCCCTTTTCGATGACCAACGATTTTTTGATCAATGATTTTTTTTTTTATTTGCCGAAAAAATGGGCAAATAGGTATGGAAATATGCTTCCCAGATGCTGGGAAATCGCATCTAAGCGCATCTAGAATTCAAATTTTCCCAAACCCCCCGCCGTGGCTTTGCGCCTTGGAAGCTCGCTCGTCGGCCTTTGGCTGACGGTGGGGGCGCGCCCCCTTTCTCAAAATCCTGGATCCGCGCCTGAATTTACAATAAGTCTATCCATAAGTATGTATGCCAATCGAGTTTTAGATTCGTATTCTTCGGGATGGAATGACTGGTACTGTAAACACAAAGGTAACGATATGTACTTTTGTTTTTGTAATACATTGGTGTCATTTGCGCCACATACTGTGATGTGGCCACTTCATTAATTTGCTAAGGCAATTGCATGTACTAGACTCAAACATGCAAATATGTAATCATGTGTAGTTGCGCTAACGCGTAATATCGCCAATTAACGCATTAGAGACCGAACAGGCTTAAAGATACTCTACAGGTGTAAGGCGCGCGCGTTACCATATCCACATCCAAGATATTATAAGCATAGATACCAAACTCCTGTATGTACTTTGTTACGGAAATTTACTCCTCACGGAGACGCAAATATCAGTTCGGAAGTTTAGGCTTGACATACGCGCCTTTCTATTCGATGTGCATATACAGAAAACGCCATTTTTAGAACAGCGCAGATTGCGTGAGTATTGTAAACGCACAGAATTCAGTCCCAGGTATAACCAGAATATAATACTTAACGCGCACTTTTGCGTTATTAGAAAACGAACGCGCTAGTAGTTGCATTTCCGTCAGCCTGACGCCTTAAGAAAAATGTAATCAGGTTGTAGAGGTATTTGGGTTTCTCATATTCTGGGTCTCACTTACGAGTCAAACCTTTTTTTTGTGACTACTGAGGCACTAGCTTACCCATTCCATTAAAATTATGGCGAATTGTGTCGCATTTATTGAGATATTACGGCAGAAAAATGACCCTTAATCCATATTTGTACAATTATGCAGTTTGTTAATGCAGTGACCAACTGTACTTGTATAGTCTTACTAAATGTAGATTATGGCCAAACCACGTCGTTGAAAAATTAAGAATGAATATTTCCACTATAATGGTCGGTTTACCAGAGGTGACGAGATTCAAGATTTTTTACATGTTTATC
Organism: Holothuria leucospilota; assembly: GCA_029531755.1. Lineage (NCBI taxonomy): Eukaryota > Metazoa > Echinodermata > Holothuroidea > Aspidochirotida > Holothuriidae > Holothuria > Holothuria leucospilota. The sequence goes on along the minus strand of CM055961.1, from coordinate 20,141,533 downwards.
GACATAGATCAAAGACATTGACTACGTAGCATCTATAATGTTAAGCATCTATTTTAACAGTTGCGTAGTGTGACTTTTTCAGTTATTAACTCGTGATCACGTTGATATGGAAGGCTATTGTGCTGTTCTGCCCAAAAGATTTAATTTTGTGTTTTTCGCATACTCACAATAAAATGAGCAACTTAGGCTGCATTGATCAAATCATATGTCAGCCTCGCTATACTTTCTGTTTGATCAATGTGAACAGTCATGGCGTTTTCACGCGTCTGGTGATAAAGTGGGCGGGATGGAGGTAATCAGGAAGGGCGGGGGTTGGGGAAGTATGTTTTAAAAATGGACGAGATCCCCTTTAATTGCCTTAATCTGAGAAGAATTAAAATATCAGCATTACTTGCATCAACTTCACCACCCTTACACCAGTCATAAGCTAGCTGAAGAGCCACAGTTGATTTTCCATATCCTGGTGCACCCTCCAATATTCGTCTTGTTGATTTAACCCTTTCGTCGCTGAAAATATTCCGATAAGATTCGATAGTTTCCCAAACCTCACCCCATCGTTCTTTCCTTTCAGTGTAGTCTTCAATCGTTTCGTTTGCCTCTCTGATAATTTCATTTGAAGTTAAAACTTTCATACCTCCTTCTACAAATAACTCGTTCACACAATACATTTGGTGTCTGATGTTAGGAATAGGTTGTACTTTCATGTAAAGCTCTTCGTACTTGCTTGTAATCTGTTCAAGAAATCTTTGTGTTTTTTCTGTAAAAGAGGAGGCGATTTGTGTTATTACGATCTAGAATTCTTCACTTTCATTGCCAAGCAAATCAATGGAGTATGCTGCTACTTTGTGAACGACAGAAACGAAGAAATGTCATTTTTTTCCTTTTTGTATTTGATCTATATTCAATGCCGGATTTATTTTCGGGCGACGCTTAACCTATTACGGGAGGAGGAAATGTTCAGGGTCATCACATGGCAGGTAGAGGTAATATGTGACACTACATCTATCATTCGAGGTCGCTGAGTAGAGTAAAAAGGATTTTCCTGCCAAAAAGCCTCCGAAATTTGCAAACAAATCTCCTAGCTTGTGAATCATGTCTTCTATTTATTATTTTAGTTCGACATTTCATTTTAAACTGTTTGTATTAACATGATTACAGGTAATGGTCCTGCTCCGAAAGGTGAAATTCTCGGTATGGATTTTCTTGAGCATGTAAACATCAGATTCTGTGGCTTCCATCAGAATGCCCAAGAGCAGTTTTGCATGTGGTTTTTGATGTAACGATTATTTTATGCTACCTGCAGATTCGCCCTTGAGTTGCAATAAACACCAACTGAAATTTTCAAACACCACCTGACATGGATTTCTGTATGATGATATGTGCACATTGCCCTCGATTTCCTGTTTAACACACAACAAAAATGAATACGGTAGAGAGTATCTGCCACGTTTTTATCTCCCCTAAACAATAATCTGACGGAATAACATGTCTGAGTTGCCAATCTTGAGGTGGGGGAGGGGAAATAAAAATATCTAAATCATGAAAGGCAGATAAGTCGTTTGCGAATTGAAAGGCCTGGGAAGTGGCATTTTCGGCAATCTGCCAGCATCGGTACTTTTGCCAAAAATTTCATTGTAGACTACACGCCAATGGTAGTGGCGCTCCGCTTAAACAATGTCACGAATTAGTCCCACCCACAAATACTGTCACCAGAAATGATACTGAATCCTCCTCCCGTCTGATAGGTTACGGGGCCCCTTGAAAGTAAATCCGGCTATGCGGAAAAATATTTTCCAGTCCTTGTAAGTTGCATATAAGAACCTTCATGGTGGGATCTCATGTTTTAGAAATTCACACTTTAAATAAGCAGGGGAAATGAGAAAAAATCATTGTGTTTATATATATATTTCATAACTTGTAGTACGCCTACTCTGCCACAGACAGGGGCGTTTCTACCGGGGGTGTGTGGTGTGCTACAACCCAGAAATTTTCAAAGTGTAGTCCGTCGAGAAAATTTTGCTGGCTGTCGGGAACAAAATTGCCTCTTTCTTTTGCAGTTCCCTGACTTTGTTATAAAACCCTTTTGTTTGGACCTACAGAAATGTCGAAAACGTGAATCATCTCTAATTTAAAGGGAATCAGTGTCGGGTGCAAATGTTGCTTTGCGTACATTAATCGAGACCTAACCCCTCTCCAATTTAAACGTATTGGCAGACAACGCTGTTTGGCGGGGAAGTTATTATTTGTTGTTGGGAAAGTAATGAAAAATTTAAGGCAATTTGTCAGTAAGTAATCTCTACTAAACTATTCGGGAAGTAATTGTCTTTTGAAGAATTAAAGCTGTCGGAAAGTACAAGTGCCGTACTACATGAAAGACAAGTTGTGAACATTTGGTACTTCCGGTGGGGACACAAGGTCAGTTGTACCGTGACAACTTTTACGTCTATGTGAGCATGCGTGTGATATACTTGCCCGCTCGGCGAAGGTGTATTACGCCTGCACTAGCTTTGTCTGTGCTTGCAATACCAATGACATGCGTACATCCGAAAGAGGTGTACATAAACGACAACTGCCGTTGAGGTAAGTGGTTCACTTCACCTTTGACCCATCCCATGATGCATTGCGTTAAAACATTTTCCCAACTCGTCTATGTCTGTCATGAAATAGACACCATGCCCGATACTGTGGAACAAAAAAAGCCTTATTGGAATGTGATTCTACTCACCCTGATCGCCGGGGATGAGTTCGCGGTATTAGTAGTCAGGTTAGTTGGGTCGCAGTCGGATTGTAGGTTACCATACCGGCAACACATTGCCGAGGTGGATGTATTCAAAAGTTTTCTACTGTTTTTAAGTCACACATGGGGCGAGCACACTGAGCCGTCGTCTGATTTTGCAAAGGCTTCATTGTTGGCCAATTTATGAAAAGATGAGTTGCCTTTGGGTCAAAGACAGCTGAACACTGCCACGGTCTTACTAAGCTGCGACGACCTTCTTTTTTCCCCGCCTTCACTCTGAATATCAAAAAGTTTGGTATTTCCAATGAGGTCGAAGAAGACTGTCGCATCGCAAACGGGAAAGACATTCAGGTCGAGGAAAATATTTGGCGCACACCTAACCGACCCGTCTGCTACGCGTCTGGTTTTCACTGCACCGTAGCAGTCGGGTCGGTGCAGTAACCTTGAAAGTGCGAACGTTTTGTATTTCGATGATTGCGAAAGAAGTTGGCTATTCCGACTCCTTCTGTAGATGTAGAGCCCAAAAACATAACCAAATGGTCTTTAAACGTCTATATTTCGGCGAGCTTTGCGCGCATTCTTCATGTTCACCATTTGTCCAATTATTAATTCAAGAAGGGCGGAACGTGTGTTGGATTATTGCGAAATACCTTTGGTAATCCTAGTTCCCAACCCTGAAACCTGCTGCGTCATAAAGAAATCGAATGGCCATTAGTCGACCATAGCTTTTATGAAACCAAAGTGCAAGCTGCAATTTTTAAGGTTTATTTAGGGCGTATTGTGTGCAACTATTACATATATATAATTGCTTTGTAAAATGAAAACAAACAACCAAGATGTCCGTAAAAGTGTTTTTTTTTTTTCGGCGCACTTTGCGCGCAGTCATCTTCTTTTATTGCCCTTTCATAACTTCACATCGAACAAAGTCTACTTAATGCAAAATTCCACATAAACTCTACCACCCTCCCCACCATCAATTCCGATGCCCCTAAAGAAATCGACCGGCGGTTAGTCCAACTTATTATTTTTTGAAAAAATAGAGAGGGACTGAGATTTGCTGGTCTGTTAATTGCGTATTCAATGTCATTTACAGAGAGTTAATTCTTCATTTGGAACACACGATTGTGTAAATGTTCCAGAGCTTCCGGGGCTTCGCTCCCCTAATCCCCTACAGAGGGACACTGCTGAAATGAACCCTAAGGAGGCCAACTGTGTACCCTCGAAGCTAATACAACCATATTGAATTCGACATTACCGTTGTAGCTGATAAAGGAAAACGGTTACGCCGAGGTAAAAATTGACTTTGCCGTACGTTAGACTGCGTTCCCCGGTAACTTTCTCTCTCTCTTTACTCCCTTTGTTCACACGTTATATTTAAAACTTTCATTGTGTACTTTTTTTGGAAAGATTACCTTTAAACGAGATATTATGAGCAGTAGCGTATTAAGAGGGTGGGGGCACTTGGCAAAAGCTTAGCCAAAAAGGGTGTTCCTTAATGAAAATTTCGACGCTCGAAAAAATAACCAGCAAACCAAAAGGCCTTGTGACTCCTTGCCGTAGAAAATGTTGAGATTTTCACAACCTTTTCACAACCTTTGACCTGTCTGTTGTGTAATGTAATGAAAGCAGACACCAAATATAATATGTTTTTGCAATTTTTCCTCTGGTGACCTCAAGTCAACTTTGATTTCCACACCCCCTGAAAGAGGGTTGTTTCTCTCAACCTGGTTACTGTGTAGCCTAATATACCAAACAGCTACTTCATATCCTATCCACCTACTTTGAGGATACATCCCACTTATCCATTTGTGTCGAATGTGACGCCTGTAACCCAGATATGGGGGACGCACAAAATTTTGCTTCATGCACATCTTATAAATGGTCATATGATGTCACTGTGACCAAAACTCAGGAACCATAATACAACAGTTTTTTGTCGTGATTTCAGCTTCACAATTCTCTGAAATTTGACCAACGAACTTTGTAGCCACGCACTGTGTCATTTGTAACGAACAAGTATCGGGAGACATCATGTTTACACCGTTTTAAGTTTTGGACCTGTGGTGACTTCAAATGACCTTTGACCTCCATCAAAAGCAATAGGATTCCACCTCTCAACATGACAAATCTATATACTAAACATAAAACTGTCCGTCATTCGTATTTTGAGATATCGTGTTAACAAGCCATTCACAATGTTTTCGCAATCTCTTCTGACCTCAGATGATCTCTGCCCTCCACCAAAGACAATAGGGTTCTTCTAATCACTATGACCCATCTACACAGTAAGTATGACAAGTGTCTAGGCTTCCTCCCTTGTAATGTCATGTTTACGAAGTTTCAGTTTTTGACCTCTGGTGACTTCAAATGACTTATGGCCTCCACCAAAAACAATAGGGTTCCTCCTTTCAACATGACAAATCTATACACAAGTATGAAAAAGCGTCTGTTATTCCCATCTTTACATATCGTGTTTAACGAGGTTTCAGTTTTTGTCCTCTGGTGAACTCAAATGACCTTTGACCTCCACTAAAAACAATATGGTTCTTTCCATCAACATTGCACATCTATATTACTAAATATGAAAAGTGTCCGTCATTGTTATCTTGAGATATCGTGTTCACAAGCTAAGTGTCACATACTTATAAGTGTCACATACTATACTAACATACGCACACGGCATCAAAATCGCATAGATTCCTTGCCTGCGTTCGGCAAGGAATAAAATAATATTGGGGTGTCCTAAAATTTAGGTTGTCGATTATTGGATAAATTCGGCCCTTTTTACATACGTTCTGATTCTTGGTCAACAATTTTATTGTAATATGGAAAAAAATCTTTGCTAAGAATGCCGGGGCAATGAAATGAGTAACCCTTATAGCAGGTGTCGAATATGTACTCCTCTTTTGACGTACATACTCTGACACCTGCGAGCAATGACAGAGTTTATCCAATTTCACTATATTCATGAGCCCAATTTGATTTTACCGCTCGACTGTTGATTGCTTTCAATTTCTGAATATTCATATTGCACGACAAAGCTTCAGCTGTAACGTTCACTTTTACACAGTAAGTCAATGGGACTTCACTGTGTGAGCTTTAAGCGGACAAAATCACACACTAAAACCCCATTGACGTTGTTCGTCTGAAACAGTATGGTAATCAGACTTGCTTTAGTCGATTTTTCGTTGAATATTTATAATTTTTGTTAGTTGTGATTATGTATATGAATAGTTAATAGCGTACAGTTTTTCCGTAGTTTCACGAAGAATTCTTGTGAAAGTTCACAGTCGTTGGTACTGGGAGTGCTGTCAGTGGGGGTGCAGGAACAATTAAAATGCAATTAAAAGAAACGATATAGCTAATTGTTGTAATATACGTGATTGGCTTGTTACCTGACAAATCATCTCTAGCCGTAGCTTTAACCAACATCTCCTCCTAAGAGAAAAATGGAAGAAACTTGTATTAATTAGGTCATTTTAGTCATGAAATTGTAATAAAAGACACCGAGATAACCAAAAAACGAGGCCCTTTCATAGACGAATGAAAGAAAAAAGTCAGTGTTACGCATAGTTTAAGTTTTTTTTTTCTTAAAGTCCCTTCGGCTGTATCCGGAGGGAGAGAAAACCAACCGCTACCCCGAAGGTGTTCTGCTCCCCAAAGGAGCTACGTCCTGTAATGGGACACTATGACTAAAACCGCTTGTAATGAATGCAGTGGCGTCGCCAGGGGATAAACATTTGCTTCCTTCCCCTCCTGAGAGTTTGGGTATTAAAAAAACTATGAAAAAACACACATTTGTATACGGATATGGACACGAAGACCCACTGTCACTTTTTCGGTAGATTAATTATGAGACAAAAATTGCACAATGTGTTCTCAAAACCACAATTGTGCTCCGCGCTTCGTGCGCATCTGTTTCGTAAGTTGTGTTAAGCACTGCCTTATTGGAAGATATAATCCACAGCTATCACTTCAACATCTGTTTTTAGCAGATATGGGACTACTGCTGTCACTGAGTCCTCTTCCTTCAGTATCATTCTTACATCGATTATCTTTGCGGCTTAAATTGATACCGTAACGCGAGGCGCTTCCGTGCGAGTGTTGGGGTCGAGGGACAAACGTAGGGCCCTTGCGGGTACATCTATGGCGGCAGGTACAAGGAAAAAGTTTGGAAAAAAAGAGGTCTTGTTATGTCATGGTTTAGTAGGTTGTGGGTGCAGAAATATAATCATTATGACAAATATATTTCCTGTATTTTCTTGAGCAATAAATGAGAAAAGGGTTGCCTAGTGTTCGATAAGACCACCCCTGAGGCACACTCGAAACGTTCGGAAAATTTTGGTATAAAGTGTAAAGGACGTTCCCGTGTAGGAACCGGTACCCCATATTGGGGTTTCACCACTTTATGATCCTTAGTGTGGTGCCTGGCTCCTCCTCCGTGAATATTCAGGAGAGCAAAGATCCCCTTGCAAATTTTAAGGCACAGGTATTTAGAATAACGAGTTAGCCTATGAGATGAAGCTATTTAATTATGCCCATATGATACTGTGTGCGTGTTGAAAGAGGCAGCAAAAACCTATCTTAACATTTTTCGAACATCTAATTGGACCAAAAAATAATTGATGTGGGAATTGTATTAAAAAGACAGGAATCACGGCCGCGGTGGTACCATCAGGGAGGTGTTATTAGCTGGAGATCCATCGAAAACTTTAATTTATGCTAATCCACTTAGATTGCCCTTAGAGTGGAGACTAAATCTTTTAACTGGGGATTATTGAACTAAAGGGCATTGAATTCCTTTGTCTAATATCTAGGCAACCTCATTCATACCTACAGCGACCCCAACAAAAAGGATTATTTGGAACAATGCTTTAGTGTCTTACTAGTTGCCGACAGTCGAGTACGAAACACTGTTCTGACATTCAAAACGACTGTTTATTGCTAAGGAACCTAATGATGCTGACTACAAACCAATGCTCAGGACTTATGCAAATGAGCAAAAGAAGTATAAGACTAAACTTTGTTGTCGGAATTTGACTAATTTCCTCATTCCCTTGCATGACTTAAAAGGCACGCCCATATTGAGCGAGTTACAGGAAACTAGACAAGTATGTTGTAAATAGCGTCCAAACGCGTCCAAACCCTCAAATTAATTTACATCTTAAGCGACTGGCAATGTTAAGGCAAGGGGAAAATTTCCATATCTGCTCTTCGAGATGTAGCAGACGACGTACCTCACTTGTACTTAGTTCCTAACAGCTCTTAAGCCTATTGAATCATCAAGAACAACACACAAAAGAGATTATTGTCGGCAACTATTAGGGTTCAAAGAAAGAGTTTTCGATGGATCTCCAGCTAATAACACCTCCCTGGTTCCAGTAAGGCAGTGCTTTACAAAGTTCACAAAAACAGTTATGCGAGAAGGCGCCGCAAAAGCGTACTTTTGAGAACAGTTTGTGCAATTTTGTGTCCTAAGTGACTTATGAAGTGGTCATGGGTCCTCGTGTCTGAATCGATACCTAAACGATGTGTCTGTGTTTAATTTTTCAATGCCTAAAATCTGATTGCAGGCACACGGGGGAGGGGCACAACAAATTTGGAGGCACGTCCACCCTGGTTCCCCTTGGCGAAGCCACCGTTCAGAAGGTGTGTGCATGTGAGGGGTACTGTGGTTAGGGATGATGTCCAACATTCTGGTTCTCTGCCACTGAAACCATTTAGGGGCGATGCCCCAGATTTTTCCACAGTTAGCACATTTGATATTGAACAACCTCATTTAAAACTCACCCAAGTGCCCACCTAAGCACAATCCCATGAAGAAATGAGCAGTTACTTAGTCAATGACTTTAAAACATGCAGAAAATTTTCTCTTCTAGGAGGTGAAAACCGCATCTCAAAAGCTTGTAACGTTTGGAAGATACCAATTTTCAAAGAAATGTATTTTTTCTCAAGATAAAGTGCATTATGGGAAATGTGTGACGTCATGGCGGCACATTAATTTGACAAAGCTTTGAATGTCTTTATGATATTAACACTGTTGTAGGGAACATTTAGCAACTTTGTTTGTTATGGGAAGTGGAGGTATTTTTTGACAAAAATAAGTAGTCTTTAACATCAGATATCTCGAGTTAGGAAAAGAGTATTGCTACGCGATTTAGAGGGTATGAACTGAAATTTTTGCTCTTTCACATGGGACCCCTTTGAAAAGCAACTGGAAAATGTCTTTAAACGTACAGGTATAACTTTACCAAATACCACTTGTGAGAAGGGCCAACGCTAAATGGGGTTGTGGGGGTGTGTGACACCCCCCCCCCATCATCCACGCAGTCGACAAAATCCTGCACTAGTCGGCAAATGAAGGAAAGAAGAAAATGCGAACGAAGGAAAGTTAGAGGGAAGGAGAAAGAGGAAAAAAGAGAAAAAAGGAGAGAGAAGAGTGAGAGAGAAAGACCGAGCGAACAGAGAAAAGAAAAGGGGAGGGAGGGACAAAGCAGTGCAAGAGAAAGGGGTTGGTGCAGACGGAAGACAGGAGATTGGAATGCATATTTAGACAAAGTACCACAATATTTTCAAAGACCGTAAGCAACACTTTTTTAAAACTTAAAACACATTCTGTCGGGAAAAAAGCTACACAAGGCTTTTCAGTATCATTGTATGCTAAAGGAGTTCATCGTTCATGTGGTTTCTGGCATTGAGTCGGTAAATTCTGTACCAGTCGACAAAATGAAGGAAACATGAGGAAAAGAAGTGAAAGAAAGACGACAATTTCTGTAATCAGAACCCAAAATTTTCGACGCACTGCGCGCGCTCTAATGTCACTTCCAGTTTATTCAGTAGTTCCATTTCACATAGCTAGATAGCATAAGTCCTGTCCACCTTACCAAGTAACATGTAGGCACACAGGTTATGTAGTGGTCGTAAATTTCATCCCATATCGCAAAGCCTAGTTGCTGTTCTCTAGCGTGCCATGCGGTACGGTCAGTTGGTGAGCGACTCACTGAGCAAAGTTTGGCTTTTTGTACTCAATGATAACATGTTTTCTGTGTTAGCCTACCAAAAATTTTCGCGCCCTTTGCAATTTCACGATTCAGACTCAAAAGGACAGTATCATTGCGTAACTCGGCTCTTGACATATTAAGTGATATAATGCGAAATAGACGGTACTCTGCAATGGCAATGGCATGGGATAGTTAGACTCCTTCATATCCCTTTCTCACCCCCCTCGACATGCTGTAGGAACTTGGGTAGGCTGGCATGGCCCGGCCCTATGGCGGGAAAATTCTGTCGCCACCCATAGTCGGTTTACTTATTTTAGCTTTCAAAAGGGTCATTTTCTGCGATAAAACCCAAAATTTTTCGTATGCTTTGCCCACACTTCCCCAGTTTCGTTACTAATAGCTAAATATAGAACAAACCCTATCCATCTTTTCAAGTAAATGAAGTAGAATTTATCGTTTTATGTAAATGCCGGGAATCTCATCTCATTTCGCTAAACTAAGTAAAAGTTCTCTTGAGTCTGTCTTTCGGTACCGCTAGTGACTCGAAGAGGAAAGTACAATGTAAGTTTTGCCCGATAGGTCCAAACTGCCTGGACAGTTGACCTCAGTGGCGTACGCAGGGGGAGGCTATTGGGCCATGCCCCCCTCACGGATACCAATTTTTTGCAATTCCTAAAAGACGTAAATGTTTTAACACAAATTTTACTTCCAAAGGTGGCATATGTAGCACCAGATTGCATGTAAGGACACCTAATTTTTCAAAAATTTTCAAAGGAGAGGGGGACACCCCTCCCCTTACACTTCTCCCCCAAGCCGGCGATCACACAACATTTCATACTCCCCTTGAGAGAAATCCTGGGTACGCCACTGGTTGACCTATATAAGCTTTAAATAAGTACACATTCTTTTTAGTGTAAGCTCACCCAACAATTCCGGGCGCTTCGCGCGCTTTGCAATTTCACAGTTAAGATTTCGGGAAAAACCTTAAATCGGGCGGAACTATTTTCCTTTAGTATGTACAAAATTTTATGCAATATATGGCCCGCAATGGCATGGTATAGTACACAGGTTTTCTTCAAAACTCCCCTCACCAACCTTTAGACGGCATCGGGGCTGTCGAGGCTTCGGGTCGTTGTCCCCCCCCCCCTTGGGCGAATCCTTGCGCCACCCCTTCTGGACCACTACCGGTTGGACTACAACGAGTCTCAGCTCTAACTACATCTCTAATCAACACTTTCAGTCGGCATTTGTTTCTTCTCAGTCGGCAAACACCGCACCACCCCCCCCCCACCCCGCCATGATTAATGCTCTGGCGACGCCCTTGCTTGTGAGCCTTTGTGTATAGACGTGATTTTCAATAATTTGATAAACATATACAAAACCTTTTTTTTTGGGGGGGGGGGAAGCGAAACTGGTGACGCCAGTAAAAAGATTGAGTAACAAAAGTAAGTACGTATGCCTACCTCCAGGTTGTTAGCGTGGCTGGCGTTTCTTTTTGATTTCCGCCTTGCACGATAAGCTTCAAAAAATAAATAAATAGAAAATGAATGAATAAATGAATGAATGAATGAATGAATGAATGAATGTATGAATGGATGAATGAATGAATGAATGAATGAATGAATGAATGGATGAATGGATGGATGGATGGATGAATGAATAAATGAATAAATAACTAACTAACTAACTAAATAACAAACTAAATAAATATTTATTTATTTATTTGTTTATTTATTTGTTGGTTGGTTTATTTATTTATTTATTCATTCATTCATTCATTCATTCATTCATTTATCCATTTTCTTTGGTTACAAACTTCTGCTGAAGCACCCCTATAATTTCTTAATTTTTCATATGAATATTATATTTTCGGTAAAAAGATTAATGAAGATATTCCATTGTTTGATGAATTTCTGTATAAGTTTAAATTTCATATTAAGGTTGAAAAACTTATCTCAAATCAAATCAATTCACGTAAAGGTTTATCTTTTAAAGAGTACGCGGAGGCTGTTAGTGAGTTTCCGATGTTATTTGATTGATTCATATTGTTAAGAATTATGTTTTACACTATGTATATTAAAAAGCAAAGTGTTTGCAAATGTTCAACGAGTCATTAAAAGAAAACGACTGTCTCATTTACACAGATGTATTATATAAGTTTTCATGAGAAGTTACGTATGTTTCATGTGTAATTAAGACATTTGCTTAAAGTATGTTGCTTTAAATTATGTTATAGCAAGAAGAAAATCATAGCTGTGGATTAAGATAACGTAAAGAGAATTACAGTTTTGTTTAAAATTTGATATTATGCAAAAAACAAAAAAGAGATATTGACGAAGACAACAATAAAGATAGAGACAAAAATTTATTTATTTGTTTGTTTGTTTGTTTGTTTATTTATTTATTTATTTATGACGAGACGAGACTGTCACATTTTAGTAAAGCTCTCGTTTTTTCAAGACAAGGTAGCTATTACCCAAAATGCCCGCCAGGCCCTAGCTGAGGACAATTTCTTCATCACCGAAGACCTAACCAAGCTAGATCTTGCTGAAAAGAAGAAATGGCGTACCAAAGTCAACGATCTGTTTCAGGAAGGGGTGAGACTACGCTTTTACGCGGGTTGCTGGAGATCAAGAGGGGGCAAGCCCTATGATTTTAATGCCCCTGCGAGTAGCTTAACAGAAGAAGCCTAGCCAGATTTACCCCTCACCTCGGTTTTACTTCAGGTGACCTTACACTTTGGAATTTTTATAGTATTAGACTTTTCCAACAGTTTATAATTGCTACGGATTAATTGATTTCTCCGGAGCATACCATGACATTTTATGTGGTTATCTATCTTCTTTATCCCCACTTCGAGGGATTTTCTTCACTACATCCTTGTGTTATAAGGATATGGATTTCTACTGAGTTATCGATTTATCTTGGAAGATGTTATGTTGAGCAGTTGAGCAGTTATAGGGTAATAACTGTTTTTTCCTCCTTTGTTTATAGTTACAACTTACTGGGTATTACATCGACGATTTATACTCTATGATTACGTGACTGAACAGTTGTGAGTATTTGACTGCTTTCTAAAACATCTACTATTATTGGAAAGTTTTGATCGTTAGATATATTTCACACAGCCCCAGGCCTCACTATTCAGGCTGAGAGCCATGTTTATTGCTGTGTCCACCTTTGGGACCGCAACGAGTAAAGGTACTCGTTTTTTTCTGTTTCTTTAGCCTTTTTTCTCATTATTTCCACTTATCCATCCTCTTCTTTGTAATGTTAATTCATGATTGTATATTGTGTAGGTGTATTTTGGTACATATCCTCCTCTTTCCAACTTGTTCTATACCGCTGTCATTGTTTTGTGTGTACATAGTTATGTATATATCTTTGTAATTGATTTATGGCGGAACTTAAATTGTGTACGTATAACGTAAGAGGTCTTAGACAGAGCCGAAAGAGGAGACAGGTTTTCTCTTATCTGCATAAGCAAAACAAAGATATTTATTTTATTCAAGAAACACATAGTAGTCAAAATGACGAAAGGTATTGGAAAGCCGAGTGGGGTGGTCATATTGTTTTCTGTCATGGCTCAACAATTAGTCGCGGGGTTTGCATTCTTTTGAACCCGCCGCTTGACTACACAATTTCTCGTACGGTCACTTGTGATAACGGACGTTTACTACTCCTTCAAGTAACAATTAAGCAAAAGTTGCTCACCCTTGTATGTCTTTATGGACCAAACTCAGATGACCCTTGCTTTTTCGAATTGTTGTTTAGTAAATTAGAGGATTTTCAGTGGGACTCTCTGGTGGTAGGTGGCGATTTTAATTTTGTATTTAATCTAGATATTGATAAGGTAGGGGGTAATCCCCGCACTAACTTTCGGGCTAGAGATAAATGCATTGAGATCATGTCTTCTTTAAATTTAGTTGATATTTGGAGAGAGAGGAACCCACACGAAAAGCACTTCACTTGGGCTTCAAATATTACTACAGGTCTAAATTGTAGGCTTGACTTCTTTCTCATTTCTAGGAACCTAAGCTACTTAGTAGCAAAGAGTAATTTTACCCCTGGACTAAATTCTGATCACTCACTGGTTAACTTAGATATAAAGACTTGTAAAGAAGAAAGGGGTCCAGGACACTGGAAATTTAATAATTCTTTACTTTCCGATGCAGAGTATATTACTCTGATTACTGATTTAATTGATGACATTTGCAATAATTGTACACATGAGAATCCTGCTTCCCGATGGGAGTATATGAAATATTGTATTCGAAAGACATCGATTGATTATAGTAAGAAGAAAGCAAGGGAAAGAAGAACAACTGAATCTAACATAATAAGGGAAACTTCACAATTGGAACAAAAGTATTATTCTTCAAATTCAGCTGATGATGCCCATAGGTTGGCAGAAGCTCGAATGAAATTGCAACGTATTTACGATTTTAAAGTTCAAGGCATCATTATACGATCTAGGGCAAGATGGGTCGAACAAGGAGAGAAAAATACGAAATATTTTCTTAATTTAAGCTTTAACGTGATTCATAAACGTAAATCCGACGATGGGACTGATATTTGTAACAATAGTGCAATTATTCGCACATTGGCATCATTTTATAAATCTTTGTATACAAGTGAAAGTTGTGATCCATCTATCATTTTTGGTAATAAACGTTGTATTAATCCTTTATCGCAAGAGGATGCCGAAAGTTGCGATAGTAAATTTACTCTTAAAGAATGCTGGGAAGCTCTTAATTCTTTTAGTAATGGGAAAAGTCCAGGGAGTGATGGCCTTACAGCCGAGTTTTACAAGACTTTTTGGAACAAGATTGGGGATTACGTAGTTAATGCTCTTAATTTCTCTTACGATAGGATTGAATTATCTCCTGAGCAGGGACGGGGGTTGATTACCTTAATTCCGAAACCACAGAAAGATCATACATTAGTCAAGAACTACCAACCTATATCCTTATTAAATGTTGATTACAAAATTGCCGCAAAGACTTTAGCTGTTGGACTTAAAAAAGTAATTCCATCTATAATTAACCCAAATCAAACTGGGTTTATTAAGAACAGGTTTATTGGGGAAAGTATTCGTTTAATACTCGATTGTATCGACTACTGCCATGACCTTGATGTGCCTGGTTTTCTATTATTTGTAGACTTTGAGAAAGCCTTTGACCGCTTGGAATGGGCTTTCATCTTTAAATGCCTTAGCTATTTTGGTTTTAAGGAAGGTTTTACTCAGTGGCTTCGCACACTCTACTCTAACGCTTCTGCTTGCGTCTGTAATAACGGTTATTCATCAGCCTATTTTCAAATATCAAGAGGTGTTAGACAGGGGTGCCCGTTAAGTCCGTATATCTTTATACTCTGTGCCGAAATTTTGGCCATCAGCATCAATGATTCCCCTCTGATAACAGGATTGTTTATTATGGAAAAGGAAATAAGAATAACTCAGTATGCTGATGACACCACTATCTTTATTGATGGCACCCATACTAGCTTAAGTGCTATAACTGAAATTTTTCATTTATTGGAGAATTCTTCTGGTTTAAAAGTTAGTTATGAAAAAACCAATATATTTCCTCTAGGACCATTAGCTGTTGACAAGCCGCTTTTCTTAAACGAGTTCAACTTCGCTTGGACGCTTGGCCCTGTTACTGTTTTGGGTATTACTTTTGACAATATTAGAGATAACTTATTCCACTTAAATTACACCCCAAAGCTTTCACGTCTTAAAAATAAGTTAAATCTATGGTCTTCTAGGGACTTGACTCCTATAGGTAGAATAACCATTATTAAGACTTTCGCCCTTTCTCAACTGGTTTTTTTATTTCAAGTATTACCTAATCCCCTGTTACTTTCATTAAAGAATTGGAAACTTACTTGTTCCGTTTCATATGGGCGGGCAAACCCGATAAAGTAAAAAGAACTACCTTAATAAGCTCCTTGGATCAAGGTGGTCTGGGAGCGACTCATATTGATTCTTTTATCAGCGGGTTAAAATGTACATGGGTTAAAAGGTATACTGATAATACCAATGCTTCTTGGAAAGTGTTTTTCGACTATTATTTGCAAAAGTATGGGAAGCATTTCATATTCCATTGTAATTATCGAGAGAAAGATTTAGTAATTGGTAATTATTTCATAAGAGATGTTTGCTCTGCATGGTCAAAATACTCGTTTCGTAATCCTGTAGAAAATTATGGTAATGAAATTATTTGGAATAATTCACTGATAAGAATTAATAACGAAATTGTTTTTTATGACTTTATGTATTTCAGAGGTGTCCTAAGGGTCAAAGGTTTTTATGACAATAACAAAAGGCCTTTAAGCTTTGAATCCTTTAAACAAAAGCATTCATTGGATGCTTTCCCCTTTACTGTTTTTTATGGTATTTTATCTGCTATTCCCAGAGTTTGGATAGAACGTTTGAACGTACTTAACACTGAAAATTTAAATGATTTGGCAGATAATCTCCAAGATATCCCATATTTATCCCGTTACATCTATAGGCATTTAATCCAGACAGTCGCTACTCCTCCTGTTGCCTTTACAAAGTGGAGCGAAGTTTTTCAGTTTAGCCGATCTCAATGGCAAACCATTTGTAGAATTCCCTTTACCTCATGCAAGGAAAGCAAGATCGGGTACTTTCAATACCGGTTAATTCACCGTATCCTAGGCACAAACTCCCGCCTTTATCGTATGAATATTGTAGGCAGCCCACTATGTACCTTTTGTAATGAGTAAAACGAATCTATAGAACACTTATTTTGGGAATGCAATGTCACGTCAAATTTTATTTTGAACGTTGAGCAGAGTATGTTGGGCAGACAGTTTATATTCTCAAAGTAAGATTTATTTTTTGGGTACAAATTCTCTTTAAGACATCCATATAATTTCTTGATTCTTCATCTTAAATTTTATTTGTTTAACAAGAAATTGAATTTTCAGTTGGCCAACCTAAATGAATTTTTGTACAAATCTAAATTTGCTCTCCAAGTCGAAAAGAAAATTGGTGATTCAAGAGTGTGTAACACAATAACTTATGATAGTCTTCATTCGGCATTTAGAAATTGTCCGCTTCTTTTTCAGTAGTTACATATTTAAATGCGGGACGTTGATTAATTTACCATTTAGGAGGCTGTATGAATGAAATTATAATTGGTTTTTATTATAGAAAGGTTTGCGAATAATGTATACAAATAATATTTCTTGAAAATTGATATGCAGATGTCTTGTAAATATTATCGTGCAAATGTACCATATACAACACATATACCGAATAAATGAGGATGGAAAAAAAATATTTATTTATTTATTCATTCATTCATTCATTCATTCATTCATTCATTCAGTCAGTCAGTCAGTCAGTCAGTCAGTCATTCATTCATTCATTTCATTTCATTCATTCATTCATTCATTCATTCATTCATTTCATTCATTCATTTCATTTCATTCATTCATTCATTCATTCATTTATTTATTTACTTATTTACTTATTTACTTATTTACTTATTTATTTATTTATTTTTTTATTTTTTTATTTATTTATTTATTTTTTTTACTTAATTATTTATTTATTCATTTATTTATTTATTCATTCATTCATTCATTTATTTATTTATTTATTAATTTGTCTGTCTGTCTGTCTGTCTATCTATCTATTTTTTATTTATTTATTTATTTCCTTGTTTGTTTATTTATTTATTCATTTATTTATTACTGTACCAATCCTGCCTATCATCTTTGAATGATTCTCTTACATACTGCATTACGCAAAATATGACATGTTTTCACTCTTTTACCATTGCGTGGGCCTTATTATTGACTGCTTTATTGTCGTTGTGTTATTTTTAGGAGCTTAAATCCATCATGCATAATGTTTTGGAGCAGTGTTGAGTGAGCTAATGTAATACTTCAACTGTATAAAGCCTTAAAACAATAATACACAGAAAGCCGTTCGACTACATAAATTAGAGAACAGTTACTCAGTGTTTAGGCCTACAGTGACGCAATCATGAGGGTCACTATTCACTTACTCATGACTCCACCTGTAAGACACAATAAGAGGCCTGCCACAGGGATAAAAAAGACAAGTAACCACGGAGACTGTTTTGCTGAGTCCTTGGTATCACCTGAAAGAAATCGGCCTTTGATCAAGAAGAGCAATAACATGACATGTAACATTTCCTCTTAATCTTCCATATGATATTGTGGGGAAGCTGACTTTAAAGAGCAGCAGATACAACCTATTTGCTAATAAGGAACTACACAATTTGCCTTTTTTAAAACTGTCAAAGAAAACAGTACTTAAAAAATCTTAAAGGTGCATAAACTTTAGAACTTGAAAGTGCAGTACAGCTGCACTACACCTGCCACGTATCAAGTTGTGGTTTTCTTTTTACGCATTAGTTTAAATAGAAACGTTCCGTTTTTGCCATGTTCTTGCTAAGATGTGCAGAGATGTAGACTCGAGTCATGTGACTTGGACTGTAGTCGTACTCGAGTCGCTGTTTTCGTGAGTTTTGCCTCGAATTGCAAATACTAGCAATGAATTGCGACTTAATTTAGACTTGCAAAAAAGGCATGTGACTTCACTTGGACTTGCCAATGTGAGGCATAAGTCCTTCGGGCGATCCTATATAGAACTTAAAAGGAATCCGTTGAAGATTTGCGTGACTTAATAATAATATCAAGATCGTGCTTCAGTCTCATGTTGCTGATTCGGGACTAAGTTGAGTAACGCGCCCTGACAATCGACAATATGGTTGGGTTTATTAATAGGAGCAACCCTCCCTCGACTCTGTCCTATTGCTGTCAGTGCCTGGCTGTCCCTTCTAGTAGTTCCCCCGATGAACGTGTGTTTAATTATGGAGGAGTCATCATGAGAACCTACAGAGCAAGCAGGGTAACAATATGCTATTCAATTTAATATTTTTGAAATGCAACCATATTTTCATGTAAAATAGATCCTGTTACTTCTTTTCAACATACAGACCTGGTTTCAAGGCTACTGCACTCAGCTACGCTATACGGGGCACCAGCATGACCTTACGCAGCAGGCAGCAGGGACAGTCCACCCCCCCCCCGGAATTTTCAAAGCAACTTTTCAAAACTTCAAACCGTGTAAACTTCTGAGATATTAAAATAAAGATTGAAATACAGTATAGGATATTTAGGTAACAAAGTGTGTTGTGCCGAAGCTCACCTTTTGAATACGTGTTGTTCATATTTTCTATTTCTCATATTGCGGAAAACGTACAAAAATGCACTTGCTTTCAGGGTGATACGCGCGCACCTATGTCGAGTGCTTACTTTTCATTTAATACTTCCTCTTGAGCAATTTGGTGAGCTTGTTTTTCTAATGCCAAAGGAAGACCTAACGAACATTTATTTTCCCTTTCACCTTCTTGCCCCTGTATCATGAATCCCGCTCAGCTGTCAGTAGGAGTAAGGCTGCCATAATTAAAACATGCAAACTGTGATTCATGTGGGCTGTTAAGTGCCTACTCAATGCCATTTAAGCTTCATTCTTATGCCCACAACTTTTAAGTACCCCTGAGATTACGGGAGCTTCGCCTCTGAATCCCTACTGAGGCGTTGCTCCCAAATCTCACCAGGGTAGATGAAGCAGGCCTCCGCATCCCACTCCATTATGCGAGTTTTGGTATTTAAACCTGAAACCCTCCCCCGTTGACAAAGTCCCCGCTACCCGCCTTTTGTGTGAAACATTTCTGGAAGTTTTCTTGGTATTGTACGCTCGAATTGATGGTGGCTGTCTCCTTACATTCACCCCCCCCCCCTTGCCCCACATATGCACCGCCACGAGCACCCATGCATGCAATGCGGCATATACAAATTTTCCCACATTTATTACACTCATCTTTTTCTTTATGCTCCCTGCATAAAGAAAACATACTAGCTTGGGGGGATGGGGGCTAATGCATTTGCATTTGGTAGTACCATACCAAGATGATCCCACAAAACTGACGTTCGTAAAAGTTGGCAATGAATATAGGGAAAGTCTGGCAACGAATTGGGAGATATGCCCTTCACTACCACTTTATTTTTATGGAATTTTCAAGGTCGACTGGTACTGGGTGCAATATGACACAAGGGTTCCTTCAAAAGAACACCTTTGTCAGTAATAGTATTTAAAAAATCAGATTCTATGGAAAAATGATAGAAGAAAAGTAAGCAATAAATCACAATAACTTAACACCTGTTCGACAGCTATTAAACTTACTCCCTGTCGTCAAGAGAAGTGGCACTACAGAATTCTGTGGTTGGGAACAACTTGGTATATAAAATGGAATATTGAAAAACGATCTGCTAGGTTAATAAAACTCAAGTAAGGGAGTAGGTGCAGCTAGACACAACTCTTTTATGAGCTCTGCTTTATGACTGGTTACATTTTTAAGCTGACGGGTATTTTATTGGTTTGAACGACTATGTCTTCTGTGGGATCAACTTCTCATGCACCGCCTTGAATTTGACGCAGCAAAGGAAAATGCAAACTTCAATTGTTACATTTTAGTTTTCACAAACTACTACCATAAGTTAAACTTACTGTTTATTAATATCTTCAAATTTTTCAGTATGTTCTGAACACATTTAAGTACCATTTTAACGTTAACAAGTTTAGTTTACTACCAGTTGCGCAGCTCATCTGTTGAATTTGATAAGTGTTTTTAGTTTAGAGGCCCCAATAACACTACCATACGAAATAAAGGAAGGACAAGTTAAAAACTTCGTCTCATAATTGTGACTTTTATTTGTCTTCCACGGAGTTGGAAAAATGCAAATTTGCAGCAGACGTAAGTTGACGCTTGATTGATTATAGTAGGTAGAAAAATTTGTGACTTCCTTCTACCTGTGCAAAGTGGCTTGTGACCTGGTGTTCTGGGGCCAAATGAATTGTGACTTCACTTGTGAAAATTGACTTGACTTGTGATGATTTGTGACTTCACTTGACTTACAATTGAAACAAAAGAATAAAGAATTGGCTTGGATTGCAAGAAATGATCTGTGACTGAACTGAACTTGCAAAAAATGACTTCCTACTATCTGTGTAGATATACATATGCAGCCTTTGAAACCGTAACGAGTATCTAATTTTTCGTGTCCTAGCTGCAACATGTTTCGAGAACAAAATCTTTCAAATAAATGAGCTATAACAATAAGGGAGTTGATTCAGTTAAAGATGTTCGACTTACCATTGTAAATCATGTCAACTTTAGTTGTTCCGGGAAATAAATATGCGTTCGATCCAGATGCTGTGCATTCAAGTGTAAACCGTGTTGGTAATGTAGATGTAGTACGGTACTGAGAAATTAGTAAGACTGAAAAAGTATCTTCATTGCTTTTGACAGTAAGCTTTTCTTTAACAAAAGAGATGAGTTGCGTTGTTCTTTGATCTAAAGCCTGCCATTTCAGTTGCACTGGAGGTCTTATCCCCGTCACTGAACATGTCAAGTTACCTTCTTGTTGTATTTCAAGGACGCAATGCTGCCGTCTAGTGCATCCATCTACTACCGGATAAGGTAAAACTGGATCCACTACCAAAAAGGATATTCAGAATAGTTAAATTATAAAACCATATCTAGTTTGATAGAGATCATTATAGGGTGAATTCAGGTTATGATTACCTCTGCCATCAATGTACCTCAACACGTGTACCATGCGCAGAGAACTCGACAGTTACCAGATAAAGCTCACATGCAATAGACAAGAGATACAAATGTGACTAGTGAAGGGATGGAAGACTTCTTGGGTTGGGGATGAAACTGAGAACATCTGGGTTCGAGGTTAAAGATTTTCTAATATATTGCTTTGTAGTTCTCGGGCACTGCTCTTGATTAATATTTCAAGAAAATTTCAAACTAAAAATAGCTAGGATGCATTCTCCGGCCCTGGGGTACAAAATTTTAAGACTTGCTTATTTTTTCCTTATTCACAGCAGTAGAAACGAGATAGATGATAGACTGAACGTGATGTTTATGATATCATCATAACCGTTTTAAAATACCTTCATTCCTCTCTTACCTTTAAAAAGCATTTCGTGTTGCTTTACTCCACTCGAAATTCCATTACTATACACACAGTGATAAAGCCCTTCGTCCTGTATACTGACGTCGAAAATAACCAAGGAACCTGAGTCTCCGAGCTCGTATTGTTGAGAGTACTCCTTCGTAAAATGTTTTTCGTCGAACAAGGAGTATAAAATAGTATCATAATGTTCATCATTGGAAGTACTTTTCTTCCAAACCAGCGCCACTGTATCGTCGTCTGAACAAGACAAAGTTAATCTTGAGCCGAGGATAAAATATCTTGTCACTGCTGGGGAGCTAAAATGATTTATTGTGTTCAGTTCGATTAAGATGGAGGCCTGCATCTCCTGAAGCATACCCGGAGGAGCATCGGCTTTGCATACAAGATGGATAAGATTCGGAGACCCGTTGAATAGTTCTGTCGTAATAGCACTTGATGTAAACGTTATACCTACCCGTGTGATATTCATTTCTGAGGAAACATTTCTTTCACCGAGAACAGTACGTTCAACCCACTGCATGGGAATTGCGGGTCTAGATTTTTCAATCAAACAAGAAACTCCAAAGGCTTCATTTACTTGTAAATAGCATTCCCTTTTATGCCCACACTCGTTTATTACAGGTCGTCCAAGTGCAGGGATTACTACACAAGGAATCAAAGAGAGATTGAAAGTTTAATTTTGGTAGCATATAAAGTTATCACCGAAAACGTTAATTCAAGTGAAAATTTACTCCTAATTGTAATAAAATAATATTTCAATTTTTCAGTATATTTTCTCAAGAATTGTCTTCCCTAATAAAATATTACATTACTATCACACGATAAAAAAGAGCCACTTGACTTCCGTTTCACATCAAGGAGGTATTAGCCCCACACTTAGAGAGAGATTGTAAAGTGATCCCTCACGATGGACCAAGTGGCGTTTCCAAGATCGTCAACATTTGGAGACCAGATGATCTGTTATGTCGTTTGCGGTATTTTCCCATAATTTTGATTCATTAAATGGGAATTTCAACCTTCGAGTTTGATTTCATTGATTCAACTAATTTGCAACATATGGAATCAAAAACGTGCCTTGTATTTTCGTACTGGAGGCAAAAAAATGGAAGGGAAATCCCCCTTTTCTTACAAAAGTTGGGAATACGTGCATCCCCCCCCCCCCCCCGTCGTCCTCGTTTTGACATACATGAGCGTTTCCTTTCAATTTTCTATTTAATTTTAAAAATATGGGAATGCTTTCCGAATGTGGCATAAATTATACTGTTTTCCTTGCAGAATTCGGTGTTTCATAATAACAAGGTTACATCATCAAGGTTACATTACATTTAAACTACATGCATAGTCCTAGGTTACAAGTTCAAAGCGGCAAAACGATATACTCAGAACTGATCTAGTTCATACGAACAAAGCACAATGATGTGAGTTGATATCACCGACCGTGGTGCGAGAAACTTGAGCATCGATTAAAAAATCCTTAATATAGGCCTATTGGTGGTTCTCTTACTAACTGTTACACGTAGGAACGTCGAAGTAGGTGGTAATTCTATGTACGTATACTTAAACTAATTAATGTAAAATGTGACTTGATTATATAGTTGTCGTTCAAGTACATATGCTTTTGCACATTTAGCATCCGCGGTGAAATTGATGGGGGGTTGGACGGTTCCAAATGTACTGCTTCCATGTACGGGAGCAAGTGTAAGGGGGCAAGTTGATGGTGTGCTATGGTTTCTCTCAAACACTTACTGCTGCAAAAATGCTTCAGGATATCACATTTTAGTTGATGATTATTGTTTCGTAAGGCTGTGTATTGCTGTGTAGCTATCGAGAAAGAGGTCGGGTGTTCCGTCTCCCTTTCCTCTAAGTAAACTTGAGCCGAACGAATATTTTGTTGTAATAATGTCATAACTTTCGCGAAGAAATAGTTGTTAACTTAAGTTGCCACTTACATTTCCACTCCAACCAGAATTAAAAGGGAAAGTCCAAGCCCTGGGAGACAAGATTACTCTCTCTATTACAATGGTATCCAGTTATGTTTCTTCGAGAGCTAGGAGATGTATCACTTTTTATACTGTTTTACTGACAAAATGCTTTCACCGCCCGAATTTGGATGATTTCTACCATAACTCTGTGTTGTACGGTGCTTTTAAAGGTGGCATGGAGATGGAGATGGAGATATTTTGTAATAGTGGGTACTCTCTTGGGGTAACATATTTAGATATTGACACCCGAGATTTTGCTATCTCAAAATGTTTGCGTAAAATGTTAAGAAATTAAATTACAGAATCGCAAATCGTAATATCTCTACTGAAAGATGGGGATATATTGACATTCCGGTCTTCTCATCTCAATATTTTAGCTTAAAATATTGAAATATTAAATTACAGGGTCTCAGTATCTTAATACCTAGACTGAAAGATATTAAAATGTTGACATCCGATATCTTGTTATATCAGCATTTCAGCGTAAACTATTAAAAACATTAAATTACAGGATCTCAATATCTTACTACCACGATATTTAAAGAATGAGATTGTGTTACTTTAAATCTAAATATTTTACAATAAATTTTGAAATGACGAGAACTGGGACGTCATTATTTCAATATCTTACTGCCTAGGTATTAACATACTGATATTATTCAACTTAATGTCTAAATATTTCACTTTAACAATTATAATATCATTCTCTCGGATGTATTTATATCACATAAAGTATTATCAACATATTTTACTCTAAAATATTGAGATATGAAAATCTCGGACGTTAATATCTCAATATATTTCCTTGAGGATATTAAGATATGTTAATATCTCAATATATTTCCTTGAGGATATCAAGATTTCGAGATCCTCTAATGAACTATCAGAATTTGGTACGCAAAACTATTCGGGTGACAAAAATGATGGATGTCAAAGTCTAAATATCTCATTAAAAAGTGGAGATAGTTACATAATATCTCGGCATCTGGATAGCTCCTTAAAAACTTCGTAGGTTTGACAGAGATTAAATGAACTGTCATTGTGTTCCATGGATAGTTTGAGATGCATAGCCCTGCATGCCTATTTAAAAGAAAGATCCCCAAATGGAAATGACCTTTTCCAACGGGCTGAACCTCGGAATTTTGTGGTGAAAGTTTCATACAAATTAATTAAATGGGTTGTGTCCGATCGAGGTAACGCCTACCTAGTATTACCTCATACTTTTGTGCTTACCTGATGATATGATAGAAACTGCAAAGCGAACGGGATCGTCGCTCTGTGAGCCAAATTTTGCAGCCGTGAAAACGTGACTATGTACCAGAGACACGTTATTTATTATCAGTGAACCATTAGGTTGGATGTCAAACTCTCCCGACATGTATCCCTCTCCACTTTTTGCAGAGTTGATTAATTTTATTATGGGTCTGTTGGAGACAGTATCTGTTGAGTTGTACCAAAACACACCAAAGAAATTTTCTTGAAACGAGCAGTTCACGAGACCTTCCTTTCCGATTTCTAAGTATTGTGGGGTTGTGCACCCTTCATGTTCCGCACCTTTGAAAAGCAAATTTTACGTTGTGTAAGAAACCTATGATTTCTAAGTTGAAGGTTCCACCTCCAAAAAGGGAGAAGAGAACATAGCTGAAATCAGGGAGGTGTCAAGAACGAGATCCAAAGTTCCTTAGACTTTTTGAAGCAATATTCGTTTCCGAAGGTAACCTTGCTTTTTTCTCAGTATTTATATCTCAATATCTTTCCGTTTCCAGTCGTAAGACAAATTAAGCTTTCGTCCTTACTCTTCAAACTAAATATTATTTTTACATGTTCAGCGGAGAATTCCATCACGACTTACTTTTCGAATATGTTTCGTAATTATAAGGAAACTTGCTAAAACCTGACGGAAATGTATTGGCTTGACAATGGTTTCAGCAGACGATGCATTAAAATCATGGCGGCAAAATTTAGGTACATTATTTAAACTTTTGTTGCCAGTCGTTTTACTGGAAATGCGGACTAAAGCTTGGTCATTGGCGGAAACAAATCTCACTCCAAAGTGGTTTAGTCCACAGTCTTTACAACAGGAACAGAGGGACCTTTGAATCAAATTGTGGTGCATAAAGAAAATCATTTTTAAGTATGTATTGTCTGACAGATTTCGTCGTTGTATCTCCTTCCAAACAACTCTCTGCTAAAACCAACGATACGCACAATAGTAATACAGCTAAAGAGAGTATCACTGTCAAGAAAATGTCACCTACAAAGTGTTAACACATGAACCCTGATATAAATATAAATATATATATATATATATATTTATTTATATATATATATATATATATATATTTATTTATATATATATATGAGCTGCACTGCACTGTAAAAATTGATTAACACTTTTTTGTAACAGATAATAAACGCGTCTTGGCGTTTATGTAACAGAAAAAACAATAAAATACATAAGCAATTTAAACGTCTAAAACGCCAACTTTAACACATTGACGCCACTTTAACGCCATCTCGTAAACACGTTTATGCGTTTATTTCATGATTACTGTAAACATCAAGTTGTTTTTAATAAAGAAAAATTAACATATATATAAATCATGTAAACGTGTTTGCGGAGTGCACTTTAATTGACGTCATTATCCTTATCATGTGTAAATATTCGTTCAGTCATTTACTGTGCTTATCCATTTTGTTGTTCGTTTTCTAATTTTTAAACGCCATATATGTGTTAAAAAATGAAGACGTCTATTTTTACAGTGTGACGAGATCTAACAAGATCGAAACAGTTCTGTTTGCAGATTAAGTTTATATGTAATATATGTATATATATTATATATGTAATATATATATATATATATATATACAACAAAGTATACAACAGAATCGAAGAAACAACACTTATGTTGAAGTTCTTACCCGACAAAAGAAACAGAAGCCACGTGTAGACTAACACAGTGTACGGTAAATCCATCTACAGAGATAGAATTGATAAGAAAATGAGACTTTTAAAATGTTGGATTTGCTCGAGAAGTTCTCTACGCAAAAAAAATGTAGTCTTGGGTTTGACTCAGATGGTCGTTAGGTGTTCACCCTTCGGTTATAGGCTAATCTTTACGTTGTCTCTAAGCTGCTGCCTTTGTAGACAAACAGGGTTGATGCGATATCATGTTAGCAACGTTATAAATTTATTTCAATTAATTTAATAAAGAGTATATTGAGCAGCTGGCTAGGAATAGTACGGGGCTATACCTTCATTCCAAGGCTGTAACCTGCTGGGGGAGGAGGGGCAGGTACCCCCAGAGATTTCCAAGGCCTGAATTAAATGACCTGCTAAGCAAAAGTACTGAAAATTCTAAAAAAGCTATGTTTACCTTACTTACATGCTCAAATTAATTTTCTAGTATGTAAGCCTGCCGTTCAGTCCTGTTTTCTCCTACAATGTGATTTCACTGAATATGCTTTTTAAGTGTTTATAGTTTAAAGATGCAACTGCCTTGTTCTACAAAGTGCCATTTCTGCCAATCTTTGAGGCATTGTTGAATAGTTGACTAAAATAGACCTACGCTACGCACCAACCGATGGTCCTCCAAGTAACGCATTACAAGGGGCTGGTCCTCACGGTTACAAATTTTGGCTGTGGCATGGCACGGTGCCATACCACGGCCGCAAAATCTAAATAATGAGAATTTCTAAAAGATATAGACAATTCAAGTTTTGTTATCAGTTTGTATCCAAATCACCTAACAATGATAAAAAGAGAGGGGCCTTTGACAGCACCCCTCAATTACACCCACCCAAAAAGAATAGAAAAACTCCCTAAAACATGAGCTTTCCCCTAGAGAATTTGCTCAGGCTATTGTCCTGCAACCCTCTAAAAACTACTGTGCCTCCACCCCCTCCAATTTGAATAACGATCGAAAAGTAAACGTTTACTACCGATAAAAACTGTTGATGGCAAGACGTATTAGGATCTTGCCATCAAGCGCTTGTGAACATAAGTTTAAAATGGTTCTAAAGATGTATAAGTTACAAAAGTTCGGTAGGGTATGGGGTGAAGTGATTTCTTCGGTTATCAAAATTTTCGCGCTTAGCGCTCTTTCACTTTCGGTTCTATTTTTTTCTTCCTCAACGCTTCGAAGTTACTGAGCTTTATGTAATATAAAAGTTTTACAATAATTATAGCTTTTTCAGGTCTTTTGTTCATGGATAAACAGAATAACGTAGGTCGAAAAAACAGCCTTTCCGCTGGTCTCTATTTTTTGGGATACCCTGAACATTCGGACAGTAAGTCCCACTGTTGTGGCAGATATATTTTGTTAGAAAATTGAACGCAGTGGCGTAACAATGCATGGGGTTAAGGGAGCACGTGCCCCCTATAGGTTTCCGAAAACTTCCGAAAATTTAAAAAAACCCATAGACATTCAATCTATAGATTTCTCTAGGGTCTAGAGATAGATGTTTTGTCGGAAAAGTGATGGATCCATTACAATCACTTTTTATACAAAACAAATCGTCCGCAGACTACCAAAATGTCTGCGAATCCATCAAAAACTATCAAAATTTTGGGTGCTTTGCAAACCTTCAACCTTAAAAACATGTTTATCAAGCACAATAAAGTTCAAAATTCCCCTCCTTTTGGGAGAATGGAACGTAAAAGCACTGCAATTCCCTTCATTTGCCGAGACTTCCTGCTATTAAAGCTCTTTATATCCAAAAGGCAATAACTAAAAATTTGGCATAACAAAATAAGAACGTTTAGATGTAATTGAAGGCCTGGGAGGTGCCACTTCCTGCCCCCTGGAAGGCATTTTTGGTTAAAATTACTCCTAACACTATGTGTCAACTAATGGTAGCGCTTTACCCAGATAACGTCGTGATGGGGTATTTTGGCAAATAGCCCCTCTATATGAAAACTTTCAAAAAGGTACTGTTGTCTGTTCCTCTGAACAGAACGAGGGTATTTGCCATTAGAAAGAGTAAAAAAGTCGCTTTGCCCACCTCTGCACACGTTAAACAGGTGAAGATATCTGGTATAGCCTTGGGACATCTGTTAATGTGGTGCATCCAATTGCCACTCCTGCCGGTGCCACTGGTTGGAAGTACCTCAGTACTGTACCTGCATGAAAATTTTTACAATTGTCAATCATGTTTTGCAACATTTTGGCGTACTTAGGGCCGTATCTTTACACTTAACTCTATGTGTCTGATATTATCAGCATAAAAATACAGGTGAACTATCCTAAGCCCACTTGATGTATACAAAGCAAGTTAGAGGCCATGCATCATCAGCTTTCCATGTAGTAATCGTATATTTTAGTAAGATTAGTTGCCTGACGACGACTGTATGGTCTGAAGCTTTCCTAGTTGCACAAACTTATTCAACACAGTATTTTCTCGGTCCAGGTGCTAGCTCATTCATGTTACAAACAAGTTAAATATGATGATGAGCCCTCTTCAAGTATGTAGCAACTCTCATTTAGCTCTTTTTTTTTTGCAAAAAAATCAGCGAAATGGAGGAGGTATATATTTGAAGAGGGCTCATCATTGTTTGTACTACAACACGATAACCGGAAAAAGCTTGTTAAACTGTCAGGGACATTTGAGGGTCATATGAAATCTCAGTGCTAATGTTTCCATTTTAATACTCCAGAGCTGAGCGGGATTCCAACCAAGATGTCATGCTTCTGTATCGCAACCAGTGGAAACCTACTCTTAAAAAGAGGGAAATTTGTGCCCGCTTCGAGCGTGTGCACACTTAATAGCGATTTTCTTAGGCTATTTAAGGTGAATTTGAGATATCAACCCTATTGCTCGCCCCAGCCGACGTCCTTTGGGTGAAAAGAATAACCGTAATTGGTATCCTCCCCCGTAGTGTGACAGAATTTCAGGTTACGGATCTAAATACAATGCTGTCGTTTCACGAGCGGAGACAAACTATTTTTGATTAGCGGTGGATTATCTCATACACCTTGCAAGTGATCATGTGATTCCCCCAGACTTCAGAACAGTTTTCCCGCAATCAAAGAAGTATTTAAATTTTCTTATGAAAGCATTTGCCTTTATTCAATATTGCCTCGTGTGTACTGCAATTACATCATCAATACTGATCCGGCAATTTTTCTAGTTTTACTTTCATTGCCTTTTGAAAGAAATGAAACTTCTTAAACCACAACCCACAGATGTCTTTTAGCAAAGGCGATGTTACTTTTGCATTCGATTTACGTCACTCAAACTCTTTTAAAATCATCAACAATTTAACGTGTTGTACCTGTCTGAAGTGTAACAGAGTGTCTCAGAGTAGAAACCAAATCTTATCAATAACCTACTATAAACCATGCTTTTTACTTGATAAATCTTTTGAGTTCATTTACATAACTTTTATCAAAACCAAAATACAATTTCATCAAAATTATGCATATCTTAATTTTCCCATGGATCGGATTTTGTCTCCTTCGTGTTGGAGGTGCCAAATTCATTCACCACGTGGTGATAAGCGATTCGGTGTATTTGTATTGTAATGGAACAAGACATTTAAATAACAAATGGAAATACGAAGGGACCATGATTTACTTCAACAATGAGGTTCTGGATCCATTTTTTCAAGAGACTTTACTTGCATATGATAATGACTCTCTGCTTATACAATCATCCTTACTCAATCACGAAGGACGTTACGTTTGCTTTCGAGATTCTGTCATTACCGCAAAACACTACTTAAAAGTAAAAGGTTTGGCATATTGATTTCTCTTTATTCTTCATTATTCGCTCTTTCTTTATGTTGTTTTACA
This sequence comes from Holothuria leucospilota, assembly GCA_029531755.1. NCBI lineage: Eukaryota > Metazoa > Echinodermata > Holothuroidea > Aspidochirotida > Holothuriidae > Holothuria > Holothuria leucospilota. Next base: position 20,110,962 of record CM055961.1, on the reverse strand, counting down.
ACAAACATTATTCAACTTGGATATTTTAGAAAGAATCCTCTTTAAGGTTAAACATAATTCGCTATCTAGTACGTTACCGGTAACAATTATTGTACACAATAAAAATTGTACAAAATAGAGTCTTTTACTTAGCAAACTTAAAAAATATTTTGAACATTAGAACCATATTCTAATACAGGAACTAGTACACGGAAGCTAATTGCAAAATAAGCCTACTCACATAGATATGTTTCCAACCTGGTGCTAAATGTTTAGCATAAAAGGCTTTGCTATATTTTTTTCATTCCTAAAGCATTTATCTGCTTTTAAAGTATGCGTATTATAGTTATAAGCCAAGCCACATTTAAGTTTTTTTTAAATCTATGTTATCTGCAGGAAAGCACATATTTATGAAAAAGACCACTTAGAGCTTAAATTAAATTAAAATGGCCTGAAAATTATTTACAGCAAAAAAGAAATACAAGAGAAGAGAAAATTACGTAAAGTAAAACCGTAAATAAAAATGGTAGCTTTAAAAAGAAAGATTTTTGGAAAACATACGACTGATTTGGTGATCATCCTAAAGCTATTTCGTACGACTGAGATAGTCTGTGACTTCAACTCGTTATAGAGTATGTGTGCTTTGTCTTTTTTCAGAGCATTACTAGGTACCCCACCAGGGTTGCTGGAAGAGTAAGGACACTGACAAAAGTAACTTTGAAGTGTACTTTTTCTCTTAAAAGTGGTAAAAAAAGAAAAAAAATGCAGTCGTCAAAATGAAAATCTTCATAGCCAGTAAAATATGATTTTTTTCAACTTTGAAGGCTTCAAAGTGCTATTCTTATTAATGTGGGAGGTTGTTTTGGCAAACTTTTGCTTGTATGCTAGTACCCTTGGGCATCAACAACCAGGGGGTGGGATAACTACTCCCCTCCAAAATGGAAACGGTGGTTTGGTCTGTTCCCCATTTTGTCCAGAATCTTGATAAGAATGGTAGATATAAATTTGATTCTACAGCTTACAATGTTTGATTCAATAAAATTAAACACAAAAATAGTGTAAACAGTCATTTTCGTGAAGAAGCATTTGTTCACAAGATATAAGGAGTTTCTTTGTAGAACTTTTTGGTAGACTGATCTCCAAAACATAGTAACTTAAAACTATTTTGACCAATTGGTTTATCTTCTGATACAGAAACTAGTAGACGAAAGCTACATGCAAGATAAACATACACACATAGTCCCCAACCCGATCGTAAATGTTAAGCATAAAAGGCCTAGCTATATTTTTTGAAATCTTAAAGCATTTATCTGCAGTGATGCTTTAAGCCTATGTGTATTATAGTTATAAGGCAAGCCACATTTAAGTTTTTAAAATCTATGTTATCTGCAGGAAAGCACATATTTATAAAAAGACCACTTAAAGTTTGAATTAAATTAAAATAGCATGGAACATGTGTACAGAAAAAAAAATACAAGGAAGGAGAAAATTACGTAAAATAAAACCGTGAATAAAACAGTAGCAAAAGACAGATCTTTGGAAGACATACGGCTGGAAGTTATTTGCTAATCATCTTAAAGCTATTTCTAACGACTTAGATAGTCTGTGACTTCAATTCGTTATAGAGTAGGAATAGCCTATTTCAATCTCTCAAGCTTGGCTGCAGACATTGCAAAACTTATTTATCATTTTTCAACTATAAAAGTTTCTAAAGGCATATATCGTTTTTTTTTTTTATTTGACCCCTCTTGAAGCTTTTAATTCTTTCCCGTCAAAGCTTAAATATTAAATCACGTGGAAATGCTTAATAAAGGAAACCTTTTTCAACGTTATTGTATAAATTAGAATAAGCAATTATCCAAAATTGTTTCTAATAAAGATAGCCAACTATATTGGTCGTTTTGAATGTCGCAGATTGTATTATTAAACGTACACAATATATACAAAAGATGCACACAGACTCATATATATATATATATATATATATATGATTTTAGAAAGTAAGAACCATAAGTTCTTACCCTGTCCAACGAAAGAAAATTGGGGTACGACGAATTGCTATAAAAAGATCTCCTCATAATAGAATATAAAATAACTTATTTTTACTAAATACAAAAATATAACTTCGCTTGTAAAATTTTAATCTCATATCGATATGAACAGGCTTGTTCAATTTCAGGAGAAACGACAGCCTTGCAGAAAAATGCACAGCCTGTATTAAAATTATTTCAGAACTAACACGGGAGATTTTCTATAGTTCATATGTTCTAAACAAAATTAGATAAAGCAATGTGAATTTGTCATATGAAACACTATGTTGACTACATAAAGTCATAAAGTCAACCTAATGTCTGTAGTATTAGCTAACGTTTCCCTAAATAACATTGCTAAGAGCGTTAGTAACTTCTCGAGTCAGGTAAAGCTTCATGAGAGTGCGTCCATATTTGCTCCTGCTATATGCCATTTTAAAATTACCTTCAAAGCTTCCAAGGGCTTCGTTCTCTCGTACCAACGGGACGTGAACTTTTTATGTTTACTTAAGAGTGTGTAACTACTAGTTAAACCTACTCAGGTTTCTTAGAGCACTTCCTTCCAAAGTGTTGTCTTGTTCATGGGATAAATGTGCATTGTGAATATACCTTAAAATCAATCTTGATACATTGTAAAGAAACAAATACAAATGAAATGAAATGTCACCACTGGACTCCATCAAATAGTTTGCACCTCTGGCCTTCCGAGAAACGCTCCAGGCACCAAACTTGTGGAACAGTTAGGAACTTCTTCCTCGTGGAGACTTTCCATCACAGGCATTTTTACAACACTAAGAAGGGCGTTGGGTCCCAAGTTTCAACACGATCTACCGTTCACCTCTTCCCTTAATGATTACTTGTTAGCATGTACAACGAATATTTGCATTGCAAACGTAATAAATTTCAGCTAAGCATAAATTTCTATCTACTACATGAGATCCAAAAATAAAAAAAAATCAAGATGCAACTTACACGGCCTAAAAAAGACATAGATGTTCGAGAGGAGGGGGAGAGGGATATTGCGTGCCTCATTCGGGCAATTAATTTGCCTTTGCGGCACAAGGTATGCTTGGGGGCAAACGCAGTAAATATCGGGAAAGGGTTATTACCAGGACATTGCTAAGTACCCGACCAGGACTGCCGGAGGAGGATGGAAATTTGATAAAAAATAACCTTTAAGTGTTTTTTCCTCTTTAAAGTTATAAAATAAGACAAATATGCAGTCATCAAAATGCGAATCTTCATAGCCAGTGAAATATATTTGCATACTTTGAAGAAAAAAACAGGTTTGTTTCAACTTTGAATTAGCATTTCTAACCATGTGGGAGGTTGTTTTTGCAAAATTTTTGTGGTATGCTAGTACCCTTAGGCGTCAACAATCAGGTAGTGGGATAACTACTCCCCTCCAAAATAAAAGCGGTGGTTTGGTCTGAACCCCCACCCCCCCACCCCCATTTTTTAGAGCCCTGATAAGAATGGTAGATATAAATTTGATTCTAGAGCTTACAATGGTTGATTCAATAAAATTAAACACAAAAATAGTGTAAACAGTCATTTTCGTGAAGAAACCTTTTCACAAGATATAAGAGATAGCAATCATGAGTGTTATATGTGCCATGTATCATAGTGATAAATCAAAAAAACATGAAAGAAACCAGGGAAAGGATCTGGTTTTAAATAGCAGAATCGTGGCATTGCTTGGAATTTAAGGGCAACTGTGTGCCATTGAGTAGCAGAAAGTTAAAGTGATAAAAAAAATAAATATGTTGCATTAGCTTAAAAGGATTTCAACGGCAGAAAAATGTGTAAGATCTCACCACAGAGCAACAAGAATCCATAATTTTCTTTGGTGATCAAGCTGACCCCTGACACTACTCTGCTAGAGGCTCAGCGCTCTGTTCTTGCATTTTGATTGCTCGCATTGATCGAGATAACTAAGATAGAGTGATCACCAAGCAAAAAAATTAAATACTATGCTGTCATGCTCATTTGCTGTGTTATGCTAGTGTGCTGTGAGTTCATCACCATCGACCTCTTCAGTTTAACGTTATCGTCGGTCCTATTATTCAATATCTATTTTTGATTTGGAAAGTTTCATATTTATTCCTATGTTTTGCTGAAAAAAAGTACATGCTTATTCCTTTATTTTGATGCTCGCCGTTGGGAGCCCTGGAATTATCTGTTGTGTTAAAGGTAGTGTTGGATTTGGTGTAAGTATACGTTATGGTATCAACCGTTTTTTTTTCTTATCAGCAGCAGTTTAACTTCCTGAAAATGTTGATACTGCTTAACTATTATGTTTAGATATGCACTTTTAGACTGATATTATTTTACATCTAAATATAAGTACCAGTATTTACTCAATGTTCACATGAATTGACCAAGTGTTATGTCTTATTAAATACCTAGAGACAAGCTATTCATTTGATACCGTAGGGGGAGACAATGTGTCTCTCTGTTCAAATGGTTTCATCTCCTGCAATTATTGGTGGATTTTCTGAAATTTGTAGTGATGACGTCACATTAGGATGGCAGCACAGGGTGTTCCTCACTATGATTTGACAAAAAGAAGTGGTAATTTATTGCCATTTCTCATCATTTTTCTTGTTTTTTAAAGCCACCATTCTTTTTGAGGCTCTCTCCTTCAATAAGGTGGTAATATTACGTGGAAGTGAGCTTAAGTGAGCTTCATCTAAAGAGGCATGCTCCCCACCTTAAATGAATAGCTTCAAGTCAAAAACCTGTCACAGACAAGTTTTTTAATAGTTTGTTAAGACTGTTATTCCAGGGAGTTGCCCTTTGTCAAATTATAGAAACTCTCTGATTATTCATAGGCATTATTTGTATTTCCTGTGGTAGACAGTGTTCACTGCTAATATACCATGATGGCAGAGCTCCCAGACAGCTAATGCACTGCAACTAGCCCTTTAGGATTTTTAGTATCTATTGCGCAGCCCTCCTTGTTGGTTGTGTAGACTTTGCTCACGAAGGGATCATTATTCTTCACCAGCTGTTTACCCGGTATTGCTGGGGTGATAGTCTAAGAATGAGTTGATATTTGGGCTTTGCTCACTCAAGACCTAGCTCGAGTGTCGTAAGTAGAGTGCCACCATCAGTTTGCCAAAAGTGCCTCTCATATTGCAGGAAACGGCACTTCCAGGCCTCCCAGAACTTGCGAATTGTGGCAAAATATTCTTTAATTTTAGAAACCACATATATAGAAATTTACGCTTCTAAAAGGTCAGTTTGTGCAAAAGAAGTGAGTGGAAGCTATACGAAAAATAAATTGATAAATTTGTGTTAACATCACTTGTGCTAGATCAGTTTAGTATAAACGAAATGAATGTATTTGTACAATTATGTCACTTTGCCTAGATGCAATGTTCACTTCTTCAAAAATAGATATTTCATTATAATAATTGATTCTTCTTTTACAGAATCAATACTACAGCTTGGAATAATAATTTTTTTAGAGTACACAAATCTACACTACTTAGCAGCATTAAGACTTTTAGTGAGTGGTGTATTTTTTAACCAATAGTCCATGCTTTTGCTCACCAATTTCATGAGGGGGCAAGACATTTGAAAGCCTCTTCTTCCTCTGGTTATGCTAACGTGACTGCCCTGCACAAACCAGTTGGAATTTATGGACCATAAGTCTAGCTTCTGATTTCTCTCTCTTTCCCACATGGGTAGTGTTATGTATATGGGGACGAACTAGCCAAGATCAATCTGACATGGTCCAGGTACAAACTTCAATTTCTACGTCAACAGTGTTTCACACACTGGCCAGCCCGAAATGAGTTTGTGTGCGTACCATTTATGGACCATAATTCTACTCGATATTAATTTAAAACTGGACAGGTATAACATCAGGAGGGTTTATAGCCACTACAGCGCTGCTGCTCTAGCTTGAATTACGTTGGGGTAAGCTCATTTCAAAAACGGAGTTAGATCTGTATCAGCCAATACTGAAGATTAAAATCTCTTTAGATTATCTTTAGTCTGTGCTATGATGGCTTCGGCATCAACACCCTCATAGTTACAAGACAGGTTAATTCCGTTACTATGCACAATATCTTTAGGATATCTGCAGTCTGTGCTATATGGGCTTCAACAGCAAAACCCTCGTAAGCACAGGCCAGGTTTATTCAGTTATTTCCAGTATCTTTTTTTATATCTGAAGTCCGTGCTATGAGAGCTTCGGCATAAACTCCCTCATAGATACAAGTCAGGTTAATTCAGTTATCATGCACAATAGCTTTACAATATCTGCAGTCCGTGCTATGAAAGCTTTTGCATCGGCACCCTCACAGTCACATGATAGGTGAATTCAGATTTATGCACGGTATCTTTACAGTATCTGCAGTCTCTGTCACGAGGGCTTCAACAGGGACACCCTCGTAAGCACAGCCCAGGGTTTTTCAGTTATTATGTCACTATGTCCAATGTCTTTTTTGTATCTGCAGTGTGTGCTATGAGGGCTTAGACATCGACACCCTTATAGGCAAAAGGCAGGTATATTCAGTTTTTTATGCAAATGACCTTTAGAATATCTGCAGTCTGTGCTATAAGGACTTATGATACCGGACTGTTCTATGGTTTCATCTTCAAGCGTGATCCCTACAGAGGTTGGAGGTGTACTTCTAACCTTCGGAGATTTTGGCCGGAATAATAATGGTTATAAGATATGAAGTGCAAACAAAGACAATTTCTCACCAAGCTCGCCAACATGTCGCATACGAAATCATTCCCATGACGAAAGTTGCATGCAGACTCTTTACCGCGACAATTTCAGTCTCTAAGAAAGTGTGTTTGCAAATACGTAGGCGATTCTGCTGCCTGGCCAACCGTTGCAGCTTTCAATTTTCATAAAACATGTTTTTGCAAAGGAAGGGAAAGTCGAAAAGAATTCTCCTGATTTGCGTCATTGCAATGCTGTTTTCTTCTGTAATTACGCCGATGCACACGAACAATCGGCCTTATTTCTGAATTGCAAAATCCATGCATTTTTTTTGTATTACAGATGCGTTTTCAACTGTAGATTATTGTGAGGTAAAGGAATAGCAGAGTTTATCTTGCGTATATTTGAAAAGCAGAAAAATCAGTATAAACTTTTAAGGTAAAGTGGTAGAACACCTATTTTCCTTGCCAAAGTGGGTCCAACAGACCCATGACAGCAGACCCGTGACCAGATAGAGTTTTGAAGGAGGGGAGAGATAGTTTCCAGGGGGGCAAAAAATTGACAGGGCGAGATATACTAAAATTGCATTAATGGTAATTTTTGATCTTCAATGGAGAGAAAATTTTTCCAAGGGAGCCACGTCCTAATGCCACCTCCCTTTGCAACTGGCTTGGGGACCAGCCTTTGAACCACGAGAACTAGAGTTTTCATGATTGGTAATTTTGGCAAGAGCCGAAGGAAGGAGTTATCAGTATGAAACCTGGGCGCAAACTTCAGTAGAAAATTTTGAAATCGAGTAATTCAAATTGTGTCAAAAGCGGTTGAATTTATATTTTCTTTACAGTCTCTAACCCTAACCCTAGTGATACTTCATGATAAGGGCTATCTTCAAAATAGGGACCCAGCCGAGGTATGGGTCGAGACTCTTCCGCAGGATTGAGCTCATCTCTCTGACATCAGGATGGTCCCAAACTCGGCTTTCATTAACATTAAGCATGTCAGTTGAACTTTAGTTTTCATGTTACCAGCCTGTTTTCCCTTACCAAAAATGCATTCATAGACCATATATGGAAATTCATATCTACACCAGTGATGGAATATTTATTGGTTTTATCAAACATTGAGTAGATATAACTTGATATGAAGCAATGGCCATATACGGCCAATATTAAATTGTATAGGGTTCAAATTTTTATATGGGACGGGTATGGTGCATACGTGCCAAACCCATATATCTCATATCTAGCAAATCCTTATATGTCCCATATATGACAAATGCATATATACGACATGAAAGGGATTTATCTGTGGCCCATATCTGCAATAAACATGGAAATTTTATCTGGCTTAAAAAGGAATTGGGCAGATGTAACTGGATATAAGTGAAAGTCCGTAAATGTGCCATATGAAAGTTTATCTGAACCAGATATGGATTTCATCTGGTTCAGTCATAATGGTATATAGATCAGACGTGTGGTGTATATCTGGTCCATATCTGCACCAATGCTGTGTTTCAGCTAAGCATTCAGTTCACGCTTTGCATTAAGCATCAGGAGCCTTGCAAAGTGGGCAAATCCCTTTTTCAAAGTCCCCTCTACTTTCTGGCCAAGAGCCAAAGGGCAAACCAAGGGTTACTCTTGCTTGACCTCAAATGACCATGGTACCCCGAAGGGAGACAAGACTGAACATGACTTGACCTTCAGACCGCTGCATCATCGGTCTGCCATGCTTGGCCTGTTTCTAGTCTGGCTGAAAAGAACAAATATTATACGTGATCTTGGTCGAGACAAATGCAAGGGCTGACTGGATATCTCTTAATAAAGTTCACTTTTATTTCATTTTGAAATTGACTTAACTACAGAAAGTTGCCAACTAAGTCTTGAATGGTAAAAATACTTCAAAATTCCTACGTTTACATTCATACAATGAGTTTGGGGTTTTAATTAAACTGTGGTGCATATGTCAATCTAAATTTTCTTAAAGGCTTGATTTATATCTCACATTTTACTCCCTAAATCATGAAAAATAAACATCAGGGCTCTAAATGCTCGACTCCGCCTACATTCACAGATCATTTATATATTTTAGTTTAGTAGACTTTTGATTAGAAACACTATGTTTTTGACTACTCCGGTATGCAGATACGTTCTAATGCATCCCAAGGTGGTCTTAATGTGGGTCAGGTAACTGAATTAAACCCCAAAATATTGATACGGCCTTATAACATTCAAACTGCACATCTGGCATTGTCAATAATATCTGACTTTGTATGGCCATATAAACGCGGATGTCCATATCTGGTATGGTCTTTTATTAAATGTGTGGCTTGATATGGCCAAATAATCTTGTTTTATACATTTTTAAGCTATTTTATCACGTGATATCTGGCTTGATATGGACATATAAAACTTTACATGTATATCTGCTATCATGGTCTTGCCAAGTTTATACACTTGGCATAACATTTGCCATATAAAACTTGATATGCATGTCAGGCAAGATCTTATGTCACGTGATATCTGTCCTGATATGGCCCTATAACACTTGATATGTATGTCTCGCATGATCTTTTTAAGTGATATCTGGTTTGACATAACAATGTAAAAATACATATGTTTATATGGCATAATGATTTACCAAGTTAATATTTGGTACGATATGACCAAATACAAATTAATAGCCATATAGGCACAATATTTTTAAGTGATATCTTACTTGATATAGTCAAATGAACTTGAAATCGTAATATTCTTCCTTTATGCTCCGCAATTATTGATGAGCGAGTTGGTATGCTGTCGTCCTGTAAACATATTTTGCAGCAAGGAACAAATTGAAAAGATTTTTCTGGCATTACGTATCTTCCTGACTTTCCAATCATTCTTTCAAAATGCCCACAGTCTCTTTGATCACCTTTTATTTTAAGTAAATCAAGATCATGCAATAAAAAAAAAACTTTTTCAAACATTATGAATTAATTTCTGAATAATTTTTAACAAACATGGTGCCTTTATTGAGTTAGAAATTAATGAAATGACAAACCTTAGAGGGAGTGCAAAATTAAATTTTCAATCATCTTTCTACTTCCTAATTCATATTTTGTCATTGTAAAGGAACAATGCTTTTGTTCAGTGTTGGAAGTTTAATCCTTTTCATCGTCCTACCACAAGTGAACTCAGAACGTCATTTGAAGGAGTAAGTTCTTAACAAATTGCCTAAAATGCATAGCCATTTTATCAAGGGAATCCTAAGAACTCTCAAAAATCCATCCATCACTGTCGGTTTTCACGTAGACATAATATTCAAAGTAGCAAGTAAGTTACCTTGTGAACAATTGTTGACCGTAACATGGCTTGCTTTCGAAACTTTTTCTATTCTGTTTAAGATACTGTCGGATTCCGGGAGATTGGTTTGGGAAATTGAAACCATGGCGTTGGTAATAGGATATATTTCATCAAGAAAATAGAAAAGTGAGGTTCAAAGATCACCATTTTAAGCGTCTTCAATTCAGCATGAGCTCTTCCCAGAACTTTTTTAAGTGGGTAGGGCTCTGGTCGTCCCTCAAATTGCCGTTGTGGAAATGGACGGTTATGGTTGCAATCAGGGGAGAGTTGGCAAAACTTTTAATCAACGGGTTACCATAATTTCTATTCATAGCATTTCGCACAAAAAGAACGGGAAGTTCCAAGACATGATACAATTTAGAGATCCTGGGGAAATTGATGAGGTTACTTCAGTGGGAGGTGCTAACAATTTGGCAGACTCAAGGTAGTCAATAACCATGAAGATTGGTTTTACTGAATGCGATCCATAGATATGAGCACCCAGCAGTGGTCAAAACAGTGTTCTACTAAGGTTTACAGTCTAGAGACAACTCATTCTAATCAAATCATAGCAAAACAATAAATTATAGATGGGGAAAATATTTGCGAGAATGTTTCAACAATGCATAGACCGTTCATACATGGATATTTACAAACGAGTGTGTGTGAGCAATGATCTTTCGACAAATTCTCATGAATGGCAATATTGGAGGGTCATTGTGTACAGAAATCACCTCTCCGAAGGAAACTTGGACAACCTGTATCCTAATAGTTGACGAATAGTTCATATGAAGTAATACGTTCAACAATTGTTAAACGGCATTTACATTGTATAGTGTTTATGAGTAACGTTTAGTGAATAAAGGTAGCCATTTGCTTGTATATCTAAGGAAAGGCTTCAATCCGCCCCAGCTATAACTACGCCTGTGTTTTATGTTGTTAGTTATCTTGAAATTTGCACGGTTACTGTACAATTTTAAGTAAACTATATAGCGGTCAGAAAATTCTACACTGCTTTAACGAAATCTGATAAGATAGTCGGATAACTAATTCAAGGAAATGACAAATTTCACAAAATTTATCCTCCAGCTTATGGATTACAAAGAAGACAGAAAGGAGGAATAGTATTTTGTCCAAGCAGACGCATGTCAATGGAGTGATCAAGCAAGCTGTGTAAATAGGGCCGTAACCTTAAACGAAAAGAAAGATAAGTGGGATAGCCTTTGGCCAATGAAACCTCTCTATAATAATTGTATTTGTGGGTCAGTGTCCTTTGATTTGAGTTATTGCAGAGGCTGAGTATCAACTCACATTTATTGTTCTTTCAATATAACTAGGTTTAGAGAAATGAGTAATCAAATATTCTATAACAAAGAAAAACTTTAAGGCGATACATTTCATTAGCAGTAGTAAAAGTTACACTTTTATAAATTTTGCAATATTGAGTTACATTAGTGGTATGATGTTTTCCTGTCAAAATATGATTTTAAATCAACCTGTCAATGAAACTAAGGAAATACCTTAAAAAATGTCGTTAGCTTTGGATATTCACTTTTGTTATCAAATGTTTTGTATCAGTTTTTACCTCAATTAACATTCCAGCTTTTTGTTACTGATGTTTTTGTGCTGTAACTAAGAGCAGTAATACAAAGTCGCTTTTGATAGGAAAAAAACAAGTGTTACAGGCAACTCTGTGTATTAGAAGATAGCCTTTCACAACTGAAATTTTATCACTGGGAAATTAACAATTTAAAAATGATTTAAAGAATCCCCAACGATTAATTGGTTGAAAATATTTTCAAACAAGGTAAATTATTGGTAACGAAAGATGGTTAGTTCCGAACGAATGATGTTCATAAGCATCACAAAGTTCTAAATTTTCTGGCACTTTTCATATGTTTTTGTGCTACTTAATTTCCACCACTCCTGTACTTAAGGACTTTTGTGTTTAATCTCATATTATTATCCCTAACAAGATTTGAAATGAGAACCATAACATGCTTTCTAAGTGTGAAAAAAATCAATTATGCGATATTAATTACTTGAAGCATATCTTTCAGACCAAGTATAAATTATCGTTATTCTCCAAGAGGGACAGACAGCAACTCTGTTAAAGAGTGAGCCTCATATTTTAAGTACTAATACTTTCTTTTGGGGTGGGCGAGTACTCATTCTATTTAACTTTTTATTCAACGTTGAGAGAATGAATGTTGTTATACAGTCACAAACTGAAAGTACTGTAATACAAGGATGCAAACTTACAAATACCAAATTGTGACATAACTTCAATTCAGTGTTAGACGACGATAATTTCTTTCAATTGAGTAAAAAAGGGTAGCAGAGAATGTACAAAAAGACAACAAGACATGAAAGCATTCGGAAACGAAGACACAGACAGAGTTTCACAAAAAAAAAAAAAAAAACAAGAAGGCTGTCCACGGAGTTGCATTTCTTACCTCCCCATATCTTTTACATACTTTGGAGCTAGAGAAATATCCCAGCATACCGATAAGTGAATTATGACAAAAGCTCAACAAACTTTGAATCTTTAGTTACTAGAATGCACTGTTTAAAGGTACAAATTATGCTACAAAAGCAGCAAAAAATCTTTAAACAAATAGAAAGTTGCACTTGATTCAAAACGTAAAGGCCAGTCCACACTTCAGCATATGGCTATGGAAGTTGGGCACTGTTTAACTATGAGTTATGTGGTGGTGGTGGTAGTAGTGGTAGTGGTGGTGGCAGTGGCAGTGGCAGTGGCAGTGGCAGTGGCAGTAGCAGTAGTAGTAGTAGTAAGTAGTAGTAGTAGTAGTAAGTAGTAGTAGTAAGTAGTAGTAAGTAGTAGTAGTAGTAAGTAGTAGTAGTAAGTAGTAGTAAGTAGTAGTAAGTAGTAGTAGTAGTAGTAGTAGTAGTAGTAGTAGTAGTAGTGGTAGTAGTAGTAGTAAGTAGTAGTAGTAGTAGTAGTAGTAGTAGTAGTAAGTAGTAGTAAGTAGTAGTAGTAGTAAGTAGTAGTAGTAAGTAGTAGTAAGTAGTAGTAGTAGTAAGTAGTAGTAGTAGTAGTAAGTAGTAGTAAGTAGTAGTAGTAGTAAGTAGTAGTAGTAGTAAGTAGTAGCAAGTAGTAGTAGTAAGTAGTAGTAGTAAGTAGTAGTAAGTAGTAGTAGTAGTAGTGGTAGTAGTAGTAGTAAGTAGTAGTAGTAGTAAGTAGTAGTAAGTAGTAGTAAGTAGTAGTAGTAGTAGTAAGTAGTAGTAGTAAGTAGTAGTAGTAAGTAGTAGTAGTAGTAGTAGTAGTAGTAGTAGTAGTAGTAGTAGTAGTAGTAGTAGTAGTCGTAGTCGTAGTCGTAGTCGTAGTAGTAGTAGAAATGGCCTTAACCTGCTTATACGTCCAAATTTTCACGATCGATAAAGCTATAAGAAACATGTATGTCATCCCTTGCTCTACCTGGCCAATTACCTCACTACTACTACTTCTAAGTTGTGGAATTCTTTTTCAACTGTGCTCCGAGTTCATAGTACCCATACCACAACACTTTCTAATGGAAAATGACAAAGTACTTTCTGCATTCACCTTTTCTAACTCTATAAAAGTTTTGCTGCTTTTGTCAGGTCCCATCCACTTCTATGTCACATCACTTATTTAATACTTGCTGTTGACCCCATTACCTTTCCTCATAGTGTAATCCTCATATAAGCTAGGTATTCATGGATTCATGGTAGGCTTCTACATAACTGGAGTAGAGTATCAAATCAAATCAAATAGCAAGAAAAGAATAGCTTTGCCCGCAATGATTTCTTTCGGTACTTACCCGAATATATTCTTAGTAATTGAATATTAGCTGAATGAAAGTTTGGCGAATGCAGAATGGATAAAAATTTGCACAGCGTATTTCCACCTAAAGCTAAAAGTGCACAGCATGCAAAATACTCCAGTGCAGCTTTCTTGATGTTGCTTGCTTATGCAATTCGATCAAGCAGGAAGTTTTGTCATGGTTGAGAACACCCATACATTAGACCTACAATGATATCGGAACTCTGTAACAGTTGTTTGATAATAGAATTTGTCACCCGAAAAGATTTGTCACGATACCTTCATACCTTATATCATTGTTCACTTCAGAGGCATTCAGTCCACGGAGCAAGTTGAGCTCAATACCAAATTGTCAATGTATAAACTCTATAAACATTTGGCTTTACAAGGTAATTATGATCAAATGGTAAAATAGCAGGATTGTGTAACCGTCTCGGATCAGACGCAGGATAAGATTCAATAATTCATCGTATTTTATTTCATGGCAAGGTGACGGGAAAGGTCGCATGGTGTCATAAGGCATATTATCAACGAAGGGAGGTGTTAGGAGCCTCCCTTATCAAACGCAATCCCATTTACATCGAAATATGTTTACCGACACTTTCCTCAAGTCCGGAATTGAGTCCGAATCTGGACCCTAGCATTTATAAGGTTTGCAGGCTACTGATAAGCTTACTAGTCACTCCTTTAACCTATTTTAGAATTAGGTGAGTTAATAGCATATTGTCTATGCATACAATCGATAGCTCAGTGCTGGATAAAGCATTAGGCAGACAAGGCACGTGCCTTAGGGCCAGCAAAAATTTCGGACCACAAAAATTTAGAACTACCACAAAGGTCTCAATGGCTCAGTGGTCAGAGCATCCGCCTTGTATGCGGGAGGTCGCTGGTTCGAATCCTGCTTGAGGCTAAGTTTTCCATTCACAAATAAATATCCTCTTTCAGTATAAGGCAAGTGCCTATGTTAGAGGGAAAATGGCCTAAGGTTTCTATGCGACTATTTAATATAGCGTGGATTGACTCCTTCATATAAAGTCGCTACGTCACTCTACCTACTATATATATATATATATATATATATATATATATATATATATATATATAAATATATATATATATATATATATATTAACTGTGCGAATGGCATTCTTACTAGTACTAAACAGATGGTGCTCACAAAATCAAATCTCCCCACACCCTAACCCATTTTGAACGTTTTTGGCTCAAAAGATGGCCAATTCAAAAAGCTTACTCTAAATTTGGAAATGTGGAAGCAGTGCCCAGCCGAGAAAATCCCATATTGCACAACAGATATCACCGTCGGTCACGGACTGAAACGGTGTTTTAAGTCACAGATTTTAACTGGAATTTCATCTTCTTTCGGAGAATCAGCCATACATCAGTAAGTTATACCTCTCCTGAACTGATTTCAGGTAAGCAAAGCAAAGTTCCAAGGGTTTCATGCGTACATACATACACAAAATGTTCAGAGGCATTATTAAATAAACTACTTTCTTTTCACATTGAACATGCCTTTTTTGTATTAAATATTTTGTTCTTGAATCAGTTCATCTTTTCTTTGAAGTCTGTAGAGTCTGGGGTTCAGTGGGGTCCATTTCTACGAACCCGAGATCAAATTTAAAAATTTCAAGCCATTCTCTGAAAGTTAGCGATGTGCCCTTAGGGCCAGCCCAGGCTTAATCCCGCACTGCGATAGATCAGGGATGGAGTTTGCCTAAGAGTTTTCAAACGAGGCGGGGGACTCACGGAGAGTGGGGGTAGTAACTGTGGCAACTGTGTCTAAATTAGAAATCGCACCAAACTTAGGCCTTATGCTATGCTTAGGCCTATGGCATGCTATGGTGGTACGTTACTAATACTATAGGTTGGACTAGGCCTGCTACCCTAACGTTAGGCCTAATACAGGAACGGGTCTAGCCTATTAATGTGAAAAAGCAGTAACCCCAAGTTTATTTTCCAAAATCTGCTCGGGGTATAAAATCTTAGAGATCTCCGCTTATTTTGCTCATAGACCTAGTCGGGTGGCCATTCGTCCGGCTCTTTGTCGGACAGTTCGGTTTTCGAGCACCGTGTCCTCCGTTTGAGTTCACAATATTCCTCCATTCTAAAAATTCTAATGACAAATTTTCAGAGATTATTTCATTTTCAAACTCAACATTTCAATTTCACGACCTCTAATTATGCAATTTAGAACACCTAAAAGGCTCCCAGACCATGGGGGGGGGGGGCGAATTGTGAAGCCAATAAGTTTCTGGTATGTAATTACGCCCCAACTTATGGTGGCGCTCCGCTTAGATAGTAGCTAAGGTTGCCCTCCTTTTCTGTCATCGGGGAATGGTCACCCTAAAGCCTAGGCTATGTCGCTTTTTAAATCTTTGAATATTGAAGGTAAACCAAGGAGTTATTTTGCATTAATTTAGCAAACAAGGAACAAAAATATTGTCAAATGATTGAAAGGAGCCATTCCCGAATTAGGATGACATGGTAGGCCTTCACTTAAGCTACTCATATTCGAGTGACTGTAATTTCCTTTTGGCCTGAAGTTTTGAATGGTAGGCCTAGGCTTACCTGCAAACACGTTAGAATGTTAACGCTCGCAAGCTTTTGATACATGTACTTTTCCAATCATAAGCGGCTCGCCATAGGGGCACGGGGGGCACTCGCCCCCCCCCCCAAAAAAAAGTTTGCAAAGCATGGTCTTCAAGTTTCAAAAAAAAAATAAATAAATAAAACATGTAATTCCAGGTGGGTTAGGACCTCCCTTTTCCTTGACTCTGTTTAAAATTAAAGAAGTGAATAACTTTCCAATGCAATGCCGCGAAGGTTAAACATTAATAAAGTGCTTTCAAAACTACATTTTTCTCGGCGCGCTTCGCGCGCATTTTCTTAGTTGCTTGTTTGCTACTATACGTACTTCAGACATCACAAATGGACCTACCATTAGTGTGAGCTAAGGTAATCAAAACAAATGATTACGTTGTGATATTTGTAATCTGATTAGCTAAGACATCATAATATCATTTACGGAGGGTGACGGTAATGCTGGATTTAAATGCCCACAATTTTGCAGACACTTCAGAGCTTCCGGGGTCATCAGATATACAACCCATTAGCCGTATTGATTATCATCCACGACTAAAAGCAGTTTTTTCGGGTGTAACCTGGTCAAATTAGCATCTGTCTACAAAAAATGTAATGGGCATTTAGCCTAAACGTATTGTTTTCCCCATAGAAGGAGAGGTTTCCCTTCCCTTATCCAAATTGACAGAGCCGTTGGCCCACAAGCGGTCTTATGACTGTCAAACAGCATTTTATAAGCAAACGGTTCTCCACCTCTGTGCTCAAGTATACCGTTTCAGTTGATTTAAAATAAACACACCAAACAGTCAATCTAAGCTCAGTGCAGTGAGACTTTTTGGCCTAGCTATTTGTATAAAAGATGAGACGTCGTTCTGAGTTAGGAAAATTCCCCTCCCCTTTTAAAAAATTTCGTTTCGGAACGGTACTGAGATCCAAAATAGTGCTATCATTTCATCGTTTTCAAGTGTCTTCAGCGCTCAAAATTTTCGTTAGTTTAAGAAAACACTCCAGAAAACCAACAACTTATCTCTTCTTGGCAGAGCTAAAACATACTGTGACACAATGAAAGAAACAACAAAATATTTAAAGGTGGGGCTCATTTTATACAAATGGATCAAATCGCTATGTCCGTTTGACCTGCCTCTCACTCCCCCTATGGAGTAGCGATCGGTTGATATTTATTTTTAAAGTAGTCAGCTCATGACTGACTGCCTGAAATGGTTTTTAAAGAGCTCTTGAAAATTACATGGGGCATCGCTGTAATACATAATAATAACCATACTCCTATTGGACTCTCCGGGGCTGACCGTTAATATGGCCGGGGGGGGGGTCTTCCAAACCTCCCTGAATACAGACTTGAGTTTGCCCCCCAAACAAAATTTCTTAGAGCCGCCCATGTTTCCAATGAATATTCACATAGGCCTAGCCCTAGCCCTGTTCGCTTTAATGCAAGTTGATTCTATCAGACAAATACTAGCCTAGAGTTGTTCCTTACTTTACTGTAGGTCACATCAAACTTAGAAGCACCTACTAGGTACAATCTAGCTTGCCAGCCTAGGCCTACCATTAACTTAGCCATAGTGTTGGCCAAATCCTCTTATATGTAGTTTTTATAGGCTTCTACATAACTGAGGTTATTAAATCAAATCAGATCAAATAGCAAGAGGAGGAAAGCTTTGTTCGTCAATGACTTCTTGCGGTACTTACCAGAATATGGTCTTAATAGCATTTAAGGTAAATGAGAGTTCGGCGAATGCAGAAGGAATAAAAATGTGTACAGCGAATTTCCACTGAATGCTAAAGCACACAGCATTCCACATATTACAGTGTAACTTTCTTTTGTTGCTTGCTAATGGAATTCGATCTCGCGGGAAGTTTTGTCATGGTTGAAAACGCACAGTCCACACCATTATAACAGTGAACGTCTGTAACAGTTGTTTTGATAATGGAATCAGTCACACGAAAAGTTTTGTCACGCTACCACCTCCTTAAATTACACTATTTCAAGAGATTCAGTCGCTTTGCGGGCGCTGTTTTTTATAATTTTGTATTTAAATATCCCCTATTCAAAGGTAGCACCCATGGAAAGAACCTACCTTTATGGCTGGAATGATTTATCCGTGGAGTTACAAAGAATTACTGTTTTATATCATTATTCACTTTAGAGACATTCAACCCACGGATACAAGTTAAGTTTAATACCAAATTGTTAATGTCTTAACCACATTTGGCTCTACAAGGTAATTATGTTCAAACGGTAACACGGCATGGTTGTGATACCGATCAGAAGCAGGTTAAGTTTCAATTCGTCTTGTTTTATTTCATGGCAAGGTAAAGGGAAAGATCGCATGATGTCATTTTATCAAAGAAGGGAGGTGTTGGGAGCCCCTTATCAAACATAATCCCTTTTACATCCAAATCTGTTTGCTGTCTCTTTCTTAATGTTAATGAACCCTTGCGTCCCACAGCCCGACGGCTGATAAAGGGACCTGAGACGGAAGAGACTTGAATTGGAAAATGTCTGGACTTGATATTTTTCTTCATTAAACAGCTTGTAGGTACAATGGCAAACAGCTACTTATCTTGCCAGTGTTATCAATCTGTCAGATGATGTACAAACCTAACCTTGATTTTTGGACCTCCTATTTAGGGCCAATTCGGAGTCTAGCACAAACTCGAGTCCGGAATTGAGTCCGAATCCGGACTTTAGCATTATACGGTTTGCAGCCTACCTATAAGCTCACTTTTTACTCCTCATACCTTTTTTAGAACCATATGAGTTACAGATTTTTCTACATAGTGAGTTTAGTTGACCACGGGTAGTCAAGAAATGTTGATTTTGTGTTCTATTTGGTCAAGCGAGATATTTCTGTTCTCCAATACTTTTTTGGAGGAGTTTCCCACTTGAGAGTTTGCTCTTGTTAAATCCGGACTGTTTGGGCACGAGTATGTCAGCCTGGCTGGTTGAGTCACATACAGCGATTTCAGTTATGACTAAGATGCGTTGCTGATTGAAAACTGAAGTTCTTTGTCACCCTTCTCAATGTGGATTTTTGTTTGCCACTTCTACATTATAGACGGAGGAGTGGATCCATTATGTCCTTTGCCACGCTTGTCACAGTTGCTGTGCTGTGGGTCTACAGTTGTTTACCATGACATCTTTAACTTTCAGTTTTGACTCACCCCTTTTGCCATTTTCTTTTTTAAGTAGTTTTATTAAGTATTATAATAGCCTCTTTATCATCATGCTATTGACAGTCCCTGTTATACCGCTGCTTTGATCGTTGATGCTTAATCATCTTCTGGATTCAATAGACTCCGCGTGCGTCTTTGTACAATGCCTCATATACTGATTTAATCTGTCTGTTGTTGCTCTTCGCACCTTTCCAGCTTAGCATTAAATTCAAATTTAGATTATCATAGATATTCAGTTTCGTACGGATTGTTCATACTTTATGGTAACTTTTCATGATTATTCATAAATAAATATTTATGACATGTAAATAAGGGGCTTTGCTATCCGCATGTTTCTATTAATTTCAACTGTCGAAGTCCCCTGCTGCTCGTGTAGCTAAGTGTTGTCTACTCAAACTATCAATGCTATGTTACTTGTGTAATGTATAAATGTGTCAAGATCGATGGTTCGACTCCTCGTGATGCTATGTCTTTTGTTTCAACTTTCTCTCCTCTCGTCCACAAAAAAGTTAAAAGAAGAAGACGCTGAAAGACAGGATAGTCGGGAATTGAGACTAGAGATATGATAGAGGGGACAAAAGATAGGACACCAATAGGGTCAAGTCACAAAAGCTGTGCAAGCTGAGTTAATTTCGCACGTAAATTACTTATAACTCTTTCAGGTTCCCCAAAAATGTCCATGCCCCCTTTTACTACGCTGACCCTATCAAAAAGAGCGCCCTTTCTTTAGCTTGTCGGCTAGAGAATGTGACGGAAGTTCCGGGCACTGATTCTAAATAAGTACAAAGTAGAATTTTGCACCATTCTATAGATAAAATTATGGAGATAAACTTTTTCCACAAGCAT
The DNA here is from genome assembly GCA_029531755.1 of Holothuria leucospilota. Taxonomy (NCBI): domain Eukaryota; kingdom Metazoa; phylum Echinodermata; class Holothuroidea; order Aspidochirotida; family Holothuriidae; genus Holothuria; species Holothuria leucospilota. The sequence goes on along the minus strand of CM055961.1, from coordinate 20,090,502 downwards.
AACTATTACAGTAATAACTCTTATTTGAATAACCTAATTATGAAAACGTGTGAGGGATGCTCTGTCTATAGGATGATTAGAAATACGTAGTGGATTAGAGGTCGGTTTCTCATGCAGACGGTCCCGGGTTCAATTCCCTCCTTGGATAGTTTCTTTCTTTCTCTTTATTCACTTTGTGGAAGGATTCAACGGGTATATGACGTCAACAGAGGTCAAGATATGAAACATCGTAAAAAATGAAAAAGTCAAGAAGTGTAAATTTGATTGAAAAACCGAGTCCGTGCAGCAAATCATTCTCTTTCAGCAAGGAATCACTAATCCTTTGGGCTTTCTGGTTTCGAAACTATTTTCTGATCTCGTAACACTGAAAGCATCGGCAACTTGAATGTGTTCAAAGATGGGTCAAGTTCTTTTCTCCTATATTGCGTATTCGATAATGGCGCCTCCTTTTTGCATGTTTCATTAATTTTCACAACGGTCAGATTATTTTCTAACTGCAAAATCGTCCTCGCTGTATTTAGTTGCTTATAGTTGCATATATTGGTAGTTGAATGATAAGTAATCAGATAGAAAACTCCGGAACAAGAAGTGTATGATACCTGGAATGGAAGCTGTATTGAATTAATTTTAAAGCCTATATTTGGAAGCTGTTTTCATTTTGTTTTCATTAGTCTTTTATTTGCTCACAATGATTAAAATATTTGAGGCTGAGCCCTACCGCAGAGCAGACTGGATTTAAACGTTTTACAGGGTTTTATGTATATTATTCCAGCTGTCAAGGAGATATTTGTCATATCAAATGAACGGTATACTTTAAATCTGAAAATTCCTTGTCAAACTGATCTTGGACATTTTATGTCGTTATGATGGTAAGACTTGTTGGACAAACATACAGTCCATTAAGGGAGCACGTTACAAATATAAGGCGCATTTTATTATGAAAAATCACAAGGAGCTCAAGACAACCACTTGAATTTGCACTTAGCTTTACACAATTGACTGCAATGTGTAACAAACCAAATTATGTAAATCATCATTATTACTAGTAGGTTTTCAACTGAGCAGGGGCGTCGGAAGCTATTTGGAATTGGTACGGCAGATCAGAGTGTGGCCATCTATCATAATTATCGGAGGAGGGGGACGTTTGGTAGGTCAAACTACCGGTACGCTACGCGCCACCATGATTGGCGCGTAGCGTATGGAGAACATTTTGAAAAAAATGCCTCCCAGATTGTAGGAAATGGCACTTCCAGAGCTTGAAAGTAAGACCCTTGCCCATTCCAGAGTAGTCACATTTAGCCTACTTGCCGTCATCATTATTGAAAATTATTGAAAAATATACCTCCCAGATTGCAAGAAATACCAGTTCACATGTGTCATATGAAGAAACAAGAGAAAATACAGGTATTACTGAGCCGTTACTATTATATTCATCATTACAAATACAACGAAAGAGAAGCAAAAGGATTTCAAGGGTAACGAGATTTAATTTACATCAGGGAAGGTCCCAGACTGGCGCATTAATCTTCTGATTAATTTTCTGAAACACAGTTTTGAAGTATGTTTCATTTTTGCTCTTTATTTTTTGCCATTTTTTTTTCTCAGTCCTAATTTTTTTCTCCTTTTTTTTGCGCCGTGAATATTGGTCCGGAGTTCGCCGAACCTGCCGTACCAGCTCTGACGCCCCTGTTTAGGCATTATAACAATCGCTTCCTCGTTCTCAAAGTAGGAGGGACTAGTAGAATGGAAACATGGAAACAAGACATCAACAAAGTTGTTACGATGAAAATGTTTTGGATACTGTTTAGACAGATGCCATGGATGATTCTGTCCCACTCGATAACAAGTTCTAGCCCTTACTTCTACTTGTCCAGTAGGGAGCTATTGAGTGGAGAGGTGTTGTTTGGTCCATTTTGCAAAATTTACTATTCTATCTACTATTTTAGAATTAAGTGGATAAACTTCAGCAATCTTTTTCTCAACCCAAAAGTATCCTACAAAATTGTAGTTGGACCATTCAGTGACATTCATTTTTATCTTTGGGACTGGTATTTCAATACTTTTGTCCTTTTCAGACATCTTCAAGATATCCTAGTGAGACATAAAGCAGTTCTTTCTATCTATTTGTATCTTACACTTTATTCTGAGAAGCTGCGCTTCCATAAACATAATTATATACTAGGCAAGAAATCACTAAGGCTTCTGGCTTTTAAGTTGATATCAGGGCTGCTTTACCACACCCAAGAGGGAACTTACGTCCTCAGGCAGTCGAGGAGAAGAGCATGTCCTTACGTCTACCAGTAGACAGGGTAATTGTACGACAAATGAAAAACAGCATCACCACATTAGCGGTTACTAAACACTCGTTATGCAACAATGGTCGTTAAACAAGTGGTTGATGTAGTGTTTAAGCAGGGAGCTGTTATTTAGATGGAGATATAACGAAAAGTTTAATTTATGCAAATACTTTAAGACCCACTAAATCGAGGGGAGATTACCAACGATAAGCCGTTTATTTGGCGCAAAGGCATTTTTTTCCTTTGTTTGGTGGCTCCAGTTTGATGGCACTCACCTAGCGATATCATTCAAGTCACGTAATCCTTTAACAAGTGGCCTGCACAGAACAATACTTTGATGTGTAGGTTTGCGCCGCCAACACGTTTAGAGCAGGTGTTAATAAACTCGAAACGGCTGTTCAGTTGAACTTAAAAGAATACAGTTAGCCCCTTCCCATACAAGATACCGTATGCAAATGAGTTGACGAGGTATAAGTCTAGCTTTTGTTACAACAATATGAAAAGTTTCCGGAAGTTTCCTGAAGTAACCACATACAGATTCTTGTTCATATTTCAACATAAAACCTAACTGATATACTGTCATGTGCGTCGCCGAGCGTCGAAAGATGTAATATTTTTTATTTTCCTTGACGACTGGCAATGCTGTGGCAGTGGAGGAAAACCCTCAGTCTTACTGTAGATTTAGCAGACGACAAATCCCTTTTGTGTTAACCTCCTAATCCAGTGTAAGTCTTATAGAAATGTCAAGAAAGATACAAGCGGTGGATTACTGAGTGACCTTGGCGGTACAAACCTCACTTCAAAGAGATCTATCTCCATCCAAATAACAGCTCCCTGGTTTAAGCCCTTGCCTTATATTGCCAGTAGGGTCTAAGGGGTATGTTTGTAACATATGGCATTATTAACTTGTAAATAAAACTGAACATGTTATTTAAGTTTCTATTTCACATTTCATCATGGCAGGATAGTCTAATTTGTTTGCATTTTGGTTTAAGTGACTGTGAGGTGTAAACTGGGGATAAACATCCAACCGACTCTTACAGTTGAACCAGAGAGGTGTTACTTTGACAGGAGATCCAATTGAAAATGCTATCTATTCTAATCCTATTTGATCCCATAAAGGATGAGGAGATAATCTTTTGAATGAAAGATCATGAGACTCGAGGATATGCAGTGTTTTGTCTAATACCTTTAACTGACACTTCATGTCCCAGACAACCTCTTACAACCACTCTACTGCTAGGCCCGAATCCATGAATTTTGACATTGCGGGCACCCCAGGGGGCATTGTAGAAGATCGAAGAGTTTTGAGGGGAGTTGTGCCACCAGTTTATGGCTGTTTGCGGGAACCACAGGGGATGATATCTCAAGACCTTCACAGATAGCTTAAAGAAATCGGTCCTACATGTGCACAGGTGCGCAAAGCGCGCAAAAAGTTCTCGTCACTGGTGGCAAATTTTCCTCTGCTTTGCTACTGAGAGACATGGAAAGTCTCCACAAGTGAACAGAACAAGGCTATGATCATGATGATGCTTCTTCAGCTCGGCAAGCGAAAGTAAAGGTATGAGTGTTTTGCAAACGGTGAGGGGACCATGTGCTCTCACATGCCAAGATGATCCCACAGAACTGACGGTCGTTAGACTTGGCAATAAATTGGGAAAGTCTGGCAACGAATTGGGAGATATGCCCTTCACTACCACGTCATTTTATGGACTTCTCAAGGTTGACTGGTACTGGGTATATTATGACACAGGGCTTTCTTCAAAAGAACACATTTGTCAATAATATTATTGAAAAAGTCAAATTCTATGGAAAATTTACACCTTCCTCGATAAAACTTTTGTCAAATTCAAGCCTCCAGAACGTTATAAATGATAGTAGAAAAGTAAGCAATAAATCACAATAACGTAACACCTGTTCGACAGTTATTAAACTTACTCCCTGCCTTCAAGAGAGTTGTCACCACAGAATTTTGTGGTTGGGAACGACTTGGTAAATAAAATGGAATATTGAAAAACGATCTGCTAGGCCAAAACAGTTCAAGTGAGGGAGTAGGTGCTGCTAGAGAACACCTCGTTTATGAGCTCTGCTTTATGACTAGTTACATTTTAGGCTGATGGGTGTTTTATTGGTTTGTACAACTGTGTCTTCTGTGGGATCAACTTTTCATGCAGAAGGCCCTAATGTGGTTCATTATAATTTTGATAAAATCCAGAGGGAAAATCCCCGAAATGTCTGACACATGTTTAATCGCAGTGGGTACACTAGCAATGAACTTTGAGCTCACCTCCGAATGACACTTAGAGTAAACTAAGTTCTTCATAGTTCATAATTCAGTTCATAGTTACCATGTTTGTACTTTGAATGTAATTTTGCATGAACCGCTTGTAAACAGGATAAAATGTACAATCATCATGGACGGAAAAAGTAATTTATTGAATAAATTGAATTTTTTGGTACGAGTAATTGAAATCATATAGTCATCCTTGCATCTTACGAATGTTACTCAAGGTATGAGAAAGCTACATGTCAAAAACTCTTTTATACCCACCTTCTAACTGTGAGCGCACACATAGTTTTGGCTAGGTAAGTTTTCTTGTATTTTGTGCTTATATAATGTTCAAAATGATACAAAGTCGATCGTGACGAATGCGCTCTAAGCGCGCTGAAATTTTGAGGGGAAATCACTGACCATGACAAAACCATCATGAAGACTCAGCCAGGGGAAGTGCCAAGTTTTGACGACAAGGGGCCAAGGTCCCCGAAAGGGGATCATCATCCCTAAGCCCCGATAAATGCGATGGGTTGTCAAAAGGATGGCTAACCCGAAACTTTAGGCATACGAAGTGCGCCCAAAGTTCTATTGCAAAAAAATTAAAAACTTATTGTTTTTATTGAAACAGTTCGAAAATTATCGATTCGTATTGAAGAATCTGCCCACCTGGAGCCCAACCAAGAAATTCGTCAAGGCCACTGGTGTTCTTCAGGTATTACATACTTTATCTTACCCATTAACGCACCCTGACGAAACTGAAAAATTTCGTCAATGGGATGCAGCCTCGATTTAAGAACCCCCCCCCCCCACATACACACTTACAACTAGAAGCCACCACTGAGTTTTTACACGATGGCAAGTCTGAATAAAAAACCATCCAAAAGAAAAAAAGAGGATAAAACACGCCTACACGGAAAAACAAAACTGTGGAACCTTTACTGTTGGATAAAGTCAGTATGTTAGAAACAGAGGGCGTTAAAGCAAAACAGAACTAAAGATTAAAGCGGGCGTAGTTACAGAAAACAAAATACCTTCATTTTAAACGCCTTTTGAGATCATTTTAACTTTGCTTAGTAATCGCTTGGAGGCATGCTGGGGCCCCTCCACAGGTAGAGTTTTTTTTTTTATTTCCGATCGATTTTCCACATGGGGTGGGGCCACAGTGGTCCACCCATGCCCCCCGGCTACGGACCTTTTTAATTCCCTAGCAAAAGGATTATTTGGAACAAGGGACAAGGGCAAGGCTTTTATGTGCAGAAAGTTGTCGACAGCCCAGTAAGCGCTAAAGTTTTAAAATTCAAAACGACTGTTTCTCGCGACGAAGCGTAATGATGTTGGTAATAGAAATAATGCTTATGCCATTTGCAAACGGGGAAATAGATATAAGGCTTTAGTTTACTATAAAGTTTACATCAATTTGCACATATTTTGCAATTTGAAGGCGGTGTACCGGAATGTCAATGTTATATTTTTAAAATAGCCACAGCGCGCCAAAAAGTCGTAAATTAATTTGCAGCTGATGCGGTCGGCAATGTGAAAGAAATGAGCAATTTTCCTCGCTCTTCAAGTTAGCGAAAGACGTGATCTTTTGTTTTAAGTTTTTCCTAACTTTAAGCCTATTACATCTGGAAGATAACTTCAAAGAGAGATTGTTGTCGGCTAATAGCTAGGTTCAAAGAAAGTGTTAAAAGCATGTTCTGGTGACCAAATTTGATGTTTTCAAAAAAACAGAAAAAGTTTCTGTGTTAGGCAGTGAAAACCCCATTTCAATAGCACCTTAGCACCATTTGGATGATGCAGTTTTGAAGAAATGCTACATTTTCAGCGTCTGCATTGCATGATGGGAAATCTGTGATGTCATCTGGGAAAACTGATTAGATGCAGCTTTTGCATTTCCTTATAATGTTGATATCTCCATACTGAATATTCCATAACTCTTTTCGCCGTCCCCTAAGTATGGAACAGTTTTACACTAGGCTTTATCTACCCGGGGAAACATCTAAACATTCCAACGGTATCAAATTTCAAGGACAACCAAGGTATCCAATTATAAAGAATAGCAAAAGGAATCTGAGGCAATTTGCCCACTACGAGTCATGTTCTGTGACCTTGAGGAAACCTGGAGGTATTTATTAAAAGTAACCAATCTTTAGGAAGCGAAAACTTGAGTTAGGATTAGAGTTTTGGTATGGGGTTTGGGTGATATGTAATGGAATTTTTTTTTAACTTTCATGTGAGTCCCCTACAAGACGCCACCAGACAATGCCTTTAAGCCGGTGTAGCGGGAAGATGTGTCTCCCGTGTAAAAAGAGTCCTCTTAGCAGTACCTCCACAAAACAAAATCCATGTACTGAAGACCATCAAGTATGGTACATAGTATTGTCACAGTCTTCATAGGGAATAACTAACTAACAGGATTAAACAATTTGAGGGTATATACCTGCCCATTTTTAACTAGTGACAACGGGGGGATCATGTCAGTCTACTCGTTTAACGTGAGAGAAAGTCAACATACTCAAGTTTGGTATCACACTGTTACTGTCTCTACCCAAGACAACCTTGTTAAAATCATCATTACAGCGGTGAAAGACAAATAATTTTCTTTAATAACCATCACTTCAAGAAAACTTGTATGAAATATAATATAGGATTTAATTATAGGCCTACACATGTACAGTAATTTCATTTTTTTATCAGAGACAATGATAAAAAGTGGAAAGACTGAATTTATGCCATAAGCTCTGAAAATCAACCCTGAAAAATTAGTCTGTGTCCCACCGGACGATATTTCCAGGTTAAGTCCTGGAAACAGTGTCTGGAGAGACAGTTTTTCCCACCACATTAAGAAATTGTGTCCGGTCAGACACATTTTACTGTTACCATCTTTTCCGGACAGTAATTACAAACAAATCCCACTATTAAATACTGTCCTTTTTTGCCACTGTCCGCTAGAAACACACAGTGTTTTGATTATCCGCAAATGATTTTGGCAACGATAAACTGAGGCATCCGTATATGGTTGGCCGCGGTGGACATAAGACGGACTGAACTCAACGCGTAAAAAACAGACCATGAACCAATCAAATCCACGGATCGTTGGTTATACCATTACACGATGGGATAGACTAGAATCCATTGAAAACAAAGGGAACTTATGAAATGATTTTGGTTTGATTTGGTTGATTTTTAATACTCTTCCACAAGGCGTAGTGTGTAGTGGTACTACATTAAAGTATTTTACAGTGTTTTAAACCGGCAGTTTCTCAATACATTGAAGTAGTACATACAAACACGCCCACACCATTAGCAGAAAAGGCAGACAGTGTGTTTGGGACGCCTGCAGACCAAAATACACACGAACAGCGAACATTTAATAGAAAACAATATCCGTTTCAATAGAAGGGGGCTACAAGCAGAGGAAAGAGTGAATGTACATGGAATTTCAGAATTTCAGGTCGAATTTTCGGATACACGCATGTTGCAAAGAGAAATGTGAGAGAAATATGTCATTTTGGACCCGCGTGGGTTAAATTGAAAACCGGTAAAACTGCTTTGACAGACCGTGGCTTACAAAATAATGCACTTAGTTTTGACTTTACAGAGTTTCATGCAAACAAAACAGTCAGTTGTGGTACTATAGACAGTGGTGTACTTAGGGGGGCCATTGGGACATGCCCCCCTCACTTATGCCGATCTTTTTAAGTTCCTAAAAATACGTAAACTTTTTTAACACAAGTTTTACTTCAAAAGGTAGCATATGTGGCACCAGATTGCATGTATTAAGGGCACCTAATTTTTCAAAAATGTTCAAAGGGGGAGGGGACACCCCATTAGCCATGGTCCTCCCTCACTGATGCCGATTGTTTCTTGTTTTAGTTCCTAAAAATACGTACATTTTTTAACACAAATTTTACTTCAAAAGGTAGCATATGTTGCACCCGATTGCATGTAAGGACACCTAATTTTTCAAAAATTTTCCAAGGGCAGGGGACCCCACCCCTTAGACCCCTCCCCAGGCAGGCGATCACACAACATACTGCATGGCCCCCGTGAGAGAAATCCTACCTACGCCACTGACTGTAGGATTGCCTAGTTAACTCAGAATAAAGACTCGGGTGTTAACGCCTCCGTGGTCAGAAAATTAGGTTTGCTTGAGTGGTTAAGTTCACGTTCTGATTACATGCAGGGATGAAGAAAGATTTGTATTGTATACAGAACACCTTTCAGTGATGTTTACGCCCAGATCTTTGACTCTCTGTGCATTCCCTGGCCCATAGGTTGCAGCGCCAGAGGGGGCTGGGGAAAACTGCATCGCCGAAAAAAATTAAGAAGAATCGGGATACCGGGAAAAAAAAAGAGAAAGGAGAATAATTAAAAGAAAAGAAAAGTAAAATAAAGCCGGGAAAATCAAAACGACAGACAAGAAAAGAAATAATATGAATAGGGGTGGTAACTGAATTTAGGTAAGGTGGGGAAGAGGAAATTGGCTTGGTAAATTTGGAAGGAAATGTGGATGTTACTAGTTCTGTGGTAGACAGGGCTATAGGGATGGTGGAAAAAACGAACGGGACGAAATAGCCTGAAAGAGTGAATGGCTGGGAAGAATGGAACAAGGACAAGGGCTGCAGAAAGGCCGACTTTGCAAGAGGGAGAAAAATAATGAGCGGAGAGAAAAGAAAGGGAAGGAACAATAAAAGGTCAGTTGCGGGGAAGAAACGCCCAGGAAAGCATGATATATAACTTAGCAGGAGGAATTTCGGGAAACAGAGATAAGGAGTAATGGCAGCGCCGAATCCAAGGGGGCGAAAGGGGCGCACGCCCCTATTTTCAGCAAAACAATGATTTTTGTGACAGAATTTTAAACCTCCAAGCCCATCTGATTGCACCATGCACTTTCTACAGACGTTTACGCCCTCTCTCTCATTTCTGGATTCCCGACCCTGAATAGGGGAAGGAACAATGAAGAGAGGCAGGAAATGTGGGAGAAGGAGACGGACGGAGCTATAAGCTAAAGTTTTTATTACTGATTTTTCTGGATACTTAAAGACATACACTCGTCACCCCAAAGTATATTTTTAGTGTGGGGGCATCAAAAATCTTAGTTGGTGACGGCTCTTTGATTAAGAGCAAAGTTTGAAAATGAAGAGTAGCTTACATTCCACACAATGCAACGGGGCTGTAACGTACTCGATTCTGGACTCGAGTCCATGCTTTGTCGGACTCGGAACTGGCTCAGAATGGGAGGTTCTGGAATCTGAATTGGCCCGGAATGGGCTGCAGCTGGACTCGGACTCGGAACCGATTCAAGAAGAGTGCACAAAAATGAAAGTTAAATATTTGTTCCCTAGGGCTACATTGTTATTGATGCACAGTTCAACATATAAATGGTCACATACAGTCAATTAAAATACAGCTTGAACCAGGGCATGAAATTGACTCCTAAAATGCCCGGTTTTAATTAAATGTAATTACAAAACAGTACAAAAAGCATGATGCCACATTCGCCAAATAGCTGGACTCGGAATTGGCCCGGAACTGAAGAACCTGGAATCGGATACGGCTCGGAATTGAAGGGTATACTGGACTCGGGATTGACAATGAATGGTGGTCACTTAAATCTACATTGGCCCGGATTCGGGCCAGGTGGACTAGGATACAGCCCTGTAATACAGAGAGAGAGTTTGGATTTACACTGGGGGGGGGGCCTGCCCTCCCCCCAATCGATTTCAGAATTTTTTTAAATTTTAAAATGATCCCAAAAGGCGTTTAAGCACTTGCGCGCGAGGGGGTGTGGGAGGGGGAGTTCCCCCTCCCACGGTGATGTGAAAATATGTGATTTGGTGCATACTTTATACGATATTTTGTATGCAAAAGGAGACATATTATTATGTATCTTGTGAAATATTTTGTAGGAATAACCATAGTTAATACATATTAACTATGGAATAACTATATAGAAATCAAATACACAACACACATATTGCTGGCAAATAATTTATCATTCTACAAGTATGCAGAATCACATAACAGCTTCAAACAAGTGTAAGGTGTTGCTTTTGTACATAGGCCTACCACTCGATATTATGTGTCCCTGATATTTTAGGCGTGCAATTTGTCCCCTTCCGGTATCGGTATGGAGTTGGCAAGTATGCTGCCAGTGCTCCGCGTCAACCGGTTGGCGAGGAGCGCGAGAAAATCTTGGTCCAAAATGCCTCCCAGATCGCTGGAAATGGCACTTCCCAGGCCTATTTGCCGCACATAAATAGGGGAAACACTAGTAATATTGTAAAAAAAAAACATAAAAAATACCAACATTTTGCTCAAGGGCGGCTGCCCCCTCCCCCCCCTTGGCTACGCACCTGTTCCAGCAAGATATGATCAGTTCCAAAAATATCCCTAAGATAGCACCATTTTGCATCTAGGCAACCTTAAATTAACAAAATAATTTCAAAGAGGAGGGAGACCCCTCCCCTATTTCGGCATCTTTATGAAGTGACAAAAAGGATTCCACACTGCTGTATACAATCGCAGGGGCACCCAAAAGTTACAATTTACGGAGACTGGGGGGGGGGACTGAGGTGGCATTACGACTGTTCTCCCCCCATCACCAAATCCTGGCAGCGCCCCTGTAGCAAAATGTAACTGAAGATGAAAGCGCGTGTAGCGCGGGAGACATTTTGTAATTTTAGAAAGAAAAAAGTTACAGAAAACAAAATACGTTCTTTATTAAACGCCCTTTGGGATTATTTTTGGTCAAATCCTGGAGTCATATCAGGGCCAACGTTTACAGGTAGTAAAATTTTATTTTCGATCGATTTTTCTTGTAGGGCACAGTGATGCGTACGGGGGGACACGGGCCACGTACCCCCACCTAGCTGGGGGCCTGGAAACCCTTAACATGATCCGTCGTCTCCACTCAACCCTTTCCCCATCATTATGTCTTTTGTGCTATTAGACTACCAAAAAGGCCAGATTTTGATTCCATTTTTGTAAACATCCAATGCCACTTTGGAGATAGTCAAATGTTTTAATCGAATGATAACAATTTATTAATCCCTTAGAGTCTCGGGGTCTCCGTTCCTTGGACCCCCAATTTAGCATTGTCCCTGGACCCACTAGGGGTCTTACAGTGGGACCCCGGGCCCAACGCCTACAGGGGAGCACTGCCCGTCACTACGAGGCCTCCAGAGGAGCTCGGTCCTTCATTTTGGGGTGGCCGTTCTGAGGAACGCTTGAACCCTAGTGCCCCTCTTCGAAAAGTCTGGGGACTCCACTGCGTGCTTGGCCCAACTAGTAAACCTGCTGGGACCTTTGCACACAAGTGAGGCTACCAAGCGAACGAAAAGGTTAAAAGGTTTCAGAAACCTAACAGAGCAGTATACTTCAAAGTATATGCGGTCTTTAACCCCACTCCACAGCACAAAGATGCTACCTGTCTAATTACAAGACAGAATGTCCGTTAAGAACGCATTACTTCAAAACTTTTGAAAAAAGGGACTGCCTACGTAGTATCAGATAATGCTACCGCCTACCTATTTTAATTTATTTTTCCTCATTTTTCAATGGGGGCATGGCCTGCTGCACTCCCCGCTGGATACGCCACTGCCTATGACGAGGCCCGGGACTGTATTCTGGGCCTCGACTAGGCCGGTCTCGAGAACGGAGAAGCAATTGTATAATACGGCTGACTGAAAGCAGATCCAGGATGCAATTTTTAATGAAAAATGCAATCTCCTTTTAAAAATTAGTAGCTCCTTGTAACAGTGTGGTACTGAATCATCTTTGTATGACACCATGGTAGTGACCCAGAGACTTAATAAGAAAGGAAAGATGTATGATCGTGTCCGTTCGACTGAGGCTTAAATGATGTCAGATCTCAACAACCCATATCAATTTGTTTGTTACTTAAACCCATACAGCTTGTGTTAGCGTCTCCCACGCAACGACAATGCGCTCTGTGGAAAACAGTACGGATACGAACTTTCGATCGCTCGTGCTCTGTTGCATAGCAAAATTACAGTGATGTTCATTCAGTTCCATGTTCTACTATGTCTCAGCTTCTGAATGACATAAAAATATATCGATATTATTTGACTTTTACATAGGGACCTGAACTTTTGACCTACTGCTGTTTGTACAAATAAGCTTGGATCGCCAATGTTCATGCATTGCTGGATTGGTTATCATGCAAACTTTCCAATGGTAACCTTTGTTTTCAAATTTTCAACACTCCCCCATAGGGACCAGGCCAAAATACGTGCAAACAGACACAAATATGAATATGCATAAGTCTTGCACCAATGAAAAGACCCCAAGCGATGTGTAAACAAAGCGACCGTTACCCGCCACAGACTTCTACACCGTGCGCGCGTTGTACAGTATGTACAGCTAACGAGTGCGTGCAGTGGTAAACAAAACATTTGGTCACGCCCACACGACCAATCAAGTGTACGGGATGAGCGTGTATATGAATTATACATAGCCATGACGTCTCAGTCACCCAATCCTCAGTTTAGACAGAAAAGTGTTTTGACAGGAAAGTGTTTTGAACAAATTGATATGACCCATCATGACCTTCAAAAATTGCGAAATTTTGCCAAACAAGTGCTCACGGACAAAAGTATTATTTAATCCAAAGGACATGGCCTTGCCTTGAATCTTGGAAAGCAATTTTACGCATTTTTGGTCAAAGTTTGGGACTTATTCTTGAGTTTGTACTAGTATATCTTTTGACACTCCGCCGAGTCCACTTATGTCAAAGTTAACTTACGGTCTCCCTCAGTTCACTTTGACATCCCATAAGTTCACTTTCGGTCTCCCGCAATAAAAAACAAAATGTTGGAAAGTCGCTTCCCAACTCCCCAGGGCCATACATGTTCAAGGCGACTTCCTCCGTAACCGCGTTTCGAAGGACAGATTTTCCTGTTGCTTATATGCAGACATTATTTCTTCGTAAAATTGTGTCCCGCGGACACATTTTCCTGTGGCGGGTGGACACTATTTCCTGAGAAATATTGTCCGGCGGGACATATTTTTTGGGAAAAGTGACTAGTGGGACACATTTTCCAGGAGAGACACCATTTCCTTTTACACCGGCTTCGCACTGAGCGACCAACGGCTTGCGAGCTTCTGCGACTCCTTAGGAGCTCCTGCGACCGTCTTTTCTTGCGAGCTCTTGCGATCATCTGCGCTTGCGACAGGTCGCGAGCTAATTGCTCTCACACCTAGCGACTTCTTGCAACCATAGATGCAATCATGTAAATTTTGGTGGGATTTTTTAAATTTGGGAATAGGTCTACATCCTAGTGAGTAACTCAACATGGCTGACCCTTCTTTTGCACAGATTTTCGTGCAAGATACACATCGATGTATTTTAGCAACAGCTGCTATTGATACATAATTGAGACGCAGGAGGCATAGACTTAGAGAAAGGAGGATGAATACGCCCCGCCGATTCTGGGTTCGTCCTTGGCTCCTGCGAAGGAAAGTATACGGCCACTATGATACCCTGATGCAGGAACTGGCTGCTGAGGACATACCTGGATACGTATCATTCCAGAGAGTTTGCCAAGAATTCTTCCAGGAGCTGTTAAGTAAGGTTGGACTAAGAATCAAGAGGAAGTGTACTAAAATAACGGCACACATCCCAACTGCAGTTTGTATACCGATTACACTCGATTTCCCAGCAACAGGTATATTTGACTTGAAGACTTTATCATAAAGAGGGCATTCCTACTGGACTTTTTGAAGAATCCCTACACACCTAGGCCTACACAAGATCTTTTCTTAGCCCTATATCTTCCATCTTTCAAATTTGGAGACCATTTTCAGAAAACGTAGCCGAAAGAGGTAGTCTGCTGAAGAGGCTGTGAGGTAAAATTTTATCTTAGGGGTAAGATATGTAGAAATAAACACACCACTGCTAGCCTATAAAATTTTGCCCAATTTTGTGGGGGTGGGCTAGGAAAAACATTGGGGGGCTAAAGCTTTCGGTACCTCTGAATGAACTAAGCCAATGGTAAGTTTAAATATTCTATATCGGAGCAACGGGCTTGTAGAGCTCGATATAAGGCTACCAATACAGGCCTATTTTTATGTACCTTTTCATAAACGGGATAACAAGCATACCGTTTTCCTACATTGTGAAGCCCACCCTTTAGTGGATGAGATCCAGGTAGGCTACATACCAATTAGCGTGAGTCTTTTGACGTAGATCGAGACTACATCCCAATATACGAGACTCAAAGAGTATTTATCAAACTGTTATTGTATGAAAATGAAACTGATTTCAACTTCGTACTGAAGATGGTTGCAGGTGCCAAAGATGATAAAGACGAGATAATTTCAATGTTTTACAACTGTAGTATGTTATTTTAAACCATGAAAATAGGAAGGTGTGTCAAGACCTCTATATCTAGTCCACAACGGCCACTACCCGTATACACTCTCACCTTTCTTCCTATTAGTGAAACTAATAGTAGTAAGAGTAGGGCCTCTATATTGAAAACAATTAGATGACATACGCTGTCTCTCCGGCTGGAACCTACTTTCAGAATTTTTCAGCATCTTCGATTTACCTGAAGATTTGCACTATTCGTGCTGCAAGACCTTGCGACCATTCGCGACCTCTTGCGACCACCCGCTCACACTATGCGATGGACCTACGACCACTTGCGATCTCTTGCGGAGGTCGCAAGATTTTTAAATTTGCTGCCAGCTCTTGCGATCGTGGCTTGCGAGCTAAGACCTCTTGCGAGCTCTTTATACCTATTGGGAACTAAATGCTCTCACACTAGGCGACCTTTTCGAGGTCGCAAGGAATCGCAAGAACTCACAAGCCGTTGGTCGCTAAGTGGAAAGCCGGCTTTACCGATGTGGCTCTCGTCAAAGTAACCCCTTTCTGATTACAGAACTGCGTGCAAAAGTGTTATGATCTCAGTCTGCATCAGATGAATGACACATATTCAACTCAAAATTAATCATTTTGCTTCTATTTGACAACTGTGTTGGGAGTAAAAGCATTTTGTATTTCCAAATATAGTACACCATGTCTGTGTAAGCAAAATCTACCTTACGTTTGGTTAACTTGAGGTGTGTGGAATATTTACAGTGCTAAACTTCAACTAGTGGGAAAAAATTTTCTGCTTCAGTTGATGATATAGCCACAAACTATGCCAAAGCACCCTTACTCATAGAGATATTTGCATTTAACTTTTTAATAATTAAATTGTCTGCTCTAATGAAAAAAGCTTCCTTCCAGGACATCAACCTTTCAGTGATTTCTTCTCTGAACAATGAAAGAACAAGTTTTAACGTGTTTATGTTGTAGTTAAAACCAATAGGTGCTTGGAAGTGAGGAAGGGTCCTTACTATAGTTACATCCGAATTTCTTAGATACATGACGTCTATAAAACTGATTGAAAGTTGTGCTGATGGATTTATGTATAGATTACGGCTGCGCAAAAAGGAAACTGGACTGACCGGACAAGTACTACATCTATATTATTTTATTAGTTCCCGCCCTGTTTTTTTTTTTTTTTTTTTTTTTTGCTTTGTACATGTCATCGTGGCGAATACAGGAATTTCAATTGAGTGCTACCCCTAGAGAAAGAAGAGCAAGAGATGCTACAAAGAAAGGCTTCAGCCGTGCCATGGGTTCAGAAAATATGGCATCTCATCTTCCCTATACAACAGGACTCACACGCTAACAAACTATTCACTCTACCACCTGGTGCCTACCATGTGTGGGGCTTTAATTATGACTGGAGTACAAGCCTCAAGCAATGAAATTTCGTTCAAGAAAGCTCCCTCACAAGTGTGTTTTCTAATATACTGGCAAAACTTTTAATGATTATTTGTTGTGCAGTGCGTTATCCGTTTACACAAATTTATTTTTAATCCTTCAGAGCTATCGTATAAATTGCAGGGGCGGATTTGGGGGGGTCAGGGGGCCCGGGCCCCCCTTCCAAAAATTTTTGAAGTTTTTTTTCAACTTCATAAAACAAATGACTAGGCCCTATTCCAATTAAATAGGCCTTTGTGATGTGTCAGAGTGAAATTCAAATTTGTTCATTATTTAAATTTTTACCTCAGAAAATAAGTCTTATGTTAATAATTCTGTTACTGACCTCTGGCTGATAACATTTTGGCTTATATTGGTCACAGTAACTTTTTCCGGGCATTGCAAAGGGTTACCCATGAGCGCTGTATTGGATTGCTAACTTCAGTCTATTACCGGCCGGGCCCACAGCATTGGGAACACTGCTTCTACTTTCAAGGGAATTTCAGAGTTCTTTAATATTTAGAGGAATATTTTCAACAACCTCAGGCTTTTAACTATAACTTGCTGCAACATTAGCGTCTTCTTTCAGCTTTGTAATTTACTTTAATGAAATGTACTTCGAATTTAGGGTAATATAAGGAAAAAGAAGACTTTAATTCGGAAAACTGCCATCCTAATATGTGGACAACAAAGGCTACTCTCCTCTTTCATCCAACCAAAATTTAAATTTCACTAAATTATGAGCATTTTCCAGCCCTATATGATCAGTTTCAAAACTACACTAAAGACATCACCATTTTGCATCTAAGCAATCTTAAATTAAAAAAAATTTTCTGAAAGGGGAGACCCCTCCCCAGAGAAGCATATTTCACCAAACCAAAATTTAAATTCACTAAATTATAAGCATTTTCCAGACATATATGATCAGTTTAAAAAATATACGAAAGACATCACCATTTTGCATCTAAGCAATCTTAAATTATCAAAAATTTTCTTAAAGGGGAGGGGACACCTCCCCTTAGACCCCTCCCCATGAAAGCATCTTCCACCCAACCAAAAATTAAAATTGACTGAATTATGAACACTTTCCAGCCATGTATGATCAGTTCAAAAAATATACCAAAGACATCACCATTTTGCATCTGAGCAACCTTAAATTAACAAAAATTAGACCCCTTAGACCCCTCCCCTAGGACGGCGATCACTCATCACATACTTTACCCCTATCAAAATACCCCTGGCACCACCCCTGGTGCACCGCCTCCCTGTTAGATCCCTCCCCCAGATCGGACTTTTATACAAACCACTATGACCTGGGCCCCCCTTCTGCCAAATCCTGAATCCGCCACTGAATTGTTAAATGCAACAAATTTTAGTATCTTCTCACGTGATAGAATCTTAAAGGGAATAAGGGATCAATCTTTTCTCACCTTTCAACTCCCTTGTTCCTTGTATTAGAGCATAAAATTGCACAATACAGATAAACATTCAAATTTAGGAAACTGTATTTATAGTAGGCTAAGGCCTATCCTATTCTCATTCCAGCACTGATATTCAACCAATCAAAGCAATTTTGCTACCCTAGTTTGCCTCTCCCAATGATCAAATCAACTGGTACCAGGCAGATTTGACTATCCATGTAGTTAAGCAATTTGTATGTAGTTAGTTAGTTAGATGGGGTTTAACGACACACCAGCACGAAAATGTTATGTAGTGTCAGCTAGATAAAAAAGGGTAATGGTGGGTTGAAAATCAACTAAAACAGTGCAAAGGCTAAAAGGTCTAGACAAAAAAGCAAATGCGGGAGTCATGTCAACATTTCCTTTAAAGGTTACTTTACGCCAGTGTTCATTTTTTTAAAGGGTTCCTTGTAACTTCAAATAACTTATTAAACATAGACAAATGATTCGCTGTCTTATGAACAATCACGAGACATTTCAAATTAGATATAAACATAAGCTAGACTTACCGGCTTTGCCGAAAGGTAGTGCTACTTAAGTGAGAAAGAAATTAGAATATCAAAGCAATTAGATCACTTAAAAGAGCATTTTAAGTCGTTTATATTGGAGAAGTGGCGAAGGTTTCGCACTTTTCGGCGAAGATAATCACTTTGAAGTATTGCCTTTGTGAAGTCTTGATCTGAGGATTACATTAGTATCAACGAATCAAATTTTCATGAAGAAAGATAAGTCAAAAGAATTTGGAAGAGCAACTAAAGGCCAGTCAAAGTCCTCTTGACAGAGAAGATTTTACTATATTCTCGGGAGCGTGTTGTCCTGGGGCGTAGCCAGTATGTAGCACTGTAGGCCCGGGCGTACACTTTTTTTGGCCCAGTTATCTTTTTTTTAAAAAACACCCATAATTCAAATCCATAAGCTTGCTGGACGAGTTTAAGTCTAGACAGGAAAAACTATTGAACGTAGCAAGAATATGGCTAAATTAGGTGACTTATTCTTCTGCCATCTATAGGCTGTCATTTCTATCGCGTGCCGTTTTATTCAACACTCTACCCACCGGAAAATACTAGGGTCCGATCTTGTCAGTTTTTTAAAAGCTACACCCGGTTTGTCTGATTTTGATGGGCCTACATCCCAGACTAAAACACCTAACACAAAATTCAAATAACATTTTACGTCTTTCGGCCTGAATATGGGGAACGAACGATTAATTGAATTGAATAAGCCAGTTCAAAGGTACCTTCTGTGCATGCTCTGGTGGCCTTTTCGTTTAGGTCAACTAACAACAGAATGTAGTGACCTACGCATACGTATCACAACATGTATATGAATAAAGGCAGGCCAGCCTAGGAAAAGATTACATTAAAACAATTACAAAAGAGACGAAAAACATTTCTTGAGTAATATCATACTGGTTGGTCAATCTGATGATGAGATGCGTACATTTGTTAAGTTGAATTTTTACGACTGAATATTAAGTTACGTATTTTAACTCGTTTGTTTTGGGGTTTAAAAGTGATATTGAATGAGGTGTCTCAAGTTAGTAAAAGGCAAGGAAACCAGAATGACTCTTGGCACACTTCTCGCTCTACAGGAGAAAGCTGACTGGTCATGGTTGGTCACACAACTGACCATCAATAGATATCACTAGTGTAAGTGGTCACCAAAAGAGAGCTAAGTGTACCACCAGTCAGCATATGGCTGATTGAGACACCCCATTGATATAGTGACATACAGAACCCCGCTTTAAAGGACACCCAAGGGACCAGATAAAGTGTCCTGCCAAGTGAGGTGCTCCTGATAAGTGAATCAACTTAACATTACGTTTTGGTTTTTGGGATTTTACTAGGTGTCCTCCTAGATGAGTGTCCTTTAAAGCGGGGTTGCACTGTATATACATATATTTCATATTTTCTTGCCTACAACTTTTAAAATCCTGGCTACGCCCCTGTTTTCTGATGGATTAGATGCTCTGTCTAATAGCCCGCTGGTTAGTCACACTTTGCTATTAGCCACCTTTGATGAATGTACTGATTTGCATTGTGAGCGACTTCAACACTCAGCAAATCACATGATTGTTTTAACAAAATACTGAACGTCGATATAAACAACTCTATAGTTGTTTTCACATGCAGTAATATTATGTGGCAGAAAACAAACCAGCTTCAACACGTACTCATAAAAGTGTCTTTGTTGTTTAGTCTTTAAAAACTCATACCGTACTTTTAGATCGCCGTATCCTCAACTATGAAAGAGAAACAAAAGACTGAAAGCAGCAACCTCCATTTTGCGGTTAGTTTTGTGTTTGTTGAACGTGAAAAGTGTTTTCTTATGTAACCCATTAGGCAGAAATTATAGGAAATCATATTAAGGCCCACACGAAAGTAAATCACGCAATTATACGGATATTTTTGAGCTCAAAAGTGTGAAAGCTACTAAATACAGAAAATTTGTGCTTTCCTTTCTTTACAAATTCCAATCAGTACTTCGATGTGGCAGGAGTTTATTGGTTACATTCGTTTTCCGGGAGAGCATACAATAGCGTAGGCCTGATAATTAGCTCTCAGTTTTGCACACTTGAACAAGCAGGGCAATGACAATTGCATACTTCTTAGTAAAAGAGTTATGACAGATGTTATACTTACACTGACATTTAATCATACTACGTTTTCAAAACCATAGAAATTACTCTCATAAGCATAAGGTAGATATGTTTACGTAAATATAATTAGAATGACGGAATGACAACTACGTAAAATATTCAAAGTGACAAAAGAGAAATAGCAGATAATATAGTTGAGGTAAAGATCTGCTCTGTAATCAACAAAAAGAAAAAGAATAATATAAATTCAGAGAAGATAAACCTTTTACTATAGACTGAAAAATAAGAACGAGCAAACAAGTCTGTTGAGTTTCGAAAGAATCAAACAAAGGATCCTCAGCGGGAAACTACTTGAAATCACCGCATAAAAGAGAAAAAGATAGAAAAATTAACGTAAATGCACTACTATTTACATCAATTCTTATAAGCCTTTAAGATTGCGAAAGGCTTTTGGTGTAACAATCTGTATAGAAAATATTCCATTTCCTTGGGAAACTTTTTTAATCACGTCAGACATTAAAATGGTCGCTAGAAGTGATGTACATTCTCTTTGAAAAACGGTCCACACCTTGCATCATTGAACTAGGCAAACTGCGAGCGTTGATGCAAGGATCATGAAACCATGAAAAGCTACGCTGCATTGTAACTAGACCCATCGATGTACTGACGAATGCAATCAACATATAAAAATCAATGATATTAAAAATAGTAAAAAGGGACTTCAAGGATGGAAAAATGCTTCAGATTACACCATAACACATCTAAAACCTATTTTACCCTACACCTGAGAGGGGACCGGACCGAATGTCTTTGTAGCTCGGAGAGTAGTGCTGAGTGTTCAAGGGTATGTTCTTTCTCACATTTGAGAAGGCATCTTTCCTTATCCATTTCACGAGCTTGTATTTATCGTAAGGTAGCCGTCAACCACAGATTAAGAAAATTATAAAGATATAATTCAGTTCTATGGATGGTTTGACATTAAAATTGTGCAATCTGAACAGTAAGACCCGTTTGACGTATTGTTTGACAGAGAAACAGTAAAATTGTACAATGTAAATAGTAATAATAATACCTGTTTATGAATTGTGCATGATACTCTTCTAAGAATAAAGAGCAAAAAACCTATTTAGAATGAACAAGGAGGGACAATTGTTTTTCAAGGTGATGAAAGCGAACTCAACAGGAAGACCTGGTATTTTATATTCATTTATAAAACGTTCGATTACAAAACAATTCAGTTAAATATATGGACTCCTTAGAAAGATCTTTCAGCTGGATACCGAAGAGTGAAAAACAAACGTTACCCCTAAAGTGGTCCTGTACCCGCAAGATTTCGTCCCATGATTTGAACGGGTCTGGTGGCTGAGATGCAATCATGTTAAGGCTTCAGCCAACAGACCCGTTCATATAGGTGTATCATACATGGCTCCATTCCAGACTGGCTGAATGAAACAGGTCACTTGATCACCCATGATGGGTGATCAATTTAGTAATCATTGCTTTAGGGAGAACCATATATGAAATATAATCAATCTCACAAAACACAACTCATGTGCAGTTTGTCTATGAGATACTTAAGTGGTAACAAAGAACCTGCACCATGCCTTTTGCATCTTTTTATTCTGAGATTAACAACCCCTTAACCAATTTTGATTCGTGTTTTACCCCACTGGTATGAAAATTGCTGGTATCAAACAAATAACTCTTAATAACGAACAACACTTTCAAGGCTGAATATGCTGAATTGGCTTTTTGAAGCAATTTGAGTCTCCGTTTGTTTACTTCATGAAAGATAAATGTGGCACTGACTTTTGGAGGCTAATGCTTCCTGAGGAATGAGCTACGTGAGACAATAAACTCTCCCGAATCTATGCCCAGTTTTTGTAACTTTTGTCACCCCTTTTTTTACTAAATACCTTATTACTTTTCTAATGCTTATCTTTTTCTTATCATACTGCTGGGACTGATTATCCAAGTAGGTCGTGTAAAGAAACTGTGCCAAGAAGCAATGCAAATATTCCGACTCTTCGCTGACTTATGATGATCGATTGGTACAAACCAGAAAGCGTCTTCAAAGACAATGTCCGCCAAATGGCAGCTTTAACGAATGGGACGTCGGCACCTACGGAAATCTGTTGATTTAGTAAAATGTTCATCTGCCTCTGTTCTGAATTTTGTAAAAAAGGGGGAAAGGAAATATTTACTTTCTGTAACGATTCCGCCATTTCATATTACTTTAAGTGAATACATGCTTTCTAAACAATATAGCAATCTGTTAAAGCATTATGGTTGTCAACAAAAACAACTGAAGAATGTAATGTAAAACAGAGTATTTGATGGTATCACTGCTCTTTGAAATTTCAATCGTTATACCGAAGGAGTAACAATTATACAAATAATTCTACTTCCGAAGTTTTCCTTTATCGAGGCAATGTTAACGATGGGTTCAGTTGACTTACGGTAATGTGTTGTTAACGAAATTCACATCTTCTTTTCTTACTAATATCCCCATGCAGACAGCGGAAAATATCGGTGAAGGACCCAAAAAATCAAAAGGCCAAGAGCAGATTTGCAAAAATGTTATTTTTTTAATACAGCTAAATTTAGAAACGTACATCATTACCTTGATGATGAGAATTGGCAAAACTTCAAAATCAGTAAAGGAGACATTCATTAGTAACCTACCTGTAAGTTTACAATCCATTGCTCCTGTTGGGACATGAAATATTAAAGAGTGATGTGGATAAATGTGCTTCGGGTAGAGTGCATAGCATTCCATGCTCGTTTTTCGCATTTTCATGGAAAAATAGTAACATATCACAAATAGTTTTAAAGAAGTCGTTAAAGTTAGACACTATACATTAAAGTACGGCGCTAGTAATCATTTAGCAATTCTTTGCTTCGTGGATACATTACCACCTGGTCCTTAATCTAAGACGCTTTCTAATACTTTGCATCCAATATTGAGATGCCATCACCTTCCTTTTTTGAGATTGGTGTTAGGATGTTTTAAACATCAGTTTTGTCTCTTACCTCTTCGCGATAATTTTCATCTGTCATGACTGCCATTTCCTTTCTTCCGTCGTCGTGCTATGATTAAGGAAAGAATACATTCGTTCATTTCGGGAATATTGCAGGTGATAATCATGATATAAGTATATAATAACAAGTAGAATTTTGTTGTTGCTTAACTATCGGTTTGTGTCAAACATTCTGATTTGCTGAAAGATTGAAACAAAGGAGAGTGCATTGGTGTGCCAATCCCACAAAATAGGGTGATTTTTCATCCCTTCATTAAAGTGTGGCAAAGACAATGAACTTATTTATCATGGGGAACTACTGATCAACACGTTTAAGTAGAAGATATACTTTAAACATAACCTAAGCATCAGTTATGAGCACATGGCACGTGATTTTAATGTATCGTTGGTTCTTAGCACAGTTTGTTTGTTAACAAAGGAACTTTCTGGTTGAAAAATGTTAATTTGTAATATATAAACGTAACGTGAAAGGTTCTCTGTGCATAAATATCTAGCCATATTCTAAAATAGCTCAACCATCTATATTTTTCAGTACAAATCCAGATCCTATCCAAACAAACCTTTAAACTATCTGTAGTGTTTCATAAGGTGTTTCATAAAGCAGATATAGCGTGCTCTTTTACTAAAATCATTGTCCCGCTCGAATCACATTTGGGTAATTTAAAGCCAAAAAGGTTGTGCATTCTGTTGGACTACATTCCTGGACAAAATTATTGGGACACTTCCGGACCTTCCCCTCCACCCCTTGTTCAATGTTGAGAAGAAACGAAAAGCGCGCTCTTTTCTTAAGCGCTCAACTTTAATTCACCTTCAAAACCAACATTGAGGTGGGGCGCGGGGATTTGTCCCAGATAATTTTTCCAGGATTGTAGATTTACTGAGTTGTACAAAGTCTTAATTACACCTTGCAAGGGGGCTTACCTGACTTAAACTGATGGAACCTTGGGTAACTGTTAATTTCCATAGTAACAATGTCTCAACTAAAATAGTTTAACGTAATCTGAAAACGGTAAGCAATTTTTATTCGAACTACATCAAATATTTTAAACTCATTTTTAATTGTTCGAAAAACTGACATTACCCATTGTCTACTTCTTTCCAATGAATTTGACTTACCTCCCACTGTCCCGAATTCATGTTTAGGCGGTATCCGTACAATCCGGACCACTCGACTGAGATAACAAAAGGAATGTTATTATATTATCAGCTAACTGTCGTTATTTGTTGTCGATGAAAATTTGTTTTACGTTCCATCAACAATAGATGTAATACTCTAACAACTGTGTTTCAGGCACAATGCCACGTGGAAAGAGGTTACTCCAATTGACCGACAATTTCAATATCGTATGTAATTTTTCACTTGGCAATTTCAAAAGAATTAAGACAAATGGTACAAATGGCGTTTTCCTGTTGGAAAACTGGTAAATATTTTCAATTCCTTTGTTAAGGACAGAAGTAATTAATGAAACTGTTTGTTGAGATGTTAAAACAGAGAGGTGTTAGGAAGGAGATCGCCAACGTTTCTTACACTCTTTGAAGCAATGTTCGTTTCCGACAATAATCTTATCTCAATACCTAGATCAACTAGGATCAGTGATGAATTGTCAAAATGACAATAAGAAGATACACCTCTTTCGTTTTATTGCGAAATTGTAACCTTTCGTCGTTATTCGTCACACCAAATATCCTTTTACATAAAGTCAGCGAAAATGTCTTCACAACTTACTTTTCGAATATGTCTCGTAATGGTGGTAAAACTTGCTTCAAACCGAGAGAAATGTATAGGCTTGAACAATGTGTCCTGCAGATGATGTATTAAATCGTGGAGGCACACTTGAGGTACATTATTTGACCGTTTGTTGCCAGTCGTTTTACTAAAAATCGTGACTGAAGCTTCGTCATGTATAAACAATGGCTTTTGTGTCGGGATAACTTGCAAGGGAAAGGAGATCATTATTAAAAGGGTTTAGTACACAAAGACTTAACAATAGGGATAAAGGGACCTGTCAATCAAATAGCGGTACCTGAAAAGGAATTAAATCATTTTCCAGTACATATTGTCTGAAAGACTTGGTCGTTGGATCTCCTTCCTAACACTCTCTGGTTAAAATTTACAAGCAACAAATCAAGTGACGTGAAAATACAAGACCTTTAAACCTCCGTTGACGAAGTTCATCAAAAGGACCCACTTGTATCGACTGGGGTAGAAGAGACCAGTGAAAACTGCAGGAAATGTAAGACAAAAATAAGTAAAAAATCTAACTAAAGCTTTTTTTTTTTTTGTTATTATTTTGCGCAGTCCACATCCTATCTGAAAACATAGATCTTATGCATTGCCGTGACGTGACGTCATTTGTAGAGTAAACCATAAAACACACTGTACCGAACACGAAGACATCGCAGGCGCTCGTAGTAGACTCACACGGATATCCCACCGGTACACAAATCAGCTGTCCGTATTTGTTGGTGTAAGTGGCAATGATACGCGCTTATCTCTGCCGGGGGCGCACTTTCTGTTCTGTGACGTCATATGCATAGTATCTATAGTATTTTAAGATTGCCTAGACATGTAATATCCTTTGATTTGGA
The DNA here is from genome assembly GCA_029531755.1 of Holothuria leucospilota. Lineage (NCBI taxonomy): Eukaryota > Metazoa > Echinodermata > Holothuroidea > Aspidochirotida > Holothuriidae > Holothuria > Holothuria leucospilota. The sequence continues at coordinate 20,064,459 of CM055961.1, read as the reverse complement.
AAATCTTAAGTTCCCACCAATTATTCAACCATTTGTATTGGTTTTCTCTTTACCATTTCTGCAATCGCAAAATAATATTTTATTGTTAATACGTTTTTAACTCTAACCCTCAAAATAAAAGTGTGGAATAATTCAGAGGTTGCAAAAACCGTTATTAAACTTTTTTTTTTATTTACTTTTTATTTTTATTTTTTTGTTTTTTTTTTTTTTACTTCTTCGGATTCTTCACAGACTGACGGGGTCCCCCTTCTGGCCGCATTTAAGTTCCCTGGGCTCTTATCCGGTAGTGGGGCACCTAAAGGCCCAAAAAGGTTTTGGAAAAAAGGGAAAAGGGAAAAAATCAAAAAAAAACCAGAAAATTGTTAACGGAGAATTGCGATTAAATGCAATTATTGAGTAACCACTTTAAACTATTACAGGGGAGCATCGTTTGTTGTATATTGAACTGAACGGAAAGGGATCATTTGAAGTTTAAATCGCTTATGTATAAAAAGTTACCGTGCTATGAATATTGCCCCCCAAAACTTTTTTGGGAAATGATTGAGTACATAACATTTTTAAAGACGAAGAAATATTACCTTGGTAGAACATGTTTTACTCCTTTTATTTAACTACAAGGTCTGGAAGCTTTTTTGCTAACCGGTCAGCTGGTAGAGTTTTTCCCTTCTAAAGTTCAGGTCATCACAGTGGCATATCTGGCGACTCTCCTTGGTGGAAATCGGTAACTTGCATGTAAATGAAATTTGCCATTTTTTTGTACCGTTTATAAGTGAGGATGTATCTCAATATTTACAAATAAAATTTAATAGCGAAAATTGACATGGTCTTGCAACTTTTTCAGAGCAATTGCCGGGACTACCCCTTTCCACCGGTGAGCACATCTGTAAGCGAAGGGGCAAGCGAAAAACCTCCTCCTTATTCGCCAACTTCAACCAAACCAGCCTGTGTATACTTTCCTTATGACGCCTCCGTGCTCCAAGAAAAAAAACCAACCACCAGTACTGGTAACGTTTCAACAAGTACATTATTGCAATGATAGCATAATTTTCCCGGAATATGTTCGTTCTTTATTTTTTGTTCTTTTACTACTTCTAGTTCGGTGGGTATTACTAATGGTGCAGTTTTAAGGGAACAATTTGCAGGTGATTTTTGTGTGAGTAATGAAAGCGTCATGTTAATTATGCATCAGATATCTGTATTGAAGGAACCTTTTTTTAAAATTGGTTGAAATTAATACTGTTATTTACCTAACATTAGAAAGGTGATAATATATGTGCGTTTGTGGTGGCAGATAGGAGAAAACACTTGTGTCACCAATCCACTAAACATATGTTTGGGGAAGCAATTGCTTGGGGGAAACAATTCAATTCATTAATTTCTAAATAAAATTCCAGTTTGTGACTGCCCAGCAAGAAATACAGTTCAAAAAGAAGGATAGTCGGAACGGCCCTGTTCACATTTTTAAATGCATATTCGAAGACTTCCAAATCAACTGGGATGAAACCATTCAGTACCATTCAAGGTGCCCCATGATAGTCATTTTAAAGGAACTTGTAATAAATCTTTTTTATTTCAAACTTGTCCGAACCATTCAAACCAGTCACTTGATTTTAGGCGAATGAAATTTCATCCTAGGCCTGAATTAGGTTGAGGGATATACTCTATGAGATTATTCTATTTTAGATATTGGTGCAAATGTTCGGATACACGCTTTCGAGAAGAGTGAAAACATAAAAAACATCATGGGAATATAAGTCCCAACTTGAGCCCACTTTCTACAATTCCTTTAGGTGCGAAACGTACAATATTACGAACCCGATCACCAGGACTGTCTAGAAAACGGATAACATGTTCGCTGGTTTTATCAAGATATTACTTACTTCGTAGTACCGATGTCTGTGCCATTACCCGGCATGATCTTTGCAAAGCTGGTAAGTTGTATGTCGTCATTGTTATCCTTTAAGAGATTTAGATGTCGCAACTAGGTAATAAAACTACTCAACTACTTAACAAAAATTATTGAAGGAAAAAAATGAAACCTACATATTGACTTTGAATGAGAGAAATTTCTGCTCAGTGGCCCAGTAATGGTACTTGTGAGAATTCAAATGAAAGACACCAAAACGTTTATTTTGGAAAGAGTTCTTTAACAGTCTGAATAACCCACTTTCACAAAAAGTATCCTTAATATTTCTTTGGGTTAAAACTACGCACAAGCCTCTTGAATGATTCCTTTGATCAAAAATATGAACGCGGACAGTGTAAGCAGGAGGTAACAGCTATACTAAGAAGTATTTTTAAAATTAATACAAATTTCGAAATTTTTACTGAAATTGTTTTGGAAGATCTTGAACAGTTTCTCGGGAAAAAAATTATGTTTTTTTCTTGTTAATTTCTATTTTAGACTGAGCTAAGAAAGACAAACTTTTTGGAGAAACGAAAACATAAAATACTACACGAGGACTGTTCCATAGCTTATAAAACTTCTCTTTTGACAGGCCCTTTCCAGGAGTACGACAGTCACCAGAGAAAGTCCTATGCCAAATCGCGTTGAATTTGATAGGGCAGGTTATGGCTACGCTTGGGTGTTTCATCTCTATGGGAACCATCTTAAAAGCAATAGACAAACTCTGGCAGGATGTCATGAGATTAAGTATATGCCTTTAATTTCAATGCAAATATCGTTGTAGGAATAGTGTTGAACTAATCACTACCAAAATTGATGTATAGCTTTTAAAATTATATCCGTTTTCTGTATTATTAGATCCTTCAGTCATAGACAACCCAATGCAGGCCTTGAGTTAGTCGCTACACGGCAATCTTCTTAGGATTTGCGAGAAGGCAAGTAGTACTAACATAGAACCATTGTACGCATACAAACAGTAAAACCAAAGTCTGCATAGGCCATGCATGTGTGTAACTTCGAGAAAAGGAGGTGGGGGTTGGGGGTAAGAGAATAACGTTTATGGAATCTCAGATATTCAAGGCAGCTTGTAAAGACTCCTCGTTTCGTACATCCTCGTTTCGTTTTTTTTTTAAAACTAATAACTACAAAGTGATTAGAATGATCGTTACTCTATGCTTTCTATCCCAATGTGGGGATCGTGGGAGTTACTTTCAGTTCGAGGAAGTAATCACTTTAATAATTTCGCGACAGTCTAAACACTTTAGAAATTTTCGTCGCGTGTTATGAGATTATTAAATACAAGATGTCGTTACATTCTTTTTACTCTATTATTCCGTTTCGGATGTTTTTCCTTTTTTACTTATTATTCCTAATTGGTAGTTGATGAAGATAATAAAATGTTGATAAAAACCTTGCCCCAACCTACGTCAAATCCCATTAAGATTTGTTTTTGTTCAAAGAATTCGGTTTTGTCGGTGATTAAAACTGTTTCGCACTTGCAACAACAAATACACTATTAAAAGAAGGTACCTAAATTTTACGGTAAAAATACTGGCAGCTTGGATTCCGGTAGGTAGCTCAGTTAGTTAGGTAGTAAGCATTTAACAAACACACCAGGCGCGTAGCCAGGGTCTTATCGTGGCCCGGGGAGGGGGGGGCAAAATGAGAAATTTTCGTCCCGATTTCATGATTTTTCAAACTAATTGTAGAGTATGGGTCCCCCCCCCCACCGTTTTTTTTTTTGGGTTCTAGTTGTATCTACCCCGGGGCAAGTCCGGAAGATTTGGAATTCGAATTGGGGGCAGGGCATGAGAATAAAATTATCAAACTGATATTCCAAATGGCACTATCAGTATGCGAACTATAATCACGATGATCACAAATTTAACTATTTACTATACCTCGAGGTGATGAAGCGGGGGTGGAACTGTCAGTGGTAAAACTCGGTGTGGAGATCGAGGAGGAATCATTTCTTGCAGGATCAAATGCGCTTTCTTCAGAGAGGACTCTTTGCGACCTTTATCATCCGCCCGGAGCGCCACACCCAGTCGAGCGAAGCGTACAGGGAAATATTTTGGCCCAAATGCCCTCCGAAACTACAATGAGGAAATGATCCTTCCCCGGGGTGTTGTTACGTTACACAAGTGGCGTGCGCAGGATTTGTGACTTGGGGGTAGACTGTGAATTCCCACCGACTGGCACAGACCACAATTTCAAACTGGCTAGACGCCAAAACTAGTTAGCAGGGTCGTAGCAGAGAAAATGTCAAGGAAAGGGGAGGGGACGCAGCTCATAGAAAGTCTCTCAGCGTTCCGCGCCAAAACTCGATGTGGGCGCAGAGCGCAAGGAAATGTTGGTTCCAAAATGCCTCCCAGGTAGCCTGCCCGGGCCTATTTTATCGCATGATAAACAAGGTTGGTAAACACTAGCATCTATTGTAACAAAATGTTTAACATAAGTAAAATACTAAAAAATAAGGTGGGGGGCGGCTGGCCCTCTTCCTCCAACCCCTGGGCTCACGCTTGCCTAATGTACCAGTATAAAGGTAGTCATCTTTATACACTAGATGATTTGACCGATTCTTCAGACGGCTCTTTGTTTTAGTGATTATTGCTTATAAAGAGAGACAAAAAATTTGATTGTTCGCATGTCCGGGGGAGGGAATTTTTAGCTTTTAGAACAGCTCGCTGATGATGAAAAAATGGTGGCTATAGTTTAGACCCATTTCTGAAAGCATGTTAAAACTACACTAACGGCCAAAGTGGGTGGAGGGGAGAGTACGTCCTGATGCTCGGCCAGTCTCGGTCAGGACTGACTGTCCGATTTCCCCCCGACTAGCGGATTTTCCCCGACTAAGTGATTTTCCCCGCGACTTCCTTACCAATGAGGGGTGCCATGGCCCCGGCCACCATTGCGCAACCACTTACTACGTTACCACTCCAAATATTACTCACATAGTTTGGGTTTTAAGATGTTTAGGAGGAATGTTGCTGCCAAAGTCAGACACACCAGGAGGTCCCCATAGAGAAACAAAAAATGTAAGTGCATAGAGCTTAAAGATTTATCACTTTATATCTAGTTTCAGCTGGCCTGGGACAAGCAAAATATGGGTGGAGGGGCCCCCCCCTTTTGTTTTTGGGCCCATGTTATAATTCCAATTCATGCTTATAGTTTTTTCTCTGATTGCACAAATTTTAATTGACCTACTTCCATTCAGGGTTCTGACACCAAGCCCCAATAAGTTGGCAACGCAAACTGGATACTTTCCACTCATTGTGTGTACTCTGGAAAGAAAAATCTGCACCGGGGTGACATGTATTTTAAGTATCCCTTTTTGATAGTGATTAAAAAAAAATATATCGGGACGGGCTAAGCTACTACTGATACGATCCAAACGTCCTATAGCTCCCACACTGACAGCCATTGTTTTGACGGTCCCTTTTTCTATCCCCTTTACTCTCTGACTGCTCTAGCTTCATAGTCTGTCCTTTTCCGGACTCCCTAGTCGTTCTAAACGCTACTCTATTTCCTTTCCTAGTTCATCTTTTCCTCCGTTCTCATGCACAATCTGCCTCGCTTTCATCCTCGTCCCGTTTCCTGCATTCTGAGCCCTTCTCTTTTTCTCCATTCCCTTTGGTCTTTTCACGGTCCCTAGCCCTACCGGTATCAGTATACTCGTCACGTCGATATCGGAACCAGTGCCTCTACCTTATTCGAGCCCGTTTCCTGCTGCGCCATCCTTTCTTCCATTCACGATAATGATTCCTATTGTTTATTCTTTTTATTTCCCTTTTTCTCCTGTTATTTCCCTTTTTTCTCCTGTTTTTTCCCTTCTTCCCCTTTCCTCTTCCCCTTTCCCTTTTCCTTCTCCCTCTTTTTTTTCCCCTTCGTTTATTTTTTTTTTTTCATTTTTTGCGTCGTCTCGATTTTACTTCGCTTTTTCCGCCGGTGGGGGGGAGGGGGGCAGTTCTCTGCCCCCCCTGCCCCCCCACTGGCTACGCTACTGCTGGACACACCAACACGAATGTGTTATAATTAGTTGTCAAACAAGATAAACTACGGTTCAAGTTTGGTTTCAAATAATTGTTTAAATACAATGCAAGTCCTTCTCCTTTAAAGTCGGCCTCTTACGACAGGCGGGGAATACCGTGGGCATCTTCTTCAACCCCCAGCCCACAGGGGGCTGGATTACGGTAGCCGACCGTTATTTTACAGCTTGCCTAGAATCTTTATAGTTTACTGTAGGATGTAACCTATTTGTTATTCGCCGAAAACTACACGGGGAGGCAGTACAGTTGTTCAGGAATAAAAAGTGGCTCCATAGGGACAGTGTTTAAGATTTTACGATCAACGGTAAAATAACGGGTCGGGCACCGAAATCCCAGCTGCCAGTATTACCGTATAAAGTAAACGGTTTATTTTTTTTAACAGTGTACCAATATGGTGGATTTCTCCTTTATCGACACTTGTTGCAAATTTTCGTAAAAAGAGAAATCTGAGAATTATAAGATCCAAAGAACAAAGGCAGTCAATTCCAAAACTTCGAGTTGGACGCTTATTTGCTATTTTTCTTTTCATCAAAACATTACTTAGTTATGGTAATTGGAATTAACCATTACCATTGTTGTGATCAATAAAAACCAACACGATTCTAATCATTTCGATTACTACTAACAATTCTTTTTCGACATAGTTATTTAACATTTACCCATATACTTTCAACACTTTCCTTAGGATCTTAACTGGTTATGATAAAGTCAGTGTAGATGTACTTCTTGGACTCTCCGCTAAACCACCCAATTACCAACTCGCTCGTGTGCTAGTTTTTATCTTTTTTAGTCTCTAAAGGCAAGTTTTGATTATTTGTGTTGTAGATCTTTGTATTGAAAACTTGCTGAGCCATCTATCTTTAGTATTTATATCACAAGTAGAAAATTGAAGTCAACTTATGATTAAGTTGTTTATAATCCTACGAAAAAAAAAAAGGGTACACAGGAAGAGAAAATTCAGGTGAATACTCATATGTTTGAAACATTTTGTACAAAATAAGTTCGATCCTTGTAATGCTAACCAATGGTAAGTGCATTAATGAGGGAGGTGATTGTCTAATAAAAGTTGACAAGAACATGAAGGTAAGGTGAGTCATAACTGATAAGTCCGCCATTCTTTTTCTTTTTTTTTGTGTGATGTGAGTAAAGTTATGAACAAAGCAGAACTGAATTTTGTTAAGATTGGAAATTGATGAAGCTCACCAATGCTTATTAAACACAGTTTGCGTTTTAGCTTTTTTGTGAAATCTGAACAACGGATAGAGACAACGTTATCCTTAGCATTGTTCGTAACAAATCATCCAAATCAGTGAATAAACAAATTTTTTGTCTCAGCTGCCCTAAAGTGATCTCATTGTTTGACCGCATTGGTTTTTTCAAGGCTTTGGGGTGGGATGGTCCACGCGGAGAGGCTGCGGAAGAGGGTCTAGAACCGCAGGGGAAAAGAATCTCAGGATTAGAGACGAGGTCAATAATTGGAACGAGCTTTCTCAGGCAAGATTTGCTTTCTAGATGCACAGACAAATCGCCACTCTTTTACCACAGTATTTGCCTCTAACATTCAATGGGTGCTGGCACGTTGGTGGCTAACCACCCTACTCAGGACAAAATCAAGAAATTGTTTACTGCGGTCGGTCGTCGTCTGATTACATACTTTATCGTTCCAATTAAGGCTCCCGGATGATGAAAATGGGACTTCCCCTACAATAGGGGTAATGCCCCGGCACTCCCCCCACATGGCGCCACCCGTCTACAATTCTGCGTTCTAGCATGCGTGGAGTCACCAGTATGCGTCACATTTTGATGTTTATCATGGCAGTATAGGAGAAACAAGGCATGTAAAACATTCCAAACGAAGTAATTCCCGACGAAAAACCGCCACTCTGAAAACGGATCAAGTCACAACAGTTCCTGCCCTTATCCTTCACTAGTGGCAAAGTATGTTAGGAAGCTCGGATCAGTTATTCTAAAAACGAGGTCGATAGAGGATGTGGGTCTTCTGATTTCGAGGTCCGCATCTCCCAAAAAGTTGAAAAAAAAAAAGCTTTGTTGAAATGATTTATTTCATCTTACATAGCTATGAAAAGAGAGAGTTCATATTAAAAATGTCGAACCCACATTGTTAGTACCGAAATATAAATTGCCAAGACATTTTAATTTCCGTAACCAATCAATAAACGTTCAAACACAAATTACCGAGTACGTTTTTACTTGTACAGTACACCTCACGGTCGCAGTACGTTTCCGGGACTTAACTTTGCCAGAAGCTTTTTCACTAAAAACTACAACCATTCCCGCAATGCACAGTGCAATAATATACATAGCCACTGTGTAAATTACATGATTGTCAACAACAAGGCCCACGAAAGTCTTTGGCTAGGAGATGGCTGAACAAGGGAATATGACAACACAGCCGGTTATACGACAGGCAAACCTAGCACCCTTTTCAGGAGAGCAAAACTTTGGAAGGAGTCAAGTAGTGACTTGTATCTACTATAACCACATTTACTTCCCCGACTTTGACTACGTTTTGTCTTGTTAATGCAATATGATCTAAAGTATTGTTCTTTTAGCGGGTTGCCACAGCAGGCTTAGTAAAATAACCCCATGGTTGCCTTGCCAAAATCAATGATCTTGTAGAATGCTCTGTGTCCACTAATGTACTACAAACGTGATTTTACCGGAATAAGTTTACTTCTCCTTGAACATCTTAGTTTTCTAGAGCCTCCTGAAAGTCTCAAAACAAATTTAGATTGCAAACTTTGCAGGTCTAGACATAGTGTCAGTCCGACGGTCAATTTGACAGGACACTTTTAACAAAAAGAATAGATCTATACGCTATGCGACAACCGATGGTCCTTCCCTAAGCTCCCCACCAAAGTCTATAGTCAGAGTGCAGATCTTCAGGGTGTAATTTTGCGAGATAGGCCTGCCTAGTTTGATTTTTGGCATTTTCTTTAATGTTTCGGGTATGGCTGAATCCAACAATGCAGGGTTCCATTTTTTACAACATTATTCATGGCGGCATTTTTTGGGCCCTCCATCACCCCACAAAAATTTCAACCCCAAAAACCCCACCCCCCCCGTGTAAAACACTTTTTTTGCTTGAAGCGGCTTTCAGTCCCCTCCAGGGTGAAGATGTCTTTTGGACAGGAGTTTCAGGATGAAAAGTCTCAGGTGATGAACCTGTGGTACGCACATGGTTTCCAACCTTGCATGACCGTATACATTCAAGAAAACACATCTGAGAGGGTATGAACAATACAGTTCGTAAGGCTTTGCCTGAAGGAGGGACTACTGCAATTTCTTTTATATAGCATTATGGACATGGCTGAAACCCAACGGGGCTTTTAAAAAATCCCTAGAGGTGCTGGGAAAGGGCCTGGCTTGACCCAGCCGTAGTCTGTACAGACAACTTCAAGATGTACAGCGTGGTGGCCGAGTGGATAGTCCTTGATTATCTTAACCATGTTATGCTTTCTTGCGTGAAGCCAAGCCCTCACTCTAGATTGGCTTAGTGTGGAATTACAAGGGCAGGGTGAAAAGTCTCCTCACTGCATCTGCCATTGGTGGACAATGTTGTTACGAACTCCATATGCTCCAAGGGAATTCCCGTGAAACAGCCAAGGACACAGTAAGCACTAAGTGAAGGAGTGGGGCACACCGGCACGAAAGGGCTTGGGCGGGTTGCGGCGGTAGCCCTCAGTCGTTTTAAGAATTTGTTTTGAAAATTTTAAAATGGGGGGGGGAATTTCCCCCCCCCCCCCCCCCCCCCCCCCCCCCCCCCCAAAAATCACCAAAGGGGGGGGGTTTTTTTTAAGCTATAGATTTCTGTAGGGGATAGGGTGAGGGTGTGTTTTCGAAAGAGTGATGGATCTATTGTAACCATTTTCTATCACAAATGGTTTTCAAACTATCAAGAATGATTCCAAAAACCTTCGAAACAACTTTGAAGCTTTTTACGAATTCTTAGCGTAAAAAGGATGGCTTGGTGATGGGCATATAGTTTTGTGGGGGAATTGAAAGAGTCTCGATGCAGAGCATGAATGCAAGTTTTGCCTGGGGAAATCTTATTTATGAAAAATTTCGGCGCATTTGCGAGCATTCGTCAGTTTGACACTCCATCGTCATGATCATTATTATGGTACTAAATACTTGCAACTTTTCTAGATTCACAAAACTTTTTCAAAACACAGAAAGGGCATCTACAACCTCTGTCGCGGCCCTCGCATCGATTATGGGATCTTTAATCTAATTTTTGTGCAGCATGGTGTGAAAGGTTGATGAAGTTACGTATTTGCCGTTATACTTTTTCAAAAGTTTTTAACTAGCGCTCAGCGTGTCGTCACTATCGGTACAGATGGTGATTGTTAATACGGCTTAGACCAAAAAAGGCATTCTGATACACGCTTGTTAGTCCTTCATACCCTTCTGCCGTTTGCTATACCTATCGGGGGGGGGGGGGTCTGAATATCACATCCTCTGCCCACTATACTTATCCTCCCTCCAATTCCATTCCATTGCTGGAGGCTGTTCGTACTGCGACTTTCATTCAACTAAGTAAAAATACGACGGTTGTAATGTGCTCGGGCCATCATTTCTCTATTAGGCTCATTTTGGATGTCAAGTAATAAGCATCATGTCAGTGCCCCATTTGTGTTTTTTTTTTTATATAATTGATCCAGAGCTTCCAGAAGGCCCTTGTGTCGGCCAGCCTTAGCACACCCTTTTATAATGACCACAATGAAGCTAAGGAAAAATTTCGTTAATAGTCCAAGAATGTTTATGTGGGACTCCACGCAGGCACTTTTTGCGGAAAAACCTTTCCCCGAGTAAGGCAGTAGAATAGCCAGGGGGCTTCAGGAAGGTCTATTGACAACAAACCCTTCACTAAGGACAACATACTCACCTAACATACTCACCTACATGGGCGTCAAATCATGGGGGGACGGTAGCAACAAAGTCCCCCACATTTTCGATGGGTGGGGAAACAATACATCAAATGCCCCCCCCCCCACATTTGCGTAAAAGAGTCAGTTGTCGTGGCTCTATTTGACTGGCTTTTTGAGTGCATGTAGCTTTTTTTTGGGCAATCTGTTAAGTGTCTCGATACAGATTCTCCGAATGAATTGTAGATTTCGTCAGGGAAATCTTATTTTGATGTACAAAAATTTCGGCGCGCTTCGCGCGCCACACCGCCACGGTTTCGCACTCCTCATGACCATTAAAAGGTAAATTATACCATGGAAACTATTCTGATCACAAAAACTTTCCGAAAAACAAGACATTACATCTCCAACATCTGTAGGGGCCCTTCGCACTCAAACATGGGATTCATTCAATCAGTGGCGAGCTACGAGGAGGAGAGGGCCATTCGGCCATGTCCACCCTCACTGATTACGTTTTTTTTTTAAGTTCCTAAAAATACGTTTTTTTAATAAGTTTTTAACACAAATTTACTCCAAAAGGTAAACATATTTGGCACCAGATGCATGTAAGGACACCAAATTTTCCCAAATTTTTCAAAGGAGGGTAGGGGACACCCCATTGGGCCATCGCCCCCCCTCATTAGATTCCGATTTTTTTAAAGTTCCTAAAAATAAGTAAATTGTTTAGAACAAATTTTACTTCAAAAGCGAACATATGTGGCACCAGATGCATGTAAGGACACCTAATTTCCCCAGGCCAGCGGTCACACAACATACTGCATGCACCCTCCCTTGAGAGAAATCCTTGGTACGTCACTGCATTCAGTCTAAGTTGTAGTGCATGATGTGGAAAGGTTGAAAGTCGTCGTTGCCGTTTTAAACCAACTTTTCAAAAATTTTTACCGACGCCTCGCCGAAAAGCAATTATTGGTATAGATGGTGATTGTTAATACACCTACGGACTACCAAAGACATTCTGAAAACGCCCTTGCTAATCCTTCACACCCTTTTGCTATTACTCACGATCAGCTCCAAAAATATCCCAAAGGTAGCACCATTTTGCATTCTAAGCAACCTTAAAAGTAACAAAAAATTTCTCAAAAGGGACCCTCTTAGAACCCCTCACCCAGGATATCACCGTTATTAATAGAGGACAAAGGAAAGGGGGGGGAAAAAACATCCCCACTGCTGTATAACAAATGCAGGATGAATAAAAAAAGGTGCAATTACGCGCGCCGCACTGAAGGTTAGTAAAAACACCAAGCCAGTCGGAAAAATTTAGAATTCACTAAATTATGGACATTTTCCAGCCATGTACGATCAGCTCCATAAAATATCCCAAAAAGAAGCACCATTTGTGCACATAAAGCAGCCCTTTACATTAAACAAATATTTTTCAAAGGGGAGGGGCACGCCCCTGTAGACTCCTCCCCCAGGACAAAGGACTTATGTAGTGGACAAAGGAAGGAATCCCCACATGCTGTATACAAAACGGCAGAGTGCATAACAAAAGTGCAATTTAAACGCCTCAACTCAGTTCGAAAAAAAACATTCCAGCCGTTAGTCGGAATTTGGGACCTTCACACCCCAAAATATAATCACCTAGCAACGGGCCCTGGTCGGATCCATGGATATCTCCGACAATTGATCCACGCATGCGAAGAGTTGTTTTCAGCTATTTTGCGGACATGATGCAGAAAAGCATCTTGAAGTAATTTCCTGTGGACTCTCGTGTATCTTCACCCTGGCAGATGAGGTTATGTTAACTTTGAAATGATAAATTTTATTCGAATTAGGACAACGTCCCAGTCTATCATAAGGGGGTGGGGGGAGGCAAAGGGCCGAGGAAGGGACGCCCCCTCTTCAAAAAACATAGGGACTGGTTTGTGGTCATGTAGGTCCCCCGTCCCCCTTTATACAATCGCAATGGGCGCATGAAAAAGTTACAATTGTACGCAGACTTAGAGGTTTAATGAGGTGTGCATTACGACGTCATCTGTATGTGTCCTCCCAATCACCAAATCCGGGCGGCGCCACTCGAAGTGAGGTGGCCGTCGCGTGTTTTGAACCTATGGAGTGAGTTCTCTGTCCTCATCTTGGGAAACGGTCTCAGTGGGATAGCAGCATGGTCAGAATAACCACCAGTACTAAGCTGTGCGAGCTATCAGGAAATCATGCCAAGCCTGCCGCAGCCATGAGGAAGTCAACAACCTTATATCATATCCGGGAATGGTTGAGAAGGGAAAGGGAAACAATGGGATAAGGTGAATGGAATTCAGCGCCCATTTGTCCCAGTGTAGGATGAAACTTCTAAAGCCCTGTTGTAAGAGACCTGAAGGTCCCAAAATGCTCTGTTTGTCCACGTTTGAACAACAAATCGGGCTACTTAAAAGCAGTTTCTCAGTCTGTAAAGGGCGATGTTTGCTCCCCGATTACCACGCCATACATTGTTAACTCTAAACGAGATTTAGTGCGCAAACTTAAAGGAGGAGGAAACCTTTACCTTCAGAGCAAAGATGGAGTTAAGAATACACCCTAAATTTTGCTTTGTCTGATATGACAGCAATGTTGTCAAAAAGGTACTGCAGCCTCTTCTGTATCAAATGGCCATGGGGAGGACTTAGCTGACCCTTACGGACCGCCTCCAGCTCCATTATGTTGCTGTGCAGCTCCTACTTCCCTTGCTGTCCGTTCATCTCTGACTTTGCGCGTTGTCATTGCCGGCAATCGATATTGTTTTTGCGTGCGATGCTCCCACAAAGCCCGAATGTATTCCTTAGAGATTAACGTATTTTGAGGTTCCATTCCAGATGGAGCCACAAAGAGGGACACATCTTACAACAGGACCTGGGTCCCTGGGAAAGCCGGTCAGGAGTTACTGTAGCAGGTTGTAAAAAGGTGCTAGCGGCACTGGAGAAAGTGGACTGACCTAAATCAGCGTTGGGTAAGCAATAACAACTTGGAGCTAAGCTCTGGAGAGTGACCAGAGAGAGATTCTCTGTGGACGGTAACCCTTTTCTATGAATAGAAATTCTCACCTTCTATTCTGGTCTGGTATCGCCATGGTAGAAACTGGGTTACAACTTTTCTTCATGAATCACTCATGCGACCTGATTAGAGGAGAGCAAAATTCAGGGGCGGCCCCAGGATTTGAAAAAAGGGCGGGGGGGCCGAAGTTGGTCGACCTGGTGATTGATGCAGTGGCATAGCTAGGATTTTTTGTTTGGGGGCTTCTGGGGGGACTGGAGATTTTTGTGGGGGGGCTCCCGTTTACTATCTAAGCCGGGGGAGGGCCACCACGGAGTTGGCGCGGAGCCTACCAAGAACATTGAGAGTTTTGAAAACATCCCCAGTATCGCCGGAAATGGCACTTACCAGGCTTTATTAAGGAGCATCAAGAAGTGCAAGTTTTGAGTACCAAAAATGTAAAAGTTTGATTTATTTTATTACAAATTTCTATGAGGACGGGATTAGCTCAGCTGGATTTCGGACTAGAGTGTCCAATGACTGCAAGTTTTGAGTCCCGTTACTTAGTGGTGGTACCCAGGATTTCTCTCATGGGGGGGGGGGGGGGCATCGCAGTATGTTGTGTTGATCTCCGGCCTGGGGAGGGGTTTCTATGGGGAAGGGGTTGAAAAAAATGATAGGGTGTCCTTACATGCAATCTCGTGCCACATATGCTACCATTTTGAAAGTAAAACTTTTTGTTAAAAAAAAATTACGTATTTTTTAGGAAAAAATAAGGGCATTCAGTGAAGGGGGGGCATGACCCAAATGGCATCCCCGATGTACGTCACACTGCCTTTACTATTCCTAAGCGGAGCGCCACCATCTGGTTGCCGCGGAAGCGTAATACAAGAAAATGTTTGACAAAATAGGACCTCCCAGATCGCCGGAAACGAAATCAGCACTTCCCATGGTCTTATTTTTGCATTTTCTGCTTCATATAATTTCATGTCTGAACTCTCAACCCCACATTAATTTTCCCACAACGTTATTAACAGAAGGACAGTCACTTATCATAAGCACAGTGCCTTGGTGAATTATTGGGGACTTCCTCTGAGAATTTGTGACGCATATCTTACTTCGACTTGATGCCAGGACCATGCCCGCATTGGAAATGTAGGCGTAAATGTACGATTTATCACGTGCATGTTCCCCCTGTGCCTAATTTGTGGTCGAACGGCCCCCATTCAGTTCGAACAAACAAAGCTAGATTTTGACAAAACAACTCAAGGTGTGCAAACTACAATCAGTGTGTAGTAAGATAGCATGAGTGTGAAAATTGTCCCAATCGTCGTTTCAAACTGATCTGCTGTGCGCTATGGGACTCCCATGCTTCGAGGTTTGGTGTTAATGCAGCTTCATTCTCTATCCACCTCTACTCTGTCCCTTCCTCTCTACCTCTTCCCTTTCCGTTTTTTCTCTCTTTTTTCTCTTTTATTTTTTTTTTTTTTTTTTTGCTTTTTTTTTTTGCATTTTACAAAAGGGGGGACCGGGGGCCGGGTCGGCCCCCATAGATCCGCCCTGAAAATGATCACATTTCTCTATAAGATACAAAACACTGACCGTCCTTCTCAAGAGATTCAGGGTAGAGCGTGGTTTCCTTCAGTCTCAGGAGGACAAGGAAGTGATGTCCCTAATTAATTAATTTAAAGTGCTTTAGTGATATCTCAAGACGGATTTGGACATAGCAGGGACATGAGGGGTCCCATATGGGAGGTTTCTCTCTAAAAGAACAAACCTTCACTTTCGTCTTTCCCAAGCGAAGATACGGGTAGAGATAAGCTTAGTTGGCGTCAGGGAAATGATGCCCCTCTCAGATTGTGGTAAGTGGTATCTCAAGAGAAATTTCGACCAAAAGAGGTGCGTATGAACTTGAATGTGTCTCCACAGTAATGTAGGCGACGCGGTCATGGATGGGTTATGGGTACGTCCACGTGATTAGCCTGTTTTATGTTCACAAAGCGGCCACCCAGATCACCTTCTAAGGGTAAACAAAGGCGAAACGCTAAGGGGTACATGCTTTAAACATTGTGATTGATATCTAACAGGTTTGTGCAGTGGCTTCAAGGAAAGTCCAACGGCCGCATCGGTTGCATTACACACCAAACTAGACGTACTAGTGTAGACATTCATGAACGACTATAGACCACCCCTTGCCACAGCCCTTTGCCACTTAGGAAAGACACAGAGCCCCGTTTCTTGTACCACCAGTAATGTGTTTTGTCCAGGGAATCATCTTGTATGTACTGAATGTACCACAGTTCCAGTAAACACAGAGCCCCTATAATTGAATTCATACTTAATCTATATGTTACATTCAGTTGGTCCGTCTTTTACTGTCTCCCAAGTGTGAAGATTACGCACTCATTCAGGGTTTAATGGCATCGACCGAATTACCCTCTAAAGGGCAGGATTGAGGACCATCGCCGTCTATACTACCTCCTCACGAATTCGCCATGCGGTTTAATATGTATGGACAGGCCTTTTTCAGTTGAGAATTGCCATTAGTTTCATGGAAAATGGCTCTTAAATTGAGCGAAAAAATGTGCAAAAACTGTTGCATTAGTCAGGGTAACTTTGCCCTTGGTCTTCTCGCGTACTCACTCAACCTAGTCAAGGGTAATACCTCACTAAAGCTTTAAGTATATAAATACTGAGGATAAATCTGTCCAAAAAAATTCACATTGTACACGAAGGGTAACTGACCCCGATGCCCACTGCTCCACTATGCCTGCATATCCATGATGTCAGTGCTCTTGATAGATCTCTGAAAGTGTAGGAATATCATAGCAGAACTGTTTGACGCCATGCTATATCAGGCTGTGGGAAGAGTGAGGATCTTACTAATAGGCTTTAAATCTTGTTGTCATGTGTACTATTGAAGCCCCCTAGGCACCTCCATTGAGAGGAAAAAAAATCAGCGTGATATGCTTCTTGACAGCTAGAGAAAAATGAAGAGGACACCAAGACAGCATTGCCCGTTATGGAAAAACCAACCAAAGGGGGGGGGGGGGGTTTTACCTTGACTAACAGTCAATAAATGAGCGCCATCGTGAAATTTAGTTTGCCCCTCACAATTGCCAAATAAAATTATTTCCATTCCTGAATAAGTAGACTGTAGATTAAAACAGAATTTTAGGGACTAAGTAGGATGGTCAAACTTGTATGAGGAGACATTTAAAGAGCGATTTTCAGAGCTATTTTAACGAAAAATGGCTGCCATCTTGAAATTGAACACGACTGCCCTAGAAGCTTGGTGGCAATATCATAAATGGATTAGTTGGTACTGAAAACATGAGATTAGCCATCAAAATCACTTTTATTGCTTCTAGAATAAGGAAGTTATTAGTTATTTTCTGTGAAAAATGGCGGCCATTTTGAAATTCAAAATACATATTGCCCCGTACCATGCCACAACCGAAAAACCCTTAATAGTAAGGATTTCTTTAAAAAAATATGATCAGTTCAAAGCTTTGTCAAAAATAGAACCATTTTGTATCGAAGCAATTTTAATGAGGCAAATAGTTCTCAAAAGAAGCTCAGGGGTATTGAACAGTACCCCTTCCTTACCCCCTGCCAAAAGGTAGATTATAGGCACTGAAAGTGAAAGTTTGCAAACATGTAATCAGCTCAAAGCTTTTCCCAAACATAGCCACTAGTTTACATTTTAGTTATGGTAAATAAAAAACAAAACAAAACAAAAAACCTCTCAGAATAAGTGTATCACTCGGCCCTTGTACAATCTCCGATAGAAAAAAGACACTATTATTAATGAATTTTCTAAACATGTAGTGAGTACAAAGCGTTGTCAAAGACAGCCCAGATTTGAACCGAAGCGAGGTTGCATAAAATATCACTCCTCCTAATTTTGACCTCTCCTTTTAAATAACACCCTCCCCTCACCACCTCTAATAATAATTTACCCCCTCCCTTTATTGTAACAAAGAAAAGGCTTAGCCTGGGCATCAAACTATCCTGGTACGCAGCTGGATATTTCATGAAATGACCCCTACGGATTGATGCAAAAAGCTTTCAGAAAATGCATCCTGCTCTCCCTTTGACAATAGCACACCACATACGATACAAGGTTTTACATTCCAACTGCATTTTAGTGTAACCACAACCCGGGATTTCACGACTAAATCCCCCTAAATCTCTCTCGGGTCCAGCATTTTGCAAAAAAGGGTCCTCCTTTTGCGGGAAGAAGCGCGGAAGTCTCGACGAGTGATCTTGAGATCAAATGATCTTGGAAAATAAACACGTACACGTCTAGATGTAATTTCCTGTCATCTGCAATCATGATAAGTACACAGACACATTTCCATGGATCGTGCACCCGTATAGTTCACGGCGCTTTCCCAGTGGGGTTCAGAGGGCTCGGGCGAAACTTCTTTTCTAGTGAATCAACCAGACTGAGCCAGACAAAGGGTACCAAACACCTTCATTCCTATTGTATACCATCCTTAATAGTAACTGAGTGCTTTTTACTTGCCAAAATAAAGTGCATAAACCCTCGAGACTTTGAACGAACTACCTATTCCAGTGCAGAATACTTACTCTGTCATGCTCACAAGTTTGTTCTCCCCTTCCATCACATAACTCCCTTTTTCCTTGATCAACATAGCTCTTTACATAGCTCTTTACAATCCAGTTAGTATTAACCACGAAAGCCAGAGAAACATTAGCGGCTCGCCATAGGTGCACGGGGGCACTCCCCCCCCCCCCCAAAAAAAGTTTGCAAAGGCATGGTCTTCAAATTTCCCAAAATAAAAAATTATAATAAATAAATAAAACATGTAATTCGAGATGGGTTAGGCCCTTCCTTTTCCTTGAGTAGGTGTTAAAATTAAAGATAGTGAATAACTTTCCAATGCAATGCGAAGGTCAAACATTAAGAAAGTGCTTTCAAAAAGAAATTTTTTTGGCGCGCTTCGCGCGTGTTTTCTTACTTGCTTGTTTGCTACTATATAATCTTCAGACCATCACAAATTGACTTGCCATTAGTTTGAGCTAAGGTAATCAAAACAATAAATCACGCTGTGATATTTTTAATCTGATTAGCTTAGGCATAATGTCATTTACAGAGTGTAACGGTAATGCTGGAGTTAAATGTCCATAGGTTATAAGCAAAAGGTTCTCCAACTCTGTGCTAAAGTATATCGTTTCAATTGATTTAAAATAAAACACACCAAGCAGTCAATCTAAGCTCAGTGTAATGAGACTTTTCACTAGTGGCCTAGCTATTTTGTATATAGGATGAGACGACGTTCTGAATTAGGGGAATTCTCCTCCCCCTTTAAAGAATTTCGTTTCGGAACGGTACTGAGATCCGAAATAGTGCTATCATTTCATCATTTTCAAGTGTCTTCATGCTCGAAATTTTCGTGATGTTTAAGAAAACAATCCAGAAAACCAACATTTTATGGCTTTCTTGGCAAAGCTGAAAAACTATTGTGACACAATGAAAGAAACAACAATAATTTAAAGCTGGGGCTCATTTATACAAATGGATCAAGCCGCTTTGCCCATTATCACCTGCCTCTTACTCCACCCCTATGGAGTAGCGAGATCGGTTGATATGGTTGTATTTATTTTTAAAGTAGTCAGTTCATGACTGACTGCCTGAAATGGCTTTTGAAGAGCTTTTGAAAACTACATGGGACATCGCTGTAATACATAATAATAACCATACTCCTATATGTACATCCGGGAGCTGATCATTAATATTGCGCGGGGGGGGGGGGTCTTCTGAACCTCCCTGAATACGGACTTGAGTTTGCCCCCACCCCAAACAAAATTTCTTAGAGCCGCCAATGCAGAGAGGGCTTTCCACCTAAGCACAGTTAACATGAATGACTTTCAGGTTAAAGTTATAAAGGAGACAAACAATTGTATAATAGTCTTGTCTGTCCTATTATGGACCTGCACCGTTATGCAAAAAGTCGGCTTCGACTTCATGACAGGTCTTTATCCATATCTTTGTCGAGAATGATCCCTTTTCCAGTCTTTAAAAAAGCGTTTAAGGGCAGTTCAAATTTGGGGCAAACTATACTCTTTTCCGACAGCTCCCTGTCACTTGAACTACCTCGCCTCCGCGGCTAAACCGTCTTATTTTTTTTTTTTTTGGAAATGCATACACTATCCTTGCTGAAAATTGGTTGAAGGGATCCTATTGAGTTGTTTAAGCGTAGTGAGTAACATGAATCAAGAACCTTGCTCCGAAGCTTACTTATTAAGGTACAAAAATACAAAAAACCGATGCTAATTTCTCCACTGCCCTTAGAAACTTTTAAAATGAAAGATTCTTTAGGGGTTCCATGGTCACGGATCTGGACATGGAACCCCTCTCGAGGACCACTTCCTCTTCACAAGCACCTTGATGTTTCACCTTCTGCTTGGTTTTATATGGTCAGATTTTTCAATATAATCCCGGGCCAAGTTATCACATTCTACAGTTTAATTGTAATTCTTTGGTAATTGAGTTTCTTGTTTTATAGCTGAATAATACGATTTCTGCCAAGAGGGTAAGAAGGAGTACAAAGTGCCCATGGTCGTACGTAATTTTGAGTCCAGAAAAATGAGTTTATGTAGAAATAGTACTTCTTTCATTCAAAAAATGGAAGAATTCGAAAATCAAAAGAGCACAAATTTAGTATGAGTTAAACCTTTTTTGTGATCTGATTAACATTACATCATGTTTGGCTGTTATTCATCGTTCATTCATGCAATCGAAGGCCCCATTTTTTTTATTCTACACGGTATCTGTTGGGTAGTACTCTTGGCGGTAGCATATATGCGGAGGGAGCTAGGACAGTAGGGTTCCTCTCTCGTAAATCGACTGTGACAGGGAACACCAACTCAAGCTACTGCGCTAATAAAGGCAGAGTGAATGAAGGAGAAAGGATAGGCATGGGGGTAGAATTTTTACATAATATAGTAACGTTGATGCAGTGCGACCACTGTGGATGTAATTTTGAAAGGAGTAAGTAATGACCATGCATGCAACCGCCTAAATGGCAAAGACATGGTATCTAGAGATCCTCCCAGACAATTTTTTGAAATTCAAGGTTGTTAGATGTTATTATCTGGCATCTGGCAAAATAAGTTTACATTCAACCTCTTCTTGGAGTAGCCATGTTTAGAGATTTGGGAATCAAGAGAGGAGGGGTAGTTTCCATTCATAAATGCACGCTTTCAATGAATGATTTCACGGTGTTGAAACAGAGTTGTCTCTTAGCGAACCAGCGAGGGGACTGGTTAGAAAATGCTAGAGTGAGTGAGATCGAAGGGAACTTCTTCTCTCTTGTCAACATTTACAAGAAGCCTTCAACGTTAGCCTAAGGAAACTTACATAATTGACGGGTAAAGCGCAATGAGCTGGTATATCACCTTTAGAGCGATTAAAACTGTGTCTTTGAATGTCTTTTAGAATGAAGATCTCTCTTATATCTGGTGTGTCAAATGAAAGTGACCACCTGTTGTGCGAGATTGCGTTAGGATTGCAAGGGCTTGTACCCTTAAATAAATAGACCGTTACTCCTTCTCTGTCATATAAACTTAACATCTAGAATACGGATTATTTATTGCGGACGTAAATAGCCGGAAAAATCGTCTCTCAAACCAGTTTTGAATCGGAAACTAAGAGATGGTTTAATCAACTACAGATAATTTTCGTGGAATAAACGCAGCATATTGGCACCATCTGTCTATAAACTGGTGAAGTAATTCTACCTGCCGGCAAAATCAATGAACGTACCGACAAAGCTCCCAAGTTCCAAAAGTTGTTGAGCAAGTTGCCCTGTCCCGTTGCCGATTGAAAACAAAGTAATATTTTTTCTAATACCATGTTGTATTGATTCCACTAATGAGGTTGTCTTTAACTCTCCATCTTTCTTTCGTTTCACTGGGGTATCATAATGTTATAAATCACATGATATAAGACTTTTTGTTACAGCTGCATGTAGACTTTTTTCATCACAGGAGCATTCTTTTCCTCTCAGGTCCCTTCAATAATAAGACAGAACCTTGGTTGTTACTTGCATTCTTGTAAGGCCTGATGGTTACACTGAACTGTAGTTCGAATGTAATACTTTGTATCGTATGTGGTGTGCCAGAGGGAGAGTAGGATGCATTTTTTGAAAGCTTTTTGCATCAACTCTCTATCCACTTCAGTTGTATTGCATGACTGTACTAGGGTCATAACAGTCCAGCCGTAGGCATTAGATGTAATGACGACGGGAGTAAAAGAGATGGCAATTATTAAGACATCAATTTGATATGCTGATTGCTATAACATGTATGGCTTGCTTCAGCTTCGAGACTGGGACAGGGGCGTCCCTAAGGATCGATGAGTGGGGGATGTTGGACCGTTTCTCGATGAAAAAAGGAGTTTAATATTCGACATAATATATACATCAAGAACGGTTAACTTAAAGCCCTCGTTTTAAGGGAATCTTTGCGAAAAGTACTAGATGGAAAATTTAAATAAGTATAGATGGAAGACAAGATAAGCAAACAAACCAAACAAAACCTCCTGCAAAACGCAATTTAACTTTTAGCAATGTCGATTTGACCGTGGGGCAGCCGTTTTTATTTATCTGCTACAACAGCAAGGTCGATTTGCCTATGGGAGTACTAGCTCCGATGTAGTTCTCCAATGGTAGGAGCATAAGATCGTCTTTAGCATGAGTGCGTCTTTAGCAGTTTAAGTGCCTTGGACCTATGTTAGTAATACCCCTCTGTGGGGCCCAAGGGGAGAAGCCCCCGAAAGCTCCGAAGCAATTAAACGATTGTGGGCGTAGAATAAAGCATTTAACTGTCTGCAGATGACATTGATACGCACTAAACAGACCATAAATTGAAGTCTTTCTATATATTTTCAACCCTGGCAGTGTGTTGCGTGGTTAACTAACAATCCGACCTCGATCCGACGCAACTGTCCGTATACATCCCCGACGAGCAGTCAGATTAGGTTGCATCACATTTTGAAAGGCTTTTATTTCACGGTTTCGGACATGATGTCTATTTCATGACAGACAATTATGCAATGCGGTACTTCTATTTTCCCGGGAGCCTGTATTTCGTCAAAAGACAATGTCTTCCCGAAAAGTGTAATGGAGATCCTTGACACAGAATCCCCAATATGTGATAACTTTCTTAAAAATATGTAAAAATTCTCCGACAACAAAACAGTTGCCTCATACAGTTACATGGGGGGTTAGGTCTCTGTTCAAATGTATTCAAAGCCATATTTCTTCCCGACATGTAATTCACTTAATTAAAACGTGATCATAAAATTTCCCGACATTCCTTCCGCCCCAAGAAAAAGATATTTTCTGACAAAGTAACCAAATTGCAAATGCTAGTGGCAGTTTTCCCTGTCGCATCGTCAAATTTTCCCTACAGGACGCTCTCTGAAAATTTGAGGGTAGCACCCCGGTAGTGACACCCCTGGACGGGGATAATGACAACACAGTACCCTTGGTCAAGTTAAAAATGCGGATATATTGATAGTTATATTAGTTTTTGTGAATTAGCCCGAGTCTGGATAAAAAAAAAAAAAAAAAACTTTGATGAGCCCTTCCATAAGTCGTTTTTTTAAGTTGTGGAAAGTTTGTATAGCAAATCACCTCTACTTTCATTAGTCTTACTCTCATTTTTCCTTCTACTTTCTTTCCATATTATTCCCAGGGCGTGCAGTTTACAAGTAGGATAAAGCTTCTTCTGAGGCGTGTTGGAATATAAGACAGCTTTATCAATTTATGTTAATTTCCAGTATCAGGTTTATTCAAATGTAGAATACTCACCAATTCTGAAATCATAGACTATTTGCCTGGTCAGGTCTGTACTAACGTTACTACCTAGGATAAGTGCCGAAGGTATGGGGTTGGGAAAAAATCCCAAACGGCGTTGTAGTAACACAGGTGCTGAAGAGAGAAGGGGTGTGGTAACTGCACGTCTGAGTAATGAAAAAAGTCTTAACTGCTTCTGTAACAACAGGCGCGGATCCAGACATTTCTAAAAGGGGGGCTGAACTTAGAGAGAGCGGGGTTGCAGGGGTTAGACTTCCGCCGGTGTAAAAGGAAATGGTGTCTCTCCTGGAAAATGTGTCCCACCAGACACATTTTCCAAAAAAATATGTCCCGCCGGACAATATTTCTCAGGAAATAGTGTCCACCCGCCACAGGAAAATGTGTCCCGGGGACACAATTTTACGAGGAAATAATGTCTGCATATAAGCAACAGGAAAATCTGTCCTTCGAAACGCGGTTACGGAGGAAGTCGCCTTGAACATGTATGGCCCTGGGGAGTTGGGAAGCGACTTTCCAACATTTTGTTTCTTATTTGCGGGAGACCGAAAGTGAACTTATGGGATGTCAAAGTGAACTGAGGGAGACCGTAAGTTAACTTTGACATAAGTGGACTCGGCGGAGTGTCAAAAGATATACTAGTACAAACTCAAGAATAAGTCCCAAACTTTGACCAAAAATGCGTAAAATTACTTTCCAAGATTCAAGGCAAGGCCATGTCCTTTGGATTAAATAATACTTTTGTCCGTGAGCACTTGTTTGGCAAAATTTCGCAATTTTTGAAGGTCATGATGGGTGGTTGTTGAGATCTGACATCATTTAAGCCTCAGTCGAACGGACTACACGATCAAACATCTTTCCTTTCTTATTAAGTCTCTGGGTCACTACCATGGTGTCATACAAAGATGATTCAGTACCACACTGTTACAAGGAGCTACTAATTTTTAAAAGGAGATTGCATTTTTCATTAAAAATTGCATCCTGGATCTGCTTTCAGTCAGCCGTATTATACAATTGCTTCTCCGTTCTCGAGACCGGCCTAGTCGAGGCCCAGAATACGGTCCCGGGCCTCGTCATAGGCAGTGGCGTATCCAGCGGGGAGTGCAGCAGGCCATGCCCCCCATTGGAAAATGAGGAAAAATAAATTAAAATAGGTAGGCGGTAGCATTATCTGATACTACGTAGGCAGTCCCTTTTTTCAAAAGTTTTGAAGTAATGCGGACATTCTGTCTTGTAATTAGACAGGTAGCATCTTTGTGCTGTGGAGTGGGGTTTAAGACCGCAGATACTTTGAAGTATACTGCTCTGTTAGGTTTCTGAAACCTTTAAACCTTTTCGTTCGCTTGGTAGCCTCACTTGTGTGCAAAGGTCCCAGCAGGTTTACTAGTTGGGCCACGCACGCAGTGGAGTCCCCAGACTTTTCGAAGAGGGGGCACTAGGGTTCAAGCGTTCCTCAAAACGGACACCCCAAAATGAAGGACCGAGCTCCTCTGGAGGCCTCGTAGTGACGGGCAGTGCTCCCCTGTAGGCGTTGGGCCCGGGGTTCCACTGTAAGACCCCTAGTGGGTCCAGGGACAATGCTAAATTGGGGGTCCAAGGAACGGAGACCCCGAGACTCTAAGGTATTAATAAATTGTTATCATTCGATTAAAGCATTTGACTATCTCCAAAGTGGCATTGGATGTTTACAAAAATGGAATCAAAATCTGGCCTTTTTGGTAGTCTAATAGCACAAAAGACATAATGATGGGGAAAGGGTTGAGTGGAGACGACGGATCATGTTAAGGGTTTCCAGGCCCCCAGCTAGGTGGGGGTACGTGGCCCGTGTCCCCCCGTACGCATCACTGTGCCCTACAAGAAAAATCGATCGAAAATAAAATTTTACTACCTGTAAACGTTGGCCCTGATATGACTCCAGGATTTGACCAAAAATAATCCCAAAGGGCGTTTAATAAAGAACGTATTTTGTTTTCTGTAACTTTTGTCTTTCTAAAATTACAAAATGTCTCCCGCGCTACACGCGCTTTCATCTTCAGTTACATTTTGCTACAGGGACGCTGCCAGGATTTGGTGATAGGGGGGAGAACAGTCGTAATGCCACCTCAGTCCCCCCCCCCCCCAGTCTCCGTAAATTGTAACTTTTTGGGTGTCCCTGCGATTGTATACAGCAGTGTGGAATCCTTTTTGTCACTTCATAAAGATGCCGAAATAGGGGAGGGGTCTCCCTCCTCTTTGAAATTTTTTTGTTAATTTAAGGTTGCCTAGATGCAAAATGGTGCTATGTTACAAGACGACCCGTCAGGAACACCGGATTGAATCCATCGACGAGCGAATGGAAAGTTCCAGAGACGTCCAACTTCAACGCAGCCTTTCTAGAATTGTCTAGAAGAGAGAACTGTTTACGCGGCCTGACGACACTTCTACACTGTTTACTACCGTGCATTAAGGAACGTTCTCGTAATTGCTGGACTGTGTACACTAGAAGTTTCTGTTAAATTCTGGAGAGTTCTCGAATAAAAGCCTAGCATATAAAAGGCAGTTCAACAGTTGTTGTGGCGGAGAGAGACATTGAGAGATACCCTAATACTAACTTCATCGAGAGACATCAACGAGACCAGACTATCATACTGCTGAGATATCATAAGCCAGCCACTGACAAATTGCCTTACGCCGTTTCTACGCTGTGTATTGAGATTGTTATCATCCATCATCGCTAGCCTTGTCGTTATTCGCTCGTGGAACCAGTTCCTACGCTACAGCACGCTGCAGGTCTACCACTGTGCCATCGTCAACGTGCATGCACTACCAGCCCTTGGACCAGACCAGGCAAATATTGAGTAAAGGATTGTGAGTAAGTCTAATTAATTATTGTTAATTTAAGTAAGATAAGGAGATTGTAAATAATCATTAAGTTGTTGAATTTTAATCTCGCTCTTCTGTGATCTTTCGCTGTTATTGGTTTGACTCGCGACCACAAGCCGTAACAGAATTGGTGGCCTAACATCCGGGAACGAAAATACTAGAAAATTCGAGAAATTCTGTTGTGAATCGTAAGCAACTGTGTTTGCTCAGACTACTTATTTGTTTGTTGAAGGTTTGATACAATTTCAAAATGCCATTCAACTTAGATAAATTCGTGGCTAGTCCCTCAGTCGAGGAACTAGATTCATTAAAGAAGTCTGAGATTGTAAAGGTCGCAAAACATTATGGCATTGAATTTCAGCCTTTAATGCGGAAAGACGAGGTTAAAAGATATGTTCTAGAATATCTAGTGGATGAAAGTATCCTGCCTATTACAGTATTGGAAACAGCTATCACTGTGCCAACTGACAACACATTTGAATTGAAAAGGCTTGAAATAGAAATGAATAAGGAGATTAGATTAAAAGAAATGGAAAGAGAAAGGGAAAAAGAGGAAAGAGAAATGCAAATGCAAATGCAAAGGGAAAAAGAGGCAAGAGAACATGAATTTAGGTTGAAGCAACTAGAGTTAGGGGTCATAAAAGGCTCAGACCCTAAAATAGGCTTGGATACTGGGGGATTATTCGATGTTTCTAAGCACGTAAAATTTGTCCCCAAATTTCAGGAGGATAATGTGGAGAAATTCTTTAACCATTTTGAAAAGCTGGGTGAGCAACTAAAGTGGCCAAGAGATAAATGGTCCATACTCATCCAGAGTAATTTCACAGGCAAGGCTCAAGAAGTGTATTCCGCTCTGTCAATAGAGGACAGCATGGATTATGATAAGGTTAAAAAGGCCATATTACAAGCCTATGAATTAGTGCCTGAAGCTTATCGCCAAAAATTTAGAAAGTATCGTAAGGCGGATACACAAACATACGTAGAGTTTGCTTATCAAAAAGAAAGGCATTTCGACAGATGGTGTGCTTCCAAAAAGGTCTCCACATTTGACACTTTAAGACAACTGATGCTGGTCGAGGAATTCAAACGGTGTGTGAATGATGACATTAAGACTCACCTTGAGGAAAATAAGGCTGACAAGTTGAGTGAAGTTGCAAATTTGGCTGATCAGTATGCACTTACCCATAAATTCGGTAAAGTGGGTCAGACTCAAAACAAGGGTCAGTTTAGTAGGCCAAATAAGAAATATGGCAATAGTAGTGGCACAACAAGTAATAGTGGATCTCAGTCTGGTTCTATCTCTCCAACAAATTCTGGTAAAAAACAACCAGATTTAAGTCGTCAAAAGAACGACCAGGTCAGCTCAAACAAAGCTGCCTTTAAAGACATAACTTGTGGTTTCTGTCACAAAAAGGGCCACACAATGGCAAATTGCTTCACATTGGCAAAATTAAAGGAGACTGAAACAGCTTCTAATGCCTTAGCCAATGTAGAGAACTCTTCTGAGGTAGTCGTGACTTTACGGCCTAATTCTAACGACAAAATTAAGGAAGAATACCTTCCATTCGTGTCTGAGGGGTTTATTTCCCTAGATGGGAATTCAGCTCATCCACCCGTCAAAATTAAAATTTTGCGTGATACAGGCGCAACTCAGTCGTTGCTTCTTGATGGAGTTTTGCCATTATCGGACTCTACTTCCACAGGGGCAAATGTACTAATTCAGGGGGTTGAGTGTGGATTTATTTCTGTCCCTCTCCACAAAATTAATTTGAAGTCAGATTTAGTTTCTGGGTCGGTCATAGTAGGGGTCAGACCTACTCTACCTGTAAAGGGGGTATCTCTGTTGCTAGGCAATGACCTAGCTGGTGGAAAGGTAGTAGCCAATGCAATTTTGACAGATAAACCATGTGATTATAACAACACAGAGCAATTAGAAAAGGAATTTCCAAATTTATTCCCTGCCTGTGCTGTCACTAGAGCTATGTCACAAAAGCTCGCCATGGATGATAAATTTAAACATCCACCCTCTAAAAGTGAGGATACAGTTCCCAAAAGTGGAACAAGTAGGGAATCATGTGAGGATGATAATCTTGAACATCCACTCTCTAAAAATGAGGGTATGATTTCCGAAAATAAGGATGATAAACTTAATCATCCGCCCTCTAAAATTGAGGAATTAGTTCCTAAAAATGGAACAACACTCCCAAAAGAGGAGTCAGAATCTGGAAAAGATTCCAGTGAAAATATTCATGAAAGTGAAGATTCTTGGTATGGTCTCAGCCAATCTTTTATGACTAATCTTAATGATAGTCAGGATTGTGAGTCTCCTGGCCCCACACATAGTGAGGGGGTAGAACAGGAAAAATCAAAAATGTCTGACACACTCCACAGAGACCAGTTGTCAGTCCAACAACAACATGATGAAGAGCTTCAGCCATTAATAGCTGGTGCACTCACTGAGGATGAATCGAAAGACGTCCCAGTCTGCTTTTATTTGAAAAACAATATTTTGATGCGTAAATGGCGACCACCTGATGCACTATTAGATGAAGAGTGGAGAATTTACCATCAAATTGTGGTACCTAGGACCTATAGAAGGGAAATACTGAGTATTGCTCATGAAATGCCATTTGCAGGGCACCTAGGAGTCAATAAGACTTACCACAGAATTCTAAATCACTTTTATTGGCCAAAACTTAAAAGTGATGTGGCCAAATTTTGTAAGACCTGTCACTCATGTCAAATGGTTGGGAAGCCGAATCAGAATATTCCGGCTGCACCCTTAAAGCCAATTCCTGCTTTTGAAGAGCCGTTTAGTAGAGTCATCATTGATTGTGTAGGTCCCCTACCTAAGAGTAGGGCAGGGCATCAGTATATATTAACCATTATGTGTGCTTCTACAAGGTTTCCAGAGGCAATACCTCTGAGAAATATTAAGGCTCGGACAGTCTTACAAGCTGTACTGAAATTTTTCACATTGTTTGGGTTGCCGAAAGAGATCCAATCAGATCAAGGGTCTAATTTCATGTCAACTGTATTCCAGCAGATGTTGTATGAGTTAGGCATAGACCAAATTAAGTCTTCGGCTTATCATCCGGAAAGCCAAGGGGCTTTAGAAAGGTTTCACCAAACATTGAAGAATATGTTAAAGACATATTGTCATGATAATGAGAGAGATTGGGATGAAGGCATTCCATTTGTAATGTTTGCTGCCAGGGAATCTATACAAGAGTCACTTGGGTTCAGTCCATTTGAACTTGTCTTTGGACACACAGTTCGTGGACCATTGAAATTGTTAAAGGAGAAGTGGTTATCAGATCCAGGTGAAGACATACATCTACTTGATTATGTATCCCGCTTTAAAGATCGTCTTCATGGAGCATGTGAACTTGCTCAGGAAAATTTGAGACACTCTCAGAAGAAAATGAAAGCGTGGTATGACAAGACCACTGTGAAAAGAGAGTTTAAACCTGGTGATAAGGTGCTAGTGTTTTTACCTGTTTCTGGTCAGCCACTTCAAGCTCGCTTTCAAGGACCTTATGTCATTGAGAGAAAAGTTAGTGACACAGATTACGTCATTTTGACACCTGACAAGCGTAAATCTAAAAGAGTATGTCATATTAATATGATGAAGAGATATTATGAAAGAGAAGATTGTGACATTTCTAAGAATGAAAGTGTACATGATGTAAATAGTAACACTAATGATACAGGTGATCAAGTGTGTATTATCAATGCTGATCATGAACTCAGTAATGATGAGATTAAGGCTAAAGTTGAGGGCATTGACAAATTCCCTGCCCCAACTGATAAAAGGCAGCTCATGCGCTTCCTAGGCATGGCTGGTTACTACAGACGTTTTTGTCCGAATTTCTCTGACATTGCTGCACCACTGACAAAATTGTTAAAGAAGAATGAAAAGTTTGATTGGACGGATAATTGCCAAGCAGCATTTGAATTATTGAAAAAGGCACTAATGAGTTCACCAGTGTTGATCGCTCCAGATTTTGAAAAACAATTTAAGTTGGCAGTGGATGCCAGTGACAATGGCATAGGAGCAGTTTTGCTTCAAGCTGATGAGCATGGTGTTGATCACCCTGTTTGTTATTATTCTAAGAAATTTGACAAACACCAGAAAAATTATTCAACAATTGAAAAAGAAACATTAGCTTTGATACTTGGTCTTCAACACTTTGATGTTTATTTGGGAACTACTAGTTTCCCTATCACTGTATACACTGATCATAACCCTTTGACATTTTTATCTAAGATGAAGAATAAGAATCAAAGATTGATGAGGTGGAGTTTATTTCTGCAATCATATAATGTAGATATTAAGCATATTAAAGGGAAAGACAATGTTGTACCAGACTCTTTGTCAAGAATTTGATTTGATGCAGTATGTTGAAGATATCACTGTAAGTTTTGAAATTTTGTGTTAACTATGGCACAATGTGTATTGATGATGTTGCTGTATTCATGTATTATCATCACCTTGCAAGACAAGTTGTATGTTATGATTATACCTTCCATTGAATATTGGACTTACATAATATACATACTGTAGTTATTACTGTAACATTATACATTGTAAATATTGTAACTTAAGTTTTGTCCGAGACGTCCAAAACTTTTTCAAGGGGGGAGTGTTACAACACGACCCGTCAGGAACACCGGATTGAATCCATGGACGAGCGACTGGAAAGTTCCAGAGACGTCCAACTTCAACGCAGCCTTTCTAGAATTGGTCTAGAAGAGAGAAACTGTTTACGCGGCCTGACGACACTTCTACACTGTTTACTACCGTGCATTAAGGAACGTTCTCGTAATTGCTGGACTGTGTACACTAGAAGTTTCTGTTAAATTCTGGAGAGTTCTCGAATAAAAGCCTAGCATATAAAAGGCAGTTCAACAGTTGTTGTGGCGGAGAGAGACATTGAGAGATACCCTAATACTAACTTCATCGAGAGACATCAACGAGACCAGACTATCATACTGCTGAGATATCATAAGCCAGCCACTGACAAATTGCCTTACGCCGTTTCTACGCTGTGTATTGAGATTGTTATCATCCATCATCGCTAGCCTTGTCGTTATTCGCTCGTGGAACCAGTTCCTACGCTACAGCACGCTGCAGGTCTACCACTGTGCCATCGTCAACGTGCATGCACTACCAGCCCTTGGACCAGACCAGGCAAATATTGAGTAAAGGATTGTGAGTAAGTCTAATTAATTATTGTTAATTTAAGTAAGATAAGGAGATTGTAAATAATCATTAAGTTGTTGAATTTTAATCTCGCTCTTCTGTGATCTTTCGCTGTTATTGGTTTGACTCGCGACCACAAGCCGTAACAGCTATCTTAGGGATATTTTTGGAACTGATCATATCTTGCTGGAACAGGTGCGTAGCCAAGGGGGGGGGGGGGAGGGGGCAGCCGCCCTTGAGCAAAATGTTGGTATTTTTTATGTTTTTTTTTTTACAATATTACTAGTGTTTCCCCTATTTATGTGCGGCAAATAGGCCTGGGAAGTGCCATTTCCAGCGATCTGGGAGGCATTTTGGACCAAGATTTTCTCGCGCTCCTCGCCAACCGGTTGACGCGGAGCACTGGCAGCGTACTTGCCAACTCCATACCGATACCGGAAGGGGACAAATTGCACGCCTAAAATATCAGGAACACATGGTATCTAGTGGTAGGCCTATGTACAAAAGCAACACCTTACACCGTTGTTTGAATCTGTTATGTGATTCTGCATACTTGTAGAATGATAAATTATTTGCCAGCAATATGTGTGTTGTGTATTTGATTTCTATATAGTTATTCCATAGTTAATATGTATTAACTATGGTTATTCCTACAAAATATTTCACAAGATACATAATAATATGTCTCCTTTTGCATACAAAATATCGTATAAGGTATGCACCAAATCACATATTTTCACATCACCTTGGGAGGGGGAACTCCCCCTCCCACACCCCCTCGCGCGCAAGTGCTTAAACGCCTTTTGGGATCATTTTAAAATTTAAAAAAAATTCTGAAATCGATTGGGGGGCACCCCCCCCCCAGTGTAAATCCAAACTCCCTCTCTGTATTACAGGGGTGTATCCTAGTCCACCTGGCCCGAATCCGGGCCAGTGTCGATTTAAGTGACCACCATTCATGGTCAATCCCGAGTCCAGTATACCCTTCAATTCCGAGCCGTATCCGATTCCAGGTTCTTCAATTCCGGGCCAATTCCGAGTCCAGCTATTTGGCGAATGTGGCATCATGCTTTTTGTACTGTTTTGTAATTACATTTAATTAAAACCGGGCATTTTAGGAGTCAATTTCATGCCCTGGTTCAAGCTGTATTTTAATTGACTGTATGTGACCATTTATATGTTGAACTGTGCATCAATAACAATGTAGCCCTAGGGAACAAATATTTAACTTTCATTTTTGTACACTCTTCTTGAATCGGTTCCGAGTCCGAGTCCAGCTGCAGCCCATTCCGGGCCAATTCAGATTCCAGAACCTCAATTCTGAGCCAGTTCCGAGTCCGACAAAGCATGGACTCGAGTCCAGAATCGAGTACGTTACAGCCACGTTGCATTGTGTGGAATGTAAGCTACTCTTCATTTTCAAACTTTGCTCTTAATCAAAGAGCCGTCACCAACTAAGATTTTTGATGCCCCCACACTAAAAATATACTTTGGGGTGACGAGTGTATGTCTTTAAGTATCCAGAAAAATCAGTAATAAAAACTTTAGCTTATAGCTCCGTCCGTCTCCTTCTCCCACATTTCCTGCCTCTCTTCATTGTTCCTTCCCCTATTCAGGGTCGGGAATCCAGAAATGAGAGAGGGGCGTAAACGTCTGTAGAAAGTGCATGGTGCAATCAGATGGGCTTGGAGTTTAAAATTCTGTCACAAAAATCATTGTTTTGCTGAAAATAGGGGCGTACGCCCCTTACGCCCCCCTTGGATTCGGCGCTGCCATTACTCCTTATCTCTGTTTCCCGAAATTCCTCCTGCTAAGTTATATATCATGCTTTCCTGGGCGTTTCTTCTCCGCAACTGACCTTTTATTGTTCCTTCCCTTTCTTTTCTCTCCGCTCATTATTTTTCTCCCTCTTGCAAAGTCGGCCTTTCTGCAGCCCTTGTCCTTGTTCCATTCTTCCCAGCCATTCACTCTTTCAGGCTATTTCGTCCCGTTCGTTTTTTCCACCATCCCTATAGCCCTGTCTACCACAGAACTAGTAACATCCACATTTCCTTCCAAATTTACCAAGCCAATTTCCTCTTCCCCACCTTACCTAAATATAGTTATCACCCCTATTCATATTATTTCTTTTCTTGTCTGTCGTTTTGATTTACCCGGTTTTATTTTACTTTTCTTTTCTTTTAATTATTCTCCTTTCTCTTTTCCTTTTTCAGGTGTCCCGATTCTTCTCAATTTTTTTCGGCGATGCAGTTTTCCCCAGCCCCCTCTGGCGCTGCAACCTATGGGCCAGGGAATGCACAGAGAGTCAAAGATCTGGGCGGAAACATCACTGAAAGGTGTTCTGTATACAATACAAATCTTTCTTCATCCCTGCAGGTAATCAGAACGTGAACTTAACCACTCAAGCAAACCTAATTTTCTGACCAGGGAGGCGTTAACACCCGAGTCTTTATTCTGAGTTAACTAGGCAATCCTACAGTCAGTGGCGTAGACAGGATTTCTCTCACGGGGGCCATGCAGTATGTTGTGTGATCGCCTGCCTGGGGAGGGGTCTAAGGGGTGGGGTC
The DNA here is from genome assembly GCA_029531755.1 of Holothuria leucospilota. Taxonomy (NCBI): domain Eukaryota; kingdom Metazoa; phylum Echinodermata; class Holothuroidea; order Aspidochirotida; family Holothuriidae; genus Holothuria; species Holothuria leucospilota. The sequence goes on along the minus strand of CM055961.1, from coordinate 20,030,126 downwards.
CCTTGCCCTTTGAAAATTTTTGAAAAATTAGCTGTCCTTACATGCAATCGGGTGCAACATATGCTACCTTTTGAAGTAAAATTTGTGTTAAAAAATGTACGTATTTTTAGGAACTAAAACAAGAAACAATCGGCATCAGTGAGGGAGGACTATGGCTAATGGGGTGTCCCCTCCCCCTTTGAACATTTTTGAAAAATTAGGTGCCTTTAATACATGCAATCTGGTGCCACATATGCTACCTTTTGAAGTAAAACTTGTGTTAAAAAAGTTTCCGTATTTTTAGGAACTTAAAAAGATCGGCATAAGTGAGGGGGCATGTCCCAATGGCCCCCCTAAGTACACCACTGTCTATAGTACCACAACTGACTGTTTAGATTGCATGAAACTCTGTAAAGTCAAAACTAAGTGCATTATTTTGTAAGCCCCGGTCTTTCAAAGCAGTTTTACCGGTTTTCAATTTAACCCACGCGGGTCCAAAATGACATATTTCTCTCACATTTCTCTTTGCAACATGCGTGTATCCGAAAATTCGACCTGAAATTCTGAAATTCCGAAATTCCATGTACATTTACTCTTTCCTCTGCTTGTAACCCCCTTCTATTGAAACGGATATTGTTTTCTATGAAATGTTCGCTGTTCGTGTGTATTTTGGTCTACAGGCGTCCCAAACACACTGTCTGCCTTTTCAGCTAATGGTGTGGGCGTGTTTGTATGTACTACTTCAATGTATTGAGAAACTACCGGTTTAAAACACTGTAAAATACTTTAATGTAGTACCACTACACACTACGCCATGTGGAAGAGTATTAATAATCAACCAAATCAAACCAAAATCATTTCATAAGTTCCCTCTGTTTTCAATGGATTCTAGTCTATCCCATTGTGTAATGGTATAACCAACGATCCGTGGATTTGATTGGTTCATGGTCTGTTTTCTACGCGTTGAGTTCAGTCCGTCTTATGTCCACCGCGGCCAACCATATACGGATGCCTCAGTTTATCGTTGTCAAAATCATTTGCGGATAATTAAAACACTGTGTGTTTCTAGCGGACAGTGGCAAAAAAGGACAGTATTTAATAGTGGGATTTGTTTGTAATTACTGTCCGGAAAAGATGGTAACAGTAAAATGTGTCTGACGGGACACAATTTCTTAATGTGGTGGGATAAACTGTCTCTCCAGACACTGTTTCCAGGACTTAACCTGGAAATATCGTCCGGTGGGACACAGACTAATTTTTCAGGGTTGATTTTCAGAGCTTATGGCATAAATTCAGTCTTTCCACTTTTTATCATTGTCTCTGATGAAAAAATCGAAATTACTGTACATGTGTAGGCCTATAACTAAATCCTATATTATATTTCATACAAGTTTTCGTGAAGTGATGGTTATTAAAGAAAATTATTTGTCTTTCACCGCTGTAATGATGATTTTAACAAGGTTGTCTTGGGTAGAGACAGTAACAGTGTGATACCAAACTTGAGTATGTTGACTTTCTCTCACGTTAAACGAGTAGACTGACATGATCCCCCCCTTTGTCACTAGTTTAAAAAATGGCAGGTATATACCCTCAAAATGTTTAATCCTGTTAGTTAGTTATTCCCCTATAGAAGACTGTGACAATACTAGTACCAATACTTGATGGTCTTCAGTACATGGATTTTGTGTTTGTGGAGGTAAACTTGGCTGAAGAGGAACTCTTTTTACCACGGGAGACACATCTGTCCCGCTACCTCCAGAATGGCCATTTTTAAATCCAAAGAAGCTCAACGTATCTCGGTAATATAAGTTTGTTAGAAATTTTTTTTTTTTTTTTTTTTTTTTTTTTTTTTTTTTTTTGGGTTTTTTTTAAAAAAATTAGGGAAAAAAGGTCCAAAAAAGTTTGATTTTGGGTTTACAAGAGCTTGTATAATCTTTTTGGAAAGGTTTCTACCCAACCTTTAATTATTCCAAATTTGTTGATTTCCCATTCCAATCAAATTTAATAAACCTTCCCAACCCACTTTTAACCAATCCAAAAATTTAAAATTGGATTAAAAAATTCCAAATGTAAAATCCAAGAAAATTGTTGTTATTTTTTTTAAATTCCTTTTTAATTTTAAAAACAAAGTGTTTGTTTTAAAAACCCGGAATTTTTAAAATTTAAAACTTTTAAAAACCTTCTTTCGCGGCCCGGGTTGGGAATGTGTCCCTTAAAAGAGTCTCTTCCTCCAAAAACCCAAAATCCAGTCTGAAGACCATCAAGTATGGTAATATGGTCACAGTCTTCATAGGGAATAACTAACTAACAGGATTAAACATTTTGAGGGTATATACCTGCCCATTTTTTAACTAGTGACAACGGGGGATCATGTCAGTCTACTCGTTTAACGTGAGAGAAAGTCAACATACTCAAGTTTGGTATCACACTGTTACTGTCTCTACCCAAGACAACCTTGTTAAAATCATCATTACAGCGGTGAAAGACAAATAATTTTCTTAATAATCATCACTTCACGAAAACTTGTATGAAATATAATATAGGATTTAATTATAGGCCTACACATGTACAGTAATTTCATTTTTTTTTATCAGAGACAATGATAAAAAGTGGAAAGACTGAATTTATGCCATAAGCTCTGAAAATCAACCCTGAAAAATTAGTCTGTGTCCCACCGGACGATATTTCCAGGTTAAGTCCTGGAAAACAGTGTCTGGAGAGACAGTTTTTCCCACCACATTAAGAAATTGTGTCCCGTCAGACACATTTTACTGTTACCATCTTTTCCGGACAGTATTACAAACAAATCCCACTATTAAATACTGTCCTTTTTTGCACTGCTCCGCTAGATAACACACAGTAGTTTTTGATTATCCGCCCAAATGATGTTGGCAACGAGTAACTGCAGGCCAATCCGCTATATGGTGCCGCGGCGGAATAAAGACGGACATGCAACTCAACGCGTTAGCAAAACAGACCATAGAAGCCATCAAATCACGGATCGTTGCGTTATACATACACAATGGGATAGGACTAGAAGCCATTGAAAACAGAGCCGCCCAGAACTTTACCAGACCAATGATTTTGGTCTTGATTTGCGTTTGATTATACATACTCTTGCACCTTGGCAGTAAGTGTGTAGTGCGCTAACATACATTAAATCGTATTATTACAGTGTTTAAACCGCAGTAGCTCTCTCAATACATTTAAAGTAGTACTTACAAACACGCCCACACATTTTTTTTAAGTAGAAAAGGCAGACAGTGCTGTTTGGGACGCTGCCAGACCAAAATACACACGAACAGACCAGAACATTTAATAGTACAACAATATCCTGTGTCAATAGAAAGCGGGCTTACAAGCAGAAAGGAAGAGCTAAATGAACTAACATGGTGAATTTCAGAATTTCAGGTCGAATTTTCGCGGAAATAAAACGCATGTTGCCAAGAGAAATGTGTCATTTTGGACCCGGTGACGGCTCCATTGAAAACGCGTATAAAGATGCTTGACAGAACGCGGAAGTTACCAAAATAATGCCCACTTCAGTTTTACTTATACAGAGTTTCATGCAACAAACAGACAGCTTGTAGGCCTACTATAGACAGTGGATTGTACTTAAGGGGGCCATTGCCGCGACATCGCCCCTCACTTCATGCCGATCTTTTTAAGTTCTAAAAATACGTAAACTTTTTTAAACCAAGTTTTACTTCAAAAGGTACCGCTAGCATATGTGGCACCAGAATATGCATCGTAAAAACCATCATCAAGAGGCACCTTAATTTTCAAAAATTATTCAAAGGGGGAGGGGACACCCCATTAGCCATAGGTCCTCCACTCACTAGATGCCGATGTGTTTCTTGCTTTTAGTTCCTAAAAATACGTCATTTTTACACAAATTTTACTATCAAAAGCGCTTTTTAACATATGTTGCCACCCGATTGCCCCATAGTAAGGACACCTAATTTCAAAAATCTACCCCCAAGTTTCAAAGCAGGCAGAGAGGCCCCCACCCCTTTAGAACCCTCCCCGTCAGCAGGCGATCACACAAGCATACTGCATAGCCCCGATGAGAGAAATCCTGGTCTACGCCCACTGACATTAGGATTTGCCTAATTAACTCAGAATAAAGACTAGGCGTTGTTAACCCTCTCCTGCGTCAGAAAATTAGCGTTTGCTTGAAGCTGACAGTTAAGTTCACTGTTCTGCTTACTGCAGGGATAAATGAAAGATCTGCTATTGATATACAGGACGCCCTTTCAGTGCCATGTTTCCGCCCAGATCTTTGACATCTACTGCTGCATTCCCAGAGGCCCATAGGATTGCAGCGTCAGAGGGGACTGGTGCCGAAAATGCCCATCGCCCCGCAAAAAAATGAAGAAGAATCGGCAGATTACCAGCGGAAAAAGAAAAGAGAAGGAGAATAATTAACAGAAACGAAAAGTAAAATAAAGTCGGAAAATCAAACGAAGACAAGAAAAGAAATAATATGAATAGGGTGTGCATAACTAGAATTTTCAGGTGACTACGTAAGGTGACAGGATAGGAAATTGGCCCTTGCGAAATTGGATGGAAATGAGGATGTTACTAGTTCTGCTGGTAGACAGGACTTATAGGGCGGTGCCGAAAAACGAACTGGATGAAATAGCCTGAAAGAGTGAATAGAGCTGGGAGAATGCGAAACAAGGCCAAGGGCGGGGAGGGGATGCAAGAAAGGCCGACTTTCAAGAGGACGAGAAAATCAATGAGCGGAGAGAAAGAACGGGAAGGAAACAATAAAGCGTCAGTCTGCCGGGCGAAGAAACGTCAAGGGAAGATGATATAATCTTAAGCAGCGAGGAATTTCGCGCAAACAGCCCAGAATAAGGAGTATGAGCGAATCCAAGGGGAAAAAGGGGCCATACGCCCCTTAATTTCAGCAAAACAATGATTTGATGACAGAATTTTCAAACTCCAAGCCCATCTGATTGCACCATAGCACTATTTCTACAGACGTTACGCCCTCTCTACTCAATTTAACTGGATTCCGACCCTGAATAGGGCGAAAGGAACAATGCAAGAGAGGCAGGGAAATGTGGGAGAAGCCGAGACGGACGGAGCCTACAGCTAAAGTTTTATCTACTGATTTTTCTGGACATAACTTAGAGACATACACTCGTCACCCCAAGTATATTTTTGTGTGGCGGCCATCAAAAAATACTTAGCTGGTGACGGCTCTTGATTGAAGAGCAAAGGTTGAAAATGAAGAGTTAGCTTAACATCCACACAAGCAACGGGTTTTTTGGACTGTAAACGGTACCGATTGGACTAGAGTCCATGCTTGCGAGACTCGGAACTGGCTCAGAAAATGCGGGAGGTCATGCGAATCTGAAGTGAGCCCTGCCGACATGACGGCTGCCCAGTCGGACTCGGACTCGCGAAACGATTACAAGAAGAAGTAGCACAAAAAATGAAGTTTAAATAATTTGTTACCTAGAGGCTACATTTGTTATGATGCCACAGTTCAACATATAATTATGCGTCACATAACAGTCAATTAAAATAACAGCCTTGAACCAGGGCAATGAAATTTGACTCCTAAAATGCGGTTAATTAAATAGTAATTAAAAAACAGTACAAAAAGCATGTGCACAATTCGCCCAAATAGCTGGACTCGGAATTGCCGGCCGGAATATAGAAGAACATGGATGCGTACGGCTCGGAATGAGGTTCTGACCGCGAATTGACATGAATGTGCCCCGTCTTAAAATCAACTACATTGGCCGCGATTCTTTTTTTTTTATTTTTTTTTTTTCTTTTTTTATTTGAATTTTTTTTTTTATTTTTTTTTTTTTTAATTTTTTATTTTTTTCTTTTTTTTTTCATTTTTTTTTTATTTTATTTTTTTTTTTTCTTATTTTTTTTTTAAATTTTTATTTCTCTTTTTTTTTTTTTTCTTTTTTTTGGATCACTACACTGTAATAACTACTTACGCCCACCCCAGTAGTTGTTGTTGAGACAGAGCAAAAACATCTCGATAATACGGGCCATGTTTGATTATAGTGAACCACCATTACATGACGTCAATCCCGAGTCCAGTATACCACTTCATTCCGAGCCGTATTCCGATTCCAGACGTTTTCAATTCCATGGGCCAATATGTCCGAGTCCAGTCTATTTGGCGGAATGTTAGGCATGAGAGTACGCACCATGCTTTTTTATTGTTTAGATAATTTACATTAATTAAAACCCGGCGATTTTAGGATTGTTCAATTATGCCTCTGAAGTTCAAGCTGTATTTTAATTGACTGTATGTAACGACGCCATGTCATATGTGAACATGCTTGCATCAATAACAATGTAGGCCCCTAGGCGAAACAAATATTTAACTTTCATTTTGTGACCCACTCTTCTTGAATCGCGTTCCGCCAGTCGAGTGCAGCTAGCACGCCATCCGGGCCAAAATTCAGATTCCATCGACCTACCCCATTCTGAGCCAAAGTTCCGAGTCCGACAAAGCATGACTCGAGTCCAGATCGAGTACGTTACAGCACCGTTGCATCGCTGTGGAATAGTAAGCTACTCTTCATTTTCAAACTTGTGCTCTTATCCAAAGAAGCCGTCACCAGCTAAGATTTCTGATGCCCCCACACTAAAAATTACTTAAGCGGAGTGACGCAGTAGTAGTCTTTTAAGTATCCAGAAATCTAGTATAAAAACTTTAGCTTGTAGCTCCGCTCCGTATCCCTCTCACCACATTTCATTGCCCTCTCTTCATTGTTTTCTTCCTTCACCCTATTCAGGGTCGGGAATCCAGAAACATGAAGAGAGGGGCGCTAAGGATCTGTAGAAAGCCGCATGGGTTGCCGCCACTAGATGGGCTGCGAGCGTTAAAACTTCTGTCACAAAAATCATCTGTTTGCTGAAAATAGGGGCGTCATAGCCTCCTTTTGCCCACTTGGATTCGCCATACGCCTTATCTCTGATTTTCCCGAAATTCTTCCTGTAAGATTATATATCATGACTTTCCTGACGTTTCTATCCCCGCAACTGATCCTTTTATTCGTTACCCTTCCCTAATTCTTTTTCTACTCCGCCCCTCATCTATTTTTATCCCTTTAGTCCTCTTCAGTCGGCTTTCTGCATGACCTGTCCATGTGTTCCTATACTCCCAGCCAGGACATTCACTCTTTCAGCTATTTCATCCCCAGACTTCGTTTTTCCACCATCCCTAAATAGTCTGTCTACCACAGAAATAGTAACATCCACATTTACCTGCACAAATTTAACAAGCCAATGTCCTATTCCCAACCTTTACCATAAAATGCAGTTATCACCCCATCCATATTATTTCTTTTCTTGTCTGTCGTTTTGATTTCACGACTTTATTGTACTTTTCTTTTCTTTTAATTATTCTCCTTACTCTTTTCTTTTTCCCGGGTCCATCCCCGATTCTTACTTAATTTTTTTCGGCGAGCAGTTTTCCCCCAGCCCCCTCTAAAGGCCGCACTGCCAGTTGCAAACCTAATCGGCCAGGAATGCCCACCAGAGAGTCAAATGACTGACCGGCGGAAACATCACTGAAAGGCCAAGTCCTGTTATACAATACAAATCTTCTTTACTCCATGCAGGTAATCAGAACGTGAACTTAACCACTAACCAAACCTAATTTTCGACCAGGAGGCGTAACACCCGAGTCTTTAATTCTGAGCTTAATTTTTTAGGCAATCCTAATACGTCTAGTGGCGAGACAGATCTACTCCTCTCACGCCGGGGCCATGCAGTATGTGTGTGCATCGCCTAAGCCGGGCGAGGGGTCTAAGGTGGCTGGGAGTCCCTTGCTCCCTAAAATTTTTGAAAAATTAGGATGTCAATTAACATGCCAATCGCGAGTGACATATGTTACCTTTGTGAAGTAAAATTTGTAGAGCTTTAAAAAAATGAACGTATTTTTTTAGGAACTAAACCAAGAAACAATCGGACATCAGTGTAAGGCACTGAGGACCATGAGAACCATAATGGCGGTAGTCCCCTCCCTTTGAACATTTATTGATCAATAGAGTGCCTTAATACAATTGCAATTCTGATCTTTTACCGTGCCACATATGTACAGGAGGTCAGTAACCTTTTGAAGTAAAACTTGCTTTAAAAAAGTTTACGGTATTTTTAAGGAAACAAAAAGATCAGGCTATCATAAGTGCGAAGAATAGGGCATGTCCACAATAGCGCCCCCCTAAGCATACACACACACGCAGTCTATCAGTACCACAACTGGACTGATTTTAGTTCTGATGAAACTCTGTAACTTTTTCCCCCATAAGTGATTAATTTGTAAGCCCGATTACTGTCAAAAAACCTCAGTTTTACCGCGTTTCAATTTAACCAAGCCTAGCGGTGTGTTCCCCAAAATGACTACATTTTCTTGTGCAACATGCGTGATCCGAAAATTCGATGATCGAATAATCTCTGAATATTCCATGAACATTTTACTCTTCCTTGCCCTTAGTAGCCACTTTCCTATGAAAACGCGATATTGTTTATATAAATGCTTAGCGAGTTCGTAGTGTAATTCGGTCCTGCAGGCGTTCCAAACACCACTGTCTGCCTTTTCCAGCTAATGGTTCTGTTGCGTGTAAGGCGTGTTGTGTAAGACTACAATACTTTAATGCTATGAGAGAACTACGCGCTTTAAAAAACTGTAAAATACTTTAATGTAGCTACACTACACACTACGGCCAAGTGTGAGAAGCAGTATTATAATCAACAAATCAAACCAAAATCATTTCAATAAGTATTCCCTCTGGTTGCAATGCGAATTATAGTCTCATATCCCAAATTGTGTAATGCAAACCAACGTATCCGTGGATTATTGATGGCGTTCGATGGTCTGCTTATATACTAACGCCGGTTGAGCTTCAGTACGTCTTATCGTCCACGCGGACCAACCATTAATACGGATGCACTCAGTTAATCGTTGCCCCAAACTCATTTGACGGTCACCTCAAAACACTGTGTGTTTCTATGCGGACAGTGGCAAAAAAGCAGACAGTATTAATAGTGGATTGTTTGTAATTACGTCCGGAAAATGATGCGTAACGGGACCTAACAGCTCTTAAAATGTGTCTGACCGGGACACAATTCTTAATGATCCGGGCCGCGAAAAACTGTCTCTCCAGACACTAGCTACCTCAGGACAACTTAACTGGAACCTATCGTCCGGGTGGGACACCCTTTCACGAAAATTTTTCAAGCCGGTGGAATGATTTTCAGAGCTCATAGTAGGCAGTAAGATTCAGATCTTTCCTACTTTTTATATTTGTCTATGATAGAAAAAAAATGAAAATTAACTATAGCTACAATGTGTAGGCCTATATATTAAATCGTGTCGGCGACGGATGTTATCTAAAGAAAATTCTATTGCTCTTTCACGCTGCTAATGCCATGATTTTTAACAAGGGTGTCTTGCCGGTTCCTAGATCGACTAAGTAACAGGTGCTGATACCAAACTTTGATTAATGTTGACTTTCTCTCACGCTATTAACGAGTAGAATGACCATGATCCCCCCTTTGTCACTAGTCTATAAAATGAACAGGCAGCTAGTATATACCCTCAAAAGTTTAATCCTGGTTAGTTAATAGTTTATTCCCTATCAGAAGAACTAAGTGACAAATACATTGTACCATACTGATGTCTTCAGTACATGGATTTCGTTTTGTGCGATTTGGAGGTACTGCTAAGAGCAGACTCTTTTTAACACGGGAGACACATTCTATCCCCGCTACACCGGAACAGTAACTTTCTCACAAAGACACGTATCCGCTAAGGAACAGTGTTTATCCACAAGAGCAAAGTGCATATAAAATAAAAACAGATGCTAAAATCTTGAATTATAGTAATGACTGCCGTGACTATAAAATTATCCCGCTAAAATTTATGGATCTAAAAGTAGTAAATAGCAATTCGTTCCACCGTTATACTAATTAAAGTCAGTATACTATGCACAGAGTTATTCCTATGCCTGCAAGGTACGAGGCTGCTGTAAACGACCACATACTGCATTTCATTTTTAACTACCCAAACGCATAAAAACTTAGTACAAGTATGTCATTCATTAAGCCCTACAGCGAGGTACATCTTGACTATCACCCTCTGTTCTTGACGTGCGAGTATGGTCCAACATGCTGTTAAGCTATTCATGATATCCCTTCCAATCTGATTGGTATTATAGGGAGGATTTTGTTATTAATATATCCTCCAGCCTGGCAAAATCTAAGCCATGCCGAAACTTGTAAATGACCCCAGCAATTCTGACTGCTGCATATCTCGCAAACCAAAGTCAATGGTCTCAAGTGTTTTCTGCTTTTACCTCTAAGATCTTCCCAGCCTGAACTTACTGTAGTTTTTATTTTTTTTTTTCTGGAATGATACTTGAATCAAGGTTATGGCAAAGGATTACGACTAAGAACGATTTCACTGATAAATTTGCACTGCGAGATAAAGAATTATTAGTATGTGTACTCATATGTATGGAGATCCCAATCATTGCTTTGCTATAGCAATAAACCGCAATGCAAAGGATGAATCAAGCAAAAAATATTTCCTTTAACGTGCGAACTCTTTTTGCTCTCACCCAATCCCACTTAGCCTTGCTTGCTGCTGCTCTTACTGACATCAATTTTGAGTGGATCTTCATCCTACAGTAGGTTTTGGGACACTGAAGGGTTAGTCTCAGACAATGCAAGATTATTTTGTCCCCGTTGCGATAACTTGTCGCTTAAAATAAGAACCAAAAGAAAATCAGGATATCCACAGGACTAATCACTGCTGGCAGGCGAAAATCACCTACCCCACGACATTTACGGACAAGTCGTGCAGTATACCAATCGAATCAGTAGACAGCCAATGCAATTTCAGCCACACTTTAGCAGTTTAGACACGTAGTCGCCACGAGTTGATGCTGTACGTAATAGCCCAGATAGTACTGTGCTCCGCGAACAGTAAAATCTGATCTCGCGAACAGTAATTTTGGAAAAAAAGACGCTCTAGTTCGTGGACCAGCGCAAAAAAAACCTCTCCCAACCCCCCAAAAATTAATTCTGGACCCCTGTTATATACACTACACCATGCACGGTTCACCTTGAAAAAGGGTAGTCCTTACCCAACGAGGGAGTCAACAAATTAGCCAGCTAATGGCCTCTCAGCAATGTTCCATCAAACTAGAAAATAAATCTTAAATTCATTCCACGAGTTCTTTCCGCATTTATTCTAGCATTAAACTACTACCGTATATAGTGCTAATGCATACTAACACAAAAATAGTGTCAATCTGAGCCAAAAGTGGACCACAAAATCACAAAACATAATCACATGCAAACTTAAGGATGCGCTATATTGCTTCAGCCGAAAATGATAATTAACTTGATAGTTAACAAACTTCCTTAGTCTTAGACTTGCAAAAGATAAGCATAAAAGTACTTGTAAAAACATTTTTACTCAATGTAACAGAGATTAACGGTTTTACCATTACTTTATTTTTTTTTTTATCATTTTTTGGCCAAAACTGACCTGTTTTACCAAGACGTTGCTACCGCGTGAAAACCACCAGCTAAAAAACCGACGTGGCAAAACCTATTTGCTCAACCTGGGTCTTCTAAACGTAATCTTGAGAACAGAGCTTGCAGACTTTCATCTAAGTCGACTAATTCATGTTCCCCAAGAAATGACATACTCAGCCTGCATGACAAGAGTTGATAAGAGCGGATTACCCCTGTCGTCATCAATGAAAAGTGTGCTTAACTTAATCAGGGTACCTTCAGCGTACAATCAGTAAGCGTTAAACACTCGACAAACCTCGACATGCAAGCGCCGTTCTGCGGTAAGACTCTAGTAAGCTCCAGACAGTGACATATACTGTGAATTTAAATGATCAATCAAGTGCACCTGCGACCCCAAGGAATATAAAGATATTTACAAGGTTTGCCAGCTTTTAGAAAAAGGTGATTCCGACTGCAAGGCCTGATTCACTAGTCAGTCTAGGCTATATATAAAGATATGCCTTTGGAAAGTTGAATCCAGGAGCATGCCACTATAGACAGAGCAGGCTCCCTGGCTTGACTATACTTTTCAACTCGGAGTGCAAGATGGAAGATATGAAGCGCGCCTGAACTAAGTTTGTTTTTGAAAAAGTTCATGAACAATAACGATATAACTAGACCATGGACAATTGTGCCGAACAGAATACAGATAACTGATATGATTTGTGTCACTCCAGGTGCCGATATGGCGTTGAATATAAGAATTTGCGCACGCGACTAGATGCAGCATTTTCAAACTGAAAAAGATAAAAAAAACCCCAAAAAAACGTGTATTAGTTGATTACATAGTGTTCGCCCAGATAATGACCATAATTCGCATTCAAAGAAAGTAAAAAAATCCTAGGATATCTATGCTGTTATGCTCAATGCCCAATCTCCTCCAAGATTGCAAAACAACAAAAAAGGCTATTACAATGCAGAGCTCATACAAACCTGCAGCCATAAAATAATAACTGCTAGGGGAAAGTAGGTATTTTCGATGTCTCCACATCAGGAACTCGAAGATGTAACAACGGAGGGTCATCTTTCCTCCCTGAGAATCATATAAACATCAGCCTTTTCTGGGAGGCCGCAAATCCGGGGGAGCAGGGAGCCTTAGCCCCCTCCACGTGTGAAAAAGTGGCGGGACCCCTAAACCTAATCCCCCCCCCACCAAAATGTAAATAGACCAATAACTCATTTTTTCGTCCGCTTGGTCAGTCCCTCTATGTGACATCCCTTTGATAACAAACACATGACAGCAATACAATTCATAGGCATATAATTGATAATAGTAATTTGAATGTCCTAGGTTGACCAAGGCTAGTACGGCATATATCATCTGAAGACTGAAACCCGCGCGCAGACGACTATCAATTTTCAGTCGAAAACACTTTAAGACGATGCTCTAGTTCTATTACCTTCACTCGCTTTACCCTGATATCTAAGGCCAGAGCGATCTTCTCTGCATTTTGAGCCCCGGTTCGGCCACACCTGAGAGCAACACTACAAAATATGATATGCTTATCCTATTCTGAAGGTGATAAAGTTGATGTCAATGACTTGCAATAAGAAAGCCTGATGCCTTGTTACGTAGTGCAGACAACTGCACGTCATGATGAATCCTATATCACATAAAGTAAGCTCAATCTGTGGTAATCTCGAATAATGATTCAACGTTAAGTACCTGCTTTTTGTGCCTAACACATTTAAAAAACCCAGGCTCTTTCAAAACTTTCAATCCAGTGAAGACACAATCAGTAGTATTAATTAACTTTGTGCCACTAAACTAACCCGTTTTGACAGTGGTAATGTTCTAAAACCAGGAGCCTTTATTTTCCCACCAAAAACTTCCGTTCGAAACATATACTTTCTGCCAGCTTACCTGAAATGCTAAAACCAGGAGCTTCTGGGGCTTCGCCCCCTACGGACCCCCAACGCCGGTGGGGGGGACTTTGCCCCCCTGGACCCCACCAGGGGCCCCAAGGAGGGCCTGGACCCACCCCCGAGAGCTTCGCGTCGCGTCAAAAGTACAGCTGTGCACAGTAAACCAGATCGTTTACGCACCCCTACTCACTCTCAACGCAGATTTGCGCCCCTGATAAACATGCGCTGCCTCAAGCACAATGCTGCGCCCAACTGCTTGGTTACTCCATGTGGCGACCCACTGAGGCACGCAACCGCTACCTCGTGATAAATGTTCCTAGAGCAGACTTACGTCCGTTACACTGAAAAATAACTAAAGTGCTTAAAACAGCACTTTGAAGAGCTATATTTATAGCACTACTCCAAGTAGCCCTATGAAGGAAATGCACTTGTGGTGCTCAACTTAGCCCACATATTTAGCGTGCCTGTAGTTTTCCAGCACCCGCAAGCGTGCTAGGAACACAATTGCTTAAATATTTTCTGAATATTGGTGACGTTTGAAAATGCATATGTCAAGTGTATATAAAATGATGCAGACATACAAATCCACACCATGGAGGGCCCAGATTTAAGGCGGCAGTAAGGTGGTGATGACGATAATATTCCACCCCCCCCCGATAAACAATAGGATGATTAACTGGTTTATCGACCGATAAACTGGTGGTTTATCGATCGACCGATAAACCATAGCGTTTATACGATCGATAACGCAAGTTTCTCGAATTATTGGGCATTTGGCTTGCCATCTAAGCTCCCTCTTCTTTTCTGCCCAAAGAGTATGATTGTAACAGATTAACATAACTCTAAGCCCATCTGATTGTTCACGCACTTTCTGCAGCACGGTTACGACACCTTTCTCCTATCCCTGATCCGGCTCTCGCCGCTGACGAATGAGCAATGACGTTCCTGAAGTGATATGTACTTTTTAAAAAAGTCCTCTCGACTCTACTAGCGAAGCAGAAGGGCGAACCAAACATACTCCGACGGAGTTATGCTCACCCAAAAGGTAGCTCTGCTTTCCTCGACCCAGAGACAACTAGGCTGAACATGACCAACCTCCTCGAACTGAGAAGCCCTTACATCATGCGTCTGTCATGCGGTGCCCCCCCCCCGTTCTTGACTGGCCTGAAAACAACAGATACTAACGGTTTACAAAAGTCCCCTTGACTCTCTAGACGTAAATAGCACAAGCGGGGCGAAAACCAAACATTACTCTCGAAGCGACTTCTTACTACCTAAAGGAGCCTATCAGTGCGAAGTCTCCGTTGTCAGACTGGCTGATAGAACGGCCTCGCCAGCGCAGCTCAGTGCGTTGTCTTGTATCACGGATACTCCTCACGGCTCTGGAAGAGTAGGGTGATAAGGACCATATTTCGCAAATAGAACATTACATACACCATTACAATTAAATGACAGATACATTACAATAACATACATTCCAGCCGTTTAAAGTAAATGGGTAGATTAAGAAACTAAATTCTGGTTACATTCTTATATAATAAATTAATAATTGTTTACAAATAAATGCCTATAAACAATGACCATTATATCGGGCGCTTGCGAGATTTCCACAGCAGGGTGAAATAGGTCAGTAATTGAATTCCTACACAAAATGAAAGACGCAAGTACTATTTATTGTCGAATTTAGAATCCGTGTCTTGAGGCAGGAAAAAGGTTGCTCTAAGGATAACACACAAAGCAATATTATTATGATTATTTATTATTATTACCTTATTGATCCAAAAAGCTGTCATGACTGTGCTGTGCCCTAGCCTTCTGCTGTAGCTATTTAGCCCCCCATTACTAAAACAGCACCTTCAGACTCGCTAAGGGCTAATACATATTTTATGCACTTCAGTTCTTGGTGATATGTAGCCCAAAAGTATAGCTTAGTGGGTTAATCGTACTAACGTACGCAAAGCTTTTTTACAGCAGGGAGCTGCTCCAAGTAGCAGCTCCTGGTTACCGGCCGCGGGAACAGGGAGTAGTCATGGGTAAGAAAGCGATCTGATGGCTGGATGGGCCTAAGCTGGATCAAGGTGAATGTGAGTATACCCGGGTCACGGTCACTTACTCGTGATGCATCCACAAAGTGATTCGCATTATCTTTGGAATACTACCTGTCCAGGCCGCGGAGTCAAGTTTGAAAGGCGGGGGAGGGGTTAATAAGGGTCTAATAATAATCGAAGCTGTCCAATATGTTCAGAAAAATAAACAGCCTATAGCCCAATTTAAGACAGGCCCAAAATGCCCACAAGCAGAAAAGCGGGGGTGAAGTGTCCCTTAGCGCCCCCGTCTCCCACGGTCTCTGCTGTCACGGTACCAGACAAGGTGCTGAAGGGAAGGATATCTCAGCTTTGCACGATCATTTTTTTAGCTCTCAAAAAAATTTCGGATGGAAGGCAAGGAGACGGGACCCATTGCACGGCCCTGATGGGGGTCAGCTTTTTATTGAAGACCATTGCAATTGGTCCTTTGTCAAACAGCCGTAATAAAGTGTCTTACAATTACATTCGGCGCGTGGAAGAAGGGTTGTTTACTAACGCGAATCTTGTATGTGGCGTCAAGGTGGGGGACAGGGGCCATGCCCACCGTGGGGAAGGGCTGCCACCGTCGGGAATTTTTAGTTTGTCGGGGAGCTTAGTCGATTACGTTTTACTGGTTGTGCTCTATAAGAGGACAATTTCTTAATAAAACCCGGCGCGCTGTAGGTCACTCAGCTCTGTCAAATAGTTTCTATTCCACATAGATAGATCGCACAAGTCTGTCCACCTTACCAAGTAGTATGTAGGCAGAGTACACAGTGTTATGTAGGAGGTCGTAAATTTCATCCCATATCGCAAAGCCATAGTTGAATGCTCTATTGTGAGTGTCACGCAGTAAGGTCAGTTGTGGAGGGAATAGTACTCACGGAGTTTGGCTATTCTCGGGTTAGTCCAGGTGGGTTTGTTCTAATAAATATGTATGTTACACCGATACGGAATATCCTACATCCCTACAGTTTTTCTTTATTTTTCTTTTTGTTCTAATGATCACATAATATTTTGGTGGACAAGCCTACCCCAAATTTTCGAGTGCTTTGCAGCTCAACGATGCAGATTCAAGAGCACCTATCAGTGCGCAACTCGGCTCTTGAAGTATTGAGTGATATTATGCAAATATGCCTGCAACGCATCGGATAGTTAGGCTCCTTCATATAAACCTTTTTCAACCACCCTTGCCCAGGGGCGGAATTAATGTCTGGAAAGTGGTGGGAAGCTGGCCAAAGCCAGGTGGCACTGCCAAACACGGCGCCGAATGCGCCGCATGGAGGCGAAGCGCTCTCACTAACAGTCGTGGTTTCCAGGGGGCCCGCCTCAGGGCCCATGGCGGGGGGTCCGGGGGCGAAGCCCCATGAAGCTCGGTATTAACGAAATTGTAGGCATTGAATGACGCATTTTAGCTCAAACTTAAATGACATAATGTGGGCAAGTAAAATACCACAAAAACACAATTTGACTGTTTTCGATTGTTTTGTAGTCCATGTGACCAACAGTCAGAGATAGGATAGATAATGCTGTGGGTTTAGGATGTTAGAGGAGAATAGATATTCTGAGAGTTTTCCGGGGCTTTTTTAGTTTTAAGCCTATTTTGTAGTTCAACGACGAACCTTTTTCACTTGTCTGCAAAAGAAATTTCTAAATGATCTTTTATTGCAAAAAAAAAAAAGAAAAATGTAGAAGAAAGTGTAAATGTTGCTTACCTTGCGTTGCAGTGAGTGGTTCTCCTATGGTTTTCGTTACTCAGAGGGATGCAGGTGGGTGTGACGGCATTTTACCGAGGGGAATTCTGTTTTTTTGAGCCGACAAGAATAGTGTCAAGAGTATGTAAAATGACCATTTCAGGCTCCTAATTTTAGCTAGGTCAATGAGCCTTCTGACTTTTGACCTGACCCCAAAGGAAAGAATTTATACTGTAGCGTGGTTGGTAGGCAGCGAGGGAATACTTTGAATATACTATATATTGTCGGGCTTCCTTTTTTTAAAATTTTATCCAACAATTAGCGGGAGGGGGGGGGGAGTGAAAAAAACACGATCGTCGTCGTGGCACATCTTTCACGTGTTGATACTGCCAATATTGTACCATGCGCTCACTCCGGTGTGGTTCACTTGCAAGCCATAGTTCCTGTCGGAGTATAATTAGTAACTAAAAGATGCGTACATTTTATATGGAAAACGTGATAATGGAGTGAATTTTTCACAGTCATGTAGTATCTAAACGTACCTGTGTAGTGGTAACTACACGCATAGGGCATGACGGACTTTCAAACTACCTGAGTGTTCATGTAAATATTTCCCACGTGAGTCAAGGTATCTCTTTCCCCCTTTCAAGTGTCTCGTCTATAGGTGCGGGAGCAGTCGGAGTCAGGTACCATAGACGGAGCCTCTCTCAGAAATTCCTAATACACCCCTGTATATATATTATATACAGTCTGCAAAATGCGTACAGTTTCATTTAACACGAATCCCCAAAATGACGGGGATAAATAATTATTCATAAGAAGGTCACATGGTATTAACCTGATACGACTATTCATATATTATCAACGGCTGCGACGACGCACTACGAATACTTCTGAAGATACGGGTGTGGACATCTCTTAAAAAGGTACGTAATTATCATGTTTGGCTAACATCGAAGCTATATCCTGTGCAGTGAACGTCACAGCCTAACGTTGGCGGAAAATCTTGTCCCAGATCTTGCGGTTTGTACAACCTGGCCTGTAATATGGTCCATCGCATGTGCGGCCAGACGACAACGTTCCTTGCTAGCGTATATGTATAATGTACACAGTAGCAGCTAAGCCAGTAACTATAATCCGTACTGCACGGCATAACGTGTATACAAGTGAAAAAATTTTGTTGCTGTAGCGGAGCAACAAGGTCGCTCATGTTGACTCCACCATTACCCCACGATGATGACGTGTGCACTAAGTATCATGAAGTCTATTTGTCTCGGAAATGAGATGACTAGGAAAGTGGCAGGCTATGCATTGTATTAAACTTCGTCTGGTACTGTACATGAACATTATGGTAAAAAATATTAAAGAATTGTAGTTGTCAGATGATAAAACTCAACAATAGCCTGGATTACAGCAGGCCGTACTTCTCTCCTATTCTCTCTGTTGTTTTTTCGTTCCTCTATTCCCTAACACAATCTCTAATGAAAATGTCGTCGGTTCTCGGAAGGGATATCAAGCTATTCCTCAAAGTGACAAAGCGCCACCCCGTTATGCCGCCTCTAATTATTTTACAATAAGATTTTAAAAAATCAAAAGATCGAATCAGGTAATTCGTAACGCTGGTCGTCAAAAATACCCACCGGTCAGGTGTACGGAGTAAGGTCCGATCGCAGGCTAGTGAACCCCTTCTGCCGCTCTGAAAGGTGTCGTTCACTGTGCAAGCGAACGATCCTATACGTCATTGCAATCGGACTCTAATTCAATTCATGGCGAGTAGAGGGAAAGAGTTTAGACAAAGATCACAGGCGAAAAGGACTACCCTTGTGCAATATGATATTCATGAGATACTACTCGCTACTGCTCATTTATAAATTTAACTATATACTATATATATATATATATATATATATATATAATCATATATATATATTATACTAGTAATCTTAAATATATATATATATCTAATATATATATATATATATATATATAACGCTAAAAAACCACGGTTGGGGAAAAAATTAGAGGGCGCTAGACGGACCTTCGAAAAGGCGAAAAAAAAAACAAGTAAAATAATAAATTATATGTCGTCATTTGGTGAATTTGAAAAACAGATCTACATCAACGTTATTTCAATGGCCCACCAATTTTGTACGTGTTTAACAGATTAAGGTGTACGTAAGTTGGTCAAACATGAAGTAAGGCATAATATTAGTAGTGAAAAAGGCCTTACCACCGTTTACGTATATTCCTATAGAAAAAGCGTGTAGTTTCGTTAAGTCACCTGATTTTTTCCCCTTATAGACGATTCCTCTTAGGCGGTTTTCATACGATATTTCCCACTTAATCCCAAATTAGCAAAATATCTATATGATATATATAGTATATAGATATATATAATAGATATACTATCTAATATATGATATATACATTTACTGAGTAATGCCTAGCCGGTTTCGTGTAGCTGTGAACATTTTAAGCCACTAGCGCTTACGATGGAAGCATGCACACAACCTTTTCCTGGTCGCAAACTTTTCTCAAAACAATATTTTCAATCTGTTTTGAATCTCTTCCCTTTTAAGGTATACAAAGCTAATTCCGATCTTGTTTTGTTCTTACATTAGACATAGATCAACGCCCCAAAAAGACTTTCGTAGCCAAAAAACCAACCAATCGCACGACTTACTTTGTCAACTGTTTGTTAAATGCGACATGTTTGTTACGACATGGTTATATTCTTCAGTTGTTTGGCTGTATTTGATTCGTTTACTGTTCATTTGATTACAGTGTTGTGCATACTACATGAGTGAGTACAGAACCGTGAGGACTAGTAATGGTTACCATGGGATGTCAGGGGTACAAGGTTACGAGGCTACGAGCTCGGGTAGTGTGGGTCCACCAGAAAACTGTGACCATCAATGAGTACCAACCGGTCCTGAATCTTGACAAATGAACACGGGTTATGGATTCCAGCTCATCGGTAGGAAACCTACGGGAGTACCCGAACATAGTGAGTGGAGACAATGAATTATGAATGGCAATTATGAGCAATAACATGTACGACTATGAATCCTTCATTTACGGGTGAGTTAGAAGCTGCGTACAAGGACGACTTCATGGAACTGAGGGTAGATGCGATGAACTGTGATGTAGTCCTAAATGGTATTATAACATTTACGTTTTCAAAAAATAAAGGACATTAAAGATGTTATGTTTTAGGCACCTCCTTCCATTGTAGACCTATATCCTCGGCACTAAGGGTAATCAAGACGACATTATATGAAAGCCGCCCACCCTCCAACCACTTTCGAATTTCAATGGACACGGTGAAAGGCCAACACAATTTCAAACCAGTCACGTACGTGTACATGAGCGGGACTTCACTCCTATTAATCCAGCCCTATATCAGACACTATACCTGTATCACAGGCTGCAGTTCCCCCGGCAATGTCCTTCACAGCAGTAATGTGTAAAGCAGGGACAAAGGCCTCAGACTCCTAGCGCCCTAAGTCTTTCACTGAAATTTGACATTGTGAAAGGTGGGATAGGCTTCCATGCCTAGCTCGATGCTAGTATAAAACTATATCATTACTAGGCATATGTAGGGATATCAACAAAATTAATTCTAAATATGCTACAACAGTGGTCCATCTCGTAATAGTTCACAGATTTCCAGTCATCGTTACTGTATCTTTGAAAATAAGTCATCTTCCGAACGTTAAATGTATTTGTCATTAAGATACTGCTTCACTTGCTAAAGCTACAAACAGAAAAATGTTCCCAACTTTTTTCGAAAAAATCCTCAAACTCACTCCCTTAATTGCAAATGCCTTTCAAACTTTCTGTAAATTCCCAGGCTAATGAAAGGTACCAAATTCATCGGTAATTAGAACTAATACAATCTGAATAATTGATGGTGCACTAATATCAGTGCACGATGGACCGAAACTATAGGCTAATTGTATATACATTCGGCCCCCTGTGCGCATTTCCGAGCAATATAGATCCCAATAGGCCCCAGTTTTCCCACGACACATAGGAAAGCTAGGTCCCAGATGGAAAATCCCATGGTTGGTCCCAGATAGCGTACCATATTTACCCATATCCCATCGCGGCCAACAAGCTAGAATATGTGGGTCCTATATGGGACCAATTGGCTATGCTTTTTGTGGTCGGTATTCTCTCTCCATTAAAAATATAACACAAGGTGATGTCTTACTGTCAACAGGTTAAATACTCCCGTATACTTCAGAGGACAGTTTGTACATCCATCCCCGTGGTTATGTGACAGTCAATTATACCGTATAAACATTACCGGTATACTTAAAGTCACGGAGTTAGAGTTGGAAAAATTGTAAAAATATGATCAGTATACTCCACATGACTTTAAAACTGTTCCATTAACAATATTAACGAAATAGAATCCAACTACACTGAAAAAAAATTTCTTTTAGATTTACAGAACAAAAACAAAAATACTAAAGAAAACGGAAAAAGTGCTGTCAATTTGTTGCAAAAAAATTTGACAGCACTTTTTCCCGGGTTTATCTTTGTATTTCTTTATTTTTTGTTCTGTAACCCAAAACGGACGTCTGTGGACATTTTACAGTGTACGTATCCGCCCTTTAAAAATTTTCAAAATTATGGTAACAATCCTATTCTTCCCAAGGCAGCGCTAACCTATAGTCCCCCCCCCCCCCTATACATTTCCTCTTCTTCTCCCAGGTGCAGCGTTACCAGTACATCATTTTTCGTTGTAATTTCAAGCCCCCGAAGAACATGCTTCCCAAAGGGTCATCCAGCAACCTGCAACTTATCCGACTGTTTGAACATAAAGCTGGCCTGTAAAAAGTAAATTTGAAGTCACCCTGGAGTCATGCAAAGCTTGCAGATTGTTACGAACTGATCCCTGTCCTTACTGAATATCCACTGAAAGCACAGTACAAAGGGGCTTACTGCACAAAAACAGGCAAAGTCGGCCCCAAACCAACTCGACCCCAATCAAGTCGGCCCAACAAAACTCGCCCCATGCCAACTCGACCCCAAGCCAAAGACATCCCCGTATGACCACCTTGGTTCATGCATATATAAATTTGAAGATCATGAGTTCATTTATTGAATCAAGCTGATATCGAGTACTGTACATCCTGTTTTGTTACAAAAAATAAGTAAAAATCAAACAGATAAAGTAAAAACGACCATAAATGTAAAAAAATTACCGATAATGTAAAAACAACCTATAATGTAACAAAAAATTACCGATAATGTAAAAAACTCTTTGAACGATAATGTAAAAAAAAAAAAAATACCGATTATGTAAAACGCTCGTCTACCGATAATGTAAAAAAAATTACCGATAATGTAAAACTGTTATAAAGACGTTTTCATATGGAAAATTTGGGAAAAGTTGAATTTTATCAAAAAAGTCATATGTTAATTTAGAAAGGTCGTTAAGTCATACCCCAGGGGAAGGGCTCTCACCCCTACTTTACAGCGCCGTCTTGAAGGTATATTTCCATTGAAGGTACATTCAAAGAAAGCAGAAGAAGAATTTAAAAGGGCACTTTCTTCTCAATCGTCTAGGCCCAAATACACAATGCTGTCATATTTCTCCTTCATACAAAAATATATAAGCATAGATTCCAAACTCCTATAACAACACTGTGACGCTCAGGGACTCCTCATGGAGACGCACATATCGGGGCGGAAGTGTTAAATTTTACATCCGCGCCCTTATATTCCGCGATCTGCGCACAAAATAAAAAACGCGTCACAGAAAATTTCATTGTTAAAAGAGGTTAGCGTGCGGGGCACTTTTAAAAACGCGTTCTATACGCGCAGAATACATTTCTCTGTGTATTATCCGGAATACTTGACGCACAGTTCTGCGCGTTCTGGAAACAAACGCTCTAGTTGCTTTCCCCGTGTGGCGCATAAGTAATTGACGCGCATATTAAAAATGCGTCACTTGAAGATAACTATAGAAACTGACCAATGAATGTCCATGAACTGCAATACCAGTCATTGTGCGTTCATGTTCAAGTGTAAATACGTGGAAATGCCGCGTTGAAGAAATAAGTTATTCTTTTTTAAGTGGAATTTTTTGAGACGTAGTACTTCTTCAGTCAACAACATTCCGAAATAAAAGTGTTAAAACTTTTGTAAGACATTCATTTGCCTGTTTGTTTTCAAAAAGACTGAGCAGTGATCAGCACTTCCGCCCCCGATATATTGGCCTCCAAAGAGGAGTCAACGCGCCCTTTTAAGTTTGGAATCTATGCTTGTAATATCTTTTTCCTTCATATACTTAAAGCGCCCTCACCCCCCGTTGTTCAGCAAGCTCAACAAAAAAGAACATATGTACGATAAACAATATCATGAAAGGACTGCAGCATATTTTATTAGATAAAGGTGGGGCATATTGACGGCACAGCTTATTGTATAGGTCTTTTGGGCCCTAGAGTATTTATTGATTAGAGAGCAAGGTCTAAACATGCCCCGTACAAAATTTCGGCCCATTTGAAAGCAAGAGCAAGGTACAAAATGGTTAGTCTCCGACAGTCAGTCGTTTGCGCTGTGCGCATCTAGTGGGCCCAAATTTGGCGACAACATTTTGGTGCTTTTCGTAACTTAAAAAGGGGGTATATTCTCCCCCGCAATTTCCCCAAGAGTGAAGGAACAGCAGTACTTTTGTTGCTGTAGGAACACTATTTTTCCTTTAGTTCGATTATGAAAGAGTTGGCGCTACAAATCAGTGGGATGTCGCCTATATCTGAGATTTATTTTCAACTTTCAGAGCCGCAAAGCGAAGGTAAAAGATACTAAGTTTCCTACTGAGCCCCCTCGCTTACGCATAGACTGTGCAATTTATTAACATTCACCTTCGTCTGTCTACGTTTGAAACATTACTAACGCATACAGCGCTAATGTAACAAATCGTTACCTTAGCAAAGGATTCACTACGATAACGAAAGAAAGCTTAACGTAGATAATGTACAACTGGAATGGATAATAGGCACTTACCTTTGCGTGACTCCTTTGAACTACAAATCCTAGGCAAAATATCAAAAACGCCAAAAACGTACAGTACAAAAGTTAAACACCTGCTGTAACAAGAAAAAACGCTTTTTAAGATAAAATGATCGCAGATATATTTGAACGCGAACGCAACTATTGCTATAACTTGTATGAACTAATGGAAAAAACAGAGGCGCCGTGACGCGTACTTTGGTTTCATAGAAACGCTATTTTTTTTTTGTTAAGGCCCAGGGTTGTGCACCAAAAAACTTTCCCTCTCAGCGCGTCACGCGCTACACAAAACGGCTATGTAAAGCGCGTCGACGCGCTGCATTTACGGGCTATGTACAGCGCTCGCGCGCTGCGATAACCTGATGAAGTTTGTGCGCGATAAAGCGCTGTATTTAAAAAGCGCCTATATTTCTGTATGATTGCGAAAACGCGATACGGCGTTGTTGAAAACTCTGGCCACAACCGGGGAAAGCCCTATAAATACACGATGTTGGGAAAAAGTATACGAAAGGAAGAACGCTGGTTGGTCGAAAACACTGCAAATTCTCCCTTCTGTCCTCCATGGCGGACTTCCGCTATTTGACCTTGGACTTATCAAAAAATACTCTTTTTTGGGCCCCAAATAGGGGGCCCCTCAAAATCTTTTCCCAAATTTTAATTGGTAACCTCTATATAAAAACTGGGTTTTTAAAATGGAAAAAATCTGCTTTTGGGGGACACTGACCCTAAAGGGGCCTATTGAGGGCCCAAACCCACTCGACGAGAGAGGGGATGACGACTTGGATTGTGATCACGGGGGCGAAAACCTAACCTTTCTTATCAAGCGTGAGTAGCTTCGATTTCATCCCCTTCTTCCCCTGGGTGGGGAACGGGTGAGAGGAAAACTTCCTTCGCTTCAGAATAACGTTAGTAACATTTGGGGTTGTGGGACGGGCTCATTTTTTAAAAAATAAAATTTTTCAGCCCTTTATTTTTAAATGTCGGGTTTTTATTAGAGGGCGCCTCTTTTGGGGCCAAACCTATGCAAATAACTGTGCCTCAATATGACCCACTTTATCTAAAAAAAATATGTTGCATCCGCCATCAGTTGACCCATCTTTACTAATAAAATATTTTGCAGTCCTTTCATGAATTTTTTATCTACATATGTTTTTTTTTGGTGAGTTGCAAAAACGGGGGATGAGGCCTTTTAAGTATAGGAAAGGGGAAATATGACAGCATTATGTATTGGCCTGAAAATTGAAAAGAAAGTGCCCTTTATTCTTCTCGGGTCTTCAAGGGGGCGCTGAAAGTGGGGGGGAGAGCCCCTTCCCCTGGGATATGAATTACGACCTTTCGAATTAACATATGATTTTTTGAAAAAAAATTTTAAACGTTTCCAATTCCAAAGAAAAAAGTCTTTGTAAAAGTTTTTACATTATCGGTAAATTATTTTTTTATTATCGGGAGACAGCGTTTTTACATTTTTCGGTTTTTTTTTTTTTAATTATCGGTAAATTTTTTTTACATATCGGTTGTTTTTTTTTAAATTTTCGGGAGTTTTTTTTTTCATTATCGGTTGTTTTTAAAATTATCGGGAATTTTTTTTACCCCCTTTTCGGGGGCGTTTTTTTTATTTTCGGTTTCTTTTTCATTATCATTGAACACGGGGTAAGGCCCTACCCATACAATAGGAATGCCTCTTTCTCTAGGGCGAAAGGAAAATTTTCATGTAAGAACACGGTCGACTGGCAGCAATTGAAAATCATACAGTTACACCGAGCAAACGAAAGCCTGTTTTGCTTAAGAAATTCCACTTTTCATATTTTTTGTGAAAGGGTATGCCGGTTTTAATATCTTTTTGCAATTGGAACAGGTAGAGGTCAGACTCTTACCCTTTTACAAAGAAGGATAACCAGTGGCGTAGGAACCGGGGGCCAGGGGGCCATGGCCCCCAATGTGTTTTGACGGGGGGCCAAATGTCATTTTGCCTCCCCCCCCCCCCAAAACGCGATAATTTACAGTTTCGTTTTACCCGCTCTCATGAGAACAATTTCTCTAATAAGAACCCAAAATTTTCGGCGCGCTACGCGTGCTATAGAGCGACCCTAGTTTCTTCAATAATTCCATTCTACATAGTTTAATGCGCAAGTCCTTTTTCCAAAATTTCGAAGTAAAATGTAAGAAAGTAGTTTATTAGAGGGGCGTAAAATTCATTATATTTCAAAGCCTAGTTACTTTTCTTTGTGTGTGTCATTCGGTACGTACGTTTATAGGGGGCTCACGGACAATGTTTGGGTACGGTATTTTTATCGGTAGTAGGGATGGTTTCAGTACAATGTAATTATCTCCAAATGTCTAAAACCTGTCAACCCCAGAGATTTTCTTTCTTCTTTTTTTTCCTAATGATTACTATGTTTTCTGTGAAAACCTACCCAAAAAATTTTGAGCGCTTTGCAATATTTCTCTTTAGATTCCGGGAAAACATTTAAAAAAACGCGGAACTATGCTTTTTTTGTTTACACAAATTTTTGCAAAAATATATAATTATATATAATAAATTAATATATATATATATATATATATTATATATATATATATATATATATATAATAAAAATGCCCCGAATAATGGGCTGGTACAAAAAGGTTTTCTTTCAAATTTCCACCTCACCAATACCCCCACGGGGAAAGGGGGTGTCGGAGCTTTTTGGGTCGCTGCCCCTCCCCCCTTTTGAGCAAATCCTGGCGCCGCCTCTACTCACTTATAATGGGTCTGGGTTGGAAAATCTTTTAGTTCATTTTCCACTGAAATCCATAGGGGAAAAAATCCACTCGAATAATTTTGAATAAAATTTGGAAAGATTGTGACAAACTTAATGTGTTTTAGAATAAATTCAAATCAACCTTCAATTTTCTACAAAAATTGCACATCTTGATGGCTGCTAATAAGGCCGGCAAGTGTCATTTCGGCGATCTGGGATGTATTAAAATCTCAAATTTTTGGTACGCTCCGCGCCAACCTATGGTGGCGCTCCGCCTTAGATAGTAAACGAGAACCAACGCCAACAAAAATCCCCAGCCTTCCAAAGCCACAAAAATATCTTGCTACATCACTGCTGATGTGTTGTTGTTGTTGTTTCCTTTTCTTTAATATATACTACTTTGAGCAAATATTAAGTTGGAGTGTGGAAAGGGTCGGGGTCCAAGGTCGAGAAATCGCATCTTGTCTGCCCCCCCCCCCCATGTCAAAACATCTTCCTACGCCGCTGATAGCTTTAATAATGTCAAACATCTTCCTACACCGCTGATAACTTTAATAATGATTCAAATTTTGAAGAAAATGATTCCTTTGTCAAGAGGATTGAAGACCAGCAATGCGCCGGGTTTAACGGGGAAAAAATAGGTAGAGTAAACTTTATTGAACCCAAAAGAAGGAAATTACATGGGTGCGATAAAAGGAGTAAGAAGTAAAATGGAATGTACAAGAGCAATGATGGCAAAACATTAAAAAGCAAAAATAAAAGCAAAAAACAATGTTACATCAAGAGAGAAAGGAGACCGAATAAAGACAAAGGCAGAGAAATAAGAAAATAAAAGACGAAGATGACCTAAAATCTAATTTGATGTTTAATTTTATGTTTGAGTGGAATTCAATCTAATAAAAGACAACATGACTATGTAACGTGAAAATGCCATGTTCATGAATTGTCATGCTTGATTCGACATTAATACATAAAAACTATCCACGTTTGTGATAACCGACGCACATGTTACCCAAACTGAAAACCTGCGCGTATTCAACAACAAGATGGGACCCACTGCACATGGGACCTATTAGGGCTATCCCATACACACATTAACTGTTGTTGTCCTCAAAAACGTATCACATTGCCTACAATCCAAATTATGTCAGGTATATATTGGTAAATGTGACAACCTAATCACATATTCAGCCGTTTAAGAGCACTGTTTACCAACATGGGAACCATATGGGACCTATTTGGGTATCCCATGCCCATATTTGCCCATGAATACCACGTAATACCATGTGGGCCCCACGCATAGTGTGTTGGCTGGAACTTAAGTACTAAGAACAACTTCAACGTCACGCCCTGTTTGTTATAACCGAACGCTCGGAATCGTGCAGTGGCGTAGCCAGAGGGGGCAGAGTGCCCCCACAGAAATTTTGGGGCGCAATGTGCGATGATGAAAAATGAAGAAAAGCAAAAAAAAAAAAAAAAAAAAAACGGCGAGAGGAGGGATGGAAAGTTGGTGGGACGGAGTGGGAGGGGATAGGGATCTAGGTCTCGGGGATGAGTAATGACGGTGGAATCCTCAGCAGAACGGACGGCATGCTTATTTTATGCAGGACGCATTGGCAATAGGCCCCCAAAAAGTCAATCAAAACCTTGGATATTAATGACGTCATTTCGTATGGATCGTCTGGAAACAGTGTTCCGGATTTTTCTCCTTTTTTCAACAGATTATGCCTTGGGGACTGAACCTTAGCCCATTTTTCGAACCCTTATCATGATTTTGAAAAAACATAAATAAATCCCGATAAAGTATCGGTTGTCAATGTCATTTTCACTAAGAGACGGGCCCCCCAGGGTGGCGCCAGGTGGGGCAGGGCGGACCATGGCCCCCGTCGGGAATTTTTACAGTTTCGTAAGGGAGTCTTAGTCGATACGATAAAGCATGCAGTCCCCGAAGGCGACAGTCGTCCCAACGGTTTACCTGGTTTTTTTGTTCTCAACAGAACAACATCTCTAATAAGAACTCAAAATTTTCGGCGCGCTAAGCGCGTTGTAAGGTCACACCATTTTCTTCAATATTTCCATTCCACATAGCTAGATAGCACAAATCCTGTCCACCCTACTAAGTGACATTTAGGCAGAGTACACAGCTTATGTAGAGGTCGTAAATTTCATCCCATATCGCAATGCCTATAGTTGCTGTTCTCTAATGTGTGTGATGCTGTACGGTCAGTTGGTGAGCGAGTCCAGGTGTTTTCGATACAATGTATGTTATCCCCGATACGGTCTTCAACCCCTACAGTTTCTTTCTTTTTGTTCTTTACCATGAGTGGCGATTACGGGGGGGGGGGGGGGGACAGGAGGATATGTTCCACTCAAAATTTTTAGTGGGGGTATAGTTAAAAATGCCCCCCCCCAAAAAAAAAAAATTAGAGGTATACAGAAAAAAAAATAAATGTAACATACATTTTCGATGTAAATAATTGTGATATCAGCTTATTTATGGCAACTGCGGGGAGAAATTCAGATCAGAAATGTGTGATCTGTGTCCTCTAGAATGCACCAAATCGCTTGGCTCCCAGGGGCTTCGCCCTTGGACCCAACAGGGGACCTATGGTGGTCCCTGTACCAGTGCCGTAGGCTATTTAGTTGGGCTTTTGGGCCATGGCCCCCCCCCTCCTCACTCATGCCGATTTTTTGTACCTAAAAATACGTTCATTTTTTGACACAAATTTTACTTCAAAAGGTAGCACACGTGGCACCAGATTGCATATGAGGACACCTAATTTTTCAAAAATTTTCAAAGGGGAGGGGGTACACCCCATTGGGCCATGGTCTCCCATCACTAATGCCTATTTTTTCTTTTTTTAAGTTCCTAAAATACGTAAATATTTTAGCACAAATTTAACTTCAAAAGGTGGCATATGTGGCCCAATTTTGGGGGGGGGGTGGGGGGGGGGGGGGGTGGGGGGGGGGGGGGGTGGGGGGGGGGGGGGGTGGGGGGGGGGGGGGGTGGGGGGGGGGGGGGGTGGGGGGGGGGGGGGGTGGGGGGGGGGGGGGGTGGGGGGGGGGGGGGGTGGGGGGGGGGGGGGGTGGGGGGGGGGAAATCATTATCATCATCATCATCATCATCATCATCATCACTATCATCATCATCATCATCATCATCATCATCATCATCAACATCATCATCATCATCATCATCATCATCATCATCATCATCATCATCATCATCATCATCATCATCATCATCATCATCATCATCATCATCATCATAATAATAATAAAATCTTTAAAGTGCTTTCTTAACAATTTGGCATGTAATGTTGGATAGTTAATGACCTAAGCAAAGCTCCACCGTACATTAGTGCGTAGAATTGTAAAAAATATTCATGCGAATGCATGCGAAATTTTGAGATATGTATGCATGAGATCAAATTTAAGTGCCTATGAGGTCTTATATGAGAGAGGATGGCAATGCAAATTTCATTGGAACTGTTTGCTATATCATAGGACAAAACTGCCGCCAAAATGAATATATGATAATGTGTTGCAAGAAGTATAGCTCATATGGAAAGCGCGTGTGAATAGTAAGAAACTGGAAATTGTGCCCTCCTTACATATTTAAGAGCTTTTACAGTACTTTATCACCATTTTCATCATATAAATCATGAATGTAATGCACCGAAGGGACACTTAAAGGTTTAACAGTGTAGTGCAGACGTAGTATACAAGCATATAATCACATGTGCTTATGCTCCAGCTCAGGCAACTATAATGTTCCTTTGCACATCCATCATGTTTAATCTGTGTCCTAGTTTAAACAGCAAGTCTTAATTAAGTTATCAAGGCACCTAACTAAGCTAACAAACATGACTTTTCCTTGAATTTTCACTTGTTTAGGCTGAAAACACTTCAATCACATGCAGCCACCCACCAAACTCCACAGTAGTTCAATACTTTCCACAAGGAACACAGTACAGTTTACAACCATGCATACAAATATCCCATGTGTACTGTAAGTTTTGTTCTTGCAAGCGTTCACTTTGCAACTCTTGGAGACTCAAGAGGAAGTCCATTGTGATTGGTCTACTGAGAAATTACTTACAAGGAGATCGTTTTCAAATGTTGCACAAAGAACTGGTCATGCCAAACCAACACTGAGTATAGAAGAAACTACACTCTTCTCTCAATAATCGCATTCCAGTCATTGGAACCAAAGTGAGAACATCTCCAGACTTATTTCTCCAGATATTATATTTCTCAGCTTACAATGGATTCTCAACAGTTTATTCCTGATT
The DNA here is from genome assembly GCA_029531755.1 of Holothuria leucospilota. Classification (NCBI taxonomy): domain Eukaryota; kingdom Metazoa; phylum Echinodermata; class Holothuroidea; order Aspidochirotida; family Holothuriidae; genus Holothuria; species Holothuria leucospilota. The sequence goes on along the minus strand of CM055961.1, from coordinate 19,998,886 downwards.
TTCCAACAGTCACACAGTAAGAAGAGGACAACATGAACTTTCAACCAGTACAGCGGACCAAGAAAAGACGGACATCCACATCATCTCCAGGGAAAGAATATCAACGTGACTGACCCTCCCACCACTGCAAATACCCCGTGATACTGACTGGTCTTCCAGCAACGACGAGGAGCCTCCTGACCATCCGGCGATACATCGAAACCAGCAATCGCACCGTAGAAATCATCGGCGTGAAGACATCGACCAAAGAACTCATCATCATCGCAGCACAGAATACAACATCACAGAGAACGTTTACGTATTGTGTTTATTCTCTTTTCTACATTTGTATACGTAACAGACGGGGGTGGTTTGCACTAAGGCAATTCCATGTTACCAGGGTGATGAGATAAAAAGATTGGAAATCACTGATTAAGGCATAAAATTTTGACAAAAACATGGAAAGATTAATTTCCGTTATTAAAAGTACATGGTACTCATATTCTGTCAACTTTTGATCTTACCCACGTTCGCCCAAGTCACTGATAATATAAGTTATAAAAAACCGACTGTAGTAAGTGGAACGTTTGTAAATGAAGTCAGTTACTTGACTTCCAGGTGATCCTTTCGAGAATTTCTTTTCCGCCGCTGAACCGTTTCGACTACTTACATAGGCCCGTCGCTAGAAATGGTACTGAAGGATGCGATGTAGACTTATTTTTCAGGAAGGATGAAGTACTTTGAAGGGGCAAGCTGTGTTTGAACGTATGAAGGCAACGTTATTTTAAAGGAAAGGTTTAAGCAAAATATTACTTTTCATGTGTGAAAGAAGATTTAAATCTACGCAATTTGGTGAAACTCTCATTCAAATCGGACCTGTAGTACTCGAGATATCAGCAAATGAAGTTACTATATCTGTGATACAAAGTGTGGTTGAAGCAAACAGGGATTATAACACTTCCTCACATTGATGAGGAATGCTTTGATTTTTTTTTTTTCAGTTTGTTGTGTTGACCTTGAAGTTCATAGGGATAGGAGCTCACCATGGGGAATTTAAAGTTTGTAAAATTCCATGTCTCTAATGCATTAAAATTCCGATAACAAGGGATTCTGGAGGAGAATATTGATGGTTGAGTTTAAAGTAAAACAAAGGAGTGTTCACGAATGTGAGGCTATGACGTCATATGTGCTTGCTTCAAGTTCACTTTTTGTTGAACATGTGTGACCTTCAACTGGCTAATATCTTGAGGACCACACATCAGACTTCAATGTAAATTTCACCAGAATGCTTAGAATATGTTTCCTTCTAACATATCAAAACTTGATTCTAGCTTATACTCTTCTTTTAACCTCTCACCGTGCCTGCCTTTTGACTTTTGCCCACACACCGAGCACGTCACGTGTAGTCTTATTCTGGATGTAAGCAGAGTAATCACTGTCAACCAGAAAGTCCGTTTCATGATTCCTTGCCGAGAAAGTCGTGTCAAGATTTTTATTTATTTCATTCATATGCTAGGCAATGCGAAACTGTGCCATGCAGTGCTGGATGTCAATATGGTACATCCTGAAGGCTTTAGAGCGGTTTTACCATTCATTGGAAACATAATTAAGAACTATTGTCATGTCAATGAATAAGATTGGGACGAAGGTATTCCATGTTTAATGTTTTCTGCTAGGGAGTCTATATAAAACTCGCTGGGTTCAGTCCATTTGAACTTGTGTTTAGACATACGGTTCGTGCACCATGAAAATTGTTAAAGGAGAAGTGGTAATCAGACTTAGGTGAAGATATTCATCTTCTTGATTATGTCAAACGCTTTAAGGATCGCCTTCATCGAGCATGTGAACATGCTCAACAAAATCTGAGGCATTATCAGAAAAGAATTAAAGGGTGGTATGACAAGACCACTGTAGAAAGAGAATTCAAGCCCTGTGATAAGGTGCTAGTGTTTTTGCCTGTTTCTGGTCAGCCACTTCAAGCTCGCTTCCAAGGATCTTATGATACTGAGAGAAAGGTCAGTAACATAGACTATGTGATTTTGACACCTGGTAAGCGTAAATCAAAAAGAGTATGTCACATTAACATGATTAAGAAAAACTGAAAGAGAAGATTGTGACACTCCCAGGAATGAAATTGTACATGATGTTAATGTTAATGCTAACGAAACACATGATCCAATGTGTGTTATCAATGTTGATCATGAACATAGGCGTAGGAGGCGGGAGGCTGGGAGGGGCTGCAGCCCCCACCCCCACCCCCAAAAAAAATATTTGTGAAAGCTTGGGCAATATGTTGAGAATTTTTCGGGCACCTACGGAAAGGAAAGCAATGCAATGATGTAGCTTAAGGTGATCAATAGTTTAAAAACTTCCTTGGTACTTTGTACTTTGTGTTCTGTTCGCGTCCATTTCCAAGCACGTAAAAAGCACCTGACGTGACGGTTCGAAACCAAACATTATTACTCCCGGAGGAGTTCTGCTCCCCGAAAAAGCTACGCCCCCAAGGGACAAGAAACCTAACTCACCAACCTCTCCACCCTCAGACCTCTACATCATGGGTCTGCCATGCGTGGTCCCTTTCTTGACTGGCTGAAAAAAAAAACAGATGCTACACATGATCTTAGCCAAAAGGTCGAGAAGCGATGTTTGGTTTCGCCCATTGGCACTTCGCCAGTGAGTCGAGAGAACTTTTGAAAAAGTACCGCCTGATGTGGCGGTAATGAAATGACTTGCCCAAACCGCTCCGAACTTTCTTTTACGTAGCTCTTATGAGGAGCACAACTCCTCCGGGATTGGACGTTTGGTTTTTGCCCTTCCGCTCTCAGCCAGAGAGTCGATGGGACTTTGGAAAAAGTACCAGCTGATGTGAGTAAACATTTGGTTTTCGGCTTTGTGCTCTTCGCCAGAGAGTTGAGGGAACTTTGGAAAGCACCACCTGATGTGAGTCCAGGGACTTTGAAAAAAGCACCTGATGTGAACTGAACGAGTAGACCTGACAAGCACTTGAGATACAATTACACCTCATGCGTTCACTTTTCGGAGACAAATAGGTGCCAGCAAAATGATGCTAGTTATGATATGCATAGGAGGACTCAAGTGACGTAAAAAGCCCCACATCATGTGAGAGAACGTTTGCAGCTGAGCCGAATTTTACTGAAACACATCCTTCAACCCTTGTTGATAAATGGAAGTGACAATGTTGAATACTTCCTTGCTAGAAGATAGGTCACACAATCTTGACGGAGGCAGGTTTTTGATGATCTGAGGGGGTGATTTAATTTGCTGTTTACATATTGTGGAACATTGTCAGGCTTGTAGTAAAGATTAGTAATGGTCTTAGCTGAGGTCAAGCGTTACATTGAGAAAATAGTTGAATATTCTCATATTCGCCTTAACTGTAATACTTGGTTGTGATTGTTAAATATTTGGCCCAGATCTTTCTTAATGCGTTAGATTTTTGTAAGGGCGAGGGTACATCAAATGTGGCAAGGCCGTCATCCCTGTACAGACCAAATCGACCTATGGAATATGTCTGTGTGATATTTTAATGCAAAAAAACCTTCCTACTAGCTCCCTGATTTTCGTCACTTCAAAAATCTTCATGAGTACATCAAATAGTTCTTTAGATGATTTTTGACCCAACGTTTTCCGTTATAAAAGTGTAGGGACGTCTTGCAGTGCATTATGATGTCGATATCCTACCCAGAAATGGCGTCGTTCAGTTTTGCGAATCTGGGAAATTGTGAAAGTAGTTCTTCTGTGATGGACGGCTAAAAGTCTACTATGTCAAAGCAAATAAAGAAAGTAGATGGTTTGCTAGTTATATTTTTGAACCAATCAACGAGTGTCCTTGTATTTTGCCTTTGTTGGATGCTGGTCGCTTTCAATATTTTTGAGTTACATTCAGGACCGTCGCGACCGGGCGTATGTGGGGTGTCGCACCCCCAAAGTTCGTCAGAGAGACAATAGCCGGAAAATCCGAAATACCAGTTGGAACTTCTGGTATCTCAGTCCAGCACATTTTTCCGACTAAGCTTATGTCAACGTTGTATATATTTTCCAACTAAGATCAAGTGAGAATAATACCAAACGTTATTTTCCTCAGCCGGGTATAATCAAATCAAAACTGTCCTTTATCATGGAATATTTGTGTATGCATGCTTGTGATGGATCTAGTGTAATAATTTTCTATCACAAATGTATCTCAAACTATCAGAATTTTCTCAAATTCTTCGCAAACTATCAAAATTTTCGCCCGCTCCGCGCGCTTTAACCCTTAACTCAGTTTTGTTCTTATTACCAATGTCTTCCGAAAGCAACTTTCTGAGAAGCACAGCAATAGCAAACTTTTATATAGACTAGTAGCGGTGAAGACATAGATATGCTCAGAACACATTCCAAATGGTTATTTATCAGGCCCGTAGCTAGTAAGTTCTGTAAGGATTCTTTCTATAACTTCAAAAAAATTCCCGCGCTTGGCGCGCTTTCATCCATAGTTTTATCTAGTGCTAACGCCCGATGTTTCAAACATATTGGACTTATTCAACGTTTCCACAAATATCGTTATTCCGTGTAGGCATGATTCTAAAGAAACACGAAAATCATAGTTGCGAAGTTCTATCCTCTTCCTAACCTTTGTAAGATATTTCCTTCAGCCTCGCTATCGTGGCAAACATAATTTGTAAGAAAAAATATTTTTCAGTTTCTTAGGGAGCCTTAATGCGTAAGATAAAGAATGTAATCCTCCACGACGAACAATGCAGTCGCCCCAACAAATTCCTTGGTTTTGCTTTTTTTGGCCCGCTTTGTGCTCCTTATATTTTGAGTTCAGCAACCCATTGCATCTGTTGGGGCTTAGAGCAGCTGGCTCCCAGTCAGGGCGCTTGGCTCCCATGTGGGCAGATCAAAGTTCCTAGACCCTGGCTGAGCCTGCATGCAGGTTTTCCTTCCGACATTGAAGTATACCTCCAAATGTCGGCGCGCTTTGCACGCAATCCTCACAATCCACGTTGCACCACTTACGAATATTATAAGCACAAAAATACAAGTGAATTTTTCTAGGATACACTAGGTGTACTCTTATGCTGTCTCATCCCTGGAGCATTATAGTAGCCCATGGCAGCATGGTCAGTCCTCACCATTAAATTAAATCATGACTTTATGCGCACTGCATTGATTTTGAGTGTGCGCGGCATTTCTGTGGGCTCGTAGCATTATGACGAGTCCTTGCTTGTGCGTCATTTATGTATGAAATAACAATTATCTTATCTCCTGTGACGCCTTGTGACGTGATTACCATCATTTTATTACTCATGACATTATGCTGACTGTACTGATTTTTAGTGCGGATTTTTTGATTTTTGATTTTTTAGGTGGAAGAAAGTTGTTAAAAGTCGACCATAGGGAGAAAAAATGAGGTTGAAAAAACCATTTCGCCTTAGCGTTTTCACATACTTTTCATATGGGAATACGTAAACAATGTAACGTCCTTTCAAACCCACAATTTATATGCTATTACTTCTGTGCCGACGCATTTACGGACACGTATCTGTTAACACATACGGATGGCGGACCATTGAAATAACGTTGATTATATCAACAGGCAACAGGCTTGGACCCAGGTCCAGCTTCTCAACAGCAAAAAACTCCTCCTCACAGAAAAACTCAAAACGACCCGCTCTATGCTTCGACGCCCTTGCTCGATAGCTATAGCCCCGGAAGGTGCTTTGGCAATGCGGTAACTTTCTGTGTTTTAATGCTTGGCACGCTGCTCGAACTGTTCCAAACGAAGTTTTTTCATCAGATTTAGCGAAAGGAATGACGACTCGTTTTTGACTTCTAAACGAAGGAAACTGCATAGAACAGTAACGCACGCTTCCAGCCTATTTTAATTTGAAAACCCTTTTCCTTTTTTAGCCACGTCGACATACCCATCGACATACCTTACTGAACACTTGCTGCTGATTACCTAACCACTAGTTCAGCTCAGTTCCAAGTTCCCTGAAAATTGCACGTTTTGTCCCGGTCTCTAAATCCGGCGATAAATATTCTGTAAATAACTTATAGGACCCATTTCAATTTTGCCGTACCTCTCGAAAGTTCTTGAAAAACTTATGCTTATTCGATTGTATTCATTTTAATCAAGCAAAACCTTCTGTATGATTTCCAATTTGGGTTCCTCCCCGGTCGTTCGACTTCACAAGCCATTCTACATTTTGTAAACCAGGTTTTTGTGCACTGATAATCATTAAATGTTTTCATTCAAACAGGGAGCTATTTTTCTTGATCGAGTACTGCAACAAGGGGGGTAGAGACTCTTGAGGTTGGTAGAGGGCAACACTTTCTAAGAGGAGTGTCTTAAAGTATCCTTGGCTAATGACATTTGGGGCAGCGTTTGTTCTAGATTTTGGGGTCTCGGTTCAGCAACATCTGTATGCCGGTGCCTTGATTTTGCTGGCATGGAGGAGTATGGCTCAGTTGAAGGCAGTGTAAATTCTCCCATGTTGCAGTACCTAAGCTGTCAGGACGAACACTATATTCATTGGTACGACTGTCATTTTAGATTCTCATGGCCGGATGAAGAGGCATGCTCATCTTGTGCATTTGTTAAATGTTCTGGTAACTCTAAATCTGAAATTTCTTTTAGAGATTCATAAACCAAAAATATTTAATTTGGTAAAGTTAGGTAATCAGCAGTTGGAAAGTGACAAAATGCCCCTGGTGTGTGTCAAGTTGCAAAATATAAGCAGCAAGTGTTCAGTAGTTTAGTTCCAAGTTCCCTGAAAAATCGTTCCCTGAAAATTGCATGTGTTGCCCCGGTCCATAAATCCGACGATAAAGATTCTGTAAATAGCCTAACTATAGACCCATTTCAATTTTGTCGTGCCTCTCGAAAGTTCTTGAAAAACTCATGTTTATTTGATTGTATTCATTTTAGTCAAGCAAAACCTTCTGTATGATTACAAATTTGGGTTCCTCCCCGGTCTTTATCAAAAAAAAAATCAACATATATTGGGCATTTTTCTAGATCTTTCTAAGGCGTTTGATACATTGGACTATAATATTTTACTTAATAAACTTGAACATTACGGTGTCAGGGGTAATTCTTTAGATTGGTTTATATCAATAACCGTTATCAATTTGTTGGCGTTAATAGGTCATTACACAAAAATAAAAGATTGGTATCGTCAGCTTAAAAAAATTACATGAAAATTATTACTAGCCCTGTGGAGATCATTGATATAAATAATAAATAGTAAAGGACCTAAAATAGGTCCCTGAGGAACACAATACTGTACAAAATGATTTTATCAATATTCACGACTGGTTCTGTGCAAACAAGTTATCTCTAAATGTAAAAAGACAGACTGTGATTTTGTCTTCACCCTCTAAGAACCTCAATCAAACTGTAACAACATACAACTGTGTGGTGTTAATGTACAACGTTCTAATGTTACTAACTTTCTTGGTGTCTTTGTTGATTCGCATTTTACCTGGACCAATCATATTCACTATTTTAGCATGAAGGTTTCAAAGGGTGTGGGGGTACTCAACCGAAATCGGCAGCGTCTTCCTAGAACAGTGTTGGTTTCCTTATATAATACTCTTATACTCCCTTATCTTACTTATTGTAATGTTGTTTGGGGGAGCACGTATGCGACTAGAATTAATCCTCTCTTTATACTGCAGAAAAGGGCTATCAGATGCATAAGCAATGTAGACTATCATCATCATACTACACCTCTTCTCGCTAGTCTAAACCTTCTTAACATATATGACCTCAATCGGTATCATGTGGGGGCGTTTAATTTTATTTGGCTACATAATAGAACCCCATCAATTTTTAGCAATCCATTTTAACTTTCGTTGTATCGTCAATCCCTACCCCAGCCGTGCTCCGACGAATCAGTTTTCTACGCCCCTGTGTAGGCTTGGGTTTTTGCAACTAGGTTTTAGATTTTCGGGTGTAAAACTATGGAATTCTCTTCCCTCTGAAATTACTACGTGTAAATCTCTACTTAGTTTCAAACAAAAGCTAAAAGCATATTTTATTGCAAAATATCTTTGATTTTTCCTTCTTTTTATGCGTATTGTGTATTTTCATGTTGATATTTCTTGTTTTTCCCTTTGGTTATGTTTGTTTTTTGTCTGGTTCTGTCTTTAAGGGGTGTCAACCTCACTTTGCTCTCAGAAGCTTTAGTTGCCACTCCTCAGCCTCATCCTCTTCTCTATTCACGTGAAGTAATTTGCGCTTCGTGTTAATTAACTTACTTGCTACGGTACTTATGTATACTTAGTTTTATCTTGTTATCATTCATTTGATATGCTTGAGACTGAAATAAAGTTATACTGAACTGAACTACACTGAAAAAAAAATTCAATAAGGTATGGCACTGGTTTTGGAGGTTATCACTAAGGCAGCAAGGGATCGTCTTGTCTTGAAGTTAGCCTTTTCTTGTACATTTATATGAAAACAAAAATTCACAAAGTTCAATGAGCAGACCATTTAACTCTGAAAAACACCGCAAAATCTCGGTTATTATTAACCCTTGTCATTGGGTTACCTCTGCAACAGTATAAAAAGAATTATCACCCCTTAATTGTTAAAACCAGAGTTTCTTGAACTGGGATCCAACAATAAGTTAATGTCATTGGAATTTTGAGGGGATGGGGTGATACAAATCACATTCAATGACAGAAATTGCATGCTGGTATAAACAGTAGTAGTGTAGCCAAGTCAGAGTTAGTCTAAATGGATTTGTTTCTTTAAGTCTGAAAATGTTCTAACGGGCACACGCGACAACACATTTAGCTACTGCAAGTAGCTTTTTAAATTGTTTTTAAATTTGTGTACCATGACGTTTTGAGATACGAGAGCTTTTACACTAAGGAAGGACACCGCTTTTAAAGTCCTCTGAAGGAACCTTTGTCCACAAGGATAAAGAGCGACAGGTGCTTACATAAAGAAATTTCTTTTCCATTTTGGTGAAGAGTACGTCAACTAATTTGCCAGAGTATCCAAATTACAGATTAAACACATCTTTTAAGCAAAGTGGTCCACACATTGTTGAAAGACTTTTAAAGTCAGGGCTGGAGGACTAGTCCGGACTCGAGGTCGAGTCAGGACTAAAGTTCGCTTTCTTGGACTCGGGCTCTCTGGACTTGGAATTTGGCTTAGACTCGAAGTCGAGAGCATCAAGCCCAGCCTTTTTCTTCGTCATGTTATTTTAATATTTTGTTTTATTTCACAATTCTCCCAAAGGCAACAGAACTCACCATGTACTATAGCCTTAATTTCTTGATATGACCTACAGCAGGCCTACTGTAGTTATGACAGTGAGCTTTCTGGTAGTATAAACATTTTTTTTTTTTTTTGTGATTTTTGTTTTGGGGGGCAACATGTTAGGTTAGATTGATTGGCAAATGCATGGTTGAATCCAAAAGCAGGGCCCCCTCTTGAACAAAAATAAACTTTGCATTGTGTTGCATGGGTTAGGCTTATAATGATATCGAAATCTTCGGGGTTTATGGTACTGGCGTGTACATGTAATTCAATCCACTCTATCATTAGCACTGTGGAGAAGATAAATTTACTCCTGGTCAAACTGGAAATGGAAACCCAAACCAGTGATGAATTCCCCTCTCATATAATTTGTTGTTTTGACTACTGTATATACCCACTTGACAACTAAGATTCATATGGAAGGGATGGACTAAGTGGCTACAGACGTTTTGTCATATTATATTACTATATTGCAGAAGTTCTTAATGCTGCATGTTAGTAGGCCTACCCTATAGTTATACTGATTTTTCACCTCACCTACTGTATCTAGCTTTGCCTACAGGCCCTGTCCTAATAGATACTATTCTGTAGTTTCATTTCATTCATTTTGGCATGAGGTTTCTCTAATTTGTTCGGTCAGTTTGTAGTAGCATATTGAGCTCAGTGCATTAAGCCTTCGAAAGCTAAATAGCCTACCAGAAAAAAAACTAATGAACTTGTTTTGCAGTTCTGGACTTGGACTCGCCCCCTCGGACTTGGACTCGGACTTGAAATAATGAACTTGGACTCGTACTTAGTGGCTCGACTATAGCCCTGTTTAGATTATATATGACTGTGAGTTGACATTCTTTTTTTCTGTTTTACAATCAAAAACGTTTGTTGAGTATTGAACATAAACGTGAAGCGATCATCTTTACTATACACGGTGCCCTTCATGTACATCCATTATAACCGGAATCGTGTACTTAAACATTTTTTTTTGCTAGAAGTAAATCCCCCTCCCTTAATCTTATTACACAAGCTCCATTGAAGTGTAAAAACAGTTTTAAATATCTAGATCCCTATTATGAGACATAAGATTCAAATAAGAATGCGTTTCTATCAAAATAAATGAGGCTAGGATTCAGTAGGAGGATTAAGCCATCAGGCGACTTAATACTTCTTTATTTTTTAACCGCAAAGTGGCCTTTTCCCGGGGAACTTTGGCTGAATGAGCCTATTGAATTATAGCGACGTGTAACTCATTACATCCCTGGGCTCTTCTGCTCTGGACACAGTAAATTTGGGTAGAATGATAACAGGCCTGCCTATTTTTCAAATATTTTAAGCATTTGCAATGTGTGACAGTGGTAACTTCATGTAATCTTTAGTTACGTCCTATGTACTTCATCTATTCCGCAAGTGCTAAAACTTTTAAGTATGCAATAAACTTAAGGCCAAAAAACTTAAAAGTAAAGTTACTTGACAACATAAATTGATGCATCATCTCATCATTCAAGAACATTAAACAGATGTATTGACGAGATTCAACTAACACCTGCACCTGGGAGCAGTGACACGAAATAGTTGTTTGGAAAGGAATTAAACGTTCTTTTCAACACGGTTTGTTCATCCAGTCTGCTTCTTTGATCTTCCCTATTTTTAGGCACCCACTGTGGATTCTATTGCGGCTAAAGGTGCACATGTTTAGCATAAACATTTGTAAGCGTAATGTAAGTGGCACCACTGAACTTCTGGAGGTATTGGTATACCTACAAAGCTTCTAGCAGTAAAGATTCTTCTTCCACTTTTTCACATATAAGTACTGCCACTCTTTCAAAGGCTGTGGTTACACCATTACGTATATATCTCAAAACGACAAAGATGCTTCTAGTTTTTTACCTGTTTCTTTGTATAAATACCATTTCACATGTGTTAACTTAGTTTCGTGCACCTTGACCATTAAAGTTTGGAATGGTATCTAGCAACAATTTGCTAAGAAACGTTGAATATCCGTCATGTTTCCGTAAAAACTTCAGTTCATTTACACTCTAAAAACAGTTGTGTAAACTTTTACCCAAAGCCTTTGGGCCCGTATGCCACCTCCTAAACTGTTGGGTAAGAAACTATCCAAGTTGGTTAAAAATTACCTTTACTTGGGACAAATTCACCCACAATGGGAATCCTTTTGACCAACTTTGGACCATTTTTTACCCAACTTTTTAGGAGGTGGCATACGGACCCAACCTTGGGTAAAAGTTTACCCAACTGTTTTTAGAGTGTACATCCCCGCATCAACGTGGTTTTAACTGCACTGACCCCTCCCCTTTTGGAAAAAAAAATTAAAATAAAAAGTAGTATTTAGATACTTAGCTTGTAGGAAATCTCTTAAATTAGTGGTATGCTGCCTACAGGCTAAGCAGTCGTCATTTTTAGTCATTATGGGCAAGCGAAACCCAAGTTTCGTGAATTCAGTCTCGATAATGATGGGGCTAATGTAAATGGTGATAACACGTTTTTGCTCCATAACTATGCTTTCGACGTATTGTGCTGAAATGTGGATATGTGATAGGGATGTTAATTTACAAACAATATTCTTCAAGCATACATGTAAAAAAGCAACTTTTATCATTAACTGTTTCATTATATTCACACAAATCCCACGGCATACGTTACGACTTAGACAAATGGTGAGTAGTTATCGGTGAAGTAGTCCATCACTTCCACATCGCTGAATGAGCATTCTGTTTCACTTAAAAACAATCCAAAAGACTTCAATGTTAAAATGGTACATAACATAGCATATCCAAGTTGGTAAAAGAAATTAGTTGGTCCAGCTTATATTTTCACATTTCATTTCGAAATTAAGACTGAAAAAACGTTATATTTGTTCAACTAAAATAAACTTAGATTGTCAAATAATTTGTAACGTGACCTTGGCACAACTCTTATCATTAGACACTCTTGTGTCTTTTGTATGAAGACCTGTTGATGTGATCAGTGAAGCAATGATCTTTAACTATAGAGAGTTGTGGGGCTATATGAGGCTCCAATCTTTCTCCAACCGCTCGCCGATATATTTTGAAATTCCCTGTTACGACGACTACTTTGCTCTGACTCGTTACACTAGATCTTATTTTAACGTTTACACAATATTTCATATGATCCATAAAACGATAGCTAATTTAGGAGTTCATGTCACCGATGCTGGATTAGAAATCAAGCCCGGGGTTAAAGAAGGAGGGTAGGGGAGCGCCCTGAAGAAAATTATCGCCATTAGGAAATAAATATTTCCTTAAAAGAATGGGGTGGGGTCAAACTTAGTTTTGATAAATAAGAAAGATACCCAATTTGAGTATTCGATTCCTAATTTCAAGATAATGGCAGATTGAGTTATCTTATTTTCAAACCAAAGTGAACTTTAAGCAAGTATACATGGTATCGTAACCTCACATTTCTCATCACTGCCTTGGTATCCTTCAGATTTTACAACTCATTGCACTAAAGTCTAACAGTCTTATTATTTGTGATGACAATGCATGAGATGCATATTTTTTTTTATTCCCATGGGAAACTCCTGATCTGTTGTGTATCAAAGATACCCCTACTCCCGTGTCCAGAGGGGGACAATAACTCTGTCATGGGGACTTGAGGTAAAGGGAGAAAAAGGGAGATCGACGAGACAGAGAAGGGATGATTGGAGAGACAGACGTAGCACCCAAATCTTAGAATTACTCAACTGGGTCTTTTCATTTTGTCGTTTACTCTTGACTAAGCCGTATATCATTGAGTTAGCAAAGTTCTTCTCCTCGGTCTCTAAATCAATATTTAGTATCAGTATCAGGCTCTTTACCAACTTACTAGTACTTTTATACCACACTCCTCACGGGTTTCGGGTTTCGGTAGCCGATAACAGCAGTCTATATTGACAGGGTAGAGAGGATACAGGATGAACAAAGCACGACAGCAATGTGAAATTTGTTACGGTGGCGGAGAGTGCGATTTTACGTATTACGGAATGTTTAAAATGCCAAATATTTTCCATATGAGGGTCCTGTGTATGGCAGTCTCCTCGGCGAATATATTCGACCTGTTCTTTCTCATCTAGTTTGCTGGCGACCTCTGATTTCACCCAATCTCGAGTCTGTACCTCCCCAATTCCGACCCCGGAGTGAACAATTCCATGGAACGACAACAAGACCTATATAGATCTTAATACAGAGGAAAGATTTTTCTTGCAGAGATCAGTTAGGCGGATTAATGTAGTGGAAGGCTTATGTTTTAGAAATTTATAACGCCATTTTTTCCTCCAGTATTAGAATTTAGGGGTACAAGCTTTCTTTACGGTATCTGGTGATGAAAGCCTTGTATGCTTCACGGGTTAAGGAATGCCACAGGCTTCACGTCAGCTCTGTTCCGATACTCCTCACTCCCCGCCCCTCCTTCTTTTTGAATAACACCTCAGATTAATTCCTGAACCCGCCACCATGTAAAGATTATGTTCGTCCCCCCCCCCCCCCTCCATGCGATGTTAGGAAAATACTTGCAAATACGGCAAAAACAATTCACTGCGCCTGCTTTATTGCCTCCTACAGTCTGAACCACGGAGCTCCATGTTTGAACCGTAACGTCTCTGGCCCATACACTATGGGATATCTTTGTGCAGTGAATAAGGTTAATGCACCCGAAATGACCCTTCTGCTAAAGACTAATGTTTTTAAAGTAATAAATTGTCTTACCCATTATTACACGTATGACGAAAAACCAGCTTACAAATCGAGCAGCATAAAATTATCAATAATTGTTTATTCATTGGTATGTTTTTGAAGTTCATTTTCTGGCTCTTAATTAACCTGTACTCTCAGTCATAAGCATCAAATTTCCCAAATTTGAACCAAAATGATTCAATAAATTGTCTAGAAACAAAGTTTGGCAGTCTTATTATCTTATATTCCAGGAGCTTCCGGCCCCGTCGTTCCCTTGACCCCCTACCAGGGCTCTGCCCCTGGACCAAGACAGGGTCCTAATGCTGGTTCCCCGACTCCACGTATGCAAACTCGCACTTAAGGGGTGGTGGTCCACTTTCCATGCAGTTGTACCACTCGCCCGGTTTACAACTCCTATGTACAGATACGTTGGGTAAACTACAAGTTGTTCCTCCACTTCCGACTTCCTGTACACGTTACCTTGTATTCATGAGTATGCAGTAAAGCATCAATGTAAAACATTGGACGTTCATAGCTCGTATGCCGAGTTTCTCTCCTGTTAAGTACTAGCTTAAAGAGATGATAAAGTACCTTTGCCAACACTTTTCCAAAGGTCTAACCAAAGATCAATAACATTATTTTCAAATTGCTGTTGCTTCCAGTTTTTATATTGAATCACGCAATATTGGGTGGGTACTTGCCTATGTGTATCAGTGACTGAACCTTACCCAATAACTTTGTTCAATGATACCAGTTTTGTACCGACTTTTACATAAAAAACAGCAAATTATCAGAAATATCTCTATTTTCTTGACATCAGTTTATGTTCCGGCCAGAAAGGTTTTTGTCAGACTAGCTAAAGTACCCATGCCTGCAAAAATCATCCCCCAGATTGTGCTTCAACTCACAGGTGCTCAGCATAAGTAATGGAGTAGGGAAAACAAGCCAGTAAGTCACAACTGGAAAAAAGGCTATAGACGGCCCGACTTAAACCAATTGTTTAGAAACTGGGCCGTAAAACCTCATCTAACCCATATGCAGCAAGCCAAGAGAAAATCTAAAAAATCCTGCCATCACTTCATCTTTTGAAATCCTCTGTTTTAGATTTTTTTTACAAAAATTGAAAAAACTCACTTAGTAAGGAAACTTTGTTACCATATCAATCAGTTGAGAGCTATCACCATTTTACATCAAAACACACATTAACAAAAATTTCTCGAAGGGTGAGAATGTCACTCTCTCAGACAATTCCCCTTTTTAAACCCAACCAATAAATAAGAAATATTCACTAAACACTGAGAACATCTAAACATAAAATCAGTTCAAAACTTTTCCAAAACAACACCATTTTGCACCGTAGCTAACTTAGGTAACATTTCACCCCTCAGCTTAGATATTCCCATGTGGTAGTGACAAATGAAGGATTTCTGTCCTAGATACGTCACTGGGGCTCCACTTAAATAGTGCCATTAGCTGCCCCCACCACCACACACACACAAACACATTGGTATCTGAACCAGACTACGGCCCTGTCTTCTTCAACACTTTGTCAAGCGTTTCGCTTCATTCGACAATCAACGTGTTTATGTTCTCCTGCCTATAGGCAAACTAATGCAAGAGCAAAGTTTGTAATTTATGTAGAAGGGGAATTTGTTCCGACCTCCACTAGTTTTGTACTAAATACGTTATTTGAAAGCTACTAGTGTTATCTTACGGATTTAAATTTATTGATAAATTAGATCAGTACTTGTAAGGAAATTAAAGTGTCCCAAACCTGCCCAAAATTTTTAACATGAAAATGGTGTCTTACCTAGAAATGTCGGCACGATTCGCGGGCAAATGTTGAAGTTCACACCACTTACCCGACTAACCTTGTGAAGAAAATAAAGCACTGGTTTAACAACAAACATTTTCTGAGAATTAAAAGTTCACCGTACTCTTCATGCCAGAGTCCAAATTTTGAAATAATCAGATTTTCCCCTGGACCTCAACAGGTGCCCTTACAATAACCTGTGCTCAACCATCAACACAGAATTTCATAAAATATAAAATGAACCAATTTAGGAGTAGATTAGGGTATGTAAGAGCATTACGGTACTGGTTTTGAAACATTGGGGCGTCGTAACTACATCGAGCTAGTACCCACCTGGAAATGATGTGCTAACTACTACTGGTGTGTGGGTATAGGTTCATGATCAGGGGCAGGAGTGGGGTCAATTAGTGAGGAGTTAGTGCAAACTTAACCTATCCATGATATTACCATGACACAAGGAATTGGGTTGCATTTGGCTATATACTTTTGAAAAAACGGAATTTACATATAAATGTGGTTGTCTACGTATAAGGCTTGGATGCCCCTGCAAACTCTAAAAATTCTGAAAATCAACTTTAAGTAAATTGGTACAATTGGAGGTATTTCTTGGATGTTTTAATAGAAAGAGTGAAAGTTATATTACTGAAACCACTTGGTTATGAGTATATAGCAGTAAAACATCATCACCCAGGGCCTTTATGCTTGATCAACTCAACTATATTTCTTTACTTTACCAAAAAATATTTAAGTCTACATTACACACTTCATTGCTTATCGAAAACTTCGTAGCACCATCAAACTCGGCAAAGTCCATGAAACCAAGGAGTTGTTACGGATGGAGTTCAAGCACCTTAACCATCAGACAATACGTACTTGAGAATAATTTAATCCTTTTTGTTACGGGAGATTTCTATTAACAGGTCCTATAGTTTCTCTTCTAGATTTCTTTGACCTAACCTTCCTTATTAAGAGTTTGATCCTTTGATACTAAGGTAATCCCCAGACAAAGATTTTATGAAGACAATGCTTTGACGTGACCTGCTCCAAAGACAGATGTTACCTTGTTGTCTTTCTAATGTAAAATACTGTAACTGCACTTTTAGGAGATCCAATTTCTTTATTTTTCTAATTTTTATGCATGTAAAGTGGCATCCCTTTTAGGTGGAGCCGGCAAGTCTACATTTGTTTACAAAAAATACAAAAGTTCCGCGTTTGTTCCTAAAATTACGAATCGTGGATTCATGTTCAGTAGGTTATTTGAACTGTTACTGACCCCTTAAGAAAAGTGTAAACTGGCGTAAAGAGATGAAATACTACTTGTTTTCTTGGACGACTGGCAGTATCACGGCAATTGGTAAAATCATTTAAAACTGTTTGAGCAGTAGCAGACTAAAACAACCATTTTCGTCGCATGATGTAATCTCTTTCAAGTGTTAAAGAATTTAATAGAGCGAGACAAACGGCAGATTGTTGTCCCGCAAACCATGTAGTGTCAAAGGAGGGAGAAGTGTTTGTAGTCAATCCGTAACAACTCCATGATGAGACGCATACCCCTTAAGATATCACTAAGCAAAATTTACAAGCAAGGAAGATGGTCAAGTAGGAAATATGCACTTATAAAGTTCCATACGTGTAGTCGTAAGTGAAAAACTGGAAACACACATATTACGGTATTGGTTGCGGGGCCACAAAGTATTTAATTTTTGCAAGCATGGGTTGTTTTATGTGAGCCCAATGCAAACCATAACTACAATCCGACAGGACAAGGCTGACAACCCTTACACCGAATCAGTATATTGTCAGTCCGAGTTGGGTAAATTGTGATTTTTAATTGCTGTGGTCCCTCCTTAAAGTAGTCCATGCCATGCCATTTTACCCAAATATTTTGATAACCTGGTCCCGCACAGAGCCTCTGTGGAGCCCATTGTCCCCTTTTAAAATGTTGAACCAGGCACTGATGGATTGTCTTTTGTGGACCCCCCCAGGGGCCCTTTGAAAGGTCCCTGCCGCCAAGACGCTTTCCCACTGATTATCACTTTGTGCCAGGCCGACTTCTTTAACGTCGAGGCTCAGTTCTTCAATATCGATGTGCCCCTTTCGTTGAATGAACGTATTTTTGGGGCCCATCGAGTACCCCCCCCCCCCATTTCGAAAAAAATCTGGGCGACTACCACTATTGGCGCAGGAGAAAACGTGACTACTAAATTTGTTTAATTGACTGCTGTCTCTGATTGTCTTTTTTTTTTTTTTTTTCTCCCCCTTAGGCCCTGGCTTAAAAACAAAAAGAAAAGCTTGGTTGAAAACTTTAAGATATTTTTGACCACAGGCTCTCTGTTAACTGTAGCAGGCTGGTGGGTATTAGATAGCGTACAACCTTGGCAACACTTACTAGCGCTCGGTACTAGTATAGGCCGGCCAAGGGTATACAGTAACCGCATAGCCTACACTCTTGACCAGCTTATACTAGTACCTGAGTGCCTGTGAGTTAGACAACCTAAAACTGGGTGGGGAACCTTTTTTCTCTGGCGGGCCGTTTTGAAGGTCATAATCTACTCGCGGGCAGCACATAGAGAGGGCGTAATAAGCTTTCCCCACCAATGGGACAAGCCAAAGGGGCCCCAAACAGGCCCTAGTGGGGTGCTAGGGGAAAAGTCTTAAGGCAAGAACTGGGACGCAGCCTCTCGAAAAGATCAGGATTTGTTCTAATTTGTGGACATAGAATGCTCATTCCCGCATTATTTAAATGACACAGAATGGTGCAGGATAAAACCAGCCAGAAGTATCACAATATGATTGTTTGTCTTTTTACCTACGCGTGAAGTAATAATCTATGAGCGCCAAGTATAGGTGCGCGCGAATGCACGCGCGAAAAAATTGCGTATTTTTGAACTGACTTTATTTTTTCCTCATTTACATTGCAAAATTGTCCACTTTCTGACTTTAAAAGTTCACTCTTCGAAGAGACAGTTCTTAAGTCCCACAACCCCTTTCGAATCTACCTACACAATTATAGTGTTGAATTCTGTTACAATGTTATGTAGCCTAAAGAGTCACGCAAAGCTTCCATTACCTACTGAAGTTACAGTGGATTCGGCACCCGATTTACGTGTAACGAAACGGTTGGCATGTTACGATCGAGCATACAGGGATTTAATATACTGGGTTAAGTGTTCCACAGCAGATTTACGTGATACACGAGAAGTGGTACTGCATAAGCAGGATTAAACTGTGCGTAACGGTAGGCTAAGAGATTATTATCAAATTAGTTTTAAGTGATTTTGAATTGTCATTTATGATTGCCTCGAGGGGGGCCGGATGAAATGGTCTCGCGGGCCGACATACGGCCCCGCGGCCGGGGTTCCCCACCCCTGATTTAAAAGGACAGTATTTAAACACCTAGTAATTCCTGCAGTCAACCACTTGTGATTGTATGAAGGTCAATTAGTGCACAATTAAAGTGTCCAGAATAATCTACCCTAAGATGAATCCTTTCATAATAAATGGGCTTCTTATCATAGCACTGTATCTACATTTGTATTAGAGTCACGTACTAAAGTACGAAGCTCTAGAGAGGACATGGTAAAAAATTTTTTTATTACGTACGTACGTAATAATTATTACGTACGTACGTAGTATTATTACGTACGTACGTCATATTATTACGCACGTACGTGATAATTATCACGTACGTACGTAATAATTATTACGTACGTACGTAATAATTATTACGTACGTACGTAATAATTATTACGTACGTACGTAATAATTATCACGTTCGTAGGTCGTGAGTAACTTACTACGTACGAACGCAGATACAGCACTGTGGTAATCAGACCGCACTTATTATGAAGGGTTTTAAGGGATTAACTTGGAACACTTCCATGTGTGTTTCTATAGGCCTACATACAACAAGGTGAGTGAACCGGCAGGAATTACTAGGGTGTAAATACTGTCCATAGATAGATTGCTGGTAGCTAGTTAAATGCTGTCGAAGTGCTTGCACTTACTGTGCGCACCCTTGCCCAGGCTATACTCAGTACGGAGCGCCTGTGCATCCAAACTCTCTTGAAGGTCCATTCAAGTTAAGCCAGTGAAAGGATTATGTTATTGTGTTTGCATTGGGTTTTCATAAATCCACTCATCGTGCCCAGTAGGACTTAATGTTGGAATCAACCCTTACAATTAGCGAAGTGATTCTCAATCTTTCTGAGGGTAAGGGCTAAAATGCGTTATACAAATATACGCTGAGGCCCGGAAGGGCTGCAAGGGATGATCTCAGGATTAGGAGAGAGGACACTCTCGCACTGGCGAAATTCATGACGTAAGATGTCCCTCAGGCTGTATCTGTGTGTGTGTGGGGGGGGGGGGGGTTGCTTCGTAGATTAGCTGGGTCGTGGCAGTGTGCGGCTGTTACCGACCTCGACAGCGACGCGATTTGTTAGTGTATAGTCAATGAAAAAACATTGTGAATCAAATGACAGAGCAGAAAACAAAATGGCAGCTCTCTATGTGGACAGAAGAACAAGAGATGAAATTACTGGAGCTTTGGACAGTCAGTACGCTTATCGTCATGACGCCCATCTTTATAACTGCCCCTACCACTCTTTTCGGCTTAATTTCACTGTGCAAAGTCTTCATTTAAAGCACGGGATAAGCACTAAGAGCAACAATAAAACGCCGAGCGTATACGCAACGATTAGTTTGTGTGACTGGCTGCCTATTTGTTTGCGAGTACGAATCGAGGAATCGAACAATCATGAAGTTTGCAGGTGGTTGCATTCGGGTTCGTGTATAGTGTGTGCGTGCGGCTTAGATCCCACAGGGAACCCGACGCAACTGACTATCACAACTGCATAGCCAACTCGACGAGAAGTCGAGTCCAATGTCCTGTTTGCATCTGATCGGCAGGTCGGGTCGGTGCAGTGTGCACGCAGGACCTAAGCAATCTAGCACCACTTCTAGATAACAAATTTAAAATGAGTCAAGTTAGTGACTTCAAAATAAACGATTATACATGCATGTCAGCATGGATTATTGCTCCTTAATTTCAAATTTTGCCAGGTTTTTTTACTTGTCGAATAATGATTCTTTTCAAAACGTAAAATCAAGTCAGGGGGGCCGCACGACAGTGTCCAGGGGCCGCGTTTGAGAATCACTGTATTAGCGCATCGAAAGTGCATGCACAGCGGCGGATACAAGGCCTCGCCTGGGAAATTTGAAAAAAAGAAGTCTTGTATTGTAATGTAGTAGGCTTTGGGGCTTTGGGGTGTCCTTAAAATTGTAGAATGAACAATCTCTTTCCTGCATTTTAAAATCTGTAGTAAACCGAGAAAAATTGGTGTCTAATGCCCATTGAGACTAGACCTTGCGCACCTCGGCTTTGTGCACGAGCGAAGCGCGCACAAAAGTAGGCCTAAGTGACATAACTGGAAGGTAGTTTGTATCGACATTTATTCCTGCTGAGGAGCATGGGTGGTTTTATGTAGCCCAATGCAAACCATAACTAAATCCGACGGACAAGCTGACACCCTTACACCCGAATCAGTATATTGTCAGTCCGAGTTGAATAAAATTGTGATTTTTATTTCTGTGATCTGCTTAGTGTCCATGCAATGCCATTTACAAATAATTTGATAACCCAGAGCCTCTGGGGACATTCCCTTTTGAAACCGCACTGGGGATTGTCTTTGGACCCCACCAGGGGCCCTTTGAAAGGTCCCTGCGCCAAGACGCTTTCATGATATCACTTTGTGCCAGCACGACTTCTTTAGCGAGGCTCAGTTCTTCATATCGATATGCCCCTTCGGTGGAACATTTTGCCACCGAGTCCCCCCCCCCCCCCATTTCGAAAAATCTGGCGACACCACTGCACAAGAGAAACGTGACTACTAAATTTGTTAATGACTGCTGTCTCTAATTGTCTTTTTTCTTAGCCATTGGCTTAACTTGATTGAAACTTTAGGGGACAAGCCAAGGGGCCCCAAACAGGCCCTAGTGGGGTCTACGGGAAAAGTCTAGGCAAGAACTGGGACGCAGCCTCGAAAAGATCAGGGATTTGTTCTAATTTGTGGACATAGAATGCTCATTCACCATTATTAAATGACACAGAATGTGCAAGGATAAACAAGCCAGAAGTATCACAATATGATCGTTTGTCTTTTTACCTACGCGTGAAGTAATAATGAATGAGCGCAAGTAAAAGGTGCGCGCGAAGCACGCCGAAAAAAATTGCGTATTTTTGAACTGACTTTCTTTTTTCCTCATTTACATTGCAAAATTGTCCACTTTCTGACTTTAAATTCACTCTTCGAAGAGACAGTTCTTAAGTCCCACAACCCCTTTCGAATCTACCTACACAAATTATAGTGTGATTCTGTACAATGTTATGTAGCCTAAAGAGTCACGCAAAGCTTCCATTACCTACTGAAGTACAGGGATTCAGCACCCGATTTACGTGTAACGAAACGGTTGGCATGTTACATCGAGCATAACAGTGGATTTAATATACTGGTTAGTGTTCCACAGATCAGATTTACGTGAATTACACGAGAAGTGGTACTGCATAAGCATGATAAACTGTGCGTACGGTAGGCTAAGAGATTATTATCAATTAGTTTAAGTGATTCTGAATTGTCATTTTATGAATTGCCTCGAGGCCGGATAAAATTGTCTCGCGGGCCGCAAACGGCCCCCGGGCAGGAGGTTCCCCACCCCAAAGTTAAAAGGACCGTAATTAACCCCTAGTAATTACTGCGGTCAACCCCCTTGTGATTGTATGAAGGTCAATTAGTGCACAATTAAAGTGTCCAGAATAATCTACCCTAAGATGAATCCTTTCATAATAAATGGGCTTATGATCATAGCGCTGTATCTACATTCTTATTAGAGTCACGTACTAAAGTGATAATTATTACGTACGTACGTGATAATTATTACGTACGTACGTAATACTTATTACGTACGTACGTGATAATTATCACGTACGTACGTAATAATGCCACGTACGTACGTAATAATACTACGTACGTACGTAATATTTATTACGTACGTACGTAATAATATCACGTACGTACGTTACGTACGTACGTAATAATTATTACGTACGTACGTGATAATTATTACGTACGTACGTAATAATTTTTTTTTACCTTTCCTATCTAGAGCTTCGTACGAAGTGGGGGGCCCCCCCCCCCCCCCCCACCCGACGAATATTAAGCATGTTTGATATGCCCTATTCGGTAAAGACGAGGACCTACTGTCGAATGGCAAACGGGTTGGAAACAATATTTTGCGCACCTTGACCCAACCTGACTGCAACCAGACTGGCTTTCAGTCGGGTCGCAGTCGGGTCAGTGCAGTGTGTGCTGCCCTTTCGTGTCAGGCTGTAGGGCATATATTTCTTGTTTAGCCACACTTACGCAAGATTGGGTATTTTGTTTCGTGTCCCGTGTTGGTGGCAGTCATATTTTATACACGGTGGCATCATAGTTATGTCCTTATAAATATAATGGTGACATTTAGCCTGTGCAGTGGTGAATTACGGAGTGTGGCATTTGTAGTTTGAAGCAAGAGTATACGCCTTAATTGCTGCGTGGAGTAATTGTACAGTTCTTGAACGTATCTTGTTAAACGTGTGTTGATTGATCCCTGCAATTAAAATCTCTGCAAGTTACCTTTTAATACTTGTAGAAACTAAATCAACTGATCAAATGTAAACGCTGCCTGACATCACCTAACAATGTTTTTTTGACGGTTTTACACGCGCTCCCTCTTTCCACAACTCTGATACATGAAATAGAGTCGTTTCATCAACTTTAAGGGTTTCTTTTCGAAATTCTGGAATGCGGCCCTTGGCCTCATCCCATCTTCTCTGTCTGACCAGAAAATCTGTAATCGAGAACAACTGATCGAGAGCTTACTAGCCACTAGCGTAGGATAAGTGCGACCCGTATCTTCCGTGAAAAGGGTCTGGTTTGTCGCAACCTTCTTTGTGGGATGGCAATTGTGTATCGTCGTGTATCGCAGATCTCTGCATGAAAACATCGAAATGATCATACTGGTCACTCAAGCATGCTAGAAACAGAATTTTAGACAGGGGTAAGGGCGAGAGAAATGACCCTCCTTCGGGAAGACTTCCCCTCAGGGAAATGCCAGTTTCGTTGGGGGCGTAAAATTTATGATAAAGTAAGTAATCCCCCAACAAGGACCAGCCGAGCGACGAGTTTCTTCAATTTGCTCTAAAGAAGGGCAGACTCTTAATGAAAACCTAAATTTTCAATTTGTTTTCAAAGGGAATGCCCAAAATTTTCGCACTGCCCATCCTTTCGGCAACCCGTCACTTTTTTTTCTGGGGTTTCCATTTTACCCTCCCGTTGGGAAGATAAGCCACCCTCTCGGGAAAATCCTTTCGCCACGCGAAATTGTTGACAGAAATTTGTGGTTCAAAGTGCGAGTTCCAGCCACCTAGGGCGTCAGGAAAGCCATGGTCGGGCTGAGGTCGAGCGGGTCCCGTAGGATGCTGTAAGGTTGCAGGTTGCCCTCTTAAAAAAACTTTCTTAAGAAAATTTCGTTCCTTTAAAACTCTGCCCCTATTTGCCACAGATACAGCTAAGCGACCTCTTACGTATGAATTTCGCCTTTGCGAGAGTGTCCTCACTCTAATACTGAGATCATCCCTTGCAGCCCTCGGCCTCCGCCCATTGTAACGCATTTTGGCCTTGACCCTCAGACAGTTTGAGAATCACTTCGCTAATTGTAAGGGTTATTTCCAACATTAACTCCTACTGGGCAGATAAGTGGATTTATGTAGCCCAATGCAAACCATAACATAATCCGGCAGATACACTGACCCCCAGCCCGAATCAGTTTATTGTCAGTCCAAATTAGGTAAAGTTGTGAATTTTATTTTGTGGTCTGCTTACTTTCCATGTAATGCTATTTGCAGATAACAAAATAAGAAGGGGGACTCGGGGGGCTTTCCCCTTGTACCCTCACCGGGGTCTTCTCTTTGGATCCCACCAGGACCATACGAAGGGTCCTGGGCCCCAACGCCTTCAGAGGAAGGAACCACTTTGTGTTACCACAACTCCTTTCAGGCGGCTCAGTCCCTCATGTTAGTGTGTCCCTTTGGTGGAACATTATGCCACCCAGTGCCCCCAATTCAAAAAGTTTGGCGACGCCTCTGAGCTGAAGGTACCTGACCGCATCATTTTTGTAGGGACTGATGACTCAAAGGGCCCTTTTTTGTTAGTCACTGGCTTAACTTAAATGGACCTTCAAGAGAGTTTCGTGCACAGGCGCTCCGTACTGAGTAAAGGCTGGGCAAGGGTGCGTATAGTAACTGCAAGCACTTCGACAGCATATACTAGTACCGCCAATCTACATGGACAGTATTTGACACCCCAGTAATTTCCTGCGGTTCACCATTTGTTGTTGTATGTAGGCCTGTAGTACACAATTGAAGTGTCCAAGTTAATCCTTTAAAACCCTTCATAATAAATGGGCTGATTACCATAGTGCTGTATCTGCGATCGTACATAGAAAGTACCACGACCTACGAAAGTGATAATTATTACGTACGTACGTAATAATTATTACGTACGTACGTGATAATTATCACGTACGTACGTAATAATATCACGTACGTACGTAATAATACTACGTACGTACGTAATATTTATTACGTACGTACGTAATAATATCACGTACGTACGTAATAATTATTACGTACGTACGTAATAAAAAAAATTTTACCATGTCCTATCTAGAGCTTCGTACATTTCATATCCTTCTTGTACTATTTATTTGCATTAAACACCCACCTGGCCATTGCGTTATCGAATGGAATACGCCGTTACTCCAAGGTGCGCTATTCATAGAAGAAATTTTGACAGATAGTTAATGTTAAAAATAGTTAACTACTCCGTTCTGAAGCCTTGTGCCCAGTGTAATTATAAACACCTCAGAGCTTCAAAAAATTCACCTCGAGAAGAGGTGTAGCAATATGTTAGTCAAAATGGGGGCACAACAGCTGTGGGGCACTCTCCGAAGTCGGATATTTTCCCCAAGCGCAAAGGTAAGGAGGGGGTGGATTGCCAAGTAGTCCTTAATGTACATACCATACTGCTAAATTTGGCGATGCAATGGTATTCCCGTGAAGGTGCCATATAATAGAGTGCGCTTCGCGCCTGAAAGAGGGAGGCCGTGTGAGAGGTTGTATACCCAGTGATGGTGTGGGGTTTGACGATCCGACGTAGGGGGTCCAGAGGATCCAGTGGAAATAGTCCAGCAAGAGACCAGGGGCGAAGTCCTCGGAAGCTCCGGGTATTAACAAAGTTGTTGGCATTAGAATAAACCATTAACCAATTTAAAATACGACTGATTTGATGCGTATTAAAAAGATCAGTAAACTCTAAAAATAAGGTGGGTAAAAATTTCACCAAAACTTGGTACGTACGTGTAAATACTGAAATTGGGTAAAGTTTGTCCAACAGTTCTTGATTATAGGGTAAACATAGAGCTTGATTACTCAATTAAAGTGATGCCGTGAGTTTGCAAAAAGGGAAAAACATTAAAAAATCGAGTTTAAAATCTTAGTCATTGGTTTGAGTGGCCCATATGAACAGTAAGGGAGAAAAAATATAGCCTGCTGTGCGAATTCCGGCATCAGCCCTGAAATTTTCGTAAAAATAACGACTAAACTCAAGGAAATCAAAAATGTGCTGCTCACAAACACTATTCAGTCTCCTAACGAACATCTGTTGAGCAGACCAATGAGAACGAAGTACTGATGCATATTCACTAGGTGTAAACAGCTGATCGACTTAGCTGCTAGTCTTAGCACAACAACACAAGCGAACAAGACTGACTGAATGTGTGGATCTTGAAGAAGTAACGTTGATATTGCAATATACACCGTACAAGGTAATACCACAAGGCTTAACTATCCCGTTTTACTGTAGTAGCCTAACTTTAGGCTACTGGCGAGTGGTACCTCAGTAAATTAAGCCTAACTTGCGCTAACATTAGTACTACTAGTAGCGAGAGACGATGCTCTGCCTTTTATTTGCACTTACCATCGTGTTTGACGTTCAATTCAGAAACAGTTTTGGCGACAAAAGAGATAGTAGGCCTATTAGTGGTGCAACTGTCGCTGTAAACCTGTAACTTTCAGATTCAAATCAGCACTATAACGCATACCAATGAGTGAAAGACAGTAGCCTGTAAGTTGATTCTAATTTAGAGCCGAAAGCTATATTGAGTGTACAAGTAACGTTAGTTGTATTATCAAGCGATTATGCAAGAAGGTCATTCCCCGGCCGTGAGCGAACAGCTGTACCGTGGAGCTAGCCTGGGTTGAGTGATATAGTACGTTTTTTAACGTGGTGACACCTCAATAATATTGCATATTCAACATCAGGTTCGTTGCATAGGAGTGGTCTAACGCTTTATAATGAGGACCGTTTTTTGAAAAAGGCCTTCAAAATTTTTCTGATTTTATGCTGTTAAGGTTACTTCCCGAGACTATCGCTATCATTTTGAGCTTTCAAATTGTATTCTTCAACTCTGTATAGCACTCGTGGCATTTTGAAGGATAAAGAAAGACATAACAAGAAGCAAAATCTTATGTTTTTCATTTTTTGCAAACTCACGGCATCACTTTAAGTAGTAATCATCCTCTTGGTAAACCCATTTATCAATGTACGAGTTTATTACGTTCACGAATCATGCTAACATTACAAGGACAGTTAAGGCCAGGTATTAATGTTCATTTTTTCACAAGTGTATTCCATCAAAAACTTCTTCGATCTGCCTAAATGATCGGAGTTTGCCTAAGAGTCAGCCTGTTAATCGGCAAAACAGCAACTTACAACCTGATCTAAAATCGTGTAGTCAGTCATTGAATTTACTTTAATTTTATCAACAATAACTGCCCAACCCATTCCCAGATGTTTTAATGTGACAATATTATGATGCATTCCTTCGCGTATCTTGACTGCTGTATAGATGCCAGGAAATCCCATCTATCAGAGTTGAATAAGTTGGCATTTTCTTATGGAGAACCTCGTATCCCCATGTCTTGGCCATTTTGGCGCATGCCTACCGGTTATTAGTATTTACCTGCCTATCACGAAATTCATTTCAATTCAATTCAAATTTCTTTCACATATGTTTTACGGTGATAACGAGTTGAAACAAAACTTGGTTGATAAAATTACATATGATGGGCACAACAAACAGGGGAAGACGGTTATCACAGCTAGTGACTAACTTACTAGATAATAAATACACGAACTAAACATTAAACACAAAATGTATTAAAAGCACAAAACTGGGACAAAGCAAACAGCAGATTGAAAAAGGAGCAGAAGAGAAAAGAAAAAAAAAGGAAGAGGGAAACAAGGAGAACAAAAGAAGGTCACACTGCACTGACGATTCCATGATACATACAGAAATGTGCCTCTGTGTACTTTGATGCCAGATGTTAGAAAGTTGCAACTATTCCACAATTTCTACCAGGAAAATCCTCAGACCCATCATAGAGGCTTTGTGTTTTCGAAACTGGAAGACGACCCTCGCTCTCACAAAGTGAACTTCTCTTTTTGTAATACCCGCTGGTCCGGGCCAGATTCAGTTATCAAATAAACTTCCGTAGTACCTCCAGCAAAGTACTTCGAAATAGCCTAGACACATTGGGAACGATGTCCTAAGACATATTTTACATGTTCTCACTTTCCAAAGTTGCACTGCATGTTCAAGTGGTTAGAGCATCCGACTTGCAGCCGGAAGATCTGGGGTTCGACTCCTGGCCGGGTCATACCGAAGACTTTAAAAATGGAACCTACTGCAATTTTGCTTGGTGCTAAGCATAAGCAATGGAGTAGGGAAAACAAGCCAGTGAGCCACAACTGGAAAATAGGCCGTGGCCTGCCCGACTTAAACCAGTTGGTTAGAAACTGAGCCGTAAAACCTCATCTAACTCTAACTCCAAAGTTGCACATTTATAAGCAATCACGGAAAATACACTATTTTGGTTGCTAGGGTAATTTTCCCTCAGCAACTTTAGTTTAAGCGCAGAATTAACACGAAATCCAAACTTGCAATCATTATGATGGAAATACCATAGGCGTAGGAAGCCAGTCAAAAATGTGGGCGGACTGAAGTATGCTTCCGCCCCCCAAGATCCAAGGGCAAAACCCCTTATTTGTCTCTTCTGTAAGAAATGTCAAAAATTTGTAGTAATTTTCTTTAAAGTATGTCCAAAATGTTGCACCAAATTGCATCTGAGGACCCTCAAATACCCCCCAAATTTTCCTTAGACCCCACCCCCAGGACGGTGATCCGAAACAAGGTTCAGCCCCCCAGTCTCGAAAAGCTTCTTACGCCTATGGGAAATACAGAATAAATGTCATTTCCTTTTCAAGAGAAGACTCATTTAAGTACTTGGTTTGAACAGGAGTCAAAAGACAGAACAAACACAAAAATCAAAACTTCCGATTATGAAAACACAGAAGAAGTGTCGTTTCCCTTGCAAACAAAACAATTTATGCACAATTTTTGAAATTATCATGAAAATACACTTTTTGGTTGAGTAACCATGAAAAATCTTCCAAAACGATGAGGATTAATAGAAAACTCAATTATTTGGTTGGTGGGCATAATTTTCCATAGCAACTGACGTCACAGTACTTACAGGATAAAAACAAATTGCAACTGATGTTAAAATTATGTTAGATCATTCAAAATATCAGCATCTCTTATTATCAGGTTGAATATAAGATGTACTACACAAATGATGGTAAGAACATGCACATTTAAAAATTATCACTAAACAACACTGTTCTAGATCAGTTATCTACTAGCATTTTAGCAGAAAACTTTCAAATACTTCTTAATGAAATGATGAAGCTTGAAAAACCTTCAGACAATGAGACTGAACGTTCGTTGTAACCTTCCATTTCCATATGTACACTAAGTGTAGAAGGTATAATACCACAATGAACTGAATATGCAAAAGATGGAATTTGCCGCAGGCTAGGATTGGAGATCTCAGCACTAACAGCAGTTGTAACGTTGTTGGTTTTGTTAGGGGATTCAGTGGCCGATGGGGACCCTTTATGTAAGTTGTAACGTTACGGAGGCTTAGGCCTAGGTTACAGTATTTGACTTTGAATTATAACCGTGTTCGGATTCTTTGCTTCTGAGGGTTTCATGTAAGTTTGGGGAACAAAAACATTTCTTAGATATGGAAGCATCTTGGCAGGCCTTGACGTGAGTAGTGTTAAATCATAGAACAGGCTATTAGCTATCCTGTTCTAGGCCTTTGTGCCAAGCCAGCCATATATGAAGCTAAAGTAGTACGGTTACTATTGTATTCATTCGCCGGTGATTTCATCCTAGATAACCCACGGTCACCTGACCGTAATGAACGACTAGGAGTTGAGGATTTTTATTTAGTATGAATGAAATAAAAATAATATGAAAAATAATCACAAAAAATAGTTTTGACACAGTTGCCCTTAATACATGGTCATGTTTTATGATACTAAAACAAAAATTATTTTATAAAACATTCCTTTTGGAATTCAGGTTAACAAAGATGGTGGAAAAGCACAATGGCCGCTAAAAGCAATAACTATGTCAATGTGTTATAGCAACAAGGAAATTAATACTTAAAAATACTTTTAACACATTTAAACATAACCTCTGTCCATATTCTATTATAAATATCCAAAAAGTTTTTTTCTGGATATTTTTTTTTTCGGATTCCGGGCAACCAAAACGATGGAATAGCAATATGTCCGCCAATTTAAAAATTACAATATAATACAGTAACAAGGACATTAGAGGATTTTTCCCTTGAAGAAAGGATAAAATTTCCTGCATCTGGTTCAAGCATTACACTCTCCAGATGCCACATATTAACACACTTGAAGTGGACATCAAGCCGCTTGAAGTATTATGAAGTAATTTGCCCAGTTATACGAAATTATTCTCTAAACCTGAACTCCATGGATACATTGACATTAAAACAAATTTTAAAACAGAAAAATCAGTTCAGGTTTGGTGGAATTATCGATAAAGTTTTAGCATAAAAACTGCTACAGAACGAAGGGCAGCTCCAACCAAGCGTGGAAATCCAACCGCTTGTGATTAAATCTCGTGCCGTGGTCGGTCAGTTCGTTGCACCGGTCTTCAAGGGGAGAGATTTTCTTATGATAATAATTCTTTAGAAAAATATAAGTCACAGGTGCTCTTTATATCTGGCCATATTTTATGCCTAATAATCCTAACTAACTATTTTGGTTCAGAGGACCATAAGGTTTTCAAAAAAAATATTGGATTGGAGAGTTGTGGGGGAGGGGGCATGGGTGGCTCTAAGAAATTTTTCTTTGGGGGCAAAACCAAGTCCATATCAGGGAGTTTTGGACGAAACCGCCTTCCTTCGGCAGTATGGAGCGGACCATTGGGTCCGCTCCAGATAAATGGTCCGCTCCAGATTGTACAGCAGGAGTATGGTTATCACCATTTATTACAGTGATGCCCAATGTAGTTTTCAAAAGCTCTCCAAAAACCATCTCAGGCAGTCAAACTCTCTTTAAACACATTACATAAAGGCTTTACCCCTGTTACACCTTTATGTAGACAGACACCAGATATGCTAATGTGATGAAGTGACGTCCGAGTACACCACTGTCCTGCTTTTATTCGTGGACGATAATCAACACGGTAAATTAATGGGTTGTGTACCTAATGACCTCCGAAACTCTGAAGCGTCTGCAAATAATAGGGATTCAAATCCAGCATTACCGTTTCACTCTATAAATGGCATTGTGATGGGCGAAGCTAATCAGATTACACATATCATAACATGATCATTTGTTTTAAATATCTTAGCTCGCACTAGTGGCAGGTCCATCTGTGATATTTGAAGTGCATATAATAGCAAACAAGCAAGTAAGAAAAAGCTCGCGTTTTGAAGGCACTATATCAATGTTTATTATTTGCATTATATTGAGAAGTTATTTATATCTTCAATTTTAAACAATTCTAATCCCTTTTATATCAGCGGTCTCAGCAGAGGTTGGGGATGTACTTTTATTTTTCGGAAAGTGTTCTAGAATAATTCCGTGCATTATAGCCCTGATGTGGTTATGATATATGGAGTGCGAACCGTGACGAATGCGCGACAAGCGCGCGGAAATTTTGCATTTAAAATGTCATTTCCATGGCAAAAGTTGCAAACAGACTCTGCACTAAGAAACTTTTGAATCCCTAACAAATGTATCTGCCAATCAGGAGGTGAATCTTTTGCCTGGGGTTTCTTAAAAACTTTCAGTTTTCATAAAATATGTCTCTCAAGGGAGGGAGAGGCGTTTAAATAACCCAAGGAATCAACCGGGAGCAATACGGTGGAAACGAAATAAATTGCGCATAGTTTACGATAGGTAGATGACTTTGGTTTATGTGAAAAGACATGCTTTACAACATGTGAGGTGTAGTACTACACCAAAAGCAGTATCACCCAGCGTATTTAGCCTATGCCGGATAAATGGTAGATAAAATTGTAATAAACTGAATTTCAAGTGTTACTGAAATTATTTTCATGAATTGCCTCCCGGCCAGACCACACGGTCTCGCGGGCCGGAGGTTCCCCACCCCTGGTTTAAAACATTCTCGCAACTCGGTTTAAAATCCTTGCAAAACACAACTTTTGCCCCATCTGAGTTCTCCTACGTACTGCTTCTATACTGTATTAAATTGAACACTGACTGGGTATGCCTTCACAACTTTCAGCCACATCATTTTTGATCAGACACCGATACAGCTTCGAATGAAAAAAAATATCGCATTTTATATTAAGCCTCACACACACACACATACATACTGGTATTCATCACAAACCGAGGACCTGCGCATGTTTTCATGTATGCATATTCACCTGCGGACCAGCACATACAACTATGAGATTGATGAATGAACACATGCATTGTATTACTACCCTCTAGAGGGCCCTATACACACCAATTGGGAAGCCACATATATCTCCTAAGTCCACTATATTGGCAATACAATATAAGTCCACCAGTTGTATCCTACACACCTGAGGACCTCTGAAATTTTCACACACCTGTTTCAAATTCATAGCCAGTAGAGGACTCTGCCCTTACCTATACCTAGATAATGGAAAACGTCTGTAGAATGCAATGGAACTAAATTTACTCGAGGACCTGGGTTTAGGTCCTCAGGTGGAAAAAATGTCCTCAGGTGGTAGGTGTGTATTCTGGTCAAGGTCCTCTGCTGGATATCAATACAAGTGCACACACACACACACCCACACAAGTTGATTTTACATACAATCCGAGGACCTCATTGTTATTTCCTTTGTGTTAACTTCCTTAACCCTAACCTTGACAATAGACTCTCTATTGTTCAAACTTTCGAAGACTTGACAAATCTATTGAATTTCCTTCAGAGGACCTGAAATCCATTGTTCAGGTCCTCAGTCTGATAGGAAGACAAGTTCACACACACACACGCACACGGACCAGGTACATATGTGTTAAGAAGGCTAGACTTTAGCGCTTAAAGAGATCATCTATAGATTTTACCAAATATAGGATTTCCCTATTCACCCTTTTTGTGGAAGTTAAAATGTTAGATACATGAAAATACAATGAAACAACTGTCATGGAGCAACTTACAACTTACGTTCCCACCAATTTGTTTTGAAGAAGTTTTTAACAAAAGAAAGTTCTTTGTATTCTACGCGCTCATTGAAAATGGCTCACCTTTTACAAGCAGTGTGACATTATATACCTTTTCCTTATCACAAACTAGAATCTCCCCCATTTAGGGCATACGCGCCTGAACAAAGATATTATAAGCTTACAATATCTTTGAGCCTGAAAATTTGAAACCATGCCGTCTCGCGAAGTATTAATTCACGGTGGTTAAATGATCTTGTAAACCTAGTTTGAATCTTGGTGAAATTATCACAAAATACATACTTGACAATAACGGAGAAATTTTGAAAAAAGTGTATAACTTCATAAACAATATGTGACATTTGTGACATTGAAGGAATGATTTCGTCCAAATTTAGAATTCTTATTGTTTATACTATCTCGAATAACATGTTTTTTTTTATTTTGGAAGATTGAAGACTATGCTTTTCAAACTTGGAGGCACTTGCCCCCCCCCCCCGTGCCCTATGACGAGTCGCTAATGGGAGTGGGTCCATGAAAAGAGCCTCTGGGCCATGGTCTTACGCTGATGCACCGTTTATCTGGAACAGTGAAGTGAAACGACCTTCATCTTTACCCAGTTTTTAATTTCGTAACAACAGAAAGAAACTATTTTAGCTGGAAAATTAGAGTATACCCGAACTTCAGGTTTCCTGGCATGAGCTGCAGCTGTGGTCAGAGGATGCCTTTTCGAAACATCGATACACATTTTGCCAGCTTTAATCACAAATCGTTCATAATTACCAAACCTTTTGCACGCTCTGCGCACTCGTCCTAGACTAATAGCTGATAAGTCAAAATCAATTGCATGACCAGGGTTGAAGGCTACGTTCGCACCGGGCCAATCCCCTCCCCAGGCTATTTTTTCCCAGACTGCTCTTGTTCAAAATTATTGCCGAGGATAGTAAGCCATGCTCAAGATTTCATTGTCTCATAATTATTGTAAGGTCGGTAAAAATGCGACAGGCGCATATAAGGGTTACTTCCTCTTGTCATTTTCAGAGGAGGTTATGAAATCCATTAGATGATGTGTGGTTACTTGAGGCTCTATCCATGTATGCGATCTCTTCCTTTAAACCTTAAAAAGAGTCGCGGATATGCTTGCGAAAGGGCGAGGGATGCTACTTACCAACAAAAAATACCTACAAACGACTAGAGCATGGTCATCCCACCCGGGATAAGGCTGGCTCCTGTCGAGAATTTACTTTCAATTCCATCTGGGAGGAAATGTTGGTACAAAAATGTGTTAGTCGTTTCGATGGTTCCTCTTTGTCTCTCATGGGAGTGCAAATTCTTGAACTTACGAATGACAACTTTTCAGCGCGATTCGGGCGCGGCAGAGTATACGTCGCTTGCTGTCATTACATTTTGTTTGGCTTAATCGTAAAGCATGACCCCCCCCCCCATCCCGACCGCTCAAGGCACCCCGTACCACTTTTTTATGAATATTCTTGTTTCCTACATTGTTGTTCCCTTGAATTTGTCGCACGGTACTGCAAAGGACTCGCTACGATTGACTATATCGAAAAGTAGACGTGGCGTGGATATGATCAATACATGTTATCTCAAATACGGGTCAGCCACTTCGACAGTTACTTGATTTGTTTTGTCTTCAATCATTCCAATACTGCGGCTGCTATGTATGTTTTAATTTTTTAGCGGGGCTTGGCCCGCCATTAAGCGACTACCCAAGTCAGACTTTTCAAGAAAAGCGTCAAATTAGCACTTAAATCAGTACACCGTATTTTACAATGTGTAAAACATGCTAGACATGGAATGTGTTTTGTATAAAAGTTAAGTTGGTCAATAACTGAAGTAATAATTCAACGATATATGCAAAGTGCAGTCTGCTGTCGAAATTTTATGGATTCAAAACCCATCCAATAGACGCTATGCACTGCATGGTGGGAAGGAAAGTGTACCGCCAAAGAGACTACATGTGCAAGACAGATGCTTTGCATCATCACAGTTTTTGAGTTTAAAACCATGGTTCTCTAGAAATCAATCACGGGTCAAAGAGATTTTTTTTAGGTGTAAATGTTGTTTTTGAAGCTTATATCCTTAACGTGGACAGAAGAGGTTTGACAGTATGACGCTAAATTGTGAAAGACAAAAAGAAAAAGTCGTTCGAATCCTTCGTATCCGTGCAAAATGTCCGTGGACTTGATCTGTGGTACTATAATGGTACAGCAAAACCTAATTTCCCAACTCGTCTATTGCATTTGCAGTCCCTGCAACTCCCAACACGAGACCCTAGCTACGTCCCTGTCAACCACAATTAGGTCAGCCTCTTAGACAAGTCAGCATGCCTTTACCCATCACCCGTAAATTAATCTTTATAGCAAAAGGCAGACAAGAAGTTCTCTGGCGAATGTTTTTACCTCGCTATGCTTATTCACACTGGTTTATTATCTCTTCCCCTAGTTTTAGTAATCATCCTGCACCATGCCTTTTTATAAAGGATTTTTGTAGGAAACAATTGTACTTACCTTCTTGGTATTTCTTTATAATCCTGCAAAGAATAAAGCTTTTTCGGCTGAACCCGGATTTGAGATTTATGGTTTTTGTTTACGGCTGAGTCTGTAAAATTAAATTTTGAACATTCATCATAAAATATGAATAAATGTAAAGCACATGTGTCAAAAATACTGTAATGATTATTTTTTAAAGCAAGAAAGCCGAACAGATTAGCTGTTCCTTGCCTATGAATATGTATTTGATTACTTTCACTTTTCCGAGTTTCCAATAAACACAATTTGATCTTCAAATTGCCTCTCAAGAAAGTCCTGCTGACTACCCCAACTAA
This sequence comes from Holothuria leucospilota, assembly GCA_029531755.1. Classification (NCBI taxonomy): domain Eukaryota; kingdom Metazoa; phylum Echinodermata; class Holothuroidea; order Aspidochirotida; family Holothuriidae; genus Holothuria; species Holothuria leucospilota. The sequence goes on along the minus strand of CM055961.1, from coordinate 19,962,573 downwards.
AGGCAAAAACCTGGAACTACTTCCAAAAACTTCCAAACATTCAATATTTTTGTTTCCTTTATACAATATTCCGTTTTCATCTGCCACTGTAATTTTTTTCTGTGTACTACTGAAGCACTTGAGTGCCAATTGTGTAAAGATGCAAGATCTTGTATGGCTCTTAAAGAGATCATCATTGTTCAAACTTGTCTTGTAGTGCCAAAACTTGTACTTTTTGGTGAAAAATGAAAATATTGATGTTTTAGCTGTTTAGGATCTACAACAATGGAAGATTTTTCTGCTTTCAAAATTTTCATAATTGATGTGTGTCTTAACAATCTACTTTTCTATTAATAGTAGAGAGATCAGTTGATCTAGTTATTCAATTCAAGGAAATATTGGGCATAAAAAGTGATCCCAGAGGCTAAAACTTCCCGAAGAAGAACAAGGATATTGCGAATTTCCAGTACCACTCATTTCATGAAAGTTTGAATCTGGGAATCCAAATTTTTCTCACATACTACCTGATGAAAGGACTACCCATTAACAAAATTTAAGGTCGTTGGAATACACACTTTCAGAGCATCTGGTACTCAAATTCGTCCCCAGGCGCTAAAATTGCCTAATTGCCGGTTTTTTGGCAAAAAGGGCTATATGTGACAGGTCACTACAAAAAACGGGATCAATATTTTGAAAAACAAAATAGTTTGCAGTGGGAGACTGTGTTAATTGTACCACTTTAACTCCTAAATAGGTTTTAGACCCCAAATGTTGGCTCAAAAAAGCTTTCTTGAGCTAAATCAACCAAACTGATCAAAATGGCGTCCATCTTGAAATAGATGGCTACCCCCTCGCACATGGAAAAAATGGAGCACATACTTTCCTAATTGAATGATGTCTGCTCTGCACTATATAAATTTCTTAGCAGATATAGCACAAAAATGCAACAAATCAAAATGTCCCTGACTAACGGGCCAAATCACTATGAACGTTATTACGAACTGCTCCCCGAAGCTCCTGAAAAGGGAGAAAAGGAGAGGTGAACAAAATAAAAGCATACTGCGGCGCCACAATTACACAAGATAAGTTTTAGCACCAAAGCATGATTTTTTTTTTTTCTTTTCCATCTCAGTTTATTATATCTTCTTTTTTTTCATTCCATGGATTCATTCAATATTCTGGAATTTTTATACATATTATATACAATATTTGCAAGATGAAGTCTCAATAATTACTGAGGTTTCAATTGATTACAGTTTCATTAATTGCAAAAATATATAATACATAGTCTTGATATTAAGGTCATCCTTAAATGTATCTAATGTAATACAATTGCATTTTCCGCTGGCTATTAGATGTGACAGTGTCAATTAAGCCATAACAAAATTAGGTGATTGTGAGCATGCAATTATTGCAGATGAGAGCTTTAAACACCAAAGCATGAAGCATTGACATTTTAGTCCTCGTAGCTTGAAACGGATAAACTTTGAATGTTTACAGTAACAAGTCAGCGGTAGCTTGCTGATAAGCTGGGCCTTGGACCAGTCAAGATATACAATTAAGGCTAGTTGGTTGCAGTCATTGATTAGTGTCTTGTGCCTGGATTGGACAAAATTAATTTAAATGAAGCTTCAAGTGACCCTTTAATGAATACTACCACAGAACCCATGGAAAAGCTTAATCTTTTTAGAGGTTTAATATAGTTAATACACTATAGTCCTAACCATGCTTGTGATAACAGATTACCACCTAAATATTTCTCTCAAAAACCGCAGTTTCCCTTTATAAGAAAAGGCTGTCAAAAAGGACAAAGACACAGAAGACCAATAGCTGTTCAATTTTGAGTTGCCTGGATATGGTTAACGCGCGAGACATGTATGGGCCATGATATTAATGCCTGACAAGTTCAAGTGAAGGTTATAATGGGATTAAATTTTACTATTTATGAACAACGACGATAATTCTTATTTCTCAGTATAAGACTAGTAAGGAAACATGGGGTGTCCTTGCAAAAACATTAGGCTACATGAGCACATTCGCATGCAAAGAGTGTGACACCACAGGCATTCGCAGCATTATACATACACATGTACTAAACATACATATATTATATACCAACAGGGTAGGGCACTTTGAATCCCAGACTTCGTGGCAACCACGGTTCACAGCATTGACGTGCGTTGAGATTGGCGAGTGACGAAGACTACATCTGCAAAACACACTTGCCTAATACTTCTGTTCTTTACCTTGCATTATGCATTTTGTTAGACAGACCGTGTTGATAGCTACGTGTATAAAGCAATAAGTGTAGCTTTTTTACCATCATCATAACGAAGATCTTTGAAAAGTTCCTTGACAATGCTCTAACCTTACCTTAATGGTTATCTGATCTCTAATACTATTTCAAGCATGCTTCTTTTGTGCACGTTTGTAATATATAACAACTGTACTCACCTTGCTCGTAACACTGTATAGTAAATATTGATCCTCCTTCGGTTGGGAGTGGGTCCCTTTTATAACTTTGTTATATATTCTCCGTTTTGTTTCAGTGTAAGTTTCGTTTCTCACAACCTGCGTTCAGTAACGAATAGTACGCCATATTATCAGATAATTATGCACTGGGAAAAGTTCGGTAAAAGGTCACCACGGTAGACATAAAGGACACTTGGAATTCCCCGATTGCTCAAACATGCAAATATGACGTAGTGCCATCTACAACATTAAACTAAACAAAAAGTTACAATAGAGGCCTTAAAAATATTTTGATTTGCTGCTAAGCTACTAGGCCTACGTACAAGTTGCTATGGCTTGATCAACTAGAACAACTGTGTTTGCTTGCAAATACATTTCATTGAAGTGCGTGGAACCAGTGGGTGTGTGTGTGTGTGGGTATGTGTTTTGTTACTCTGATCACTTGCGATGCTTGTTTCCCTAGCAAAGAGGGTATTGAGCCTGAGAAGTTAGTACTATTATGGCTAGTAAGAGTACCAATACAGTATAGGCCTAGCACTGCAGATAGTACACTTCAGTCAAGGCCTAGGTGAATAAGTTACAAATCACTCTGGTATAGAGTTCACGATGAGCCAATTGGCTTCCTGACCCTCAAATGATGAACTAAACAGCTTTCTATTTTACTTTGTTTGGTTTTGAGGTTGATATACCACACGTACGGTCGGTAATACGGCTCGCTTTATCTAGTAAAAGTGTCACTCAACCGGTTTACTTTCCCCATTTAACTTCGGAATGGAAGCACGTTATTTGAGGCAGGGTTACCCCGACTAGGCAGCTTTAGGAACAGGTACGGATTAATATTATGATGGTTCAATTTGACTTCTCTTTTGATCATGGTATGTGTCACTGTGTGAGCCCACGTTTGTTGACATTTTATCCGTAATCGTAAAAGTGGGAATTTCTACGAGTAGCGGTACATAGCCTACTGTTTGGAATAGATACGGTCTCTAAAAATCTATTTTTCGGCCTGCGAAAAGATAAATGGTCGTCCGCAAGACAAAAGGCAAAAAAAAAAAAAAAAAATGATTCCACTTTTAAAGGAACATTCTGAGCGTCCGGAAATTATTTTCCCTGATATTGAAGGAATTTCAGGGTATTTAAATTAGCCATGAGTAATTTTTTGAAAAGAAAAAGGAAAATTTACGGAATTTGAGACCTAAGAAACTGTTTAAGAGAGGATGCAGATTTGATAATGTCCGAAATATTGATAAAATATGATGTTCCCAAAACTACTGAACAACAGACAATGTTTTGTATCAGGTTTTAGGAAAGTAGGTTCTGAAATGTGGAAGGCTGAAATATTTGTGATATGAGAATCTGGATTTTTCCTGTGTAGCAAACCCATGAACTCAGAATTCATTGAGTCTGTTAGGTGACAAGTTTCATTATGAAACATTCCTTGATCAGCCAAGTAGATGATCAGGGTTGGCATAAATGCCAATATTGTGGCGGAGTGGCACCACAATTATAAAGTGCACATTCACTGAGATTTGCCGGCGAGCTGAGACACAGTGTAAGATCAGGAAGCATTGTTATTTGGAAGAGCAGCCCTGAAAAAAAAACAGCTGCCTTGTAACATCGACATTCTCCGACCCTTCTTTTAATGCATAAAGCGGTGCCTGTAGCACTCAGTAAACAATAACACACACACACACACTGACCACCCCATGTAATATATGCCTATACGTGTTTTTGTCCGTAGATTTGTATAGGTTAGTATGTTTTGTTATTTCTATGCCACTCTTTTTGTCCCTCCCCTCCGATCGTACTGTTACAATCGGATATATGTTTATACTCTTACGTACGAGGCACTAACTAGGGCAACCAGAAGATCACGCCGCAAGCAGAGGTTTGAACTCTCATCCTACAACCCAGTTTAACGATTTGCAACAATTGAAATGTTCCCGGACATACCACAGAGGCTAGACTACATACAAGGAACATTACATCATGGCTATAAAAGGACCATTACGTCATGGCACATTGTGTGAACTGCTTCTCTAATCTTCTACCTCATTCTTCAAATGGAATGTTCTCGTCGGGCAGCGCTCAGGATATACGGATTCTTCCAAAGCTTGTAAAATTAGAGGCAGCCGATCATCTAGAAAGACTACCAACCAGATATATTGCTGAAACAGAGCTAAATGCGATTGATCGACAGGCTCCGAACGCCGTATTTTACCTGTAACAGACGTCCATGTTTCGCCCTTTGCTGTAGCCGACTACTGAACTGTGTGGGCCGGTTAGCCTAGCCTATAGTCATTATCGCGTTGGGGTATCACTACCACCAGATTAGCCTTCGCTATCGTTGAACAGCCGGTACCACCGTCGTCTTCAGATAAGCCAAGACTATCCTGGTGTGTGTGCCTCTGCCGAGCAAGGACTAGAGATAAGTATGCGGATTAAATATTGTAAGTATAGGCCTAAGGAAAAATTGTAGTGTATGTTGTATAATTTAAGGAAAAGGGGCTAAACAATAATCAGTTTGGAATCTTAATTTCATTCTCCTGCATCTTTTTGCGCAATTCCGGGTCTGGGTATTTAACAATACCTGGGTAGCCGTAACAATACCTTTACGTTAAACGAATACAACGGTGACACCTAACAAGGCCAAGTCAAAGTTTGTGAGGTCCCCGTTCACGAAAGGGAGAGTGGGGCCATTGGAACACTTTTTACCTTTTTGCTCATACTAAACTCTTTTGGAATGTGATATGAACAAGATATTTCACTCTCTTATAGCATAACATAAAACACCTTTACATGCATTAAAACTGAAAATATCACTTTTCATTTTTTCACAGTTTGATATCTTCTACCAGTTTTTTTTTTTTTGTTCCTCCACAGGCGGGATGCATTTGGACAACCAACGGGGTATATTCAGACAGTCATGAAGAAGCAACTGATGACCTTTATCCTCCCATCCCACATAAAACAACAACAAAAGGCCAACTATTTCTCTAGCCTCACCATTATTTGTTCATGTTTTAGACAGATAGTTACTGTAAATAAGCCTACAACGGCTCATATTCTAACACTTTGAAGACTTGTAGTCTACACTTCCTTTATCTCTTCACATGGCACCTGACCATGATAAATTTTTCGAGGAAAAGTAAAATGTCGCAATATTTGGGTTTCCTTAATTTCATGCCCGTTCTGATTTGCGGGTCAAAATTCATTCTGTGTACTACTGAGGCATGAGACTGTCCATTTCATGAAGATGGGAGCTTCTTGTGGCACAGTATCAGAGACATTAGCGCTCAAAAATGCCCTTTAACCCATATTTTTTTACTAAAAAATAAAAAATTCAATACTTGGGTTTCCTTTATACAATATTCCGTTTTCATCTGCCAGTGCAAGTTTTTCTGCGTACTACTGAAGCACTTGAGTACCAATTTTGTAAAGACAGAAGATCTTGGGTGGCTCTTAAAGGGATCATCATTGTTCAAACTTGTCTTGTATTGCAAAAACTTGTATTTTTTGGTAAAAAATGGAGATATTGATGTTTTAGCTGTTTAGGGTCTACAACAGTGGAAAAATTTGTCTGCATTTAGAGTTTTAATAATTGATGTGTGTCTTAAGAATCTATTTTTCTTTTAATAGTTAAGAGATTACTTTATCTAAGTATTCAATTCAGGGAAGTATTGCGCATGAAACGTGATCCCAGAGGCCAATATTCCCCGAAGACAAACAATGAAATTGCGAATTTTCAGTACCACTCATTTTATGAAAGTTTGAAATCTGGGAATCCAAGTTTTTCCCACATACTACCTGTTCATAGGACCACCCATTAACAAAAGTTACGGTCGTTGGAATACACACGTTCAGAGAATCTGGTACTCAAATTCGTCCCCAGGCGCTACAATTACCCACATTGCCGGTTTTTTTGGCGAAAAGGACCATATTCGACAGGTCACTACAAAACAAAAAGGATCAATAGTTTGAGAAAAACTTCTGGTTTACTGTGGGAGACTGTATTAATTGTACCACTTTTACTCCTAAAAAAGTTTTAGACCACAAATGTTGGAGCAACAGAAGCTTTCGTGAGCTAAATCAGCCAAACTGATAAAAATGGCGGCCATCTTGAAATATCAGGCTACCCTCTTGCACATGGAAAAAATGGAGCACATACTTTTCTAATTGCCTGGTGTCTGCTCTACACTATACAATATTTTTAGCTTATATAGCAAAAAAAAAAAATGCAACAAATCAAAACGTCCCTGACTAATGGGCCAAATCACTTTGAAAGTTAACGCAAACTAATCCCTGAAGCTCCTCATAAGTGAGAAAAGGAGATGGGAAAAACATAAAAGCACACTGCGGAGCCACAATTTCAGAAGTAAAGTTTTAGCATAAAACCATGAAAAAAAAAACTCATAATGCATTGACATTTTAGTCCTCGTAGCTTGAAACGGATAAATGTTTACAGTAACAAGTCAGCGGTAGCTTGCTGATAAGCTGGGCCTTGGACCAGTCAAGATATACAATTGAGGCTAGTTGGTTGCAGTAATTGATTAGTGTCTTGTGCCGTAACTTAACGGATTGGACAAAATTAATTTAAAGAAGCTTCAAGTGGCCATTAAATGAATACTACCACGGAACTCATTGAAAAGCTTAATCTTTTAGGGGGTTAATATAGTTAATACACTATAGTCCCAACCATGCTTGTGATAACAGATTACCACCTAAATATTTCTCTCGAAAATCGCAGTATCCTTTTATAGCAAAAGGCTGATAAAAAGGGACAAAGACACAGAAGACCAATAGCTGTTCAATTTTGAGTTGACTTGCATATGGTTAACGTGCGAGACATGTACAGGCCATGATATTAATGCCTGACAAGTTCAGGTGGAGGGTTATAATGGGACTAAATTTTATTATTTATGAACAACGAAGATTATTCTTTTTTCTCTGTATAAGACTAGTAAGGAAACATGGGGTGTCCTTGCAAAAACATTAGGCTACATGAGCACATGCGCATGCAAAGAGCCTGACACCACAGGAATCCGAAGCATTATACATACACACACACACCAAACATACATATATTATATTCTAACAGGGTAGGACACCTCGAATCCCAGGCTTCGTGGGAATCTCAGGCTTCGTGGGAATCCCAGGCTTCGTGGGAATCCCAGGCTTCGTGGGAATCCCAGGCTTCGTGGCAACCGCGATTCACAGCATTGACGTGCGTTGGGATTGGCGAATGAAGAAGACTACATCTGCAAAACGCACTTGCCTAATTCTTCTGTTCTTTACCTTTCATTATGCGTTTTGTGAGAGAGACCGTGTTGATAGCTACGTGTATAAAGCAATAAGTGTAGCTTTTTTCCCATCGTAATAATGAAAATCTTTGAAAAGTTCCTTGACAATGCTTTAACCTTGCCTTCCTGATTATCTGATCTCTGATACTATTTCAAGCATGCCTTTTTGTGCACGTTTGTAATATATAACAACTGTACTCATCTTGCTCGTAACACTGGATAGTAAATATTGCTTCTCCTCCAGTTGGGAGTGGGTTCCCTTTATAATTTTGTTATATACTTTCCGTTTTGTTTCAGTGTTAGTCTCTTTTATCACAACCTGCGTTCAGCGACGAACAGTGCGCCATATTATCAGATAATTATGCATTAGGAAATGTTCGGTTAAACATCACCACGGTAGACATAAAGGACACTTGGAATTCCCCGATTGCTCAAACATGCAAATATGACGTAGTGCCATCTACAACATTAAACTAAACAAAAAGTTACAATAGAGGCCTTAAAAATATTTTGATTTGCTGCTAAGCTACTAGGCCTACGTACAAGTTGTTATGGCTTGATAAACTAGAACAACTGTGTTTGCTTGCAAATACATTTCATTGAAGTGCGTGGAACCAGTGGGTGTGTGTGTGTGTGGGTATGTGTTTTGTTACTCTGATCACTTGCGATGCTTGTTTCCCTAGCAAAGAGGGTATTGAGCCTGAGAAGTTAGTACTATTATGGCTAGTAAATAGACCAATACAGTATAGGCCCTAGCACCGCAAGATAGTACACTTGAGTCAATGCCTAGGTCAATAAGTTACAAGGTCACTCTGGTATAGAAGTTCACGATGAGCAATTGGGCTTCCTGACCTCAAATGATGAACTAAACACAGCTTTTCTAATTTTACTTTGGTGATTGGTTTTTAAGTTGATATAACACACGTACGGTCGGTAATTACGGCTCGTTTTATCTAGTAAAGTGTCACTCAACCGGTTTATTTTCCCCACTTAACTTCGGAATGACAGCACGTTATCTGAGGCAGGGTTACCCTGACTAGTTAGCTTTAGGACCCAGGTACGGATTAATATTATGATGGTTCAATTTGACTTCTCTTTGTGATCATGGTATGTGTCACTGTGTGAGCCCCACCGTTTGTTGTTGAAATTTTATCCGTATTCGTAAATGTTGGTAATTTCTACGAGTAGTGGTTACATGGCGCTACTGTTTGGAGTGATTAATTACGGTCACTCCAAAAATCTACTTACTACTGCCTTTGGTAAAGGATAAATGGTCGTTTGCAAGACAAAAGGCAAAAAAAAAAAAAATTGATTCTACTTTTAAAGGAACTTTCTCTCCGCTTCCGAAAATTATTTTTGTTCTGATACTGAAGGAATTTCGGGGTATTTAAACTAGCCATGAATAATTTTTGAAAAAAAAAAAGAAAATTTACGGAATTTGAGAGCCTGAAACTGTTTTAGAGAGGATTGCAGATTTGATATGTTCGAATATCGATACAAGATGATGTTCCCAAAACTACTGAACAACAGACAATGTTTTGTATCAGGTTTTAGGAAATTCGGTTTGTGAATGTGGAAGGTTGAAATATTTGTGATTTGAAGAATCTGGATGTTTTTTCTGCGTAGCAACCATGAACTCAGAAATCCTTTGAGTCCTTTTAGGTGCCAAGTTTTTATTATGAAACATTCCTTGATCAGCCAAGTAGATGATAAGGGTTGGCATAATTATCACTATTGTTGTCGCCGCATGCGCACTACAAATATTAAGATGCACATACACTGAGATTTGCTGGCGAGCTGGGACACAGCATAAGATCAGGGAGTATTGTTTATTTGGAAGAGCAGCCCTGAAAAAACAGCTGCCTGGTAACATCGACATTCTCCTACCCTTCTTTTAATGCATATAACAGTGCCTGTAGCAGTAAACAATAACACACGCACTGACCACACCATGTAAATTCTGCTTGTACGTGCTTTTATCTGTAGATTTGTATAGGTTAGTATGTAGTGTTATTTCTATGCCACTCTTTTTTTTTCACTCCCCTCCGATCGTACTGTTTACAATCGGATATATGTTTGTAAACTGTTACGAGGCACTAACTAGGACAACCAGAAGGTCACGCCGGTAGCAGAGGTTTGAACTTTGGTCCTACAATCCAGTGTAACGATTTGCAACAGTTGAAATGTTTCCGTACATACCACAGTGGCTAGACTTCATAAAAGGGACATTACATCATGACTATAAAAGACCATTACGTCATGGCACATTGTGTGAACTGCTTCTCTAATCTCTACCCCATTCTTCAAATGGAATGTTCTCGTCGGGCAGCGCACAGCATATGAGAACTCTTCGAAAGCTTGTAAAATTAGAGGCAGCCGATCATCTAGAAAGACTACCAACCAGATATAGACAGAGCTAAATCCGATTGATCGACAGGCTTTCCGAACGCCGTATTTTATCTGTACAGACGTCCATGACTCGCCCTTTGCTGTAGCCGACTACTGAAACTGTGTGGGCCGGTTAGCCTAGCCTATAGTCATTATCGCTGGGCGCAACCCGTCGACCTTGTCGGAGCTTCTGGTTACCGGCCGCTCCGTCGGAAAGCTTGACCGCCTTGTCGAGCAAAGGCTGGCGCAACCCCAATTGCAGAGGTAAATTTGTGGTAAGAGTGTGTACTAAATTACATCTGAGGACCCTCAAATACCCAAACATTTGCCAAAGGGGAGGGAGACACCCCCTCCCCTTAGACCCCTCCCCAGGACGGCGATCCGAAACAAGGATCAGCCCCACAGTCTCGAAAAGCTTCCTACGCCTATGCTGTGGGACGTTCCAAAAGTGCATTACCATCTTAAGGAACCGCTTCCTAGTCATACATCTGCTCTGCTTTGCCGTACATACAGCTTCGAGACTCTTAATTATGGATTTCGCCTTTTCCAATTATTACCCTCTCTCAAAGCCTGAGATCCTCTCCTGCGGCCCTCGAGCTGATCCCAGCCTCTCCATTTGGCCCTCACCCTCAAAAAGTTTGAGAATCACTGTTCTACAGGAAGTAACCCCGAATCCCGAAACTGTAAAACAGTTGCACACGAAGCACGCCAGAGAAAACAGAGTTGAGACAGCTTTTGAGACATTTAATTATAGCGTATTGTTTCTCTTTAGTTTTTAAAGCAACATTGCTCATTACACGAACTATTAATTTTCCTTCTTCTCCAGGTGCTTGTTCTTTTCATAGGATCATATAATTACACAGGCTGGCAAATTTTGGGTTCTTTCCGACCCGAAATGGAGAAGATTTTAATAAAAACTCACAAAAATCGGATCCGAATCCGATCCGAATTCGTTGTAGTGTGACCGCGGCTTAAGACGACTGATAAAAACTTTTTGGAATGGGTATTTGTTGATTAGCACTGCTTGGTGCAAATCTCGCCGAAAGTTATCCATTAATAACATTAAAAATTCATACAAATTATATCCCTCTCTTACTTTGCGAACGTTACCCTTGCAAAATGTCGCAGACTTATGATAATATGATAAGCCTTATAATATGTGACAAGCCTTTTAAAATGATAAACCCTTAAACCCTTAACACCTCCCGAAAGCGTTCCCCCCTTGCTACTTTTTCCTTTTTTGACATGTTCTTAACTCTCAAGTTTCCTTTTGGACCAGTTAAGGTGGAATAGGGTCAAGTCACACTTTTTCAATTTTTTTTTTGGGTTTTTTTTTAGGGAATATCATTCACCCACGTTTTTTGAAAGTCACTAATGTTTATCCAAATTGAATACGAGTTAAGTGTGTTATTTGGGCCCAAACCCGGCTAAACGGGTCACATGTAGTGTGTGCCGAATTAGGGTTGGGCAAAAATTATATTAAATTATTTCATCCCCTTTTTTCATAGCCAAAAAACAGGGCAAATACAGATCGAATCCCCTGAGAGGGGATAAACAAGATGCAGATCCCAAAAACTGTGGCTGTATTCATTTGAAACCCTATTTTACTAACACAAAAACCTGCGTGTTTACTTCGGTATTAGCAAACATAGAAAGGGAAAGAATGTGTGGTTTATTTGTAAACGATTTAAAAAAGACCCATAAAAACCCATCAACCGAAAAAAAAAAATAATTTTATCTTTTTAAAAGCCTTATTTTTAAAATCATTTTAAATCACCATTCTGAAAATGTGGTGTAATCCCGGCCCCACCATTGGGCCCCCCCCACCCCCACACTTACTGGGCGAGTCGCCACTGAAGTTTTTGAACATGGTGAAAACTTTTTCGAACTAAACTTTCTTCAACATTCACTGCGTAAAAGGCACTTCCTTAAAGGGATTACAAGGGAGATCGAACACTTTCCCCAAAAAAGTTAAAATTTCCAACGGGAATAAAGTTTTCAACATCCCCCTGAGGATAACTAACGGAAAAATTCCCCATTTTTTTCTTTTTGGGCGATTGTTTTAATAGTGCTTCCCCACAAGCATAATTTTTTATTCAGTACAACTGCTTTATAATCAAAACAATAATCGACAAAGGACTTGAATTCACCTGAGTTCGTCTGTCGGGTCGATATCATTTGCCAATTGGGCTTTCATCGTCTTTATAATATCAGGGTAACCCCTGACATAAATAAAAAAACATTAAAGGGCAAAGGAGGGCTGGGCCCCAAAGATGTCCTGAATCCCCACAACCTTAACTAAAAACAAAAAACCCAAACCAACACCAAAAACAAAACCCAGCAAAATTAGACTCTCCCACAGTTAGGGAAAGAACTTGTAATTTTTTAACCTTAAAGGTGCACAAATGTAGAGTTAACTATCCACTTAGGCAACTATTCCGCTCGTTAAAAACTCTATGAGAGAAGCTGAATTTCCTAATTCAGCCTTGAAAACACTTAACTACTTCTTACAATGCCTCGAACCCAGAGTTACTTTGGACCTTTAAATGATTGCAAGATGAAAAAGGTTCCCTTTTCAGAGAAAAATTTTGTACACCTGACTAGCATGCCCCCCCAAATCCTTCTCACTCCGGGGTGGAAACCCAAAGATGCTTAGTCTAACAGGAAAAGGGTAGGTGTTTCACCTCGGTAAAAGGCGAGTGGCCTCCTCTAAACCTGCTCTAAAAAAAAACTTGTCCTTTTCAGGGAAGGGGAACTTTTGCATTTGGTTTTTTCATAATCCCGAGAGGTATAGCTAATGAAAGCCCAAAATGAAACACGTTACTCGGGGAAGGGGTTCCCTGACTACTTATTAAAAGTCCTAAACACAAACAGTTAAACCATCAAAACGCTCTCATCCGCAGCAAAAACTCCGTTCTTTTGAAATTTTTAAATCCTTGTGTAATAATCGGTCTAACAACCTGCAGTTTTCTCAGAATGGGCTGTAGAAATTGGGACGTATAATGGGGGGCATAGCTGCACGGGGCGTTTTCTGTTCGAGGAGGGGTGGGGAAAGGAAAATTTTTATCCGATATTTTCTAAAAATCTGAAAGATAGAGATCTTTCGCGAGCTCGGGAGAGGGGGTTGCGCCCCAAAACCCCTTTGGGTCGAGTATTTAAGGGGACTTTCTAAAACCCTCGGGGCAGAAAAAGAAACCAAACGGGTAACCTTTTTTTTAAAGGGCAACGAAAATTTGGTGGGTCTGCCAGAAATTCTCCCCCCCCCCCTCCGCCAAGGGATACTCTATGACCTGCTTAATTATTTTTTCAGGGCTTGTATCTTGAAATTTTTTGCATAAACGAAAAAACGACTTCAAAAAAGGGAAAAATGAAGGGGGAAATGTTCCTTGGTTTACAAGTGACACCAAATTGTTTATGATGATTTTTAAATTTAGCAGTTAAAATTTCAGGGAAGTGAATAACCACAGATATGCGACTTTTCAAAATTAACTTACTTTTTACCTCCCTCTGTCTGTTTTGTGGCCCTTCCAAGGGGCTGCTTGATGGCCCCTTTTTAATCCGCCCCCCTTTTCAGATAGTAAGGGTAAGTAAGGCTGGCCCTCGATCCCTTAACCCTCCCCCCCCCCCCCAAAAAAAAAAAATTTCATCTTTACCTTTATTCTGCTATTGGATATCCCTCCTGGCCTAGTCCCATCCTTTACCCCTTCCCTTTTTTTCCCGTCACATCCCCCTCAGCATTCCATCAAAAATTAATGTTACCAAACTGGGGGGCGTTGCCCAACACTGTATTTAAAAGCCCAAAACAAAAAGGACACTACAAAAAATATTTTTAAAAATTTGTCATGCAGACGGGTTCAACGTGTGATCAATAAACCCAAATTATGAGACCACCCGACTTAAAATTTTTTTCAAAAACTTTTTACTCACCGGGAAATTTCAAGTCTGTTTTGCTCCCAACTTTGATCGTTTCAGCTATGAGAACTTTGGAGGTAGAAACACGCGGCCTCCAAAAGGAGGAAGCATCTTTTGTTTTTTTTGAAAAGCTTCAGGTTAGAATTTTTTTAAAATTTAAAACGCTAAACTGTTACTCCCCCCTGTCCCAAAATATCATGATTTTTTTTAAAAATTTAATTTGCAATGCTAAAGCCTTTTCTTTCCCTTAAAAAGTTAAGTCCTTGTAGCGAGGGCCCCCCCAATGGTCTACAAAAACAGCAGAATTATAGTACGACGTAACCCCCTTTCATATTTTCCAAACGAACCAAACATGGGCTAAGACCTTTAAAGCATCGGAACTTCTCTTTAGGGGGACAAAAAACTCCTTTTTAAAAGGATTGAATGAGTATCTGCAGACTTAAGAAAGGGTTTTCACAAAATCTTACTTCTTTTTTATGATTTCCTTTGAAGGATTAGGGGGGAAAAAATGAGTAAAGGTCTTTTGTGGATGATATAGGGGCGAAAAGTACGGTACTAGCTACAGCTTTCTATATACTCTGGGTTTTCCCTTTTGGGAAAAAAAACCTTCTACACAAGGGACGTTGGTGACCTTAATTCTGTTCAGTTTTGTATTTTTCCTAACCCGTATGACACATAGTAGCCAAGGCGGAGTCTATGACTCAAGAAAATTAAAGGCATAGGGAGTCGCCCCAAATTTTTTTTTTGAAAAAACACAACTCTTTAAATCTCCTCTTTTTGCATTACAACAACTTGAAGATGTTTTGAACATAATTATTACAAAAAAATACTAAAGCAAAGGGGATATTCTCCTTGATTTTACAATTCACCAAAAAAAATTTGCACATGATCAAAAAAGGCCAATCAGACTAAGTGACAGGATACCTCACTCTGATTGGGGTGCTGCCTACGCTTTAAATAAAACTACGTTAGTAAACGAATTTGGGACGCTGATAACCAATAAATAAGGTGTAGTTCCGGTTAATTAAGAAAAACTGCTTTGGCCTTGACAGAAAAAATTTAAAATAAAAAATTAATTTTTGCAGAATAAACCTTAATAAAAAACTTTTTTAAGCAGTTCAAAAAAGGCTTTTGCTTAACTATTGCAGGGAAATGTGAGCGGGCTTTTTTACTGTAGTGTCCCCGAGATCTAACCTTTAAAAAATTTTAAAAGGTTTTTCTCATCGAAAAAGCGAACTTTTCTTAAAAGCTTTCTAACAACAAAATAAAACAGGTTCTTCTCTAGCCTAAATTCCTCTTCATCTTTTTTTAAGCAACATGCACTACTTCAATGTTTTTTAAAGTTTTTAAGTTAGTGTAATTTTTTTTTTTTATTAAGCATGATTTGTATCCATCCACCCCTTCCTCAATCTAAAACCTTTGATAAGAGAAGGTTTTTTTGATTTTTAGGGAAAAAACCGGGAAAAAAATTTAAAGAACCCTATAGGGTTTAAAAAAGCTTACGACATTTTCTGAGCCCTTTTCTTGCCCACTAACTTAGCCTCAATGATAGTTTTCATGAAATGATTTGAAGAAAAAATCCTATTTCTTTCATGAGAATTAGAACAGGAGTGATAAAAATCCTTTTTGGGTTAGAAAATTGAACGAAAAAGTAATTTTACTTTACGGAGTCTAAAAATTTTTTGCGATGTCTCGCCCAGGTGAATTTATTTTTCTTTTTCTCCCTCTGTATAAACTTTCAGGTTTTACCTTAACCTTAAATTTTCCTGAGATTCACACTATCAAAAGGGGTTAATGTGAAAATTTTTCATGGAGGATCACAAGGGGAGATCTTATAATGGGAGTAAAAACAATGTAGTTGTAAGGACAAACCCTAATATATATAAAATTATATTATATAAATATTTAAAAAAAAGGTCGAAAGTTGTTTTTGGTGTTCGATCTAAAGTTGATCTTCATGAATTTCCCATGTTAAACACCAAACACAACTTTCGACCTATTTAAATTCCACGTTCGATCTACCAAACTTCGACCTACTAATATTATATAAAATATAAAATATTTTATATATATATATATATTATATATATATATTTTTAAAACCCGAAATAATAAATATATAATATATTTTATTATTATAAATTTTATATATATATATAATATATAAATATAATATAATTTAATTATATATTTTTATATATTTTATATATATATATATATTTTATAAAATTTTAAATTGACAAAATTGCTATGGGTTTCCTCAAAGAGAGTGCTCGAAAAAAGTTTTTTTGGCGTTTTTACAAGGAAAAAGCAACCTTAGAAAAATCATGTATTTTTCTTTGCTCCCCTTTTTGATTTTCCCGTGAAAACCCAAATCGCCCGGAAATTTACAAAACACAAATGAAAACGAAGCGAACAATGGGGCATTTACAGCCCAAAAAAATGTAATACCAAAAGGGGTTTACGAATCTTACTTTGTGCACTTGATCAGGGAGAATCTGTTAAATGCCTAAAAGGTGGAAACTAGCTCAGACCGGGAATTAAGAGAAGCTAAATGGGGCCCTTTGAAAGATTATAAAATACTTTGTCCCCCAACTTTAAAGCAGTTACTTAAAAGGCAACTGATAATAACTTTGAAAACAAATAAACAAGATGCAAAGTGTCCCCCCAACCAAACTCACCTGGGCCGACCTTTCGATATCCCGGGCAAAAAAAAGAAGCTTATATCACCCTGAAAACCAAAAACCCAATTTTCTGAAAAACCCAAAGTGCAGACTGTAAAAAAAAAAATCCGGAAAAATCAAATTTTGGAAAAAAAAGAAAAAGTTTTTTTGGATAAATGAAATTTCAAAATTATTAGCATGCCCAAAAATCCAAAATGGCAAAAACCCAAATTGGCGTCGCCCTTTGGGTTTTAAAGTAATTTGCTAACAATCGACTACTTCGTTCATTTGCTTTGATAGGGGAAATTTTACCCTCTATAACTGGGGATTTCTGTCACAAGCCCTTAATTTCGCTTTTTAAACGATGCCATTTCAGAGCAAGCCCTTTCGCATTGTTATGCACTGCAAAGTCCCTACTTTTCCCAAATGAGGGAAAAGCCATGGGTTAAAAAAATCATCCGAAGATCTATTCGATGTAACCTGGGAATTTTGGGAGGGGGGCAAAATCTTTTAACTTGTAGGTACATTTCCCTCCAAAGCCCCACTAAAAAATTTTACGACATAGGCCAAATTGGCTTTAAAAGGGATGAGGGCCCTTTAGCCGCCTTCGAGGGCCCCACCAAAAAAAATTTCAAACGCACCCAAAAAAGACCTTTCCAAATTTTTAGCAACTACCATTTGAAAATTAGGGTTAACCAATATGAAGACCATCAATTCCCTTGACGTCCCCTTTTGATCTCACCCGGGCCATTATTCCCCCTACTCTAAGCCAAACAGCTTTCCCGGGTTGTATGTTAATAGAAAATCAAACCACCCCCCTCAGATTTAAAAAAACCTCCACCCGCCCTTAAACCGGAGTTGAGGGGACTTATCCTCCAACGAGGCGTTTCAACAAAGTACTCCCCGAAACCAACAAGCCTAAACGTAGGCGGGTATACTCAAAAGCTCACCTTTTTCCGATTTTTCCCTAAAGAAAAACGCAACGGGCCCCAAAAATATTTTTTGGGGTTTAATCCACCTTTTTTAAATAAATTTTTTAAAACAAACCTTTGGGTCATCTGTTTTTTTTCAATCGGGTTTAAAGAAGCATTTTCCCTACTGGAAGTGCCTTACATAAAATTTTTAAAAGGAACCCCCTTTAAAAATCAGTTATTGGGTGTATGGGAAATATTCAGCGTACTAAAAAATTCACACCCAAACCCAAACCCTTTCTTACTAAAACAAACCCCCGGTAATTTTAAAGATTCTTGCAATTGTAAATAAAGACTCCCGCCCATCCCCGAACAATGCAAAACCTCTTCCCCCCCCGTAGTATACCCCGGCCCCAGTTTCCACTAAATTTAGAGAATAGAAACTTACGTCGGCCCTTTCCAATCTTTTTTGGCCCCGGTCCAAAAACCATATTAAAAAACATTTAAATTTTAGTAAAGGGTTTTTATGATCAGCATTGAGTAAATCGTTTGGCACTTAAAAGACAAAAATATTCCTTATACTACACTTTTAAATTTTTTAAAAAGGGAATTTTTTATAAAGGTTTCTCAAAAAATTTAATTTTTTGCTTATGGGAAAAGTATTTTTTAAACTACAGGCCACATTTAGCTTTTTCTTTAAATTTCCCCGGGCTGGGCTAGTTTCCCCTGTAGGGATTCTAACCGATTCCCCTGATCAATTGGGACAAAGTAAGATTCGTACCCTTTAGTATGTAATTTATTTGTTCTGTAAATGCCGATTTTTTCGCTTTGTTTTTCAGTCGTGTTTTGTATTTCCTGCGAGTGGACTTGTCCACGAAAATCAGAGTCAAAGAAATACTATGATTTGCTAAAATGGTCCCCTTTATCCTTTTAATATTATATGTTATATAATATATATATATATACATATATTTTCTATAATTATACCAAAAATATAATATATAATATATATTATATATATATATATATAAAAAATATTATATAGTTATATAATTTTAAAATATTATTTATTAAAAATATAAAATTAAAGAAATAGGGATGATTTGCGATATCCGTGTATTTGGGAAATAAAAATAAAAAAACAAAAAGCAACGGTAATGCCTTAGCAGCCAACATTGTATTTAAAAAAGGGTTAAAGAAATTTTTTGAAGCCCTCCTTCTTCCCCAGCGTATAGTCAGACCCTGAACTTACTACCAGAAGGTTTTCTAAAAAAAAGTTATAAGTAAAACCCCGGGAAAAAACTGGTACTCATCGGAGGCAATTGAAAGCACCCAAATGGAAACCCTTCCCCCTTTTCCCCCATGGTCCAGCGTAAATTTAAACTTATTGATGACTTTTTGGGTTTATACGATTTTACGTTTTTGGAATCAGAATTTTTAACCCCACGTAGCCGACAAAAATGTAAGTTTTCAAATCCTGAAACTTGGGGGATTAAAAATGAAGTGAAATAGTGTGGGGGTTCGATTTAACCTTTAATTTTTCTTTTTTTGGTTATTAAACCGGAGACTTGGGAAAGGGGTTTTTTTGGGCTCGCCGACATAAATTTTCCCCCAGGGGTTTTGTCACAAAAGAAAGGGGGAAACCCCATTGGACGAGTTCGTTTAAGGGCCAGGATAAAGCTTAAAAAATTTTTGCCCGGGGGGGGTCCAAAATGGTGTCGTAATCAAAGCTTGGAAAAGTGGTGGGGGGAATTTTTATAGAGCCGTGGGGATTTTTAAGGGCCCCGGGTGAAATTAATTAACTCTGTTTTTTCCCTGGGCCCAATCTAAAATATCATCAATAAAACCTTAAAAATAGAACATTTCTGTGAGCGCGATTTTTTTAGGAAAACCCCTTCAAGGGTAGCCATGAAAAGACAACATAGGCCGGAGCCTTTTTTTTCCCCATGGCCGTGCCATGGGGCCCGACTAATTTTTCACCTTCAAAAATGAAATTTATTTGTGGGTAGGGTGAATTTTTAATTAAAATAGTTTTTTAAAAAAGGGGGTTTTAATGGTTTTTAAAAATAATGGATATACAAATTTTTGGATTAGGAATAACTAGTACCAACCAGAATGCATAAGGCGAAAAATTTTTCAAATAAACCCCATTAAAAAATAAATCCCTTAAAGATTAGTTAAAAATTCATATTTGAAATGAAACGATTGACGTATCAAAGGATGCAATTTTTAACTATCATTCTTTATGTAAATTGTGAACTTCCCAAAAATTTTTTTTAAGGGGGGACCAAAAATTTTAAATAAACCCCCCTAACCCGGAAAAACCCGCACAGTTTGCAGGCATTCTTGAACAAGGCCAAAATTAATTGTTCCTAATTTTTTTGTGTACCAAAAATTACTGAATCTTCATAACCCAAATTTTATTTGGGAAAAAATTTTCATAAATAATAACTGGGGCACCCCGGGGGTTTTTTTTCCCAAAACTTTACCAAGATGAAGGGTTTTTTGGGTTTAAAGGTTTTGGGGAAATTTAAATTTTGCATGGGTTTTTAGTTTGAAATGGTTTTTTCAAATAATGCAATTTAGAAAGCCTGTTTTTGGATTGTTTTTTAAAAAAGGAATTTAAAGTGGAGTGGGGAAGCCCAATCAGTTTGATCTAGGTTTTCCAAAGTTCCGTTCCAAATCTTCAAGCTCGTTTTGGAAAATTAAGTTTTAAATTACTTTGGTTTTCACCATTTTCCCTCTCCCTTTTTTGGTATCCTAATGTAATTATGGAATTTTTGGTAGATAAAAATTCCAGACCCTTCACCGGGGTTAAAAAAGGGTTGGGGTTTTTCCCGGTTTAATTTAGCTTAAAAAAAGGAAACCAAAATATTTTTACCTTTAGTTATTAAAGTGTATTGGCCGGGGCCCTTGAAAGCGGGGATGGCAACAAAAGGCACATCTTCCTGAATTTATGGAAAGGGACACCTTGGATTTTGCCGGCTAAACTTTGATAATTAAAAGGTTATTTCGGCAAATAAAAAAACCGTTAAACCTATTCCTATTCCAGGAATTAAAAAAAAATCCTAACTTAACCGGTTGCCTTTTTTAAAAAATTTTTTGAAACAAAACCTGAAAAAACCCAAAATTTCCCCCCCGGTAAAAGTTTGCAAAGATTTATTTTTTGAATTTTCGAAGGGGTCAGTAGTAAGGAACATATGATTTTTATGAAAATGGGGTTCGAGTTTGCAATTTAAAATTTTAATTATTAATTTTAGCGGAACCTTGGATTGCCCCTTGGGTCGGTTTATTAAATTTGGGAAAAAAGTGGGGAAGACCTAACAACTTTGGTTCAAATCTTGTGCAAAAGGGTTTTCCCTTTAATACACTGCTGGAATTTTTGGAATATTTTCCCTTTTGGATTTTTTTTTCAAAATGGATGCCCTCCCCTTTTTGTGGAAAATTTTGGTTACTGATTAGGTCCGGTGTAGGGATGAATAAAACTTCCCCAGAACCTTGGATTCGAGGTTAAAGTTTGGATGAATTTTGATTCCCCATTAAATTTAAATTTAAAAAAAGTACCAAAGTTTTCCCTTTATGTATGGTGGGATTTTTAGGAAAGGCCACATGCCAATGAACCGGGGCCTGGAAAATCAGGGAAAAAATTTCTGCTTTAACTTATGTTAAAGGCTAACCCTGGATTTAAGCCCTACAAATTCTAAACTAGCCAAATTGGAAATAAAAAAAAATAAATTTTAAAAGGTTTCTTGGGTTTGGCAAAAAAAGGAGAATTGGACTGTTTCCCTTAACTATATTATCAGGTTTTAAAATTTCAGGGTCTAGCCGTCAATTAGGAAAAAATGGTTATTTCTTTCCCTGGGCGCCGTAAAAAATACGGAAAGGCTCAGGAAAAACCTTTAGGATTTTAAAAGGGGGGGAAACACGGGGGGGGAAGGGGGGCCCGGGGGGGCCTGGCCCCCCCCTATTCGTGGTCCCCCCCCCAATTTTTTTTTTAAATGTTGAATAAAAAAAAATTTTGAAAAAAGGGGTTTTTTTTAAAATAAATAAATAAATAAAAATTTAAGGTTAAAAAAAAAGGGGAAAACCTTTTGGCTTAAAACAACTTAAACTTTTAAAATCCTACTTTACAAATTGGTTTTTTGAATTCTTTATTTCAAAAGTATTGAAAAAAAGCCCGACGCAAAAAGAATTACTTGCGGGTTGCCCAATTAAAAAATTTTTTCAATTGTTTTAACCCCCTTTTTTTTTTGACCTGGGAAAAGGGGGAAAAAAAATAACCTTCCTTTTAACCTATGCCGTTTTAACGCGTTTGAATAATTTTTATCCTTAACTTTTTTCCCTGAAAAAAAATTTTTTTTTTCTTGGGGGTTTTTTTTGTCAAATCAGAAAAAATTTTTTCAAATCTTTTTTTTTGGGTTAAAAAACCAAAGATTTAGTAAAGTTTTTTAATACGATTGGAAACCGGAAATAGGACCTTTGGGGTTAGGGCCATTTTTGAAAATTTCCAAGGGAAGGAAATTCCCCATGGACGTGATTTTGTCTTCAACATGAAAATAGTTAAACGGTATTGCAAGGGTGTTCTATGGAAAAGGGGCCCTTGATGGTGGCAAATTCCCAAGGGAATTTATAAAAAAAGGGGAAGGGGAAAATTAAAAGGTGGCATTTTAATATTTTGTTTATCTTTAATAGTTCCACCCTAAACGGGGAATTAACAATTTTTAGGTTTAATCTTGGTATTAAGAAAACCCTGAAAATTAAAAAAAAGCTTTTGTAATGATAAACTTAAAATTTCAAAAAAAACTTTTTTAAACCCATTCTGTCACAATAATATTTAAGATTAATGTATTTTTCCCCCCTTCTTAAAATTTTTGGTACCCCAAGAAAACAAAGTTTTTTGGAAGGGGTTCATTATTGGAAAAAATTTCGGGTTTGGAAAAAAAAATTTTTCCCAAAAAAACCCCCCCCCCAAAAAAATAAAAAAAATTTTTTTTTAAAATTTTAAAAAAAAATTTTTAAAAAAGTTTTAAAAAAAAATTTTTTTAAAAAAATTTTAAAAAAAAAGGGGGGGGTTTTTTTAAAAACCCCTTGTTATTTTTTTTAAAACGTTTTCCCGGGCCCAAAAAATTTTAAAAAATTTTTTTAAAAAAAATTTTTTCCCCCAAATTTTCCCCAAAATTTTTTTTTTCCAAGGGAAAAAAAAAACCCCCCGGGGGTTTTTGGGTTTTTTTCCCCCAATTTGGGTTTTTTTTGGTTTTAAATTTAAAAAACCCCCCATTTTTTTAAGGTTTCCCCAAATTTTTTTTTAAAAAAACCCCCCCTTTGAGGGCCCCCCGGGGGAAAAGGGGGGCCCCCCAAAAGGGGAAAAACCGGGCCTTTTAAACCCTTTTTTTTTTTTTAAAAAAAAACTAAAAAAATTTTAAAAATTTTTCAAATAAAAAAAAACCCCCCCCAAAAAAAAAAGGGGGGGGGGCCCCGGGGGGGAAAAATTTTTTTCTTTCCCCCCCCCGCCCCCCCCCCCCACCCCCTTTTTTTTTCCTTTCCCCCCCTTAAAAAAACCCCTTTTTGTTTAAAAAGGTTTTTTCTTTCCCCGGGGTTTTTTTTTTATAAAAAAAAAAACCCCCCCGGGGGGGGGGGGGCACGGGGGGCCCTTTCCCCCCCCCCCAAAAATTTTAAAAAAAAAAAAAAAATTTAAATTGGGGTTAAAAAAGGGTTTCCCTTTTTTTAAAAAAAATTTTTAAACCCCCCCGGGGGGAAATTTTTTTTTTAAAAAAAAATTTTTTTTAAACCTTTTAACCCGGTTTTTTGGGGCCCGGGGGGGTTTTAATTTTTTAAAAAAAAACCCTTTTTGGGGGGGGAAACCCCGGTAAAGGTTTGGGGGGGCCGGCCCACCCCCAAAAAAATTTTTTTTGGGAAAAAAAAAGGGGGTTTCCAAAAAAAAAAGGGGGTTTAAGGGGGGTTTTTCCTTCCAAAAATTTTAAAAAAAAAAAGGGAAAAATTTTTTTCCCCCCCCCCTTTAAAAAAATTTTTTTAAAAAAAATTTTTTTTTTTATTTAAAAAAAAAAATTAAAAATTTTTTTTTTTTTTCCCCCCCTTTTTTTTAAAAACCCCCGGAAATTTTTTTTTTTCCCCAAAAAAATTTTTTTTTTTTTTAAAAAAAAAAAAAAGGGGGGGGAAAACCCCAAAAAAAATTTTTTAAAAAAGGGGAAACCCCCCCCTTTCCCCCCCCCGGGGGGGAAAAAAAAACCCCCCAAAAAAAAATTTTTTTAAAAATTTTGGGGCCCCCCCCCGGGAAAACGGGGGTTTTTGGAAAAAAATGGGTTTTGGTTTTGGGAAAAAAATTTTTAAATTTTTGTTTGGAAAAATTTTTTTTTTAAAAGGGTAAAAAAAATTAAAAAAAATTTCCCCTTTTTTTTTAAAAAAGGGAAAAAAAAAAAAAATTTTTTTTTACCCCTTTTTTTTGGTTTTTTTGGGTTTTTTTAAAAAAAAAAAAAAAGGGGGGGGGTTTTTTTTTTTAAAAAAAAAAAAAAACCTTTTAAAGGGCCCCCCTTTTTTTAAAATTTTTCCCCCGGAAAAAACCCCCCAAAAAATTTCCCCGGGGGGTTTTAAAAAAAAAAACCCCCAAAAAAAAAAAGGGGGGGTTTTTTTTTTTCCCCCCCTTTTTTTTTTTTTGGGGGGAAATTTTAAAATTTTTTTTTAATTTTTTAAAAAAAAATTTTAAATTTTGGGAAAACCAAAAGTTTTTTTTAAAAAATTTTTTTTTAAAATTTTTTTTTTTTTTTTTTTTTTTTTTTTCCCCAAAAAATTTATAAAAACCCCGGGTTTTTTTAAAAAAATGGGGGGTTTTTAAATTAAAAAAAAAAAGGGTTTTTGAAAACCCCAAAAATAAAAAATTTTTCCCCAAAAACAAAAAATTTTTTTTTTTAAAAAAAAGGGGTTTTTTTTTTTTTTTGGCCCCGGGGGTTTTCCCAATTTACTTTTTTTTTTTGTTTTTAAACCCCCCCAAAAAAAAGGTTTTTTTTAAATTTTTTCCCCCAAAAAACCCCAAAAAAGAAAAATTTTTAAAAGGGCCCCCCCATTTAAAATTTTTTTGGGGGCCCCCCCCCCCCCGGGCCAAAAAAACCCCCCAAAACCTTTAAAATTTTTTTTAATTTTTCCCAAAAAAAACCCCCTTTTAAAAAAAATTTGTTTCAAAAAAAGGGTTTTTTAAAAGGGGGGGGGGTTTTTTTCAAAAAACCCCCAAAAAAAAAAAAAGTTTAAAATTAAATTTTAAATTTTAAAAAAACCCCAAAAATTTTTTAAAAAAGGGGGCCCTTTTTAAAAAGGGGGTTTTTCCCGGGGGAAAAAAAAATTTTAAAAAATTAAATTTGAAAAACCCCAAAAAAAAAAATTTTTTTAAAAAAAAAAGGGGCCTTTTTCCCCCCCTTTTTTTTTTAAAAAATTTTTTTAAAAAAAAATGGGGGTTTTTTGGGGGTTTTTTTTTTGGAAAAAGGTTGGGAAAATTTTTTTTAAAAAATTTTTTCCTTCCCCCCCAAACCCCTTTTTTTGGAAAAATTTTAAAAAAAAAAAATTTTTTTTCCCCCCCCCCGGGGGGGAAAAACCCCCCCAGGGTTTTTTTTTCCCCCAAAAAAGGTTTTTTCCCCCCGGGAAATTTTGGGGGGGTTTTTTGGGGGAAAAAAATTTTAAAAAAAAAGGTTTTAAGCTTTTGGGGGTTTTTTGCTTTTTTCCCAAATTTTAAAAAAAGGTTTTTTTAAAAAAAAGGGGAAAAAAAAAAAGCCCCCCCTTTTTTTTTAAAGTTTTCCAAAAAAAAAGGGGGGGTTTTTGGGGGAATTTAAAAAAAAAAAAACCTTTTTTAAACCCAAAAAAATTTTAAAAAACCCCCCCCCCCCCCCGGAAAAATTTTTGCCTTTTTTTTTCCCCCGGGGCCCCCCCCAAAAAAAAAAACAAAAAAAAAAAATTAAAAATCCCTTTTTTTTTTTTAAAAAAAAAGGGGGGGGGAAAAAAAATTTTTTTAAAAAAAATTAATTTTGGGGGTTTTTTTGGGGGAAAAAAAAAAAAAATTAAAAAGGCCGGAAAAAAAAAAAAATTGTTAATTTTTGGGGAAAAAAATTACCCGGGCCCAAAAAAAAAAGGAACAAAAAAATTTTTTTTTAAAAAAAAAAAATTTTTTAATTTTCTTTTAAAAACAAAAAAATTTTTTTTAATTTTAATTTGGGGCCCCCCTTTTTTTTTTTTTAAATTTTCCCCCCAAAAAAAAATTAAAATTTCCCCGGGCCCTTTTTTTTTCTTTTTTGGTTTTCCCCCTTTTTTTTTAAAAAGGTTTTTCCGGAAAATTTTTTTTTAAAAACCCCCCGGGGGTTTTTTAAAAAAAAAAACAAAAAAAAAACTTTAAATTTTTTTTTGGGCCCCCGGAAAATTTTTTGGGGGTCCCGGGGGAAAAAAGGGGGGGGGGTTTTTTTTCTTATTTTTTTAAATTTTTTGTTTTTTTTTTTTTTTTTTAAAATTTTTTTTTTTTTTTTAAAAAAAAAAATTCCCAAATTTCCCCCAATTAAATGGTTTTTTTTTTTTTTTTTTTAAAAAGGAAAACCTTTCCCCCGGGGGATTTAAAAAAAAAAAAAATTTTTTTTTTGGGGGCCCCAAAACCCAAAAAATTTTTTTCCCCCCCCAAAAAAAATTTTTTTTAAAAATTTTTTTTCCTTTTTAAAACCCCTTTTTTAAAAAAAAAAAAACTTTTTTAAAAAAAAAAAAAAAAAATTTTTTTTTTTTAAAAAATTTTAAAATTTTGGGGGGGAAAAAATTAAGGGGGAAACCAAAACATGGGGTTTTTCCAAAAAAAAAATTTTTTTTGGGCCCAAAAAAAACCCCCCCCCCCTTGGGGTTTTTTTTTTTTAAAAAAAAAATTTTTTTTTTTAAGGGGTTTTTCTTTAAAAAAGGGAAAAAAAGGGAAAAAAAAAAAGGCCCCTTTTAAAAACCCCCGGGGGAAAAAGGGGGGGAAGGGGGGCCCCCCCCCAAAAACCCCCTTTTGGGGGGAAAAAAAAGGGGGGGTTTTTTTTTTTTCCCTTTTTTTAAGGGGTTTAAAACTTTTTAAAAAAAGGGGGGAAATTTTTTTTAAAAAAATTTTTTTTTTAAAAAAATTTTAAAGGGTTTAAAGGGGGGGGTTTTTTTTGGGGGGGGGGTTTGGGGAAAAAAAAATTTTTTTTTTTTGGGGAAAAAAAAATTTTAAAAATTTTTTTTAAATTTTTTTATTTTGGGGGGGGTTTTGGGGGGGGGAAAAAATTTTTTTTTAAAGGGGGGGGGAAAAAAAAATTTTTTGGTTGGGGGGTGTTTTGGGGGGTTTTGGGGGGGGGGGGGAAAAAAATTTTTTTTGGGTTTTTGGGGGTTTTTTTTTTGTTTTTTGCGGGGGGGGGTTTTTTTTTGGGGGGGTTTTTTTATCTTTTTTTTTTTTTTTTTGGGGGGGGTTTTTTTTTTTTTTTGGGCCGGGGGGTTTTTTTTTTTTTTTTTTGGGGGTTCCCCTTTTTTTAAAAAGGAGAAATTCCTTTAAAAATTTGGGAAAAAAGGGGTTTTTGGGAAAAAAAAATTTTTTTATTTTTTTTTTTTCCTTTTTTTAAAAAATTTTTTTTTTTTAAAAAATTTTTTTTTTTAAAAAAAAAAAAAAAAAATTTTTTTTTTTTTTAAAAACCCCCCCCTTTTTTTTAAATTTTAAAGGGGAAAAAAAAAAAAATTTTGGAAACCCCAAAAAAAAAGGGCCCCCCAAACCCCCCCCTTTTTAAAAACCCCCCCCCCGGGGGTTTTTTTCCCAAAAAAAAACCCCCCTTTTTTTCCCCCTTTTTTTTTTTTTAAAATAGGCCCCAAAAAGGGCCAAAAAGGGGGGGGGCCCCCCCCCCGGTTTTTTTTTTTCCCTTTGGGGGGGGTTTTTCCCCCTTCCGGGGGGCCCCCCCCCCCAAATTCCCCCTTTAAAAAAAAAAAAGGGGGGGAAAAGGTTTAAAAAACCCCCCCTTTTTAAAAAAAAAAAATTTTTGGGGAAAAAAAAAAAATTTTTTTTAAATTTTTAAAAAAAAAAACCCCCGGAAAAATTAAAAATTTTAAAAAATTTTAAAAAATTTTTTTAAATTTTTAAGAAGCAAAAAACCCCTTTTTTAAAAAAAATTTTTGGGGTTTGGAAAATTTTTTAAAAAACCCGGGTTTTTTCCCCCTTTTTGGGGGGGAAAAAACCCCCCCCCCTTTTTTTTTAAAAAAACCCAAAAGGGGGGGGTTTTTTCCCCCTTTTTTAAAATTTTTTAAAAAAAGGGAAATTTAAAAATTTTTTCTTTTAAAAAATTTTTAAAAGGTTTGTAAAAAATTTTTTTCCCCAAAAAAATTTTTTAAATTTTTTTTTCCCCCCAAAAAATTTTTTTTTTTTAAAAATTTTAAAATTTTTTGAAAAATTTTTTTTTTTAAAAAAAATTTTTCCCCAAAAAAAGGGGGGGGGGAGAATTCCGGGGGGCCCCCCCCCCTTTCCCCCCAAATCCCCTTTTTCCCCAAAAAACCAAAAATTTTTTTTTAAAACATTTTTCCCCCCCCTTTTTTTTCCCCCCCCCCCCCTTTTTTTTAAAAGGGGTTTTTGGGGGGGGAAAAATTTGGGAAATTTTAAAAAAAATTAAAACCCCAAAAAATTTTTTAAAAAGGGAAAAAATTTTTTTTAAAAAAATTTTTTTAAAAAAAAAAAAAAAGGTTTTTTTTTTAAAAAAAATTTTGGGAAAAAGGGAATTGGTTTTAAAATTGGGTTTGGGGTTTTTCCCCCGGGAAAAAATTTTTTTTTTTCCCCCGGGTTTTTTTTCCCCCCCCCCTTTAAAAAAAACCCCCCCCCCCCCCCCTTTTTCCCGGGCCAAATGGGAAAAATTGGGGGGGGGAAAAGTTTTTGGGGGGGAAAACCCAAAAATTTAAAAAATCCGGGGGGGGGGGGGTTTTTTTAACCCAAAGGGGGGAAAAAAAACCCCCCCTTTTTTGGGGGGCCCCAAAAAAGGGTTTTTTTTTTAAAAAAGGTTTTTTCCTTTTCCCCCAAAAAAAAAAAAAAATTTGTTTTAAAAAACCCTTTTTAAAAAAAGGGCCAAAAACCCCCTTTTTTAAAAAAAAATTTTTTTTTCCCCCCCTTTAATTTTAAAAAAAAAATCAAAAAAAAAGGGGGGGAAAAAAGCCATAAATTTTTTTTTTGGGGAAAATTTTAAAAAAAATTTTAAAATTTAAAAAAAAAAATTTCCCCCCAAAAACCCCCGGCCCCCCAAAAAAAAACCAAATTTTTTTTTAAAAAAAAAACCCCCCCCCCCCAATTTTTTCCCCAATTTTTTTTGAAGGTTTTTTAAAATTTTTAAAAGGAAATTTAAAAAAAAAAGGGGGGAAATTTTTGGGAAAAAAAAAATTTGGAAAAAACCAAATTTGGGCCCCCCCCCTTTTTTTTCCCAAATTTGGGGGGGGCCCCGGGGGGGGGTTGGGGTTTTTGCCCAAAAACCCCCCCTTTTTTTAAAAAAAAAAAATTTTTTAAAAAAAAAAAAAAAAAAACCCAAAGGGGGGCCCCGGAAAGGGGGGTTTTTTTTTTTTTTTGGGAAATTTTAAAAGGGTTTTATTTTCCTTCCAAAAATTTTAAAAATTTTTTTTTTAAAAAAAAGTTTTTAAATTTTAAAAAAAACCCTTTTTTGGCCCTTTTTTTTTAAAAAAAAAAAAAAAATTTTTTCCCCCTTTTTTTTCCCCCCCCGGGGAAAACCCCCCCCTTTGGGGGGTTCCCCCCTTTTTTTTGGGGTTTTTTTAACCCTTTTAAAAATTTTAAAATCCGGCCCCGAACTTTTTTAAAAAATTTTTTTTTAAATAAAAAAAAAAAATTTAATTAAATTTAAAAAAAAAGGGAAAAATTTTATAAATTAACCCCACTTTTTTTATTTTTTTTCCCCCCAAAAAATTTTTTTTAAAAAAAAAAAAGGGGGGTTTTTTTTTCCCTTTTTTGGGGAAAATTTGGGGGGCCAAAATTTTTTAAAAAAAAAACCCCCCTAAAAAAAAAAAAAAACCCCCAAAAAATTTTTTTAAAAATTTTAATTAAAAAATTTTTTAATTTGGGGGGTTTTTTTTTAATTTTTGGGGAAAATTTTTAAACCTTAAAAGGGGAAAGGGGGGAAAGGGCGGGGGCCCGGGGCCCCTTTTTTTTCCTTTGGGGTTTTTTTTTTTTTTAAAAAAATCACCCGGGATTTTTTTGTGGGGTTTTTTTTTGGGGGGGGGGGGTCAAAATTTTTTTTTTTTTTAAAAAAAAATTTTTTGGGGCCCCCCCCTTTTTTTTGGGAAATTTTTTTTTTTAAAAAAAATTTTTTCAAACTTTTTAAAAAAATTTTTAATTTTTAAAAATTTTAAAAAAATTTTTTCCCAAAATAATTTTAAAAATTTTGGGGGGGGGGGTTTTTTTTTTAAAAATTTTTAAAAAAAAAAATTTAAAATTTTAAAAAAAAAAAGGGAATTTTAAAAAAATTTTTTGGGGGGTTTTTTTTGGGAAATTTTTTTGGAAAAAAACGACCCGGGGGGGGGTTTGGGCCCCAAAAAAAAAATTTTTTTAAAAAACCAATTTTTTTTTAAAAAACAAAATTTTTAAACCCGGGGGGCAAAACCGGGAAAAAAAATTCCCCCAAAAAAAAAAATTTTAAAAAAATTTTTTTTTTCCCTTTTCCCCTTTTAAAAAGGGGAAAATTTTTTTTGTTTGTTTTTTTTTTGTAAAAAAAACAAAAAATTTTTTTTGGGGGGAAAATTTTTTTGGGGGGGGGGTTCGGTAAAAAAAAAAAGGGGCCCTTTTTTTTTCCCCCCCCCCGGGAAAAAGGGGGTTTTTTTAAAAAATTTTAAAAAAAAAAAAACCAAAAAGGGGGTTTTTTTTTTTTTTAAATTTTTTTTTAATTTAAAAATTTTTAAAAAATTTTTTTTTTCCCCCCCCGGGGGGGGGTTTCCCCCAAAAAATTTTTAATTTTTCCCCCCCCCCCCAAAAAAAAAAAAACCCCTTTTTTTCCTTTTTTTAAAAAAAAAAAGGGGGGGGTTTTTTTTTTGGGGTTGGGCTTTTGGGGAAACCCCCCCTTTTTGGGGTTTTTTTTTTTTGGGGGGGGGGGGGGTTTGTTTTTTTTTTTCCCCGGGGGGGGGTTTTTTAAAAAATTTAAAAAACCCCCCTTTTTGGGGGGTTTTGGCCCCGGGGGGGAAAAACCCCCCCTTTTTTTTTCCCAAGGGGTTTTAAAAAAATTTTTAAAAAAATTTCGGTTTCCCCGGGTTTTTTGGGGGGGTTGGAAAAAGGGGGGAAAAAACCCCCTTTTTAAAAAGGGAAAATTTTTTTTTTTAAAAAAAAAAGGAAAATTAAAAAAAAGGGTTTTCCCCTTTTAAACCCCCCCTTTTTTTTGGGGGCCCCTTTTTTTTTCCCCCCCCAAAGGGGTTTTTAAAAAAAAAGGGGAAAACGGGCCCCCAAAATAACGTTTTAAAAGGAAATTTGGGGGCCCCGGGGTTTTTGGGGGGGGTTTTTTTTTTTGGGGGGGAAAAAGGGGGGTTTTTTTAAAAAAAAATTTAAAAATTTAATTTTTTTTTTTTTTTTTTTAAAAAAAAAAAAATTTTTTTCAAAAAATTTTTTTTGGGGGTTTAAAAAAATTTTTTTGGGTTTTTAAAAATTTTTTTCCAAAAAAAATTTTTTTTTTTTTTTCCCCCCTTTCCTTTGGGGGTTTTTTTTTAAAAAAATTTTTTTTTTTTTTTCCCTTTTTTTAAAAGCCTTGGTTTTTAATTTTTAAAAAAAAAAGGGTTTTTAAGGGAATTTTTTTTTTTTTTCCCGTTTAAACCGGGGAAAAAAATTTTTTTTTGGGGGGGGAAAAAAAAAAATTTTTTTTTTTTTTAAAGGGGTTTTTTTTTTCCTTTTAAGGAAAAAATTTCCCCAAAAAAAAAATTTTTTTTTAAAATTTTTAAAAATTTTTTAATTTAAACCCCAACCTTTTTTGGGGGGCAAAAAAAAAAAAAAAAAAAAAAATTTTTTTAAAAAAAAAAAAAATTTTTTTTTTTATTTTTTTTAAAAAATTTTACTTTTTTTTTTTAAAAAAAAATTTTTTCCCTTTAAAATTTTAAAAAAAATTTTAAAAAAAAAAATTTTTTATTTTTTAAATTTACCCCAAAAAAAATTTTTTTTAAAAACCCCAAAAAAAAAAAGGGTTTTTTTATCCAAAAAAATTTTTTTTTAAAAAAAAAAAAAAACCCCTTTTTAATTTTTTTTTATAAAAAAAAAAAAAAATTAAATTTTTCCCCCCCTTTTGTTTTTTGGTTTGGGGAAAAAAAAAATTTTGGGGGGGGGTTTTGGGAAACCAAAAATGAAATTGGGGGTTTTTTTTTTTTTTTCCCCTTTTCCCCCCAAAAATTTTTGGGAAAAAAAACCGGGTTTTTTTTTCCCCCCCTTTTTTTTTTTTTTTTCCAAAAATTTTTAAAAAAATTTTTTTCCCCCTTTAAAAAAAATTTTTAAAAAAAATTTTGGGAAAAAAATTTTTTTTTTTTTCCTTTCCCTTTTTTTTTTCCCTTTTTTTTAAAAAAAATTTTTTCCCTTTTTTTTTTTGGGGGGGGGAAAAACCGGGGGAAAAAAAAAATTTTTAAAAAAAAACTTTTTAAAAATTTTTTCAAGTTGGGGGGGGAAAAAAAGGAAAAAAAAAAAAATTTTTTTTGGGGTTTTAAATTTTAAAAAAAGGGAAACCCCCAAAAAAAACCTTTAAAAAAAAATTTTTTCCCGGGGGGGGGGGTTTGGGGTTTCCCTTAAAAAAAGCCAAAAAACCCTTTTTTCCCCAAAAATTTTTTTTTTTTCTTTAAATTAACTTTTAAATTTTTTTTTAAGGGAAAAAGGGGGGTTTTTTTTTTTTGGGGGCTTAAATTTTTTTGGGGGGGGGCCCCCCGGGGGCTAAGGAAAATTTGGGGGGCCCCTTAAAAATTAATTTTTTTTCCCTTTTTTGGGGGGTTTTTGGGAAATTTTTTTTTTTTTAACTTAAAAAAAAAAAAAATTTTTTGGGGGGAAAAAAAATTTTTTTTAATTGGGGTTTTTTTTAAAAAAAAAAAAGGGGTTTTTTTTTTCCAAAAATTTTTGGGGGGTTTTTTCCAAAATTTTGGGAAAAGGGCCCCCGGGTTTTTTTGGAAAAAAAATTTTTTTTTTAAAATTTTCCCAAAAAATTTTGGGGGGGGGAAAAAAGGGGGTTTTTCCCCCCCCAAAAGGGGTTTAAAAACCCCCCCAAAAGGTTTTTTTTTTTCCCTTAAAAAACCTTAAAAAAAATTTTTAAAACCCCCTTTTTTATAATTTTATTTTAAAAAAAAATTTTTTTTTTAAAAAAAAAACCAAATTTTTTTTCTTGCCAATTTCCCCCCCCCAAAAAAAAAAAAAAAATTTCTATTTTTTTTTTAAAAAACCCCCCCCTCAAAAATTTTTTACCCCGGGGGGTTTTCCTTTTTTTTTGGGGGAAAAAAAAAACCCCCCCCCCGGGGGGGAAAATTTTCCCCCCTTTTTTTTTTTAAAAAAAAAAACCCCCCTTTTGTTCCCCCCCTTTTTCCCCCCCGGGGGGGGGGGGGGGGGGAAAAAGGGGGAAAAAGGGGGGGAAAATTTTAAAAAATTTTTTTGGGGGGGTTTTTTGGTTTTTTTTGGGGGGGGGGGGGGGTTTTTTTTTTTTTTAAAAAATTTTGGATTTTTTTTAAAACCCTTTTTTTTAAAAAAAATTTTAAAAACCCCCCAAAAAATTTGGGGTTTTAAAAAAGGGGTTTTTTTTTTTGGGGGGGGGGAAAAAAGGGGGGGGAAAAGGAAATTTTTTTTTGGGGGGGGCCCGGGGGGTTTTTAAGGGGAAAAAAAATTTTTTGGGGGGTTTTTTGGGGATCAACCCTTTTTCCCCCCCAAAAAAAAAGGGGGGTTTTTTAATTGCAAAATTTTTTTCCCCCGGAAAAAAATTTTTTAAAATTTTTTTTAAAATTTTTTTCCCTTTTTTTGGAAAAAACCCTTTTTTTTTTTTTTGGGGGGGTTTTTTCCGGAAATTAAAAAAGGGGGTTTTTTTTTGGGGTTTCCCGGCCAAAAGGGGGGGGGTTTTTTAAAAACCTTTGGGTTTTTGGGGAAAGGAAAAAAATTTTGGGGGGCCCCCCCGTTTTTCCCCCAAAAAAAAAAAAAAAAAGGGGGGGGGGGGGGGGGGAAAAAAAAAACCGGGGGGGAAAATTCCCCTTTTTTTTAATTTTTCGTTAAATTTTAAAATTTGGGTTTTTTTTAAAAAATTTTTTTGGGGCCCCCCCCCCCTTGAAAGGGAAAAAGGGGGTTTTGGGAAACCCCCCCCCTTTTAAAACCCTTTGGGTTTTAAAAATTTTTAAATTTTTAAAAAAAAAAACCGGGGGGGGGGGGAGAAAAAGGTGGGGGGGGGGGGGGGGGGGGGGGGGGGGCCTTTTTTTTTTGGTTTGGGTTTTTAAAAAACCCCCTTAACCCCGGGAAAAATTTTTAAAACCCCTTTTTTTAAAATTTTTGCCCGGGGGGGGTTTTAAAAACCAATGGAAAATTTTTTAAAAAAATTTTTTAAAAAAAAGGGTTAATTTTTGGGGGGGCCCCCAAGGGGAAAAAAAAAATTTTTTCCAAAAAAAATTTTTTTTTTTAAAAAAAAAAGGGGGGGGAAAAATTTTTTAAAAAAAAAAGGGGGGGTTTTTTTTTTTAAAAAATTTTTTCCAAAAAAGGGGCCCCCGGAAAACTTTTTTAAAAATTTTCCCCCCCCAAAAAGGGGGAATTTTAAATTTTTTAAAGGGTTTTTTTTTTTTAAAAATTTTTTTCCCTTGGGTTTTTTTTTTCAAAATTTTTAAAATTTTTTTTAAGGGGGTTGGGGGGTTTTTTTTTTTTCCCTTTTTTGGGGGGGGGGAAAAAAACCCCCCCCCTTTCCCCCCAACCAAAAATTTTTTTAAAAAAAATTTTTTTTTAAAAAGGAAAAAAAAATAAAAAGGGGAAAATTTTTTAAAAAAAAAATTTTTAAAAAAGATTTTTTTTTGGGTTTTTCCCAAAAAAATTTTTTTTAAAAAAAATTTAAAACGGGAAAAAAAAAAAAATTTTTTTTCCCCTTTTAAAAAAACCTTTTTTTCCCCCCCAAAATTTAAAAAAAAAAAATTTTTTTTTTTTCCCCCCCCGGGGGGCCCCGTTTTCAAAAAAAAGGGTTTTTTGTTTAACCCCCGGGAAAAAAAAATCCCCGGGGGGGGGGTTTTTTTGGGGGGCCCCCCCCTTTTCCCCCCCTTTTTTTTTTAAAAAAAATTAAAAAAAATTTTTATTTTTTTTAAGGTTTCCGGGGAAAAAAATTTTTTTTTTCCCAAAACCCCCCCCCCCGGGGTTTTTTAAAAAAAAAGGGGGGTTTTTTTTAAAACCCAAAGGGGGAAAAAAGGGGAAATTTTTTTTTGGTTTGGGTTTTAAATTTTTTCCCCCTTTTTCCCCCCCTTTTTAAAAGGGTTTAAAAATTTTTTAAAAAAAATTTTTTAAATTTTCCCCCCCGGGTTTTTTTTTAAAAAGGGGGGCCCAAAAAAAAAAAATTTTTTTTTTTTTTTAAATAAAGGGGGCCGGGGGGGGTTTCCCAAAAAAAAAAAAAAATTTTTTTTTTTTAAAAACCCGGGGGGGGAAAGGATTAAAAAAGTTAAAAGGAAAAAAAAGGTTGGGGCCCCCGGGGGGGAAAAAAAAAAAAAAAAAAAGGGGGTTAAAATTTGGTTTTTAAAAAAGGGGGAAAATTTTAAAAAAAAATTTTTAAAAGGGGGTTTTTTTTTTTTTTTCCCCCCCCTTCCCCCTTTTTTTGGAAAAAAATTTTTTTTAAAACCCCTTTTTTTTCCAAAAAAAACCCCCCAAAAAAAAAAAATTTTTTGCCTTTGGGGGGGAAAAAAAAACCCCCCCGGGCCAATGTTTTTTTAGGGGTTTTTTTTCCCCCCCTTTTTTAAAAAAAAGGGGTTTTTTTAAAATTTTTTTAAAAAGGGCCCAAAGGGGGGGGGGGGCCCCCCCCGGGTGCCCCCGGGGGAAAAAAATTTAAAAAAATTTAAAAAAAATTTTTTGGGGGGGGGGGGTTTTTCCCCGTTTTTTTTTTTAAAAATTTTTTTTAAAAACCCCCCTTTTTTTGGGGAGGGCCCCAAAAGGGGGGAAAGGGGGGGGGAATTTCCCCGGTTAAGGGGGGGGTTTTTTTAAATTTTTTAAGGGGGCCCAAATTTTTTGGGGAAAAAGGGGGGGGGTTTTTTTGAAAATTTTTGGAAAAATTCATTTTGGGGGGTTCCCCCAAAAAACTTTTAAAAATTTGGGGTTTTTGGTTTGGGAAAAAGGGGGGGAAAAAGGGGGGGGGGGGGGTTCTTTAAAAAAATTTTTTTTGGGGGGTTTTTTTTTAATTTTTTTTTTCCCCTTTTTCCCAAATTTTTTAAAAAAATTTTCCCCCCCTTTTTTTTCCCAAAAGGGGGGTTTGGGGGGCCCCCCCCCTCCCGGGAAAATTTTGGGGGGGAAAAAGGGGGCCCCCCAAAAAAAAATTTTTTTTTTTTTTTAAAAACCCTTTAAAATTTTTAAAAAAAAAAAAAAAAAATTTTGGGGCCCCTTTGGGGGGGGAAGGTTTTTTGGGGGGCCCCCCTTAAAAAACCCAAAAAAAATTTCCCAAAAAAAAAATTTTTTTTTTTAAAAGGGGGTTTTTTTAAAAAAACCCCCCCCCCCGGGGGTTTTTTTTTTTTTTTAAAACCCCGGGGGAAAAAAAACCCAAAATTTTAAAAATTTTTTTTCCTGGGGCCCCCCGGGGGGCCCCCCCCCAAAAAAAACCCCCCCGGGGAAAGGGGGGGCCCCCCTTTGGGCCCCCCCGGGGAAAAAAAGGGGTTTTTTTTTTTGGGGAAAACCCAAAAAGGTTTTTTTTTAAAAAAAAAAAAAAAAAAAAAATTTTAAAGTGGGGGGGAAAATTTTTTAATTTTTTCCCCCCCCCAAAAAAAAATTTTCCCCCTTTTTAAAACCCCCCTCCCCCTTTTTTAAAATTTTTTTCCCCCCTTTGGCCCCCTTTTTTTCCCCAAAACCGCCTCTTTTCCCCCTTTTTTTTTTTTCCCCAAAAAAAATCCTTTTTTTCCCCGGGGGCCCCCCCGGGGTTTTTCCCCCCCCAAAAAAAAAATAAGGGAAAAAAAAAAATTTAAAAAAAAACCCCCCCCAAAAGGGGGTTTTTTTTTTAAAAAAAATTTTTTTTTTTAAAAAACCCCCCCCTTTTTTTTTTGGGGGGGGGGGGGGGTTTTTAAAAATTTTTTAAATTTTTAAAATTTTTTCTTTCCCCCCAAAAAAAAAAAAAAAACCCCAAAAAAAAATTTTTTTCAAATTTTTTTTCCCGGGTTTAAAAAATTTTAAAATTTTTGGGGGAAAAAATTTTTGGGGGGGGAAAAACCCCAAAAAAAAAACCCAAAAAAAAATTTCAATTTAAAAAAAAACCCTTTTGGGGGGGGAAAAAAAATTTTAAGGGTTTTTTTTTTTTTTTTAAAAGGGGTTTGGGGGGTTTTTTTTTTTTTTTTTTAAAAAAATTTTTTGGGGTTTTTCCCCCCCTTTTTTTTTTTTTCCCTTTTGGGGGGGCCCCAAATTTTTTTTAAAAAAAAATTTAAAAAAAAATTTTTTGGGTTTTTTAAATTTTCCCCCCCCTTTCCCAAAAAAAAAAAAACAAAAAAATTTTCCCCCCAAAAAGGGCTTTGGGGGGGGGAAATTTTTGGCCCTTTTAAAACCCAAAGGGTTGCTTTGCCCTCTATGAAAATTACATCTGTTTTCTTTCCCCTAACTTCGGCTCTTAATGGTGTTTCCAAAAAACCCCTAAATGGACCCCCTTCCCGTCAACCCTCTCTTTTGCCTCACCCTAAGTTTGAAATTTTCAGAAAACCCGAATGAAACTTATCAAGACAAAAAAAAGAAACTTTTGAAAGTTTAATAGCTATTTTTAGTTTTAACAATTTTGGTTGGGTATTTTTTCCTTTCTTGGGCTTGTTTTTTAATATTAAAATACACACAAGTTTTGGGGGCTCGACCGAAAGAAATTTTTAAAAATAAAATTCATCTTAATTCTTTTGTTCCGGGGAAGCATGAAAAATTTTTTTAAAGTATTAACCCTTTTTTAATCTCGCAATATCCATTAAAACATTACAAAAATCAAATTATTTACCATTTTTAATTCCCATTAATCGAAAAACATAATTATGTTATAAAATTACAAGATACATGAGGAAGGAAATTTTTAAACCGGGGAAAGGCCCCCGTATTTTTTTTAATTTATGTTAACTGTCAAGTTTTTTTGGGTTAAGTTAATTGTCATTTTTAAGTATTTTTTGGGTTTTTTTAGGAAATTTATCCCACTTTTGGGGGTTAAAAAACTTGAATTAAAGGGGTTTTGGCATCCCCCAAACGGAATGAGGTTCCTGAAGTAAATTTTTAATTATTTCATCCCTTTTTTCTTTAAGGAATAAGGTTCCCTAAGGGTGGTTAATTAAACGAACCCCCAAATTGGGTATTAATTTTTTTTAAAAAATCCTGTTTTTGGTTTATCGAAAAAAAAAGGGAAAATTGTTTTTTTAAAGTTAGAGAGACCAAATTTTTTTACCCAATCCTTAAAAAAAATAATTTTTTATTAATCCAGCATTTTTAAAAAATTTACGAAAAATGGTAGAAATCCCCACCTTGAAGGCCCCAAACCCCAATTTGGGAAAAGGGAATCCACGCCAAAAAGTTAAATTTATCAAAATTTTAAAATTTCTCAAAGTCAATGCACGGCATAGGGGAAAAATTTTGGAATTTTCGAGAATTTTAACTGAAAGTCCCATTCACCATAGAAAATGGAATTTCCCCAAGTTTCGTCATTTTAAATTCAAACCTTCCCCCCTAAATTTATCAGTAGAAATTTTTTTTAAAAAAAAATCATAAAGGATTATTCACCAATTCTGCGGGTCGAAATTTTGACCATTGCTTCATTTTAATTATAGGAACCCGCATTAAAAATCCGGTTAAAGGGGAAAAGGGAGGGCAAAGGCCCCATAAGAGTCTGAAGCCCACAAACCTTAACTAAAACAAAAACCAACCAAACCAAAACAGCCCAGACAATTAGATCTCCCACAGTAGGGGAAGAATTTGTCAATTTTAAACCTTAAAGCAGTGCACAGAGTAGAGTTAATATACTTAGGCAGACTATTCCGCTCGTTAACAACTCTATGAGAGAAACTGAACTTTCCCAAAGTGAGCCTTTCAAAACATTAACTAGTTTTTACAATGGCCCCGAACCCGAGAGTTACTTTGGACCTTTAAAAATTGCAATGCAAAGGATTCCTTTTAGAGAGAAAATTTTTACACCTGACTACATGTCCCCCCCAATCCTTTCAACTCCCGGGTGGTGCCCCAAAATGCTTAGTCTAAAGAAAGGTAGGTGTTTCACCTCGGGGATAAGGGGAGTGGTCCCTTTGAACCCGCTCTAAAAAAAACTTGTCCTTTTCATGGAAGGGGAACTTTTTCTTTTGGGCTTTTTTACTAAACCCCACGAGGTATAGCTAAATGAAAAACAAAGTAAACACGTTTCTCCGGAAGGGTTCCCTACTACTTATAAAAATACCTAAAAACAATACGATTAAACCCTCAGAAACGCTCCAGTCTGCAGCATAAGTGCCGTTCTTTGAAATTTTTAATCCTTTTGTAAAAATGGGCTAACAACCTGCAGTTTCAGAATTGGCTTAGAATTGGTTTCAGTATAATTGGGGGATAGCGCCCGGGGCGTTTTTTGTTCGAGGAGGGGGGAAGTGAGGCCCGGGTTCTGGGAGAAAACCTGTGCTACCCAAGAAAATTATCCGATTTTTTAAAAAACGAACGAAAAAGTCTTTTTTCATCGGGGAGGGGGGTTGGCCCCAAATTTTTTTAAAAAGGGGCTTATAAAAACCAAGGGGGAAAAAAATTTGGTGGTACTTCTAAGGGAAACCAAATTCAGTGCTCGAAAAATTTCCCACCCTCAAGGAAATTCATGCCTGATTAATTAAAATTATCTTGAATTACCCAAAAATTAAAAAAAAAAATGAATGGAACGTCTTTTAAAAATCACAAATTTATAATATTCTAATTGAGTTTAGGGGTGAATAAAAGAAAACATTTCAAAATAACTTTTTTTGCCTCCTTGTCTAATTTGGCCTTCAAAGTGTTTCCTTTTACAATAACCTCCCTTAAAATAAAATAAATAAATGCCCCGAATTACCCTCCCCTCACCAAAAAAATTTTCGCCTTATTGTTTTTTGTTCTCCTTTGGTTTCCCACCAAAAACCCCTTTCTCAAACCCCAAATCCCGAATTTAAGTTACCTGAATGGTTTCCACACTTATTAACCCAAGGAACAAAAATGTTGAGAAACGGATTAACGTTGCCAATAAATTTAAATTAATTTGAGGCCACTTAAAATTTCATTATAAAATCAACACTTTTGGAAATCCAAAGGGGTTCCTTTGTTTAAAAAATTGAGGGGAAAACGGCAACCCGGGGGAAACTTTTTTGGAAAACTTATTAAATTAAGAAAAATTTTGGGAATTTTCCCCCCCCTCACAATTATTTTTTTAAATTAATGTAACCCCCGTAAAAGACCCGTAAATTTAATTTTGTTTGGCCCAAGGTTTTTCGAAAGTTTAGATTACTTTTTTTTTTAAAAGAAAATTGGTTGACCTTTAAGCTGGTAAATCCTCTTCCAAAAACTCCCTTTTTAAAAAAATGATTTCGCGTTAAAAACGGTTTTAAAAACTTTTTTTTTTTCTTAGAAGGATTTGGGGAAAACAAAAAGGTTTTTGGGGGGAATAGGGCAAAAGTACACAACTTTATTCTTTCCTTTTAAAAAAAATTTTAAAACCGGGGACTTAATTTTTAGTTTTTAAAATTAAAGTAAGGGAAACTGGCCAAAAAAAAAACAAAAAAAAAAATAAAAAAAAAAAAAAAAAAAAAAAAAAATAACAATAAAAAAAAAAAAATATAAAATAAAAAAAAAATAAAAAATATAAAAAATAAAAAAATAAAAAAAAAATAAAAATAAAAAAAAAAAAAAAATAAAAAAAAAAAAAAAAAAAAAAAAAAAAAAAAAAAAAAAAAAAAAAAAAAAAAAAAAAAAAAAAAAAAAAAAAAAAAAAAAAAAAAAAAAAAAAAAAAAAAAAAAAAAAAAATAAAAAAAAAAAAAAAAAAAAAAAAAAAAAAAAAAAAAAAAAAAAAAAAAAAAAAAAAAA
Source organism: Holothuria leucospilota (assembly GCA_029531755.1). Classification (NCBI taxonomy): domain Eukaryota; kingdom Metazoa; phylum Echinodermata; class Holothuroidea; order Aspidochirotida; family Holothuriidae; genus Holothuria; species Holothuria leucospilota. The sequence goes on along the minus strand of CM055961.1, from coordinate 19,921,738 downwards.
AAAAAAAAAAAATTTTTGTTGTTTTTCTTTTTTTTTTTTTTTTTTTTGTATGAAACATTTTTTTTTTTTTTAACAATAAATTTTTTTTTTTTTTTATTTTTTATTTATTTTTTTTTTTTTTTATATTTTATTTTTTTTTTTTTTTTTTTTTTTTTTTTTTTTGTTTTTTTTTTTTTTTTTTTTTTTTTTTTTTATTTTTTTTTTTTTTTTTTTTTTTTTTTTTTTTTTTTTTTTTTTTTTTTTTTTTTAAAAATTTTTAAATTACTTATATCTTCAATTTTATATATATATATATAATATATTATATAATATATATATATAATATATATATATTTTAAATTTTTGTGTTATTCATAGTTATTGGTCTATTTTTTTTAATTAAACTTACTTTTTACACCATGGTTGCTAAAATTTTTTTTTTTTTACACCCCCAAAAAAAAAAAATTTTTTAAATCATATTTTTTTACCGGGTTTTGTGGGAAAAGGGAACAACAAAAATTTTTTTTTTTTGGGGGGGGGGGGGAAAAAAAAATTTAAAAAAGGTAAATTTTAAAAGAGCTATAACGACATTTTCTGAGCCTTTCTTGCCAATAACTTAGCATACTAATGATAGTTCATGAAATGATTATTGAGAAAAAAATTCCATACTATGATTCTTTAAGGAGAAAATTAGAACAGGAGTGATAAAAATCCATTTATGCGTAGATAATTGAGACGAAACAAGATGAATTTTACTTTTACAGAGTCTAGAAAGAGTTGCGAATGTCTCAGCACAGGTGAATTTAGTTTCGTTTCTAACCTCTGTATAAACTTCAGGATTTACACATGTAACCTGTGGAATTTCCTGAGGCATTCACAAACTATCAGAAGGATAAATGTTTTTGTTGCAGCAATTTCATGGAGGATCAGCAAGTAGAGATATTATTATATATGGGAGTAAAAAAAAAGAGTAGTTTAAGGCACCATTAATATATAATATATATATATTATCTAGTTACATATAGGTCGACAGTGTGTTTGGTGGTTCGAGCATGAAGATGATGTTTCATGAAACTTCATGAAGTCGAACACCAAACACAACTTTCGACCTAATTATTCCGGTTCGATCTACCTAACTTCGACACTGTACGATATATTGATATATATTATATATCATATTTATATATATATATATATATTATATTAATATATCCTAGGTCGAAATTATATATATATATATATAATATATATATATATATATATATATATATATATATATATATATATATATATATATATATATTATATATATTATTATTATATCTATATTATATATATATATAATACTTACTTGAACAAATGCCTATCGGATGCCTCAAAGGAGAGTGCTCGAAACATGTTGTTGAGCGTTACTACAAGGATAAAGCAGGACCAGTTAGCACATCATGAGTATATCGTGCTACTCGGAGTTTTCGTGGACAAGTCCACTCGTAAGGCAATACAAACATCGACTGACAACGAAGCGGAAACACTCGGCAATTTACAGAACAAATAAATGTACTACTAAAGGGTACGAATCTTACTTTGTGCACTTGATCGGGAGAATCTGTTAGAATGCCTAAAGGTGGAAACTAGCTGGAGATCGGGAAATTAAGAGCAGCTAATGTCGGCCTGTAGATTATAAAATACTTTGTAGACAAACATACAAGCTATCTTAACAAGGCAAGCTGATAATTAACGTTGTAAAACGAAAATAAACAGGATGCAAGGTTCTCGCAACCAAACTCGACCTCGCCGACCGTATCGATATTAACGGCGAAAAAGAAGCTTTGATATCACCCGTGAAAGCCATAAACCCATTTCGTAGACAAAACCCAAGTGCAGGACTGATCAATCCGGCAAAATCAGAACTTGAAAATAAGCAAGTATTTTGGATAAATTCATTTCAATTATTAGCAGTGACCAAAATCCAACAATGGAAGAAGTACCCATGGCTGTCGTCAGTTGGTTAGTATAATTTAGCTACACAAATCGACTACTTCGTAAGTTGCTTGGATATAGTTGACGTTTACCCGTCTATAATGAGATTTTACGTCACAAGCCATTAGTTGCAGGGGGTAAAAGTTGTGTTTCCACGCAGACTTTTCATGCCGCGTGCGTAGAAATTCTAAAGCGCAATAGTTACCAGGGCGCGGATGGTCAGCTCGACGACACGGGACTGTGGGGTTAAAAAACGGACGCCGGTCGCCCTGCCCACATCTGTGTAAATCTAAAGCTCCCTAAAATAGCGTTATCGCACAGGTAAATTTGCATCTAAAATAGCGTGGAGGCGTGAGCGGAGTCACACCGCAAGGATACGTTTCTCTGTGTTTATCCGAACACCTTGACTTTTTTTTTGAGGGGGGGGGGGGGGGGACAAAACAATTTGCGCGCTCACGGAAACAAAACCACACCCTAGTGATTTACCCGTGTGAGTGCGTTAAGATATCCATAAAGGTTCAATTAAAGAGTGTCGTCTGATGATTCAATAAAAACATGGGACCAATAAATAAGCCAGGGAAACCAGGAGAGACTTCCAGCTCCCGGCATGAACTGAGCCTTCGAAACGGCTCAATTGTGCGTACCATTGCAGTGCACCTAAGCAATGCAATAAAATGCCGAAAGGAAAAAAAATTAAAGTTCTTCTGTTAAGTGAAAATTCTATGAGGAGAATCTCCAGTAAATTACAAGTTCAAAAATAAAAGTAGTTCAGCAACTTTGTAAGACATCTGTCCGTTTGCTTTCCCGCAAAACGATGCTGAACAGCGAGACAGGGCATTATCAAGCACTTTCCTGGACGATATGGTGCTCCATAGACCTTGGTCCACATAGACAATAGCAAAAAGGATTGTGGGATAGATTTTTGGGTGGCATTTCATTTGTCGTCCACAGGCAAAAATGCCATCTGACAAAAAAAAAATCGTGATGTCACCAGATACTTATCCCACAAACAGCCATTGCAAATTGGCTAGTTGGAAAAGGGGTCTTACTTATGGGGAGCAACCCACGGCAGATTTTAAGTTTTGAGTATCTTATGTTCTATAAAACATCTTTGTATCTTTCTCCATTTTAGGCGCAAACCCATTAGACATTAGCAGACTATCAGAAGTTGTAGGGCCCAAGGAGTTTTAGATTCGTTATCTGGGGGTTTGGGATTTATCTTGTAAACCCAGAATTATGTAATAATAAGTAAGGGTACGTATCGTTTTTTGTCACAACCAAGTAGCGACATTTGCGTCCAGATACACGATGGTAGCCATTTCATTAAGTGCCAAGGACTCCATGTACCTAGGACGCAGTGCAATGGATGTGGATGAGAAACCACTAAGTGTGATTGTGCGAATTAAAAAAAGGATTTATGAGGCAGCCGGAAGAGGCGTTTAAGGACAACGCTACAGGTGTAGGGCGCTTTTAAACCATGACCACAGTGGTTACAGGTTACATTATTTACGAAGTGGACCTACATAAACGTGATCTCCACTTCGGGGTCTCAGATTCCGCACGGTTATATGATAGCTCTCACAATGGACGTCATAGGAGCTTTCTAGGTGTTATTTTATTTTTCAGCCAGTTTGAGGGCAAACCCACATGCAATGTGGGTAAAGGGCTTTGCCTCGACCCCCACCCCCCCCCCAACATAGGCAGTTGCTAACCCTCTTAGCGGTTGAAGTCAATTAGGACGATCATATCCACACCCTAGAGCAGGATATGATATTGCTCTGTGATTCCTCCCGAAAGGATATTACAAAGCATAGAATTCCAAACTGCTAAAACAATGGCATCGTGGACTCCAAGGGGAAAAAACAACCCAATATATCGGGGAGGAAGTTGCCGATCACTGCTCAGCCGTTTTGAAAAACACAAAACAGGCAAATGAAAGTTTTACAAATAAGTATTAATACTTGTTATTCGGAATGTTGTTGACTGAAGAAGTTCACCTAGCCTCAAATAGATGTAAGACTGCTTAGTGGACGTCATAGGAGCTTTTCACGTGTATAATTCAGCAATGTTATGAGGGCACCCCGGCATTGTGCACCATGCTTGCCCACTCCTAGACATGGCGGTTTGCCTAAAACCTCTAGCTGTTGCGGGACGATCACTGATAACTATCTGTAAAATTTCCACTTGAACAAGAAAAAGACTTAGTTCTCAAAATAAGACCGCGGCATTTCATCGTTATTTTTACACTTGAAACATTGAAACGCCACAATTGGACTGGTTTTTCAAGTTCATGTGGAAATATTCAATGGTCAGTTGTCTTCATGGTATCTCAAGTGGATCGCAATTTATATGCGCGGTCAGATAATTACGCGCTCAACAACGGGGAAAGCAACTAGGCGGCGAGGTTTGGTTTCAAGAGTGCGCTCAGAAACTGTGCGTCCAAGTATTCGAGATAAGACCACAGAGAAAGTATTGTACTGCGTATAGAACGCGTTGTAAAGTTGCACGCACGCTGACCTCTTATTAACGATTGAAAGTTTCTGGGAACGCGTTCTTAACTTTTTGTTACGCAAACGCGGAAATAGAACGGGCGAGCCATGTCAAATAAAACACTTCCAGGAAACGATAATTAGCGGTTCCATGGGCAGTCACTGAGGCCTAACAGTGTAAGGTAATAGGAGTTTTTGGATATTCTAGCTGATATTCTTTTGGATTCACAGTGATCGTCTGCCGCCTATAAGTTATACGGGGCCTAGCACTGCCTGTGCTGCGATTGGTAGATAAGTCAACTTCCGTGGATTGCCCTTCTTGTTTTTCTTTTCTGTTTAAATAATTATAACTACTGTGAGCAAATATTAAGTGTGGGGAGTGTGGAAAGGGTTCGGGGTTCCCAAAGGTCGCGAAAATCGCATTCTTGTCTTGACCCCCCCCACCCCCCAATGCAAAACATCTTCTAGCGCCGCTAGGTTACACGGGCAATCATCTTCCATTGATATCGCGTATACAAAACTGATTTTGATCAGTTTGAAGGCCTTGTGGACGTGATAGTGACAAGGTAAGTTGAAGTCAAGATAGTTCTACTGCGCCCGGAATGGAGTCGCTGTTAAGTTGGGTATGCTGAGGTGGGGGAAATTGGCCCCCCCCCCCCCCCCTGCTCCTGAGAAAAAGGGACATTGGTCGGAAAAGGTCCAGGGAGAGACTGATCGTCGTCGAGGACAGTGGTTGTGGGAACGCCTAGATGGGGTTAGGGACCATGCCCCTCGGCGAGGAAGGGTAAAGAATTTTTCAATTGTTAGTTCGGGACCAAGATAAGAATATGAAAGAAAAGCCCAGCGAACAGCCATTAGCCTCTGTGATTTACTTTGAATTATTTGATTTTGAATGAGGGCAGGAATCGGAACACACCCCACCGGACTGTTGAACCAGAAACTTAATGGGTGAAAAGAAAGCTCATGGTAGCGCTTGGCCCGGGTATTACCAAAATTCCAGTGGCAAAGGGGAGACGTTTCTGCCGGAATAGGGGGGCAGGATCAGCTCAGCCTACTCACCCTCAGACTTATATGGACTTAACGCCTGAAGTAGGCGGTTTATATTAGTACTGCCAATCCATCATGGGAAACTAATGTAGAAATATGGATATGTCCCGAAGCAAGATGGATTTTGCTGAGACTGTCCCTTGAGGAATGGCAGGGAACAATTAGGCATCACAACTTTGTTGGCGCTGGAACATTGGCGTCGATTTGATTCGGAAATGAGGGATAATATCTGGCCGAAATTCTCTCTTATCCTTAGTGAGGAGTCTAAGAAGGAGGGGACCAGATGCAAAAATATGCCAAATGTTTCAATAGTCTGAGTGTTGCTATGGAAAATTTGGCGGGCATTTACTTTAGTGCCCAAAGGGAAAAACCTGCATGCAAGCTCAAGCAGTAGTGGGCTTGATTTGCCGACAGCGTGACCAAGCGCTGGTACTTGGACGATGCCGAACTCCATAAATATAAAGTGCGACGGAAAAAAAACATTGGGAGGGCATTATTAGTGAAAAAAGATTTTCAATTTTTGTTTTTCATTAAAAAAAAAAATTGGAAAAGTTTGGCTTTTTACTGAAGAATCTGCCCTACTTAGGGGAAAATCAAGAAATATAATGGGGTGACTGCATGGTCTTCGTCGGGAGTTCAATCTTTATCTTGTCCATTAAGGCTCCAGACGAATCTGAAAAATCTCTTTCTTACAAAATATGTTTGCCACGATGGTAACGTTGAAGAAAGAATCTTCCAAAAGATAGGAAAAAGGGGTTTAGTACTTCGCAGCGTTGCATTTTCGTGTTTCTCTAGAATCACAACTACAACATTTGTGGAACCTTTAAGGTTGAATAAATCCAACATGTTTGAAATGGCGGGCGTTACAGCTAGATAGAACTGAAATTTGAAAGAGCGCTTAGCGTGCGAAATTATTTTGAATTCTACAGAAATTACTTCTTATACGGACCTGATAAAAAGCCATATGGATTACTTTCTGAGCATATCTTTGTCTTCATCACTCGTCTTTATAAATTTAGCTCAATTTTTTGTTTTTGGGGGGGGGGCTAGGGAAAATCTGAGGGATAAATCCCCCAAGTCCCACGTAGACCTGCGGCGGCCTACATGTCGGTTTTTGGTGACCTCACTTGTTAATTTCTGGGCACATAAAAAGTGGGGACAAATGGTTAGCGTCCCCTCCGCTAAAAAGTGGGGGATTTTCCCCGTCCCTCATCGAACCCCATGCCTTTGAATATTATATTTCTTGGCCTAGAATCATTTTTGTTCATGGGGGGGGGGGAATACCGCTCAGAAACATACCAGGTCTTATTCTGTTATGCCCGAGCAAACCAGGGGCATGTGCCCCTCCCCATCTATTTTCGACCAAACTAAACCGTTTCGAAGAAGTACCCGCTATAGATTTCTGTAAGAGTAGGTTTCTTTTCAAATGATTGATGGAACTAGTTTACCTTTAATTGACAAGTATTTTGTAAAATAACAATACTTTGACAAATGTATCGCAAAGTACACTAAAATTCGTCCTGGCGCGTCAGCCTCATCAGTACTATGATTGTTTTTCTAACATGTTCGCATTCAGTTCAATGGTAAGAGTTTTGTATCTTAGGCTGAATTGTTCTACTGGGCAAAGACGTGAAATACAAAGCAGGGTTATTAGACCTATCCTCATTCCGGCCTATTTTGGAAAGGCAGTGGCCTACTTTAGCAGTTTTGAAAAATAAAAAGCTTTTTGCGGATTACCAGGTATACCAGGACTTGCCAGGTACGTGCCATGATTTGCCCGACATCAAGGGACCAAGCGGGCCCAGGGGAGGTGCAGTGGCGTGCACAGGATTTCGAAGGTGGGGGCACAACCTGTTATTCCCCCGACTAACATGTGGGGAGTGCGAAGCGCGAGTTTGCACGCGTGGAGTCCGGGGCGCCGCGCTAGGGCCCCAGATGAGGTCCAGGGGCAGAACCCCGGTCGGGTTCGGGGGCAAAGGCCCCGGAAGCTCATGCAATATAAGGTAATGAGACGGCCGTAAATTGTTTCTAGAGGCCTTAGTTATCAGGTTTTTTCGTTTCAGATTTGTGAAATTCGATATGTCAGTGACGGAGACTTCACGTTACTCAGAAGCCAGGTAATGAACTTCCTAAATATACCCATGAAATGAACAAGTCTTGATAATTTTAGTTTGTCCGATTCAAGATATGGTTTTCTGGTCACATGTGAATATAATAGGTAGGGTAATTACACATGTGTCAATTAAAACACGCTACGGGGCCCAGAAGGGCTATTCGCGTGTATTTCCCCCGAATGACTTCGGAGGTGGGGGCCTTTTCCCCCCGGGCCCCCTTTAGACACGCCACTGGCCTGGAGGGGGAGTCGAACAGCCCGACACCCTGAAGAAGGTGACGTGTTGCCGGAAGGATTGCAATAGCTAAACTTTGTTTTGGCGTACCGAGCTTTGGTTTTTATTAGAGAAAATTTGAAAAAGAGAAGTTTTGTTGAGGAAAATTTGAAAATTTGAGGTTATAATGGAGATAAAAAAAAATGGCAATTTTTTTCAAAGCAAATTTGACAACACTGCATTTTAACTAAAGAATCTACCTCATTGAGAGCAAAATTCTGTGAACCGTTGAGGCAACAGTCTGCCGTTGTTGATTTCATGTTGTTTATCATAACCTAAAGGCTCCCCGACCATGGAGTCACAATGACTGGGAAATTTCCCCGACGGCGTGCTTGCCTTCCCGGAAGGGGGGGGGGGGGGATGCAGATAATAATATTAGAATCTAATATCAATTATCGTTTATAAAATCTAACACTCAAATAAATACCATTTTGTGGCCACTCTTTTCGCTGATCCATCATCTGTAAATGGGGTATGTGAATACATTTACAAAAAAATAAATTATTCTGAATGATTAATCTTTGACCCCTTTGGTTTTTCCTAATCCCCTCTTGGTCACTTTTTCAATTACCCGAGTGCTTCTGTGTGCTTCCACTATTGCACATCGTACTACCTATCAACCTCTCCAACATCTCGCCATGACCCCTGAAACCCACGTCTCCTGTTGAGCTCTCTATTAGGAGACCATAATTGACTGCTTATGGAGTCTTTCTACCAAGATTATTTAACCTTTAGTGTGCAAATTGTCTATTTCCAAATCCTAACATATCAAATCAGAAAATGTTTTAGATGCGACTTTAGGAAAGGTGCTATTTCCCGCAACTGGGAGACGCCTTGCTCAAAACTTTTCCGCAAGCTCAGCCCAGTGGTGCATGATGACGTTGCATATATAGTGGCATGATGGTCCGTTTTTGGCAAAACGTCCCCTCATATCTAAAAAATTCTTTAAAATGGCCCTGCGTCTACGCTCCTGTAAAAAAGGAGGGAAAAATGCCACTGTTGAAAGCAAGAAGCTTTGCATGCTTCGCGAGCACATACACATTGCACACAAATGGGGTATGTATGGAACAGGTTTATGACATCATTCTTTGTGGTTACCCCCAATCGTCAACTTCTGGCGGTGTCACTGTTTAATATCCAACAGAGCCATACGGCTCTGATACCCAATAGTTAGAGTAGGAAACCTGCAAAAATGTCATGTCGAAGGATTTATTTTCAGCCTTCGGAATCCAGCCCAGTGCTTACGGCAAACCTGTCTGTAACCAACCGCCAACCGGTGAAACGGACAGCCCTGCTGGTGCCGACTTGGGCTTGATGTACGACCATTTTTGGTCGTAGGAAAATTTTACAGTGCTGAGATCATCCCCTTGAAATGCTCACATGGGGTAGTCCTTAATTGTCCAGTATACGATATACTGCTGTCAAGAGAAACTCGTTCTTTCTTTTCCTATATTAGAAGGCTGGTATTTACCAAAATGGCCCCAGAACTATCTCATATGGGTTAAGTTGGGTAGGCTTACAAAGGCACCCATTTTAATATTAGACGCAATATTGGTGTCCATATGGGCTAACCCGGATGGGACTAGATGTTGGGCATGAAGTACTTTTAAAGGTTCTAGCTTGTAACGTTCCTGGGATGGTCAATTGCCATCATAGATAATGATATCAAAAGCAAAATTTCGTCACGAATGTAGCAATCTCAGACCCGTCTGCGTGAGGGGGGGGGGGGGGAGGGATGTGGATGGACTCGTTCAAACCCGTTGTGAAATCAAACCTCCTTCTGAAGTAGAAAACCTTGTAGATGCGGTTTGTTATTTTGTATGATTTTAGTCAACCCTCAGCAATCCAGATACCTCATATTATAAAAGTAGCCTACATATTTAAAAACAATACGTTCAAGGGTATATTAAGATATCATAATCATCATTCATATTTCCTCCCGCTTGTAGTCGATATCTTCACAAATCTCCCACCGAAGACAACCCAAAAATTTTTTAGCACACTTGGAGGGTGGGGCCGGGAAAAATTTTGGCAGTGGGCCGTAATCCCGTCGGGTTTGAAGGCTAGTCCCCCTTTGGGAAAAATTTTCAATTTTTCTTTGGGGAGTTTTTTTACTGGTTATGCACATCGTTTTTAAAAGTCCCCTTTCCCCCCTTTTTGGGCCCCCACCTTTTTGAGACGCCCCCAAACCCGCCCCACAGAGTTTTTGGCATACTTGGTTGATAGCCCAATGCCAGGAAAAATTGCATCTACTGGTGTTAATTTTTAAAAATTTTCCCGGGGGGAAGATCTGATCTTTTTTTTCCAATTGAAGAACACGGTCACTGATGCTGCCTTTTTCAAAATTTTGTTGGGTGATTATACTGCTTTTATAAGCTCAATTTTATGTTTCTTAAAATTCCTAAAGGAGACAGGCTTTTTGGCCCCCAAGCGGTCCCCCAAACAAATTTTTTGAAAAAAAAGTAAATTTTCCATATTCTCTTACCTCCTTTTCAAGTAATTTTTTTCATGTTTTCGGCAAAAATAGTTATTTACAAGTAAACCAAAACTTTCTGGAAAATTTCACAATTCTTTGAGAAAAACATTTTTTACTGATTCTCAAAGCCATTCTAAAATAAACCCCTGGTACACCAACCAAAATTGGGTTATTGCTTTTCCCCTTTGGGGATTTTGGTGGATATTTTTTTTCGGGGACCTACTTAGCTAAACATAGTTTGTTGCCTTTAAAGAATGACGCATTTAAAAAAGATCACGACACCAGCCTTTAAATAATGTGTAGCCCCGCTTTTTCTATCGCCCCCAATGGGGGGCAATTTTTTTATGGGCAAAAGGGAAATTTGTAAAGGGGGGGGGGGACTGATCTTTAACAAGGGGGATCGACTTGACCATTTTTTTTTTAAAAACCCTTTAAAACAGTATTTGTCCGAGAAAAATACACCCAATAAGTAAATTTAAACCACCACATTTTTTCCCCAAAACAAGAAAAACCCTTTCATTGTTTGATCCTTCCTTTTCCCCCGCTTTGAACCGCCACTTTTTAAAATAAAAACCCAATGGAAAAAAACGATTGGCCCTCACCAAAAACATTAAAAGTATAAATATTTCTTTGTAAGAAGGTTTTTAATTTACTTTTGATTTCTTTCCCATCAATTTGTAATATCAAATCACACACTGCAAGTTGCTTTCATTGCAAATTTTATTTAAAACTTAAAAAATAAAATTAAAAACAAAAATATAAAAACTTAAGTTTAAAAAAGGCACAAACTTATTCTTCTTCTGGAACTTTCCTCGGGAAAAATTTTCCCCCCAAAAAGTAAAAAATACCCGGTTTAAAGAAAAAAACTGCATACCTTTTTTTTCATTTTTTGGGGTTTTTTTTAAACCTTTTCCACTTTGCATAAGTTCGTGCCCATTCTCAAAAAAAACCATATTTACGTGGATTTTGGGCACTCTTTATTCCCCTTTTCCGGGGATGCCCGGGGGTTGTAAAACCTTTTTTGTCCCATAGACAAACCAAAAAAGGCTAAAGCAAAGTGAGAATATTTCATTTTCATGTCCCAAAAAATTAACCACTCAACCTAATAAACTCCTTTTAAAAACTCTAAATGGTAATATTTGTACTAAAAACCCCCTTTTTTTTAGTCCAAAAGGGCCAAGTGTAAAATATGCACAATTAGGTAACAGTCTATACCCGCACTTCATTTTTCCCGTCGGTAGGGGTTCGAGAGACGTAACGGGAAAACTATCAGAAAAAGCCCTCTTAAAAATGATTTTATCCCTTAGATATCAAAATTTAATTATCAAGTTTTTTTGTTTTAAAAGGGAAACCCCTATTAACTACACCAATAAAATGGGAATAATCTGCTCCTTTCCATTCATGTAAAACCCAAAAGAAAATCCTTGTGCCGTTATTTTAATATAGTCTTCCTTTTTGTGGTTTTTTTTTAAAGCCTACCGTTAAATTTAAACTTCTACCCCAACGACTTTTATTTAACGTTTAATAGTGTACTTGGTTTTTTTCCTTACGGTTTTAATGCGTTGTCTGCTTAAAGCAGGGGTTTTTTATTACTTTCGTTGCATTTTTATCACTAGGAAGATATCGCGGGATGTACTTTTATCCGAATCTCAATTTGAAATCACTAAACGACTCAACGGCACGCGAAGTGACTACTAGAAAGCGTGGTGTTTAAGGACTCTTCGAAGGGCCCCTGGTGGGGTCCACGGCAAGCCCCACTGAACTATGGGGCGAAGCCCCGAAGCTCTCAATATTTACAAACTATTGTTTATCAGAAAGAAGCATACGTTCATCTTTTCATTCCCACTGAAGTGCATAAACAGACGAACATAGTTATCAAAATTTTACTATCATTTTTTACTATTATTTTTTTTATAAAAGCATTATCTTGGACTATGCAGAGAGGGGGATGAACTTATGCCAGATTCAGTGATGAAGATCAGCCTTGAAAAGAGTGTGCATGATACGAACGGAGGGATTTGTGTCATGGCACTTTTCTCGGACTGAACTTGGTCCACCGTCAATTGACACGTAGCGAGCCAAGAATATTTTTGCTATAATTATCTCCAAGATTTTCGGAAATGTTCCTTACCAAGCCTTAGAAGTTGTATCTAATTCGTTCTTCATTTGGGATGTCTTGATTTAGAAATGCACATAACAATCTTAAAGTAAGAAAACGCAAATGAAGGAAAACTTTTTAGGCCTGCATTTAGTCCACCAAAAGGCACGAGTCCTCTCAAAATTCGTAAACCCATGCAACCTGCCTGCAATCTACACGGCTCTCTCCTATACCCAAAGCCTTACCTGGCCTATGGCGGACTAAATGCAGATCCATTTGATTATACAGAGGCAGGTAGGGCAGGTGGGGGCATGATGATAGGTGTTGAATACAGGGGACATTTCTAGGGCCTACTTATGAGGTGTGGAGCTGAAATTCTAATTAGGTGGGTTCAGGAGCCAGGAAATCCAGCTGTTGCCCCATGTACCTGCCACCTTTACTTTGACCAATCAGACACCTCACCTGTAGCACACTCACTTTCGTTCCATAACTGACGTGTTGTCGGTAGAAGTGTTGTATGGCTGGTAAATTTGTACTCCCTAACTAACATTCTCAGGAAACGTACTCGAATGCTGTGGGGAAGAGACAGGGTTTGCAGACGAGGGTTTTTCGTGAGGATGAAGTCACATAAGAACAACGGAGATATATCTGCCTATATAGGGGTGGAGCAATTACATTCAGTTTCCCGGGTTCTGGTTGCCACACAGTTATCATGACAATGGCATTTTTAGCACTTGTATTGGCAATAAACTTGCGGAACGGTCTGCTAACATGAAGGAAGACGCCTCCAGATAGTAATGCAAATATTTTTGTACAAATTCGGGCACTATGCTGAGAATTTTTCGGGCACCTACTGAGAGAGAAATAATGCAATGATGTAGCTAAAGGTAATCAATAGTTGAAAAACTTCCTTGGTAGCTAAAATTAAGTTCTGATTTGAATTACACCAGCACCTATGTATTCGGTATTAATTCAGCAGTGTGTTTTTAATGATTAAACTTATATTTTGATTATCAGTGGTGTATTTAGGGGGCCATTGGGCCATGCCTCCCTCAATGATGCGATTTCTTTTTCTTTGTAGTACTAAATATATAATTTTTTAACACAAATTTACTTCAATGGTCGCTTATGTGGCACCAGATTGCTTGTAAGAACACCCAATTTTTCAGCTTATATTATTATTATCAGTGGTTTTTTTATGGGGATTTGGGCAATGCCTCCCTCATTGTTGCCTTTTTTTTTTTTGTTTCTTTTTAGCACCTAAATACGTATTTTTTTTTAAACCAAATTGTACTTCAAAGGCAGCATACGTGGCACCAGGTTGCATGTAAGGACGCCTGATTTTTCAAAATTTTCAAAGGGGAGGGGGATACCCCTCCCCTTAGATCCCTCCCCAGACCGGCGATCACACAACACAATGCATGCTCCCCCGCCCCCAGGAGAAAAGTAAAAAAAAAACTTATTAAGAAAAATAAAAAAATGATTATCAATATGGAAAGGGTAGCAACATGGCAAATTATTGTATGAAATTGGCAAGCGATGTGATAAGAACGACACATGCCTTTATAATATATTCATTAACATGTTGAACGCGCTTGGAGCACACGGACTTTGGCGGCAAATTTTTCGGGCAAGTCTTTACATTCCCCCCCCCCCCTCCCCCATCAACTTGGGCTCCTACGCTCCCATGCCGGTGGACGATTTTTTATGATTTCGGAGGTCGGAATTTCATTTCACTGACCTAAAAATCTGAATTTCTGGTGCAAAAATACGAGTAGCCTATACTTCAACATTTGAAGTTTGGGAGTTGAAAGTTCCGACTTTCAAAATAACCACTGATAGATGTGATTTGCTAGCACATAAGGTTATGAACTTAATTACGCAAAGAACTGCTTTTAACACTCGTTCTGTATTAGACAGTATGGTCTGTCTGTAATAAGAAGGCTGTCTCCGATTCTCAGGTAAATTAGTAGTTCTATAATAATCATGTAGCCTATCCATCAAAATTGCCAAGTCGAGGGGTCGGGGTTCCTCCCGTAGGAAATTTTGATATTACACACATGTTGCTGCAATATCCTGGTCTCTGTTAAACAAGTTTAGTAGGCTGTTCAAAGAAACGAGTTTAGGGAAGCACGAATTATTATATGCAGCCTACCATCCAGCAGTTTTAAGATAAGATAAATCACCTTTATTAAATTAACTATGGAAACTAGAAGGTTGGCACTTGCAGGCAATTGAAGCTCCTGAAGATGGTATAAAACGAAGGTGAAGAGCCGAAATATTGGTGCCAATTGATTCTTGATTAAATAAATATTGCGTTGAGGTACAAAACGGCATGGGCGTGGATCATGAGAGGGACGAGGGGACGCGTCCCCTTACTTTTGGAAGGAGACTTCTCCAAAACGTCCCCTTAATTTTTCAAATGATGAAAACTAACACTGTGATTAATTGTATTAAAACATAGATTACGTATTGACACTCCATTTTACAGGCTACATTGCGCCCAAATATGGCACCATTTACCATAAAGACACCTTCTAAGTTCGCTTTTTCAAAGGGGAAGGGCACATTCCTCCCCTTAGACCCCTCCCCAGGACGACGATTTGTCAATGGTGAAAAGCCCCCCCCCCCTTCCTTGGAGAGGGATCCCGACAGCACGGCATACCGGGGTAAATGGCCTTCCAGGCGAACGTCTGAGCGCAAGTAGGTTCTGCTGCCAAATTTTAAACTAAATTTACACACTATGCAACAAACGAATCCTGCAAGCAGGCGACAGACGGCGGGAATTTTTTCCAGTTTCGTCGGGAACCTTAGTCGGTGCAGGGAGTTGCAACTCTCTGGCAACTCCCTGGTCGGTACGGAAACCTTTCAAGTCCCTGAAGGCGACCAGCTCCCCGACGCTTTACTATATTTTGCTTTCAGTAGTTTTCTTCAATAGTGACCCGAAAGTTTTGGCGCGCTTCGGCGCGCTTTTATAGTTTTGGCTGTTTCTTCCATAATACCGTTCCATATAGTTTAATAGTACAAGCCATCTCCACCTACCAAGTAGCCTATAGGTTGACCACACAGTTATGAAAAGGTCAGGAATTTCATTCCGTGTCTAAAAGCCCAGTTAATGCTCACTTCCAACTGTCCAGTAGAAGGTGGTCTATGAATTCCCGTTGTTCATGCTATGCTTCTGTCTCCGTGTTTAATCAACCCAACGCTTCCCCATGACCCCCTGGAAGTATTACCCATGACACTCAAAAAGGGTCCGTCATAAGGCCATGAACCCCATGCGTTACGAAAGGCGCTCCAATTACCGCGCCAAAAGGGGATCAGTACACTGCCGGTCATTTTCTTCCAGAGCCTTTTAAACCTAAAGTGTAAATCTCTAAGAGATGAGCTCTCCAAATAAGACATGTATTAATGGAACGTACAGGGCATAATTAAGAAGTGCCCTTTTGCAACTTGAATGACACATTGGCAAAAATTTCCTTGGCATGTCATGCGCTAACTCATAGGTGGATTACGGGGGGGGGGTAAGCGGGCATTCCCCCCTCACTTTTCCCAGAGCTTAAAAACTAAAGATAATAAGAAAAATTAGGGAAAGTAAGTGAGACCAGAGAACTTATAAGAGAGTTTTCAATAGCCTTCTATGATTTAATTTTTGCAATGTTTAAAAAATATTAATATCAAAAGCCATTAAATGTTTAGGATAATTTTTCTTGGAGCGCTTCGCCGCACCTCCTCCAGAGAAGACTGACTGATACAATTGAAATTTTGTCTGGCACGGCCGTAAAAATTTCTTTCCTCTTACGCGCCTCACTATTGTGACTTGAAGCTCTGAAATAAGGGTCACTGAAAGTACTATTGTACGTCATAAAATGCACCATGGTCCTTGGAAACAAAGTTCCAAACCCTACCCATGTAAAGGCAGGCGCGGATCCAGAAATTTTGAGGCGGGGGCCCAAGATGGAAAACCTCATGTGCACCGAAGGTGCACCACGAGCGCGAAGCGCGAGTCCCTACGCGTGGGGTCCAGGGGCAGAGCCCCGGTGGGGGTCCAGGGGGCAGAGCCCCGGTGGGGGTCCAGGGGGCAAAGCCCCCGGAAGCTCTTGCAATATTGCATTTTAAGAGCACAGAAATCGGCTCCAGTTCTTATGTCAGTGAGATTTTATACCTTTTCATGTTGCATGGAATTTGATGTGTATGGCTCATTTTAAGTTACTATATATGTACCTGCAGAAATTACGGAGAATCTAAGGTATCTTAAAACTTACACGCCAACATTATGAGCCCGGTGTAGGTAACTTGAAATGATTTTTGCCATAATGAGTGTTTTATTTTCGTTCTATGGTATTCGGGTATAGGACGTCAGATGAAACAATTGCGCGCAACGAGCCGAAAATTTGAATTTACATTTAAAACCATTGCTATGACTAATGGTGTCAATTCCCTTTATGTGTTTTTATCAATTAGAAGGTGGGTTCGATACTAAATTTTCAGTTCTCATAAGAAGAGGAAGGTGAAAAAATGAATATCAGTTGTTTTACATCCTTACAATGCTGACTCTGAAATCACGTTTATGCACACGAATAATTGGCTTATAGTAGAACCCCACCGATGAGTAATGCGAATACGTTTGGGACCTTATTGATAGTAAAAGGAGCAATTCAAGGCTAAAAGTGCGCAGATCAAGCAAAAATCAAGAAATATTGAGAAGACTTTGCAAAAATCGTGAAAGATTTCAAATGATTTTTGGTAAAAAGTGATAAAAATAAATCCATCACTCAATAAAAACGTACCTCTCTCCGTGATCGTAAACAAACTGCTCGCGAAGCGCGCCGAAAATTTTCGGTATAGTGCGTCCCGGGAGCTCTGCGTTAATTGTACACTGGAAAAGGAGGACTAAGAGGACTCTCACAACCTTACATCCATATGGGAGGAGAGATGATATTTCACCTTCTTTATGGACTATAGGGTATACCCTTCAGAAAATCTATGACCGATGGTGCCGGCTGGAGTTGGTGATTGGGGAACCGCAGATAACTGCTAAACCGTGCCTTTTTAGGCAGTGGGATTTTTATACGCTATATACAAAAGCGGGAGAGCCTTTTCTTATTTGTACATGAGAGTGCAATCCCAGGAAGGGTTTACCCTTCCCTTTGAGAAATTTTTGTTAATTTTAGGGGGCCTATATGCAAAATGGTGGTATCTTTGGGTCATTCTAAGTGATTGTATGTTTAGAAATGTCCACAATTTAGTGAATTCTAACTTTGTTCGGGTGAAAAAGGGAGTAAGAGACGGTTTAAAATATTGTCTTCAAACCTCCATAAGTCCCAGGAAAAATCATGGCGTAGATCCATCTCCAAAATGTGTGTGTGGGGGGGGGGGACCTTTTCACATTTATGAATCGCCGTCCTGTGGCGTGGAAGAAGCAGTTGTGGTAGCCAGAGTTTGCGTCACGGGTAGGCAATAAGTTTTGTGATCTTCGGCATGGGGGAGGGGTCTAAGGGAAATTTTTCTAGAACTGAATGCCCTCAGATGCGATTTGGTTGCAACAAAGTGTACGATTTTTAAGTTATTTTTCTTCTAAAATCTCGTTTTCCTAGGCATAATTGCAGTCTGTTCCATCATTTTTGAAAAAGTGAGGGGGACTTTTTGACGATGTCCCCCCTTCTAAAAAAGTGAGGGGGACACGTCCCCCACGATCCACGCCCATGGGAAAATTGTACACGCAATTATACCTGCGTGGAGTCCACAGAAACATTCTTGGGCTATAATAAAATTTTTCCTCTACATTTTAAAGGATATCCAAGGTTGACAGAGAACAGTATAGAGCCTCCCGGGAGCTCTAAATTAGTTACAGTATACAAAAGAGGGACCAACGGGATTCTCACTACCCGACATCCATATGGGAGGAGATATGATATATCACCTTCTTTTTAGGTATAGCAAGAGGGATGGTGGACAGGCAAAATTTGTTTCAGAAAAGATTTTCGTCATTATTGAACGTCGCGGTGAGATGTTTGACCGGAAAATAAGCAACGGCAATTACGTACATACAATCTTTCAAATCATGTGCTAGACTAGATTAGTCAAAGATCCCATAATGATGAGAGCCCTACAGAGAAGGAGATGTACTTTTTAGAAAAATGTTGCATTGGAATAATTTCTTGCGTCAAAGCTTTGCCAATGGTATATAAAATCGGGTGCAAACCCTGTCGTACGCGCGCGAAGCGCGCCGAAATTTTGAATAAAATATTAGTCCATGACAAAACCTGCATTTCAGAACCTGCATCGGACACTGTCACTTTCTCACCAACCTATGCTATTCAGAAACGAATCTTCTGACTGAGAATTCTTAAAAAGCACTTTTGCTCCTTTGTTCCCCGTGAGTAGTTACCGAAAGCTATTGATAAAAGGACAACTCTGACACAAGGCTTGACGCTAGCGGAGCGTGCGAAAATTTGAAATTTGTCAAGAATTTCCAAAACTTATGATAATTTGAGAACAGTTTGTAAAAGGAAATGGTTAGAACAAATAAACCAGTCATCAAAAATACATCTCACCCTAAACCCTCCACAGAAATCTGTAGCTTAAACGACTTTCGGGACCATTTTAAAAATTTTCAAGAATCGATGGGGGAGGGGGACACACGTCACCCATTGACACTGTGCCGACGTCACTGTCTGTAGCTTAAAAGCCTTTTGAGTTCATTTTAAAACTTTTCAGACAGTTTCGAAATCGAATAGGGTATCATGCACGCCGCTACTTTGCCTGCAGCAGCTGGTGCCCCTGTGCACAATAGTAGGTCACCTGACAGCTTGTCTTCTGTATTCATTCTGCAAGGTTGTATGGCGAAAACTTTGCCTCTCAATCCCTCTAGATTACAAAAAATTTCACTCTTTAACACAAAATTGTTACTAAATTTCAGTGCAGCTAGCCGAGCCCATACTACATATGTCACGATGTTTACTTATTTAGATCTTAAGTCAAGGATCATTACTCAGCTATTCGCCTGTTTTCGAACATTGTAGCTCTCCTTTCGTCGCCAACCACTTTGAAAGAGATATAAAGAGATAATCCAGCGATAGCTTCACCAACCCCTACAGAAATATATACTTTGAATACGTTCTTGGACACTTTTATTCAGTTTTTGCTCTTAATTTTTCTTTCTTCTTTCTTTTTTTTTCTTTTTCTTCTTTTTTCTCCTTTCGTTTTTTTTTTCGTGGCGGGGGGGGGGGGGTGGGTGGGCTGGGCCCCCCAGGCCCCCCTGGATCCGCGCCTGTAATATAGGGAACTGCAATTCTCGGAAAAAATCAGCGTGCTTTTATAAGCCTTATAAAAATCGATGTATCATTAGTACTGCTGTGCTGCTGTGCCTAGTAAAACTTTGGTGGAATTGCCTCGTTATTACTTCCTGTAGGACAGCTTGACTAAATTACCATTTCTAAATCCCTCGCTAAATCTCCTGCTGTTCACTTGCCTCACCAACTATCACCATCCTCAGCAAATTGACTGACGGTTACTATCTTAAATTTGCGATCATCATATGAAAATTGTTTCATTAGCATTTCAAATTACACCTGAGGCAAGCAGGATTTTCCACGATGATCTAGAAATGGCCGCAAAAGCCGTCAGATTTAAGAAAGATGTCTCTGGGAAGACCCTCAGGCTTCGCACCTTCGGCGATCTCTGTTACAGGCGTCCCAGGCCATAACTGTCTACTCCTCCCCTCCTCTTCTCTTCTTTTTTGTTTCGCTTCCTCCTTTCTTCTCTTTCGCTTTCTCCTTTTCCTCTTTTCCCCTCTTCTTTCCGTCTCTTTTACCCTTTTCTTGCAAATGATAGGGGGTGGTCGCCCTCCCTGCTCCCCTGTGGCGCCGCCCCTGTGTACGTACAAAGTGCGAAGAAAAATACTTATCATACTGTATAAACGACCGGATACAGGGCTTATTTTAGAAGGGGCAAAGTTTGAAAGCAAACCTCCCATATCAACGGCGCGTGGTTCCTGGGGTGGGTACGGTTTGGACCCACGGTGTCGAAATATTTTGAAATTTGCAATGCAAGAGCAATCAATTTGACAAAATTTTGGTACTAAAAAACGGAAAGCAATCTTGCCACAGAGACTAACCAGAACAAATATGCTCATGCAGTTTTGCCATGTAAATGTCGGGAGAACATAAATTGGACACCTTTGAGAACCGCTTAATATTCATGATTTTGACGTCCCGTAAATGTCACCCCTCACTACTCGCTACTTACTATAACGGCTACTGTAATAAAGGAATAATAGCCCACGTATAAAATAAATGCAAGGCCTTTTTTGCTAGCAAGACCGTGTTTTCAGAGTGTTTCCACATAGAACTGAATATGAGCACACCAACCTATAACATGTGATGAAGGCGAGAATGGAATTCCATACCTATCACGGTTATACTTACTGTTACTTGTATTTAAAAAAAACTAAGGTTCACTTTGAGTAACCTCTGCAATGTTACATGGATAAGAAGTATCAAGGCTAAGTGAAGTGATCACTCTGTTTAGCGTTTAGAGAAGGTAGGCTATGGCCGTTGCAACGTCGTAGGTGACTGGGCATTTGCCAAGGCTCAATGATCATGGACGCCAAACTGATCCGTGATGCTTTATTTTTTGCTCTGTTTCAGGGCTGTTTCGATACTAAGTGTGCCTCTATCATGTTGCGTCCGGAGCTCGGTTTGGAAGGGGTACGCTTAGTCACAGGTGATTTTGTCAGTGTTTTATTACGCCAAACCTTGAAAATTATTGCGTATAAATTCACACGTGACTGACGCGAGCATAAATTACTATCTGTAAGTGATGAAGTTCTACTTTTGTGATAAAAGCAGTTTTCTCTTTCTATGTCCGCAGCCAGGGGGCAAGAGAACCCCTTAAATGAATTTCTCCCCCTAGAAGATTAAATTACTATTGTCTTAATGCAGTTCAGTATGTCTGCCCGCTGTAAAACATTTCACCCCCACCCCCTATAGAAGCTTTTTCGCCCTCTTCAGTACCTTGTCTGGCTACGGGCCTGCCTCTTTCACAGAAAGCTACTAGTAGTGAGGAATTCTACACCTCATATATTGCGATACCAGTGTTCTTCACGAGGGGTTGGGGTGGCCCTTCCCCTAGTGAAAATTGCCGCGCTTGAAATAGAGACCGCTCCCTATAAAACCTACCCCATATAAAACCTGCCCCCTACAAAAGCTCTGCTCAGCCTCCGAAAAAAGTTGACAATTGGCTACTGCTATTTCAAATTTAGGACGATCCCGCACATATTTGGAAACAATTGAAGTCATAAATTTGTAAAATGGTACCCATATATGTACTGTGAATGATCTGTCAAAAAGACTGCTACACGCTTCGCCCGTGGCCGCCCCCCTCTCTTGAAAATTTGTGGAGAACACTGGATACGTAGACTCAGACTCAGAACTCAAGGGACTAAACTGTGGGTCAGCTGTAAATTGGTTGAACAGGTATCCAGTGAATGAAATGACGATGTACGGTACTGCGACACTGCAGCTTTGAAATTATTTTTTCTTATCAGAGAATTTTGTTGCAGCGAACTCATGACTGTTATGCTGAGGTATGCTCGGAGGCTAAAGTTCGTAACGTTCTCTAAGTGAGGTGGTGACATATTATCAGCGTTGTCAATCGGGGTTAGAAATAACATCCCTTCCCTTCGGAAAGCCCCTCCCCCACAGCCTTTCTTGTGTTAAATTTTCTTTCTTCGTCGGAAGCCGTACTCATCTGTACGAACTCTATTATTACCTCCAGTTTTTAGTGTTCATCTCTGGTTGTTCTGTGGCTAAATTATAGTTTAATGACCCAAGCACATCCTACCGCAGCCCCTCTGCACTCATTTTAAACGGTTGTGTGTAAATATCAGATTTTACCATCATCATCGCCTGCGAAGCTGTTTTACTGTATCTGTCGTGTATTGCGGCACGCCATTGGTAGTTTCATTGTTTCGTTTGATCAGGGAGCTGTAGGAGCTCCCTGGTTAGATCTTTTACGAAATTACTTCATGGCAGTACGCCAATGGTTGAAATCTATGAGTAGACGGGTAAACAGGGCCAGGTGTAAGCATGGGCCAGCGGGGCACGTGCCCAGGGGCCCCACAAAATTACATTATTGTATGTTTATGGGAAGAATATTCCAGACTGATTTCAGAGGTAGCCACCGTATACGAAACAGAGGGAATTCCATATTGTCGATTAAATTTGGCTGTCTCACATAATTTTAATTCACTCTATGATTTGGGGTTGTCACGAGGATCTCTACAATCAGTGAGATCACGTAATTGATGTTGGAATTTGAGGAGATCGTCTGTCCCAATTTTCGTTTTGTAGGCTTACGTGTAGGTTAGGAGATCTATGGAGTTCGAGTGGGTGACGCCGGGTGTGTAACCACAGCCTTTGCCCTCCTTCCGTGACTTGCGCCACTGTGTAGAATTATAGTCAAAGGAGGCCCACTGCCCCCACATCAGTTTGTACCCAGGGCCCCAAAGGTAAATCCGGTCCTGGAGTGAAACGTTGGGCTACAGGCTACTATAATTACTTCTGCTATAAATTTTTGACCATATCACATGTATCGACCCTTCTAAGTGCCGCTTCCATTCCCTATTCCTATCGGTATGACATGGTGACCAGGTCGGTGATTACTACTCTGACCCAGGTACTCCGTCTAAAGGATTCAGTTCAGTATCTTTTGGGCCCATATTGGCCCTTTTCTTAACAATTGGTGTGCGAACAACACGGGTGTCCGAGAGTGTGGGGAACGAATGACCCCCTGCCCCCATTCCCCATCTGAAAATTCAGTAAAGAATATTTTTAAACTGGTATACACTTAACATGTCTTCAGAATGTGAATATTTATAAAGTGACTCATTCATATTCAATATATCAAACAGAATTACTCACAATAAACTTGAAGCAAATGCCCATCTCACATTCATTCCCCTATAGGCATACAAGGTACTGAATAGGGCGAGATAGCTTTTAGGGTGCAAAAAGTGTTTTTGGGAGGGGGTGCGGGGATGGGAGCAAGATGTACTGTAATGCATTATGGCGATGGTATAGTTTCTGATTTTCTAGTGAGGTGAAAATTTTCCTGCCCCTCCACCAACACATGCTACTGGCTTTCTAACATTTTTAATTTTTAAACCAAAAAAATAAAAATTAATGTTTTCATTGTAATTATATTCAATTCTTATGTGACCTAGCTTTGACCCCTTCAAAAACGAACTGATTTTTTCACTCAACATGGGCATCCACATATCAAGTATGAAATCTACCTAAGTTTCCTACCTTGAGATATCACGTTAAAAAGATTTTCAGTTTGTTCACGTGACCCCATGTGACTTTTGCCATCCACCAAAAACGATAGGGTTCTTCCTACAACCATAGGACATCCATATATTAATTATCAAGGTTTCGAAGGTTTGATTGCTGGTGATGCAGATGACCTTTGACCTCGACCAAAACAATAGGGTTCTTCCTCTCACCATGGGTATCTATGAACCAAGTATGATAACCATCAGAGGTTGCCTTCATGAGATATTATGTTAACAAGCCAAGTGTCACAAATAAATTTGCAAACGAACGTAGGCACACATGCACATACACACACGACATGAATGCATACGTTCCTCTTACCACCGAATTAAAAATTACAATGCAAATAGTAATCAATTTGAAGCAATTTGTGTATAAGAAATGATGACCTTTATTTCCCTCGTAGACCACTAATTGAAAAAAACACTAACATTTCTCTTTAAAATTCTGCATGGGTAAAGCGAACCTCTTGATATGCTGCTAAAGAGTGATGTCATTGGCATTTCCACGGGCCATTCTCATGTATACTTGCTCAAACATTTCTTGACAGAAATTTTCTAACTACATCATCTTACCCGCTGCCCTATCTACCGAAGGCTTGGGCGACTCCGATATCTTTGGAGTCGGGTACCCTTGGCCTGAACAGTCGCGACTCTTAAGCTAAAGTCGCGACTCCTACTTGGTATTGTTTCAATGAAGTCATAACTGCCACCTACACATATGTAACGTTACATTTTGAGCAGGAATTATCGTATAGACCAGGGTCCGGCAAACTAGGGGTCGCGAAAACATTTCGGAGGGTCGCGAAAAGGATTCGGGAGCGAAAAAATAATGGCCATCCTCTCATCGACTCGTCAATATGAGGGCCACCAAACTTCCGGAGTAGAAAATTTGGGCCACCAAGCAAAAAGGTCTGGAGACCCCTGGTATAGACAATATAGGGCCAGTTGTGCATGTGATGTGTGGGCATTATGTGTTATGAACGACATACTGTACAATGGTACTAAATACTGAAATTGAAAAGGGGCTACGGTACGCAGTAGAATATCGGAGGATTGAACGGAAATTAGAAAACTTTTGATGTATTATACTAGTGACAACTGACAACTTTACAAGCAAAGAAAAAGAGACTGGTTGTTTTTAAAGGGAAATCGCAGTCCCCCCAACTTGAAAAAGTGTACCCAGTCACACGAGCTCAGGAATGGCTCCTATCAATCCATGTGACATTATTTTTGCCACTTTTTTCTTAAATTTATACAGGATAACATTAACTCGTTGGTTTACCTTCAAAATTCAATAATTTTGTACAGGAACATCTATGAAAACTACTTGTGAGAGAAATAAGAGAAGATCTGTAAGAGTTAGCAAATTTTTGAAAATAAATTTGAGACGAGTGCCTTCTCCCTTTAACGTTAGAATTACTAAACTTGCAAAAGAACATTAAAACTGACAAGCATACACACACAAAAAACGATCTTGATGAATGGTTTTTATAGTTTTAAAAATTCCACCGGAGTCGTGAATCCAAGGAAAGTGGAGTCGAGTCGCGACTCCCGGCCAAAAGTCACGACTCTGAAGTAAAGTTGGGTAACCCGTCCATGCCTGATCTACAGTAACACACTGGGTAGTGTTTGTTGCTTCACGTGGTCCAGCTGGATGGATCTTATTATTGGCATTGGTATGTAATGTTCGATGAAATCGAATTCACCAGACTCCAAACATCAGCGCTGCGCTCGGGACCAATTCCAATTGGAGGGGGGGGGGGGTGGCCAAAGCCCTGTTGCCAAAAATTTTAATGTAGGTTTGCCACAATAATTTCTATTTCCAAAAATATTGAATTTTCTATCCCAGATGTGCAAGGTGCGGACTGCGGCCGCTAAGTCCCACATTCTTATGCCTAGCATTTCAACATCAGTCTTCACTTACGTGAATGTCAACATTGTTTGCAAGTTGTTTTAGATTTGAAATGCCTTTCTTGTATACACTCTGATTGTGAACAAACATTGTCAACATCACTTTCCACTGTTCTTGTAGGCATTCCTTCAGACAAAGGAGGAGGCTGGACTGAGGACACTTTGCCTTCAGCTACTGAGGAGGTACCCTGAGGATGTGCAGGGGATGATTGGGGAGCATGGGGATCCAGATGAAAGCTATGAATCACAAGACAGACTGGTGAAAATGTGCAAGATGCAGAGAGATTCCTACAGAGACAGAAAGTGTAGGTTGCCTGACAAGGCATGGACCATGCATCACAAGAGGGAATTTCACTACTCTGATCATTGACCCAGATGCACTTAGATATTGCCATGGCTCAGTGAAGGGACCTTTGACAGCTAGGAGACCGGTCAAGCAACAATGCATACAGACATGCGGCTTATAAGTCCTACATATATTGGAGGTTTAATCCGACTGGAAGGTACAGCAGGGTAGTTATTATTCATGTGCTGTATGGAAGATGAGACACAGGGTTCAGAATGAACCGATTTTAAAGGTTCCACAGTTGATATATGTGGTTGAAATTTATGCCTCTATGGTGACATGCAATCAACAGCTGTTTTCACTTGGCAATTAAAGAATAACATCCCCCTTCCCCCATTGAAAGATCCATTAGAATTATTTCAATATCTTTTATGGTTCTCAAGATATACCTCCTCAAAGTTTGATGGTTTCTGAAGTAGCTCATTGCCTATGCAAAAATAATGATGTGGAATGCAAAGTCTTGAAGGATTTTTTTCTGTTAACCCTACATAAACTATCTCTTACTTACTGATCAGATAGTTTACAGTTTGGTGAGTGGTATGAATATTTTCCAAAAAACTAATTTTAACTTCTATGATAATCCTTACGAGATACCAATACTACAGGTGTCCTTGAAGTGAATGTTGCAAAAAACGAAGGCTAATGATAGCAACATATGGTATGTCTCTCTTTCAACATCACAAATTTGCATGTATAGTTCATGGTACAAGTGTGAAATAGAAATGAGTCTGTAAAATGGTCAACATTTGATGGATGTTGATGGGAATTGTGGCTATTTTCTGAGTTTTTAATGCTTTTTTACATCAAATATCTCAGAACTGTATGTAATTTGCATGTCACCAGACCTTTAGGTAGTGGTTTTTTTACTTGGTGAAAAGTTAAGTAACACTATTGCTATTGCTTGTATAAAGTTAATTCAGTAGCTGTCATGAAGTATGAACTCAGTCATATGTTACTTTCTTTTCTTTTTTTAGCATGCATAGCACATTTAAACCAGATCTGCAAAATGTAAATACCAATATAATGAAAAAAGAGTGTAACAAGAACTTGAAATGCAGTGTAGCAGAGAGCATTCATTTTCTGGATAGGCCTACATACAAATTTAAACATCTTAGTAATAGATGCCTGTTTTGTTTACAATGATGTCACACTTGAGCATATGGGTAACACTTGTTATCTCATAAGGATCGGCATTAAGGCAAGGTTGAAATTTCAATGGTTTCTTATATTTCATTAAAGTTTATGGTGTTATTCACTTAAGTAACACTAAATTATTACAACATTCTCAATTTGAAAGCAAAAACTGTTAAAGTAATGAAAAGGAAAAGCACTGAAATAAAAATGTCATAGAAACACACACTGCTTTTCTTACTTGCATTTTTTATTTGCCCACAAGTGTTTTTACAACTAGATTTACTTCAGCCAGTGATGTATACAGGTGGCCATTCTCTGTACAGGAGGATCAGTTAAACAAAAACAAGTAAGCAGGCAATCCATGGTGTTGCAAGAAGCATGGCCAGCACACATCATTCAATTTGAAAACAATTATGGGTTCATCGACATCAACTGTGGACCTAACATATAAGGTAAAAAGATTTCCAGACATCTGACCTTTACTACTGGCGGTCAATGAGACACCCCCGGCCTTCACTAATTGTGAAAATAGAATGCAATAATACCACAATGTCCTATTTCTTGCAGTCATTGGTTAAATGCAATCTTCATAGTGTTACTAACAATCCATTTCACCTGTCATACATTCTCATCCATCTTCACCTTTTCATCCAGGGCCCAACACTAACCCTTGCATTTTCATCCATTGACTAACAAAACCATTCCAATTCATTTCATTGCTTCATTCCATTACACTGCTCTGCCTTAAGTAAGTTAGTAATGTAGACCCATTGTTTGTTACACCTGGCTAGCTGGGCAGCAATTTATCTTTTGTGTTGGTTTAGGGGATGGGTTCTTGATTTCTTATGTGTAGTTAGAGCTGTCCTGGCTGCCAAGGTGTGAGGGTCTCGGTCTTCTCGGTCCCGTTGTATAATTGGATATTATTCTTTGGACTTTGATAATTTTTGTACCAGGAAGAGTCTTTCGTGAGTAATTCATTTATATTATTTCCCCTTCCTGAATTCTCAATTGCTTCACCGTTGTTTTTGTTACCTGAAAGCACAGGTTTTAATTTAAATTATACTGGAACTACTTCGAAGGAAGCCTCCTCTCCTTTTTTTATTGTGGTTTGTAGTTCTGGAACCCATGGCGGACGGGCCACTGTAACAATTTGGTAGTACAGATGGGGTGTAGTATCCTATTTGCTGGTGGATTTTATTTTGTGAGTGTTCGATCCAGGGTTCTATCATTATTGTAAATTGCAGTAAGAGGTCATTAGAATGCAGTCTGCAAAAAAATTAAAAAGTGAGATAAGGAGGTTAGAAAAGGAAATACAAAAGAGAAGCATGAGAATTCGGGAAGGGTCAATTTTTAATTCGCCGGCCCTCACACCTGGTGGGCAAGAGGAAGACGGGGCAGCTCTCCTCACCAGCACAAGGGTGAGTAATTTTGATTCTTTGGATAAGGATAGTGATTTAGATAGGGGTCAAGGCAGTAGGAGGCCAGTAGTTAAGCCTAAAGATTATGATGGCAAGAGTAATTTTGAGGATTACAAAGTTCATTTTGAATTGTGTAGTGATGTTAATGGATGGAAGGAACAAGAGAAATTACAGTTTTTTCCTTGTGCAGTTGCAAGGGAGGCTGTGCAATTCTATAGGGATATGCCGGACTCTGCTAAGGCAGATTATCAGAAGGTGTGTAACTTATTTCAAGTACGATTTGGTTCACATGGGCAGAAAGATTTGTACCGTGCTCGCCTCCGAATTCGTAAGCGAAAGCAGGGTGAACCGCTCGTTGAGCTAGCTGCTGATATTAGAAGGTTAATTAATGCTGCATATCCCGATATGCCGCCAGAAGTAAAGAATGAATTGGGTAGTGACTACTTCATTGAAGCTTTAGATAATGCCGTGCAGCGTACGGTTGTAAGGAGACGTAAACCCACGTCATTAGAGGCAGCACTAAAGGTTGCAATGGAGGAGGAAGCAATTATGCAATTAGAAGCCTCCAGAAAAGGCCCAAATTTAGTAGCTTCAACAGGTGAAACTAGCCATATGCAACAAATGCTTAATGATTTAGCTACGCAAGTGTCACAACTGAATGATAATGTCCAACAGTTAATGCAGAATAAGGTTGAAGTACAAGGTTCCCACGTACGTGGGCGGGGTTGCTGGAGTTGCGGTGAGTTAGGTCATTTTAGGAGGAATTGCCCACAAGGGTATGGCAAATATGGGGGACCACCCTCATTTCAACCTTATTACCCCCACGAGGGACCGTTAAACTAAGAAGAGTTGTTCATGGAGCCGATGACCAACTCGAGGGTGGTATCGAAAACAAGGCTCATGCTGTTTGGCCAACCCATTTTTTGCTTATGGGCGAGTAAATGGAGTTGATGTAAAATTTTTTGATCGATACTGGATCTAAGTTTACATTGTTGCATGCCGATGTATGGCAATTGTTGCCTGACTCAGTCAGGAGGTCACTAGAACCATGTAATCTTCCTCTTGTAGGAGCTGGGGGTGAACCCCTCAAGGTGCAAGGAAAAGGGGTAGTAAACTTGGCCTTGGGGAAGGTTAGGACAAAACACACCATTTATGTAGCAAATATTGTAAATTCTGGGATTCTGGGTATCGATTTTCTTAAAGGTCATGGGGAATACTCGACCTCCATAATGGATATCTTCAATTTGGTAGTGAGTATGTGAAATTATTACATGAGGACCAATTAGCAATGACCAAATGTTGTAAAGTAACTCTAGCTGAAACTGTTACCATTCCCCCCGGAAGTGAAATGATTTTGCCGGGGAAGATCCATGTTCCCTGTCCGGATATGAAGGAGGGGGTCATAGAAGTTTCAACCAAGTTCCAAGAAAAAGACTTGGGTTTATTAGTTGCTCATAACGTTTGTTAAAGTGAAAACTAATGCTAAAGTACCTGTGCGGGTAATGAACTTACAGCAGGAGCCTGTAACGGTATACGAAGGGACAGGTTTGGGGCTTCTTCACCCTTCGGAAGAGGTTGAATTTGGGAACTGTAATGGAGGGACGAATGGAGAACACCATTCCCCCATTGGTGAGCTTTTTAATCATAGTACCAAAGATTTGGATGACAGTGAGAAGGAAAGGGTGTGGCAATTTTTGGAAAGGAACAGGGATGTGTTCTCCCTTGAGGGGGAGCTGGGAAGGACGAATAGGGTTTTCCACCATATTGAGACAGGGGATGCAGCCCCCATTAAGCAACATGCTAGACGATTCCCTGTGGCTCAGCGGGCTGAGGTAGAAAATAAAGTTCAAGAAATGTTAAATGCTGACATTATTACTCCTTCTATTAGCCCCTGGTCTAGCCCAATAGTGCTCGTGCGGAAAAAAGATGGCTCCACCCGTTTCTGCACAGACTATCGGAAACTTAATGAGGTAACTAGGAAAGATTCATACCCCCTGCCTAGGATTGAGGAAAGCCTTGAGGCATTAGGAGGTAGTAAGTGGTTCTCTACCTTAGACCTAGCCAGTGGATACTGGCAGGTAGAAGTAGCCCCCGAAGATCGCCCTAAAACTGCATTTACAACTGGGAGACAGCTTTTTGAATACAAAGTTCTTCCCTTTGGGTTAACGGGGGCACCTGCAACCTTTGAAAGATTAATGGATAATGTTCTGGCTGGCCTTCACTGGGAGACTTGCTTGGTGTACTTAGATGACATTATAGTGTTTAGTGAGTCATTCGACTCGCACCTCGAAAAGTTGCAACAAGTCTTTGATCGGTTGAAAGGGGCAAACCTAAAGCTCAAACCCACCAAGTGTTCTCTATTCAAAAGAAAAGTAAAGTACCTCGGGCATGTCGTGTCAAGTGAAGGTATATGTACAGATCCTGAGAAGGTAGAGGTTATTGAGAATTGGCTCACTCCAAGTAATGTCACGGAGGTGAGGAAATTTCTGGGTTTGTGTAGTTACTATAGGAAATTTGTCAAGAATTTTGGGCAAACAGCTGCTCCCCTACATCATTTAACGCAAAAGGAAGTTGGATTTAGGTGGACTGAGGAGCATAGTAAAGCTTTTAGA
This sequence comes from Holothuria leucospilota, assembly GCA_029531755.1. NCBI lineage: Eukaryota > Metazoa > Echinodermata > Holothuroidea > Aspidochirotida > Holothuriidae > Holothuria > Holothuria leucospilota. The sequence goes on along the minus strand of CM055961.1, from coordinate 19,890,523 downwards.
GATCTCAAAGCGGCTTTGACTAGTAGCCCTATTTTGGCCTATCCAGACCTTTCTCAACAATTTGTACTGGATACAGATGCCAGTAATGGTGCAATTGGGGCCGTACTGTCTCAGGTTGGGGCTGATGGCAAAGAACATGTTATTGCCTATGCAAGTAAGAAACTCACAAAATCTGAAGTCAAATACAGTACTACTAGAAAAGAACTTCTTGCAGTAGTCAAATTTGTAAAACAGTTTAGACATTACCTGTTGGGCAGGAAGTTTGTTCTCAGAACGGACCACAATTCTTTGAGGTGGTTGTTTCAATTTAAGGAGCCCGAGGGTCAAGTGGCCCGTTGGTTAGAATTCTTGAGTGAGTACGATTTCGAAATCGTCCACAGAGCTGGTACCCAACATGGAAATGCTGATGCCCTCTCCCGTATGCCACTTGTTAAGGAAGAAATGGTCCAGACTGAGGAGCTGCAGAGGGGCAGGGAGGTTTGTGCCCCAGTGGTCTTAGCTGGGGATAAAGGGGACTTATTAGCTGCCCAAAAGCCGATCAGCATTTGAAACCTGTAATCCAGTGGCTAGAAGAAGGGCTACGGCCAAGTAATCATGATGTGTCTGCCTTTAGTAGGGAAACAAAGGCTTATTGGTTCTTGTGGGATCAGTTAAAGCTTGTAAATGGTGTTTTATCTCGGGAGTTTTATCATGACAACCCGAACCAGGGTGTAAAATTTAGACAAATAGTAGTACCTAAGGCCATGAGGCAGGAAGTGTTTCTCAAAGCCCATAGTTCAGTAACTGGCGGACACCTAGGGCGAGTCCGTACATTTGCCAAGGTACAACAACAATACTTTTGGATTGGCTATAGAGAGGACATTGGTCTATGGGTACGGCAATGCACGAAGTGTGCGAAACGTAAATCACCCACTCGTAGACCCAGGGCCGCTTTGGCAAATTTTAATTATGTGGGCTTTCCTATGGAAAGAGTGGCAATTGATATTATGGGACCTCTGCCAATGTCTAAGAGAGGGAACAAATTCGTTCTAGTTGTAACTGATTATTTTACTAAATGGGCTGAGGCCTACGCCCTCCCGAATCAAGAGGCTGTTACTTGTGCTGATGTACTAGTGAAAGAATTCTTTTGCCGATTTGGTGTACCATACTCAATCCATAGTGACCAGGGGCGCAACTTCGAGAGTGGCCTGTTCCAAGAAGTATGTAAATTGTTGGACATTAATAAAACAAAAACAACTGCATATCATCCCCAGTTGGATGGCCTCGTTGAACGTTTGAACAGAACTTTAGCCACAATGCTAAGTATGTACGTGAAAGAGGAACAAAATGACTGGGATGAGTACCTTCCTATGGTCATGTCTGCTTACAGATCAAGTATGCAAGAAAGTACCAAGTACAGCCCAAATTTCTTAATGTTTGGTCGGGAAGTGAACTTACCATTGAATCTGTTATGTCCGACACCGGAACAAGATGAGTATGATTCAGACAGTTATGCAAAAAAATTACAGAATTGTTTTGAGAAATCTTTTCAGACTGTTCGAGAGCACTTGGGAGATGTTCAACGTAGACAAAAGAAGCTGTATGATATGAAAAAAACCTTACGCCGAAGGTGACAATGTTTGGCTGTATGTTCCAGCTAGGAAAAGGGGGCTAAGTCCTAAACTGCAACAGTTTTGGCAAGGACCATGCAAAATTTTGAAGCGGGTCTCAGATGCTGTTTACCAAATAAAGAGACTGGACAATGGAAAAAAATTTCTGGTACACTTTGATAGACTTAAGCCATGTTATTCCGCTCCGCCACAGGTAGCTTCAGGGGAAACTTTTGATATGCCATTTGGCAATGCAGAAGAAGTCGAACTAGACTATGATCAGGAACATTTACCTCTTTCCACTTCTGCAGACCCCGATGCAGTGCCTCAGAGGCGAATTAGACGTATGCCTGCATGGACAAAAGACTACGATATGTATTAGTGGGTAAACTTTACAAGTGGTACAGAATGCCTGTTGTGCAGGAAGTGTGACATGCGTGAACTACTCGACCTTATTCTTCGTAGCCATCTATCAACGCTGTCTACATGGTCGGAGTGCCGGATAGTAAAGCTAGGATATTATACCCTATAGTTTGGACAACCTCTGAACATTTACCCTTTTCAGATATGAACTAATTATGACTTTTTTATGTTATATGTGAGCAGTACAAATTTTGATTGCTGTTTCAGTGGATTGTGGAGACATATATGAAATGGACTTTTCTTACAAATGGTGCGTTGTGTGTAAATAATGTATATATTGTGTATTGCAAATGTGCCTCCTACTGCCTACCCCTAAAAATATGTTATGAGTTTGAAGCCTATATTTTAATGTTAAAAGGACTCGGGGTCGAGTTTTTGAGGAAGGGGGGCAGTGTTACTAACAATCCATTTCACCTGTCATACATTCTCATCCATCTTCACCTTTTCATTCAGGGCCCAACACTAACCCTTGCATTTTCATCCATTGACTAACAAAACCATTCCAATTCATTTCATTGCTTCATTCCATTACACTGCTCTGCCTTAAGTAAGTTAGTAATGTAGACCCATTGTTTGTTACACCTGGCTAGCTGGGCAGCAATTTATCTTTTGTGTTGGTTTAGGGGATGGGTTCTTGATTTCTTATGTGTAGTTAGAGCTGTCCTGGCTGCCAAGGTGTGAGGGTCTCGGTCTTCTCGGTCCCGTTGTATAATTGGATATTATTCTTTGGACTTTGATAATTTTTGTACCAGGAAGAGTCTTTCGTGAGTAATTCATTTATATTATTTTCCCCTTCCTGAATTCTCAATTGCTTCACCGTTGTTTTTGTTACCTGAAAGCACAGGTTTTAATTTAAATTATACTGGAACTACTTCGAAGGAAGCCTCCTCTCCTTTTTTTATTGTGGTTTGTAGTTCTGGAACCCATGGCGGACGGGCCACTGTAACAATATGTTTAATAATAGTTTTGTGTACAGTGCATATTTTATCTTGGAACCTTTGTTGAATTTTGCATATGACATCTGGTGACCTCAAACCTCCAACACAACCAACAGGTTGTTTTATTGGAACAAACATGTCACTAAGTGAAGAATGCCCCTAGTGATCTGTGGCCACCACCAAAAGTGATAGGGGTTTAAGCTGAACAAATTGCAAACGAACAGTTATGATTAATGTACCCCAGCCGCACTACTTTGCCATACTGGGTTACTGTGGCTTTCATAATTTGATCCCAGTGGCACCTAATGACCTCTTACCTCAACAAAAAAAAATTCTCAAAATAATGCAACCCCCCTGAAAAATGAATGTATCCATTTTCCTCTCTTGAGATATTGTTAGCAAACTTTTTGGAATTTGATCCTCAGTGACCCCGATGACCTTTGACACCTCCCAATGTGAGTGTTCTTTCCATCAAAATGGGGCATTCATGTATTAAATATTAAATGTATAATTGCTTCCTACCTTGTAATGGTGAAGAATGTTTCGTTGACTCCAGTGACCCAAGATGACATTTGATCTCTACCAAAACCAATGGACTTCTTCTTTTACCATGGGGTATCCACACACTTAGTATGAAAACTATCTATGCTTCCTACTTTAGAGATATTGTGTTGCAGGAGTTTGACCCTTAGTGACCCCAGATGACCTCTGACCTCCACCAAAACAATACGGATTTTACACTTACCACTGAGCATATTAAATACTAAATATGAAGTGCATCCATTCTTCCTCCCTTGATATACCGTATCAGCAATGTTTTCAGAGTCAGAACACTGGTGACCTCAGATAATCTTTGACATCTACTATTAAACTGCTGAAGGGTTATATCAATATGGGGCATCTATGTACCAGGTATGAGAACTATCAGACTTCGCTTTTTGGAATATCGTCTTAAAAAGCCAAGGGTCATGAACACTGACTGGCAACACACAAGTACACACCCTCATACACACACACACACCACATCATGAATGCCTAGGTTTCTCTTATCATTAACACCAAAAAATTTGGTCAACCATATAATGTGTATGAAGCTTCATGTTACAGCAATGCTTTCTTGTAATTATAGCCAATAATGTAAAACCTGACATTTACTTCAAGGTATCTGCTTTATACAATTTCCCATACTCCCACTGTCAGGAGAAGAGCTGTCCAACTAAAAGCAATTTTGAAACTATGTACATTGCACCTTCTGTCACATGACATTCAACCTTCATTGCCATTGTAATCACACTTTTTGGTGGAACTTTTCATCCCTATTATATATGTGAAGTTCTTTGCAAGTGCAATGTTTCCTTCTAAAAATACAGCAAAAAAAAAAAATTTTAACATAATCTGACTTGACCTATGAAATTTACTTCAGGGGTCAGAGTTTCCACACTAGGTACTTTCCCACCAAATTTAAAGAAAATTGGCCAAGAGGCCTACAGTAGTTTGGAACAGGAAACTGCATACCTGACCTTATCATGTGACCTTTGACCTCTGTTGCCATGGTATCACATATTTTGGTAGAAGTAGTCATCCATATGATGTGTGAAGATTCATGACAATGCAATGCTTCCTGTTGGAATTACACCAAAAAATGACAAACACAACTTGACCTCTGACCCTTACTTTTGGGGGGTTGTTACACAAACTTTTCCACTGTGGTGAGCACTCATTCACAATTGAAGTGAATCAGTCCAGGCCACTAGGAAGATTTCGTGTCAAATTTTTGCTTAACAATGTGCATTTCCCTTTTGTCACATGACCTTTGACCTAGGTCACCATGTCAATCATATATTTTGGCTAGTGTTAGACATCTTTACCATGTCTAAAGTTTTATGTCAGTGGGATGTTTCCTCTTGGATATACAAACCAGAATGCAAAAATGCATTGTGGTTTTGATGATTCATACATACCTACAGTATCATGGAATTACAGTAGTATGAAATGGCTGCAAACGTTTTTAAGGCCGGACCCCTGATGACCCCAAATAACCTTTGACCTCCACCAAGAGTGATAGGGTTCTTCCGCTCACCAGTAGGCATGACTATGTACGAAATTTATCCAAGCTTCCTATGTCAAGATATCATGTAACCGGGGTTTTCAGGGTCTGATGCCCCCTGACCAAGATGAACTTTGACCTCCACCAAAAACAATAGCATTCTTTGCCTTACCATAACTCAGCTACATACTATGTACAAAATTTATCCATGCTTCCTACATCAAGATATCGTGTTAACAGGGTCTTCAGAGTATGACCCCAAATGACCTTTGGCCTCCACCAAAAACAATAGGATTCTTCCTCTTCCCATTATGCATCTACATACTAACTATGAAATTTATCCAAGCTTTCTACCTTGAGATATTGTGTTAACAAGTTTTTTCAGAGTTTGACCCCTGGTGACCCCAAATGACCCTTGACCTCCAAAAAAACAATAGGGTTCTTCCTCTTCCCATACCACATATCTACATACTAAGTATGAAATTCATCCAAGCTTTCTATCTTGAGATACAGTGTTAACAAGGTTTCAGAGTTTGAGCTCTGGTGACCCCAAATTACCCTTGACCTCCACCAGAAAGAACAGGGTTCTTTCTTTTACCATAAGGCATCTACATACTACGTATGAAATCCATCCAAGCTTCTTACATCAAGATATTGCATTAACAAGGTTTTTAGAGTCTGACCCCCGTGACCCCAAATCACCTTTCACCTCCACCAAAAACTACATGGTTCTTCCTCTTTCCATAATGCATCTACATATTTAGTATGAAATTCATCCAAGCTTTCTACCTTGAGATATCGTGTTAACAAGGTTTTCAGAATTTGACCCCTGGTGACACCAAATGACCCTAAACCTCCACCACAAAAAATAGGGTTCTTCCTCTTCCCATAATGCATCTACATACTAAGTATGAAATTCATCCAAGCTTTCTATCCTGAGATATCATGTTAACAAGCTTTTCAGAGTCTAAGTACCGGTGACCCCAGATGAACTTTGACCTCCACCAAAAACAATAGGGTTCTTTCTCTTCCCATAACACATCTACATACTAAGTATGAAATTCATCCAAGCTTTCTACCTTGAGATGTTGTGTTTACAAGGTATTCAGAGTTTTGACCTCCGGTGACCCCAGATGACCTTCGACCCCCACCAAATACAATAGGGTTCTTCCTCTCAATATGGGGCATCCATGTATCAAGTTTGAGAACTGTCGAAGTTTCCTTCTTGATATTTGTGTTAATGAGCACAGTGTCACAAACACACATACACACGCCAGCACAGTTGCATAGGTTTCTCTTATCTTGGAAACCAAAAAAAGAAAAGTGATTTTCACAAATTTTGACCTTAAACATCTGACCATAGACCTTCAGTAACTTGGGAAAATTAAATGTTACCATGGCAATGACTGCTTCCAGAATTGCCATGTATAGCTCAACTGACAAAGTGACCACAATACTTCATCCTTCTAATGAAGTGATAAGATAATAAGCTACAAGGTGTACTATCACATCACACACTAAAAAAGTGTTTTCAAACCTTTTTTGTGGGGGCTACACAACTTTAGAAGCAGTCATCATACAGTAGTGCGACCCTTACTTTAAGTGGGTTTATGCAAGACTTACATCATTATTCAACTGTCTGTAGGGAGGAGGGTGGAAGGGGTGGCTCACATGATGAAGGTACAAGCAATGCCATTCAAGTGTTGGGATCTGTGTATGTGTGGGAGGGGGTGGGGTGGATTCACCGCCTCTGGCAATGAAGATGATGATGCAATGTCACTGCCCTACAAATCTGGACAGCATTAGGCATTACAGATAGTGTATCCTTCAAAATACTGTAACTAAACTGTCAATTCTAACCCCACTCAATTTTGTGGCATATCTGAAACCCAAGTTACTTCACACTTTGTATTCCCCCTTTTGGAAGAGGGGGAGGGAGTAAGGCTACAGCCATATAGCCCTCCATTAACTATGTGTTGGGTTGTGATGTCACTGCATTACTGTCCATCATAAGTCTCTTGTTTTCTAGTCACTTGTACTACATCAAACGGTGTATTACAGTGCAGAATGGCATGAAAATCAATACTTTTTAAAAGCCAAGTGGAGTACCAGAATACTTCTTTAAATTCTTTACCAATCAAAAGAAAATAACAGTGACAGTATCTGTGCACATATAAGTTTGAGCATTGTCATGAAAATGGATAGGAAGGTGATGTTAGACATAAATTTGTACGGCCCTTATCAAAATGCATTGACCAAGAGCATCATCTTGGCACCTCTGAGGCTAAAGAAAAGGTACAGTAGGCAGTTACGCATAGGTACATAGGAGAATCACAATACATAAACAACTATGACTAATTTAACTTTATAATGTATGCCTTTGAATATATGTAAACTGAAAACTCCATTACATACAGTAGCAATATTAAAACAATTAGTACATTTATGATGAAAGAGACCCTATTAAAATGCTTATTATGGGCAACAAACAATGTGCAATGAAGTCAAATTTGAAATTACAGAAATGACAGACAGTGTGCATGTTCTTCAAGTTGTTTTGCTCAAGTAAATTTATCAAGATCACAACAGTTCAATATCATGCAGTTCTCGTCAAACATACGGCACATACACGACCTTGAATTTTGGACTGAACTTTCTATTTTATATCTTACAACATGAATAGATATCATACATGTGTTTGGCCATCTGTGCTTCATGCAACATATTCAACATCAACTATTCATCAATTGGACCCTGCAAACCTACTAAGATGTCTGGCTTTTAGTTCTTCATTAGCTGGTTTGTGGACAGTTGTCACCCATGGCCTTATGTTTCCAGGGTAGCCAGGTTACACAGACAATGGTGTGTCCATTCTGCAACAACTGTTCACTCTGGCAGTTACAATCCTCTCCATTAATTCTGGGATGTGCCCATAGTCCTTTGCTTCTTTGATGGGCATGGTGTGCCATAGTTTTGTTGCCATTCAATATTTTGCTGTCAGTCTGCAATGACAAGAGTTAACTTCCTTGAATTAAGGGATCAAAATGTAACATGACTATTAACATTAACAAAATCCATAAGTTATGTCATCTGTAAGGCATCCACATGTGATACTTCAATCAAGAAATTTCCCATTTTGGGACATACCTCTTCACCATGATTTAAGAAATTTGGTCCAGATAGCCAACTACTGTGATACAACTTTTGACACACAACATATTCGCCTTTGACCTGTAATGTGACCTTTGACCTCAAATGCCATGGCAACTATATGCTTAGTGGAACTTTACATCTTCAATATGTGTGTACTGTAGTTTCATGTCAGTGCAATATTTTATCTTGCAATCTTTGCCAAAATGTGAATTAACACAATTTGACTTTTGACAACTCAGTGGGTGGGCAAGACCAAATTTCTCACCCAGGGGTGCCTTCCCACTGAGTTTGAAGAGAATCAGTCCAACCTTCTGGAAGGAGTTTCTGGCATAACTCTTGCTTAAAAATATGCATGCTCTCTTTCATCATGTGAGTTTTTATCTCCACTGCCATGGCATTCACATACTGTACTGTAACACATTATCTCTTGAGGGAATTTCGATGAATTTGATGAATTTTGATGAAGTTCAAGATGTGCCACACATTCAAACAGATACAAATTCCTCATCGGGTTGGAGGGAGGGGGTATAATGAATGTTTTGGTCATGTGTCCACATACCTCCAATAAACACAAATTCTGTAAATGAGCTGTGGTGAGTGATAAGGAATACTAGTGGTGCATATAATCACCAATACACAACATTGTACTTGAAATTTTTCTGATGCTGAGATTTTAGTTGTAGCAACCCATGCACCTACATGTAATTCTTATTGTTATTTGCTTTTTTTTAATTTTGATGAATTTGCAACAAGAAATAGGCTACTGTGGCTGCCATCGATTTTAATCGTTACCATGACCATGCTAATGCGCTGAATTCAGATGGAAATCCTACGTGTATGGCAAGCGAAATGTCCAATAATTAGAAAAACCAAGTTTATCGGTCGAAAAACCAAGTTTATCGGTTGAAAAACCAGGTTTATCGGTCGAAAAACCAAGTTTATCGGTTAAAAAACCAGGTTTATCGGTCGAAAAACCAAGTTTATCGGTCGAAAAACCAAGTTTATCGGTCGAAAAACCAAGTTTATCTATCAAAAACCATGTTTTTCGCAGATAAACTCGGTCTTTCGACCGAAAATCTTGGTTTTTCGACCGATAAACTTGGTTTTTCGACCGAAAAACATGGTTCTTCGACCGATAAACTTGGTTTATCGACCGAAAACCATGGTTTTTCGACCGATAAACTTGGTTTTTCGACCGATAAACTTGGTTTTTCGATCGATAAACCTGGTTTTTCAATCGATAAACTTGGTTTTTCGACCGATAAACTTGGTTTTTCTAATTATTGGACAAACAACTTGTTATTTCGGTCGAAAAACTTGGTTTTTCGAATTACTGGACAAACTGTATCGAAAAACCAAGATTATCGGTCGAAAAACCAAGTTTATCGATTGAAAAACCAAGTTTATCGGTCGAAAAACCAAGATTATCGGTCGAAAAACCAAGTTTATTGGTCGAAAACCAAGTTTATCGGTCGAAAAACCAAGATTATCGGTCGAAAAACCAAGCTTTCAACGCCAAACGTCCAATAACTAGAAAAACCAAGTTTATCGGTAGAAAAACCAAGTTTTTCGGTCGAAAAACCAAGTTTATCGATTATTTCGAAAAACTTGGTTTTTCGATTGCCATGGTGATTTGCCGGTACTACTTTCCGCGACCACGACATGCTAGATGGCGGCTAAATTGATGGGCCTATATGTATTATGTAACAACATTTACAACAAATCAATGTTGGTCAATGCTTTTGTTTTTGTTACAACATTTGTCAGACAAAGCAACAAAAAGTCTTCATAGATATTTGTTATAGTCACCTGTCAACAAGTTTTTGGGAACACCCCCTTTTGACTTGGACACATCCATTATTACCATGAGGTGGATTATTCAATTATTTCAAGGGACTCAAGTTTAAGTAAACATGTAATTTTTCTGTAATTAGTGCAGATTTTAATAAATTTCCAAATACGATCGTTTACAATAAATCAATGTTTTGTCAGTTTTTTTTTTTTTTTTTTGTTACAACATTTGTCAGACAAAGCAGCAAAAAGTCTTCATAGATACTTGTTTTAGTCACCTGTCCACAAGTTTTTGGATACACCCCTTTTGACTTGGACACATCCATTATTGCTATGGGGTTTAGTTTGTCATGATTACAAGCCATTTGCAAGGTTTTCACAGTTAAACCTCTCGTGAACTCAAATGACCTTTGACAAGACAGTATGCGTCCAACTGGGCTAGAAGTGCTAGTAGTACAGTAGTACTGTACGGGCCCGCGCTGGTGCTAGCTAGCTGTACCACTACCAGGATCTAAGTTAACTACGAGCGACCCAAATCCCAAGTCCCTTGAAATAATTGAATAATCCACCTCATGGTAATAATGGATGTGTCCAAGTCAAAAAGGGGGTGTTCCCAAAAACTTGTTGACAGGTGACTATAACAAATATCTATGAAGACTTTTTGTTGCTTTGTCTGACAAATGTTGTAACAAAAACAAAAGCATTGACCAACATTGATTTGTTGTAAATGTTGTTACATAATACATATAGGCCCATCAATTTAGCCGCCATCTAGCATGTCGTGGTCGCGGAAAGTAGTACCGGCAAATCACCATGGCAATCGAAAAACCAAGTTTTTCAAAATAATCGATAAACTTGGTTTTTCGACCGAAAAACTTGGTTTTTCTACCGAAAAACTTGGTTTTTCTACCGATAAACTTGGTTTTTCGACTGATAATCTTGGTTTTTCGACCGATAAACTTGGTTTTTCGACCGATAAACATGGTTTATCGACCGAAAAACATGGTTTTTCTACCGATAAACTTGGTTTTTCTAGTTATTGGACGTTTGGCGTTGAAAGCTTGGTTTTTCGACCGATAATCTTGGTTTTTCGACCGATATACTTGGTTTTTCGACCGATAAACTTGGTTTTTCGACCGATAATCTTGGTTTTTCGACCGATAAACTTGGTTTTTCGACCGATAAACTTAGTTTTTCGACCGATAAACTTGGTTTTTCGATCGATAAACTTGGATTTTCTAATTATTGGACATTCCGTTAAGAAAAAACCAAGTTTATCTTTCCATATACCAGATAAATCGAAAAACTTGGATTTTCGACTGAAAATCTAAGTTTTTCGACCGATAAGCCAAGTTATTTTGAAAATCTAGGTTTTTCAACCGATATACCAAGATTTGGAGATAAACTTGGTTTTTCGATAGATAAACCTGGTTTTTCGACCGATAAACTTGGTTTTTTGACCGATAAACTTGGTTTTTCGATCGATAAACTTGGTTTTTCTAATTATTGGACATTTCGCTTGCCATATACGTGAGTTTGCGGAAATCATATTGACTTACTGTACATGCAATTTACGGGTACGTGTATGAATTGTTTTGTGTACTCGTGTAGTTGCTGGACATTGTGTGCTTAAGTCCTGAAATACCATAGAGATGTAAATCGTCATTGATTAATGGAAAACATGGTAATAAGAGGCTTCCATTTAATCAAATAAAGCAAGGTATTTGAAGTGAGCTGTTTAAAGGTGCCACCACATTTGATGATGATTATCCTGAAATGGTAGAAGTTGGAATAGTTGCAGCCCATGCACACTCCCATGAGGCCAAACACTCAAATCTGAAATATTAGCATTTATTCATAGACCACGAGTACAGTAGCAAGATTTCCCCTGGCATTCTTTTTGTGAGGCTGCCACTCACAGGTATTGGCCACCACCCCACTTGTTTCAAACAGTCAAGTGAATGTTCATTTACAATGCTTCCATAATGTACATTTATGTATACTGAGCTAAGTACCTGCACTGTACCAGCTGTAGAAGTACTGTAGTGCTAGTTCTCCCTCCCTGTTGGTGCCAAAGCTACTGCTCTACCATTTTACCCCATGGACCAGTACCCCCTCACACCCTCTAAAACCCAGGGAAACCCTTTCGTTTTTTTTTTTTTTTTTTTGATTTTATTTTCAAATCTCCCAGTATTCAGCTTAAAAGAGATAAAATGGCCTAGTTTACTTGCTCTGTGTACTATGAGTGTGACATGATGGTTCTTGCATGGGAGCTATATCCCCATCTGACAGGGCAACCCTACTAGTAGAACCCAAACTGGACTAATGTTCAAACAAACTGGATAATACTCACAGGGTTACTCTTGATCATATACCACACATTTCAAGCCTATCTCATTTATCAAGAATCAAACTTGTAGGGGATAGGGATATTCTTTTCAAAGCTCAAACCAATGATGCAGTATACAGTACTGTACAGTATACATGGTCTAAAACTTTCGCACATGAGCATGGTTCTAGATAGGTCAAGTGCTGGCCAATTTAGTATCTGCTTTGTGACAAAACAACAGTTACTTCTGCATGCCCACTGATCATCAGTGGGCAATCTACAAATTTACACCCAGTACGAGCCAGGCAATAGGAATTCAGCAACTATGGACTGGCTCTAGCTGCATAGTTGTAACTCGGCACCTGAGAATGACACTGCAGCTTACCCTCCTTTTCAGGCAGGTGTACGGTAGCAGTGGACTTTCTGTCTGTAGAGATGGAATTTCTCCCACTTGTGATGATGAGCTTTCTTCTGGTTGTATTGGAGGACCTCCCACCATTTGTAGCAGCTGAGAAACAATGGTTGTGGAAGGTTCATGACTTGCACCCTCACAACAGTGATTTAGGCAGCCAGCCGTCCAGCCGTCCTTTGCACGGCCGGTTTCCCAAAATGACGGCCTATATTTTCGTACACGGCTTTCAAAATACACATGAAGCCGTGCACCAATTCTCCCAAGCTTCCAGTATACATATTAAGACTGTTTGGAATAAGCGTCCGAGACGACCATTTCTCCAACCGGAAGACCTTTACATCTTCACTAGTTTTCAGCGGGACTACTAGCGTGATTTTGTTCAAATCACAATTCTAGTAACATGCATACACATCTCTTCTTGTACATCGGAATTCTGATAGCAGCACATATTGAGTCAATGCAGTAATGCGTTGACTTTACGTTCCATGTACTTGCCATACGAAAATCCTGTCAACTGAATTGTGTGGTTGCTCACAACGTAACTGCCGTGTTGCATGTTATGCTGCGAGCGCTTGATACCATAAATTTTACAATGTAGTCTGTCCGTAGGATCAGACTGTTCTCACACAAACATGACACTAGCTTAGGTTCGATATATCTCCATATATAAATACGTTAGGATAGCGTATGAGCTAGTGTGGGTGTTTGTGGATAATAAAGGATCGTGCAAGAAAAGTACCGAAGTAAAGGTTCCGAAAATATTACGAGGGACTTAGTTAGAGTGATTTACACATACCTCATAATTAATTTATGAAATGTTTGTCACTCTTGATAATTTTGGATGCCTTTAAGTTTGACATCGAGGATTTCTACCCTCAGACTGTGACACTGCATATTTAGTGTGTACTACAGTAGAAATGAAACTTGTAAGGACCAAAAGAGTGATCGTAGGCTGGAATGTTTGGACAACAATCTCCGGACATTAGAAGCATACGAAATTGCTCATTATCATCGATGATAAAATTTTCTGAATTTTTTTCATTTTTTGTAGATGTATCAAGTTTATTTGGTGAATGCTTTAGCAGTATGCTGCATAGGGAACCACATCACAGTAGTTCTGTTTGACTTTGAAGCCAGTGCTGTGCTCTCTGTAGATCTACAGACTACGGCTATTGGAACTACAGTCTAGCAGACGGTGCCATTGTTTAGAATCTGTAACACTGCAAGTCAAGATTTAGTTTTACAGTTACCGTAAGGTTATAAGTTAAAGCTAAAGGCTGAGGATTAATACTTGGCTTCAATTAGGCCTATGGCTAGGCAAAACTGAGGGAAGGGTACGTGAGGTTGGATACTTTTGGTTTGTAAGTTTGTAGCATAGACGATACCTCACACCATTTCTAATTTTCCAAATATTTCACATGGTTGGAATGCCCCCCCCCCCCCCAAAAAAAAAAACAAAATGCAGCTAGCCCTAAGTCCTGATGTCCTGTTCTAGTAAACATCAGCCTCGGAGTCGAAAGACTAATATTTTGGCGGAAGACCAGAAGGGGGCAGAAAGTGTATTGTCAAACTCCTATTTCAGGTCCAAGAAGTCTCAAAAATCGGCTGAAACAGCTTGTGTTTTACCCTCAGAAACCTCTAAAATGCAAAATTCTAAACTTGCCCCCCTAACCCCCACAAGGGCCCCCTTGAATTCCTGCCAAGGAAGGTGATTGCTTCGCGATCGTGATGATGCCTTCGGCATCATATTGGGCCAATATGTTAGCACACCCACTATTCTCAATTGGACACCCACAACTGAAATTTCTGCCTCAGAGCCTGCCTCACAAGTTTCAGCGGTAGGCCTGTGAATGAGGAAAACAGAATCTTTACAAATGTTCAATGTATATAATGTGTTAAATATTGTAGTTCTCAGTCTCACAATCATTCACACAATAAAAATGTCAATGGTACAAATTAATTTTTTTGTTGTTGACCAATCACCCCCCACCTACAAGAAAAAAAAAACTCCACATTCTCAAAGGTTTGCCATATGCTTTTTTTCCATGGTGCAAATTCAAGTAAAATAACTTAATCCTATTCCATTCATTCTTTACATGGTCAAGTTGATGGCAGCACTATGAGATTCTTACATGATGTTACCATGCTGGCCTCTGAATAGCATGTAGTGCTTGTGTACTAAAACATGTATCACACTTTGTAATATGGTACTGTAACTGTCAGATTAGAATTGGTGCTACATATAGGTAGGCATACCACAATACATACCGTAATATGACTAATGTCATTGGTGTAAGAAAATTCAGGATTCCTGAGTGGCCAGTAATCAGTATGATTGCACATTCCAGATGGCAATGCTAACAAACATGACTGAAGGGCCAAGTTACTGTTCTTTGAGGTACTTCACAGTATTGGGCCATGGAGTAGCAAAGGACCATGCTTGGATTTAGCAAACATGATTTTGTGTGTGTGTGCGTGAGATGACTTGAATGAAATAGTCATTGTTTGAAAGGCTACTCTGACATTATCTTAAAAGTCTAAGTACTCTTAAGTACAGGTCTACTTTTAACATCCCTTCTTGTACAGTAATTTGATTGTTACTGTACAATACTGGCATCTCAAGCACTTCAAATGAGTCATTGACAACATAATGGGAGGATCTTACAGTATGTTAACATCCATGTTGGGAGAAGATACTGTACAGCACTTACTGTCAGTGTACATTAAAACTGAATAGAAACAATTGTCTGATGTAAAATTGTGAGGTTTTTTTCAGTTGAACTTACCCAATGCCAATGAACCTTCTTATATTAACAATGTGTGGGACTATCACATTAGTTTCAGATGAATGGAAAGGAGAGAAAATTAATGGCAAATACTGTATTTAATACAATTTTGTCGTGTGTGCCATGCTCACATGTACTGTACACTTCACTGGTGCAGGCATTGCAGGTACAATACTACATAGCCTGATGGTTAGAAGTAAAGAATGCCTCCAACATCTGTTTACTGTAGAAAAGTTGGGTGATACCAGAGTGAATGAGAAATCAAGTAATTTGCTTTAAATTGACCCTCACATAAAAGAAATAGCCTCTCTATTCTGTCATACTGTACTGTATGCTTAAAAGTTATTTGGTCAATACCATACTGTGATACTCAGTTGTATGTCAGGCTATTAAAATCTGGTAGTTACTCCCTGCCCCCAGTAGATGCTGACCTGCACTTATCACCCCCAGAAGTCTTGGGGAATATTAAATGCTCCAATTTACTGGTGTTTCTATTTCTGTTTAAACTGAATTTTTAACTTCAAGTCCAAGAAGATAATGGATTTCCTGACCTTTTTTTGACACCTTGTGGAGAAGGGATTTTGCTGAGAAAAATAACTGTTTATAGTCTATGATGGCTAGTGCTGTTGCTGTAAGTGTAACAATCGTTCGGATATCATACACATGTATTTGAAAATGCATAATCATGTACAACAATGAGAATGAGGATTTGGAAGAAGTTAAAACGACAGAACGAGAATTGTACTGAATAAGGAATATGGCATACTGTTAGATATACTAACTGTGCCATCGATGATCTTCAGATGTACTGTAAAGTTCATGAGGTCCTCATTTCACACATATAAATTTCTATGTGGTTACTGCACATTTCACCTTGCAAAACAGTGTTTTCTGCCCTTTGAATATAAGAGGTGGACAGCGGTGGTTAATTTTTAATGGGCAGAAAGCCATGCCGCCATTGAAAATCATGTCACAATCAAATCTCCTATAACTACTTTTTTCCTAATATATGGTACTGTAGCTTAGAAATCTGAACTTCGCAAAGTGGTCACAAGTTCCAGATCCATTCACAGAATGTTCTGGTACTTCTTCCGGGTCTTCTCCCAGATCTTGCCAGTTTGCATAACTGAAAGAGGCTGATTAATTACACAGGAAGGAATAGCTTACTTTGAAAGTTTTCTTGTTGTAAAAGAGAGTGACTTCTACTTAAAATTTTGTTACTACTTTTTAATAAGTGTTGAAAAATAATTCCAAAAGGGTTAGTTTGAAAACACTTCATCAACTATTAAAATTATGACCATAAATTTATGTGAACCTGAAATATAACACACCCCTATTTATGCAATACTGCAGTTGAGGCCAGTTTGTTCTAGCATGCAAGATCTGGGACATGATCCCTTCTTTCAATTTTACAAAAAAAGTTCATCTTGATGCTGCTCAAGGTGCAACTTGCATTAGTGCTGATCTTGGTAGAGTGATGATTTTGTAAAAGGGGGGGGGGGGGTTGTTTTCTCAGTGTCAGCTTCGTGGGAGGTCCAGTGAGTTTGTAGGGGCATACTGCACGGTATCGGAAAGCTGAACAGGTTTCACACAAATCTGTGGTGTACATAGGAAACTGTGCTCAAAATGTTTGGTTTATTGAGTGATCAAAAAATTCAATAAACTTTGGGATTACAATCATTGTGTGACACTAAGGTTAGCCGACCCCTTAGAAGCCAAATACTCATTAGCCAACAGAAACAAACACTAACAAAGTAGCCTATCATATGGATTATTATTTCTGTCAGTGATACTGGGGTGTACATACAGGTTGGTGCAGCATGGTCTGGGCCTGGGGGCAGTGTTCCATGACATTATTTGGTGTACATATACTGTAATTTTGTGACAGTGCACAGCATACAAACTTTTCAATTTGGTATGGGGCAACTCTGCTAGGATGTGCCTCGTTTGCTTTGCCTCAAAAGTGGCACAAAAGTCTACACCAGATTTAACATTTATCTACGCTCAATACATTGGCTAACCCAGCATCCTAGCCCATAGGTCTAGAAGCATGTACGGTACAGGGTTAGCCTAGGGTGGTTAACGTTAGTTTCCTCCCCTAAGAAACGTACAACTGGGAAGAAAACTAACAACTTTACTCTTGGTGTAGCCAATGATTTAAAAGTCCAAGCCTTCTTTTCAGTCTGGAATGATGTGATACATCTTTGAGGATAATTTCTTTGACATTTTTTATTCAGGATTTGCATATAAAATGTTTGTCAATGTAGCCAACAATTTTTATTAAGATACTTACAGTAGGGCATGCCAATCGTAAGGCCTACCCTGTCTAAACTAAGCCCTGAGAAATTTGAGGCGTACTACCATCACAAACTGTCTTTCTTACGGAAACACTGGTTGTGTTACACAACCAGTCTGTTTTGCAAATATATAAAAACACTAGTTTTCTTCATTAGCAATAGTTACAGTTAGACCCAAATTTTCAACCTGAAATATAACTTACATAAGGGAGGAAACTAATGTTTTTAGGGAGGAACCTAACTTTCTGTAGGGTAGGAACCTAACCTGTCCAGAAAGAAACGGCGAATGTTGTAAAATCCTTGTTCCGTTTGGGACCCAAGTCAGACTTCACTCTGAGAAAGATCGGAGGGAAAACAAAGATCTGCTAGGTTTATAGCCAGTGAAGTTGGTTCCATGACTGAGCACTCTTGGAAGATGTTGGTCTAAGTACTTTGACTGCAGGCTCTTAATCTTTACTAAATGTATCTATGGTCAAGCTAACATCCCTTTGTATGATTTTTGTAAACCTACAGTATTACTCGTAATATGCATGCTTTGCATAGTTACCACCCCCCTTCTGCTAGGACAAATTGCTATAAATAGTTTGCTACCAATATAATTTGGGACTGGGATAACCTCCTGGATAACCTTCTGGATGTACCATTATCCAAAGGAAGATGAACTAACCCCGCCGAGCCTACTGCAGGCCTAGGTCTGGTGTGGCCACAGGCAGTTCTAATGTTATTTAGTAAATTAGTGCATACATGTCATAAGTTAACAGGCCTTTATATAGGTATACAAGCCTGGTAGGCCTATATAACCTGCCTTTAAATTATATACAGGGTCAGAAGGTATAGGCGTACTGTAGGCGGTAACAGGCCTAGTACTGTAGGCCTTTATCCTCAGTAAAGGTCTGTTCGTTCGCCTACAGCTCTCTATAGGGTGCTATATCGGCGACCGGCTATACATGGGCCTTTACTGAGGACTACGTAGGCTAGGCCTTTGTAAGTTTGTATGTAGGCCCTATGCACTAAAGAACTGTATAAGCCGAGACAGAGTGGGTGGTGGAGTGACGAGGAACTCAGAAATAAAGAGATGTTAGCACACCTGCTCTCTGAATTATACTGACTGTATAAAACTAAACTACGCCAAGGCCTACTCTGGGTTCCTAAACCTTTCTGGCATGTTACTATAACATAGGCCTAATAATAATAGGTGCAGGTGCAATCGTACATAGTGGTGCATATTCAGCTATAGTGAACAGCTGCCAAGCTAAACCTCATAAGCTACCAGTGTACAATATACATAAACAGGTTATCACCATCAATCCAATACAGACTACAGTACAGCTATAGTACAACATACAATACACACAAGCCACGCACAATATGCACAATGACACAATACAGACAATATATTACTCGCCTTTCCTGTAGACAGGGCTTTGTACATACACGTACACTGTCATAACGTTTGTCATGATCCCAACAGAACGTTAGAACTGCCGGTGGGTCTGGCTGCCATTACAACATCCTACAGTAGCTTACTCCAAGTCAACTAAAAGCTGGCAAGCCTATGGCCTAGGCCTAACTTACCGTGGTCGAATTGGCTTGGAGGCTGGTCACATAGGCCTCGGCACAGGCAAGCGAAGTACGACGCATGTAGGCCTATTCTCGGTTCTTCCCTAACAGTCCTCTTTTTTTCTGACGTCGTTTTATGAACAATTCTTCCAAGTTTTCGTGGATGTGGTTTTTTTCTCCAATCCTTCCATGTGATATGGATCCTTACGTTAGTCTGTTTCAAGAAAACTGGCTAGACCAGGCTCCGTCGCGATGGTAGAAGTATAACCTGTAACTTGCTTTCTTAGAACCCATTGTACAGTACAGTGCAGTGTTACATACATGGCATCCACTAGTCACTGCGTAGTACTACACACACACACATTGTAAACAGTAAATACAGTACTACGTGCCTTTAGACCAATCAGATTACCTTACGTCATTTTGGGGGAAAGTTTGAACATGCCCATTTTTTGACGTCACAAAATGGTAAGGACCTGTGATTTAGAAATATCCGGAGAGGTCTAAATAATTTTGGGGGGATGTCATAGTTATTTTTAGGCATATAACACAAGTTTTCAGACAGATCAGCCTTGTGTATCGATAACAACGTACTTGAAATCTTGATGTAGTTTTAAATTTTCTTTCCAATTTCCCTTTTGAAATTATCTACACGTTCTCTTAAACTAATACACCCAGTACTAGAGAAAATTGTGTAAAAATTACCGTAGCATGAATAATTTACTATTTAAAAGCTTCAGTGTGATGTTCAAGAGCCAGCTACTGGAAACGCCACAGAGAGTTAGGTTTTCAAATATTGCCCCATTAATCACGAAGCCTTTGACTATAGGCGCGTAGTTTATGAAAGGGGGGGGGGTGGGGTCCAGACGAGCAACTTGTATCATTCTTTCAGCGAATGACCTTGCTAAGCGGACAGTTTCCTATAGGAAACCGTTAAGCGTAGCTTGTGTTTACATAGACATGCATGAAAATATTTGCTTTATAATGAGACGGGTTTCAACTGTTCAAGTGTTGACAATGTGGAATGTGGCAAACGATATTTTTTTGAAGTCAGTTGTGATGGTACTAACATGGATTTGCTTCTGATATTCTTTACAGAAATTAGTTTAATGCTGACCAACGTAACCTCTTTTCTGTTACAGAAACCCTCAACCCTCATTTTTTACAAGGGGCTCGGCCTAAGGAACACAGAGTGATGTATTCAGAAGAGTTGCAACCAACAGGTATAATGCGGTTTGTGGGATTGTAACAATTAAGTGGCATACAATAGCAACAGTTTTGGGAAGAAAGCCTGCCTTCAACATGTCACAGTGCAATTTACTTAGACACTTTTAGTTAACAATGTAATTAGGTACAATATTAGGTCCTTCCAATGCAACTCAGTTCAAGTAAGATTTCGCAACCAAAAGTCGGATCATAATAATGATAAAGCTAGATTTGAATAAGCTGTGCATTTCAAGTTGAAAACTCACATATTCTACAATATATATATATATATATATATATATATATATATATATATATATATATATAGATAGATAGATGGATGGATGGATGGATGGATGGATGGATGGATGGATGGATGGATGGATGGATGGATGGATGGATGGATGGATGGATGGATGGATGGATGGATGGATGGATGGATGGATGGATGGATGGATGGTTGGATGGATGGATGGCCTGATGGATGGATGGATGGATGGATGGATGGATGGATGGATGATAGATGGAATGGATGGATGGGTGGGATGGATGGATGGATGGATGGATGGATGGATGGATGGATGGATGGATGGATGGATGGATGGATGGATGGATGGATGGATGGATGGATGGATGGATGGATGGATGGATGGATGGATGGATGGATGGATGGATGGATGGATGGATGGATGGATGGATGGATGGATGGTTGGATGGATGGATGGATGGATGGATGGATGGATGGATGGATGGATGGATGGATGGATGGATGGATGGATGGATGGATGGATGGATGGATGGATGGATGGATGGATGGATGGATGGATGGATAGATAGAGAGATAGACAGACAGACAGACAGATAGATAGATAAGCATGAAAAATCAAGCACTCAACAAATAACGAGACGAACTGAAGAACTCCATAACAGAAAGTCAGAAAAATAAATACAAGAGAAGTTCAATGTCGATCACCACACACATATACAATAAGAAACTACTAGACGTTTCGAGCAGCATATATATATATATATATATATATATATATATATATATATATATATATATATATATATATACATGGTGATATGTGATACGGTCATCATTACCTGACAGGAGGTTTCGAAACAGATGAGAAACAAAAAATTGTCATCATCTTATGCAATACATGTGTACTGATAGGACGATATAAATGCAAATGTGTGTGAGGTGAGGTCACATTCGTTGAATTGACAATACACGGTCACGGCGCATGGTGTGATTGAACTGGTACGGCAGGGTTTCAAATATGCAGCAAATGATAGGACAGTTGTATTTGTATTAAATGTCCAATTCTCTCATCGCAAACAGGCAAAGCTTTACTTTTAGTGACTTATCCCTCCTCCAGTTAAAACTGATTGTCTTTAGTACCTCCCATACTTAAGTATGTAATTGAAATCCCAGTACCATATTTTGTGGAATACATTCCCTGATAGCCTAAAGGCCGACGGAGGGCCATCAGAGGTCCGCTGGCTGGACGAAAACGTGCATGACGTCATAAAGATTTTTAACCTACAGCGTCGCCTTTATCAGCGGACCACCGGTGAACCACCAGACATTTCTGAACGCCGGAGTGGCCGTCAGCGGTCCATTGTCGGGCCGACCAAACTTTGTTATCGGGGTGCCGTGTGCAATTTTTGCGTTTTTATAGGTGTATCTCCTTGTTATCTGACCACCATGTTCTGTCTGCTAACCAATGATGAAGGCTACACTGCATCTCACTGCCAAATCATTGATCGGTCAGAAGAAAAGCCAATTAAAGGGCAGTAGTCACTTGGAAATTAAAAGGAGCTCGGGTTCAAGCTAAAGTTAAGTTTGATATGTTGGAGGGGTTCTTAATCCAAGCATTCTGGTGAAACTTACATTCAGTTCATATTTGTTTGTTCTGGCGATGTTAACAGATCGGTGAAGTTGTGAATTTTTCAACCCCTGAACCATTAATTGGTGGGGGAGAAAAGGAGGGGGATGCGAGGAGGTACCTATGGCTTAAGACAAAGGTGCAGTTTTATTTCACTGCTTTTAGGTAGGATTGCATTCTGGAACAGGGCTAGTTATAGGTCAATAGCCTGAGGATATTTGAATTAACTGTTTAACAAAACTGAACTAAATTTTCGTGTGAACTAGCACAAAGCATTTATTTTTACAGAAAAGCATATCCAAGTGCAACTAAAAGCTGCCAAAAGTACGCCACAAGGAGTTAGATTTTCGAAAAAGAGTTGATTTATCAGGGAAGCCTTTACCGTTGTGACGTAGTCCTGCACCCCCGGACATGGAACAAGTGTTCATGTGGCCAACCCCCAGCCCACAACGATGTACTCCTCACACGCATATTGGTTTGAAGTTGTGCGCAGCTGCTCACATTCTTGCTCACTGTGCAACCGCTTGGCAGGAGTTGCTTACGAGAGATATAATGATGAAGTACACTAGGCCTAATGTGTGACCATGAGTAGGGGATGTATACCCGAAAATGTTTCGCTTTACAAACCTCCCAGATGGCCTTTAACTGCCCTTGCATGTGTTTTAGTTAGGACCTTGGGCTGGTGTAAAGAAGTTTACCCCATGCTGTGTGTTCTTGGGAAGATTTACATCAGAAATTTCAGAATGGAGGAATATTTAACGTCCGGTGCTGTGTGAACCCGAACGGAGGACAGGGCGCTTGAAAGGCGGACTGTCTGGCGGAAAGTGGGACAAATGGCCACCCATAGTGTGTGTGCCCTGGTATCCACAACGCAGTGTCACGATACATAGCCTCCCCATCAAGTTAGGCTGTTTGCACCCCATCCTGTTAGAGTAACAAGTTTCCAATTTCACCTGAAAACCTTAATGGATACCCCAAAACACTTTATTTGTGAGACAACAACCACTGGTCTTTGGAGTTCACATGAATCGCTCTCAAGGAAGGTTGATTCTTCATCAAAACCCTCATATTTTTATGTTTTTAATTAGTACCCCAGTTTTCAAATGAGAACCCACATTATCAATTGTGCACACCAAAAAAATATTTTTTTCCCATCCTCGTTGTGTTGGCTCCCTGTTGCTTGTTGATTCGTGTAAGTATAGCTTCACACCCCCCCCCCCATTTCGCCTTTGCAATTTGTGAATTGTGTAATTCGTGCAAAGGCAACATGATTAGAACATGTAGTATATTTGTTGTTGCGATAATCCTTCTCAGGGCCTTTAAGACCGACCCGAATACCACACAGGTATAACCTTTCCAGAGTGTGGTCTAAATAATGGCAAAAGTTTAATGGAGGCTATGTCTAGCTATGGCACATAACAGGTTAAAGGGCAAAGGAGGGCTAAGGCCCCATGAGATGCCCTGAAGTCTAAACAACCTTAACTGAAAACAAAGAACCAACTAACACCAAACGAGCCCAGCACAATTAGATTCTACCACACTTATGGAAGAACTTGTCAATGTTAACCTTAAAGCAGTGCACAGATGTGGAGTTAACTACCCACTCAGGCAGACTATTCCACTCGTTAACAACTCTATGAGAAAAGCTGAACTTCCTAATGTCGAGCCTTGCAAAATTCTTAACTAGCTTCTTACAATGGCCTCGAACCCGAGAATTACATTGAACCTTTAAATAATTGCAAGAGGACAAAGGATTCCTTTCAGAGAGAAATTTGTACACCTGAAGCATGTCCCCCCTAATCCTTCTCAACTCCAGGGTGGTAAGCCCAAGATGCTTAAGTCTAACATGATAAGGTAGGTGTCTCACCTCGGGTATAAGGCGAGTGGCTCTCCTCTGAACTTGCTCTAAAAGAGGCTTGTCCTTTTCATAGAAGGGACTCCAAGCCTGGGCTGCATAGTCGAGGTGGGGTCTTACCAACTGCTTATACAGATTTAGTACAATTTCTTTACTGAAACTACTGAAATTCCTCTTGATCAATCCAAGCACCCTATTAGCCCTAGCAGCAGCTGCTGCACACTGTCTAGATGGCTTTAAATCACCTGTAATAACTACACCCAGATCTTTCTCAAAAGTCACATCACTCAGAATACTACCATTCATGTTATAATCATAGCTGAAATTTTTAGGACCAAAGTGAAGGACTTTGCACTTATCTGCATTAAAAGACATTTGCCAAGTCTGAGACCATGAAAATAACCTATCCAAGTCTTTTTGCAGTAATGAGGCATCATCCCTATCACTAACCTTCCTATAGAGCTTAGTATCATCAGCGAACTTACTAATACTAGATGTGAGAGAGCTATCAATATCATTGATGAAAATTAAGAAAAGAAGCGGGCCAAGAACAGAACCCTGTGGAACTCCACTTGTAACTTCTTTCCAAGAAGAGTAATTACCATTAACAACAACTCTCTGAGATCTACCATTGAGCCATGAATTTATCCAGTCAGCACAACTACCCTTGATGCCTAACCTATGCAGTTTAACCATAAAAACCATGCTGTGACAGATTGAGTAACCCATTATCTAAAAGATATTTAAGCAAACAATCCTTGATTACAGATTCCATAACTTTGCAAACAACACTGGTTAAACTGACCGGCCTATAATTGCAAGGCAAGCTCCGATCCCCCTTTTTGAAAATTGGAGTAACATTAGCAATCCGCCAGTCAGCAGGTGCAAAGTCTGAATCCAGAAACTTCTGAAAAATAATGCAAAGAGGAACTGACCAAATCTCGGAGCATTCATGGAGAATGGCAGGATGGATCCCATCAGGCCCAGGGGCCTTACTAGCTTTTAAACTCTTCAACTTATTACAAACCAACTCTTCAGAGAAGACAACATCACTAACTAAAGAAGAATTATCAGAATCCCTACAAGTCCCCAAAACAGATGATTCCTTGGTAAAAACAGATACGAAGTAATCATTTAACAAATTAGCCATATCCTGATGATCAGTAACTAGTGTGCCTTCATTACCTTGGAGAGGCCCAACACCCTCCTTAACCTTCTGCTTAGACCTGACATAGGCATGAAAAGATTTTGGATTTACCTTAACCTCCTTGGCCAAATGCTTTTCAAACTTAGCTTTAGTGTCAATAACCAAATTTTTAACTAAGAGTTCCTGCTTCTTGTAGACTGCAAAGTCATCAGAATTCTTACTGACCCTATATCGACGCCAGCACTTACGTTTCTTCCTGGCTGCTCTAAGTACCTCTCTAGACATCCAGATTGGCCTATTTTTAACCACAGCTTTCTTGAGTGGGATACACAACTTTGTAGTGTCAGTAACTATATTACGAAAGACACTCCATGCTTCAGCAGGACCTAAGTGAGACAAACGTGCAACCCAATCTATGGCAAGAAGCTCTTTAGCATGAGTAAAGTTAGCCTTGCTGAAATCTAAAACAGTTTTGTCACTACCTTGAAGTTTGCTGAAACAAAGTAACTCAAAACTTATGAGGTCATGGTCACTAGATCCTATCTTACCACCACTAGCTACATTTCTAACCATGTTTTCATCAGTACTTAGTACCAAATCCAGACAATTGTCCTCACGAGTGGGAAACAGCACATGCTGGGTAAAGAAACCATCAGACACTGCCTCGAGAAAATCCCTCCCATGTGACCCACTAGTACATGAATGCCAATCAATATCAGGAAAGTTGAAATCCCCAAACACAACTGCCCTTTTCGAAGAAACTACCCTAAAACTTTCGAACAAACTCTGATTATTATCAGCACAAGAATTTGGTGAACGATAAATAATACCAACAACTAAAGGAGTGCAAGACTCCTTGCCAAAACTAATTTCACACCACAAGCAATCAGAAAATCCTGAAGAAAACTTGTTGGTGACATCAACACAATTTATGTTATCCTTAACATACAGTAAAACCCCTCCACCCCTACCACAGACAGTATCAGCCCTATCCTGCCTGAAAATTTTGTACCCTGGAACCTGTATTTCAGAGTTGCTGATATCACTATGGAGCCAAGTTTCAGTAACCCCAACTATGTCTGGATTGTCTATGGAAATATGAGCAAGGAACTCACTGAACTTATTGAAAAGGCTGCGAACATTGGCAAACATGACCTTCATTCCACAAACTGCCCTATTTACATGTTTCCCCTTGTTACTAACACAATTACTCTGAGCACAATAAAACTCAGAAACCCCCCCATTCTTGGCTGACCTCACCCCTGACTCTAGTTTGACACCTGCGAATCAACAGCCCTAGAAACCAGCCTACCCAGCTCATTAGCCCCTATGCTCGACAAGTGCAACCCATCTTTAGCAAAAAGATCCCTCCTATTTACAAAACCAGCCCAGGTATCAACAAAGAGAAAACCCTCAAGAGCACACTCGTTTTTCAACCACCTATTGAATCCCAAAATTTTGCCCCAAGAGACCTTCCTATCAAACCGAGGGAGAATACCACAAACAACCCCTTTCGAACGTGTCGACTTTAGCCTACAAATCAGTTCCTTATACTTTGACCTAAGTGAAATTTGATTGTCCCGACTGAGATTATTAGTGCCCACTTGCACAGCTACAACTTCCTCGTCCCCAACAATTTTGCCAACTCTAGCCGAGATGTCCTCAATTCTAGCACCCGGGAGACAAATCCTTACCCTGTTCCTACGGTCCCTCTTACAAAATTCCCTATCAGTATACCGAGTAATGGAGTCCCCAACAAACAGTACCTTACCCTTAGCCTTTTCACCCTCCCACAGACCACCAGAAATACCAAAGTCCCTCTCCTTTGATTCCTCTACAACCTCCTGAACAATATCCTCCACTGATAATCCCGAAAAAGAATTTGACGTCTCAACAGCTGGACACCCCTCAGCAATTTCAACAGGCTTTCTACCTTTCTGTACCGAAACCCACCCGTTTGAGCTGTCAGCAGCAGCCAAAAGTCCTTCAAGTTCTTTTAGGCGGTTACACTTCTGACAAACAAAAACAAAGGTATCTCTAGATGCTTCTTCAAATGTGCAATTTAGGCCCAAATTAACAAACTCAGCCCACATACCACAATCATCACAACAAATAAGTTGGTCTTCAGCCATAGGTAATCAACAAAAAGGTACAGTACGGGAACAGGCAACAATACAATAAACCTAAAAAGTTAACTATGAAGGAAAGTAAGAGCTACAGTAGCTAACCCCTATAAGCTAAAGCCTCAAGTATTGGCTAGACCTAACGTTAGGCCTAATAATATAAAGAAAAGTAGCCTAGACCCTCTAGTAAGTTAACTAGGTGATACTGTAGCTAGCCTAGAGTTGGGCTATAGGCCTAAAGTTAACGTTAGAATATGAGCTTAGAAGCTAACTAAGACCCCTAACCTTAGACTTGCAGAGTAAAAGCCTACGACAAAACACAAATGAACAGGTAAGGTTAGGCCTCACACAAACACTGACACAGACAATGTGTTAGGATAGTAACAACAACAACAAATACCTGACAAGAGACGACGGAAAAAGAAACACAGAGGAAAAGTCACCAAAACAAAGCAACAGACAACAAAAACTGACAACTAAGAAAGAAATGAAGCTTTCAAACTAAACCAGATGAAGAAATACACAGATGAAAAATAATCAGTGAGAAAACTAGCAAAATTTACGAGCACCGAGTTAAGCACTGTTGTCACTTCGAGCACCAAGCAAATAAAACTCATATAACATGAGTTCTTGATTAAAACCATGGGTCACCTGGCAAAATGATAAAGAACACCCTTCCTCCAATATGTTTTTACAGTAGAACTTTACAAATACTATGTATACAAACAGCATATATTGCAACTAGTAGATTCCGTGTTGAATTGTGCAGGGAGACAAGAAGACAGGGTGATGTAACTTTTAGTTGACAATGTTAATTGAAAAAGGCGAAGCTCAAATTCTGCCTGTCTCGAGCTCACTCTCTGGAAATTTGGAGATGAGTCGTGGGTCTAATGCCCGGTACAAACCGCCACGACTATCAGGGACAACAAGCCACAAGACGCGCCGGCTGTAGTCCTGGCGGTGTCGCCGATTCCATGACTAGAGTTCCATTGTGTCGTTGTCCTGTCGTAAGCCGTCGGCCCGATTGAACATGTTTAATCGTAGTCGGAAGCAGGCGGTGCATTTTAAGCCCTGGTCACACTGCCACAACTACCATAGGAGTGTCTCAGATAAATGCAAATTGTCTAAGACGGACGGTCTTTGGTGGTCGTGTCGGTGTGTTCCGGCTGTAGACAAACTTGGAGTCCTTGTCAAATTAAACAGTCTTGCGTCCAAGTCCCAGTCCTTTAAATCGTGACTTACAGTGTAAGACTAGTCTTGGGTCAATATGTGTCAGTGAAATTTAATATTGAACTATAAAGCTATACAATGGCCATAATGCAGTAACTTCCCTATACATTGTTCAAATTAACTTTACTCCTCTTCAGATTGTTACTGTGTCAAGTCTGTCTGTGAAGATTGAACTGTTTAGTAGCAGAAAACCCTACCCTTAGAATGTGAGTTATTTGAGCAAAATAAAAAGACTCACTGCAGATTTTTTTCTCTCTCTCCATGGTAGATTTTTTACTCCATAGTCAAAACGAAGCTCTGATTGTTGACGGATATCTCTTAAAGCAAAGAGACAGAGATGAGGTTCATCTTGATGAATGACAATTGACATCTTACAGTTTGGGGTAAGATGGTTGTCATTAACATAGCGTCCCAATCCAGATGATTCCGTTGCATCAATACTGAAAAAGAAAGTTATTTTCGTGAAAAAAGTAGAGTATTTATCCGTACTGGTTGTTACTATTGGGGCTAAGAAATGTGAGGAATATTTGCCAGCTATACATGCCTCAGTGCCTGCACCAATAATCAGCTGAGCTTAAAGATCATAAGGGATTCATGGTTGGGAAAAAATTGGAGAGCTAGGATCTCAAAAGTTCTTTCTCAGGAAGTTTGGGTTTAAAAGCAGAAAAATGTAGCAATATGATAGAATTTTACTTTTTAGTACACATAAATATAGAAAGGAATTGTACATTTTTCAGCCATCAAGATATAAGACAGCAGTTGTCTGCTATAAACTGCCAGTGTCTTTAAGTTTCTTTGCAATATTATGTACACAAAAACCTGTCTTCCAACTCAATTCCAGGTCCAAACTCTTGTTTCTTCTTTATCATTTTTACCTGCACAAACTCGTAAGTTTTGGAAAATATCTATCTGTTAGTTGTCCATTAATTATAATTTTCTTTTGTTCTAATTTACTTACCACTGGACAACTCCTCCATCGCTGAAGAAGTAGAGAAAGCTCCCCATTGAAAGGGGATACTCACTCTCTCGTTTGAGCCCCTCTTTGAAAGAAAGTCACCTTTAAAAAGTCCTTACAGGTCATGGTGTAAAGACACCATGACCTTGATATAACAAATAAAAATAACACATATGTTTGATCAAAATAAATATTTTAATCAAAAATGATGACTGCAGACTCCTCTTGCAAAATTTGTCGAAATAATTTGGAACATATTTTACCCTTCTCATGATTCTGAGATTTCTCATTATAAGTAAAGTAACAGGAAATTGCAAAGAATTACTCAAATGGAATAGAAGTAAAGGAGGCTACATAAGTAGGCCATCTTTTTTTCCTTCATACAGCTTTCTTACACACATTCACTAATATTACAGATCATACGATTATTTGCAGTATATTTGACAGGTGAAATAAACGTGAGTTAAATTTTAATCTATGTAATGGAAGTGCATTATCCACATGAAATTTCTTGCTAAATATTTTCTACCTACATGTTCAGTACTCTCTACAACAGTTTCTTTAACTTTCTTAGTGCCAAATTTAGGTGCTGCTGGTTGCTTCCGTTAGGGCTGAAGAAAAAAGGAAGCACATGTCAAGTGGTATTTTACAGTCTTATCTGGCATGCTTAGGATATAGCAGTTAAATTCTTGTTAGCCAGGAGGGTAATTGGTTTGAAGTTGTGCGCAGCTGCTCACATTCTTGCTCACTGTGCAACCGCTTGGCAGGAGTTGCTTACGAGAGATATAATGATGAAGTACACTAGGCCTAATGTGTGACCATGAGTAGGGGGTGTATACCCGAAAATTTTTGGCTTTACAAACCTCCCAGATGGCCTTTAGCTGCCCTTGCATGTGTTTTAGTCAGGACCTTGGGCTGGTGTAAAGAAGTTTACCCCATGCTGTGTGTTCTTGGTAAGATTTACATCAGAAATTTCAGAATGAAGGAATATTTAACGTCCGGTGCTGTGTGAACCCGAACGGAGGACAGGGCGCTTGAAAGGCGGACTGTCTGGCGGAAAGTGGGACAAATGGCCACCCATAGTGTGTGTGCCCTGGTATCCACAACGCAGTGTCACGATACATAGCCTCCCCATCAAGTTAGGCTGTTTGCACCCCATCCTGTTAGAGTAACAAGTTTCCAATTTCACCTGAAAACCTTAATGGATACCCTAAAACACTTTATTTGTGAGAAAACAACCACTGGTCTTTGGAGTTCACATGAATCGCTCTCAAGGAAGGTTAATTGTTCAAGGAAGGTTAGTTCTTCATCAAAACCCTCATATTTTCATGTTTTTAATTAGTACCCCAGTTTTTCAAATGAAAACCCACATTATCAATTTTGCACACCAAAAAAATTTTTTTTCCCATCCTTGTTGTGTTGGCTCCCTGTTGCTTGTTGATCCGTGTAAGTATAGCTTCACCCCCCCCCCCCCCCTTTCGCCTTTGCAATTTGTGAATTGTATAATTCGTGCAAAGGCAACATGATGATTAGAACATGTAGTAGAGAGAGCTTTTTAAGTACGTAGAAACAGGCACTGGCAAACTAAAGAAAAATCCCAAACCCAAACAAAACCATGACGGGTCACAAACACAAATGCTAAACAAACTATACATACCGTGCAACAGGGAACAAAAGAGTCTTTGTTACTACTGAACTCTAGTAACTGCCACTGCAGCCAACCCCAAAACAACTCCCACAACAACATACCACCCAAACAA
Source organism: Holothuria leucospilota (assembly GCA_029531755.1). Classification (NCBI taxonomy): domain Eukaryota; kingdom Metazoa; phylum Echinodermata; class Holothuroidea; order Aspidochirotida; family Holothuriidae; genus Holothuria; species Holothuria leucospilota. The sequence goes on along the minus strand of CM055961.1, from coordinate 19,859,027 downwards.
ATTCCGCCCACACGCCCAAAGGAAACACCACGCCCGAAGGCAACTCTACACCCCACTGCAACAACACGCCCGAAGGCAACACTACGCCCCAAAGGCAACACTACGCTCGAACGCCCAAAGGCAACAGCACTTAAAAAGCACCGGGGCAAATACAGGTGCACCTTGCCCAAGGGTGCCCCGAAGGCAGTTGTGGCAAAGGGTAACCTCATTATCCCCACGCTTTAACAAGCTCCACAACTGGATGCAGTTTAACGTCCTACCCAGGACAAGTACATGTAGTATATTTGTTGTTGCGATGATCCTTCTCAGGGCCTTTAAGACCGACCCGAATACCACACAGGTATAACCTTTCCAGAGTGTGGTGGTTGGGGAGCACCGGTGATGAATTTTCATTTTTTTTACTATGGATCCCCTAAATTCACTTAAATCAGCTGGCAAACGTTTCAGGAGCGACTCTGGGTCTAGCTCTGACACAGAGGCCGTTCCCATCTGGCCTAGGTTTCTTGTAATAACAAGTGGTGATGGCAAGAGTCTCAATACTTTGTCACCATTAATAAGGGTATTGAGGGTGTTGTAGGCACCCCCAAATCAATCAAAAGGCTGCGATCTGGCGATATCCTTGTGGAAGTCAGTCGCAATACACAAGCAAACAAATTGTTGAAAACCAAGTCTCTGATTGATGTTCCCATTAAGGTGACCCCTCACAGGTCCCTAAACAGCTCCAAAGGAGTCATAAGATGCCCGGATATCAAGAACTGCTCTGATGAGGAGATTCTTGATAACCTGGCATCTCAGCATGTCAGCCACCTGTACCGCATTTCAGTGTTAAGGGAGGGTGTCAGAAAGCCCACCGGCACCTTCATTCTAACATTCACCACCCCCAAACCACCGACAACACTGAAGATTGGCTATTTACAGGTCAGGGTTGAGCTTTATATTCCCAACCCTGTCCGCTGTTTTAATTGCCAAAGGTACGGACATTTCAAAACCAACTGTAGCAGGTCAGCAACCTGCGAGAAATGTGGCCAGGAGGGGCATGCTGGTGATACCTGTGAGGGGGCACCTCACTGTGTTAACTGCCAGGGCTGTCATCCGGCAAACAGTAAAATCTGTCCAAAATGGGTGGAGGAGAAACAAATATTAAAATAAAAGCCTCCAGTAACATCACTTATAAAGAGGCTAGAGAAACATACCGGTCGCAGGACTCACAGCTCAAGAGCTATGCTGGAGCTGTGAGGACTGCAAAGGTGTCTGCTGCAACCCAAACTGATATGACCTGGCCCAGGGACAGCAGTTTTCCAAAGCCCATTACACTCACTTTTGCAAAACCGTCAGAGCAGTCTATAACATCCAAGACAATACAGACGATGACAGCACCGACAAATCTACCACAAAAATCAACACCCCCACAAAAGAAACCTAAACCACCACCAAAACCAACAACTACAAAACAGAGACAAAAGACAGAACCAACAAAAGCAAGAGACACACCTAGAATTAAAATACAGACAAAACCGAGCAAAGGGTCGGACGACCCTATCAAACTGCACAACAGATTTGGAGCGTTAGAGGGGAGTGAGAGAGAAGGGGAAGAGCTGATGGAGCTCAGTGGCCGGAAGTCTCGGCCCGAGCCAGGGGGCCCCACCAGCTCTACTAACAAGCCACAGATTTCCAAAGGATGACCCTTGGGAGGCCTGCGGCTATAATCCAATGGAATTGCAGAGGACTTAGACCGAATTACGAGGAGATCAAGTGCTTTATAGCAGACTGGTCTCCTTTAGTGATCTGCCTGCAGGAGACTTTCCTTCGGGACACAGACCACCCAACATTTAAAGGGTACGACATGTACAATAAAACTGTTGTATCCCCCATTGACAACAGAGCTATTGGGGGATCATCCATACTAGTTAAAAACACAGTTCCACACTCCACCATCCATCTGAACACTACCTTGCAAGCTGTGGCAATTCGAGCTACACTACACCGCACCATTACTGTGTGTTCGGTGTACATCCCACCAAGGTATAGCCTGAAACGAGATGACTTGGACATACTAGTTAACCAGCTGCCCACCCCATTTCTACTTCTGGGGGATTTTAATGCACACAGTGACATGTGGGGTTGTACTAATACAAACCAGTTGGGTGGATTGATTGAATCCGTGATGGCTGTCTCGGATCTATGCCTTTTGAATGATGGGTCTTGTACCTACATTCATCCAGCCTCTGGATCTCGTTCAGCAATTGATCTCTCAATCTGCTCTCCGGCAATTCTGATGGACCTCCAGTGGAGAGTACACGACGACCAATGTGGCAGTGACCACTACCCCATTTTAATAGATGTTGTCTACCCTATGCCCGAAGAGAGAGTTCCCAGGTGGCAACTCCAAAAAGCCGACTGGTCAGAATTTAGCCATCTCTGTCAAAACGAGATCGTCAGAGATGCTTTTGATGGCATTGAAGACCAGATCTCCCATTTTACACAACTCTTGGTGAATATTGCCACCAAAACTATCCCTAAGTCCTCTGCAAATCCACGTAGTAAACACAAGCCGTGGTTTAACACGGATTGTGAACAAGCGATCAAAGATCGCAAAAAAGCCCTTAATATTTTTAAGAAGTTTCCAAACAATGTTAATCTTAGTAATTACCTAAATGCCCGTGCCAAAGCACGGCGCATCATTAAAGCCAGCAAGCGGGAGTCATGGAAACAATATATTTCTAAACTTAGTTCCTCCACACCTGTCAAAAAAGCATGGGACATGGTTAGAAAAATCAGTGGGAAGCAGCTTAACTCTAGGGTTCTACACCTGACCAGACCAGACGGTCATAAATGCACAGAAAGGGCAGATATTGCCAATTTGCTTGCTGACGAGTTTGAATGTAACTCTTCTAGCAACCACTATTCCCAAACTTTTCAGGTGTTCAAACGTACCGCTGAAAAACAAAAAGTGAACTTCACCTCGGACAACTCTGAGGACTACAACAACCTCTTTACCATCAAGGAACTGCGCGTTGCTCTCGAGAGAAGCAATGACACTGCCACTGGCCCAGATGAAGTTCACTATCAGTTCCTCAAACACCTTCCAGATAACTCCTTACTGGTGTTATTAGATATTTTCAATGGCATATGGGAAAATGGCAACTTTCCAGCTGCTTGGCGGGAAGCCACCATCATTCCCATTGCTAAGCCAGGTAAGGATCCAACAAAGGCTACAAACTACCGCCCTATTTCCCTTACTAGCTGTTTGTGCAAGACATTTGAACGAATGATAAATACCCGTCTGGTTTGGTTTCTTGAAACCAACAATCTCATAACTAGTTTTCAGAGTGGTTTTCGGCGTGGCCGCAGTACAACTGACCAACTTGTGCGCCTGGAATCTACAGTTCGTGACGGTCTTGTTCGCGGACACCATGTTGTTTCGGTATTTTTTGACTTGGAGAAGGCATACGACACCACTTGGAAATACGGCATTCTGAAAGACTTGTACAGTGCGGGTCTGCGGGGCCGAATGCCGCTTTTCATTCAAGACTTCCTGAAAGATCGTGTGTTTCGTGTACGTGTGGGGAGCTTGTCATCAGAGGTACATAATCAGGAAATGGGTGTTCCCCAAGGTAGCATCTTGTCAGTTACTCTTTTCATCATGAAAATAAATAGCATCGCCAATGTGGTGAACCCTGGGATTGAAAAGTCTTTATTTGTGGATGACTTCTCTATTACCTGTTCCTCACGGAACATGAGATCTATAGAGCGACTGATGCAAAACTGCCTGATTAACATCCAGCGTTGGGCTGACAGAAACGGATTCCGTTTTTCTCGGACTAAAACTGTTTGCATGCACTTTTGCAACCGGAGAGGTGGCCATTGCGACCCAGACTTGAGTTTGAACGGTGTCCACATCCCAGTTGTTTCTTGGCCTAATACTCGACAATAAGCTCAACTTCAAAGCCCACATCGACCATCTCAGGCGGAAGTGTCAGGGAGCACTAAACCTGTTGAAGGTCGTCTCAAAGATGGACTGGGGCGCTGATCGCCCCGTTTTGCTTCGACTATACAGATCCCTAGTGAGGTCCAAACTTGATTATGGTTGTGTTGTTTACAGCTCTGCACGTGAGTCATACCTCAGGAAACTCCTGCCCATACAAAACCAAGGTCTTAGGATCTGCCTCGGAGCTTTCCGTACCTCCCCAATGCAGAGTCTTTACATCGAAGCGAACGAGCAACCCCTCCATTTAAGATGGAAAAAGTTGTCCCTTCAGTTTGCCCTAAAACTGAGGAGTCATAGACAAAACCCGACCTTTGAGACGGCCTTCAACCATACGTTTAGTGACATATACACGAGGAAATCATCAGCTATCCCTCCTTTTGCTATTCGCGTTGGTGGAGCTTTATCACAGGTGTGTACCAACCCCGATTCTGTAGCACAGCTTACCTTCTCAATCACTCCCCCCTGGAAATTAGTCAAACCAGTTATTGACCTTAGTTTGAGACAACATCTCAAGAACTCAACCAATGAACTGGTGTACCGTGCCAGCTTTAATGAACTTAGAAATAAGTACCGTCGTTATCATGCAATCTATACCGATGGTTCCAAAGCCACGAACAAGGTGGCAGCTGCAGCAGCAGGCCGAGATACATTCTTGCAAGTCAGATTGCCTGATGATGCATCGATATTTACCGCCGAGATCCAGGCACTTAAGATGGCATTCGAGCTGATCGAAACCTCGCACGACCGCCAGTTCATTGTCTTCACAGACTCACTATCCAGCCTTTTAGCTCTTCAAGGCCATGAGGAAAAACACCCTTGTGTGATGTCTCTCCGTGAAATTTACTCCAGTTTGGTGAGACTGCAGAAGTGAGTTGTGCTCGCGTGGGTTCCGAGTCACGTGGGCATACACGGAAATGAAAAGGCAGACACGCTAGCTAAGGAGGCCCTACAGATGGACATTACCAACCTCCAAGTACCCCACACTGATTATCGCCCTAACATCAACGGCTATATAAAATCTAAATGAAAGGAACTGTGGGATTCTTTCCCAGAGAACAAACTTTACCAGGTCAAACCAACGGTCGGGACTGTGGGTAATGCAACCCCCAGAAAACGAAGAGATGATTTGGTACTGACTAGGGCACGAATCGGCCACACTTGCCTCACCCATGCTTATTTGCTCCACGGGGAAGAGAGACCATATTGTATCCCCTGTGATTGCAATGTCACCGTCAGTCACATTCTCGTCGACTACTATCAATACTCCCATATTCGTCAGAAGTATTTCACTGTGCCAGAACTGAAGACATTGTTTGAGCACGTAGACCCCTCTCTCATTTTGGACTTTCTCAAAGAAAGTAACCTTTACAGAAAGTTTTGACATGACTCCCGCATTTGCTTTTGTCTAGACATTTTAGGATTTTCCTCAACGTTTTTACTTTTTATTTTTACCGTTTTTATCTAGATGACACTACATAACACATTAGTGTTGATGTGTCGTTAAGTCCCATCTAACTAACTTCCAGAGTGTGGTCTAAATAATGGGAAAAGTTTTATGGAGGCTATGTCTAGCTATGGCACATGAGTTCTTGATTAAAACCATGGGTCACCTGGCAAAATGATAAAGAACACCCTTCCTCCAATATGTTTTTACAGTAGAACTTTACAAATACTATGTATACAAACAGCACATATTGCAACTAGTGGACCCCGTGTTGAATTGTGCAGGGAGACAAGAAGACAGGGTAATGTAACTTTTAGTTGACAATGTTAATTGAAAAAGGCGAAGCTCAAATTCTGCCTGTCTCGAGCTCACTCTCTGGAAATTTGGAGATGAGTCGTGGGTCTAATGCCCGGTACAAACCGCCACGACTATCAGGGACAACAAGCCACAAGACGCGCCGGCTGTAGTCCTGGCGGTGTCGCCGATTCCATGACTAGAGTTCCATTGTGTCGTTGTCCTGTCGTAAGCCGTCGGCCCGATTGAACATGTTTAATCGTAGTCGGAAGCAGGCGGTGCATTTTAAGCCCTGGTCACAACTACCATAGGAGTGTCTCAGATAAATGCAAATTGTCTAAGACGGACGGTCTTTGGTGGTCGTGTCGGTGTGTTCCGGCTGTAGACAAACTTGGAGTCCTTGTCAAATTAAACAGTCTTGCGTCCAAGTCCCAGTCCTTTAAATCGTGACTTACAGTGTAAGACTAGTCTTGGGTCAATATGTGTCAGTGAAATTTAATATTGAACTATAAAGCTATACAATGGCCATAATGCAGTTACTTCCCTATACATTGTTCAAATTAACTTTACTCCGCTTCAGATTGTTGTTGTGTCAAATCTTTCTGTGAAGATTGAACTGTTTAGTAGCAGAAAACCCTACCCTTAGAATGTGAGTTATTTGAGCAAAATAAAAAGACTCACTGCAGATTTTTTTTTCTCTCTCCATGGTAGATTTTTTACTCCATAGTCAAAACGAAGCTCTGATTGTTGATGGATATCTCCTAAAGCAAAGAGACAGAGATGAGGTTCATCTTGATGAATGACAATTGACATCTTACAGTTTGGGGTAAGATGGTTGTCATTAACATAGCGTCCCAATCCAGAGGATTCCGTTGCATCAATACTGAAAAAGAAAGTTATTTTCTTGAAAAAAGTAGAGTATTTATCCGTACTGGTTGTTACTATTGGGGCTAAGAAATGTGAGGAATATTTGCCAGTTATACATGCCTCAGTGCCTGCACCAATAATCAGTTGAGCTTAAAGATCATAAGGGATTCATGGTTGGGAAAAAATTGGAGAGCTAGGATCCCAAAAGTTCTTTCTCAGGAAGTTTGGGTTTAAAAGCAGAAAAATGTAGCAATATGATAGAATTTTACTTTTTAGTACACATAAATGTAGAAAGGAATTGTACATTTTTCAGCCATCAAGATATAAGACAGCAGTTGTCTGCTATAAACTGCCAGTGTCTTTAAGTTTCTTTGCAATATTATGTACACAAAAACCTGTCTTCCAACTCAATTTGAGGTCCAAACTCTTGTTTCTTCTTTATAATTTTTACCTGCACAAACTCGTAATTTTTGGAAAATATCTATCTGTTAGTTGTCCATTAATTATAATTTTCTTTTGTTCTAATTTACTTACCACTGGACAACTCCTCCATCGCTGAAGAAGTAGAGAAAGCTCCCCATTGAAAGGGGATACTCACTCTCTCGTTTGAGCCCCTCTTTGAAAGAAAGTCACCTTTAAAAAGTCCTTACAGGTCATGGTGTAAAGACACCATGACCTTGATGTAACAAGTAAAAATAACACTTATATGTTTGACCAAAATAAATATTTTAATCAAAAATGATGACTGCAGACTCCTCTTCAAAATTTGTCGAAATAATTTGGAACATATTTTACCCTTCTCATGATTCTGAGATTTCTCATTATAAGTAAAGTAACAGGAAATTGCAAAGAATTACTCAAATGGAATAGAAGTAAAGGAGGCTACATAAGTAGGCCATCTTTTTTTCCTTCATACAGCTTTCTTACACACATTCACTAATATTATAGATCATACGATTATTTGCAGTATATTTGACAGGTGAAATAAACGTGAGTTAAATTTTAATCTATGTAATGGAAGTGCATTACCCACATGAAATTTCTTGCTAAATATTTTCTACCTACATGTTCAGTACTCTCTACAACAGTTTCTTTAACTTTCTTAGTGCCAAATTTAGTTGCTGCTGGTTGCTTCCGTTAGGGCTGAAGAAAAAAGGAAGCACATGTCAAGTGGTATTTTACAGTCTTATCTGGCATGCTTAGGATATAGCAGTTAAATTCTTGTTAGCCAGGAGGGTTATTGGTTTGAAGTTGTGCGCAGCTGCTCACATTCTTGCTCACTGTGCAACCGCTTGGCAGGAGTTGCTTACGAGAGATATAATGATGAAGTACACTAGGCCTAATGTGTGACCATGAGAAGGGGGTGTATACCCGAAAATTTTTGGCTTTACAAACCTCCCAGATGGCCTTTAGCTGCCCTTGCATGTGTTTTAGTCAGGACCTTGGGCTGGTGTAAAGAAGTTTACCCCATGCTGTGTGTTCTTGGGAAGATTTACATCAGAAATTTCAGAATGGAGGAATATTTAACGTCCGGTGCTGTGTGAACCCGAACGGAGGACAGGGCGCTTGAAAGGCGGACTGTCTGGCGGAAAGTGGGACAAATGGCCACCCATAGTGTGTGTGCCCTGGTATCCACAACGCAGTGTCACGATACATAGCCTCCCCATCAAGTTAGGCTGTTTGCACCCCATCCTGTTAGAGTAACAAGTTTCCAATTTCACCTGAAAACCTTAATGGATACCCTAAAACACTTTATTTGTCAGAAAACAACCACTGGTCTTTGGAGTTCACATGAATCGCTCTCAAGGAAGGTTAATTCTTCATCAAAACCCTCATATTTTTATGTTTTTAATTAGTACCCCAGTTTTTCAAATGAAAACCCACATTATCAATTTTGCACACCAAAAATTTTTTTTTTCCCATCCTTGTTGTGTTGGCTCCCTGTTGCTTGTTGATCCGTGTAAGTATAGCTCCACCCCCCCCCCCCTTTCGCCTTTGCAATTTGTGAATTGTGTAATTCGTGCAAAGGCAACATGATGATTAGAACATGTAGTATATTTGTTGTTGCGATGATCCTTCTCAGGGCCTTTAAGACCGACCCGAATACCACACAGGTATAACCTTTCCAGAGTGTGGTCTAAATAATGGCAAAAGTTTTATGGAGGCTATGTCTAGCTATGGCACATGAGTTCTTCATTAAAACCATGGGTCACCTGGCAAAATGATAAAGAACAACCTTCCTCCAATATGTTTTTACAGTAGTTGACAATGTTAATTGAAAAAGGCGAAGCTCAAATTCTGCCTGTCTCGAGCTCACTCTCTGGAAATTTGGAGATGAGTCGTGGGTCTAATGCCCGGTACAAACGCCACGACTATCAGGGACAAGCCACAAGACGCGCCGGCTGTAGTCCTGGCGGTGTCGCCGATTCCATGACTAGAGTTCCATTGTGTCGTTGTCCTGTCGTAAGCCGTCGGCCCGATTGAACATGTTTAATCGTAGTCGGAAGCAGGCGGTGCATTTTAAGCCCTGGTCACACTGCCACAACTACCATAGGAGTGTCTCAGATAAATGCAAATTGTCTAAGACGGACGGTCTTTGGTGGTCGTGTCGGTGTGTTCCGGCTGTAGACAAACTTGGAGTCCTTGTCAAATTAAACAGTCTTGCGTCCAAGTCCCAGTCCTTTAAATCGTGACTTACAGTGTAAGACTAGTCTTGGGTCAATATGTGTCAGTGAAATTTAATATTGAACTATAAAGCTATACAATGGCCATAATGCAGTAACTTCCCTATACATTGTTCAAATTAACTTTACTCCTCTTCAGATTGTTACTGTGTCAAGTCTGTCTGTGAAGATTGAACTGTTTAGTAGCAGAAAACCCTACCCTTAGAATGTGAGTTATTTGAGCAAAATAAAGACTCACTGCAGATTTTTTTTTCTCTCTCCATGGTAGATTTTTTACTCCATAGTCAAAACGAAGCTCTGATTTTTGATGGATATCTCTTAAAGCAAAGAGACAGAGATGAGGTTCATCTTGATGAATGACAATTGACATCTTACAGTTTGGGGTAAGATGGTTGTCATTAACATAGCGTCCCAACCCAGAGGATTCCGTTGCATCAATACTGAAAAAGAAAGTAATTTTCTTGAAAAAAGTAGAGTATTTATCCGTACTGGTTGTTACTATTGGGGCTAAGAAATGTGAGGAATATTTGCCAGCTATACATGCCTCAGTGCCTGCACCAATAATCAGTTGAGCTTAAAGGTCATAAGGGATTCATGGTTGGGAAAAAATTGGAGAGCTAGGATCCCAAAAGTTCTTTCTCAGGAAGTTTGGGTTTAAAAGCAGAAAAATGTAGCAATATGATAGAATTTTACTTTTTAGTACACATAAATATAGAAAGGAATTGTACATTTTTCAGCCATCAAGATATAAGACAGCAGTTGTCTGCTATAAACTGCCAGTGTCTTTAAGTTTCTTTGCAATATTATGTACACAAAAACCTGTCTTCCAACTCAATTTGAGGTCCAAACTCTTGCTTCTTCTTTATAATTTTTACCTGCACAAACTCGTAATTTTTGGAAAATATCTATCTGTTAGTTGTCCATTAATTATAATTTTCTTTTGTTCTAATTTACTTACCACTGGACAACTCCTCCATCGCTGAAGAAGTAGAGAAAGCTCCCCATTGAAAGGGGATACTCACTCTCTCGTTTGAGCCCCTCTTTGAAAGAAAGTCACCTTTAAAAAGTCCTTACAGGTCATGGTGTAAAGACACCATGACCTTGATGTAACAAGTAAAAATAACACTTATATGTTTGACCAAAATAAATATTTTAATCAAAAATGATGACTGCAGACTCCTTTTCAAAATTTGTCGAAATAATTTGGAACATATTTTACCCTTCTCATGATTCTGAGATTTCTCATTATAAGTAAAGTAACAGGAAATTGCAAAGAATTACTCAAATGGAATAGAAGTAAAGGAGGCTACATAAGTAGGCCATCTTTTTTTCCTTCATACAGCTTTCTTACACACATTCACTAATATTATAGATCATACGATTATTTGCAGTATATTTGACAGGTGAAATAAACGTGAGTTAAATTTTAATCTATGTAATGGAAGTGCATTATCCACATGAAATTTCTTGCTAAATATTTTCTACCTACATGTTCAGTACTCTCTACAACAGTTTCTTTAACTTTCTTAGTGCCAAATTTAGTTGCTGCTGGTTGCTTCCGTTAGGGCTGAAGAAAAAGGGAAGCACATGTCAAGTGGTATTTTACAGTCTTATCTGGCATGGTTAGGATATAGCAGTTAAATTCTTGTTAGCCAGGAGGGTTATTGGTTTGAAGTTGTGCGCAGCTGCTCACATTCTTGCTCACTGTGCAACCGCTTGGCAGGAGTTGCTTACGAGAGATATAATGATGAAGTACACTAGGCCTAATGTGTGACCATGAGTAGGGGGTGTATACCCGAAAATTTTTGGCTTTACAAACCTCCCAGATGGCCTTTAGCTGCCCTTGCATGTGTTTTAGTCAGAACCTTGGGCTGGTGTAAAGAAGTTTACCCCATGCTGTGTGTTCTTGGGAAGATTTACATCAGAAATTTCAGAATGGAGGAATATTTAACGTCCGGTGCTGTGTGAACCCGAACGGAGGACAGGGCGCTTGAAAGGCGGACTGTCTGGCGGAAAGTGGGACAAATGGCCACCCATAGTGTGTGTGCCCTGGTATCCACAACGCAGTGTCACGATACATAGCCTCCCCATCAAGTTAGGCTGTTTGCGCCCCATCCTGTTAGAGTAACAAGTTTCCAATTTCACCTGAAAACCTTGATGGATACCCTAAAACACTTTATTTGTCAGAAAACAACCACTGGTCTTTGGAGTTCACATGAATCGCTCTCAAGGAAGGTTAATTCTTCATCAAAACCCTCATATTTTTATGTTTTTAATTAGTACCCCAGTTTTTCAAATGAAAACCCACATTATCAATTTTGCACACCAAAAAATTTTTTTCCCATCCTTGTTGTGTTGGCTCCCTGTTGCTTGTTGATCCGTGTAAGTATAGCTCCACCCCCCCCCCCTTTCGCCTTTGCAATTTGTGAATTGTGTAATTCGTGCAAAGGCAACATGATGATTAGAACATGTAGTATATTTGTTGTTGCGATGATCCTTCTCAGGGCCTTTAAGACCGACCCGAATACCACACAGGTATAACCTTTCCAGAGTGTGGTCTAAATAATGGCAAAAGTTTTATGGAGGCTATGTCTAGCTATGGCACATGAGTTCTTGATTAAAACCATGGGTCACCTGGCAAAATGATAAAGAACAACCTTCCTCCAATATGTTTTTACAGTAGAACTTTACAAATACTATGTATACAAACAGCACATATTGCAACTAGTGGACCCCGTGTTGAATTGTGCAGGGAGACAAGAAGACATGGTAATGTAACTTTTAGTTGACAATGTTAATTGAAAAAGGCGAAGCTCAAATTCTGCCTGTCTCGAGCTCACTCTCTGGAAATTTGGAGATGAGTCGTGGGTCTAATGCCCGGTACAAACGCCACGACTATCAGGGACAAGCCACAAGACGCGCCGGCTGTAGTCCTGGCGGTGTCGCCGATTCCATGACTAGAGTTCCATTGTGTCGTTGTCCTGTCGTAAGCCGTCGGCCCGATTGAACATGTTTAATCGTAGTCGGAAGCAGGCGGTGCATTTTAAGCCCTGGTCACACTGCCACAACTACCATAGGAGTGTCTCAGATAAATGCAAATTGTCTAAGACGGACGGTCTTTGGTGGTCGTGTCGGTGTGTTCCGGCTGTAGACAAACTTGGAGTCCTTGTCAAATTAAACAGTCTTGCGTCCAAGTCCCAGTCCTTTAAATCGTGACTTACAGTGTAAGACTAGTCTTGGGTCAATATGTGTCAGTGAAATTTAATATTGAACTATAAAGCTATACAATGGCCATAATGCAGTAACTTCCCTATACATTGTTCAAATTAACTTTACTCCTCTTCAGATTGTTACTGTGTCAAGTCTGTCTGTGAAGATTGAACTGTTTAGTAGCAGAAAACCCTACCCTTAGAATGTGAGTTATTTGAGCAAAATAAAAAGACTCACTGCAGATTTTTTTTTCTCTCTCCATGGTAGATTTTTTACTCCATAGTCAAAACGAAGCTCTGATTTTTGATGGATATCCGGTGTGTTCCGGCTGTAGACAAACTTGGAGTCCTTGTCAAATTAAACAGTCTTGCGTCCAAGTCCCAGTCCTTTAAATCGTGACTTACAGTGTAAGAGAGCTTTTTAAGTGCATGGAAACGGCACATACAAACAAGAAACAAACTCAAACCGGATCGGACAGGAACATAAATGCAAAACTATCCACACACCACCTAATCAAACAGAAAAGTGTGCTTTTTAAGTGCATCGAAACGGCACATACAAACAAAAACAAAAACTCAAACCGGATCGGGCAGAAACACAAATGCAAACTATTTACAAACAACTAAATCAAACGGAAAATTATGTTCATTACAGTAATAGAACTATATGTACAGATATTTACATATTTACATATTACATATTTACAACTTAAGTACCTCACAAGCCACCTATGTACAAACAGTCCTATTTACAAATTATAGGCCATCTACAATCATAATATTTACAAATTAACTATCACCCGGCCCGCCCGCACCGAGACAAGTGGGCCCCAACACCTGCCGAACGTCGACCTTGGCAAACGGACGAAGTCGGCCTCCACCCTAAGCTTAATTTCCGTCCTAACCGACGCCAGGACGACGTCCGCAGGCTTCCCCTCTCCCCTAAACACAATATTACACCGGTCTCTCCACAAGGCCAGCTTTATGGAGGCCGAAACAAAGGTAAGTATCCCGCGAACACTTGTATTGCATGGCGGGGGTGACAGACCATACAAAGCGTAGTCCTGGCTGACCCCCCAGGTGTTACAAAACGTGAGGCGATCAGCCAGGACTTGAAACCACTCCCAGAGGAGGGCCACAAAGCCACACTGCCAAAACACATGGGGCACACTCTCCCACCTTGTGCATCCAGTGCGGGGGCAAATGCCATCTCCAAGACGCCACCGAAGGCGCTTGAGATTCGTTACGATGGCGTCGTGTGCGATCCGCCACAGCAGGTCTCGCCGGCGGTTATCGAGTGACCTGCTGTGAACCACACGCCACACTTCCGGCCCTGACGCATAGTCGTTGGGTTGGACCCGACCAACCAGGTCATCAAAAATGGCCCGGTACAAGTCCCCCGCACTGGACTGCGAAACGTCCCCAACAGTTGACATGATACGGAAAGTGTCCCTCATCTGACAGTATGCCTTCGAGGGCCTCCAACTGTGAGGTACACTGTTGCTAAACATCGAAGGAAAGAACCAGCGGAACGGTAATCCCCCCCCCCCCCCCCCCAATAACGGACAAAGTAGGCAAACGGCAGCTCACTGTCAACGGAACAAAAAACACACTTGGTCAGGAGAAAACGGAGCTTCGAGGGAAAGTGCATGAGGCCCAATCCCCCACTCCTAGGGTCCTGATACACCCCTTTCTTCTGACCAGCTCCGACTTCCCTGACCATAGAAAACTAAACACGGCCCTCTCGAGTCGCACCAGGACACCCTCTGGAGCAGCCAGAAACAGTGCCTGGATACCACAAGAGGGGGTAAACGAAACGATTGACTACTGTCACCTTCCCCAACAGACTAATGTAACGATCGCCGAAGTCCGACAACCTAGCCTCCACCAGGTCCACTTTCTCATTCCAAGTAAGTGACTCAGGCGAGCCATAACCAAACCATATGCCGTTGATTTTCATGGCGTCGTCAACCCATGATGCCGCGAAGGGCAGTTGTTTCGACCGCCACTTACCTAGACGAAGTCCTTTGGTCTTGTTGGAGTTCAGTCTGGCACCTGTCGCTCTTTGAAAAGTAGACAGCGTGCCACTAAGGGCCCTGAAGGAGGCAAGGTCAGAGACTACGCATGTGACGTCATCTGCATACTGGAGGCACTTGACTTCGGCTCCACCAGGTATGTGAAATGGTCTGAACAAGGGCTCGACTTGGAGGGCTCTTGCGAGGGATTCACTAAACAATACATAGAGTAGAGGTGACAGGGGGCACCCCTGCCGTACCCCACGTTGGACTTGGAAAGGGTCCGACGGTAGGCCATTAACAATAACACGACTATTTACACTATTATACAACAGCTTAACCCAGTCAACAAAGACTGGATTTAGACTAAACTTCGTCGGCAACTTGAAGAGAAAACCGTGGTCAACCATGTCGAAGGCCTTCTCCTGATCGAGGGAGACGAGCGCACATGGAAGATCACGGTCTATCACATACTCAACTAAGTCCCGCATCAACCAGAGATTCTGCTGAATACTGTGTCCCCGCACCGCACATGTCTGGAAAGGCCCTACAAGATCCGGCATGGCTGCGCCCAGCCTGTTACAAAGAGCTTTCGCCAGGATCTTGTAATCTACATTTAGCAGGGTGATTGGTCGCTTATTTTTCGGTTCGAGGGGGTCTCCAGACTTTGGCAACAATGTTATCACGCCAGTGCGTTGCGAGGGGCTCAATGAGCCAGCAAGGAAGGCAGAGACGAATACATCGCGAAGGTCGTGTCCAACGGTACCCCAGAAGCATTTGTAGAATTCCACCGGAATACCGTCGGACCCGGGCGCCTTTCCGCCTTTCATCTTCGCCACTGCCTTCCAGAGCTCGTCGACAGTCAAGGGGGAACCAAGTTCATCGTTCTGCTCTTTAGAGGGGGTCTTGTCAATATTATCTACTAGGGACTGTTGGAGACCCTCATCAACATCTGCCCGAGTGTAAAGCTGTTCATAGTAGCTTTTAAATACCTCTACAATGTCAAGAGGGTCCTTCTGTACCACACCGTGGTCGTCACGGACTGCCTTTATTCGGCGGTCTATAGCATACTTCGTGACGTCCCGGTAGAACTTGATAGTTGGTTTTTCCTCCGCCTCCACGCAATGCACGCGGGCACGAACGCGGGCCCCGCGTAGTTTCTGATCAAGATACTGCTGGATTGCGTGAAGTGCGGAGGAGTCCCCGTTCCTCTCCCTAGAGCAGAGCGAGAGGAACTCTTCCCTTCTGCGACGAGCTCTTGCTACACAGTACTGAACTGTAAACTGTTTGATGCGAGACTTGACATCATCCCACCACTCTAAACCCGTTGAGAAGGCCGGCCTCAATGTTCGCCACCCTTCGTACCTGGCTTTAAACTGTTCTCTATAGTCAGCCTCCGTTAGAATCCTGTGTTCATTTTCCAGAAACCCCTCCCAGCTGGCCATGACACTGGGGGTTGGAAGGAGACAGTAACTGCATCATGGTCCGAAATTGGACATGTCACAACTTCACAGTCACTCGGTGACAGAGCAAGTGGAGAGTACACCCGGTCCAACCTTGAGGCATCCGTGCCATCTGGGCGGTGCCAAGTGAACACGGGCAAACCGGGATGTTGCACTCTCCAAACATCAACCATGTCGTGATTCTTTGTGAACATGTCCAATTCCGCCATGCCGACGCCAGAGCCCGAAGACGTACATGAGGCCATTCGGTCGAGCTGTGTGTCTGGGACACAGTTAAAGTCTCCAGCTAGGATACAAGGGGCACAGCCAGGAACGAAGGATGGTAGGGTAGCGAAAAAGTCCCTTCTGCCTGAAGGCGCTAGTCTTGGGTCAATATGTGTCAGAAATTTAATATTGAACTATAAAGCTATACAATGGCCATAATGCAGTTACTTCCCTATACATTGTTCAAATTAACTTTACTCCTCTTCAGATTGTTGTTGTGTCAAGTCTTTCTGTGAAGATTGAACTGTTTAGTAGCAGAAAACCCTACCCTTAGAATGTGAGTTATTTGAGCAAAATAAAAAGACTCACTGCAGATTTTTTTTTTCTCTCCATGGTAGATTTTTGACTCCATAGTCAAAACGAAGCTCTGATTGTTGATGGATATCTCTTAAAGCAAAGAGACAGAGATGAGGTTCATCTTGATGAATGCCAATTGACATCTTACAGTTTGGGGTAAGATGGTTGTCATTAACATAGCGTCCCAACCCAGAGGATTCCGTTGCATCAATACTGAAAAAGAAAGTTATTTTCTTGAAAAAAGTAGAGTATTTATCCTTACTGGTTGTTACTATTGGGGCTAAGAAATGTGAGGAATATTTGCCAGCTATACATGCCTCAGTGCCTGCACCAATAATCAGTTGAGCTTAAAGATCATAAGGGATTCATGTTTGGGAAAAAATTGGAAAGCTAGGATCTCAAAAGTTCTTTCTCAGGAAGTTTGGGTTTAAAAGCAGAAAAATGTAGCAATATGATAGAATTTTACTTTTTAGTACACATAAATATAGAAAGGAATTGTACATTTTTCAGCCATCAAGAGATAAGACAGCAGTTGTCTGCTATAAACTGCCAGTGTCTTTAAGTTTCTTTGCAATATTATGTACACAAAAACCTGTCTTCCAACTCAATTTGAGGTCCAAACTCTTGTTTCTTCTTTATAATTTATACCTGCAAAAAACTCGGAATTTTTGGAAAATATCTATCTGTTAGTTGTCCATTAATTATAATTTTCTTTTGTTCTAATTTACTTACCACTGGACAACTCCTCCATCTCTGAAGAAGTAGAGAAAGCTCCCCATTAAAAGGGGATACTCACTCTCTCGTTTGAGCCCCTCTTTGAAAGAAAGTCACCTTTAAAAAGTCCTTACAGGTCATGGTGTAAAGACTGGACCTTGATGTAACAAATAAAAATAACACTTATATGTTTGACCAAAATAAATATTTTAATCAAAAATGATGACTGCAGACTCCTCTTGCAAAATTTGTTGAAATAATTTGGAACATGTTTTAGCCTTCTCATGATTCTGAGATTTCTCCATTATAAGTAAAGTAACAGGAAATTGCAAAGAATTACTCAAATGGAATAGAAGTTAAGGAGGCTACATAAGTAGGCCATCTTTTTTTCCTTCATACAGCTTTCTTACACACATTCACTAATATTATAGATCATACGATTATTTGCAGTATATTTGACAGGTGAAATAAACGTGCGTTAAAAGTTTAATCTATGTAATGGAAGTGCATTATCCACATGAAATTTCTTGCTAAATATTTTCTACCTACATGTTCAGTACTCTCTGCAACAGTTTCTTTAACTTTCTTAGTGCCAAATTTAGTTGCTGCTGGTTGCTTCCGTTAGGGCTGAAGAAAAAAGGAAGCACATGTCAAGTTGTATTTTACAGTCTTACCTGGCATGCTTAAGATATAGCAGTTAAATTCTTGTTAGCCAGGAGGGTTATTGGTTTGAAGTTGTGCGCAGCTGCTCACATTCTTGCTCACTGTGCAACCGCTTGGCAGGAGTTGCTTACGAGAGATATAATGATGAAGTACACTAGGCCTAATGTGTGACCATGAGTAGGGGGTGTATACCCGAAAATTTTTGGCTTTACAAACTTCCCAGATGGCCTTTAACTGCCCTTGCATGTGTTTTAGTCAGGACCTTGGGCTGGTGTAAAGAAGTTTACCCCATGCTGTGTGTTCTTGGGAAGATTTACATCAGAAATTTCAGAATGGAGGAATATTTAACGTCCGGTGCTGTGTGAACCCGAACGGAGGACAGGGCGCTTGAAAGGCGGACTTTCTGGCGGAAAGTGGGACAAATGGCCACCCATAGTGTGTGTGCCCTGGTATCCACAACGCAGTGTCACGATACATAGCCTCCCCATCAAGTTAGGCTGTTTGCACCCCATCCTGTTAGAGTAACAAGTTTTCAATTTCACCTGAAAACCTTAATGGATACCCTAAAACACTTTATTTGTGAGACAACAACCACTGGTCTTTGGAGTTCACATGAATCGCTCTCAAGGAAGGTTAATTCTTCATCAAAACCCTCATATTTTTATGTTTTTAATTAGTACCCCAGTTTTTCAAATGAAAACCCACATCATCAATTTTGCACACGAAAAAAATATTTTTTTTTTCCCATCCTTGTTGTGTTGGCTCCCTGTTGCTTGTTGATCCGTGTAAGTATAGCTTCACCCCCCCCCCCCCCTTTCGCCTTTGCAATTTGTGAATTGTGTAATTCGTGCAAAGGCAACATGATGATTAGAACATGTAGTATATTTGTTGTTGCGATGATCCTTCTCAGGGCCTTTAAGACCGACCCGAATACCACACAGGTATAACCTTTCCAGAGTGTGGTCTAAATAATGGCAAAAGTTTTATGGAGGCTATGTCTAGCTATGGCACATGAGTTCTTGATTAAAACCATGGGTCACCTGGCAAAATGATAAAGAACACCCTTCCTCCAATATGTTTTTACAGTACAACTTTACAAATACTATGTATACAAACAGCATATATTGCAACTAGTGGATTCCGTGTTGAATTGTGCAGGGAGACAAGAAGACAGGGTAATGTAACTTTTAGTTGACAATGTTAATTGAAAAAGGGGAAGCCCACATTCTGCCTGTCTCGAGCTCACTCTCTGGAAATTTGGAGATAAGTCGTAGGTCTAATGCCCGGTACAAACCGCCACGACTATCAGGGACAACAAGCCACAAGACGCGCCGGCTGTAGTCCTGGCGGTGTCGCCGATTCCATGACTAGAGTTCCATTGTGTCGTTGTCCTGTCGTAAGCCGTCGGCCCGATTGAACATGTTTAATCGTAGTCGGAAGCAGGCGGTGCATTTTAAGCCCTGGTCACACTGCCACAACTACCATAGGAGTGTCTCAGATAAATGCAAATTGTCTAAGACGGACGGTCTTTGGTGGTCGTGTCGGTGTGTTCCGGCTGTAGACAAACTTGGAGTCCTTGTCAAATTGAACAGTCTTGCGTCCAAGTCCCAGTCCTTTCAATCGTGACTTACAGTGTAAGACTAGTCTTGGGTCAATATGTGTCAGTGAAATTTAATATTGAACTATAAAGCTATACAATGGCCATAATGCAGTTACTTCCCTTTACATTGTTCAAATTAACTTTACTCCTCTTCAGATTGTTGTTGTGTCAAGTCTTCCTGTGAAGATTGAACTGTTTAGTAGCAGAAAACCCTACCCTTAGAATGTGAGTTATTTGAGCAAAATAAAAAGACTCACTGCAGATTTTTTTTTTCTCTCTCCATGGTAGATTTTTTACTCCATAGTCAAAACGAAGCTCTGATTTTTGATGGATATCTCTTAAAGCAAAGAGACAGAGATGAGGTTCATCTTGATGAATGACAATTGACATCTTACAGTTTGGGGTAAGATGGTTGTCATTAACATAGCGTCCCAACCCAGAGGATTCCGTTGCATCAATACTGAAAAAGAAAGTTATTTTCTTGAAAAAAGTAGAGTATTTATCCTTACTGGTTGTTACTATTGGGGCTAAGAAATGTGAGGAATATTTGCCAGCTATACATGCCTCAGTGCCTGCACCAATAATCAGTTGAGCTTAAAGATCATAAGGGATTCATGTTTGGGAAAAAATTGGAAAGCTAGGATCTCAAAAGTTCTTTCTCAGGAAGTTTGGGTTTAAAAGCAGAAAAATGTAGCAATATGATAGAATTTTACTTTTTAGTACACATAAATATAGAAAGGAATTGTACATTTTTCAGCCATCAAGAGATAAGACAGCAGTTGTCTGCTATAAACTGCCAGTGTCTTTAAGTTTCTTTGCAATATTATGTACACAAAAACCTGTCTTCCAACTCAATTTGAGGTCCAAACTCTTGTTTCTTCTTTATAATTTATACCTGCAAAAAACTCGGAATTTTTGGAAAATATCTATCTGTTAGTTGTCCATTAATTATAATTTTCTTTTGTTCTAATTTACTTACCACTGGACAACTCCTCCATCTCTGAAGAAGTAGAGAAAGCTCCCCATTGAAAGGGGATACTCACTCTCTCGTTTGAGCCCCTCTTTGAAAGAAAGTCACCTTTAAAAAGTCCTTACAGGTCATGGTGTAAAGACACCATGACCTTGATGTAACAAATAAAAAAAAACACTTATATGTTTGACCAAAATAAATATTTTAATCAAAAATGATGACTGCAGACTCCTCTTGCAAAATTTGTTGAAATAATTTGGAACATGTTTTACCCTTCTCATGATTCTGAGATTTCTCCATTATAAGTAAAGTAACAGGAAATTGCAAAGAATTACTCAAATGGAATAGAAGTTAAGGAGGCTACATAAGTAGGCCATCTTTTTTTCCTTCATACAGCTTTCTTACACACATTCACTAATATTATAGATCATACGATTATTTGCAGTATATTTGACAGGTGAAATAAACGTGAGTTAAAAGTTTAATCTATGTAATGAAAGTGCATTATCCACATGAAATTTCTTGCTAAATATTTTCTACCTACATGTTCAGTACTCTCTGCAACAGTTTCTTTAACTTTCTTAGTGCCAAATTTAGTTGCTGCTGGTTACTTCCGTTAGGGCTGAAGAAAAAAGGAAGCACATGTCAAGTTGTATTTTACAGTCTTACCTGGCATGCTTAAGATATAGCAGTTAAATTCTTGTTAGCCAGGAGGGTTATTGGTTTGAAGTTGTGCGCAGCTGCTCACATTCTTGCTCACTGTGCAACCGCTTGGCAGGAGTTGCTTACGAGAGATATAATGATGAAGTACACTAGGCCTAATGTGTGACCATGAGTAGGGGGTGTATACCCGAAAATTTTTGGCTTTACAAACTTCCCAGATGGCCTTTAACTGCCCTTGCATGTGTTTTAGTCAGGACCTTGGGCTGGTGTAAAGAAGTTTACCCCATGCTGTGTGTTCTTGGGAAGATTTACATCAGAAATTTCAGAATGGAGGAATATTTAACGTCCGGTGCTGTGTGAACCCGAACGGAGGACAGGGCGCTTGAAAGGCGGACTTTCTGGCGGAAAGTGGGACAAATGGCCACCCATAGTGTGTGTGCCCTGGTATCCACAACGCAGTGTCACGATACATAGCCTCCCCATCAAGTTAGGCTGTTTGCACCCCATCCTGTTAGAGTAACAAGTTTTCAATTTCACCTGGAAACCTTAATGGATACCCTAAAACACTTTATTTGTGAGACAACAACCACTGGTCTTTGGAGTTCACATGAATCGCTCTCAAGGAAGGTTAATTCTTCATCAAAACCCTCATATTTTTATGTTTTTAATTAGTACCCCAGTTTTTCAAATGAAAACCCACATCATCAATTTTGCACACCAAAAAAATATTTTTTTTTTCCCATCCTTGTTGTGTTGGCTCCCTGTTGCTTGTTGATCCGTGTAAGTATAGCTTCACCCCCTTTCGCCTTTGCAATTTGTGAATTGTGTAATTCGTGCAAAGGCAACATGATGATTAGAACATGTAGTATATTTGTTGTTGCGATGATCCTTCTCAGGCCCTTTAAGACCGACCCGAATACCACACAGGTATAACCTTTCCAGAGTGTGGTCTAAATAATGGCAAAAGTTTTATGGAGGCTATGTCTAGCTATGGCACATGAGTTCTTGATTAAAACCATGGGTCACCTGGCAAAATGATAAAGAACACCCTTCCTCCAATATGTTTTTACAGTACAACTTTACAAATACTATGTATACAAACAGCATATATTGCAACTAGTGGATTCCGTGTTGAATCGTGCAGGGAGACAAGAAGACAGGGTAATGTAACTTTTAGTTGACAATGTTAATTGAAAAAGGGGAAGCCCACATTCTGCCTGGTCCTCCGAGCTCACTCTCTGGAAATTTGGAGATAAGTCGTGGGTCTAATGCCCGGTACAAACCGCCCACGACTATCAGGACAACAAGCCACAAGACGCGCCGGCTGTAGTCCTGGCGGTGTCGCCGATTCCATGACTAGAGTTCCATTGTGTCGTTGTCCTGTCGTAAGCCGTCGGCCCGATTGAACATGTTTAATCGTAGTCGGAAGCAGGCTGTGCATTTTAAGCCCTGGTCACACTGCCACAACTACCATAGGAGTGTCTCAGATAAATGCAAATTGTCTAAGACGGACGGTCTTTGGTGGTCGTGTCGTGTGTTCCGGCTGTAGATTGGGGGGGGGGGGGGGTGGTGAGGGGGGGGGGGGGTGGGTGTTGGGGGGGGGGGGTTGGTGGGGGTGGGGGGGTGTGGGGGGGGGGGGGGGTGGGGGGGGGGGGGGGGCGCGCGGGGGGGGGTGGGTGTGTGGGGGGGGGGGGGTGGCCGGGGGGGGGGGGGGGTCTAGGGGGGGGGGGGGGGGTGGGGGGGGGGGGGGGGGGGCGGGGGGGGGGTGGGGGGGGGGGGGGGTGGGGGGGGGGGGGGGTGGGGGGGTGTGGGGGTGGTGGGGGGGGGGGGTGGGTGTGGGGTGGGGGGGTGGGGGGGGGTGGGGGGGGGGGGGGGGGGGGGTGGGGGGGGGGGGGGGGGGGGGGGGGGGGGGGGGGGGGGGGGGGGGGGTGGGGGGGGGGGGGGGTGGGGGGGGGGGGGGGTGGGGGGGGGGGGGGGTGGGGGGGGGGGGGGGTGGGGGGGGGGGGGGGTGGGGGGGGGGGGGGGACTCTCTACAACAGTTTCTTTAAACCTTTCTTAGTGCCAAATTTAGTTGCTGCTTGTTGCTTCCGTTAGGGGGCTAAGAAAAAGTTAAGCACATGTCAAGTGGTATTTACAGTCTTATCTGGCATGCTTAGGATATAGCAGTTAAATTCTTGTTAGCCAGGAGGGTTATTGGTTTGAAGTTGTGCGCAGCTGCTCACATTCTTGCTCACTGTGTGCACCGCTTGGCAGTCGAGTTGCTTACGAGAGATATAAATGATGAAGTACACTAGGCCTAATGTGTTGGACCATGAGTAGGGGTGTTACCCGAAAATTTTTGGCTTTAACAACCTCCCAGATGGCCTTTAGCTGCCCTTGCATGTGTTTTAGTCAGGACCTTGGGCTGGTGTAAAGAAGTTTACCCCATGCTGTGTGTTCTTGGGAGAGATTTACATCAGAAATTTCAGAATGAGGAATATTTTAACGGTCCGGTGCTGTGTGAACCCGAACGGAGGACAGGGCGCTTGAAAGGCGGACTGTCTGGCGGAAAGTGGGACAAATGGCCACCCATAGTGTGTGTGCCCTGGTATCCACAACGCAGTGTCACGATACATAGCCTCCCCATCAAGTTAGGCTGTTTGCGCCCCATCCTGTTAGAGTAACAAGTTTCCAATTTCACCTGAAAACCTTAATGGATACCCTAAAACACTTTATTTGTGAGAAAACAACCACTGGTCTTTGGAGTTCACATGAATCGCTCTCAAGGAAGGTTAATTCTTCGAGGAAGGTTAATTCTTCATCAAAACCCTCATATTTTTATGTTTTTAATTAGTACCCCAGTTTTTCAAATGAAAACCCACATTATCAATTTTGCACACCAAAAATTTTTTTTTCCCATCCTTGTTGTGTTGGCTCCCTGTTGCTTGTTGATCCGTGTAAGTATAGCTCCACCCCCCCCCCCCCTTTCGCCTTTGCAATTTGTGAATTGTGTAATTCGTGCAAAGGCAACATGATGATTAGAACATGTAGTATATTTGTTGTTGCGATGATCCTTCTCAGGGCCTTTAAGACCGACCCGAATACCACACAGGTATAACCTTTCCAGAGTGTGGTCTAACTAATGGCAAAAGTTTTATGGAGGCTGTCTAGCTATGGCACATGAGTTTCTTGATTAAAACCATGGGTCACCTGGCAAAATGATAAAGAACAACCTTCCTCCAATATGTTTTTACAGTATAACTTTACAAATACTATGTATACAAACAGCAACATATTGCAACTAGTGGACCCCGTGTTGAATTGTGCAGGGAGACAAGAAGACATGGTAATGTAACTTTTAGTTGACAATGTTAATTGAAAAAGGCGAAGCTCAAATTCTGGCTGTCTCGAGCTCACTCTCTGGAAATTTGGAGATGAGTCGTGGGTCTAATGCCCGGTACAACGCCACGACTATCAGGGACAAGCCACAAGACGCGCCGGCTGTAGTCCTGGCGGTGTCGCCGATTCCATGACTAGAGTTCCATTGTGTCGTTGTCCTGTCGTAAGCCGTCGGCCCGATTGAACATGTTTAATCGTAGTCGGAAGCAGGCGGTGCATTTTAAGCCCTGGTCACACTGCCACAACTACCATAGGAGTGTCTCAGATAAATGCAAATTGTCTAAGACGGACGGTCTTTGGTGGTCGTGTCGGTGTGTTCCGGCTGTAGACAAACTTGGAGTCCTTGTCAAATTAAACAGTCTTGCGTCCAAGTCCCAGTCCTTTAAATCGTGACTTACAGTGTAAGACTAGTCTTGGGTCAATATGTGTCAGTGAAATTTAATATTGAACTATAAAGCTATACAATGGCCATAATGCAGTAACTTCCCTATACATTGTTCAAATTAACTTTACTCCTCTTCAGATTGTTACTGTGTCAAGTCTTTCTGTGAAGATTGAACTGTTTAGTAGCAGAAAACCCTACCCTTAGAATGTGAGTTATTTGAGCAAAATAAAAAGACTCAATGCAGATTTTTTTTCTCTCTCCATGGTAGATTTTTTACTCCATAGTCAAAACGAAGCTCTGATTTTTTATGGATATCTCTTAAAGCAAAGAGACAGAGATGAGGTTCATCTTGATGAATGACAATTGACATCTTACAGTTTGGGGTAAGATGGTTGTCATTAACATAGCGTCCCAACCCAGAGGATTCCGTTGCATCAATACTGAAAAAGAAAGTTATTTTCTTGAAAAAAGTAGAGTATTTATCCGTACTGGTTGTTACTATTGGGGCTAAGAAATGTGAGGAATATTTGCCAGCTATACATGCCTCAGTGCCTGCACCAATAATCAGTTGAGCTTAAAGGTCATAAGGGATTCATGGTTGGGAAAAAATTGGAGAGCTAGGATCCCAAAAGTTCTTTCTCAGGAAGTTTGGGTTTAAAAGCAGAAAAATGTAGCAATATGATAGAATTTTACTTTTTAGTACACATAAATGTAGAAAGGAATTGTACATTTTTCAGCCATCAAGATATAAGACAGCAGTTGTCTGCTATAAACTGCCAGTGTCTTTAAGTTTCTTTGCAGACTCCTCTTGCAAAATTTGTCGAAATATTTTGGAACATATTTTACCCTTCTCATTATAAGTAAAGTAACAGGAAATTGCAAAGAATTACTCAAATGGAATAGAAGTAAAGGAGGCTACATAAGTAGGCCATCTTTTTTTCCTTCATACAGCTTTCTTACACACATTCACTAATATTATAGATCATACGATTATTTGCAGTATATTTGACAGGTGAAATAAACGTGAGTTAAATTTTAATCTATGTAATGGAAGTGCATTATCCACATGAAATTTCTTGCTAAATATTTTCTACCTACATGTTCAGTACTCTCTACAACAGTTTCTTTAACTTTCTTAGTGCCAAATTTAGTTGCTGCTGGTTGCTTCCGTTAGGGCTGAAGAAAAAGGGAAGCACATGTCAAGTGGTATTTTACAGTCTTATCTGGCATGCTTAGGATATAGCAGTTAAATTCTTGTTAGCCAGGAGGGTTATTGGTTTGAAGTTGTGCGCAGCTGCTCACATTCTTGCTCACTGTGCAACCGCTTGGCAGGAGTTGCTTACGAGAGATATAATGATGAAGTACACTAGGCCTAATGTGTGACCATGAGTAGGGGGTGTATACCCGAAAATTTTTGGCTTTACAAACCTCCCAGATGGCCTTTAGCTGCCCTTGCATGTGTTTTAGTCAGGACCTCGGGCTGGTGTAAAGAAGTTTACCCCATGCTGTGTGTTCTTGGGAAGATTTACATCAGAAATTTCAGAATGGAGGAATATTTAACGTCCGGTGCTGCGTGAACCCGAACGGAGGACAGGGCGCTTGAAAGGCGGACTGTCTGGCGGAAAGTGGGACAAATGGCCACCCATAGTGTGTGTGCCCTGGTATCCACAACGCAGTGTCACGATACATAGCCTCCCCATCAAGTTAGGCTGTTTGCGCCCCATCCTGTTAGAGTAACAAGTTTCCAATTTCACCTGAAAACCTTAATGGATACCCTAAAACACTTTATTTGTCAGTAAACAACCACTGGTCTTTGGAGTTCACATGAATCGCTCTCAAGGAAGGTTAATTCTTCATCAAAACCCTCATATTTTTATGTTTTTAATTAGTACCCCAGTTTTTCAAATGAAAACCCACATTATCAATTTTGCACACCAAAAATTTTTTTTTCCCATCCTTGTTGTGTTGGCTCCCTGTTGCTTGTTGATCCGTGTAAGTATAGCTCCACCCCCCCCCCCCTTTCGCCTTTGCAATTTGTGAATTGTGTAATTCGTGCAAAGGCAACATGATGATTAGAACATGTAGTTTATTTGTTGTTGCGATGATCCTTCTCAGGGCCTTTAAGACCGACCCGAATACCACACAGGTATAACCTTTCCAGAGTGTGGTCTAAATAATGGCAAAAGTTTTATGGAGGCTATGTCTAGCTATGGCACATGAGTTCTTGATTAAAACCATGGGTCACCTGGCAAAATGATAAAGAACAACCTTCCTCCAATATGTTTTTACAGTAGAACTTTACAAATACTATGTATACAAACAGCACATATTGCAACTAGTGGACCCCGTGTTGAATTGTGCAGGGAGACAAGAAGACATGGTAATGTAACTTTTAGTTGACAGTGTTAATTGAAAAAGGCGAAGCTCAAAGTCTGCCTGTCTCGAGCTCACTCTCTGGAAATTTGGAGATGAGTCGTGGGTCTAATGCCCGGTACAAACGCCACGACTATCAGGGACAAGCCACAAGACGCGCCGGCTGTAGTCCTGGCGGTGTCGCCGATTCCATGACTAGAGTTCCATTGTGTCGTTGTCCTGTCGTAAGCCGTCGGCCCGATTGAACATGTTTAATCGTAGTCGGAAGCAGGCGGTGCATTTTAAGCCCTGGTCACACTGCCACAACTACCATAGGAGTGTCTCAGATAAATGCAAATTGTCTAAGACGGACGGTCTTTGGTGGTCGTGTCGGTGTGTTCCGGCTGTAGACAAACTTGGAGTCCTTGTCAAATTAAACAGTCTTGCGTCCAAGTCCCAGTCCTTTAAATCGTGACTTACAGTGTAAGACTAGTCTTGGGTCAATATGTGTCAGTGAAATTTAATATTGAACTATAAAGCTATACAATGGCCATAATGCAGTTACTTCCCTATACATTGTTCAAATTAACTTTACTCCTCTTCAGATTGTTGTTGTGTCAAGTCTTTCTGTGAAGATTGAACTGTTTAGTAGCAGAAAACCCTACCCTTAGAATGTGAGTTATTTGAGCAAAATAAAAAGACTCACTGCAGATTTTTTTTTCTCTCTCCATGGTAGATTTTTTACTCCATAGTCAAAACGAAGCTCTGATTTTTGATGGATATCTCTTAAAGCAAAGAGACAGAGATGAGGTTCATCTTGATGAATGACAATTGACATCTTACAGTTTGGGGTATGATGGTTGTCATTAACATAGCGTCCCAACCCAGAGGATTCCGTTGCATCAATACTGAAAAAGAAAGTTATTTTCTTGAAAAAAGTAGAGTATTTATCCGTACTGGTTGTTACTATTGGAGCTAAGAAATGTGAGGAATATTTGCCAGCTATACATGCCTCAGTGCCTGCACCAATAATCAGTTGAGCTTAAAGGTCATAAGGGATTCATGGTTGGGAAAAAATTGGAGAGCTAGGATCCCAAAAGTTCTTTCTCAGGAAGTTTGGGTTTAAAAGCAGAAAAATGTAGCAATATGATAGAATTTTACTTTTTAGTACACATAAATATAGAAAGGAATTGTACATTTTTCAGCCATCAAGATATAAGACAGCAGTTGTCTGCTATAAACTGCCAGTGTCTTTAAGTTTCTTTGCAATATTATGTACACAAAAACCTGTCTTCCAACTCAATTTGAGGTCCAAACTCTTGTTTCTTTATAATTTTTACCTGCACAAACTCGTAATTTTTGGAAAATATCTATCTGTTAGTTGTCCATTAATTATAATTTTCTTTTGTTCTAATTTACTTACCACTGGACAACTCCTCCATCGCTGAAGAAGTAGAGAAAGCTCCCCATTGAAAGGGGATACTCACTCTCTCGTTTGAGCCCCTCTTTGAAAGAAAGTCACCTTTAAAAAGTCCTTACAGGTCATGGTGTAAAGACACCATGACCTTGATGTAACAAATAAAAATAACACTTATATGTTTGACCAAAATAAATATTTTAATCAAAAATGATGACTGCAGACTCCTCTTGCAAAATTTGTCGAAATAATTTGGAACATATTTTACCCTTCTCATGATTCTGAGATTTCTCATTATAAGTAAAGTAACAGGAAATTGCAAAGAATTACTCAAATGGAATAGAAGTAAAGGAGGCTACATAAGTAGGCCATCTTTTTTTCCTTCATACAGCTTTCTTACACACATTCACTAATATTATAGATCATACGATTATTTGCAGTATATTTGACAGGTGAAATAAACGTGAGTTAAATTTTAATCTATGTAATGGAAGTGCATTATCCACATGAAATTTCTTGCTAAATATTTTCTACCTACATGTTCAGTACTCTCTACAACAGTTTCTTTAACTTTCTTAGTGCCAAATTTAGTTGCTGCTGGTTGCTTCCGTTAGGGCTGAAGAAAAAGGGAAGCACATGTCAAGTGGTATTTTACAGTCTTATCTGGCATGCTTAGGATATAGCAGTTAAATTCTTGTTAGCCAGGAGGGTTATTGGTTTGAAGTTGTGCGCAGCTGCTCACATTCTTGCTCACTGTGCAACCGCTTGGCAGGAGTTGCTTACGAGAGATATAATGATGAAGTACACTAGGCCTAATGTGTGACCATGAGTAGGGGGTGTATACCCGAAAATTTTTGGCTTTACAAACCTCCCAGATGGCCTTTAGCTGCCCTTGCATGTGTTTTAGTCAGGACCTTGGGCTGGTGTAAAGAAGTTTACCCCATGCTGTGTGTTCTTGGGAAGATTTACATCAGAAATTTCAGAATGGAGGAATATTTAACGTCCGGTGCTGTGTGAACCCGAACGGAGGACAGGGCGCTTGAAAGGCGGACTGTCTGGCGGAAAGTGGGACAAATGGCCACCCATAGTGTGTGTGCCCTGGTATCCACAACGCAGTGTCACGATACATAGCCTCCCCATCAAGTTAGGCTGTTTGCACCCCATCCTGTTAGAGTAACAAGTTTCCAATTTCACCTGAAAACCTTAATGGATACCCTAAAACACTTTATTTGTGAGAAAACAACCACTGATCTTTGGAGTTCACATGAATCGCTCTCAAGGAAGGTTAATTCTTCATCAAAACCCTCATATTTTTATGTTTTTAATTAGTTCCCCAGTTTTTCAAATGAAAACCCACATTATCTATTTTGCACACCCAAAAATATTTTTTTTCCCCCATCCTTGTTGTGTTGGCTCCCTGTTGCTTGTTGATCCGTGTAAGTATAGCTTCACCCCCCCCCCCTTTCGCCTTTGCAATTTGTGAATTGTGTAATTCGTGCAAAGGCAACATGATGATTAGAACATGTAGTTTATTTGTTGTTGCGATGATCCTTCTCAGGGCCTTTAAGACCGACCCGAATACCACACAGGTATAACCTTTCCAGAGTGTGGTCTAAATAATGGCAAAAGTTTTATGGAGGCTATGTCTAGCTATGGCACATGAGTTCTTGATTAAAACCATGGGTCACCTGGCAAAATGATAAAGAACACCCTTCCTCCAATATGTTTTTACAGTACAACTTTACAAATACTATGTATACAAACAGCATATATTGCAACTAGTGGATTCCGTGTTGAATTGTGCAGGGAGACAAGAAGACAGGGTAATGTAACTTTTAGTTGACAATGTTAATTGAAAAAGGGGAAGCCCACATTCTGCCTGTCTCGAGCTCACTCTCTGGAAATTTGGAGATAAGTCGTGGGTCTAATGCCCGGTACAAACCGCCACGACTATCAGGGACAAGCCACAAGACGCGCCGGCTGTAGTCCTGGCGGTGTCGCCGATTCCATGACTAGAGTTCCATTGTGTCGTTGTCCTGTCGTAAGCCGTCGGCCCGATTGAACATGTTTAATCGTAGTCGGAAGCAGGCGGTGCATTTTAAGCCCTGGTCACACTGCCACAACTACCATAGGAGTGTCTCAGATAAATGCAAATTGTCTAAGACGGACGGTCTTTGGTGGTCGTGTCGGTGTGTTCCGGCTGTAGACAAACTTGGAGTCCTTGTCAAATTAAACAGTCTTGCGTCCAAGTCCCAGTCCTTTAAATCGTGACTTACAGTGTAAGACTAGTCTTGGGTCAATATGTGTCAGTGAAATTTAATATTGAACTATAAAGCTATACAATGGCCATAATGCAGTAACTTCCCTATACATTGTTCAAATTAACTTTACTCCTCTTCAGATTGTTACTGTGTCAAGTCTGTCTGTGAAGATTGAACTGTTTAGTAGCAGAAAACCCTACCCTTAGAATGTGAGTTATTTGAGCAAAATAAAAAGACTCACTGCAGATTTTTTTTTTCTCTCTCCATGGTAGATTTTTTACTCCATAGTCAAAACGAAGCTCTGATTGTTGATGGATATCTCTTAAAGCAAAGAGACAGAGATGAGGTTCATCTTGATGAATGCCAATTGACATCTTACAGTTTGGGGTAAGATGGTTGTCATTAACATAGCGTCCCAACCCAGAGGATTCCGTTGCATCAATACTGAAAAAGAAAGTTATTTTCTTGAAAAAAGTAGAGTATTTATCCGTACTGGTTGTTACTATTGGGGCTAAGAAATGTGAGGAATATTTGCCAGCTATACATGCCTCAGTGCCTGCACCAATAATCAGTTGAGCTTAAAGATCATAAGGGATTCATGGTTGGGAAAAAATTGGAGAGCTAGGATCCCAAAAGTTCTTTCTCAGGAAGTTTGGGTTTAAAAGCAGAAAAATGTAGCAATATGATAGAATTTTACTTTTTAGTACACATAAATATAGAAAGGAATTGTTCATTTTTCAGCCATCAAGAGATAAGACAGCAGTTGTCTGCTGTAAACTGCCAGTGTCTTTAAGTTTCTTTGCAATATTTTGTACACAAAAACCTGTCTTCCAACTCAATTTGAGGTCTAAACTCTTGTTTCTTCTTTATAATTTTAACCTGCAGAAACTCGTAATTTTTGGAAAATATCTATCTGTTAGTTGTCCATTAATTATAATTTTCTTTTGTTCTAATTTACTTACCACTGGACAACTCCTCCATCTCTGAAGAAGTAGAGAAAGCTCCCCATTGAAAGGGGATACTCACTCTCTCGTTTGAGCCCCTCTTTGAAAGAAAGTCACCTTTAAAAAGTCTTTCTGTAAAGACACCATGACCTTGATGTAACAAATAAAAATAACACTTATATGTTTGACCAAAATAAATCAAAAATGATGACTGCAGACTCCTCTTGCAAAATTTGTTGAAATAATTTGGAACATGTTTTACCCTTCTCATGATTCTGAGATTTCTCATTATAAGTAAAGTAACAGGAAATTGCAAAGAATTACTCAAATGGAATAGAAGTAAAGGAGGCTACATAAGTAGGCCATCTTTTTTTCCTTCATACAGCTTTCTTACACACATTCACTAATATTATAGATCATACGATTATTTGCAGTATATTTGACAGGTGAAATAAACGTGAGTTAAAGTTTAATCTATGTAATGGAAGTGCATTATCCACATGAAATTTCTTGCTAAATATTTTCTACCTACATGTTCAGTACTCTCTGCAACAGTTTCTTTAACTTTCTTAGTGCCAAATTTAGTTGCTGCTGGTTGCTTCCGTTAGGGCTGAAGAAAAAAGGAAGCACATGTCAAGTGGTATTTTACAGTCTTATCTGGCATGCTTAGGATATAGCAGTTAAATTCTTGTTAGCCAGGAGGGTTATTGGTTTGAAGTTGTGCGCAGCTGCTCACATTTTTGCTCACTGTGCAACCGCTTGGCAGGAATTGCTTACGAGAGATATAATGATGAAGTACACTAGGCCTAATGTGTGACCATGAGTTGGGGGGTGTATACCTGAAAATTTGTGGCTTTACAAACCTCCCAGATGGCCTTTAACTGCCCTTGCATGTGTTCTAGTCAGGACTCTGGGCTGGTGTAAAGAAGTTTACCCCATGCTGTGTGTTCTTGGGAAGATTTACATCGAAATTTCAGAATGGAGGAATATTTAACGTCCGGTGCTGTGTGAACCCGAACGGAGGACAGGGCGCTTGAAAGGCGGACTGTCTGGCGGAAAGTGGGACAAATGGCCACCCATAGTGTGTGTGCCCTGGTATCCACAACGCAGTGTCACGATACATAGCCTCCCCCATCAAGTTAGGCTGTTTGCACCCCATCCTGTTAGAGTAACAAGTTTTCAATTTCACCTGAAAACCTTAATGGATACCCCAAAACACTTTATTAGTGAGAAAACAACCACTGATCTTTGGAGTTCACATGAATCGCTCTCAAGGAAGGTTAATTCTTCATCAAAACCCTCATATTTTTATGTTTTTAATTAGTTCCCCAGTTTTTCAAATGAAAACCCACATTATCTATTTTGCACACCCAAAAAATATTTTTTTTCCCCATCCTTGTTGTGTTGGCTCCCTGTTGCTTGTTGATCCGTGTAAGTATAGCTTCACCCCCCCCCCCTTTCGCCTTTGCAATTTGTGAATTGTGTAATTCGTGCAAAGGCAACATGATGATTAGAACATGTAGTATATTTGTTGTTGCGATGATCCTTCTCAGGGCCTTTAAGACCGACCCGAATACCACACAGGTATAACCTTTCCAGAGTGTGGTCTAAATAATGGCAAAAGTTTTATGGAGGCTATGTCTAGCTATGGCACATGAGTTCTTGATTAAAACCATGGGTCACCTGGCAAAATGATAAAGAACACCCTTCCTCCAATATGTTTTTACAGTACAACTTTACAAATACTATGTATACAAACAGCATATATTGCAACTAGTGGATTCCGTGTTGAATTGTGCAGGGAGACAAGAAGACAGGGTAATGTAACTTTTAGTTGACAATGTTAATTGAAAAAGGGGAAGCCCAAATTCTGCCTGTCTCGAGCTCACTCTCTGGAAATTTGGAGATAAGTCGTGGGTCTAATGCCCGGTACAAACCGCCACGACTATCAGGGACAACAAGCCACAAGACGCGCCGGCTGTAGTCCTGGCGGTGTCGCCGATTCCATGACTAGAGTTCCATTGTGTCGTTGTCCTGTCGTAAGCCGTCGGCCCGATTGAACATGTTTAATCGTAGTCGGAAGCAGGCGGTGCATTTTAAGCCCTGGTCACACTGCCACAACTACCATAGGAGTGTCTCAGATAAATGCAAATTGTCTAAGACGGACGGTCTTTGGTGGTCGTGTCGGTGTGTTCCGGCTGTAGACAAACTTGGAGTCCTTGTCAAATTGAACAGTCTTGCGTCCAAGTCCCAGTCCTTTAAATCGTGACTTACAGTGTAAGACTAGTCTTGGGTCAATATGTGTCAGTGAAATTTAATATTGAACTATAAAGCTATACAATGGCCATAATGCAGTTACTTCCCTATACATTGTTCAAATTAACTTTACTCCTCTTCAGATTGTTGTTGTGTCAAGTCTTTCTGTGAAGATTGAACTGTTTAGTAGCAGAAAACCCTACCCTTAGAATGTGAGTTATTTGAGCAAAATAAAAACACTCACTGCAGATTTTTTTTTCTCTCTCCATGGTAGATTTTTGACTCCATAGTCAAAACGAAGCTCTGATTGTTGATGGATATCTCTTAAAGCAAAGAGACAGAGATGAGGTTCATCTTGATGAATGCCAATTGACATCTTACAGTTTGGGGTAAGATGGTTGTCATTAACATAGCGTCCCAACCCAGAGGATTCCGTTGCATCAATACTGAAAAAGAAAGTTATTTTCTTGAAAAAAGTAGAGTATTTATCCTTACTGGTTGTTACTATTGGGGCTAAAAAAAATGTGAGGAATTTTTGCCATCTATACATGCCTCAGTGCCTGCACCAATAATCAGTTGAGCTTAAAGATCATAAGAGATATATGGTTGGAAAAAAATTGGAAAGCTAGGATCCCAAAAGTTCTTTCTCAGGAAGTTTGGGTTTAAAAGCAGAAAAATGTAGCAATATGATAGAATTTTACTTTTTAGTACACATAAATATAGAAAGGAATTGTTCATTTTTCAGCCATCAAGAGATAAGACAGCAGTTGTCTGCTATAAACTGCCAGTGTCTTTAAGTTTCTTTGCAATATTATGTACACAAAAACCTGTCTTCCAACTCAATTTGAGGTCTAAACTCTTGTTTCTTCTTTATAATTTTAACCTGCAGAAACTCGTAATTTTTGGAAAATATCTATCTGTTAGTTGTCCATTAATTATAATTTTCTTTTGTTCTAATTTACTTACCACTGGACAACTCCTCCATCTCTGAAGAAGTAGAGAAAGCTCCCCATTGAAAGGGGATACTCACTCTCTCGTTTGAGCCCCTCTTTGAAAGAAAGTCACCTTTAAAAAGTCTTTACTTACAGGTCATGGTGTAAAGACACCATGACCTTGATGTAACAAATAAAAATAACACTTATATGTTTGACCAAAATAAATATTTTAATCAAAAATGATGACTGCAGACTCCTCTTGCAAAATTTGTTGAAATAATTTGGAACATGTTTTACCCTTCTCATGATTCTGAGATTTCTCATTATAAGTAAAGTAACAGGAAATTGCAAAGAATTACTCAAATGGAATAGAAGTAAAGGAGGCTACATAAGTAGGCCATCTTTTTTTCCTTCATACAGCTTTCTTACACACATTCACTAATATTATAGATCATACGATTATTTGCAGTATATTTGACAGGTGAAATAAACGTGAGTTAAAAGTTTAATCTATGTAATGGAAGTGCATTATCCACATGAAATTTCTTGCTAAATATTTTCTACCTACATGTTCAGTACTCTCTGCAACAGTTTCTTTAACTTTCTTAGTGCCAAATTTAGTTGCTGCTGGTTGCTTCCGTTAGGGCTGAAGAAAAAAGGAAGCACATGTCAAGTGGTATTTTACAGTCTTATCTGGCATGCTTAGGATATAGCAGTTAAATTCTTGTTAGCCAGGAGGGTTATTGGTTTGAAGTTGTGCGCAGCTGCTCACATTCTTGCTCACTGTGCAACCGCTTGGCAGGATTTGCTTACGAGAGATATAATGATGAAGTACACTAGGCCTAATGTGTGACCAAGAGTTGGGGGTGTATACCTGAAAATTTGTGGCTTTACAAACCTCCCAGATGGCCTTTAACTGCCCTTGCATGTGTTCTAGTCAGGACCTTGGGCTGGTGTAAAGAAGTTTACCCCATGCTGTGTGTTCTTGGGAAGATTTACATCAGAAATTTCAGAATGGAGGAATATTTTACGTCCGGTGCTGTGTGAACCCGAACGGAGGACAGGGCGCTTGAAAGGCGGACTCTGGCGGAAAGTGGGACAAATGGCCACCCATAGTGTGTGTGCCCTGGTATCCACAACGCAGTGTCACGATACATAGCCTCCCCATCAAGTTAGGCTGTTTGCACCCCATCCTGTTAGAGTAACAAATTTCAATTTCACCTGAAAACCTTAATGGATACCCTAAAACACTTTATTAGTGAGAAAACAACCACTGATCTTTGGAGTTCACATGAATCGCTCTCAAGGAAGGTTAATTCTTCATCAAAACCCTCATATTTTTATTTTTTTAATCAGTTCCCCAGTTTTTCAAATGAAAACCCACATCATCAATTTTGCACACCAAAAAAATATTTTCTTTCCCATCCTTGTTGTGTTGGCTCCCTGTTGCTTGTTGATCCGTGTAAGTATAGCTTCACCCCCCCCCCCCCTTTCGCCTTTTCAATTTGTGAATTGTGTAATTCGTGCAAAGGCAACATGATGATTAGAACATGTAGTATATTTGTTGTTGCGATGATCCTTCTCAGGGCCTTTAAGACCGACCCGAATACCACACAGGTATAACCTTTCCAGAGTGTGGTCTAAATAATGGCAAAAGTTTTATGGAGGCTATGTCTAGCTATGGCACATGAGTTCTTGATTAAAACCATGGGTCACCTGGCAAAATGATAAAGAACACCCTTCCTCCAATATGTTTTTACAGTACAACTTTACAAATACTATGTATACAAACAGCACATATTGCAACTAGTGGACCCCGTGTTGAATTGTGCAGGGAGACAAGAAGACAGGGTAATGTAACTTTTAGTTGACAATGTTAATTGAAAAAGGCAAAGCTCAAATTCTGCCTGTCTCGAGCTCACTCTCTGGAAATTTGGAGATAAGTCGTGGGTCTAATGCCCGGTACAAACCGCCACGACTTAGGGACAACAAGCCACAAGACGCGCCGGCTGTAGTCCTGGCGGTGTCGCCGATTCCATGACTAGAGTTCCATTGTGTCGTTGTCCTGTCGTAAGCCGTCGGCCCGATTGAACATGTTTAATCGTAGTCGGAAGCAGGCTGTGCATTTTAAGCCCTGGTCACACTGCCACAACTGCCATAGGAGTGTCTCAGATAAATGCAAATTGTCTAAGACGGACGGTCTTTGGTGGTCGTGTCGGTGTGTTCCGGCTGTAGACAAACTTGGAGTCCTTGTCAAATTAAACAGTCTTGCGTCCAAGTCCCAGTCCTTTAAATCGTGACTTACAGTGTAAGACTAGTCTTGGGTCAATATGTGTCAGTGAAATTTAATATTGAACTATAAAGCTATACAATGGCCATAATGCAGTTACTTCCCTATACATTGTTCAAATTAACTTTACTCCTCTTCAGATTGTTGTTGTGTCAGGTCTTTCTGTGAAGATTGAACTGTTTAGTAGCAGAAAACCCTACCCTTAGAATGTGAGTTATTTGAGCAAAATAAAAAGACTCACTGCAGATTTTTTTTTCTCTCTCCATGGTAGATTTTTTACTCCATAGTCAAAACGAAGCTCTGATTGTTGATGGATGTCTCTTAAAGCAAAGAGACAGAGATGAGGTTCATCTTGATGAATGACAATTGACATCTTACAGTTTGGGGTAAGATGGTTGTCATTAACATAGCGTCCCGACCCAAAGTTATTTTCTTGAAAAAAGTAGAGTATGTATCCTGACTGATTGTTACTGTTGGGGCTAAGGAATGTGAGGAATTTTTGCCAGCTATGCATGCCTCAGTGCCTGCACCAATAATCAGTTGAGCAGAAAGATCATAATAAGAGATTCATGGTTGGAAAAAAATGGGAAGGCTAGGATCCCAAAAGTTCTTTCTCAGGAAGTTTGGGTTTAAAAGAAGAAAAATGTAGCAATATCATAGAATTTTACTTTTTGGTACACATAAATATAGAAAGGAATTGTTCATTTTTCAGCCATCAAGAGATAAGACAGCAGTTGTCTGCTGTAAACTGCCAGTGTCTTTAAGTTTCTTTGCAATATTTTGTACACAAAAACCTGTCTTCCAACTCAATTTGAGGTCTAAACTCTTGTTTCTTCTTTATAATTTTAACCTGCAGAAACTCGTAATTTTTGGAAAATATCTATCTGTTAGTTGTCCATTAATTATAATTTTCTTTTGTTCTAATTTACTTACCACTGGACAACTCCTCCATCTCTGAAGAAGTAGAGAAAGCTCCCCATTGAAAGGGGATACTCACTCTCTCGTTTGAGCCCCTCTTTGAAAGAAAGTCACCTTTAAAAAGTCTTTCTGTAAAGACACCATGACCTTGATGTAACAAATAAAAATAACACTTATATGTTTGACCAAAATAAATCAAAAATGATGACTGCAGACTCCTCTTGCAAAATTTGTTGAAATAATTTGAACATTTTTTACCCTTCTCATGATTCTGAGATTTCTCATTATAATGTTGTAATAAACTATGATCTGGAGTGTTCCAATGTGTCTGTCTTTTGTCTTTACTTTAGGAAGGCTAGTATCTCACGAAGAAAAATTTCACTTGCGTATGGTTTGCGACTGAATTTTGCAAATTTGCCAAATATTAGTCAAACAGCAAAACTGTCGCCTGAATTCATAGGAATCGCAAAACCATAGCCAGCAAGTTTGAACATGTTCCAAATTTGGGGGGGGGGGGGGCTTTTTACGAACGTAGAAACGGGCACGAAGAAACAAAGTAGAACTTAAACCTGACCGGAC
Source organism: Holothuria leucospilota (assembly GCA_029531755.1). Taxonomy (NCBI): domain Eukaryota; kingdom Metazoa; phylum Echinodermata; class Holothuroidea; order Aspidochirotida; family Holothuriidae; genus Holothuria; species Holothuria leucospilota. The sequence continues at coordinate 19,820,177 of CM055961.1, read as the reverse complement.
AAAAACATAACTTTGAACTATTTACAGAAATCTGTACATTGCGCTAGCAAACAAAAATGTCTGTGCTATGTACAAAACCACCCCAAACCCAAGCCAATCACGTAGGACTATTTGCAATTTCAATATTTACAATCTTTACAAATTAACTATCACCCGGCCCGCCCGCACTGAAACCAGTGGACCCCAACACCTGCCGAACGTCGACCTTAGCAAACGGACGAAGTCGGCCTCCACCCTCAGCTTAATCTCCGTCCTCACCGACGCGAGGACGACGTCCGCAGGCATCCCCTCTCCCCTAAACACAATATTACACCGGTCTCTCCACAAGGCCAGCTTTATGGAGGCCGAAACAAAGGTAAGTATCCCGCGAACACTTGTATTGCATGGCGGGGGTGACAGACCATACAAAGCGTAGTCCTGGCTGACCGCCCAGGTGTTACAAAACGTGAGGCGATCAGCCAGAGCTTGACACCACTCCCAGAGGAGGGCCACAAAGCCACACTGCCAAAACACATGGGGCACACTCTCCCACCCTGTGCATCCAGTGCGGGGGCAAATGCCATCTCCAAGACGCCACCGAAGGCGCTTGAGATTCGTTACGATGGCGTCGTGTGCGATGCGCCACAGCAGGTCACGCCGGCGGTGATCGAGTGTCCCGCTGTGGACTACACGCCACACTTCCGGCCCTGACGCATAGTCGTTGGGTTGGACCTGACCAACCAAGTCATCAAAAATGGCCCGGTACTGGTCCCCCGCACTGGACTGCAAAACGTCCCCTACAGTTGACATAATACGTAGTGTTTCCCTCATCTGACAGTATGCCTTCGTTGGCCTCCAACTGTGAGGTACACTGTTGCTAAACAGGGTAGGAAAGAACCAACGGAATGATAATCCACCCTAATAACGGACAAAGTAGACAAACGACATCTGACTGTCGACAGCACTAAAAACACATTTGGTCAGGAGAAAACGGAGCTTTGAAGGAAAGTGCACAAGGCCCAATCCCCCATGCCTAGGAACCTGGTACACCACTTTTCTTCTGACCAGCTCCGTTTTCCCTGACCAAAGAAACCTAAACACAGCCCTCTCCAGTCGCACCAGGACACCCTCTGGAGCGGCCAGAACAGTGCCCGGATACCACAAGAGAGGGTAAACGAAACGATTTATAACTGTTACCTTCCCCAACAGACTAATGTAGCGATCGCCAAAGTCCTTCAACCTAGCTTCCACCAGGTCCACTTTCTCATTCCAGGTAAGTGACTCGGGTGAACCGTAACCAAACCTTATGCCATTGATTTTTATGGCGTCGTCTACCCATGATGCCGCGAAGGGCAGTTGTTTCGACCGCCACTTATCTAGACGGAGTCCTTTGGTCTTGGTGGGGTTCAGTCTGGCACCTGTCGCTCTTTGAAAAGTAGAAAGCGTGCCAGTAAGGGCTCTGAAGGAAGCTAGGTCGGAGACTACGCATGTGACGTCGTCAGCATACTGGAGGCACTTGACTTTAGCTCCACCAGGTATGTGAAATGGTCGAAACAAAGGTTCAACTTGGAAGGCTCTTGCAAGGGATTCACTAAACAATACATAGAGTAGAGTTGACAGGGGACACCCCTGCCGTACCCCACGTTGGACTCTGAAGGGGTCCGTCGGTAGGCCATTAACGATAACCCGACTATATACACTATTATACAGTAAAGAGGTCCATTTAACAAAAACTGGATTCAAACAAAACTTCTTCAAGATTTTAAAGACGAACCCGTGATCAACCATGTCGAAGGCCTTCTCCTGATCGAGGGAGACAAAGTGCACATGGAAGATCACGGTCCATCACATATTCAACTAAGTCCCGCATCAACCAGAGGTTCTGCTGAATACTGTGTCCCCGCACCGCACATGTCTGGAAAGAACCTACAAGATCCGGCATGACCGTGCCTAGCCTGTTACAAAGGGCTTTCGCCAGAATCTTGTAGTCTACATTTAACAAGGTAATTGGTCGCTTGTTTTTCGGTTCTAGGGGGTCTCCAGACTTTGGTAACAATGTTATAACGCCTGTGCGCTGCGAGGGACTCAATGAGCCAGCAAGGAAGGCAGAGGCGAATACATCACGGAGATCGTGTCCGACGGTACCCCAGAAGCGCTTGTAGAATTCCACTGGGATACCGTCAGACCCAGGCGCCTTTCCGCCTTTCATCTTCGCCACCGCCTTCCAGAGCTCGTCGACAGTCAGGGGAGAACCAAGTCCATCATTCTGCTCCTTAGAGGGGGTCTTGTCAATATTATCTAAAAGGGAGTCTTGAAGGCCTTCATCGACATCTGCCCGCGTATAAAGCTGTTCACAGAAGGTCTTAAATACTTCCACGATGTCGAGAGGGTCCTTCTGTACTGTACCGTGGACGTCACGGACTGCTCTTATGCGGCGATCGATGGCATACTTTGTGACATCCCGGTAGAATTTGATAGTTGGTTTTTCCTCCGCCTCCACGCAATGCACGCGAGCACGAACGCGGGCCCCGCGCAATTTTTGATCAAGGTACTGCTGGATTGCGTGAAGTGCGGAGGTGTCCCCGTTCCTCTCCGTAGAGCAGAGTAAGAGGAACTCCTCCCTTTTTCGACGAGCTCTTGCTACACAGTACTCAACTGTAAACTGTTTGATGCGGGACTTTACGTCGTCCCACCACTCTAAATTCTGTTGAGAAGGCCGGCCTCAATGTTCGCCACCCTTCGTACCTGGCTTTAAACTGTTCGCTATAGTCAGCCTCCGTTAGAATATCTGTGTTCATTTTCCAGACCCCCTCCCTGTTGGCCATGACTCTGGAGGGTGAAAGGAGACGGTGCTTTTTAAGTGCATCGAAATGGCATATACAAACAAAAAATAAACTCAAACCGGATCGGGCAGAAACAAAAACGCAAACTATTTACACACCACTAAATCAAACAGAAAATTATGTTCATTACAGTAATAGAACTATATATACAGATATTTACATACTATTTGCATCAACTTAAGTACTTTACAGACCAACCTCCTTCCAGCCACCCCAAACCAATATTACAACCCCTTGTAACAGTTACAACAGTTACTTTTTTAAATTTTCTTTTTAAGTACGTAGAAACGGGCACCAGAAACAAAGGGCGAGAACCCAAACCGGACCGGGCAAAAACGCAACAGCAAACCATTTGCATGCACCTACAAACATAAAATTGTGTTACTATGAACAAAGGACTATATATAAAGGTTAATTACACAAGACAATCCACAAATTTATTCACGCAAAACTACAGGTTAGCAGATTTTTAAGTACACAGAAACAGGCACTGAGGAACAAAACCCAAACCGAAATTTCTGTGTCAACTTTGCACAAATCCATCCCGAACCCAAGCCAGTCACACAGGACCACTCACAATCTCACTAGGCAAAACTATTTACATACCCACCCACACCAACAGAAGAGCGCCCAGGTTGAGTCTGTACAATGCTTTTTTGTAACTATGGGTGCCCCCTACGTGCCCGGGAACAAAAACACCCGACGCGCCATAAACACAAGGACAACCATATACACCAGGCCAGCAACAAATTTTTATGTGGCCAACCCCACTATTCACAAGATTAACAAGGTGATGTGCTTTTCACATGCTTGTAGCCGGCCGGACCTAATGTGGAACAAAGGTAAACCTATTTACACTGAACTACCAAACTTTGTAGCATGCATGAGCACAGATACAGACAGAACAGAAACCCAAAAGAAAACCGGGCACATACCATTCACACCGAATACTCTGGCTGGGACCTTATCTTTTTAATCCGTGGGCTTGGTACGGGCGTCCCAGAGTGATGGGTTCCCCTGTCTAACACCTCGCCCGAGGCCGACCTCTTCAGTGCAGGCTCTGGCCCCTCCCCCTCACACAAATCAAACCAACCCTGCCCCGAAGGTGGATCCTTTGGAGGAGGCTCTGAGGCAGGCTCCCCGCCATCCGACATTGCCGAGTCTGAGGACAGATCGAGGTCCTCCTCTACTGTCGTTATTTCAACTTGACTGGGTGTCGTTGCTAAGGATGGCGGAGAGTCTACCTCAGGAGTTTCAGTACCCCCCTCACACTGCTTGGAGGCAAGGAAGTCCTGTTCCACCTCAAGTGCCGCCTCCTCTAATTCTTGAGTTGAATACTGTGGGCCTGTTTGCGAGGGGTCAGGTGCCGACCCCACATCCGCACTTACATGAGCAGAGTACGATGTGGGGCAGGTTACTGCATCATGATCCGAAATTGGACATGTCACAACTTCACAGTCACTTGGTGACAGTGCAGGTGGAGAGTACACCCAGTCCAACCTTGAGGCGCCGTGCCATCAGGGCGGTGCCAAGTGAACACGGACAAGCCGGGATGTTGTGCTCTCCAGACATCAACCATGTCGTGATTCTTTACGAACATGTCCAATTCCGACGTGCCGACACCACAGCCCGAAGACGTACATGTGGACATTCGGTCAAGCTGTGTGTCGGGGACGCAAAGTCTCCGGTCAGGATACACGGAGTTTGAGTTTTGTTTTTTGTTTGTATGTGCCGTTTCGATGCACTTAAAAAGCCAGGATACACGGAGCACTGCCAGGAACGAAGGATAACAGGGTCATGAAAAAGTCCCTTCTGTCTGAAGGCCGATTGGGCGCATACACGTTACACAGGAAAAATGTCCCACTAGGGTGTCTTATTGTAATGCATACCAACCGGCCCTCATGATCAGAATCGACTTTTCCCACCAGGGGAGTCCACCTTGGCGAAACTAAAATAACTGAACCACAAGATGTTGTTGAACCAAAGGAAGCATGTAAACCCCCACCCCACTCAAAGGACCAGGTGTGGACGTCGTCCTCATTCACAATATGGGTCTCCTGGAGGAAAACGAAGTCCACACCCAGTGTTCCAAATTTTCCGCGATGTACTATTTTGTGAAAGTCGAACGTCAAATGATGGCAAAGTATAAGTAAAATATTCTCACTAAAGGTGCGTTCACACCAAAACCGAAATCTGCTGCGTTTTGCGGGCGGGACGCGAAATTTGTTATCTCAGAACGAATGGGGGGGATTTTCTTAATTTTCATTGAAATAAAATTGCCCCTATTTGTCCTGGGAAAAAATTTTCGCGTCCCGTCTGCAAAACGTAGCAGATTTCGGTTTTGGTGTGAACGCACCTTAATGTAGAACTAACGTCGTGCGTTTCGTAGAATTCGCCCTTGGTAAAATGGCCTCTGGTTTTGCCAAGGTTGTTTCACATCCGACACATAAGCGTATGAAGCAATTAAGTGGGGTGGAACAATTTTTGGACTGTGCACCTCACCCTACCCCATTAACCAAAACATACATACATACATACATACATACATACATACATACATACATACATACACACACACACATACATACTGATAAACTTGTATGCCATAACTTTTTTTCAAATAACTGCACATTGAAATCTTTGTTCTTTGTCAACCATGGTACTCCACACAACAACTTCAGCATAATTTGTTTAGATACGATAGTCTCATTTTCTGAATTGGTAATGAATATGCATAATTTGTGGGTCAAGTGTCACGCCGTCCTACTACGTACTTAGCAGTACGAGAGCTTTTTAAGTACGTAGAAACAGGACTGAGAAACTAAAGAACCCCAAACTCAAACAAAAACCCTGTCGGATCACAAACACAATGCCAAACAAACTATACACACCATACAAGAGGGAACAAAGTCTTTTTTACTACTGACATTCAGAAACTCCCACTGCAGCTAACCCCAAAACAACACCCAAAGGCTACCACACGCCCGAGGACGACACAACGCCCGAAGGAAACAACACTCCCGACGGCAACATCACGCCCGATGGCAACACTACGCCTTACGGCAACAGCACTCAAAAAGCACTGGGCAAATACAGGTGCTCCCTAAGTGAATAGAAACGGACACTATCAAACAGGAAGATCCAAATCCGGACCGGCAAGAACACAACCACGAACTACTTACAATCATTTACAAAGTTAGCAAAACGAAATTTCTCTGGCCAACATATACGACACTCCCAGCCTACCCACCACACAAGACTACAGGAAAACAACGCACGCCAGAAGGCAGCAACACACGTCCGAAAGCAACAACAGCCGAAGGCAACACAACAAGCCCGAAGGCAACACCACGCCCGAAGGCAACTTCACGCCCGAAGGCAAGACCACGCCCGAAGGCAACCCCACGCCCGAAGGCGACCCCACGCCCGAAGGCAACAACACGTAAAAAGCACTGGGCAAATACAGGTGCACCTTGCCCAAGGGTGCCCCGAGGTAGTTGTGGTAAAGGGTAACCTCATTATCCCCACAACCGGATGCAGTTTGAAGTCTTACCCAGGGGGGGCTTTTTAAGTGCATCGAAACGGCACATACAAACAAAAAACAAAACTCAAACCAGATCGGACAGGAACATAAAGGCAAAACTATCCACACACCACCAAATCAAACAGAAAATTATGTTCATTACAACAATAGAACCACACACACACTGACAACCCAAATACCCCACAGACCAACCTCCCCCTGGTCACACTAAAAACAAAGACCACACACCCAAAGGCAACACCACGCCCGAAGGCAACACCACGCCCGAAGGCAACACCACGCCCGAAGGCAACACCACGCCCGAAGGCAACACCACGCCCGAAGGCAACACCACGCCCGAAGGCAACAGCACTTAAAAAGCACCGGGGCAAATACAGGTGCACCTTGCCCAAGGGTGCCCCGGACTTGGCAGTACGTGCACATTTCATAACTCGGTATGTACATAGTCGAGCAGCTGTACGTACATATGATTGTAAGTAGATCATGGTTGTGTTCTTGCCGGTCCGGATTTGGTTCTTCCCGTTTGATAGTGTTCGTTTCTATGCACTTAAAAAGCACATATGCACGCAGGATATATACCGTATATGTAATGCATTTGTGTACGTGTACACTGTACCCGATGAACGTCATGGAGACGATCGCAACGCAAGTTGACTCCACCCCGGACCCCTCGTGGCAGGTGGACCCCGCCCCGGACCCCTCGTGGCCCCTTGGGGGAGTTTGTCATGATTGCTTGGTCTGGTGTTTTGGATTTTTTGGTTGTTGTTGGGTGGTGGTTTGGTCTGGTGTTGTCTTTCGTTGGCGGTATGTAGTAATATTGGTTTAGGGTGGCCGGGGGGAGGTTGGTTTGTGGGGCATTGGGTTGTCAGTGTGTGTGTGGTTCTTTTGTTGTAATGAACATAATTTTCTGTTTGATTTGGTGGTGTGTGGATAGTTTTGCCGTTATGTTCCTGTCCGATCCGGTTTGAGTTTTTGTTTTTTGTTTGTATGTGCCGTTTCGATGCACTTAAAAAGCAACGGCTGTCATACTTTCCAAAAGCCCGGGATTTTTAGCCCAATCACTGAGTATAAATACTGTTAATGGACCCGAAAGATTGCCAGTTAGATGACGGTGGAATCCAAATGAGCTCTTTGACATTGACGCAAGTAAACTATGCTTCACTAAGATGTGAAAGTAAAAAACAGCAGTGTGCTGAGGAGACGGTATCACGCCTAGCTAGCTGTAACATTATACACGTGTATTGTAAACACGCGGCGCGTACTTGTGTATGGGCATTAGTACTTGATTGTGGGGGTAACAAACGTTAAAGGAAAACTGTTCGTTAGGCGCTGCTGGTTTAGCGCTACAGGTATCAATGTAAGCCCTACCCATAGAAATAAAAAAGGGAGAATGACGTCATGCGAACTACATTAAAGCCAGGCATCTAAGTGGTGGCGCTTTGATTGTACGGCAAGAAATCACCAGCACGAAATACAAACATTACGTTTTGACGTACATGGACTGTTTGACAGAAAGGACTTGTCAAAATACCTCGAAATGCTGGTATCGTGTGCCGCATTTGGGTGCCAAAATCGCCAAAAATGTGGCGATGGACTGCAGTTTCACAGGCAAGCTTTTAGGTTTACTAGAAAGCAATTTTCACACTAATTTTATTACTGTAACTGTACTAAGTAAAGTGTCGTCTGCTCAACAATGGCCTAGCAGAAGGCCTCCCTGATAGCACACCATAGTTGGGCCAACGTCAGACCAACGTTGGCAGCATCGTTGGATCATAGTTGGCCCAACGTTGGGGTTTGGTTGGCTGCTCATCGCTATGATGTTGGCTGCCGACGTATATCCAACAATGATCCAACACTGGCCCAACGTTGGGCCAACGTTAGAAACAGTACATTGACCCAACGTTGGAAACAGTACATAGGACCAACATTGGCCCGATGATCGGCTTAATGTTGGCATGATGTTGGAATGATGTTGGATAGACGTTGGCCTAAGATCTATCAACCGTAGGAGCATGCACTGACTGTTGGGGACCTGTGCACATGGTGACATAGCTATGTAAGTTCAAAGCATTAAAAGAGTTCACTCATTCTTAATGGTTAAATACAAATTTCATTCAAGTAAAAGATACAGGATGACAAATAAATGTCTGTATGATTAATTGCTGATTGTTTAAGTTATGTTGCTTCTCTTAAAAATAACTATAGCAGCCCTACAACTGACATCCACTTTGCTGAGAAAAGATGAACATATCCTTTTCTTTGTATTAGCAGTAGCACATTCAGGCAGCTGCATGCATGCATTCAATTGTCACTGCAGTTTAAAATTACTGCATAACCTGACATGACAATATCGTAAGATGTATGGTTTACCAGAAAAGATAGTCCAAAGAAAATTGAAGCTTCAACTAGGTTATCCAGTCAATATGTCAGATTCTTCCAGTCTCTATAGAATATCCAAAAGAAATAAACTACAGAATCAAATGGTTCCATATAACACTGATTTTTGGATACTGCAATCCTGAGCTGTTTTACAGCAAATGTTTTCTCCAGATTTTAAACACTGAGTGTCCAATACACAAGCTTCTTTTACTACAACTTCAGAGTAGCCTGCATCATACAGCTACTGTTAAGGTGTCTGTTAATACACTAATGCAATATAACACTGCTTTAGCAGGCCCACACCACATACAAAGTCAAATCCATGGCTTCACACAGCACACTGCATATACAGAGGAAGCATTTCAAAAACCCTTTGTTGTGACACAATTGACTTTGCTGATCAGTCACAATGGAGTTGAACCCGCCTCCATGCATCCACTGCATGAAGTAGACAGTATGTTGTGAATACACTCTTAATTCCTACAGGAATGATCGCGTCTTTCCTGAATGGGAAAGTAACATATTCTTGTAGTTAGTTTGTTAGTTACATAAGTTTTACAGCTCAGTTTGTAACCAATTGCTTTAAGTCGGGCCGGCCAAGACTTTTTTCCAGTTGTGGCTCACTGGCTTTTTCCTACTCCATTGCTACTCCAACAAGTTCCTGTAGGATCCTTACAAAGGATCATGCTGGAAATTTTTTGGCAGCTGCATATCCATCCTATATTTTTATTTAAAAAAAGAACTAGAAAAGATGAGTACCACTGAAAAGTCAGCTCCATGTAAGTGTGCCGCTGGTTCGACGTTGGGCCAGTGTCGGAATTCCACCGTTGGGTGGTACTTGTTGGTACATCGTTGGGCCAATGCATTTCTACCAACGGTTGGACACCTTACGCTGGCCCAATGTTGGCCAAATTACCATCAGCCAACCGCGACCAGTGCCAACGATCGCCAACCATATGACAATGTTGGCCCAACGTTAGTGTGCTATCTGGGCTAGGCCTACTGTAGCCTGTAGGCAAAAGCCTAGGCCTGCGCCTTACTTTTTGCTGTGAAATTACATCATCATGGACCTTTTTTACAGGTAGACACATGCCTTCACTTCTCACAAAAATTTACAAATTATCAAAACACCACTTGATTAAAATCCACATTGATATGCATGCAAGAATGGTCTAGGCAAGGCCTTTGCCAAGCTTAGGCCCTAGGCCTAGGCCTTAGAACTTAGTTTGGCTAGGCCTAACCCTAACTGAAGCTACTGTAACGATGACGGTCGCTGCCCATGGAATATTGGCATGCACAAGTTCAGTTCGATATATAGCTATGGTTGAATAGCTTTGGTCTAATTAAAACCGCAACTTCAGCCGGGAGTTCAGCCTTACGACATTAGGCTATGGCTGAGTAGCTTTAGGCTAATCTAATTTAACCACAGCTTCTAGCAGTTCAACCTAATGACCTTAGAAAATGTCAGCCTATTCACTTGGCTAGGCTTAGATTAATGGGCATAGGCATACAATTTTCGTATCTCTTGTAACCTATGCCTAGGGGCAAATGTCTTTCTTTGGAATAGTAGGCCTATTAGTATTGCCTTGGTGATTTGAAATGGGTTTGACTGGGCCAAACCTAGGCCAGGACCCAAGCCATGGTATTCAGTGATAACTTAAGCCTAGCCAATTTTGTATGATACAGTAACAACATGTTTAAATTTATTTTAAGACAGGTCTGCAATTTATTCCATACCCATTAATGAGTCTCAACAGCCTCAGCACATTAGCACAAACTTTTTCAGGCAGAGAAGCAGTGCTTGCAGTACTTATTCTATGGAAGTTTGATGAAAATGAAAGTAGTCATAGTCATACATGAAACTTTTTCGAACAGTTACTTCATACTATTCATGTTATCAAAACTGAAAAGACTGACATGGCACTGCTAGGCAAAACTGAGTAGGCCTAGCCTATGGAAGCAAGGAGGTGCTACAGTATAATGGATATTCTTGACAGTAGGTAGGTTCGATTCCTACCCCAAGCAGGTTATATGATTCAAAATCTGGTGAGAAAGGGCAGATTGCTTGGTGGCCAGCTGGCAAGAATATCTGTTAAATTACCGATCTGTGCAAACCTCAATCTAAAATATTCTCGGAGTGACTGAATTGGACCAAAATCATCTTCATATCTTAAAAAAATGACAAAATGAGTCACACAAGGTCATGTGAAAGTGTGCTGGATAACTTAAGGCTACCCGTATTTTAATAAGCCTATATACATCATTTTACAGTACAATACAGGGCTACACATCAGGTAATCACTAATCCTATACAGTTTGTGAATTACAATAAGATAGAATATGAATACCTCAAAGAAGTTGTTCAAATTCAAATTATAGCAATCATTATCTTGTTTGTTTTCAATCTATGTTGTTAATCATCTTTAAGTATTGATGTGGAAAAACAAATAAATGAAATGGAATGAAATTATATCTCAACTTATGACCCATCTTACACATACTTGTAAACAGGAATCCGAAAATACATATCTGGGAGCCCTGAACTTGTTTAAACCATACTTGGGTTAGAAGTACAGTAGCATACAGTACAACAGAAAGCCCAATGTGCTAGTTCAAAAAAAGTGTATTGTTGTATAGCACACACTAGCCATGCTAGTACAATAGTCCTTCAAGCTAGTGGAATAAATTTTTAAATGCCCCTAGGCTAGAAGTACACACAGAAATTTTGAACCATGCCTATAAGTCTAATTGTTGATGGGATATTTCTTTCATGGACCACTGTACATGGAATTTACATGCAAGAAGAGCATTACAAATTTATGCAAATATTCTGCTTCCTGCTTTAGGTTTCCATTAAAAGACCCAACCCTACTGAGAAAGTGGCTGCACCAGGTGAAAAGGAAAAACTGCAAACCAACTAAGTATAGCTTCTTGTGTGGGAGCATTTTTCTCCTAATTCATATGTCAGTGGCCAGAAATTGAAGGAAGAAGACTTAAAAAGGGAGCTGTGCCAACCATTTTTAAATTTCCTGAACACATGAAACCAAGAGAATCAATGCCAAGAAAACCCCCACTGAAAAGAACCTTTGAAGACACTATAGATCCTACCCGCAACCAGGATACTGCTGATCAGCAATGTTCAAGAATTAAAAAAACAAAAAACGATGGAAGATGTTCTGCTAGAAAATGAGAATTTGGGAAAGAAAGTTAAGATTCTACTGCAAAAAGTAAGGAGGAAAGATAAGAAAATTCAAACAGTGAATGACTTACTTAAAGAGCTGCAAGACAGTACCAACATTTCAACAGAGATTTATGAATGGCTCCAACACAATTTCAGTGGCATTAACTGGATGTCTTGAAAAATGAAATTGATAACTGCAAAAAAAGCCCACATGCACTTCGGTACTCTGATTCATTGAAACAATTTGCTCTGACACTGCATTTTCTCATGTAGCAATGAAAAACTACCGGAACTTGGAAGCACATCAGCAATTCCGGTTTGGTTGGGTCCAGAATGTATATCATCAGGTGACGTCAAAAGGATTTTTTTTTTATTTTCAAGGCGGCTGTGAGACCTCAGCGTATGAACGATAGCAAGCACAATCCCTGGGTGGCCGCTGATAAGTCTGGATGCATTGTTGCAGCCCATTGCACGTGCATGGCGGGACTTGGCGAATCATGCACACATGTTGCTGCAGTTCTGTTAAAGGTTGAGGCAGCAGTAAGAAGACTGCAATCCTCGACAAAAGTACATGGGGCAAACCCCGTTCCCCGTATCAATGTTTAAGTCTCAGAACATGTTGGGCTGCCGTAACATTGATACGGGGGGGGGGGATGCAGATAAGGGGATGGTGACATAACCGTTGCTTGGCTCGCTTGTTTTGCCCCATCATTTTTGTCGAGGACTGTCCGAGGCCTGTACAAAGGTATAGGCGGATATTTCACAGTTAAAGGCAAAGCATAAAAAGTCGTAAAAAGGTGCGTATCTTCAACACAGTATTCTAATGAAAACGGCGTAGTATTTACATAGTAAACAAGCAATTTTTGAATACAAAATTATTGCATGTGGTTTTAAGAAGACATGAAGGATGTAGTAACTTATTCAGTTTAATACAGACTTGCGTCCTCCGCCGTTCTTAAAATGGCAGGGCAGTGAACACAATAATTCAGGTATGCATGGTTTGCATATGACTGTCTCGGCGTCACACTTATCGAATGTCAAAAATGTTATCACATGATTAGAGTCCTACACTTAACAAGATATACGAGGAGGCCTTATTACATTCAAAATCAAAAGGGATTGAACATGAACGAAACATTAGGCACACGACAGGTGAGGATGGTTTATCTGCTCACTTACAGCCAAGCTGACGCAAATATTTGCCCTTCACGAGAAGACTTCGCAAGCAAAGTTGCGAATGCATTTAATTCAGTGGGTGCGCGCATTATTCAGTGGGCATGTTGTCGTGAGTACCATCAAGATGGCGGCATGCATTATCATATGGCAATAAAACTTGATAGGCCTCGTCGCTGGTTACAGGTGAAAAATACAATAGAAGCTGAACACGGCATTATAGTTCATTTCTCGGCGACACATGCCAACTGCTATAGGCAGTATGTTACATTACAATGGAAGATGACAGCGTCATAACCAGTCCTCATCACCCCGACCTCGAGGACCACCCACCAGCCACTGCATCAGCGAGTGCTTCTCGGGCCCGGGCCTCATCCTCAGGGGCGTCAAAGAAACGGAAAGGACTGGGCGCGTTTGATGTTTCCTTATAGTGATTAAAAGAAAAATCAAGACCAGAGGGGAGCTATTGGTTTTAGCAGAGCAACAAAAGAGGGAAGGGAAAACAGACTTAGCAGAATTTGTGGTCAACCGAGGTGCCAAGTGTGTTTCAAAGGCTATCAAAGTAAGTTTTCAGTTTACAATGACGGAATTATAATGTTACCGACAACAAGAGAGCACGATTCGCTATTAGGGCGTGGCTTAGCTACTACTTTACTATGTTTGGAGTAGAATATAAAATTTATCAGGAGTAGTCGTAAATAATTATTACTAATGCCATTAACACTAACAAACATCTCAGCTTTTCAAATATGTATCAGCTTATAGAATTTCAGAAAACTTTAAAGGTATTAAGAAATGACAATAGTGATCTAATGCGAGCTGTTGTTTCGGTCATTACATTAAGTTGCCTGGGAGCTGCACGGTGCCGAACAAAACTTGAAGCGTTCCAAAATGTCACGCATCCAAATTCTTCATTCGTTTATAGACAAAGATTGTGTCGAGGGTTGCGAGGGTGCCTGGCGTCAGATGGCTGAAAACATCTTGCAAAGAAACGGAATCTTTCACGCATCATTTAAGGCGGCAATATATGAAGCCCTCGAAAACGGTGGGAAATATCGGAATATCCATGATCACTGGTCCAGCGAATTGTGGTAAAACTTTTATTTTGGCTCCCATAACAGGTATATGTGAGTCTTTTTCAAACAAGGCATCTACAAGTTTAGCGTAGGTTGGTGCTGAAAAGGCGGAGATGATATTCTTGAATGATTTCCGCTGGAGTAGCCAGATAATTCCATGGCACGATTTCCTGCTACTGCTGGAGGGACAATTGGTGCTTTCCGGAACTACTCCCGTGTTTGCGACTGGTAAACACCCCCTGTATAAATTAAAGAAGGACAAATCGATGACAGGGAGACCGAAATGATGGCTGTCCGCTGGAAGCATTTTACTTTCCATTCCCAAATTCCGGAGAGTGAACAGCGAGAAATCCCTGCATGTGGGCCTTGTTTTGCTAAATTTGTTCTTAGTTAAACGTAGAACTCCTTTTCACTTCATTTCTCATTTTGGTAACAAAATAGCGCCACGATTTACCGTTGACCTCAACAGGTTAACCGTTTACCTCCACACTGTATCAACGTGTGGCGATGGTCAACCGTCGAAATCCACAGAAAATCTCTCTATGTAAAAAAGCCTTTTATTGTGGGGAATGGTTATCCGTTTCAATTTATTGAAATCCTTAAGTACATTGACATGTTTTCTGGACGAAATGATCTGTCCGAATTTCAACTTTCACCAGCTTATAGTTTCAATGATGATTCGATGTTTGTTTTCGTGAAAAAAAGAATACTTTGTGGTCAACCGTTGGTATATCGTGACATGTGCTACATCTAATTCTCACTTAGCAGTTAAATGTATAGCACCATCACCACATGATATTAATGTTTTCCAATGACAAGTGTACTTTTGGAGTAATACGTAGTAAATATATGCATTCCAAAACGTCGGTTTAACAGTAAATTCAAATTAAATTTTTCGGTCACACAACTAAAAGCAAGTTCAAAAGATTAATATTTTAGCCTTCCTCCTTTTCTTTGGATAACTGCATCGATTCGCCTCGACATAGATGCAATAGTTTTGTCGATAACCGATTGGGGTAGTCTTCTCAAAGTGTCAACCACTCTTCTCCGAAACGCACGAAAAGTCTCATATTCAATGTTTTGCTCGATCGCATCTTGGTTTAGCTGATTTCCTAAAATATGGAAAATATTCTCTATTGGGTTAAGGTCAGGACTCCTCGCTGGTATTTTGACAACAGTAGCATTTGTGCGTGTCAATGCACGCATGGACCTCCTTGAATTCTGCGACGGGTCGCCATCCTGAACAAAAAGTCTGGGACCATTATCGTTGCCTTCACATCGTTGAAAAACGGCTTCAGATTCTTTTTTTTTTTTTTTTTTTTTTTTTTTATGAACTTGCCAAATCGCTTTCCGGTCAATTTCTTGTATGGTTTCGCCAATACAACGCCATTTCCATAGGAAATAGCAGCATGGACACGCACGACCTTCCCGCCACTCCCTGCTTTTCTTCCCTTGGCAGTACAACGAAATGTTAGGCTTTCTTTCCTTTTCCACCAAACACGTCCTCTCAAAGTCTGCGCATGTTGTCTGGGTTTACTTTTGTAATAGAATGCAGTTGCATCAAAATAGAAGAAAATGTCTTTCGTCCAATATGAATCACTTTGAGTGCGCTTTATGGTCCGCGCAAGCTGAAGTCGATGCTTCATGTCCTTGGAAGTTATGAGACCTTTCTTTCTTGCTTGGTAATACCTATATCCGCTTTGGTTGAGGAATCTCGAAACTTTTCTTTCCGAAACATTTAAATTAAGAGAAGTCATGACATTTCGTACAGTAACATTCTCATATTCACTCCTTGCTTTGAGGAACTCTTTCAAAATGAGTCTTATCTGACGGGCGCTAAGTTTCGGTGTCGCCCTTAATTACTTGGGTATCTCGAGGTTTGCTGTGACTTAAATGAGTCTTACATATTCGTAATACGGAACTCTTCTAAATGCCAGCTATTTCTGCTGTCTTACAAACCGGAAGTTTTTCCCAGCTGCGCAATAAGCGCACATACGCTTTTGATTCCGGTAAAATGAAGGAATACGATGCCATGTTGTAATGCTACAGCCAGTTAGCGAACACGTTGCTCAGATTTACTGCTTTTGATTGTGGCCGCAACATTGCTACGGGGGGGGGGCGGGGATGGTGACCTAACCGTTGCTTGGATCGCTTGTTTTGTCCCATCATTTTTGTCGAGGATTGTAGGTTAGTTTGATGAGGTTAAACGACACACCAACACGAATGCGTTATATAGTGTCAACTAGATAAAAACGGTTCAAGTGCGGTTTCAAATATTGTTCAAATACAGTGCAAGTCCTCCCCTTTAGTCGTCTCTTAAGACAGGCGGGGAATACCGTGGGCATATTCTACAACCTCCAGCCCACAGGGGGCAGTAGGTTAGGTTAGGTTAGATGAGGCTTAATGTCCCAGTTTCCAACCAATTGGTTCAAGTCGAGACGACCACGGCCTTTTTTCCAGTTGTGGCTCACTGGCTTGTTTTCCCTACTCCACTGTTTATGCTGAGCACCAAGCACAAAGGCAGTAGGTTCCATTTTTAAAGTCTTTGGTATGACCCGGCCAGGATTTGAACCCTAGACCCTAGACCACAGGGGGCAGTAAGACTAGGGTACACAACTGTTGCATGTGCTGATGTTGCCTATCAATGGAATGAAAAGTTTGCAACCGACGTGCAACCAACTCAGATCAAGAACATAAATTTCTATCGAGAAGAGGCAAAAGAAACCATCAATAAGGATAACAAAAAGAAAGAGGACATGGTCCCACTGTAGTCCAGAAGTCAACACCTCTCTTCTCTGATAGACTGTAATGAGAAGTCAGTTGGACTCTTGTCTGACAACCCTGTATGCTTTTTTTTTTTAAAAAAAAGGTTCACAGCAGAACCAGTTGCAGCTCTCCCCCTCTCCTTCGCACCCACTACAGGGAGGGTGTTACAAGGGATCAATTGGATGCAAAGTGTACAGAACTAAAGAATCTAACATTAACTGGTGATCAAATCATTGCTATAGAGAGGCAACAGAGCAGCAAGCAGATAGCACAGTCTGGCATAACCAAAGGGCTGGACGTATCACTGCTTCACGTGTGTATGTTCTCCACACCAATCAAGAAAAGCCGGCAAAGTCAGTCTTGCTTGGAATAACAAGACCAGGTTCCATCATCATCAACGTACCTCCTCTCGTGTTTGGACGGACAAATGAACCCGAGGTTCTGAAAACCTGTGAGCAACTGTCCCTACACAACTTAAACATTTCTCACAGTGGACTTAGACTAGACCATGAATACCAATGGCTTGGGGCTAGTGTTGGTGGTTTAGTTGAGTGTGATTGTCATGGTAAAGGGGTCATTGAGATCAGGTGTTCATACTCCGCCAGGAATATGACCGGCCAACAATACTTAGAGAGCAAGTGCTGTTGTCTCGATGAAAAAAAACTTCCATCTTAAACTAGGACACCGTTATTTTGATTAGGTGCATTTTAAAATTCGGGTATATAATTTAAATACTGCGCTTTTATTGTTAAAGAAGGCAATGATGTCTATGTACAAGCATTTCTGAAGGTGTTGAAGTGTTTTTGGAACACTAACGTTGTGCATGAACTCTTTACAAGGGAAGCAGAACTACAGAGTGATAGTGTAAATTGTGAGAGTAGACAGGGACACTGTTTACTATTACTGCCAGGAGCCATATGACCCATGTGACAACAGCCCAGACAGTGTAATGGTTGGGTGTGATGGTGCTAACTGCAGGTATGAATGGATTCACTTACGTTTTTAAATCCCAAAGAGAAAAACATTTCAAAGGGGAAATGGTACTGCAAAGATTGCAGAATAATAAAGTTGATACAATGAACATCTGTGTTTGCATTGTCCTTAGGTATTCTCTTGTTGTCATATCACTTGAACATTTACAGTATTTTACATAAATGAAACTACTTTGTGATTATCTTACTATCCAGTATCATATTAACCCATGCATAGTTAATTTTGCCTAGATGATTTCAAATGATATGTAACCAAACCCTGTCCAGTTCCTTGCTGCCCAATACTTCAAAAGTAATTTTAAACTGTCAATTCACTGTCCTTGTAAACAATACTCTCTCCTAAATTTACCAAAAATGCCACACACTTAAGCAGTCTATCAGTGCTGGATAGGTTACTGTTATTTGCTTCGTCTTTGAGAGATTTAACCATATCTATTGGAAGTGTACTCTGTAGAACAGTGTACCGATTCTTCATAAGTTCTTTTATCCGTTCAACATGAATCCTAATTGACGACATTCCCCTGGACTTTTCTACGTCCCATGTTGACAACCGGTTTTTCCCTTTGTGAATGCTGGAGTAATAAGTTCTGCAGAACATACTGTTGCAAAGTTACCATGCAGGAGAAATCCTCGATCAGCAAGAATTTGGTCACCAGGCTGATGTAGTAGAGGACTGAAAAAATAACTCTGCATTACAAGTTCGCCATCAGACACACGTCCACCCCACCCTAAAGACATGCAGATAACACACTGCACCAAGAGGGGTGCAAGATATGAACACCTTGACTGTCGTGTGGTTCTTGTAATTAGAGTACACTTGGGCCCTAGCATGCAGGTTTTTAGGTTGTTCCATGAACACCTCAAAACAGTCTACTATGCTTGTTAGCCTTGGAAACTTTGTTTTAAATGCTGCTGGTAGTGTAGCAGCCACAGATTCCCGAGATGGCCATCGAAGCAGTAAGTCCAGCTTGTAATATATGAGGTCAATTCAAAGCCTTTGGGCGTGTCGTCCTCGGGCGTGTGGTAGCCTTTGGGCGTGTGGTTGACTGGTGGGACTATGTTTTGGGATGGTTTGTGGTTGTTGGGCTAGGGTGTTGTTTTGGGGTGGGCTGCAGTGGCAGTTTTTACAATCTCAGTAGTAAAAAAGACTTTTGTTCCCTGTTGTATGGTGTGTATAGTCTGGCATTGTGTTTGTGATCCGACGGATTTTGTTTGGGTTTGGGGTTCTTTAGTTTCTCAGTGCCTGTTTCTACGTACTAAAAAGCAGAATTCCTTTGGGAGGAATGTTTGGTTTTCGCCCCTGGCTCTTCGCCAGAGAGTTGAGGGACTTTTGGAAAAAAATAGGGAGTACGATCCATCACCGATGTTGCTACGTTCCACCCCGTTCTGCCCTTTCTCTGACAGACCTTACTACATTTCATTACGTCGTCACTGCGTTGTTAAGCGGTGTTAACCAGTCTAAAAGTTTGTGATACGTTCCTCTTCAGTTCTAAAAGAGTACCTATTCAGTTTTTAGCCAATCTACTACGTTTCTACTACATTTTGACTACGTCCATCCCGTTTGCAGCTTTGGTACAAATATTGCAGATCAATTATGCTCTCATCATGTGTAAACCAGCTTTCTGGTCGAATAGATGTGTAACATTGTTTTTTTCTGCAACTGTTGGTGGAAGCAGAGCAACAGTATGAAGAGATGAGAAAATGTGAAGAAAAAGAACAGTCGAGAACGAAGAGAATTAGAACATGTTGGGTGAGGGATTGGCTGAAGCCCGAGAGGAGACCAGCAGTGGGACACTATAATCAGCTTATGGAGGAGCTGCGCCTGGGCGATGAAAGGTCCACAACTTTTCCAGAATTACCCCGGCACTTTTTGATGAGCTACTTGAACGTATATCACCTTTAATAACCAAAGAAGATGGCCATTGAGCCAGGGATGAAACTTGCCATAACACTGCGCCATCTTGCACAGGAGATTCCTATGCCACACTGCAATATGCATTCCGAGTGGCCAGAAACACTATCTGCTTGTTGGTGAAAGAAGTGTGTGAGGCCTTGGTAGAGGTTCTGAAAGATGAAGTCATTAGCTGCCCTAATGACACTTGGAAAAAAATGCCGAAGAGTTCCAAGTTCGCTGGAATGTCCCACATGCCTGTGGAGCCCTGGAGGTGAACATGTTGCCATTAGAAAGCCGCCATGCAGTGGATGTATGTACCACAATTACAAAGACTTCTGTTCGATAGTAATCATGACACTTGTTGATGCCGATTACAAGTTTCTATGTATCGATGTAGGGGGCATGGTAATGCAGTCTGATGCACAGATTTATAATCAGTCGGAATTGGAAGATGGACCTATTGGATTTCCCCCACCCGAACCTTTGCCAAGTAATGACAAGAACTTTTCATATTTTATTGGCAGATGATGCATTTGGCCTACGCACTTATCTCATCTAGAGGGAGACGTGGTAGAAAACCGCTTTGGGATTATGGCTCAGAGACGGCAAGTCCTCTTATCAACAATTCAGCAGAAACCAAGCACTGCACAGACCATCACAGAAGTTTTTGTTTGCTTTCACAACGTCATACGTCTCAGAAACCCTGCCATACAAAATGCTCATCTAGATACAGAGGATGCTGATCACAACCTCATACCAGAGTCATGGAGACAAGGTGCTAACTTGCCAGACCTTCGGCCTCCATAAAGCTGGCCTTGTGGAGAGACCGGTGTAATATTGTGTTTAGGGGAGAGGGGAAGCCTGCGGACGTCGTCCTGGCGTCGGTGAGGACGGAGATTAAGCTGAGGGTGGAGGCCGACTTCGTCCGTTTGCCAAGGTCGACGTTCGGCAGGTGTTGGGGTCCACTTGTTTCAGTGCGGGCGGGCCGGGTGATAGTTAATTTGTAAATATTGTAAATATTGAAATTGCAAATAGTCCTACGTGATTGGCTTGGGTTTGGGGTGGTTTTGTACATAGTTAGCACAGACATTTTGTTTGCTAGCGCAATGTACAGATTTCTGTAAATAGTTCAGAGTTATGTTTTTGTCCGGTCAGGTTTAAGTTCTACTTTGTTTCTTCGTGCCCGTTTCTACGTACGTAAAAAGCCCCCCCCCCCCCCCCCCACTTGCCAGACCTTCAAGTAACTCAAAGAGGAAACAGAGACACAGTTGCCGCCAGGGACCGCAGGGACTATTTACAGGCATACTTCAACAGTCCAGCTGGAAGTGTACCTTGGCAAGACAATGATTATTTGAGAGACTTGATAAACGAAGAACAATCGCTGTGCAGCTCCAGTTTTGTGTTTATTCATTAACCTGAACCAACAAGACAGTCAAAGTGAAGTTTTAACAAGAATAAAGTGTATGGAAATGAAATTTGTTTTATATCATACATCTCGTTTTTAATAACAGGTAGTGACATTGTTCGTGAGTATTCATGGAAACTTTAACATACCAAGGATGAACAAATTACCAAAAGAGTAAACTTTGTGTAAAACTGTTGCAAGTATCTGCGGATACATATTCATGTGTGCGTGACAGGCCCTTCTAGTTTTACTATTAGCCCAGTCACCATCAGGGCGAGTAAAACAGGAAGAAATAGTAGTCCACTGGACCTTGTATTTCTTATTTGGGGGAGGGGGATAGGACTGATAACGGAAACTTTGAAAACATTTGTTACAACACTTTGATAAGAAATAACATGAAAATACAACTTTGATAACACTTTTAAATTTTGTACCAAATAAACATCTGTTGAAAATTATTCCAAAATAAAAGCAAAGGGCCATTACTGTCTTTCAGTTGTGACCAGGTTCACCCCTTTGTACATCACCCATATCGTCGACTTCACAGAGATATGTTGACAGTCTTGAAGTCGAAGCCATGGATTCATTCTGAGGAGAAATTGTACATGAAGTGACTGGAGTGGAGGATGCCAGTGGAGATTGTATTCTGTCTTGCAGAAATCCTTCCTCTGACCTGTCACAAAATGGGTTTCTTCACTACTCTAATCAGAGAGTTGCTCTTCCTACAAGCTAAGTTTACTTCCCTTTTTGAGTTAAAAAATCACTTCCTCTAAAAAATTTTCCAAAGCCCAGGAAATTAGAAAAGCCTAGCTGGCGAAAACCAGCAGGCGAAGCCCAGCGGTAAAAGCCGAGGGACTGTGCGTGTTACCTAATTTGCTGCTCTCTTTCTGAATGCTGGTTTTACTCTGTCCAGAACGGGTGTTCCCTAAATGTTACTTGCGTGATTTCTAGACAGTGTTGTCTGGAAACTATGGTATGGGGGGTCCTGATTGGACCTAGTCCTGAACATACTTAACAGGCTGGCCAATGGAAAAGTTTGCAAGAAAAGGGACCCAGACAAGCCACCTCTATTTCAGTATTTGGGCTTGACCTGTAAGGGTCACAAGATGGGCTTCATTGAAACCATCGGTGTCAAATAATCTGACAGCGAATAGAATTTATTGCATGGGAATGTCGAGTAAATGGGCCTAAACTGTCAACACCTGACTCCTTAAATTCCCAAAGAAAACTCCCTTAAGTGGAATGTCGAAGAGAGGTATTTTAAGTGGCAGTTAGCCCTATTATTTGACATCCCCTATGAGATTTTAAATTTTGAAAACGCTGTTTGAAAAATTTACTTCGACAATAAGCAATGTGTGGAAAATAATATCAATTACATAACATGTAAAGTATCATCATAGTTACATTTCAAATTTCATGCAACAAAACAATACAATAGGGTGTTGTGAGGCAAAAGAAAGGGGGGGTGGACTTTGGTCAAAGACCTGTTGGGAGAAACCCGAAAGAAGCAAGAGAATAACTCGGTCGAATCATACACTATTAAACGATAAAGTAAAGTGAAATCATTGAATAGATGTTTTGAATACAAGAAAGCAAAAACAGAAGTAAAGGAATTTTAATTAACAACTAGGCCATTACAGTTTGATACTGTGGCGGAACAACTTTCTGTAGGAATGCACCCGGAATTGCAACATCTGGAAGGAACAGTCCAGAATATTCCTCCTACGTATTCTTAAATGGACCGAATACAGTTGACTGCAAAATTAGGCTCTACTATGATATCAATTCATGACCTGTACAACTTAACGTTACTAACACGATTCTGTTCGTTCAGCAATTTCTGTGATTCAAAACATTTAAAAGTGTAATTTTATTGCAAGAGAGTGTATACCCACTCTAACATTTTACACAAAGTTCAATCAAAGGACGTACTTATATCAACATGCATTACTCAGCTCAAAGTTCAACAAAGTTCACGACTAAAGTTTCCTGACCTGTGGTAACCACTTTAAATATCTCAGTGTCATACCTTTTACGGTAGGTACGAATGCATACAACACAAATCACTTTAAATGGAATACTGTGACCTTTACTGAAGGTTCGGCATTTAATCATTATTCGATAAGTGGTAAATGGTTCAAAATTGTAATGCAGGAAGTGTAAAACGACATTATACAGTACGCAATGCAACGATTATACGATATATACATGAAAAATAGAACTTGAAATCACGACATATGCGTGGAAAACATTCAGTATCCGTATTTGTTCTGTTTGTTATGCAGCGCCAAATAATCGTCGTGAAAACCTTTCAGGACTGCCTGTGATTGGGATACGGGAGTCAAGCAAACTTTCTAAAATGTCGCTTTTATTAGAATAGCGGGAAGGTTGCCACCAGAATCGATGGGCGTGCACCGGCTTCTTGTCCAACTGAGAGATTGCCATGCAAAGCAGAATTTGAAGGTGGCCCATATGAAAACGAGCACGACAAACTGTCATCGTGCTATTAGAGGCTCGAGCGAGTTGCTTAAATTGTAGCGTTATCTGACGTTCTGCAAGTGCGTTGTCACAGGTAGGTTGCGATTTGACTTGGCAATCTTTGAACAAAGAGAGAACATTGACACTATCTGTATGCACATTTTTAAGTTTCTTTACGTCAGTAATGAGTTTATTTTCCTTAGATGCTCTTACAAAACATGGCTTAAGTCGGTTATAGTTAAACACATCTTGTAATACGTCACCTTGCAATGTTTGGAGAAGGTAGTGCGTGCGATCCAAGATTTCATGAATGACTAAAGGATCTACCCATTCCACAACAATTTTACGTGAATTCGCAGTTAATGAAGAACTCGTCGCCCTATATAAACCAACTGACCTAGATTGGACCCTTGTCTAGTTTACTAGTAATCTTAACGTTTTGCTTATCTTGATGTTGCTTCTGAAGATTAAGCATCGTTTGCGAAAGATGTTGGAAACGTTTGTTAAGAAGAGCAACATATTCACTATAAGAATGTGAAAGTCCTTCCATGGGATTGAAGGTTAAATTAGTGAGGTCCGGTGGTTTGCGACCAAGGTTATCAAAAACTGGATGAATGTTAATAGGCTCCGCTTGAACAGTGCAAAAACCGAATATATTATTTTTGCTAGTAAGGGTCAACGTAAAAAGTGTTCTTTTAACGGTATTAAAATCAATGATGCTCACATTGAAGAGAAGATTTGTATTAAGTATCTTGGTGTTCTACTGGACAATGAACTATCTTTTCGGCAACACATAAATGAAAAATGCAAAACCGCTATGTATACTTTATTTCGAATTAGGCAATTACGTTGTCATTTAGACAGAAAGTCAGTGGAACAATTGGTACATTCGTTGGTCATATCTCAATTAGACTACTGCTGCACAATATTATATGGATTACCAAAAACTGTTACATGTAACTTACAAAGGGTACAGAATTTTGCTGCTAAAATAATTTTACATAAGAAAAAATTTGATAGTGCATCAAGTTGTTTGAGGGAACTTCATTGGCTGCCAATTGAATCAAGGATCTTGTTCAGGTTGTTGTGTATGTCTTTTAAGTGTGTTCATGGTCTTGCTCCAAAGTATTTATTGGACATGTTTACAAAATTGGATTGCAATTATTCCCTGAGATCTGGTGGACAGTATAAAATTCCTAGAACAAACAGAAAGACACTTGGGGATCGCTCTTTTTCGGTGGCAGGGCCGAGGGAGTGGAACAATTTGCCCCTTGACATTAGATCTTGCCGAACTTTTCCCACCTTCCAAAGTAAACTTAAAACACATCTATTTCGTTTGGCTTTTAAGTAACATTTGATCTTTTCTCTTTTTTCACTACTTTATTTGTATCTTACTGTGTTGTAATGATTGTAAAGCGCCGCTGAGTACTCTTTGGTAGAAGTGAGCGCTATAGAAGTGTTACTTAATAATAATAATATGCTAGCTCGAAGGGGCTGTAGTCACCCAGATGGGGGAGGAAAATGCGTTATAGGCATACGGAGTAGTCGGAATAAATCTCACCCAGTCGCTCCCAATTTGACCTAAATTGACCTTTAAGAAGTTTGACAGTGTCTGTATGTGTCGTTCTACTTGAAGACTGCCATGATTACAGACACTAATGACCTTTTTGTCAATATTCAAGGAAGAGCATAACAATTAAACTAATATGCCTGTAAGAGATTTAGCTGCATCTGTAATAAGCATTGCAGATGGGTCAAAGATTGTGATTATCTTTTGCAAGATTGCCTCACAGATAGTTTCCGCATCTAAGGTTTGCAAAGGGACACAAACAAGGAACCTTGTAATCTGGTCACATGCAACCATTAAATGTTTGTACCCTGTATTTGACGTTGGCATTGTCTTAAAGTCTAAACTTATCCTATCGAATGGCCGATAAGAATCGGGTTCTCTCGGATGAAATTGCCTAAATTTATGTCGTTTCGGTTTAAATTGTTGGCATCTAAGACAAGCTTTCACATAATTACTCACGACCTGAAACACATTTCTCATGAAGAAATGTTGTCTTATAGTGAGGTATGTTCTCATTACACCTTGATGGCAGCTAAGAAGATTATCATGATATTTACATAAAATCTTTTCTATCATTGTGTCAGGAATGACCAATTGTTAGACTACCCTGGATTTGTGTTTCTTATGAAACAAGAGACCATCACACAAAATACACTCTTCTGCTCTGTTACGTATCGAGCGAGCAGTCTTTGCATCTTGTTGCAAAACATTACTGCTAAGAAGTCAAAGATTGACTAAAAGAAAGGACACGTCGCCTGCTGCATGCGTAATTCTTTCGCGTCAAAAGGAAGATTGTAATCCCAAATAATTTTGCTTTGAATCTTTTTCATGACACGTTGAATATCTTTCTGGTGTGGAATGTGGGTTGTCCGAATATTTTTAACGTCAGAGATTAAAGGCTTATTGGGTGTAGCTAAATCGTCTGGTGGGTCGCGATACCGTTCTTCAGGCGGTGGTAAATCTACTAGACGTGGCTCCGAAATTGTGACTGGCTTAACTTGTGATATCACAGGACGTTGGTGTAACTTAGGAATTGAATGTGGCTTTTTAAGTGCATCGAAACGGCACATATAAACAAAACAAACTCAAACCGGATCGGACAGGAACATAAAGACAAAACTATCCACACACCACCAAATCAAACAGAAAATTATGTTCATTACAACAATAGAACCACACACACACTGACAACAACCCAAATACCCCACAGACCAACCTCCCCCCGGCCACCCTAAACCAATATTACTACATACCGCCAACAACCAAAAAACCAGACACCAGCAACTCCCCACAAACACCGCCCAGGACACCAAGACCAAATCCCTCGACCAGCGAGGGACACCAGCTCACGTACGGTCCGTCACATTATATGGCCAAAAACCAGAAACCCAACAACACCCTCAAACGAAACCAAAGCCACCAACAGCGACACAAACCCAAAACGAAAGACAACACCAGACCAAACCACCACCACCCAACAACAACCAAAACACCAGACCAACTGCCCCGAGGGGTCCGGGGCGGGGTTCACCTGCCACGACGGGTCCGAGGTGGAGTCAACTTGCTATATTTACAGTATGTACACTATATACACTATTTACACTATTTACACAAAAACAAAACCAGTCCCGAAGAGATCGAACGAGGTCGCTGAGGGTTCGGGAACGTCCACTCTCCCCGGGACTCCAAACTGAACAAAACTGGGCCAAAAATACAGGCGCACCTTGCCCAAGGGTGTCCCGGAGGTAGTTGTGGCAAAGGGTAACCTCATTATCCCCACGCTTTAACAAGCTCCACAACCGGATGCAGTTTAACATCCTACCCAGGAATTGACTGTACGTGCCTAGGTAAAGGTTGCGCTAGCGGAACTGGTGCCGGCGACGGCGGAGGAAGCAGGATGTCACCACGAGGGGTGGGACTCGTGCAACATTTCGCTGTTGCGAGCTACCCGTTGATTTGGGCTTAGCTGGAGGCTGTACCTCTCGAGCGGTAGTCGTCTCTGTGGTACTAGCAGACTCCTTACTCGGATATAAGTCGGGAACACGAATCCCCCAAGCTTTAGCCCTTGTTAACACTGGGTTGACGTAAATATCTGAGTCGTCAAGGATGGATTCTGATATCGCGCTAAACGCAAGAGGAAGAATGCTGTCTATCTCTCAATCACCTTGTTGGGGCGGTCTAGAGAGATCATCCGCTAAGGCGAGTTCTGAACCCTTCTTATGGCCAATCTTAAAAGAAAACTGCGATAACTTAAACAGTAAATTTCTCATACATGTTGTGGGAGATTCATGTTTGGAAGAAAGCATCTGTACCAAAGCAGCATGGTCAACAAATGCATCAAATTCCACATCTTTGAGAAGGTGAAGAAATCCGTTAATGTTAATCAATAAACCGAACAATTTTAATTCAGCTACACTATAACGAAAACATGCATCAGGTAACAATTTTGAATAATAACCCAAGAGGTATTCTGGGTCATCAATAGTTTGAATTAAATATGAGCCAGTAGCAACTCTTGAGGTATCACTATCTAAGGTGAGACGACCTTTACGTTTCGGCATGTGAAGAATAGGCGGATTACACATAAGTGAGCTTTTTAAGTACATAGAAACAGGCACTGAGAAACAAAAGAACCCAGCCGGACCGGAGCAAAACGCAACCGACAACCACCCACAGAGTCACCAACATGCTCTTACTATCCACACCCAGCAATGGAAACGAAAGGGTCTTTGCCACCGCAAACAGAAGCCACCACCACCACACACACCATCAACGATCACAAAACAACACACCCACAAAGGCAACAACACGCCCAAAGACAACAACACACCTGAAGGCAATCACAGCGCGGAGGGGCCACCTGCCACACTCAAATCACTATTTACAGTTTATTTACAGTATATATAACTATTTACATGCAACAAAAACAAAACTCCCAAAGAGATCGAACGACCCCGGCAGGGGGTCCGAAACGTCCACTCCCTTCGGGAACCAAAATGAACTGGGTAAATTCAGGGGAAGGGTGCCCCGGGGGCAGTTGTGGCAAAGGGTAACCTCATTATCCCCACGCTTAAACAAGCTCCACAACCGGATGCCCAGGACCCAGGATTACACATAAGTTCACGAATTGTGTCAAACGCTTGCTGGCTGGCACTCGTCTGGCCATTTAAATTATTTTCTTTGTCTACTTAGTTTATATATGGGTCTCAAGTGATTTTGAATGCGTGGAAAGAATTGAGATATGTAATTTACTGCACCCACAAATCACCGTGCTGCTTTTACATTGTGCGGTAGAGGCGTATTACGAATCGCCGCACATCGGTCTGTGAGTGGCTTAAAGACACTGTGGCATCCCCCCAAAATTATTTAGACCTCTCCGGATATTTCTAAATCACAGGTCCTTACCATTTTGTGACGTCAAAAAATGGGCATGTTCAAACTTTCCCCCAAAATGACGTAAGGTAATCTGATTGGTCTAAAAGCACGTAGTACTGTATTTACTGTTTACAATGTGTGTGTGTGTGTAGTACTACGCAGTGGATGCCATGTATGTAACACTGCACTGTACTGTACAATGGGTTCTAAGAAAGCAAGTTACAGGTTATACTTCTACCATCGCGACGGAGCCTGGTCTAGCCAGTTTTCTTGAAACAGACTAACGTAAGGATCCATATCACATGGAAGGATTGGAGAAAAAAACCACATCCACGAAAACTTGGAAGAATTGTTCATAAAACGACGTCAGAAAAAAAGAGGACTGTTAGGGAAGAACCGAGAATAGGCCTACATGCGTCGTACTTCGCTTGCCTGTGCCGAGGCCTATGTGGCCAGCCTCCAAGCCAATTCGACCACGGTAAGTTAGGCCTAGGCCATAGGCTTGCCAGCTTTTAGTTGACTTGGAGTAAGCTACTGTAGGATGTTGTAATGGCAGCCAGACCCACCGGCAGTTCTAACGTTCTGTTGGGATCATGACAAACGTTATGACAGTGTACGTGTATGTACAAAGCCCTGTCTACAGGAAAGGCGAGTTCTATATTGTCTGTATTGTGTCATTGTGCATATTGTGCGTGGCTTGTGTGTATTGTATGTTGTACTATAGCTGTACTGTAGTCTGTATTGGATTGATGGTGATAACCTGTTTATGTATATTGTACACTGGTAGCTTATGAGGTTTAGCTTGGCAGCTGTTCACTATAGCTGAATATGCACCACTATGTACGATTGCACCTGCACCTATTATTATTAGGCCTATGTTATAGTCACATGCCAGAAAGGTTTAGGAACCCTGAGTAGGCCTTGGCGTAGTTTAGTTTTATACACAGTCAGTATAATTCAGAGAGCAGGTGTGCTAACATCTCTTTATTTCTGAGTTCCTCGTCACTCCACCACCCACTCTCTCTCGGCTTATACAGTTCTTTAGTGCATAGGGCCTACATACAAACTTACAAAGGCCTAGCCTACGTAGTCCTCAGTAAAGGCCCATGTATAGCCGGTCGCCGATATAGCACCCTATAGAGAGCTGTAGGCGAACGAACAGTCCTTTACTGAGGATAAAGGCCTACAGTACTAGGCCTGTTACCGCCTGTACGCCTATACCTTCTGACCCTGTATATAATTTAAAGGCAGGTTATATAGGCCTACCAGGCCTGTATACCTATATAAAGGCCTGTTAACTTATGACATGTATGCACTAATTTACTAAATAACATTAGAACTGCCTGTGGCCACACCAGACCTAGGCCTGCAGTAGGCTCGGCGGGGTTAGTTCATCTTCCTTTGGATAATGGTACATCCAGAAGGTTATCCAGGAGGTTATCCCAGTCCCAAATTATATTGGTAGCAAACTATTTATAGCAATTTGTCCTAGCAGAAGGGGGGTGGTAGCTATGCAAAGCATGCATATTACGAGTAATACTGTAGGTTTACAAAAATCATACAAAGGGATGTTAGCTTGACCATAAATACATTTAGTAAAGATTAAGAGCCTGCAGTCAAAGTACTTAGACCAACATCTTCCAAGAGTGCTCAGTCATGGAACCAACTTCACTGGCTATAAACCTAGCAGATCTTTGTTTTCCCTCCGATCTTTCTCAGAGTGAAGTCTGACTTGGGTCCCAAACGGAACAAGGATTTTACAACATTCGCCGTTTCTTTCTGGACAGGTTAGGTTCCTACCCTACAGAAAGTTAGGTTCCTCCCTAAAAACATTAGTTTCCTCCCTTATGTAAGTTATATTTCAGGTTGAAAATTTGGGTCTAACTGTAACTATTGCTAATGAAGAAAACTAGTGTTTTTATATATTTGCAAAACAGACTGGTTGTGTAACACAACCAGTGTTTCCGTAAGAAAGACAGTTTGTGATGGTAGTACGCCTCAAATTTCTCAGGGCTTAGTTTAGACAGGGTAGGCCTTACGATTGGCATGCCCTACTGTAAGTATCTTAATAAAAATTGTTGGCTACATTGACAAACATTTTATATGCAAATCCTGAATAAAAAATGTCAAAGAAATTATCCTCAAAGATGTATCACATCATTCCAGACTGAAAAGAAGGCTTGGACTTTTAAATCATTGGCTACACCAAGAGTAAAGTTGTTAGTTTTCTTCCCAGTTAATACGTGTACTTGGGAAGAAACTTGTACGTTTCTTAGGGGAGGAAACTAACGTTAACCGCCCTAGGCTAACCCTGTACCGTACATGCTTCTAGACCTATGGGCTAGGATGCTGGGTTAGCCAACGTATTGAGCGTAGATAAATGTTAAATCTGGTGTAGACTTTTGTGCCACTTTTGAGGCAAAGCAAACGAGGCACATCCTAGCAGAGTTGCCCCATACCAAATTGAAAAGTTTGTATGCTGTGCACTGTCACAAAATTACAGTATGTACATGTACACCAAATAATGTCATGGAACACTGCCCCCAGGCCCAGACCATGCTGCACCAACCTGTATGTACACCCCAGTATCACTGACAGAAATAATAATCCATATGATAGGCTACTTTGTTAGTGTTTGTTTCTGTTGGCTAATGAGTATTTGGCTTCTAAGGGGTCGGCTAACCTTAGTGTCACACAATGATTGTAATCCCAAAGTTTATTGAATTTTTTGATCACTCCATAAACCAAACATTTTGAGCACAGTTTCCTATGTACACCACAGATTTGTGTGAAACCTGTTCAACTTTCCGATACTGTGCAGTATGCCCCTACAAACTCACTGGACCTCCCACGAAGCTGACACTGAGAAAACAACCCCCCCCCCCCTTTTACAAAATCATCACTCTACCAAGATCAGCACTAATGCAACTAAGTTGCACCTTGAGCAGCATCAAGATGAACTTTTTTTGTAAAATTGAAAGAAGGGATCTTGTCCCAGATCTTGCATGCTAGAACAAACTGGCCTCAACTGCAGTATTGCATAAATAGGGGTGTGTTATATTTCAGGTTCACATAAATTTATGGTCATAATTTTAATAGTTGATGAAGTGTTTTCAAACTAACCCTTTTGGAATTATTTTTCAACACTTATTAAAAAGTAGTAACAAAATTTTAAGTAGAAGTCACTCTCTTTTACAACAAGAAAACTTTCAAAGTAAGCTATTCCTTCCTGTGTAATTAATCAGCCTCTTTCAGTTATGCAAACTGGCAAGATCTGGGAGAAGACCCGGAAGAAGTACCAGAACATTCTGTGAATGGATCTGGAACTTGTGACCACTTTGCGAAGTTCAGATTTCTAAGCTACAGTACCATATATTAGGGAAAAAGTAGTTACAGGAGATTTGATTGTGACATGATTTTCAATGGCGGCATGGCTTTCTGCCCATTAAAAATTAACCACCGCTGTCCACCTCTTATATTCAAAGGGCAGAAAACACTGTTTTGCAAGGTGAAATGTGCAGTAACCACATAGAAATTTATATGTGTGAAATGAGGACCTCATGAACTTTACAGTACATCTGAAGATCATCGATGGCACAGTTAATATATCTAACAGTATGCCATATTCCTTATTCAGTACAATTCTCGTTCTGTCGTTTTAACTTCTTCCAAATCCTCATTCTCATTGTTGTACATGATTATGCATTTTCAAATACATGTGTATGATATCCGAACGATTGTTACACTTACAGCAACAGCACTAGCCATCATAGACTATAAACAGTTATTTTTCTCAGCAAAATCCCTTCTCCACAAGGTGTCAAAAAAAGGTCAGGAAATCCATTATCTTCTTGGACTTGAAGTTAAAAATTCAGTTTAAACAGAAATAGAAACACCAGTAAATTGGAGCATTTAATATTCCCCAAGACTTCTGGGGGTGATAAGTGCAGGGCAGCATCTACTGGGGGCAGGGAGTAACTACCAGATTTTAATAGCCTGACATACAACTGAGTATCACAGTATGGTATTGACCAAATAACTTTTAAGCATACAGTACAGTATGACAGAATAGAGAGGCTATTTCTTTTATGTGAGGGTCAATTTAAAGCAAATTACTTGATTGATTTCTCATTCACTCTGGTATCACCCAACTTTTCTACAGTAAACAGATGTTGGAGGCATTCTTTACTTCTAACCATCAGGCTATGTAGTATTGTACCTGCAATGCCTGCACCAGTGAAGTGTACAGTACATGTGAGCATGGCACACACGACAAAATTGTATTAAATACAGTATTTGCCATTAATTTTCTCTCCTTTCCATTCATCTGAAACTAATGTGATAGTCCCACACATTGTTAATATAAGAAGGTTCATTGGCATTGGGTAAGTTCAACTGAAAAAAACCTCACAATTTTACATCAGACAATTGTTTCTATTCAGTTTTAATGTACACTGACAGTAAGTGCTGTACAGTATCTTCTCCCAACATGGATGTTAACATACTGTAAGATCCTCCCATTATGTTGTCAATGACTCATTTGAAGTGCTTGAGATGCCAGTATTGTACAGTAACAATCAAATTACTGTACAAGAAGGGATGTTAAGTAGACCTGTACTTAAGAGTACTTAGACTTTTAAGATAATGTCAGAGTAGCCTTTCAAACAATGACTATTTCATTCAAGTCATCTCACGCACACACACACAAAATCATGTTTGCTAAATCCAAGCATGGTCCTTTGCTACTCCATGGCCCAATACTGTGAAGTACCTCAAAGAACAGTAACTTGGCCCTTCAGTCATGTTTGTTAAGCATTGCCATCTGGAATGTGCAATCATACTGATTACTGGCCACTCAGGAATCCTGAATTTTCTTACACCAATGACATTAGTCACATTACGGTATGTATTGTGGTATGCCTACCTATATGTAGCACCAATTCTAATCTGACAGTTACAGTACCATATTACAAAGTGTGATACATGTTTTAGTACACAAGCACTACATGCTATTCAGAGGCCAGCATGGTAACATCATGTAAGAATCTCATAGTGCTGCCATCAACTTGACCATGTAAAGAATGAATGGAATAGGATTAAGTTGTTTTACTTGAATTTGCACCATGGAAAAAAAGCATATGGCAAACCTTTGAGAATGTGGAGTTTTTTTTTTCTTGTAGGTGGGGGGTGATTGGTCAACAACAAAAAAATTAATTTGTACCATTGACATTTTTATTGTGTGAATGATTGTGAGACTGAGAACTACAATATTTAACACATTATATACATTGAACATTAGTAAAGATTCTGTTTTCCTCATTCACAGGCCTACCGCTGAAACTTGTGAGGGTGCAAGTCATGAACCTTCCACAACCGTTGTTTCTCAGCTGCTACAAATGGTGGGAAGTCCACCAATACAACCAGAAGAAAGCTCATCATCACAAGTGGGAGAAATTCCATCTCTACAGACAGAAAGTCCACTGCTACCGTACACCTGCCTGAAAAGGAGGGTAAGCTGCAGTGTCATTCTCAGGTGCCGAGTTACAACTATGCAGCTAGAGCCAGTCCATAGTTGCTGAATTCCTATTGCCTGGCTCGTACTGGGTGTAAATTTGTAGATTGCCCACTGATGATCAGTGGGCATGCAGAAGTAACTGTTGTTTTGTCACAAAGCAGATACTAAATTGGCCAGCACTTGACCTATCTAGAACCATGCTCATGTGCGAAAGTTTTAGACCATGTATACTGTACAGTACTGTATACTGCATCATTGGTTTGAGCTTTGAAAAGAATATCCCTATCCCCTACAAGTTTGATTCTTGATAAATGAGATAGGCTTGAAATGTGTGGTATATGATCAAGAGTAACCCTGTGAGTATTATCCAGTTTGTTTGAACATTAGTCCAGTTTGGGTTCTACTAGTAGGGTTGCCCTGTCAGATGGGGATATAGCTCCCATGCAAGAACCATCATGTCACACTCATAGTACACAGAGCAAGTAAACTAGGCCATTTTATCTCTTTTAAGCTGAATACTGGGAGATTTGAAAATAAAATAAAAAAAAAAAAAAAACGAAAGGGTTTCCCTGGGTTTTAGAGGGTGTGAGGGGGTACTGGTCCATGGGGTAAAATGGTAGAGCAGTAGCTTTGGCACCAACAGGGAGGGAGAACTAGCACTACAGTACTTCTACAGCTGGTACAGTGCAGGTACTTAGCTCAGTATACATTAATGTACATTATGGAAGCATTGTAAATGAACATACACTTGACTGTTTGAAACAAGTGGGGTGGTGGCCAATACCTGTGAGTGGCAGCCTCACAAAAAGAATGCCAGGGGAAATCTTGCTACTGTACTCGTGGTCTATGAATAAATGCTAATATTTCAGATTTGAGTGTTTGGCCTCATGGGAGTGTGCATGGGCTGCAACTATTCCAACTTCTACCATTTCAGGATAATCATCATCAAATGTGGTGGCACCTTTAAACAGCTCACTTCAAATACCTTGCTTTATTTGATTAAATGGAAGCCTCTTATTACCATGTTTTCCATTAATCAATGACGATTTACATCTCTATGGTATTTCAGGACTTAAGCACACAATGTCCAGCAACTACACGAGTACACAAAACAATTCATACACGTACCCGTAAATTGCATGTACAGTAAGTCGATATGATTTCCACAAACTCACGTAGGATTTCCATCTGAATTCAGCGCATTAGCATGGTCATGGTAATGATTAAAATCGATGGCAGCCACAGTAGCCTATTTCTTGTTGCAAATTCATCAAAATTAAAAAAAAGCAAATAACAATAAGAATTACATGTAGGTGCATGGGTTGCTACAACTAAAATCTCAGCATCAGAAAAATTTCAAGTACAATGTTGTGTATTGGTGATTACATGCACCACTAGTATTCCTTATCACTCACCACAGCTCATTTACAGAATTTGTGTTTATTGGAGGTATGTGGACACATGACCAAAACATTCATTATACCCCCTCCCTCCAACCCGATGAGGAATTTGTATCTGTTTGAATGTGTGGCACATCTTGAACTTCATCAAAATTCATCAAATTCATCGAAATTCCCTCAAGAGATAATGTGTTACAGTATGTGGATGCCATGGCAGTGGAGATAAAAACTCACATGATGAAAGAGAGCATGCATATTTTTAAGCAAGAGTTATGCCAGAAACTCCTTCCAGAAGGTTGGACTGATTCTCTTCAAACTCAGTGGGAAGGCACCCCTGGGTGAGAAATTTGGTCTTGCCCACCCACTGAGTTGTCAAAAGTCAAATTGTGTTAATTCATATTTTGGCAAAGATTGCAAGATAAAATATTGCACTGACATGAAACTACAGTACACACATATTGAAGATGTAAAGTTCCACTAAGCATATAGTTGCTATGGCATTTGAGGTCAAAGGTCACATTACAGGTCAAAGGCGAATATGTTGTGTGTCAAAAGTTGTACCACAGTAGTTGGCTATCTGGACCAAATTTCTTAAATCATGGTGAAGAGGTATGTCCCAAAATGGGAAATTTCTTGATTGAAGTATCACATGTGGATGCCTTACAGATGACATAACTTATGGATTTTGTTAATGTTAATAGTCATGTTACATTTTGATCCCTTAATTCAAGGAAGTTAACTCTTGTCATTGCAGACTGACAGCAAAATATTGAATGGCAACAAAACTATGGCACACCATGCCCATCAAAGAAGCAAAGGACTATGGGCACATCCCAGAATTAATGGAGAGGATTGTAACTGCCAGAGTGAACAGTTGTTGCAGAATGGACACACCATTGTCTGTGTAACCTGGCTACCCTTGAAACATAAGGCCATGGGTGACAACTGTCCACAAACCAGCTAATGAAGAACTAAAAGCCAGACATCTTAGTAGGTTTGCAGGGTCCAATTGATGAATAGTTGATGTTGAATATGTTGCATGAAGCACAGATGGCCAAACACATGTATGATATCTATTCATGTTGTAAGATATAAAATAGAAAGTTCATTCCAAAATTCAAGGTCATGTATGTGCCGTATGTTTGACGAGAACTGCATGATATTGAACTGTTGTGATCTTGATAAATTTACTTGAGCAAAACAACTTGAAGAACATGCACACTGTCTGTCATTTCTGTAATTTCAAATTTGACTTCATTGCACATTGTTTGTTGCCCATAATAAGCATTTTAATAGGGTCTCTTTCATCATAAATGTACTAATTGTTTTAATATTGCTATGTAATGGAGTTTTCAGTTTACATATATTCAAAGGCATACATTATAAAGTTAAATTAGTCATAGTTGTTTATGTATTGTGATTCTCCTATGTACCTATGCGTAACTGCCTACTGTACCTTTTCTTTAGCCTCAGAGGTGCCAAGATGATGCTCTTGGTCAATACATTTTGATAAGGGCCGTACAAATTTATGTCTAACATCACCTTCCTATCCATTTTCATGACAATGCTCAAACTTATATGTGCATAGATACTGTCACTGTTATTTTCTTTTGATTGGTAAAGAATTTAAAGAAGTATTCTGGTACTCCACTTGGCTTTTAAAAAGTATTGATTTTCATGCCATTCTGCACTGTAATACACCGTTTGATGTAGTACAAGTGACTAGAAAACAAGAGACTTATGATGGACAGTAATGCAGTGACATCACAACCCAACACATAGTTAATGGAGGGCTATATGGCTGTAGCCTTACTCCCTCCCCCTCTTCCAAAAGGGGGAATACAAAGTGTGAAGTAACTTGGGTTTCAGAAATGCCACAAAATTGAGTGGGGTTAGAATTGACAGTTTAGTTACAGTATTTTGAAGGATACACTATCTGTAATGCCTAATGCTGTCCAAATTTGTAGGGCAGTGACATTGCATCATTATCTTCATTGCCAGAGGCGGTGAATCCACCCCACCCCCTCCCACACATACACAGATCCCAACACTTGAATGGCATTGCTTGTACCTTCATCATGTGAGCCACCCCTTCCACCCTCCTCCCTACAGACAGTTGAATAATGATGTAAGTCTTGCATAAACCCACTTAAAGTAAGGGTCGCACTACTGTATGATGACTGCTTCTAAAGTTGTGTAGCCCCCACAAAAAAGGTTTGAAAACACTTTTTTAGTGTGTGCTGTGATAGTACACCTTGTAGCTTATTATCTTATCACTTCATTAGAAGGATGAAGTATTGTGGTCACTTTGTCAGTTGAGCTATACATGGCAATTCTGGAAGCAGTCGTTGCCATGGTAACATTTAATTTTCCCAAGTTACTGAAGGTCTATGGTCAGATGTTTAAGGTCAAAATTTGTGAAAATCACTTTTCTTTTTTTGGTTTCCAAGATAAGAGAAACCTATGCAACTGTGCTGGCGTGTGTATGTGTGTTTGTGACACTGTGCTCATTAACACAAATATCAAGAAGGAAACTTTGACAGTTCTCAAACTTGATACATGGATGCCCCATATTGAGAGGAAGAACCCTATTGTATTTGGTGGGGGTCGAAGGTCATCTGGGGTCACCGGAGGTCAAAACTCTGAATACCTTGTAAACACAACATCTCAAGGTAGAAAGCTTGGATGAATTTCATACTTAGTATGTAGATGTGTTATGGGAAGAGAAAGAACCCTATTGTTTTTGGTGGAGGTCAAAGTTCATCTGGGGTCACCGGTGCTTAGACTCTGAAAAGCTTGTTAACATGATATCTCAGGATAGAAAGCTTGGATGAATTTCATACTTAGTATGTAGATGCATTATGGGAAGAGGAAGAACCCTATTTTTTGTGGTGGAGGTTTAGGGTCATTTGGTGTCACCAGGGGTCAAATTCTGAAAACCTTGTTAACACGATATCTCAAGGTAGAAAGCTTGGATGAATTTCATACTAAATATGTAGATGCATTATGGAAAGAGGAAGAACCATGTAGTTTTTGGTGGAGGTGAAAGGTGATTTGGGGTCACGGGGGTCAGACTCTAAAAACCTTGTTAATGCAATATCTTGATGTAAGAAGCTTGGATGGATTTCATACGTAGTATGTAGATGCCTTATGGTAAAAGAAAGAACCCTGTTCTTTCTGGTGGAGGTCAAGGGTAATTTGGGGTCACCAGAGCTCAAACTCCGAAACCTTGTTAACACTGTATCTCAAGATAGAAAGCTTGGATGAATTTCATACTTAGTATGTAGATATGTGGTATGGGAAGAGGAAGAACCCTATTGTTTTTTTGGAGGTCAAGGGTCATTTGGGGTCACCAGGGGTCAAACTCTGAAAAACTTGTTAACACAATATCTCAAGGTAGAAAGCTTGGATAAATTTCATAGTTAGTATGTAGATGCATAATGGGAAGAGGAAGAATCCTATTGTTTTTGGTGGAGGCCAAAGGTCATTTGGGGTCACCTGGGGTCATACTCTGAAGACCCTGTTAACACGATATCTTGATGTAGGAAGCATGGATAAATTTTGTACATAGTATGTAGCTGAGTTATGGTAAGGCAAAGAATGCTATTGTTTTTGGTGGAGGTCAAAGTTCATCTCGGTCAGGGGGCATCAGACCCTGAAAACCCCGGTAACATGATATCTTGACATAGGAAGCTTGGATAAATTTCGTACATAGTCATGCCTACTGGTGAGCGGAAGAACCCTATCACTCTTGGTGGAGGTCAAAGGTTATTTGGGGTCATCAGGGGTCCGGCCTTAAAAACGTTTGCAGCCATTTCATACTACTGTAATTCCATGATACTGTAGGTATGTATGAATCATCAAAACCACAATGCATTTTTGCATTCTGGTTTGTATATCCAAGAGGAAACATCCCACTGACATAAAACTTTAGACATGGTAAAGATGTCTAACACTAGCCAAAATATATGATTGACATGGTGACCTAGGTCAAAGGTCATGTGACAAAAGGGAAATGCACATTGTTAAGCAAAAATTTGACACGAAATCTTCCTAGTGGCCTGGACTGATTCACTTCAATTGTGAATGAGTGCTCACCACAGTGGAAAAGTTTGTGTAACAACCCCCCAAAAGTAAGGGTCAGAGGTCAAGTTGTGTTTGTCATTTTTTGGTGTAATTCCAACAGGAAGCATTGCATTGTCATGAATCTTCACACATCATATGGATGACTACTTCTACCAAAATATGTGATACCATGGCAACAGAGGTCAAAGGTCACATGATAAGGTCAGGTATGCAGTTTCCTGTTCCAAACTACTGTAGGCCTCTTGGCCAATTTTCTTTAAATTTGGTGGGAAAGTACCTAGTGTGGAAACTCTCTGACCCCTGAAGTAAATTTCATAGGTCAAGTCAGATTATGTTAAAATTTTTTTTTTTTTTTTGCTGTATTTTTAGAAGGAAACATTGCACTTGCAAAGAACTTCACATATATAATAGGGATGAAAAGTTCCACCAAAAAGTGTGATTACAATGGCAATGAAGGTTGAATGTCATGTGACAGAAGGTGCAATGTACATAGTTTCAAAATTGCTTTTAGTTGGACAGCTCTTCTCCTGACAGTGGGAGTATGGGAAATTGTATAAAGCAGATCCCTTGAAGTAAATGTCAGGTTTTACATTATTGGCTATAATTACAAGAAAGCATTGCTGTAACATGAAGCTTCATACACATTATATGGTTGACCAAATTTTTTGGTGTTAATGATAAGAGAAACCTAGGCATTCATGATGTGGTGTGTGTGTGTGTATGAGGGTGTGTACTTGTGTGTTGCCAGTCAGTGTTCATGACCCTTGGCTTTTTAAGACGATATTCCAAAAAGCGAAGTCTGATAGTTCTCA
The DNA here is from genome assembly GCA_029531755.1 of Holothuria leucospilota. Taxonomy (NCBI): domain Eukaryota; kingdom Metazoa; phylum Echinodermata; class Holothuroidea; order Aspidochirotida; family Holothuriidae; genus Holothuria; species Holothuria leucospilota. The sequence goes on along the minus strand of CM055961.1, from coordinate 19,779,709 downwards.
TACCTGGTACATAGATGCCCCATATTGATATAACCCTTCAGCAGTTTAATAGTAGATGTCAAAGATTATCTGAGGTCACCAGTGTTCTGACTCTGAAAACATTGCTGATACGGTATATCAAGGTAGGAAGAATGGATGCACTTCATATTTAGTATTTAATATGCTCAGTGGTAAGTGTAAAATCCGTATTGTTTTGGTGGAGGTCAGAGGTCATCTGGGGTCACTAAGGGTCAAACTCCTGCAACACAATATCTCTAAAGTAGGAAGCATAGATAGTTTTCATACTTAGTGTGTGGATACCCCATGGTAAAAGAAGAAGTCCATTGGTTTTGGTAGAGATCAAATGTCATCTTGGGTCACTGGAGTCAACGAAACATTCTTCACCATTACAAGGTAGGAAGCAATTATACATTTAATATTTAATACATGAATGCCCCATTTTGATGGAAAGAACACTCACATTGGGAGGTGTCAAAGGTCATCGGGGTCACTGAGGATCAAATTCCAAAAAGTTTGCTAACAATATCTCAAGAGAGGAAAATGGATACATTCATTTTTCAGGGGGGTTGCATTATTTTGAGAATTTTTTTTTGTTAAGGTCAGAGGTCATTAGGTGCCACTGGGATCAAATTATGAAAGCCACAGTAACCCAGTATGGCAAAGTAGTGCGGCTGGGGTACATTTATCATAACTGTTCGGTTGCAATTTGTTCAGCTTAAACCCCTATCACTTTTGGTGGTGGCCACAGATCACTAGGGGCATTCTTCACTTAGTGACATGTTTGTTCCAATAAAACAACCTGTTGGTTGTGTTGGAGGTTTGAGGTCACCAGATGTCATATGCAAAATTCAACAAAGGTTCCAAGATAAAATATGCACTGTACACAAAACTATTATTAAACATATGAAGATTGCATTTAACCAATGACTGCAAGAAATAGGACATCGTGGCATTATTGCATTCTATTTTCACAATTAGTGAAGGCCGGGGGTGTCTCATTGACCGCCAGTAGTAAAGGTCAGATGTCTGGAAATCTTTTTACCTTATATGTTAGGTCCACAGTTGATGTCGATGAACCCATAATTGTTTTCAAATTGAATGATGTGTGCTGGCCATGCTTCTTGCAACTCCATGGATTGCCTGCTTACTTTATGTTTTTGTTTAACTGATCCTCCTGTACAGAGAATGGCCAGCTGTATACATCACTGGCCGAAGTAAATCTAGTTGTAAAAACACTTGTGGGCAAATAAAAAATTCAAGTAAGAAAAGCAGTGTGTGTTTCTATGACATTTTTATTTCAGTGCTTTTCCTTTTCATTACTTTAACAGTTTTTGCTTTCAAATTGAGAATGGTGTAATAATTTAGTGTTACTTAAGTGAATAACACCATAAACTTTAATGAAATATAAGAAACCATTGAAATTTCAACCTTGCCTTAATGCCGATCCTTATGAGATAACAAGTGTTACCCATATGCTCAAGTGTGACATCATTGTAAACAAAACAGGCATCTATTACTAAGATGTTTAAATTTGTATGTAGGCCTATCCAGAAAATGAATGCTCTCTGCTACATTGCATTTCAAGTTCTTGTTACACTCTTTTTTCATCATATTGGTATTTACATTTTGCAGATCTGGTTTAAATGTGCTATGCATGCTAAAAAAAGAAAAGAAAGTAACATATGACTGAGTTCATACTTCATGACAGCTACTGAATTAACTTTATACAAGCAATAGCAATAGTGTTACTTAACTTTTCACCAAGTAAAAAACCACTACCTAAAGGTCTGGTGACATGCAAATTACATACAGTTCTGAGATATTTGATGTAAAAAAGCATTAAAAACCCAGAAAATAGCCACAATTCCCATCAACATCCATCAAATGTTGACCATTTTACAGACTCATTTCTATTTCACACTTGTACCATGAACTATACATGCAAATTTGTGATGTTGAAAGAGAGACATACCATATGTTGCTATCATTAGCCTTCGTTTTTTGCAACATTCACTTCAAGGACACCTGTAGTATTGGTATCTCGTAAGGATTATCATAGAAGTTAAAATTAGTTTTTTGGAAAATATTCATACCACTCACCAAACTGTAAACTATCTGATCAGTAAGTAAGAGATAGTTTATGTAGGGTTAACAGAAAAAAATCCTTCAAGACTTTGCATTCCACATCATTATTTTTGCATAGGCAATGAGTTACTTCAGAAACCATCAAACTTTGAGGAGGTATATCTTGAGAACCATAAAAGATATTGAAATAATTCTAATGGATCTTTCAATGGGGGAAGGGGGATGTTATTCTTTAATTGCCAAGTGAAAACAGCTGTTGATTGCATGTCACCATAGAGGCATAAATTTCAACCACATCATATATCAACTGTGGAACCTTTAAAATCGGTTCATTCTGAACCCTGTGTCTCATCTTCCATACAGCACATGAATAATAACTACCCTGCTGTACCTTCCAGTCGGATTAAACCTCCAATATATGTAGGACTTATAAGCCGCATGTCTGTATGCATTGTTGCTTGACCGGTCTCCTAGCTGTCAAAGGTCCCTTCACTGAGCCATGGCAATATCTAAGTGCATCTGGGTCAATGATCAGAGTAGTGAAATTCCCTCTTGTGATGCATGGTCCATGCCTTGTCAGGCAACCTACACTTTCTGTCTCTGTAGGAATCTCTCTGCATCTTGCACATTTTCACCAGTCTGTCTTGTGATTCATAGCTTTCATCTGGATCCCCATGCTCCCCAATCATCCCCTGCACATCCTCAGGGTACCTCCTCAGTAGCTGAAGGCAAAGTGTCCTCAGTCCAGCCTCCTCCTTTGTCTGAAGGAATGCCTACAAGAACAGTGGAAGTGATGTTGACAATGTTTTGTTCACAATCAGAGTGTATACAAGAAAGGCATTTCAAATCTAAAACAACTTGCAAACAATGTTGACATTCACGTAAGTGAAGACTGATGTTGAAATGCTAGGCATAAGAATGTGGGACTTAGCGGCCGCAGTCCGCACCTTGCACATCTGGGATAGAAAATTCAATATTTTTGGAAATAGAAATTATTGTGGCAAACCTACATTAAAATTTTTGGCAACAGGGCTTTGGCCACCCCCCCCCCCCCTCCAATTGGAATTGGTCCCGAGCGCAGCGCTGATGTTTGGAGTCTGGTGAATTCGATTTCATCGAACATTACATACCAATGCCAATAATAAGATCCATCCAGCTGGACCACGTGAAGCAACAAACACTACCCAGTGTGTTACTGTAGATCAGGCATGGACGGGTTACCCAACTTTACTTCAGAGTCGTGACTTTTGGCCGGGAGTCGCGACTCGACTCCACTTTCCTTGGATTCACGACTCCGGTGGAATTTTTAAAACTATAAAAACCATTCATGAAGATCGTTTTTTGTGTGTGTATGCTTGTCAGTTTTAATGTTCTTTTGCAAGTTTAGTAATTCTAACGTTAAAGGGAGAAGGCACTCGTCTCAAGTTTATTTTCAAAAATTTGCTAACTCTTACAGATCTTCTCTTATTTCTCTCACAAGTAGTTTTCATAGATGTTCCTGTACAAAATTATTGAATTTTGAAGGTAAACCAACGAGTTAATGTTATCCTGTATAAATTTAAGAAAAAAGTGGCAAAAATAATGTCACATGGATTGATAGGAGCCATTCCTGAGCTCGTGTGACTGGGTACACTATTTCAAGTTGGGGGGACTGCGATTTCCCTTTAAAAACAACCAGTCTCTTTTTCTTTGCTTGTAAAGTTGTCAGTTGTCACTAGTATAATACATCAAAAGTTTTCTAATTTCCGTTCAATCCTCCGATATTCTACTGCGTACCGTAGCCCCTTTTCAATTTCAGTATTTAGTACCATTGTACAGTATGTCATTCATAACACATAATGCCCACACATCACATGCACAACTGGCCCTATATTGTCTATACCAGGGGTCTCCAGACTTTTTTGCTTGGTGGCCCAAACTTTCTACTCCGGAAGTTTGGTGGCCCTCATATTGACGAGTCGATGAGAGGATGGCCATTATTTTTTCGCTCCCGAATCCTTTTCGCGACCCTCCGAAATGTTTTCGCGACCCTCAAAAGGGTCGCGACCCCTAGTTTGCCGGACCCTGGTCTATACGATAATTCCTGCTCAAAATGTAACGTTACATATGTGTAGGTGGCAGTTATGACTTCATTGAAACAATACCAAGTAGGAGTCGCGACTTTAGCTTAAGAGTCGCGACTGTTCAGGCCAAGGGTACCCGACTCCAAAAATATCGGAGTCGCCCAAGCCTTCTGTAGATAGGGCAGCGGGTAAGATGATGTAGTTAGAAAATTTCTGTCAAGAAATGTTTGAGCAAGTATACATGAGCATGGCCCGTGGAAATGCCAATGACATCACTCTTTAGCAGCATATCAAGAGGTTCGCTTTACCCATGCAGAATTTTAAAGAGAAATGTTAGTGTTTTTTTCAATTAGTGGTCTACGAGGGAAATAAAGGTCATCATTTCTTATACACAAATTGCTTCAAATTGATTACTATTTGCATTGTAATTTTTAATTCGGTGGTAAGAGGAACGTATGCATTCATGTCGTGTGTGTATGTGCATGTGTGCCTACGTTCGTTTGCAAATTTATTTGTGACACTTGGCTTGTTAACATAATATCTCATGAAGGCAACCTCTGATGGTTATCATACTTGGTTCATAGATACCCATGGTGAGAGGAAGAACCCTATTGTTTTGGTCGAGGTCAAAGGTCATCTGCATCACCAGCAATCAAACCTTCGAAACCTTGATAATTAATATATGGATGTCCTATGGTTGTAGGAAGAACCCTATCGTTTTTGGTGGATGGCAAAAGTCACATGGGGTCACGTGAACAAACTGAAAATCTTTTTAACATGATATCTCAAGGTAGGAAACTTAGGTAGATTTCATACTTGATATGTGGATGCCCATGTTGAGTGAAAAAATCAGTTCGTTTTTGAAGGGGTCAAAGCTAGGTCACATAAGAATTGAATATAATTACAATGAAAACATTAATTTTTATTTTTTGGTTTAAAAATTAAAAATGTTAGAAAGCCAGTAGCATGTGTTGGTGGAGGGGCAGGAAAATTTTCACCTCACTAGAAAATCAGAAACTATACCATCGCCTTAATGCATTACAGTACATCTTGCTCCCATCCCCACCGCCTCCCCAAAACACTTTTTGCACCCTAAAAGCTATCTCGCCCTATTCAGTACCTTGTATGCCTATAGGGGAATGAATGTGAGATGGGCATTTGCTTCAAGTTTATTGTGAGTAATTCTGTTTGATATATTGAATATGAATGAGTCACTTTATAAATATTCACATTCTGAAGACATGTTAAGTGTATACCAGTTTAAAAATATTCTTTACTGGATTTTCAGATGGGGAATGGGGGCAGGGGGTCATTCGTTCCCCACACTCTCGGACACCCGTGTTGTTCGCACACCAATTGTTAAGAAAAGGGCCAATATGGGCCCAAAAGATACTGAACTGAATCCTTTAGACGGAGTACCTGGGTCAGAGTAGTGATCACCGACCTGGTCACCATGTCATACCGATAGGAATAGGGAATGGAAGCGGCACTTAGAAGGGTCGATACATGTGATATGGTCAAAAATTTATAGCAGAAGTAATTATAGTAGCCTGTAGCCCAACGTTTCACTCCAGGACCGGATTTACCTTTGGGGCCCTGGGTACAAACTGATGTGGGGGCAGTGGGCCTCCTTTGACTATAATTCTACACAGTGGCGCAAGTCACGGAAGGAGGGCAAAGGCTGTGGTTACACACCCGGCGTCACCCACTCGAACTCCATAGATCTCCTAACCTACACGTAAGCCTACAAAACGAAAATTGGGACAGACGATCTCCACAAATTCCAACATCAATTGCGTGATCTCACTGATTGTAGTGATCCTCGTGACAACCCCAAATCATAGAGTGACTTAAAATTATGTGAGACAGCCAAATTTAATCGACAATATGGAATTCCCTCTGTTTCGTATACGGTGGCTACCTCTGAAATCAGTCTGGAATATTCTTCCCATAAACATACAATAATGTAATTTTGTGGGGCCCCTGGGCACGTGCCCCGCTGGCCCATGCTTACACCTGGCCCTGTTTACCCGTCTACTCATAGATTTCAACCATTGGCGTACTGCCATGAAGTAATTTCGTAAAAGATCCAACCAGGGAGCTCCTACAGCTCCCTGATCAAACGAAACAATGAAACTACCAATGGCGTGCCGCAATACACGACAGATACAGTAAAACAGCTTCGCAGGCGATGATGATGGTAAAATCTGATATTTACACACAACCGTTTAAAATGAGTGCAGAGGGGGTGCGGTAGGATGTGCTTGGGTCATTAAACTATAATTTAGCCACATGAAACAGAACAACCAGAGATGAACACTAAAAACTGGAGGTAATAATAGAGTTCGTACAGATGAGTACGGCTTCCGACGAAGAAAGAAAATTTAACACAAGAAAGGCTGTGGGGGAGGGGCTTTCCGAAGGGAAGGGATGCTATTTCTAACCCCGATTGACAACGCTGATAATATGTCACCACCTCACTTAGAGAACGTTACGAACTTTAGCCTCCGAGCCTACCTCAGCATAACAGTCATGAGTTCGCTGCAACAAAATTCTCTGATAAGAAAAAATTTCAAAGCTGCAGTGTCGCAGTACCGTACATCGTCATTTCATTCACTGGATACCTGTTCAACCAATTTACAGCTGACCCACAGTTTAGTCCCTTGAGTTCTGAGTCTGAGTCTACGTATCCAGTGTTCTCCACAAATTTTCAAGAGAGGGGGCGGCCACGGGCGAAGCGTGTAGCAGTCTTTTTGACAGATCATTCACAGTACATATATGGGTACCATTTTACAAATTTATGACTTCAATTGTTTCCAAATATGTGCGGGATCGTCCTAAATTTGAAATAGCAGTAGCCAATTGTCAACTTTTTTCGGAGGCTGAGCGGAGCTTTTGTAGGGGGCAGGTTTTATATGGGGTAGGTTTTATAGGGAGCGGTCTCTATTTCAAGCGCGGCAATTTTCACTAGGGGAAGGGCCACCCCCAACCCCTCGTGAAGAACACTGGTATCGCAATATATGAGGTGTAGAATTCCTCACTACTAGTAGCTTTCTGTGAAAGAGGCAGGCCCGTAGCCAGACAAGGTACTGAAGAGGGCGAAAAAGCTTCTATAGGGGGTGGGGGTGAAATGTTTTACAGCGGGCAGACATACTGAACTGCATTAAGACAATAGTAATTTAATCTTCTAGGGGGAGAAATTCATTTAAGGGGTTCTCTTGCCCCCTGGCTGCGGACATAGAAAGAGAAAACTGCTTTTATCACAAAAGTAGAACTTCATCACTTACAGATAGTAATTTATGCTCGCGTCAGTCACGTGTGAATTTATACGCAATAATTTTCAAGGTTTGGCGTAATAAAACACTGACAAATCACCTGTGACTAAGCGTACCCCTTCCAAACCGAGCTCCGGACGCAACATGATAGAGGCACACTTAGTATCGAAACAGCCCTGAAACAGAGCAAAAAATAAAGCATCACGGATCAGTTTGGCGTCCATGATCATTGAGCCTTGGCAAATGCCCAGTCACCTACGACGTTGCAACGGCCATAGCCTACCTTCTCTAAACGCTAAGCAGAGTGATCACTTCACGAAGCCTTGATACTTCTTACCCATGTAACATTGCACAGGTTACTCAAAGTGAACCTTAGTTTGGGAATTTTTGTAAATACAAGTAACAGTAAGTATAACCGTGATAGGTATGGAATTCCATTCTCGCCTTCATCACATGTTATAGGCAGGGTTGGGAAGTAACGAGTTACAAGTAACGCCGTTACTGTAACGAGTTACATTTTGTGTAACGGAACCCTGTAACGAGTTACATTTGCATTTCAGTAACGGAGCAAGTAACTAGTTACAATTCTGTGTAAAAGTAACTGTAACGGCGTTACATTTGGGTCCCGTTACTTTCCCGTTACAAATAGTCAAAATGACCACAAATTGCATTTTCTTTGAGCTAATAACAGAATAACAGAAAATTTTCAAATTGATGACACTTTGGTAGTAAAATGTAAAATTATTTTCGATATAGGCTATTTATCATTCATCGCTATTATCGACGTCGCCCTCACCGACATCAAATTTTATTCACGATTAGAATCAGAAGTTGATATTAGATGCACACGCTGCAGGCTTACAGGCCGGGCCACTTGATTGTCTATTGAACCAGGGAGTTGTCAAATAGCAACTTCCTGATTGAAATAAGTTTAAAATTGATCTGTATGTCAAAATACTTATTAGACAGATCAATGCTTATTATCCATGAGACCGATTTGTGCGATTATTTGAAAAATACTGAACGGTCCTCTAAGGCTCAGCTGACTTTATGTATTCTAAGTAAAGTCAGCTGGGCCTTGGTTTACTCATATTGTCCTTTAGAGGACACAGTGGAGACAGTGTACCGTGAGAAACGGGTTGGCCCATGGGCATTCAAATACCAGCTTACTTTGAAAGTTTAATCATTGCCTCTTGAGACGTTAGGGCTGGACCCGTGTTCACCCTATCCGAGTCGGAGCTAACTGCGATTCTAGATTCCCGAATCTTTCCGAGCATGGTACTACTCAGGATCCTCAAATTTCTGCCAGTTTTGATTCCAATGGCACCAATTTCGAGACCAGTCTTTTTGCCAATGTATATCATATCACACATACAGATGTTTTAATTCTATCGTACATGTCCACCATTAATTAACAAAGTCATCGTTTGTACTCACTTCCATAGCCTGGCCTCCTGAGTAATTTAGTTGATTGTATGTGACAATACCTTAGATCTGTACATTGTGCACAAATGGAACTTTAAACACTTTTAATGTAACTTTCATATTTGAGAACTCGGCTGGAATGAACTCCGAGTCCGAGTCCAGTTACATCACATTCCGTAAAAATTTCGATTCCGGAACCTTCTATCCCGGGCAAATTCCTAATCTAGAAAAACGCTCTTGAGACCGGCATTAAGCTAACCGAATCCGGACTCTTGCGTTGGAGCCCAGTAAATCTATACGGTGCCAAGCGTTGGTAAAAACCGTGCATCCATTTATGCATCTAATTTAACATGTATGGTATCTTTATTTGAATCAAACGTATGAATTTAGGCTATATCATATTCTTTTCAATGTCCGTAACTCCTTACACTGGAATAATAGTACGGTTAATATAAAAAAAACAGCAGAATATTGAAATGGTCAATGGCGTTAAAAGTATCCTAACAAAGCTAATTGGAAAGAGAAGTGTCCGACTTAAAGCTTTACCTATTGTAAAGGGAAAGTGAATTATGTGCACATGATCTGCATGTATAAACTGCATAGTATCACCATTTCTATGCACTGTTTTATATCGACACAATGTGAAACTTGAAATTTATGGGGAAATATCACTTAGCCCAACCTTAGCGGTGAGGTTTTAAAATTTTACTGCTAACAAATGTATTCATCCTCTTATTATACCATATTTATGCCCTTGAGGGGTGAAGACTTTAATTACTGCTGAAACAACGCTCTTCCCCTTTCCGGCATAGCCGCTAACCTCTCTAAATTAGCCGACTGTGTGATGGGAGTATAAAGATTTCAACCCTCAAAGAAGTACTTTGGTAACTGAAAGTTTTGGTTATAACCATATTCCTCTAACAAATAGTTTGCGTAAGCTCCGACACAGTATCATGATTCGCTGCTTCATGTTGAGCATTAGGAGCCTCTGCGACAATGCCCATTGAAGATCAGCTAGCTTCATTGACTTTCTTTGGGGAACACCTAAGGATAACCGGCACAAATGAGGTGTCGGTCGTCTCATGTGCCCCCGTCTTACTATCTAATTATGCCCCCCCCCCCCTCCATTTCAGGTACCGAGGTACCGTATATTCACCTTGAAGTAACGAGTTACTTTTGAAATGTAGCTAGTTACTTTTTAGTCAAAAGTAACTGTAACTAGTTACTTTTTCAACATTGTAACTAGTAACTGTAACGAGTTACAATTTTACGGAATTAACTGTAACTATAACGAGTTACTTTCAAAGCGTAACGGGAACAACCCTGGTTATAGGTTGATGTGCTCATATTCAGTTCTATGTGGAAACACTCTGAAAACACGGTCTTGCTAGCAAAAAAGGTCATGCATTTATTTTATAGCCTACGTAGGCTATGATTCCTTTATTACAGTGGCCGTTCTAGTAAGTAGCGAGTTATAGTGAGGGGTGACATTTACATGACAAAACTGCATGAGCATATTTGTTCTGGTTAGTCTCTGTGGCAAGATTGCTTTCCGTTTTTTAGTACCAAAATTTTGTCAAATTGATTGCTCTTGCATTGCAAATTTCAAAATATTTCGACACCGTAGGTCCAAACCGTACCCACCCCAGGAACCACGCGCCGTCGATATGGGAGGTTTGCTTTCAAACTTTGCCCCTTCTAATATAAGCCCTGTATCCGGTCGTTTATACAGTATGATAAGTATTTCTCTTCGTACACAGGGGCGGCGCCACAGGGGAGCAGGGAGGGCGACCGCCCCCTATCATTTGCAAGAAAAGGGTAAAAGAGACGAAAAGAAGAGGGGAAAAAGAGGAAAAGGAGAAAACGAAAGAGAAGAAAGGAGGAAGCGAAACAAAAAAGAAGAGAAGAGGAGGGGAGGAATAGACCTATATTTGATCCATATAAGTAATCCAGAGCTTCCAGGAGGCCCTATTTCGAGGTCTGTCAGCCTTTAGATACCCTTTTTCAATGCACAAATGAAGCAAGGAAAATTTTTTGTAATAGTTCAAGAATGTTTTCTGTGGACACCACGCACGTATTTTTGCGTAAAATCTTTCCGCAAATAGAAGGCAATAAAGTATCCAGGGGGGAGGGGGGGGGGGGGCCTTCAGGAGGTTTGTTGACAACATACCCTAGCTTCTCGCTCTTAGACAAAAAGGGCTACTCTCCTCTTTCATCCAACCTACATTAGAATTCACTAGATTATGAACATATTCCAGCCATATATGATCAGTTCAAACAATATACCAAAGACATGGCCATTTTGCATAGATCTAAGCAACCTTACATTACCAAACATTTCTCAAAGGGCCTTCCTCAGGACGACGATCACTCACCCCTTGCTTTTTCCCCTATCGAAATACCCTGACGCCGCCCCTGTAACGTACATGCAATCTACGAACTGGTGCATGGGCAAGGTGGACGTACGGGATTCACCCTTTGAATCCCTAAGTGAGTAGGCCTAAATGTGATGAGGGGGTGGGGAAAATCATGCAAGAATTCAATCCTTGGTCGAATTTCATTGACTAAAAGCAATAGAAACAGAGCGTGGTGAATAAAAAGGCCTGAGCAAAAAAGCCTGGTCTTCTGGTACAAACTTCGAGTGGAAAACCTCTAACCGAGTAATTCACAAATTACTTTTACGTCGATCTCCCTGAAAGCTTTCTCGTCCCATCCCCTCCCCTTCCTCATTCAGTATCTTGTCTAGCGACCTGTCTACTGGGGACATTTATTTTTATCGATTCTCATTTCGACATTTTGCCTCAATTTCGTTCTAAATTTTGCCAATTCTGGGCAGGATAGGCCTTACTAGCTAGGGCAGTCTTCTTCCGGTCTACAAAATTCCTTTGTGTTCGACCTTGACTCTGGCAAAATCTGTCACGTAAATTCGGAACTATACACTTTGTCCAATATCCAGACATATTCAGAGTCGTAAGTTACTGCTAGTGCTGCTAGTTCAAACCATTATTTGTGACTATGGTATTACCCCGAGGAGCGGACTATTTGCCCAGCCCCTCAGCTTCCCAAACCAGGAGATGGGAATATGTCTGAACAAGGAGTATATCTGGCCCTATAGCCTGTTACGTATGCCTATAATAAAACAATAGAACATGACCTATGTAATAAGTTGGTGATAGTGTAATATGACATTGGTGCCCGGTCCACTAACCATGGACTATAACTAGCCTCAAGGCCATGCATTGCCGTACGGGAATATTTGTCTCAAGGAGGGCGGTGATTTTTGCCCGACTCCAGACATAACTCAACTGTCCAATTTTCCGCCCGACTGTATCAGCCCGACAGGTTTCTGACATTTGGGGGCTGCCGGTCCCCCTCCCCGGCCCATACGGCCATGTTCGAGGCCATACTAGATGCAGTAAGATGCAAGTTGCAATAGTCTAGTTGCCTTTTATAGCAATAGCACATGGGCCAATGATCGTTCTTGCAGGTACATACGTGATCTTCATTCGCTTGTGGTGGGCTACTGCATGTATGTGACCTATAACAGAAACCATAATATTACAAATACAGGCCTATTAGCCCTGTTGTAGTTTTCAGCCACTGACAGTCTATTGATATGATAGAGCCCTGCACAATCCTCTGCATGAAAGCTTATAACGAAAAAATGAGTACACTTACGTCACTCGAACTTTCTGACGGTCGTAGTCTCTTCGTTTCGTGGTCTAGTGACGGCATTGTAGTTTCTTCGTTCCACATGCAATATTCACTACAATTTCTTCCAGCCTGTCGACAGATGCAAGCGCCTCGACCACTGCCTCTATTACCCACATTATGACAGAAGTTACCCGTCCAGAACAAATCTCTCCCTGCCAAAATCGGTAGCGTCTACCATTTGGTATAGTTTGGTACGTTTTTAGCTTCGTAAAGTGTTCACTATGGCAGCTTCGTGGTACAGATAACAGTGTGAACAAATAACAGTGTGAACTGACCGTCTGTGTTTCGTTCAATCAAGGTCACACCCGTAAACAGAGAGGAAAGAGATGGTGAGATTGTTTTTCGAATATAGACGACATACCATACGCACAGTGTTACTGTACGACATTCATCGTAATGTTTCGTTCAATCAAGGTCACGCTTGTTAACAGAGAGGAAGAAGAGTGTTAGACCAGGCAGAGAGATTCGTATCCTTGAATTTTATTCATCGTGGTGTGGTGTCTCCTACTGTACATACTATACTGCTTTGTTTATGTTTGACTCATGTGGGCTGGGCACAGCGTGCGGGATTTTGTAGTGGGTGTGGCGAAAGTTGTTTAAAAATTGGTGGCGCTCGAACTATTTGACATCTTTGGGGCGAGATTTGAGCCCCTTTAATAGTCGCCGTACCGTCCCCATTTACTGTAAGAATATGACCCATATATAATACTGAAGTTCGAAACAGACACTTTCGTGGTGATATTTTTAAACCATTTGCAGTCAGAGCCTCAAAAATGGCTGCAAGATGTTTGAAATGCGACGTTTGGTCTTTACTATAGACAATGATATCATCATGCATGGAAATGCAAAATTGGTCTGGACTGGGAACTTGGGACAGTACTTCATCCATTGTAGCTTGAAATATAGCGGGAGAAAGATTTAATTCTTGAGGTAAACATTTATGATAATAGTGTCTACCTCCACTGTATGAAGCGATACCAGTGTACCTTTGTGCATTTTTGCTCAACGGAATGCAGAAAAGAGCGGATTTTAAATCCAGTACACTCAAGACGGTTGCGTCTGAGTTACCAATTGTACGCAAAGTTTCATTCAAAAGTGGGAAGGGGTGTTTTATTCTCTGGATTCTGCTATTGAGGAAGCGAAAGTCCGTTACCACTCGCTTTTCATTAGTTCCCTTTTTAGGAATTAACAAGCGCAACAATATTGCTGAAGCTCAGCTTTTCCTGTTGACGTAAAAGTCTCCAATCAATATTTTGGTTGGGTCTGTAACTCATGTCGTTCATACGTACGTTAGAAAACAAAGAGATAAATATAAACTGAATGCAGTGAAATATGTATTGAACTCCCGAAGTCTCTGAAAGACTAAATCTGGTACACAAAGTTAACTTTATATACTGCACAGATGTTAGTATACAAATAATGAATGTCAGTGTGCTGCTTTGTAGACCTCATTTGTTTTCCATAATTAGACCCAGATAGTAACTTCCGATAAAGAAATTTTTCAAATGGTTAAAGGTCTTAAAAGCGATATTTTGCCCCAAAGATACTCCTTGAACTTGTCCAGGAACAAAAGTTCAAATGCGTGTTGCCACTATGATTTGGAAAAACCAAAACTGCTCAATTGCTCAATATAATGGGATAATTTCTAAATTAAGTTCTTTACGCGCCTAATTCTGAGTACTCTTTAGTCCCGTTTTCCCCTACAAAATTATTTTACAGCATAACATTTTTATGATTGGGATCTACCAGGCATCAATCGCCGGATCGCTTTTAGGACCGGTGAATGTGTCACAACAGGCCGGAGGGTATAACTACGTAGAGAGCGTTGGGAAAATATGCACACTTATACTAAGTCTAAAGCCGCGGTCACACTACAACGAATTCGGATCGGATTCCGATCCGATTTTTGTGAGTTTTTATTAAAATCTTCTCCATTTTGGGTCGGAAAGATCCTGTGTAAATATATGATTTGCATCAGAGGTCTATGAAAATGAAATGTTAACTGATTTTTTTCGTGACGTCACACCGACAAACAGCTTTTATCGGACACGCGTAGTCCGATAAAAGCTTTCTGTCGATGTGACGTCACGAAATAGTTCGTATAAATTAAATTTATTAGTCCTGCGATAAAAATCATATAATTACACAGGCTGGCAAATTTTGGGTTCTTTCCGACCCGAAATGGAGAAGGTTTTAATAAAAACTCACAAAAATCGGATCGGAATCCGATCCGAATTCATTGTAGTGTGACCGCGGCTTAAGGCTATTGAAATATCATCCCCCATGGCTTCGGTGGGGCAACTCGGTGGGGCAACGGAGAACACGACTGGGGCGGTTCCTGCAGTGTCGACGCCCATGTGACTGCACCAGGCTCGTAGCCTGACAAGGTACTGAATGGGGGCGAAATGGCTTCCAGGGGCTAACAATTTTTAAATGAGGGCCAAATGTATACAAATGCCATTAAGCCAATGGCAACTTGAAAACTTGCTAGGGGGCGAACAAATTTCAAAGAGGGATTCGCCCCCTTGGCCCGCTTGACTAGAAACCTGAGCTGCACAATTCCTGCAGGCTCCGAGACTGACATATGGCACACGCCTTCAAAAAGCACGTTTTCGTTTTCAAACCGAAAATTGTTTTTGGAATGTTAGCACAACCGTCAAGCTTAAACCATATGAAACATTGTATTTTCAATCAACGTGCTATGTTCTTTGTTTAAGAGAAACGGTTGGGTCCCTCTTTCCTCTTACGACATTTCCTAGACAACATTCACCTTAACTTGAAGTAGTGTACCCCGCGCCGGCATCCCAGTTCACAAGTAGCTTCTTTCCTCCATGTGACAATATAAACTAATTTGCTATTAAGGAAGGATAAGTCATTTGTTTACCTTTCATACTAAATATTTTTTGTCCAGAAATGTTAAGAATGTTTGTGAAGGAGATACAAGAAGATTTGAAAGATTAAGGTAATGTTTACAAGTAACTTGAAACTTGAGGCGACTGGATATATTCTCTTTAAACTTTAAGCCACTGCCAAACTCCTAAAACCATTCAGACATCAGGCTAAGTTGAATACTTGTTTCTGCCTCAACACAAAAATGTGTATAGGCCTAGCTTATACCACTGTTTCGCACAAGGCCACATATTCGCAAGAACTTGTATATCTTTCAAACGTCCGGTATTTCTTTTCGAGTAGGCCTAACCATCCAACAAATTTAGCTAGTCTATTATTTAAACGCCTGAATGAGACGAGCGCCACATGTTCACGTAACGCCTCCATAGTAGGCCTAGACTGTACGGTATATTCCTTATTCATGTCATATCCCTGGTTTGGAAAGCAAAGAGCTGAGCAAACATAGTCTGACATAGTGAGGTAGCCCACGTACGGTATTCAAAAATCGATACCCTGCACTTTGCGTAAACACTACCACACGATTGAGCACGAGACGTCCTGTACATTTATATATGTTCAGTATACATTCCTACCTCGTGTCGTTGTACAGTGTCTCAAATGATAACAACGGGGATTCTCGATGTATTCCCGAACAAGAAGACTTCGTCAGAATTTGTTTCAAAAAGTGCTGTTTTCATGCCTTTAATGATTGCAGAAACGAAAAAAAATTAACTTTTGTTCAGCACAAATTGAACTATCTATATGAAACATATTATCCAGATTGGTGCAAAACTGAAAGATAAGTAGGGAATTTTACGTTTTTAAACAAAGCCCCCTCCCGAGGTCAAGTAGCGGTCAAATTAATCGAAAAGAGTCGCAGCATACAGATATCACTTTCGCTAACATCTCTACTAAATTTCAGCCAAATCTAACGAAAAACAGCGAAATGCCAGGCACTTAAACGCAAATGTTATGGTGATAGACGTTTGCCGTGCACGACAGCAATAGCTCAGCTGAAAGCTTTCAGCTGAGCTAAAAAGACAGGAGACGTATAGGACTGATGTCCAATTGCCAATATTCCAAGACTGACAAGTTTGTCCAATTCTTTGGAAACAATCTTCGGGGGACAATTTGTATGGTCTAATAAAGAACGGGTCAGTGTCAGTTAAAGTAATGTCCGCCTCAAAATTTAGACAACTTGAAAGCTCAACATACAGCGAAAAGACAGTTTTTGTTTTCAAGCATTTGATAAAATTTCTCTCTTTCTTGCGGTGACAAAACACTTTGTTCCAAAGAAATATATTTACGTATTATTTCCGACTCTGTCATAGAAGCAAGGGGGTCTTCACTGTTCAATTGCGGGTATCGCATAAGATTTTGACAACGAGTGTATTCACGGTCAAGATGTTTTGAATCTCCACCTTGTGAAATTTGGGCGGTATTAATGTCGGTCGAAAGATTGTCTTGTCTCTCATGATGTCATTCATCAAACGTGCAGGCAGGAATTTCATGTAAAACTGTCGCAAGTTCAGACAAATCAAAGGAAGCTAAATTGTGTTTCGGTAGCACAATGAAAGGTCTCGTGCTCTTATTTGACAACAACATACGAGTTCTTCCTTTACGTAATTTAACGATCATAAATGCTGGACACATGTGCAATAAATGTGGCAGGGTTGAGAATAACCTCTGCATTACGAGCATAAGATGGTACACGACTTTGAATATTTACATATTTGGTTTGTCCAGGAAAAATTACAACCTTGTTTGTAGGGTGAAAACACTAAACTTTTGACTTGATTACAAACGAATTATCAGAGAAATCAAGAACCCCTTTCAATCGTTTGATCGTATCTGTACCAAGTCAATACCAGTTAAATTACTTGTAACATAAGCACTGGTTTCAATTCGATGACCTTGAATATTTACGTCCAAAGTTAATGTCTCTTTAGCTAAAAGAAATTGACCATTACCCAAACGAAAATAAGTTGGCTTCACCTTGTTGGGTTTTAGAGATGACAAATAGTGTGAAGCTTTCACAACGGATGCAGATAAATCTTATCTAACTCGTAATTGTTTTCACGTCATCTCATCACCGTCATCGACTAAATGATAACAGGAATTATTTAGATCGCAACACTTTTGGAAAAAATACATATCCCCTTTCGAGGCTCGCATTAATATGGTATTGTGATCATGCGGCGTCTATCCGTCTGTCTGTCTATCTTTCTGTCTATCAAATCTGTCAACGCTTGTTCAAAATGATACTGATTTGTTTGAAACTTGGACACAATGTACCTTGGGTTGTGGGCCATTTGGGGTGTTCAGGAATTTGTGGTCCGAGTTCCCATGTGGGCCCTATGGCTCATGTTATGAAATTCTGCAAAATGCTTCTCCTACAGATACTCGTGTACAATGTTGATTGTTTGTCATAATGTTACTCTCTTAGTGGTACCTTCGGGGTGTTCAGGAATTTTGGGTCTAAGGCCCAAGATGGCCGTAGGGTCCATTTTGTGAGATATTGCAAAGTAACTAACTTCTTCTCTATAATACTTAAAGAGAGGTAACAGCCTCTCATTATAATGCTTGGTCATTGATCTCATTATGGTGTTCTTGAATTTTGGTCGAAGGTCCCATGTGGGCCCCAGTGGCTCATTTTATGAAAGTTTACAAAATGCTTTTTCTACAGATTGTGTTGTACAATGTTGATGATATGTCATCAAGAAGTTCTGTTAATGGTTCTTACAAATGACTTCTCCAATTTGGGACGAAGAATACTTTTGATACCTTTCTAAGCAGTTTTGTGCCACCGATTGCGGAAGCCTTCTGCGATCAAATTTTGGCTCTAATCAAAACTATTAAGTAAATGACTCGGCTCAAAAAAGAGAGATATTGACGCCACCCACAATCATTATCATGGTTGAAGATTTACATATTTTAATACTGGTCAAAGAGATTTCTTTCCATTGTTGACGATTCACCTTTCTGATATCTTACAAAAATTGTGTAATTTTCTTCACGGAAAATGTGATTAGACTAGTGCAAATGAGATGCTCAAAAGGATGACCTTTCGCATCTTTCGAGGGCAAAATTGGATGGCGAGCCATCGCCCCCCCCCCCCCCATGCCAAGATGATTCCACAGAACCGACAGTCGTGAGAGTTGACAATGAATAGGGAAAGTTTGGCAACGAATTGGGAGATATGCCCTTCAGTACCACTTTATTTTATGGACTTTCTCAAAGTTGACTGGTAGTGGCTATATTATGACACAGGGCCTTCTTCAAAAGTACACAATTGTCAATAATATTCTAAAAATCAGATTCTATGGAAAATTTACACCTTCCTCAATGTGCGTTTTGTCAAATTCAAGCCCCCAGAACGGTTAAAAATGATAGAAGAACAGTAATCAATAAATCACAATAGCTTGAGGGCTGTTCGACAGCTATTAAACTTACTCCCTGCCGTCAAGAGAGTTAACACCACAGAATTCTGTGGTTAGCAACGACTTGGTAAATAAAATGGTATATTTGTATAAAACGATCTGTAAGGTCAATAAAACTCAGTCAAGTAGGGAGTGGGTTCAGCTAGGGAGCCCCTCGTTTATGAGCTCTGCTTTATGACTAGATAGATTGTAGGATGACGGGTATTTTATTGGATTGTACGACTGTGCCTTCTGTGGGATCAACTTCTCACAACAAAATCCAGGATACGCCACTGTTACTGTCAACACTAATCATGTTCTGGCCTAAGCAGTGTGAAATAGTCGGGGTTGTTTCTCGTAAATTCTTCCACAAGTTCTCAACCGATTTTACTACGTTAAGCTTTACGTCATCTATTGCTACCAAGGTGTAATTGTGCGGAACTTTTTCCTTTAAAGAAGAAAAGTTCCTTATCTAGGAAGAGGGTGATAAATCCATTATTCATTTTAATGCAAGGTAAATGGGGATACACTGGAAATGTTGAAACTATGAAAATGTGGACACAATCTGCTTTCAGACTAGCCTATGCAATTGTGAAACACGCATGAAAAATGTTAACCAAAGAGCTGTGTGTTCTATATCTAGGAAAAGTGGATAGATTCATTTATCTTAAAGATAGGGAAACGTATGAATTAGGCGAGTGGGTGACGCAATAAAGAAGCACACATACATCAAAGTGTTCATTTTTTTCACTTACCAAACTTTTTTCTAGCTTCAAAACAAAACTGCATAACACTAAAAATATACTTAACGTATAATACTTCAATAAAGGGATGGCTGAATTTACGATGAGTACATACAGATGTCTTCAGTAAATAAAGCTCAGAAGGTTGCTTTAAAATGACCTGCTATTACTGTACAGTGGTTCATACAACAAGTAAGCAATTACTAACTGAAGTAGAGAGCCTTAGATTACTGCCTTTCTGGCGTTCCATACCCTCAAGGACTGGCTGTTAATACTGACGTATGCCTACAACACAAAGTTAGCCAAGAGACTGACGTCCCTTGTGATTTAGATTACTGAACACAACTATGGAAATGATTTCCTTGATAACATGTGCAGCATTTCAGCTTGCTACATTACATTTGTGATGTACATCTATCACAAGATGAAAGCACTAGAGAGGGCAGTAACTTCCCTAAGGGTACATTACAAAAGACAGGTGGAACAAAGTCTTGAACAAGCAAATGTATCAAGACCAGTTTCTTCTCCACCTCACACACGTATGCTTCCCATGGAAATGTCGAGCGAGCATACCATCGACACTGGAGAAGTTCCTGTGGTCCCACCAAATTCTGTTAACTCTTTCATTGAATCTTTTACTTCATGTTGAGAATTCCACTGTTGTTTACCCTTAAAAGTTTTAATTGTTGGTTTATTGTTATGTTGCCCTCTGCACATTTGCGGTTCCATTGTTCTTTTGTTGTGTTGTGTTCAGTTATACCTTGATCCAATTGACACTGATACTGTCATATGGTAGTACTAAAACAGTTATGTGTCATATCTACGTTTTCATAGCAAAAAACCACTGTGTGTATACTTAACATTGTAATATGAGTCATGAATAAAGGTTGGTGTATGTTGAGGGTTGACATACTGTGATGATACAACAAAACAGTACAACCACACTAGCTGGAACAATTTAATGGTGTTTCATCTTTCAAACAACATACGGAACATGGAATATTGAAGGACATTCGGATTTTTCTAATGAATCTCATTCAAATAACCATTTAAATATGAGCAATGTATGGTCTTCTCATACCTCCCAAATAAACATGTTGCTTCGAGTACATACATCATTCCTTATCCAAAGGGCTCTGCACAGTATGTAGAACATTATGGGTAAATACTCTGACATACCAATATGATCAAAATCTCCTAGATTTCGTTTTAAAAAGTTTTGAGGCAACGTTCTTTTAAAGTTCAGCTGGGAATGCCTGAAGAAATCATGGGAATCTGAACTTACTAGTTTTCAAAAAGAGCTCCCATTCACTAGCATCAGTTAACCAAATTCACCTTATGCAGTGGTATTGGCGACGTTCCCAGGTCATACCACACTGTATACTATGTAATGGTATTAGAGACTACAATCACGCCAGCACATCAAGTGTACTAGACAACATGCCATCAATTAGACCATTGCACTAGAGGCTTCAATTTACAGTTCCCCAAGCATAAAAATGGAATCACATATCATTGCGTAGGTTAAAGAACTTTATATTAGTGAACAACATGCAACCTAAGCAATATTCTTTCTAATACAACTTTTATAAGCTTGGCAACTCTGTAACTTTCTTTTCTAGAAAATTAGGCCTATAGCAGCAAATAATTAGTATACCTTGGTTAAGAGCTTATACGTATATTTAGAACTCTTTTAACAGCGTACAGCAACTGCCCTCTAAGAGCTCATGAAAGTTACACAACTCAGAACTGGTTTAAGAAGAAAAACAAACATGAAGCACATGATCTTTAAAACTTTGAAGTCGTATTGCTGCTTATGCAAACAAACAGTTCTATTTCTCAGAAATCTCAAAACCTATTGCAATGTTCAATGCGGTGCACTTACCCATACCATCACCAAACCTGCTGACCTACCACATCTAAGATGAATCTTCTCCAAACAGAATTACCTCTCAGTACAGTCTTTGGAAACATTCATGCCTGTCAGTGCGCAACTACATACTTGTAGTACATGAAATTGGGGGCATCTACATTACTTTCAATCTCTACATGGCAAGCAGGAAATGGTTTTCTTGGTTTCACTGTCTGCCTGAGTATTTCTGCTGAGTTAAAGCTCATTAGCTGTACATAGCAACATAAACCACATTCAACAACATGTGTAAAAAAAAAATTGTTCTAAAAAGGGATGCATACGTAAGGCAGCAAAACTCTAACAGAACACAATCCCAATTACTGTCTGATACAAATTAATTGTGCAATGCATCAACAACACTGTCTTAAAGGCACAATACAGATTTAAGTTTACAACACACTGTATTTGAAAGTTTTTAACAGAGGACAAAGAAGATGCAATATTCAATACAATCAATGCAAGTACCCCCACCCTCACTTAATCCAGCTGCAATACTAGTGTAAGATATGAAAAGGAGAAGGTATGGCAGTAAATAAGGATTTAAGGTACTAGTTTTGCTGTAAGAAGAAATTCATTTTCGACCAGCAATATGCTGGTCGAAGACCACCAACTTTCCAATGAATAGGGTAAGGACCGTCTATAGGGACCTATCGGCTACCGTGTACACGTGCCTTTACTGAAGACTATAGTTAGCTATGATAGGCCTAAAGGTGGCTAGGCTATAGCCTACTTTTTGAGCAGAGGCCTAACAGTTGTCTCTTTAAAAGATAAAAATAGGCGCCGTCAAGAATATTCCAATTCCAATTTTGCAAATCACTAGGTGTGGACTTCGTTTTCCTCCAGGAGACTCACATTGTTAATGAGAACGACGTCTACACCTGGTCCTATGAATGGGGTGGGGGTTTGCACGCTTCCTTTGGTTTCGTGTCTTCCTGTGGATCTGTTATTTTAGTTTCATCCAGATGGACTTCCCTGGTAGGAAAAGTTGATCATGATCATGAGGGCCGGGTGATATGCATCACCATAAAACATCCTTGCGGGAGCTTCATCCTATGTAATGTTTACGCACCCAATCAGCCTACAGACAGAAGGAATTTTTTTACTACCCTTCCATCCTTCGTTCCTGGCTGTGCCCCTTGTATCCTAGCCGGAGACTTTAACTGCGTTCCCGACACACAGTTCGACAGAATGTCTACACACACATCTTCGAGCTGTGGTGTCGGCATTGCGGAATTGGACATGTTCACAAAGAATCATGACATGGTTGACGTTTGGAGAGTGCAACATCCCGGCTTGGCCGTGTTCACTTAGCACCGCCCTGATGGCACGGACGCCTCAAGGTTGGACCGGGTGTACTCTCCACCTGCTCTGTCACCGAGTGATTGTGAAGTTGTGGCATGTCCAATTTCGGACCATGATGCAGTTACTGTCTCCTTCCAACCCCCAGAGTCATGGCCAGCAGGGAGGGGGTTCTGGAAAATGAACACATATTCTAACGGAGGCTGAACATTGCAAACAGTTTAAGGCCAGCTACGAAGGGTGGCGAACATTGAGGCCTGCCTTTTCAACAGATTTAGAGTGGTGGGACGACGTAAAGTCCCGTATCAAACATTTTACAGTTGAATACTGTGTAGCAAGAGCTCGTCGAAGAAGGGAGGAGTTCCTCTCGCTCTGCTCTAGGGAGAGGAACGGGGACCCCTCCGCACTTCACGCAATCCAGCAGTATCTTGATGAAAAACTACACGGAGCCCGCGTTCGTGCTCGCGTGCATTGCGTGGAGGCAGAGGAAAAACCAACCATCAAGTTCTACCGGGACGTCACAAAGTATGCCATCGATCGCCGCATAAAAAGAGTCCGTGACGTCCACGGTGTGGTACATAAGGACCCTCTCGACATCGTAGAAGTCCTTTTTAAGTGCAGCCCCACATAGACCCCGACATCGTAGAAGTATTTAAAAGCTTCTATGAGCAGCTATATACTCAGGCAGATGTCGATGAAGGCCTTCAAAAGTCCCTGTTAGATAATATTGATAAGACCCGATCTAGAGATCAGAACGATTAACTTGGTTCCCCGTTGACTGTTGACGAGCTCTGGAAGGCAGTGGCGAAGATGAAAGGCGGAAAGGCGCCTGGGTCCGACGGTATTCCGGTGGAATTCTATAAACGCTTCTGGGGTACCGTTGGACACGATCTCCGCGATGTATTCGTCTCTGCTTTCCTTGCTGGCTCATTGAGCCCCTCGCAGCGCACAGGCGTGATAACTTTGTTGCCCAAGTCAGGAGACCCCCTAGAACCGAAAAATAAACGGCCAATCACCCTGTTAAATGTAGACTACAAGATTCTGGCGAAAGCCCTTTGTAACAGGCTAGGCACAGTTATGCCAGATCTTGTAGGGTCCTTTCAGACATGTGCGGTGCGGGGACACAGTATTCAGCAGAACCTCTGGTTGGTGCGGGACTTAGTTGAATACGTGATGGACCGTGATCTCCCATGTGCGCTTGTCTCCCTCGATCAGGAAAAGGCCTTCGACATGGTTGATCACGGATTCCTCTTTAAAATTTTGCAGAAGTTTAGTTTGAATCCAGTTTTTGTTAAATGGACCTCCCTATTGTATAATAGCGTATACAGTCGGGTTATCGTCAATGGCCTACCGTCGGACCCCTTCAGAGTCCAACGTGGGGTACGGCAGGGGTGCCCCCTATCACCTCTACTCTATGTATTGTTTAGTGAATCCCTTGCAAGAGCCTTCCAAGTTGAGCCTTTGTTTCGACCATTTCACATACCTGGTGGTGCTGAAGTTAAGTGCCTTCAGTATGCTGACGATGTCACATGCGTAATCTCCGACCTAGCTTCCTTCAGGGCCCTTACTGGCACGTTGTCTAACTTTCAAAGAGCCACAGGTGCCAGACTGAACCCCACTAAGACCAAAGGACTCCGTCTAGGTAAGTGGCGGTCGAAAAAACTGCCCTTTGCGGCATCATGGGTAGACGACGCCATAAAGATCAGTGGTATATGGTTTGGTTACGGTTCACCCGAGTTACTTACCTGGAATGAGAAAGTGGACCTAGTGGTGGCTAGGTTGAAGGACTTCGGCGATCGCCACATCAGCCTGTTGGGAAAGGTAACAGTTATCAATCGTTTTATTTACCCTCTCTTGTGGTATCCGGGCACTGTTCTGGCTGCTCCAGAGCGTGTCTTGGTGCGACTCGAGAGGGCTGTGTTTAGTTTTTTATGGTCAGGGGGGACGGAGCTGGTTAGAAGAGGGGTGGTATACCAGGATCTTAGGCGCGGAGGGTTGGGCCTTGTGCATTTTCCTTCCAAGCTCCGTTTTCTCCTGACCAAGTGTGTTTACAGTGCTGTGGACAGCAGAATGCCTTTTGTCTATTTTGTCCGTTATTGGGGGGGATTATCATTCCGTCGGTTCTTTCCCTCCCTGTTTAGTAACAGTGAACCCCACAGCTGGACACCCACGGGGGCATACAGTCAAATGAGGGAAACGCTCCGTATTATGTCAACAGTGGGGGATGTTTCACAGTCAAGTGCAAGGGACCTATACCGGGCTGTTTTTGATGAATTGGTTGGCCAGGTCCAACCCAACCACTTTGCTTCAGGGCCGGAAGTGTGGCGTGTAGTCCACAGCAGATCATTAGATTACCGCAGGCGAGACCTGTTGTGGCGAATCGCACATGACGCCATTGTAACTAATCTCAAGCGCCTTCGGTGGCGTCTTGGAGATGGTATTTGCCCCCGCACAAGATGCACAAAGTGGGAGAGTGTGTCACATGTGTTTTGGCAGTGTGACTATGTGGCTCTATTCTGGGAATGGTTTCAAGTCCTGACTGACCGCCTAACGTTGTGTAACACCTGGGCTGTCAGCCAGGACTATGCTTTGTATGGTCTTTCACCTCTGCCATGCAATACAAGTGATCAGGACATACTTACCTTTGTTTCGGCCTCCATAAAGCTAGCCTTATGGAGAGACCGATGTAACATTGTTTTTAGGGGGGTGGGGAGGCCTGCTGATGTCGTCCTGGCGTCGGTGAGGGCGGAGGTTAAGCTGAGGGTGGAGTCGGACTTCGTCCGTTTGCCAAGATCGGCATTCGGTAGGCGGTGGGGTCCGCTTGTTTCGGTGAGGGCGGACCGGGTGGTAGTCAACTTGTAAATATTGATTTTGTTTGTAAATATGGAACTACTGTAATTTGTAAATGGGGCTGTGTTTGTATGTGGGTGGCTTGTGAGGTGCTTGGTTGTAAATATGTTGTAAATATGTATATATGTGTATGTAAGTATCTGTACATATAGTTCAATTACTGTAATGAACATAATTTTCTGTTTGATTTAGTTGTTTGTAAATAGTTTGCATTTGTGTTTCTGCCCGATCCGGTTTGAGTTTTTGTTTTTGTTTGTATGTGCCGTTTCGATGCACTTAAAAAGCACAAAATAGGCGCCGTCTAAAAAAAGTTCTATTGAATTGGGGAAAAAGTCAACAACGGGAAATTCTCTAAGCATTGTTTCAAAATAGACTTAAAATCAACTTTACTCACATTTTAAAGCGATGAAAAGTTCTGTCGTCAAGCGTTAGGGAAAGGACGACATCGTGCGATGATATCCCGCCAGATAGTGGGCGGGAAGCAGCTCATGCATACGTCAGATATATGTGTAATAGCCTATGTGTACGTTTCTCATCTATCCGTGGATATTTAACGTGCTTTACACACATCTCGTTTTCAAACGGTGAAGTGGGGATGTGTGATCTCGTTCTCTGCGTGAAATTAAACTAATTCATGTTAGAATGAAAGTAAAGGTGTTGTAGGTCTTAGTTTAGAGGTGTTATGGGATAGTTTGAAAGCTAATGGTGTATCCACGTGTCCATAGTTCCCAAATGTCCAGTGTATCCCCACTTTCCTTCATTTAAAATGAACAATGGATGTATCCCCTTTTCCTAGATATGTAATACATTGCTCATTTGTTACCATTTTTAAAATAACATGTCTGTATAATTACAGTAATATAGACATGCACCCCTGACCTCTCACCTTTTTATCTTTGCTCGTTGTCAAGCCCAACGAGCCTTTAAAGAGCCGAACCTACTAACCAAATAACTCAGAATATAACCATTAATTTCCTCGAGAGTAATTTATGGATATTTTGGGGCTTAACATGTACTTAAATTTGTTTTGGTAGAGAAAAGACCAGTAGTTTATTTCCGAAGCTACATACGATGCCTTCATATAATGGGAAGTCTCTGTAAATGAAGGTATACACTGAAATATCTTATAGTTACAAAAAGTGAATAGCATTTATTCATTCTTATTCATGCGATATTACCATATGCGGGCAATCTCCTGGCAAGCCTGGCATCGGAATTACAAAATAACAAAGATGGTTCTCGTCAGTGCCATTCAACCATTCTGTAATCCTGCATGCGTAGTCAGGTTTATTAGTCAATGCCTTAAATTTCGTTCATTTATCCAACAAAAATTTTGCGTACGTGCGTAGTTATGAGTTATTATTCCTCAAGTTTTAATTTTTAAAAGGTTGATCGATCTGTTACATTTATAACTCCTTGTGTGAGATCTAGGTATGGGACCTTAAATTGACTGATACAGGGGTTTTAGTTAGTAATCATTGCGAAGTAATTTTTTTCTCATTTCGACCAAATAACTCAAAGTATAACCATTATTTTCGACGAGGGTAATTTATTGAAGTTTGCGATATAATTTTTAACCTAATTTTGAATTTAGTAGAGAAAAGACCCGTTTTTCGAACCTACATAGTATCCCTTTATATAAAGGAAGGTCTCATAAAATGAATATTCAAAATAGACGGCTGCTCGATTGCCAAAAATAAAGCTGTCGATTTTGATTTCACAACATTAGAGTAAAAAAGCTATGGAAATTTTCAGGTAAGACGTTACGTTGTAGTTTGCTCATTACTTGTATTTATCGAAAGGAATGTGGATATTTGCTTATTTTCCTTCTATTTTAGTAATTAGGTCATCAATCGTGTAACTTCGTGTTCAGGCCTAAGTTAAGGTAATGTGATTAGCACTTAGGTGTAGCCGCCCCCCCCCCCCCCCCCGGCAAACTATCTTCGTTCAACCATGCGCCTGTTGTATTCCAGTGGTACAGTGAGGCAGTCTAATTCGGCTACTAAAGCATCTTGACAGCAGACAGGCATCCAAAGCATATATTTAATCTTTCTTGAAATGGTTTATGGCAGGGTTGATTGTTAAATAGAATGAATGAGATATATATATCTATATATATATATATATATATATATATATATATATATATATATATATATACATACATACATACATACATACATACATACATACATACATACATACATACATACATACATACATACATACATACATACATACATATATATATATATATATACCGAGGTGTCAGGTCTGTCATTTTATTATTACAGACAAAGAATTTACCCCTCCCGGCACAAAGTGCATTGTTCGTCCTCCTCCCCTTGACTGCGATACACCCAATGTGGTTTACTTACTCTTTTGTAATATATGCGACAAAGGCAACTATGTCGGGCTGACAAGCAATAAATTCAGATTTAGATTCAATAACCATATGAAGACTATTCAGGATAAATCTGTTAATTCCCCCGTTGCTAAACATTTCTGTGGTGAACCGAATCATTCCAATTCAAATCTAAAGTGTATTTTGCTCGGTTCAAATTACCAATCTGTCAACGAACGTCTCAATCTGAGAGCAAGTGGGTCGTTGAACTGTCAACTCATATTAGGGGCCTGAACAAGGACCTTGGCATCTTAAGTGACTTCCCCTTTGTAATTAATAACCCTTCCCAAGCTGCCAAGGTCAACTAAACCTGCTTGTCTATCATTTGTTTTGGTCTGTACTTGTTTTACCGTTAAGTTTGAAAAATGCTGTAATTTTTAACTTGCCATTTTGCGCTGAGGAAGGACACAGGAGTGTCCGAAATATACGCTGTTTTTATCATATCTGTGCTCTTATTATGTCATCTTTGGAATGTGTTTTATTATTTGTTATATTACATGGAGCATACGTGGATTTTTCTCATATAATATTTATATATATATATATATATATATAGATATATATATATATATATATATATATATATATATATATATATATACATACATACATACATACATATTATATTTGAACAGTACGCCCTTTCGGGAAACACTTCACACTGAAGTTTTGATTTGTATTTAGTCATGGTTATATAGTAATACATTTCGCTTTCTTTGCAGGACAGGTTAAGTTGGTTTCTAAGAAAAATGGTGTGCTTGTCCGCATACTCGAAACTTCCTCAGGGTGTCTCCAGTTTATTTAGTGAGGGATCATTCACCAACTTCAGATGAGACAGATTTCTTTACGTCTCCAGCTTCTTTTGGCTTAATCGCAAAGAGCAGTGAAATATGGTGACACGCAAATAAAGAGAACTGTTTTCATTCACCGGTCATAGAATAGAATCTTGTACTTCCAAATGTTTCAGTCCCTTCTGTACCCTCCGTTTGGGGGGGGGGGGTGTATATGAAGAAATTAAGAACAGTCCTGTGAAGAGGTCAGTGTTAATGTATGTGGAAAGGAATTGTGGCTCTTCCGTCGTATTGTAATTCCCTTTACGTTTAAAAGCTACGTATATCATTCTGTCATCAAACATAGAAATAAAAATTGTTTCCACAACATTTGTGTCCACCCACAAGTTTTCTGTTCTCTTCCAGGTGTTGTGTATTACTGTTTTGGTTGATGGAGGTCTGATCCTCAACTTGGATGGTCGCCAAATGCTCCTAGAGGATTTATGCACTTTCATCCAAGCCAGCTACTTTCTCTTGCAGCCTTGTGGCCGTTCAGTGGTTTTCGCGGGCTGTCTTGAATTGCACGGATAGGATTGTCACTTTCTTCACTTGTTTGATCCTTCATATTGTTTGCAGTCTACCGATCTAGTAGATGAAATTGTTTCTCAGGGAATTAAAGTGTTTTAGATAAAGGCCAAGGCTGACATGAAACCCTGGTGCACAGACCTGAGAAAGGAGGGAATGAAACTGCAATAGTGGGCTCTGTCAAAAAGTTACAAATTAGAATGAAGCATTGGCAGAAAGCTTAGTTGGAGCAAGAATTAAAAAAAAAGTGGCTGGTTGGTCATGTTTTATACAGCTGGGCATTTACTGACTTGGCATTGTCTTTCAGAAATTTGTTTTAATCTCTCTGCATAGATTTGAGACTTTTTATTGGTCATTTATTTTGACTATTTGGGGGGCAGCTTCAGGTCTTCGTTAGTTGTGGCGCACCACAAGCAGTCATGGCGACTTGTAGACGAACACGTTAGTTGAAATTCTGAACATTTCTATGAGTCCATTTTGTGAATGAAACTTGCGGCTCTCTACTGTGATGCTGTAGACCCCCTGCAAGGGTACGTATAGTCACCGAACAAAAAATACTCAAGTGCTGATTCCTGTAATATCAAAAGCATATATGTGTATAGTTTGTTTGGCATTGTGTTTGTGATCCGACGAGGTTTTTGTTTGGGTATGGGGTTCTTTAGTTTCTCAGTGCCTGTTTCTACGTACTTAAAAAGCTCTGACTACTTAAGTATTGATAGTATTTGTTGAAATGAAATGTAGAGGCTGAGGTAAAAAAAAAGTAAAGCATACGTAAGTGTCAGAAAGAGTTGTATAATTAAATGAGATTTTTCATTCCATGGGCCATTGTGGCACATTAAAGTCACGATTTTTTTTCTATGATGTACTACTGTTCGAGAAAAAATGAAGTTTCCCTCATTGAGAGTAAAAGACAGTTCATACTTCGACATTTTTTATGACTCATGATAACCATGTTTGATTTACCCTTGCTCAGTTCCAGGTCAATCACGGACACAGGCAAGAGTAAAACGATGTTGAACTTTTCAAGCTTTATAGTGATAGCCCGAAGTATGAATTGTCCTTAATAGTGACGTACCAACTTTAGACTGAAATGCCCATTACAAAATGTGAGGCAGTTTTCTGGTTTCATGTGCACGCCCATGGACAACCCCCTCCCCCTGTCTGAATCTTACTTGTCCTCCAGTCTTTTAAGTCACCGTGTTATTTCAAGATTGTTGGAGTTTGCATCTGATAAGGTGTGTCCCAATACGTTCCATTACAGGGGTTATAAGTGCATCTAGCAGTCTTGCTATATTATCGGTACTTTGCATTGCAACAGGGCATGGTGAGACTGCTGTTGGTCTGTCCTCGCCTAAACAGTCATTCCCCTTGTCTGGTGGACTGCTGTACTGTATGCATTTCTCAGTTTCCTTTTTCTTACCAGTTTTATACCGCCTTTTCGTCGACCCCTCACCTTTGCAATGTTTTATCCATATTTCACACATTGGACATAGACCTACTCGAGGGTGGTGTTCCATGAATTAAACTAATATGTTTTGTTTGAAAACTTAACAGTAACAATTAAGGCATAGATTTTGTGGATGAACAGTTTCATCGCCAGGCGATATATCCAAGGCAAATGTTTTGACGGATTTTTCATTATAAGCTGTACATTTTTAGAGCTGTGCCCCTTGTCACGACTGTAGCATGGTTGCCATTACGAAACTGTCTTTTTTCCCCATTGAACGTGACAAACCAAAATCCCGGACTGGTATGATTTTCTGCAAAAAAAAAAATCACTTGTGAGCCTATATACGCTAAATGCCCATTGAAGTCCGTACCGTATGACGTCATCGTCTTCTCTACCCATTCTGCCTTTCTCCTCTGTTACACCTGTTATACTAAAAGTACATTGATAACGAGAAAGAGGGAGTTCCAAACTTGCTATACATATGCATTCCACTATTCAAATGTCAAAGTTCTCAACAGGACCAAGTGGAAGAAGGTTCATGAATTACTCATTAGTTACTGTATATAACTATATAATTGTTGAACGTACCATTTCAGTGCAGGTAAGACAAAATAGGCTTTAATAGCAGTACATGAAGCTAGCTAACATAAAATGGGTCAGGCTAACATAAAATGGGTGGAACTAGTGCTGTTGATGCGGTATTGTGTCCAAATGTGTATAGACATAATAGACAGTAATTGAAAAAGAAACAGTCGGTCGTTGGGACGAAAACGTTAAGACAATGTGTGAAGGTGAACGGATAATACAGGCTGCAGTTCAGTAAAAAGATTTTGTTTATATCATGCTGAAGAAATGGAGTCACGGTACCGAACTCAGTTTCTAGAATGAAGTGGGGACACATAAATTGGTAAGAGGCATAGTCCCGTATTCCATCACTTTTGTCCTTGATAGAATATAGGGTAACCACAAAGGCACATCCTTCGATGCTTATGGCTGAACGTGCCGTCATCGGCATACTATCAGGGCTACTCCAACAGATCTGAATTTACAGTATTGCGTGGTTGGGTAACTGAATAAAACTGAAACGTCTATGGGGGGGGGGGGTGGTGTGGTGGGGAGTGACGGATACAGTTGCAATTGCCGTGGATGGGAGGGAGAGGTGGGAATGAGGGTCAACGTCCACCCCTCCCCTAAAAAATTGTTCAGTGAATATGTTTATAACAAATAGGACAAATGCAACACTAGTTCAGACAAAAAGATTAAAATTTTGCAACCTAAGGCATCCTTCACACAAAAATATTCTCCAAGTGGAAGGGCAGGCCTGCCCCATAACATATGATTCTCTTGTGTCAGTGTTCCCCTCCCTCTAAATTGGTCACTCTGGCTGTGGGCCCGGTATGAAGAAAAGTTATCAGATGTGAGTTACGCCATCTCATGTACAATTCAACCATATTGCAGATTTAAATAATCATTACAAGGGGCAAGCAAGCACTTAGTGCTATAAAAAGGAAAAAGAAAATCAGAAGATAAAAGTGAAGTTTCACAGCTATTGATTGTTAACACCAAAACTACTCATTCTACACTACAAAAAGTAAAAAAAAAATACAATTTCGCTTAATTTGTTTTGAAAGAAATGGATATGCAAAAGGAGTTTGTGACGGGTATTTTGTTGAAAGACATACCTTTTTGAAACATATTTGAGCTGGAAGAAAGCCTTGTATTGGCTTTAATAATAAACGTATAGAAAGTTAACTGCATCATAAAAGACAACTATGTCAAAAAGATTTTGGACGGATATCAAGGCAAGTCTTAAAGTATTTCTTCAAATTAAGTACTGTACTCAGGAAATTTTGGACGGAGTCTAGGCAAATCTTGAGGCAGAAATCAGTACTTATTTATACTCTACCTACTAAATAAACGAAACAACAGTAGAAATGTGTTACGATAGGCGTGGTATAGGTAAAATATAATTGAAAAACATTAAACTACATAACTTTGCCGTTTATGTACAAAGCTGTCAGAACCAGAGGGGTAGGCTGGGGAAAAGTGTGCGGAGGGGTCTATAACCCACATACTCATTTTCAGTTTTAAGCTTTTCCTCGGCAAAAGTTACCTCCGAAAATGCCAAAATCCACCAGCTAGAAGATCTCAGCCACCTTCATTCCAATAAGCCTAATGTACAAACTTCACTTGCAGTAAGGCTAACTTTCAACATGTCTTCGAATTGTGTTCAGGTGCTTTACACTATGAACATGTTTTCTGAATGTGAGGAAGCTTCACATTATGTCTTCTAAACCAAGAGTTCTATTATGTCTTTGCTTAACAATCTCGCCTCCATGCCTGTGATTTGTGCAGTGATGAAATCGTTTACCTTCTCCAAACCTTGAGTGCTGAACTCATTTAAGCAACCATGTTTTCTGACAATCTCGACATGCATATGGGGTGTGACTTTCTTGGGCCAAAAAAAAAAAGATCAAAATAAGTCAAATCATTACTGAACGTGCCGCTGAAATATATCATCCAGCTCTGCTTGCAAACATTTAAGAGTTGCATGTAGCTTGAGTAATCTTTCGAAACAGTTTCCATCAACTTAACAACATTTTCAAACAATGGTTTAACTGACTGGAACAATTCATCTGCATGGGTGAAGAGGTAAACCTGGTCCAGTAAGGCCCCTGTACTTCAAAGACATGCTCTCCCTGTCAACCCAGAATGAAAATCCCTCTATCCCAATTTTCTCCAGGAACTGTTCATACAGACATCATGACAATGAGGGAAGTTAGTCCTTTCAACGTCTTTAAACCGCTTAGAACGAAGTTGACAAAATTAATCGTTTTCCAACATTTGTACCATCACCGTTCAATTTAACTCGTACTGTATTAGGATTTTCATTGTCATACCAGATTCTCACAATTGATTACCTTTTGACTGCAGCAGCTCTCGTGAATGTTACTGGATGCCACACTTTTCACCAGGGTTTTAGGAAGTATTGTCAAATTGACTTTTCTAGCTGCATCACACAAGGTAGATGCCCGTGATGTAGATGACTGACCACCTTCAAAAATGAAATGTGCCCAGTTGTTTGTTTCTCACAGTAACCTTTTCAACTTTATAACCATAATTCTTCAAAAATTATGACTTGAATATATTGATTTGTTGAAATGCTCATGGCTTTCTTTATTTTATTCTTGTAACTCCTACTATATACTTTGACTTCTCCTTGAGGCAGTTTTACTTACTCTTTATTCTTTTTTACAGCTGTGGCTAACTTTTCATGTTAACTTCGTAGTGGTTACTTCCCAGGTCTTATACCTTAAAGCTCCATTGCTGGATTTTTTCAATCCAAGCTTGAAACAATTTCGATTTTCCACCACCCCAACTTCCTTCATGCAGGCTTCAAAGTGATCCTATATTTCCTATAGTTTCCTATAAATTTCAAAAAACCCTGTATTTCCTATATTTGTATGATTTGGGGCTTGTTTTCCCATATTCTATATTTTTCTGATCTTGCCAAAAAATTTTGTTATTTATGGTGTTAGGGTGAAATTTTCAGATGAATTCTTTTTGCAAGATAGTGTTGTAGACTCTGAGTGGCTTAGACAGGTAGCAGTGTATAGATGTCAGGTATCTTAATTAGATGCAAGCACACAATGGCTTTTTAAGTGCATCGAAACGGCACATACAAACAAAAAACAAACTCAAACCGGATCGGACAGGAACATAAATGCAATGGCCCATTATAGGATTCTGAAATATTCTCAGATGAAACTGCATAGGGCATTAATAAACACTTATTTCATCACCCATAAATGTTCCACTCTCACACTAGTCTTTTTCAAGGCTTTTCTGCCATTTATTATCCCTCCTTTGTTATTTCGATTCAAATATTTGCGTTCACCTAGCCCTCACCCTGGTATTCACTGCGCCTATACAGATCTAGCCTCGGCATCAAAGCCTTTGGACAAAGTGTTAATATATGTATCTGGGATATTCACGTTGCTACTACTTAACTATTAATTGTTATGTTGCTATGTCGTCCTAAGAATATTGACCAATGAAATTGCTCCTATTACTGTTGTACACTCGCAGAACCAGTCCCTGTTGTCAACTTAACTAACGTTACCGCTCGCACCGTTGGAAGAACACAGCGACAGACATTTGTAAATCAAACATCAAGTCCAGAGTGAAGATAACAAATGTGTTCCTTCCAGTACTGAAGGAATTGCTTCAGTGTGCTTATTTTTCAATGATTTGAGGTCTAGTTATAGCCCACGGCACCATTCTTTGCAATTGAAACCGAAAGCCTTTGACGTTGACTGGGTTGTTGTTCATACAAGACCCTATGTTCACGGAAAGGAATAGGGTAAAGATCAAGAGAGCCCCCCCCCCCCCCCCCCCATTAACAACTTTGTCCTGTAGATGCTGTTGGATTTACACAGCTGTTAGAAAGACAAAATCTGACCTAAACCAAGTAAAAACCATCAATCATGTTTAATACATGCATTAAATCATAGGAAACAGTGGTGAGTTGATCCTGTCTAGAAGTAAACACCCTGCCTTTTTGGAGTAGTGAGGCATTCCTTGCGATAATACATGATGTAGCCAAGTGAATCAACTTACAATTAATCGGCAAGTAAGAAACTTGGACTGTAGAAAACCTACATTCGCTTCCAAAAGAAATTTAAATACCTAGATGTTCTGTTTCGTTTGATTTGTTTATTCGCCATCTTGATTGACACAATTTTTTGACCTTCACCTTCTTTAGTCGATTAACCTCTTTTCATCCGTTCACATACAAAACAAATGTAAGGCGCCCTCTTTCAAAACACTTCTCTTCAAAACATTCTCCCCTCCCTCAACTGTTCCTAGATACACAGTTGACTCCAATTTCACAGCCCTCAACAAAAACATGAAAGTAATAAGAAATCAAAGGATTTGACAATTTACATCCTCTCAACCGTATGTTCTGATAATGGTAAATTTAAAATTCGAAGGCAACTCGCTTCGGTGACCTTATGCAACACATATGAATGGCATTTACTACATAACCGCTAATGGACACAACTTTGTAATCACTCTCATCCTTTCACCCTTTTTAGATTTTACCATAACAACTCTTACCCACCCATCTCTACCAGGGAAAACCTCAAATACTCTACCAAGTGGCCACCTACCCCTAGGGATGTCTTTTTCAATCACCAAAACAATGTCACCTTGTGCTAAACCTCTTTTTTCTCCCTTCCACTTACTCCGTCTTTTTAATTAACTGGGATAGCTACTCCTAAACCCATCTATTCCAAAAGTGTTTCAGAATTTCCTGTACTCTACGCCATCGCCTTTTCAGACTGAATCCTGTAGTGTCAAGTACTTCCTCCGGAGCACAGTTCCCCCCTCCCACCAAGGTCCCATGAAGGAAATGACGGTGTTCAGAGGGTAGGGTCTTTCCCCCGACGCACTCATATATGTAAGGGGTCTTGAGTGTAAAATTCCTTCCGCACCCACAAAAGCAGTGTGAAGCTCCTCATCACTTACGTTTGCGTCCTTTAATACCGCATAGGTTGCTCTTTTGGCTGACTTTATGAGGCTTTCATGAACTCCTCCAAAATGTGGAGTAGCTGGAGGAAGAAAACTGCACTTAAGTCACTTAAAATTGACAGCTTTTTGAATTTTTTGCTTATCCAACAACTTCCACACTTCTTTCAGCTCAGAATCTGCTTCAATAAAATTGGACTTGTTATCTGAGACAACTTCTGGCATGCCCGTTCTGCTTGTGAACCTACACAACGCACTTAAAGGCATTGTCTGGTGGCATTTTGTAGGGGTCTTATAGGAAAGATAAAAATTTGTCATTACATGTCATCCAAACCCCATATCAAAACTCCATTCCTAACTCAAGATATCTCTTCCTAAAGATTGGTTACTTTTAATAAGAAATACCTCCAAGTTTCCTCAAGGTCACAAAACGTGATTCAAAGTGGGCAAATTGCCTCAGATTAATTTTGTTATTCTTTATAATTGGCTACCTTGTTTGTCCTTGAAATTTGATACCGTTGGAATGTTTAGATGTTTTTCCGTGTAGATGTAGTGAAAAACTGTTTCATACTTGTGGTACAGCAAATAAAGTTATGGAATATTCAGTATAGTGATATCAACATTATAAAGAAATACAAAAGCTACATCAAATCTATTTGCCCAGATGACATCACAAATTTCCCATCATGCACTAGGGAAACTGAAAATGTATTTCTTCAAAAATTTGTATCTTCCAAATGCAAGATGCTATTGAGATGGGGTTTTCACTGCCAAACACAGAAAATTTTTCTGCTTTTTTGAAAGCATCAAATTTGGTCACCAGACCATACTTTTAAAAATGTATCAGATTTCAAAGCATATGCCATTTCTAGGTGCACTGCACGTGTCGCTAAGCAAGTAAATAAACAAAGATACCTTTTGGCTCTAATTTTCCTCTTGCCTTGAACTGTATAGAATGGCTCCATAATCCGCAGCCACTTTACTAAAGGCTCTGAGACTAGTACTCACTCTCTGTTTGGGTAATGGGGCCATTACCTGAGTGGCAGGTTTTACTGAATTTCTGTTACAAACTACACAATTCTTTTCGTATTCTCTAACTTCCTCTTTACCATGAATTATCCACCATGAATTATCCAGAATTTCTCAGAAATCAAAGAGAGTAAGTGCTTCGTTCCCACGGCAGGAATTCCCTCCTCGTGATACTGTTTTACAACAAGTCTTGTGCCAGCATGCTTCCTGGGCCGTTGTTGGATAGCGTACATTGTAGGGTAGTACTTCTATCAGGCTCAAACGACTTGTCATCCTAAGTAACCCATCCTCATCTGTTGCTTCTCAATGCATTTCCTCTATACAATCTTTTAATATCCTCAAAGGACTCAACCTGAGCCCGCTTAAATGTGGTAATTCTCTGCATGTAACATTTCATCACTGCTCAGAATACCCTTACCTCTGTCTCCCTTCCTGGGAACACAGTTATTTACAAATCTCAATACATATGCTGTTACTCTAATTAATTTTGTCCACTTTGAATAACATTTTGGATCTAGTCGCCAACCTTTTGTGTAGGGTTACAAGTGGGCTTTCACCCCTGTTGTACGCCCATTAAGTGATTAATCAGTAAATACACCGATACCGTACCATTAAAGTAAGCGTAACTGGTAACACATCAAGAGACAATGGAACACTTCCTTTGGTTTTACATTATTAATATTGATATTTTATAGATATGCGGCTTTTTCTCGGTGTCAGAGTTGGTTGTTGAAACATCGACGCCCAACCTAACCAACTTGAACGTCATGTGGCACAATCCCTGTAAAATCGAAAAGCAGTTAACCTTATTTGATGAATGATTCCCATTGTAACCAATTGATTATTGATTTTAGGACCCCGATATCAATCTTAAATAGCATACCGGCGAATGTGTGACGAATCACCTCAAAATCCAACGTAACTGGCACTTGCCCTTTTTGCGTAGTGACGATTGTGTAACGAATCCAGAAAAGTCAACATGAAAGCTAGTTTACCATTTTGGCGTAGTGACAAATGATTTTGAAAACTATTTTGAGATAAGTAACGTTAGTATCATCTTGCAAACTTGAATACCATTACTCAGTAATTTGTATGTTATCAATTGAAATATTAAAAAGCAAAAGCATTGTTTTATAAAAGAAATCTTTTCATGTTCGTTTTTTTTTTTCTCATTTTGCCTTTAAGCAAAGTTGTGAAGGAGAATGAAGTTCCACAACCTTTGAGAACTTTCGTGGAGAAAGATCATCCTAACTTTGTTCCATAAATACTTCATTTTTTTTATTAAGAACTATACCGAGAAAAACGATTTTTGATTCCTTGCCGAAGGCCGTAGGAATCTATGCGATGGTGATGTCGTGTGTGTGTGTGTATGTGTGTATGTGACTGTTTGTTTGTAAACACGATATCTCAAAAAGGGTAACTCCGAGGGATGTCATACTTGGCAGGTAGGTTGCCCATGTTAAGTATATGTTACCTATTTTTTGGTGGAGGTCAAAGGTCATTTGGGGTCACAAGTGGTCAAAATGTCAAAACCTTGTAAACACGCTATCTCAAGAACTGTAAATGTGAGGGATCTCATACTTAGCATGTGGATTGCCCATATTGAGTAGATGATCCCTATAATTTTTGGTGCAGGTCAAAGTTCATTTGGGGTCACCAGAGGTCGAAAAGTGAAAACCTTGTAAACACTGTATCCCAAGAAGGGTAACTGTGAAAGATCTCATACTTTGCATGTGGAATGCCAATATTGAGTACATAATCTCTATTGGTTTTAGTGGCGGTCAAAGGTCATTTAAAGTCACCAAAATGTCAAAACGTTGTAAACACGGTATCTCAAGAAGGGTAACTGTGAAGGATCTCATACTTAGCATATTTATTGCCCGTATTGAGTAGATGATCCCTATTTTTTGGTGGAGGTGGAAGGTCACTTGGGGTCATCAGAGGTCAAAAGGTTAAAACCTTGTAAACACGATATCTCAAGAAGGATTATTGTGAGGAATCTCATACTTAGCTTGTGGATTGGTCATATCAAGTAGATAATCCCTATTACTTTTTGTGGAGGTGGAAGGTCATTTGGGGTCACCAAAAGGTCAAAATGTTGCAAACACTATATCTCAAGAAGGGTAACTGTAAGGGATCTCATACTTAGCATGTGGATTGCCCACATTGAGTAGATAATCTCTATTATTTTTGGTAGAGGTCAAAGGTCATTTGGCGTCACCAGTGGTCAAACTGTCAAAACCTTGTAAACACGATATCTCAAGAAGGGTTACTGTGAGGGATCTCATACATAGCATGTGGATTGCCCATATTATATAGATGATCCCTATTTTTTGGTAGAGGTCAAATGTCATCTGGGGTCGCCAGAGGTGAAAACCTTGTAAACATGATATCTCAAGAAGGGTAACTGTGAGGGATCTCATACGTAGCTTGTGTATTGCCCATAGTGAGTAGATCATCTCTGTTGTTTTTGGTGGAGGTCAAAGGTTATTTCGGGTCACCATAGCCAAAAGATGAAAACCTTGTAAGCATGATACAGTATCTCAAGAAGGATAACTGTGAGGGATTTCACACTTTACATGTGGATTGTTCGTATTGAGTAGATAATCCCTATTATTTTTCATGCAGGTCAAAGGTCATTTGAGGTCACAAAAGGTCAAAACCTATTTAACATATTTTAAGGAGGATAATTTTGAGGAATCACATACTTGGCTTGTGGATTGTTCATATTTAGCATGTAGATTATTTTGGGTCACAAGATTTCACAAGCTTTTGACCTTATAAAATGATATCTGAAGTAGTAGGATAACTATGAGGGATGTCATACTCGTTATGTGGGTGATTCATGTTTGTTACAATACATCCATATGGCAAGGAATCACTAAACCTTTTGGCTTTCTGGTTCTTAGAAGAAAATCAACTTCACAATTTTACGCTTTTGTTGCACCAAATTGCATTTGAGAGTATTCAGTTATAGATAAAATTTTCCAAAGAGGATCACTGGGAATTGAACTAAAACTGCAGCTCAGTTGTTTGTCACTGCTTTACTTTCATGTTGACAGTGTGAACACGAAACGAACTGAAAACTTCGGGTTGACCGACACCGTAATTTGCAGTGACTGTGGTGATGGCTGGTTTCCCCGTGGGTCGGAAAGTGTTGGCAGACGACATGAAAAATGAGTTTATAGCCAGGTTTGGGGTGGGAACTATAAAAGAAAATACCACACACACTTTCATTAACTATTACCCTAAAAAAATCATCGGACAATGGAAAATAGGATTTTTTTTCTATAAATGCAGAATATAACCTTTAGAATACGAGTGTGCAACTAGTGTAGAAGCTACATTGTTAAACGCAACGAAATTCAGGACATCAGATTGAGTGTGCGTATTCGCCCTTATGTTATTAGCTCCTAATTAAGATTTACAGAGTTAGCAAACTTTATGAGGGAAAACATCCATTCTTAACTAAGCGATCTTTTACAAGGATCTTAAAATTGGACAATTTCCTCAGTTCTTGATAAGGGACATTTCTGGGACAGACTGAGGGATCATTGCATAGGGAAAAGGCTCTGGGACGGGGAACAATAACGACTAACCCCGACCAATATATTTTATAGTGAAATATATATGGAACTGGAACTGAAAGTACAGAATTTTCATAAGTTATATAAAAGCCGTAAATAAGTTTTCAGGCTGGGTGGAACAAAGTGCCGGGTTGGGATGGAGGTCGGGAGGGGGACCCGACATGGCTATGCAAACTTGTGCAGACTAGCAAGGCTTCTCCCCCATGCTGCCCCATTTGCCAAATTCCAAATTGGGAGAGGGGCGTGACCCAAAACGGTTAGGCAAATTCGTGCAGACTACCGATTCGTCCCCTCCCCATGCTTCCCATTTGGCAATCCCCCTTAACTATTGTCTATGCCCCCTTTGCAACCCTACCGCCGTCCTAAGTTGGGACTACTTTCGTTTCACCCCCCCCCCCCTCCAGCTATCCTACATACCCTATTAACAACTTCCCTGACTACCTCCTATCTACGGTTAAAAGTTATTCATTACAATGTACAATCAGACCTATTTAACACTAAAAAATCTCAGTTCCAGCTCTAATATATACCAGCTGCCACGATTAGTTTCGTTATTTACTACTCATTTTCCCATTGAGGATACTGCCAGTCCTTATACTGTAAATATTACATCATTCACAACATACCTTATCCGTTTCTACATTTCCGAAATCCTTGAATTAGATTCTCCGTATTCTGCTTATTCAAAAGGCTATTCGCATTCCCCTTCGTGTTGCCTCTTCTCCGTAGTCATTGTTCAACTTCCTGAACTTTTTCATATTGAACGAGAAAGTAGAAACATCGAAGCTCTCACCAGGCGATTGCCTCAAATTGAATGAAGTCAAATGAACACACATCAAATGTGAACAGGCATCTTCATAGGGAAGTATTGAATAAAACAAATTTTTATTTGGCCTTTTGAATATGAAAACAGACGGGCTAGTGAAAATACATTGCGAACTACCCAGAATTTTGGATCACCAGTCCGGCTGGCAAGTGAAAAAAGTTAAGGGAAACCAGTGATATGTCAAGAGAAAGAGCCCTTTCAGTTTTTTTGGTGAATGTCAAAGGTCATCTATAGGGTCAAGTTAGAAAACTTTTTTAACATGATGTGCCCAGATTGGTAGTATGGACGTTTTTGTACATAGCATATAGATACATTATATGAAGGGGAAGAACCCTATTATTTTTGTGGCGGTCAAAGGTCACACTGAAATCACCTGAAAGTTCATGCTTGGAAGCTCAAAAACATAAAAATGGTTTTCTTTACCCTATTAGATACAAAGGTGCTTTTACTGTTGATGTTGATTTTGTGAATGGTGAAAGTCAATTTCAGCTCACCATTTGTCAAATTCTGAAAGCCTTTTTAGTATAAACATCGAGGTAAGATTCATGGCAATTTCTCACAAATGGTGTGTGAATGCATCGCAATGATTCAGAACATTAACATTTTAGAGCCTCTGCAATTTTAAAGTCTACTGAAATGAATTCATCGAATTTTCAATGAATTTTTCATTCTGGTTTCTTGGTTTTTCAATTCTGCTGATTTCATGGGTACATAAAGTGTGGAAAGTAGAGCATATTGTTTCTTGATCAGGAGAAAAGGAACCCCAGAAGAAGAGAGTTTATTTGCCTAGTTCACGTTGTAAGTGATGTAGCAGACAACCAAAAGAATGATTATCCTCTTGGGGAACATACGCCTCGAATCAAGATCAAATGATTTCATTGTGGCCAGAGGAGATCACCATTGCTTAATCGAGAGGGAGTTTGGTGTATATATATATATATATATATATATTATATATATATATATATATATATATATATATATATATATATATATATATATATATATGTAAATATATTTCTCTAATTCGGCACTTAGGGGAAAGTTGTTGAAAAGTCGACCTTAAGGAGAAAAAAATTTTCGGGTGAAATATAAGTTTCGCCTTAACGTTTCCACACACTTTTTCTATAGGAATACGTAAACTTACAAAGGCGCCCTCTTAGATTTACAAACTAGATGCCATTCCTTCAAAGTTGTCAAATTTACGGACACCTAGCTGTTAACACGAACGGATGGCTGGCCATTGAAATAACGTTAATTATGTGTTTAGACGTTAGGGCGAATTTATGTCTTATGTATTTTATTATCTTTTCGCCCTATGTACAAGCAGATATAACAATTTCCCCTTAAGGTGGGAATTAGCGTTATATATATATATATATATATATATATATATATATATATATATATATATATATATATATATATATATATATAATGTATATATAAAATATATATATATATATATATATATATATATATATATATACATATATATAGATATAGATATATAGATATATATATATATATATATATAAAGGAGAAAGTAAGGTATCCACGTGTACTCCGAAATAAATAACCGATAAAATGACGACAATGACACACAAAGTCATAATTGACATACGAAGTACAAAACAAGCGTATAATTGAGCTTGGAAATTTTCGGTTCCCCTGGAACCTTCTTCAGCCAAGATAGACTTAAGCTAGCCGTACACTACACGACTTAGCACACCGCAACTCAACTCGATCGTCGGGTCGCCAACAGTCGTAAGGTGTGCAAGAGTTAAAGACTGCGATTGGCAGTTTTAAGATCAGTTTAAAGTCGCGCCGACTTCAGTCGGGAAGAACCAACATGTTCGTTCTTCCCGACTGAAGTCGGGGCGACTTAAAACTGGTCCTAAAACTTCCAGTCGCAGTCATGTACTCATGCACACTATACGACTGTTGGAGATCCGAAGATCGAGTTGAATTGCGGTGTGCAAAGTCGTGTAGTGTACGGCTGGCTTTAAGACTAATGCACGCAAGAGTAAATTTAAGGTAAATGTACAGATAATGATGAACAGACAACAAAGTAAACAAGCATGAATCGCTCAGGAAGCATTGTAGAATGTGTAATGGTTGAGAGGGCTCAAATCTCTATTGAGCCCGTTGGTGTATGTATTGAATTTAAGGATAAAGCTTAGTTCTGTATGTTTGCGGTGTCGAGCAGAATGAAAGTTTGAACCAAGCAGGACACATTTCAAATTTTGGAGGGAATGATTGGCCAATGTAAAGTGTTCGGCCACTGGAAAACCGCGTGTATTGTCGCGGATAGACTTCTTATGATTGTTAAACCTATAGCAAATTTAGTACCAGTTTCACCAACATAGAGACCATTTGTACACATAGTACAGTATAGTAAATAGACCACATTCTGAGAATCACAGTCAAGATTGGGGGGTCTAATCGGAAATTTTTAGTCAGGAAGGCAAATAGGTGAACCCAGGGACATGTGCTCACAAATTTGGCACCGGGGTTTATGACAAGGAACGTTTCCTAGGGTTGGTTTGAAAGGTGAAAGTTTCGAAGACGTAATCAATTGACGAAGATTGGGGGGTTGACGGAGGGCTAACAGGGGTGGCTTGGTGAAGGTGTTGGGGAGGGAAGAATCACTTTTAAGAAGAGCAGAATCT
The DNA here is from genome assembly GCA_029531755.1 of Holothuria leucospilota. Taxonomy (NCBI): domain Eukaryota; kingdom Metazoa; phylum Echinodermata; class Holothuroidea; order Aspidochirotida; family Holothuriidae; genus Holothuria; species Holothuria leucospilota. Next base: position 19,735,180 of record CM055961.1, on the reverse strand, counting down.
TGTTTGATCGTGCGTGCGAGGGAATGGGTGAGTGGGTGGTGTTCCAAACCAGAGGAATGCGATCGCTGGTCTTTTTAGATTTATAGGTAAGGAGGTCCTCCCGTTTAAACTTATTAGCTTTCTCTATATCCTGTCTGATGACACTCATGGGATAACCGTTTGAAAGAAAAAAGTGAATGATCTTAGAAATTTCAGTTTTGAAGTCCTCCTTATCAGAACAAATCCGTTTAATCCTAAGACATTGGCTATAAACAATTGATTTTTTGAGACTGAGCGGATGGGCACTTTCGAAGTGTAAGAACTGATGGTTATCGGTGGGCTTATAGTAAACGGATGTGGACAGGGAGTGGAGCTTTTTAAGTGCATCGAAACGGCACGTACAAACAAAAAACAAAAAAACTCAAACCGGATCGGACAGGAACATAAACGCAAAACTATCCACACACCACCAAATCAAACAGAAAAGTATGTTCATTACACCAATAGAACCACACACACACTGACAACACAACTGACAGGGAGTTTGAGTGTAACTTAACTAAAACATCTAGGAATGAAATTTGGGAGTCAGAAACCTCAAAGGTGAATTTTATACTTCGGTGAAAGGAGTTGACGTGGGATTTAAAAGATTCTAGAGAGTTCAAACCGTGGGGCCAGATAAAAAATATATCATCAATGTACCTATAGTAGTGAATGGGTTTAAGAATAAACGAATTTAGCATTTCTGATTCAAGTTTCCCCATAAAGATATTTGCGTAACAAGGAGCCATCTTGGTTCCCATGGCGGTGCCTTTGATTTGTAAGTAACTTTTATTGTTAAAAGTGAAGAAGTTATTGGTGAGGATAAATTCGATGATGTTGGAGACGTCATCGGCGAGGTATTGTTTAAAAGAGTGTCTTAACATAAATTCTCTGCTGGCTGATATGCCTTCCTCGTGGGGGATATTAGTATAAAGGGATGTGACGTCCATGGTCACCAAGAGGGCGTTGGAGGGTAGGGCACCGATATTATTAAGGACACGTAAAAAATGAGTCGTATCCTGTATAAGGCTGGGGATATTAGGGAGCAACGGATTAAGTAAGGAATCCACATAACCTGACAAACCCTCGGAGAGGGTTCCCACACCCAAGATAATAGGCCTACCAGGAGGAATTATCTTGAGAGGTTTGGCAAGTTTGTAAATTTCTTCGCTGCAAAGGCCAGAGTCGTGGGAGGGTAGGGTGGAGAATTTTGTGGAGTTTTCTATAAGCTAAGCTAGTTTATGAATTTTAGGAAGTGTGTAAAAAGTGCCTACCTTAGGGTTGCTAGTTATAAGTTTCTGAACAGTTGGAAAAATATTATCTGAGAGAGTGTCTAACAAATTGCTAGAAATAGTAGACAAAGAAGGAATGTCCGTAATTTGCCGATAAAACCTAGAGTCGTTAAGCTGGTTTTCAGCTTCAGCAATATAATCATGTGTATTAAGAAGGGTGACACATCCTCCCTTATCAGCGGGTCTGATAATGTCGATGTTTCTTCGTAGACTTCCGATGGCCTTGAACTGTGATGGGGTAAGGTTCCGGTGGGTATCATGGTGTCGATGGTCGCTTAGAAATGAGTCCAGGTGGGCTCTAGCTGCCTTGGTAAAATTGTCAATGTATACATTCCGGCCTTCAGGAGGGGTCCATGTAAATTTGGGTTGTAGGGAACTAACGTAGTCTGTGGTATATGTATCAAAGTTGTCATCATCACCAAAATATTCCTTGAGGCGTACTCGACGTTCAAACTCTTTAAGATCAAAGCAGGTACCAATTGCATCATATATATATATATATATATATATATATATATATATATATATATATATATATATTTCCCTAAATGGTCACTTTAGGCGACATATCGGGTGAAAAAATGGTACTTTTAGGCGACACTGACATTAGGTGTACATATACGTGTCGCCTAAATGTTTACAACGTTGTAACCACCATTCCCTGCATGTTATTTCAAAAGTTTTGAAATATATAAAAGTATCCTAGCGCCCTCCGTTTGGGGTTACTATAGGTAAGTTGCACTAGAATCCCATTATGTATTAATTTACTATTGAAATTTGGGGGTGTATATCATGCATGTAATAAATTGGTACGTTCGGTGTACACAGCCTTATTGCGCAATACCAATTTATTTCTTTTTCATTTAATAAAACGTTGTGCGTACGTCACACAGGTAATTGGACATATATTTAACTTATAGGCGTTCCTGAAGATCATTAAGGTATTTTTTGTTTAATTTTTACCTGCATGAATATGCAAATATATCTAATTAACTGGTTGTCGCCCAAAGTGACCATTTTTTACTGTGTCGCCCAAAGTGACCATTAAGGGTTATATATATATACATCTATATATATATATATATATATATATATATATATATATATATATATATATATATATATATATATATGGTAACGGAAATACTGTATAACAACAGTGATACAGAAATGAATGGCTGGATCTCAAAGGAGATACGTGACAGCAGTAGAGGCTAGAAATTTGGTAAATACAACAGCCATAAAAGGTTTTTGAAGAGCTTTCGAGCAATACTAGCTCTTCTTCAGTGCTTGATCACAAGAGTGACAAGGAATGTACAACGGAAGTTACAGCTTTTAAATTGTGAGGACAGTGGTCCCCACTGATAGTCAATTGGGACTATCGGTTTTGAAAGAGGCGAGACTAAGTAATTTGAGTAAGCCTATTGAAATAGGCGTGACGGAGACGGTCTAATAGGATTACTTAGGCCTAGAGTTTAATCCCTTCAATCAGTATGCTGGTAAGTCGTTTCGGATAATCAGGCCGAATGGCGACGTAGTCTTTAGTTGACATTCCCAGAAATTTTCTTTTGTCTTACGGCTTCTATTGTACCATGAATGATTTTGTTTGATAGCAATGACACGTAAATTGTCTATCGAATAATGCGGTAAACTGAAATGGTTGGCAACAGGTTGATCAATTTTCTTGGTTTTAATTGCCGACCTTTGCTATGTCATTCTCAACCTGAGGGAGTTTTTTTTATTCCCCCACGTACTGCGTTCCACATAAATTGCAGTAGATGAGATATATGACGTTTTTGGAAAGACAATTAATTGATTGTCTAATTTGGAAAGTGCGTGCAGTTTGATAGCTCTGAAAATATTTAGTTGAATCAATCAAAGCGCACGTCTTGCAATTGGACGGGCAAGGTGAACAACCAAAATTCTCGTTGTTAGCCTCGACTGAGGTTTCGTCCTGAAATTTTGGCCGTACCAAAATGTCCCGTAAATTTGGGGGGCGGGATAAAGCAACAACGGGGGGAGCGGGAAAGATAGACTTTAGGCGAGCCGTGCTTTGAAGTATAGACAAATGTTTTTGGATGAATTTGGCGAATGGTGGTAGACCGGGATGGTACTCAATTACCAATGGCACTCTATTAGAATTGGGCTGACGGTTCTTGTATGTCAGAGTTTCAGAACGAGGGGTATCCCATGCCTTTTTGACGGCATTTTCAATTGAACCCCGAAAGTACTGTCTATTTTGGAGGTGGCTAGACAGTTCGTTAGTGTGTGTGTGTATATATATATATATATATAATATTATACATATATATATATATATATATATATATATATATAATATTATACATATATATATATATATATATATATATATTATAGGAAAAAAGACAACAGAGTGACGCCTTCATATCATCCAGTATAGGAGAAACAAGCAATATATTTCGAGCTGCCTCGCTCTTCGTCAGTTGCGGACGACAAAATGATGGAAGCTAAACTTGAGTCAAGCCTAAAAAGTTGTAGTGTAGAAAACGGATAACAAAATAGCGAAAAGGGTAACAAGCAGATTACACTTGTAGATAATAGGCCTAATGGGATTAAAATTAGATTACATGGAAATTACACTTGTTGTACCCAGGAGTAGTTACTCAAAATGGATAAATCTCCATTTAACCCTGTTATATGTGACTCAAGCTTAAGAATAGTTCTTAGTTCATACTGTTAGCGTTTGTCAGCTGAAGGAAAATTACCTGCGAGTAAAAGAAATCGTAAGTCGGATATAGAGTGGTCCGGTAAGTTAAAATGAGCTCCTACAGGAAAGCCTGTTTTGTTGTGTTTAATGGAGTGTTTATGGTTATTAAATCTCAGCCCGAAATCTATCACCAGTCTCTACAACGTAAGCAACTTAAGGGCATTTAACACAAGATAGGTAATACATAACATTAGATGAATCACAGTTAAAAGGGCCGGGGGTAAGGTTAACCCAAGACGAAGTATCAGTAAAATGAGTGGAACTGTCTATAAGTGTACAAAGCTGGCACCTGGGTTACTACAGGGACGGTTACCTCTGGGGGTAATGTTGCGAAGTGGTTTAGTTCTGCTAACAATGGACCTTAAATTACGGGGCTGTTTACGTGCTGTAGTGGGGGGTAGGGGAAAATTTGTTTGGTGGCAGGGTCACTCTGAAGGATCATCCAGGACGACCTTATTTCCCGTAAGAGGGGGTCCACATCAGGAGGATGGGTGAGGACTAGGGGCATGCGCTCCAAAGTGTTCTCTTTGTATTGTTGGAGAAGTCGTTTACGCTTGAGTGGCTCAACGCGTCTGAAGAGGGTGTCTAGAAGTTTGAATCGGTATCCTCTACATAAGAAGTAGCGAAAAAGGTTCGTTGATTCTTGAACAAAATCATAGTGGTCGGAGCAAATACGTCTAGATTTTAAATAGCAGCTGACCATAAACAATAGATTCCTTAATATGTGTGGGATGAAAACTCGCTGTAGTGAAGGTACGAGTGTCTGTCGGTAGGTTTGCTATATACCTTGGTCGCAATACGACCTCCTTTAAAACAAACATCGACATCAAGAAAAGGAATACTGACGCGAGAAGTCTCCATAGTAAATTTAATAGTGGGATGTAGGCTATTAGCTAGGCGGCCGACCTATCATTTCCGGGATCGGAATAATGTCGGTATAACTTTACGCGAATGCATCAACCATGCGTTGTTTTTCCACTGGGTGTATTTTTCATAACTTAGCAATGAATGTAATGTTTCAAGCTGTTCAATTTTGTATCGGATTCAGATGTATTCCATATATGTACAACAATGCACGTCAGAAAAGGGACGTGTTTCCTTTAAAACGCATCTTTCACCGTCCGGATGGATTTGCATCAGTTCAGGCCAATATATGGAGTAGATAAGATGGACAACGGATACACTTGTACACGTTAATTAGATGCCGCTATACTACGCATCTCTTCATGTCATATGTAGAGTGTGACGTCATTGTCCGCGTCATCAGATTCCTGAAAAACCAAGGCTGATATGTCATTCGTTATGCGTCTAAGTGAAAACACCTTGCTGTGGTATCGTTTACCACGAGGAAAGTGCTGTTTAGCCACACCAGTCGCACCACGACTGATTGATGTCTTTCTTCGTGGTCATATTGTCAGAAGTCCTTTTGCCTATTCTGCACAGGAAAAAAAAAAGGGATGACATGGAATGTTCGCTTTTTGCTGTCATTTGACGTCACTGACAATTGCGGTAACTGAAGATAGTTATTTTTTAGTTTGTTTAACTATGGAAGTATCAACTTATCAAAAGAACGATATAAGGCATCACAAGGGAAATTTAAAAAAGTACATTGTTACATGGGAGATTGTTTGTATTGAAGTATATTGTTAATGCACCAAACTTCTTACAGTAAGAGTAATATCTCATTCGTGAACTATTACTTATGTCACATCCAAAAAGAAGCGGAGGGAAGCAGGCAAGTACCTGATGCTTTCTTGAGTACTTCACACTGTTGAGAGACAAAGTACACAGAAATTTTGTTATGTATGCATGATGCGAAATAGGTATCGCTTCAAGTACTTAAATGAAAACACCGATACTTTTTGAACGTTGTGCCTTTTACGTGCTTGGAAACGGACTCGGGCGGACCAAAAACCCGAACCCACACGGAACTAAGGGCGAGACTAAGTACACAACATAATTCTGTTTGCATTTTATGTCTTTCATGTTTTCTTCTATGCTTATCTTATTGTTTTATTGCGAGCTGTATTTGTCCATCACTGTTGCTTAATAAAGTTTACTTGAAGTTATTACAATGAGACAGTTTTTTTTTTCTCAAAAAAAAAAAAAATGAGCACAATGTTTGCATATTTTCAATGCAACCAATATTTACGTAGTTACAAAATGTGTCATTACAACAAGTGTACCGTCGCCCGACCCACGCGCCTGGAGAACAAGGGACCCGTCACCATCCGAACCAAAAACTTAGGAATACGGGCGAAGTCGTCTCAACCTTATCCCTGACCTCCGCTTTCACTGATGGAAGGACGACGTCCGACTTTCTTGCGACCCCTCTATGCAGACACCTGTGTTGTTACACCAAGCCAGTTTAATGGAAGCCGACACGGAAAAGAGTGTACTTCGTATATATCAAACATCTACCGGGAGGTCTGGGCTAGAGGCCGCACAGAACATACTTTTGGCTGACGCCCAAGTGTTGTCGCCTGTAAGACGGCTGTTATCGCCTGTTATTGCTTGAAACCACTCTCAGAAGGAGACACACTCGCAACGCCACCAAGATTAGTGTGCATTGTGATTTCTTGCAAGAAGTGTGAGTTTTTTGCCACTATTGCGAGGGCACAGGCCATCCTCAAGACGCCAATGCAGACTCTTGAGATTCATCTCAATACCGTTGAGGGCGATTCGCCTCTACAGTCTGTGCGACGGTTACCACGAAACCCACACTATCTTCGGGCTCGTACGCATAGTGGGTGGCAGCTGGCCAGCCATGTTGAAAATGGCGAAGTGCGCAATACAGGCACTCATTCTTGAAATTTTTCATTAACAACGTAAGGGCTAGCTTCGAATGGCTTACCATGTTCGATAGTTTTTTTTTCAGTTACTCCTACTTTATATGGACGCTAAAACGGCAATTTGTCCCTGTCATTCGCCCCTTTCCATTTCATTTGGTTTTATTTTGCTTTGTTTGTTATCCCATTAACCTTGTGTTTCATTTTGAATTTTCTGTTATCAGTTCCTCCCATTTTTTCACCCCATTTAACTTTACCTTATTTGTGTTCACTTGAATATGATGGCACTGATAGGTAAAGGACAACAAGCAGTGCATGACATTGGTCTAGGAATCTTTAAGTATTGTCTGCAAAGTTTTTGGCATTAAATTCCTGTTTAATTAACATAGGCCTGGTTGATCTTGTTAAATGTTCGTTTCATCAAAACCTTTGCAGTGATCCCGTTTAAATCAAGACTTCAACACGCCGTAAAAAGGTAAGTATTACTCTGAAATATTTCGCTGTAAGGTACGTGAAAAGTTATTTTTCCCCATAGGTTGCTATAGGAGTTTAGTATGCTTAAGTACATATTGGTCAAGTTGTTTTCTGGTATCATTTCGTCCCATTTTATTTTACCCGATTAAATTTTACCTTATTTGCTTCTACTTGAATACGATGGCACTGGTAGGTAAAGGACAACAAGCAGTGCATGACATGGTCTAGGAATTCTTTGAGTATTGTCCACAAAGTTTTTGCCATTAAATTCTTGTTTAATTAACATAGGCCTGGTTGATCTTGTTAAATGTTTGTTTCATCAAAACCTTTGCAGTGCTCCCGTTTAAATTAAAACTTCAACACGCCGTAAAAAGTAAGTATTACTTTGAAATATTTCCCCGAAAGGTAAGTGAAAAGTTTATTTTCTTCCTCAGGTTGCCATAGGAGTTTAGTATGCTAAAGTACGTATTGGTAAAGTTGTTCCAGGCGTTGAGATAGAAACTATATCTAAATGTTATGGAATGAAAACATTATGTCCATATGATTTTACAATGTACGGTAATGAAATTGATTTTTTTTTTTTTTTTTTTTTGATCCTTTGCACGATTGTTAAGTATTTACCTCATCTTTGTACTCATCATCAGTCATCATTGTCCCATCTTCATGCTGTTGAGAAGAGAACAAATTATGCATATTTATAATGACCTTAAACATTGGTTCGTCATAAACCTACTGCGTGTTTCAGCATAGACTGCAGAATTGCTATGCGAAATGTATCAAGATTTGGATTACCTACAAATCCATGGCTAGTGTAAACCATATACGCATATCTTCATTGACAAACTTACAACCACCCAATGTACTGGTTTGGATGAAGGTGTAATAGAAGCAAAGTGTGATATCAGTTTTTGTAGTTTTAACAACGACACTTTTGAAGCCAGTCCACTGTAAACCATTTCTTCAAACCACTAAGCAGAGTTCACGTCATGCGTTTGGTTAAAGAAATACCATGGGATATGCTTATAAATGGCAAATACGGTGCTCATTTTCAAAGCACTCATCTGCACTGAACGCCTAATACGGAGTGTTCACTAACCTGCCAAAAGCCAGACAGAAGGTTTAGTCTGTAACTTGCAGAAAAGTAAGTGTCCCAGGTCACTACAAGATACAAGAAAACAGTGAATACTCTGAACACAGTAGGATTTGTTCAAAATATTATGAAATTGGATATAGACGTTCGGTAGTAATTATAGCTGAGGACTTTGTAGAAAGAAACCATCTATCCGTTATTACCTCGAACGTCCCTTGATCGAAAGCCTTGTAGAGATTCGACATCAATATTTTTTGGCGGGAGACAATCCACAAACCTGTGGGAGAAAATCCACTTAAATTGTTGTAGCGGCATATTGCTTAACAGCAATTTTTTATAACTACGTGCAACTTTGATTATGTCCAGCTTGTCACAAGTATGCAAACTTTTTTGAAAGCAAACTTGCAGATGAAGTTTGTACATAAGGTATATTTGTACAAATGCGAATTCCATTAAAAAGGGTCATGTTGAGTTGATTTTGTCTGTATGCACTAAAGGTCATCTAACATGGTATCTGTAACATCGTGAACAATAAAAAACTCTTTCTACAGGTCGGTCATGTGGGGTATGCCAAACAGTGCGTTATTTGCATCCTGGTAGGAGACATTGCATTCCTGCAGAGGTGCCTGGAGTATTTATTGTCAGTATTAGCTTTTTTATTACTCATAAATGTCAACTAGGGAAATAAGTTATCAATAATACAGTTATGCGAGGTATATATAACACACCAAAATTTACTGCAACCCATTGGTAGATGCTGACATTAATTACAAGTTTTCATTATTTTTTAATGAGCAAAATTGAGGATGTTAATGATCATTTTGTTGGTAGTTGCGCTTACTTCAGCGTTGACAGGCTTTCACACGTTTCGGAATACCGCAAAATGTCCTTGGCTTCTTTTCTGCCTATTTCAGTGCTACTCGCTTCAATGTGCAGCTCCTTAAGAGAGTTGAGGTTTGATACTGTTACTCCCGATTTTAGTTGGAGCTCCTTCTTAGCAACGTCTACCGTGCTGAAGCAGTTTTCTAAACGCAATTGTGTAATAGGAATCTAGAAGAAAAAAGTAATAAATTGCGTTATGCACACATGGGTTATTATAGGAATAGCTTACGCACTTTAGATTGCACTAAGAGTGACGTTACGAATGGGGATCAAAATGCTTCCTGTACTTAGAGGCGTATATGTGTAGATTGCACTCACCTGCTTGCTTGATGCAATCTCCAGTAGCTGGATAGTAGATCGTTGTTGTAACTTAGTATGATTGTCATGTACTGTTACTGGACTAGAACACATGTCCACAATTTCCGATTTTATGTTTTCGAATTCCCCAGTTTTTTCTAAGATGCAAAGAGTTTCAAACCGGTCACCGCCGTACCTGCTTTTAAGATACTGAAAAATTTTGTCAGCTGTAACTGAACTCAGCCCACAAGCAAAACGAAACACATATTGATGATTGACAGGTTCAAGATTGTCCAAGTTTACCTCCCTAGTTACAGTTCCTGTGGAATCATTTATTCCGTCACGGGGGTCGAAATTTACTTCAGGTTTTGTGCCGTAACGCACGAGAAAATGGGCAGCGTACCATTCACAAAATAAATTATGGTAAAACCTTACTTGCGTTTTGTTTTGGACGAGCTCAGAGTTGATCTCTCCTGGCTTTTCATCAATGTAGCAAAAAGTTTCTTCCACTAACATACCAATGAGTCTGTACTGATCGTAAAATTCCCGGCCAATTCTACTGCAGAGTAGTTTCTTGTCCCAAACAATATCCCTGCATTTCTTGTTCAGACTTTCAAAAGCCAACTTGTCTAATTCATAATGTTTTAGTTCAAATATCTCAAACCTTTTTACGTTCTCGTCGTTCATTTTATTTTTCAAGTGGCTATGGAAACAAGAAACAGTATGTCTGAAGAAACTTGTCACAGTTTTGAATTTTTCAGGACTTTCATAATCATAACAGACGTGGACAAACATGGCAAAAAATAAGGGAACCTCGCAAAGAGCTCCAAGGAATGGATTTTCTTTAAGACGTTTCTCTATTTCATCCACAGTATTCCTTCCTCTGTCTTTGAAGACTTTTCTTATGTAAAGTTCTCTAGCTTTATCATCAAATCCCGTAAGCCTTAACACTTTGGTTATCGGAGCAAACTTTTTCGGTAAACAACCCACCCTAGTCGTGAGAATAACCGGAAACTGCTGTAAAATTTTCCTGTCGATAATATTGTCAATATTAGAGGATATCTCATTGTTTTGCTCAGGATACTCGTCATATCCATCTAAAACGATAACACACGATTCACTGTTTTCGACGATGGTTTTTACTTCAGTTTCTGTTATATGTGAATCTTTTGGTAAGAGAAACTGCTTGATAGCCCTGTAAATTGATTCTACACCACCAAATTGCCTCAGTCTCAATAAAATAAGTAATTCGATTTCTTTGTCAGAACAGACAGGTATACCATTACACCAGTCATACGCAAGTTGCAGGCTTAAGGTAGATTTGCCCACTCCAGGTTCGCCTTCCAAAATATACCTTGTTGATTTTATATTTTCATCATTCAAAATATCCCTGTAGGTTTTAAGTCGATCTAATTTTCCACTCCTTTTGTTGACTACACTGATGCCACCTTCGACAAATATGTCATCAACGCAGTGCAGTGTGTTCAAAATATGAGGAATCGGTCTAATACTGCTGTAGAGGTCTTCGTACTTTCCTCGTAATTGTGAAATGAACGTGTCCCTCTTGGCTGAAACAATAAAACAATAGTTATGAACTTCCTTCCAGAGACACAACCATGGGTAAAACAAGGGGACATTACTCCCTTTAAGGCCTCTGTAGTACTCCCGCTACCCTTGAAACCGGTGTTCGTTGAAAAGGCTGTTACATCATTGTAGATAGGACGGCGATCAGGTGAGGGGTGGGGGTGGTGGGACATGATCCCCATTAATTGGTTGGTGGCAGACCACCTTTCACCCGCCCCCTACCAATAATGTACCATCTACCATAACATTAAAAAGCTGATATTGTGCGCGTGAGACAGTCCCCCACAATAATTTGGTAAAGGAGTGCAAAATATCTTCGATATTTTGGGAAACCCCAGTATTTGCTGCTATCTGTGTAAATATTACACTCTCCGATGATTTAAAGGTCATGAAAAACGATTTTCGGCGAGCTTCACATATCAGAGCGCATTTTCGGTGAATGACAAGACACGAGTAAATCCACATATACATTCCTTCCATAATTTGGTTCGGAATTGAATAATTTTGTACAATCCGTCCTTAGAGTTAATGCTGAAATTGATCGTCAGACGTTAGAACCCTTGAATAGTATATGCTTAGCGAGGACGGAGTCATTTTAGTATTTTGGCAAAAGCCGCAATAATTGCTGATACTTGCATTAAGGCCTATAAGGAGTGATCGCTAGTATCTTGGTCAATGGTACGGATTTGTTTGCATCCCTTTCAATTTTTTGTCAAGACAGTAACCATTTTTTCTTCTTTTGAAGGACTCCGGGGAGCATATATATTGACACATACATGCCTGTTGATCCTTCGGACTCACTTCGACGCATACAGGCTAATAGTATATGCAACTACATATTCAGGGCCTTTCAATTAGCGCACTCAAACTGGATGTCCCCGTGCAACCCTATATGAGTTACCCTAGTCGCTTTAAAGTAATGTATTACATAAGGCCATGAACCGGAAGCTTGTCATATATTTGACAAAAGTTGATGCAAAATTTACTACATTTGAATGAACATGAAGAAGTCGGCTCATTCTTAAGCGAAATCTAGTGAAATATTTGACAAGATTTTAAGTATACCCCCGTGTTTATAACCCTGTTTACAAAACGGTTTTACATGAATGCTTCTCCAGGGAAATGACCGCTTAGTTTTAACTATTTCGTGGATATTATATTAAAATACTCCCTTCATATGCCTGTGTCTACAATTCCCTTTACTGATAGAACTTTATTCACGATGTATTTTTCTAGACGTCCTTTACATGCAGTTGTCATTAAAGGGTGTCCAATGGGGGGGGGGGGGGGTGTGATTACTTGATGACCATTTGGACGTTCACTTCTTTTAACACTAGAAAAAAACTTGAAAATTATTGATACTGCCAAAACAGCTATAAAACTGCAATTTATGCAACTAAATGAAAGCAAAGTCTGCAGTAATATCACCAAGGGTGACCTACATTTTATGGTCAATCTCCGTATTCCCCAATCCAACTGGTGTAGTGTACCTTTCAAAACACTCACACCAATTGGTAATGCCAAACAGTATTACTTGTCAGGTAGTGGACTGTACGTGGATGTTTTTGTTTTCAGTTGTGTATATATTTATTTTTTAATTATTTTTGGTAGGAGAGACGGGTGAGAACCTTTTGGGCAGTTCTTACCGACCGTTATTAGAGATGTACAATATTTTGGATTGTTAAATTTTGTGACTTGTACCCTTGGATTTCTGCCTTCCAATCGAGATTGTCAATTGCAACATTTATAAATGTATCTGCTGCAAATTTTACTTCGGTAAATGGTGAGGCTGTTGTGACGGATGAAAATAACTGTGTCTTAAATAGCGTTGTAAGACACTGAACGATCACTCTGACTTTCTCGAGCTTCCCGGAGATATTGCTGACGGATGCTTAAGTGTTTCTTCCAGTGAGAATGTTTACCTCACTTCTTACCCACTTATGATACTACAATGCGTGATGCAGATAAAGTACGTATGCGAAGAAAAATTTCCCAACTGGGAATAATTACAACGTTAACACTTGTATTTTCACTACAATTCAGGTTCATTCAGAATTGTTGGCAAAAGGTCACGAGTTCCTACTCCCGTTTTGACGGAAATTAAGGAAGATTTTGATGGCTCCTCGACGAACAAGTAAAGGGGGCATTTGCTTTTTTTCCCCAATTTCCTCAATTTTGCAGTTGGGTAGCATGTCGAGCCTCCTCCCAGGATCAGTGTTCGTGGTTTCCATTATCAAATTTTAGAATCTCCAAATTGCAAATTGTTGATCAGATATTTATACCTAATCAAGCTTTGTGATTAAAATTCACCGTGGAATAGCTTCATGTGGGGATTTTCCTGAGCTTACGAATTAACAATTAATTATATGCGTTTCATAATTTCTTTTTAAATTCTAAAGAACTGAAAAAGAATTTTCGAGGAGATTTCGAAGTTGTTGTTCGCATAAACGCGAACTCTTCAGAATCACATGTTTTCTACATAATCCAAATTTAAGTAAAAAAGCTTTGTTGTAACAGCAGATTCAATCAGTAACCAAATAAATCAAAGCAGCGATTGTTAAGCCACCTCACCTTTGTAGTCAGAGCTATTCGGCAGAAGCGGCAGAATCACAGGACTTCCCTGAAAAACAAAAGTAAACTTGCCATGATTCTCTGGGGATAGGATAAGACACTCATGAACAAGATTCACATATGGTTCGAGGTATCCCACAAAAGAGAGGTAGTCTTTCAGTCTAACTTGTTATAATGGGCAGAACGTTCCACTAAAGATGATACTGGTGTTTGTTTGTTGTTGTTTTCCATGTTCTTTTTTAAATTTATGAAAGGTGGAGGTGATTCTTACCTCATCAGTGAGAGTGAACCCATTGTTCGGCCGGAATTTATAAAGAACTGTCAAAAGATGAGAAAAGCATTAATACTTAAAAGAAGGGCCTAAGCTCAAATCAAGCTTTGATATATTAGAGGGGTACTTATTCTAAGCAATCTGGTAAAATTTTCATTGAAATCCGATGAATGGTTCTCAAGATATCAGCAGATAAAGTTGTCACATTTACAACACCAAGTGAACTTGAAGCAAGCACATATGATGTCATACCCTCACATTAATGAGCAGTCTTTTGTTTTTCTTTAAATTTTATCACCAATTTTCTCCTCAGCAATCGAATGTTATCGCAATGTGATTGCATGAGAGGCAAAGGAAAAAGCTTCACATTCCCCATGGGGAGGTCCTATCCTTATTAATTGCAAGGTCAACACAACAGACTGAATAAAGGAAACAAAGCATTCCTTATCAATGTGAGGAAGTGATATCAGGGAGCTGCCGACTAATATAACTTCCACTTGCCTTTGGGTCACAAATTTTGCAACTTCTTTTGCTGATATCTCGAGTAATACAAGTCCGATTTGAATGAAAGTTTCACCAAAATGCATAGATTTAGTTCCTCTTTCACATACAAAAAGTAAATTTTTGCTTAAAACCCTCCTTTTAACTCTGTATTCGAAAACTTGAATGTGGTAAGATTTACAAACATGCACTGAGAGTTGTCATAACAACAATTCAGTTAACCTGTATTGGTAAATTTGAAGAACTAGGCTTGCTCGTGTATGTGAAAGGCTGTACGTACCTGTGATTAATCCCACAATTATTAGAATCACAAGAGCTGTAATTACGGTAGCAATTATCCATGCACCATTTCCTTTAGGTTCTGTCTGCTCACTGCCGCCTTAGTTAAGAGAAAAGGGATGTCAAACTTACTATTTTCCTTGATGAAAAGTGTTGCAAGTAGTTACTTGATTGGCGAAAAATAACGCTTCGTTAAAAGACGGGTAACGGGCCATCCTGTAACTGGCATATCTGTCCCGTGATACCGTCATTATAACTATGTAAATCTCTGGTAGTAACCCAACGTATGCAAGAACACCGCACTTAAGTTTTGGTACTAGAAAATATGTAAAATAACATTAGGAATGCCACACTGAAAACCTAAGTCAGTCTAGCGCATGCTGAACTAGCTTAAAGTTAGTCGTAAATGTTAGTCTGACACTACTCACTAGTAAAAACCGCGCCAAAACTAGTTTGGAGGCTCTTCAAGCGTGTTTGACTAGCATAAAATATGCCCACAGTAAAGGAACGTGTAGGGTATAGCCGATAGCCCCATATACTATGATAAATTGAAAACCCAAGGACTAACGACCATCACCGTGCTAGTCGAAATTGATTTACTTCTAACAGCAAAGCTAAGACCTAAAATTCTAATTTGCTGTCACAACTTTTCCTTTTAATATCTTACACTAACATTACAATTGTTTTCCCTTACTCAAAATCCATATCTGGCTTTATATCTGGAAATATCTGGTTGATTAAAGGCTTTATATGGCCATATGAAGCCAGATATAACTTGCTTAAAACACAACCCAGATATGGATATAAAGTTTGATATGGCCATATAAAGCCAGATACAACTTGATATAATCGTGATCCAGATATGTATATAAAGTTTGATGTGGCCATATAAAGCCAGATATAACTTGATAAAACTGTGATCCTGATATGTATATAAAGTTTGATATGGCCATATAATGCCAGATATAACTTGATAAAATGGTGATCCAGATATGTAAATAAGTTTGTATGGCCATATAAAGCCAGATATAACTTGATAAAACTGTGATCCTGATATGTATATAAAGTTTGATATGGCCATATAATGCCAGATATAACTTGATAAAATGGTGATCCAGATATGTAAATAAGTTTGATATGGCCATATAAAGCCAGATATAACTCGATTAAAACATAACCCAAATATGCATATTAAGTTTGATATGGCCATATAAAGCCAGATATAACTTGATATAATCGTGATCCTGATATGTATATAAAGTTTTATATGGCCATATAAAGCCAGATATAACTTGATATAATCATGATCTAGATATGTATATAAAGTTTGATATGGCCAAATAAAGCCAGATATAACTTGATAAAATGGTGATCCAGATATGTATATAAAGTTTGATACGGCCATATAAAGCCAGATATAACTTGATAAAACTGTGATCCAGATATGTTTATAAAGTTTGATATGGCCATATAAAGCCAGATATAACTTGATATAACCGTGATCCAGATATGCATTTTAAGTTTGATATGGCCACATAAAGCCAGATATAACTTGATATAATCGTGATCCAGATATGTATATAAAGTTTGATATGGCCATATCAAGCCAGATATAACTTGATACAATGCAATTCCAGATATGCAAATAAAGTTTTATATGGCCATATCAAGCCAGATATAACTAGATACAATGCAATTCCAGATATGCAAATAAAGTTTTATATGGCCATATCAAGCCAGATATACCTTTATATGCTAGATATGCAAATGAGCATTTTGTTAGTTTGTTTTGTTATTTATTTGATTTGATTCTTGGATCATGCTTGTTACAAACTAAGACATGTTTCGGGTACAGCATCACATTCCCAGACATTGCAGTTATTTAGTGGCTACACTTCTGTTAATACCGCAGTGTACTAAGTGAACTTAGGCAAATAATTTGCATATTTGGGCGGAGCTTGTATCTAAACCTACATTTTTCATGATTTAGGAAGTTGAAAGTAAAATATGCACCACGCAGGAAACAAAATTTAGAGTCAAATACGTAATTAAGTTTAAAATAAGAAGCCCATATCACTGTGATTACATAAAATAAGAAATTTCAAGGCATTTTTCTGTTCACTGTTATGAAATAAGTTGAATTTATGTACTTAAGTCAATTCAACCTAACCCTTACATTAAATTCTAATTCATGGAGCACTTAAACATTGTTTTCTGGTGTTCAAAATCTCCATGAGGAGTGTGGACTATAAGTCCTAACTATGATTCATAACTGGATCAGATCTGTGCCATATAAAGGCTTGATCCAGATAGAACTTTATCTGGCCATATATGGTTTAGATCTGGTTCTGGTTTAGATCTGTGTTATATCTGCCTAACTTTTTATCCGATCTGGTATAAATTCCATATCTGGTGCAGATATGGGCCAGATACAAATTTCCATATATGGGCCAGATATGGGCCATATAAAGAGTGAGCCATATAAAGTTTAATATGGGTCATATATGGCACAGATATGGGCCAGATATAAATCTCTTTATATGTGGCATATATGGATTTTCCATATATGGGCCAGAAATGGAGTAGCCATATATGGGGCATATCTGGGCCATATAAAAGTGAAACTTTACCTGGGCCATATATGGCCATTTATGGCCTTTATATTATATCAAGTTATATCTGCCCAATTCTTGTACAAGCCAGATATGAATTCCATATCTGGCCCAGATATGGGCCAGATATGAAATCCCATATCTGGGCCATATATGGATTTTGAGTAAGGGTTTTATCCCTTTAAATCTCTGAAAAGTTCCGAAAATTTGAAATAAAAATCAGCGTTGCCACTTCGTAAATACTATAGCGTTAAATTTTTTTGTTGATATCAGAATGGCATATACGTAGGAGTATGGCGTATCACGGAACATTTGATTACTAGTTTCTATACCTACCAATAGTCATTGCCAATGTGAACAGTCCATACTGGCGTTATACTGGAGCTTATTAGGATACTGATTTAATAAAGTTCCTTAGTCACCCACTAAATTTTTCGGCGCAAGAAATTTGATGATTTCATTTTAAACATTTGGCCCTTCCCAGAAGATCTCATTGATCAAAAAAGCTGCAATACTCCTGTAGGTCTGGATAAGAAACATCATGGAAGTAAATCAAGATTTTTACATCCAAAATCTGCTGACAGAAGAAAGTCAATTTCGACCATCGTAAAGACGGCCAACCCCCCCCCCCCCGCTCAATTTTCCAAGGTTGTTGTGAGGACTGTGTAAAGGGAACTCTCGTCGAACGACCACATAGTCCTTTACTGAGGACTGGCCTGGGCTACGACCTACCTCTATACCATCCCCCCCCCCCTACTGTTGTATCAACAGCAACATTGCGAGGCGTGGCAACTGCACTGTGTAACTTAGGGGAATAAGCAGTTGCTTCAACTTATTTTAAAACAGCTAGGCTCAGGCCTAATTTTACAAAGGGGTATCTCAATTTACTGCCCTAAAAAGTATCTCTCATGATGTTTCTGAAAGCTAGTGTTGCACGCTAAAAGCAATTTAAGGAGCTATTTAACAGTAGGCTATGATAACAAAAATCAGTCAGGTGTAAATGAACTTTGTGCTTAATATTTCATGCATCATTGCAGATTCAGTGTGACCACTAGGGCAAAAGGTTTTGGAAGTCGAGTTTAGTTGATAATGAACTTTGTGCTTAATATTTCATGCATCATTGCAGATTCAGTGTGACCACTAGGGTAAAAGGTTTTGGAAGTCGAGTTTAGTTGATCAGGTGCATTATACAGATGCAAACTTTACCAGAAAAAGTTTAAAGCACTGAGTGTAACTTTTGTTAGCTTTGTAGAGTGCATATTCGTCTATTATGTTGATACGCCCCAATTGGTTTAGTGCCAAGTACTTCACAAGGTGTATATATATAATGTCGTGTGTAATGTAATATGCCTTTGACTTCGAGCATCCACTTCTGTTCATCTACACAGTTGGATAAACTAATTCATTATGGAGTCTATCGTCGTTTACTCTTTTAATACTAGTTGTGCCAACGGTTTGTCACAAACACCTGCACAATTATCAAAACAATGAAAGGCAATGCTGTATCTTCGCTGAGCATATTCAAAATGTTTTAAATAGGTTCTACAGGTGTATTTTGTTATGATTTCACATTTTCCTCTTGAAAGGTGCTGATCATTTTATATCTTGTCCCCCTATCCTTACTTTCAGCTTGCCAACGAAATCCATGAAAGATGAAATGGTTAGTCAACAAGTCTCCAAAGCTGGCTTATCCACAACCCAATCTGCATGTTGGTAACGTGAAGGTAGGTGCTCAGTTACACCTTGCAAGCATTTGACTTTGACCAGCCTTGACGTATTTACCAGTGCTTTAAGTAACTTGTTTTTCTAATGTCTTTGTGACTTCAAGACATTTTCTTAGCGAACTTCATGGTAGTAATTATAGGCTTTGTTCATTCTTGGCATGTGGGTTCATTAAATTGAGTGTAAATCCCCTATAGTTTTTTTTTTTGGTGGACATGTACATTGCCACAGTAGGGTGACAGGTCTGTTTGCAAGTGCCATAGTTTAATTGCACATCAAAATACCGTTCAGGACATTTATATTGCAGGCTTTTCCAGCTTTTTCTTTTGCGGGACAGACCGCGTGGGGAAAAAGTCTACAAGAAGGGACACCTCCACTCTGTAAAATCGTTTATTAAAAATCAAAACCCCAGTCCTGGAGAACTTTTCAGGGGGTAGAAGCCAATTTTGGGGTGACTCCCCCCCCCCCCTCTGGCATATGAAAAAACTATTATTAGAGCTTTATCTTGTAGACAAGGAAAAGAGGTTACAGACATCAAAGCCCCAATGCATTCTTTCATTCTGGTTGGTTTGCCTCTTTGCATGATTCTTTGACATGATAGTATGTATAGATATGATGCCGTACTGGTAATCAAATCGAAACTCACTCAGTGGGGAAAATGTAAATGAACTCATTACATGTATGTAAGGTGGCTGTGGTGGGAGAAATAAAAGTTATTCATTTTACAAGAGGTAAAAGGTCATTTGAGGTCAACAGGGCTCAAAGACTGAAATTCTGTAATCAGTCTAACAACTTTTGGAAGACTGGATGAATTCTTCTTAAGTATAGGTCCTCAATCAATAAATGATTCAAGTAGAGGTCAAAGGTCATTTGGGTCTGCTAAAAACCATTATGTAGCAGCTCTATTGGGAAAGATAAATGGATGTCATGGTTTAATTTAGTAAGGTAACAAAGAGGACTAGATCACTGTAATTTTGAAATTTCAGAAGTCATTTTAGGTCAGTATGTGTTTACTGCTGAAAATTTAATAGGGTAACTGAAAGGTAAGCTCATATTTGATATGCTACTTAACCATAGTGGATGCAAACACTATTCAGTGTGGCACAGGTGAACAGTTATTTGAAGTTTGCAGGATTCAGACACTAACGACTCTGCAGCTAGGTCAGAGGGGTGAAGCTTTTAGTCTCATACATGGCACATAGTTGTACGTGCATGAATATTTT
The DNA here is from genome assembly GCA_029531755.1 of Holothuria leucospilota. Lineage (NCBI taxonomy): Eukaryota > Metazoa > Echinodermata > Holothuroidea > Aspidochirotida > Holothuriidae > Holothuria > Holothuria leucospilota. The sequence continues at coordinate 19,714,823 of CM055961.1, read as the reverse complement.
AAATTTAACACAAACTGGATTAATTGTAGTTAGGCTAAGTCGCTGGAGAAAGTTAAATGAATCACATTCTTCCTATGTGAGTGCCATAATGAATACATGAATTGTGATGATTGCACTCAAAGTCAAAGGTCATTTGGTGCCATCGGCTTTTGGTGTGTATGTGCCTTTTGCAGCTGTGTACAGTAGCTCTCTTTTTGGTGGAGTTAAGCAGAGAGGAAAACTTATCATTCGTAAATTATTCATCAAACACACTCCGTCGAACCTGATATACAGTATTTGCACTTTCTTAAGTCAAGGAGTAAATGTAATGTAATGTTTCAGGCTTATTTACTGTATTTGTTTTCTCCTTTTGAAGGTGACCAACCGTGTGAGTTTTTTCAATGCTCAGCGTATTAGTCAATGGGACGACAGGTTTGAAAACTGGAATATTATCCTGAATATTCCAAATGAAGTTTGCAGAAAAGTCAGAGTTTCATTTAAGCAAGCAGGATACTGAAGGTTAAAATTATAGAAAACTGACATCCACATAGCTAGCTACAGCATCCAAAAACTCATTTAATTTGTCTACTTGTTCCATATCAGCAATCAGAGACAAGGTTGATGAGCCAAGGACATTTGCATCGTCAAGTTTCAGATACTCTCCTAAGAACTTCTCAGTATTTCTTACATGTTCTGATACTTATAGCATGTGAATGTGTCGTTAATAGGGAAGATTAATCCTGTTGCTTTTGATGGAGGTCAAAGATCATCTAAAGTCACCAGATGCCAAGCTCTTAAAACAAGGTAGGACTCATAGATACTGCTCCTTCTTGGCATGTGAATTTATTAAATTGAGTGTTTTCCATGAGCAGTATTTTTTAAGCTTTTGACAAACGTGATTTTCATATTCCCAGTTGTTGCACGTAACCGGGAGAAGTCTATATGGTGTTAACATTGCAACTATAGAATTTGTTATTTTGCCCAAATGTCACAATTTGGCCCCTTCATGTACAGAATCATCTATATTTCAGATAAATTCATTCAAATACCTTTTGGGAAGCATACAATGAAATGAAATTCATAATCCTAGTAGGTGTGTTTTTGTATTTATTACATTACAGGATCTATATCCACTGATGCTGGTTGGTATGGAGCATCTCCCATGTATAGACACAGCTATCTTGGACAGAACAGCGTAGTCAGAATATTGCACAGCCCAGGTTGCTCTGCATGACAGATTAACAGAGTTGACCATTGCTTTTTTACAAGCAGGAATTAATGACTGTGACTTTTGTATTGTCTATATCATAGGCGTAAATCATATCCACTGAGGAGTGTTTCTCTTGGCAGTAGGTTTGTAAAACCTGGTAGAGAAGACTAGTCAATATGTACTTACTAGTTTAAGCCGGCTAGTCTAGCTGGACTGACTAGCTTAAAAATGCCAGGCTAGCCTAAGTTTAGTCAAGATTGACACCATCTGGACTAGCTTTAAGATAGTCAAAAACTAGTCAAGCGACCAAGCTTACCTAGTCTAGCATGCTTAACTATGTTAAAGCTAGTCACAGTTGTTAGTAAAGGATGTCTTACTACTTTAATGATTAGTCAAGCCAGGTAGTCTGGTATCCTGACTAGGCAGCTTTTTTAGTTCACCGTCTGGACTAGCTTTAAGTTAGTCAGGCATACTAATTTAGGTTTTCAGTGCATGGATATGATCAAGAATAAATCTTCAATGAGACAAATATGCCAAAAGTTGTTTCCATCGTGCTATATTGCAAAAACTTTGACGAAATGGCCATTAATGTTTTAGGAACTGGACGTAGCAAACCACGAAACTAACCGTGATCTATCAGTAGCTCCACTTTTGTCGCATGCTGAAAGATGGCACTGTTTGGTCCAGACATTTGACATTTAACTGTAAGTCGGCTTTTAGATGCAGTATTTGTGTGGTACGTAGTTGTTGTTGTAATGTCAAACGTTTCCTGGTTTTTGTTGGTCCTTAGTTGTTGGTTGGTGAATGTAATATCCGAAGGGCTCTCAGAATCCGTTACCCACTCCAGTTTAACTTCAGGTCGGATTCCTGACACGGAGCAAGTAAGGTTACCCTCACGAGTAACTTCTTTCACACACTGCTGTTGCTGGTTACATCCCTCCACAATCGGGTACATAATTAGAGGATTCACTTCGGAAAAGAAAGCAAGAATGCAATTGTTTAGTTTAAAGATAGAAATCACCAATCGACTTTTTGCTTTCCTAGGTGGTAAGGCATCTGTGCTACAAGGAGAATGGTTTGAATAAGAGATAACGATACAGTTTGCAAGCTGATTTCTTGTTAAGAGCAATGGCTAAATACTGAAAAAGTACCAGGTCTCACGAATATGCCAAAACTAGCAGCTGTGGCAATCAGGGTGAATCCCCTTCCTTCTTAAGAGCCGTGAACGCCTGGTGCACAATGAAGTTTAAAAGTTCTTACTTAAAATAGGTGAAACGGAAATGTAAGGGTGGTTCACACTCATTCTTTGTGATATCACATTGGATAAGTTGCTCGAAAAGAGAGCTCACAGGAGTATTTAACAATCGAAGTGAATGTGTGGTTAGTTGCAGTATAAATAGTTGAACAAGAAACTTAGACATGGTCCTTTTTTTCGTCACTAATGGGAATATTAACTTACTGGAACTCGAAGTCTATTAGGATGTCATTATGGTAGACCTCGTATGTAAAGCTTTCCCCCTGTACTTCCCCTAGGCATAACAACATTGAAACAAGATGTCTCTAAAATACATACCATACACAGCAATGTTGTAAAGTACATAGCCATCCACCACACCGTTGCTGTAGATACAACTGTACAGACCTTCATGGTTTACACCCACTCTCTGTAAGATCAACGACCCATCTTCATTAGTTTCAAAATCGTCCATGAGTATTTTTTGAAAACCTTCTTCACCCAGTATGGAATACAAAATTGTATCATAGTTGTCGCCAAAAAGACTTTTCTTTTTCCACACTAGAAATAAGAAATCACGTCCATTACAGGTCAATTGCAGTTGTTCGTTGAGTTCCACGAATACTGTTTCTGCTCGTGGCCTAGAAGAGGAAAAGTTACTCTTCACATTTTGAACCAATATAAATGATTCATCTGTAGTCAGCACTGGTGGCAAACTGTTTGCTTTGCAACATAACAAAGTAAGTAATTTACTATGAAAGAACGATTCCGTCGTTTCAACTCTTGACGTGAATTTTTTAGAGTCGTTGGCTATAAGTGTGTCGGATGAAAGATTGAAGTCTCCATTAACCGTATGTGAAACCCATCGAACGTTAACTGGTGGTCGAGCCTGTCCTATGAAGCAGTTAAATTTCGATGGTTGCGTAATCTCAACGAAGCACGGCCAACTTGTGTTCCCACATTCACCAATCACAGGGTATGGCGGTAAGGGTTTTGCTGTAATAAGATATATCTATAATTAGTTATGGAATTATTTATTTACGAAGTCGTAAAAGTTCTTTTTTTGTATCTGGACTACACGTGTGTCGTACTTAAACTACATATGATAGGCTCTTTTTGATGGTGCAACTTTCCAACACATAACAAAGAGTAGTGATTTAATTTATACCAAAAGACATTACGTCGCAGTTTACGTGCGCACCGTCTTCCATTAATTAACGCACCGCCTGAAAAAGCATTTAGAAGTGCAGGTAGGCTTGTTTTGGATCTGTGGAAGTAAAGACTTTAGCTCGTCACTTTACTGGTGTCAGAGGATTTACGTACCTGTAGCTATAACCTCGATGACCAAACGAAGAGGATCCTCAGTCTTAGATTGAAATTTCAGGACAGCAAACTCTCGATCATGTAACAATGAAACATTACTTATTACCAGTGAACCATTTGGGTGGATGTCAAATTCTTGGGATAGGTATCCTACACCACCCTTCCTTGATTTGACGTATTCTAGGATTGGTTTCCCTCGCACTATGTCTGTGGACCCGTACCAGAAAACGCCGTAATATCCCTCTTCGAAGAAACAGTCAATAGTATCTGTCTCTCCTAGCTGTAGATACTGTGGAGAATTACATCCTTCATCATGGAGACCTGCAAGAACGAAAGGCGCCCTGTCAGTTCCCTTTACGTTGAAAATAGAAATAATAAATTGAATAAAACGAAACAAAGTGCGATAAACTATCGTTTCATGACAATGTTTGCTGATTATTGATTCCTTGCCGAAGACAGGCAAGGAATCTAAGCACTCATGATGTGTGTGTGTGTTTGCGACACTTTGCTCGTTAATACGATATCTCAAGAAGGGAACCTCTGACAGTTCTTAAACTTGGTACATAGATGTCCCATATTAAGAGGAAGAACCCTATTGTTTTATATGAGGTCAAAGGTCATCTGGGGTCACCATTGGTCAAACTCTGAAAACCTTGTTAACACGATATCTCAAGATAGAAAGCTTGGAGGGATTTCATACTTAGTATGTAGATGCGTTATGGTAAGGGGAAGAATCTTGTTTTTGGTGGAGGTCAAAGGTCATCTGGGGTCACTAAAGGTCGAACCCTGAAAAGCTCGCCAGCACGATATCTCAAGGTAGGAAGCTTGGATGAATTTCATACTTAGTATGTAGATACCCTATTGTTTGTGGTGGAGGTCAAAGGTCATCTGGGGTCACCGGGGGTCAAAACCTCGTTAACACGATATCTCGAGGTAGGCAGCTTGGAAACTGTATACGTAGTATGTAGATGAGTTATGGTAAGGGGAAGAACCCTGTGGTTTTTAATGGAGGTCAAAGGTCATTTGGGGTCACCTGGGGTCAAACCCTGAAAAGTTCTTTAACACGATATCTCGAGGAAGGAAGCTGGGATAAATTTCATATGTAGCATGCCGATGCGGTATGGTGAGACTAAGAACCCTGTTGCTTTTGGTTTGGGTCGATGGCCATCTGGTTTTACCAGGGGCAAACTCTTACAACCTTGTTAACACGATATATCAGGAAGCTTGGATAAATGACTTTTTCATACTTTGTATATAAATTTATCATGTTGAGGAGAAACCCTATTGTTTTTGGAGGAGGTCACAAGTCATTTGAGGTCATCATAGGTCAAAAATTGTCTTTGTAAACATGAGATTACAAGGGAGGAAGCACAGACATATCCCCTTTAAGACAAATTTTGTTTTTTTGTTTTGTTTTTTTTTTTTTCTTATTTAAGTTTTGATGGGGTTCAAAGGTCAGCAGGGGTCAAATTGTGAACACATCATTAAAAATGATGTAGTGGAGAAGTATAAATTTGAGGGGTGAACCTCGTTGCAACAAAGCACCTCCTTTCGGCAAGGAAGTACTAAGCGATTGGGATTTCTGGTCATAAATTTTAGTCATGCAATATTTGAGCAATATCTTAAGGACTGCTGTCTTGGACTTTGTTAGGAAAGTTGTTATTATCTTATAGGTTTCGTTTTGAAACTAGCACAACTTACCTAGAGAGATGCTGAACATCAGGAATAATATTGCGTAGCTCACACCCATATTGCCAAATTGATCCGAAGCCTACGGAAGAAAGCAGACGCATTATCAAATTAAACAATAGTTTCAGTAGAGTATCAAAATTGTAGTATTTGCTGTAGTCAGGAGCGTAGAAAACGGGTGGACAGGTTGGGCAAAGTCCAGGGGCCCCAAGGATCCAGGCGGACCCGACCAAGATAAAAAAAAAACCCCTTGGGGGTTTTTCGCTCGGCCTTGGTGTTCAAATTTTGTTCTTAGGCTTTACTTTTGAGTTTTAAATTTTCTTTCATACGAATCTTCTGTATCGAGTTGTTACAGCGTCAAAAAACAACAGGAAACAACAATGCATAAAGTAACTTACGTTGTGTATTGGTTAAATTGTAAATATTTGCGTGGTTGGCTGGAAGGGGCTTATACAATTGGGTTTGTGATAACATTGGTTTTAGGACCCCTAACTGCTCCTTGTCCATAGTCCCTATAGGGTCATGCTACCCCCTGGCTTAAGTTCGCTATAATTACATATTCCTTGTTGTCATGCATCAGGCCGGTACAATGATGTGCCAGCCAGGATACATATATTAAATTTAATCTTCCTTGTTCAAGCCCAGGGCCGTAGCCTGCAGGGGTTCAGGGGGGAGACTGTCCCCTGAGATTTCCAAAACGTAAATTAAAGTTGACGCTCTTGAGCAAAAATACTGTGATGCTGAAAATTTCACTGTCCAAATTATAATTTCAAGGGTAGCAAAACCTGGGAAATTATATACAAAAGGGCTCCTTTTTCTAAATTTTCCCGGGGAGGTCCTCGGACCCGCCGTGGATGCGTTTCTCATGAACAATGAACCGGCGTCCTACAAGATCCACAGCTTGGAATGTGCCAGCATGTTTGTTGGCTAAAGATAAAATAACCTGTGATAACCATTCATTATTAGCTAAACTCAATGAGCTGGCAAAGAAACTTTTAACAGAAAGGGCATAAGCAGTCGCCGCAAAATTATTTTGACGCACAGCTAAATCTCACAAATGTCCTATTGTTTCACTTTAAGTACCTTTTGTGATATGGTAGAATAAAAATCATTGCATACTCAAGGTTAACCAAGGAGTTGCTCTATTCATGTATTTCACAACTCCGTAACATTGCAACATGATCCTCAAAAGCCTTCCATGAAATAGGATACTCGGGTACCTACCTTCATTCAAACTGGGGTGGCTGAAGTTTTTCTTCTGGTGAAATCTAATTTTTCTTCTTGATACCTACATTTTAAAAGTTAAGAATGTCTAGATGCAAGTTTTAAGATCTTAAATATGTCATTTTCCCCTTCTGGGAGACATTTCGACCGAACGTTTTCTTCCCTGCCAACGCTATGGCTACGCGTCAACCGTTGGTGGTTCCCCTAGTGGCGTACTAAGAGCGCTAGGGAGAAGCCCGCACCGGGTACCAGCCTTCTACGAGTGCCATGCCACAGCCGAAAATGTCAGTAAATAATTAAACTTTCAGATCATGTTATCAATTCAAAGCTTTACTAAAGATAACAACATTTTAGACGGGGGAAAACAGAGATGAAAAAAATTCTCAAGGGTAGATGTCACATCTCAACCCTTGGGCAACCTGCCTTCAATTACTCCCTACCAAAATAGAAATACATCCCTAAAAATGAGGAGTCCTAAACACATAATCAATTTAAGACTTTACGAAGCTTTACCAAACTAGCATCATTTTGCATCCACGCCACCTCACAAAAACAAAAATTTTTAAGAGTACAGAGTGCCATCTCCTTCTCTCAGAGAGCATCTCTTGACTTACGCTCAGGAGAAAAAAATAGGAAGAATATCACTAAATAATGACAATTTGTAAAGCTGTAATCACTGAGTTAACGCTTTGCAAACGATAACACAACTTTGCACCTAAGCCAGACATTACATGTACCCCTCTCCATAGCATACTCCCCCAGGATGTCATTCATGCACATGTAAAAAAGGAAGGGTCCCCCGGGTGGCAACTATCTGAAGGCACGCCACTCGATGCTCCGCTTAGCTAGTGTCATGAATTGCCTCCCTACCCCAAGGATTTCGTCCAGGCTACGAACGCCGTTCTTTCGTTCATTGCAAACCACTCCTCATTAGGACATAACGGCTCACATATGATGGATGTTTTAGGATCAACTTTAGTCTACAGTGAAAGCTTGCTCGTAGAGGCTACCGTAGATTGTCTCACCTATCAGCAGCAGCCAGATCAGATTGATCAGTGCTTAGGTGTGAATGCCTGGTGCCAATCGTCTTTAAGGTTTAGAAGATACATCGAAATTTCCTCCGATGACCAGATGTCGGCATAATCGCAATCTACAAGACTTTGCTTGGATGGCATTGCTGAAACAGCACATATTACACTTGCGTATTTGAAAGGAGATATCTTCGTTTCAGCTCATACTTTTTAAAAGTGGAAATGAATGGTGAATCAAAATGTTTCTGTACTGGAACATTGTGCTAGCGTCTTGTGTTACGCTGCTCATATCAGCTATACTTTGTGCCAAAGCTCTGGATTATCACTATGTTGTACTTTGGGAGTCTGTGTCCCTGGATTGCCCAGGAGAACACGGAGAAAGTAATAAATGGGAACATGATGGTGTAAAAATATACTACAATAATTTGTTAATAGATCGTTCTGTTGAAGACAATATCTCAATATTGTTTGAAAATTATTCGCTGCTAATTCAAGAGATCTCAATTGAACACGACGGTTTTTACCAATGTTTACGTGACTCTCAAGTAGTGAGCGAACATTACGTTGAAGTTAAAGGTTTGTATCTTCATTTCCCATGGCCTTTCACTGTGATACTTTCAATGTTGTAGCAAACGCCATGTACTGGAATCACGAAGTATACCACAATGGTAAAATATATCAGAATCACTTCTTGTTATTTGATATATTTCTGTCTCCAATTTAGTAATATTGATTTATATGACTTACATTAAAATGATTCAAATTGATTAACAATGACTTAAAATGAATATGGCCTTAATAAGCTAACATACGCAGGTAAACTAGCACTGCTGCAAGGACGATTAATACGCACTGTCTACGAAAATGTTGGAATGGTGTGTTGTTTGCGGAATGCTGGTATTAATTGCTGGCTGGCATAGGTAGTGCAGTGTACTCTACTAAACACTGGGTAGTCTCCTCTGAGCGCGAATAGAAATTCATTCGGCGTAACCATAACTGCCGTTTGGTAATGTTCAAACCAGAACACCGAAAATCCAGAAAAAGTAAAGGGGCTCTGTAGTCAGATCTATAATCCATGACGACATAAGTAATCTTAAAGTCTTACTTTAGTGCGCAATAACTTGCCAATCGTCTTTCTAAAAACTCCCCCCAAAATTATAAATTATACGCAAAATATCACTGCAATTAACATCTCATGAAATTTTTAGCAAATAGTATATACTGCAAACCTGAGGATTGAAGTAGTCTTTTTGAACTAAATTTCTTCGAACATTGTTAGAGTGGCATTGCTTTAAAGGGGTATCCTAAAAAAACAAAAGATTCTGAGATATTATAAGAAAGCAGTGATTAGCACTTTTGGTGACATTATTAACATGCAGGCCATTAATTCATTGAAGATGGAGTGTATGAAAATGCGTAGTTAGAATTCAAGGTTACAGTCTCGTAAAAAATTAAGGCTAAAACTTTCGGAAATTGTCCAAATTTTGCAAATAAATAATTTTCAAGTTCGTAAGGTATATATATATACAATGAAGCAACGCAAGCTTTGAAAAAAATATTTCTGGTCTCATCCAGCGCGATAAATGTATATATGTCCTTTGGATAAATGTATATATGTCCTTTATGTGTCCTTATGTGTGTAAAGGAGTTCAAACTATATAGTAGCATTTTCCGTGTGATATTCCTTTAAAAGAGGCCTAGGGCTACATGAAAAAAGCAAAGTTCAAAATAATGAAAGGGAAATTAAAGGAAAGTTTCTGAAAGCGTTAAAAATGTGCATATCAGACTGATGGTGTTAACTACGTACTGAACGTAATTATTATACACAAGGTTTCATATGAAGCTCAATTCATAAATATGGCCCTTTCATTCTTACATAGAACTTCATAGTTTGGCAATACAATAAATATAGGCTACGCTTGAAGTTCGTCTTGTAAACATGCTTCACTTGAAAGATGAGTATCTTTTGTAAAGATGAGTATCTTTTTTTTTTTTTAGCAGCCAAGTCATTATTCATCTATTCCGGTTGTAACTGCTTCAAGCTATTTGAAGTGGGGTGATTGAAATCATCGAAGAGTTTAAGTAATGGAGAAAGTGTTCCTTGAGAAATATTCAAGAGAAAACATTGGGATATATCACTGTATATTTAGTCTCCTTCCACGGGAAAAAGGTTAAAATGTTCTCTGATATAAGCAGCGACAATATCGGACCTAAGGCCCGGACAAGAGAGAATCGATTGTCACAAAAAAGCTCTTCCTTCTTTAGGGGTCCTCGGTACTGCCACATCTAAAAAAATAAGAATTAACCACTGTTGTTGACCAATGGAAGCCAAAAAAAGTCACTCACCTCCGACTATTAAATATTTCAAGCAGTACATTTACGACGTTTTAAGCAGTGGTTACTTTTCAATTTTAAATGAGCCTCTTTACGCATAACAGTTCATTCATTGGCTAGAAATAGCACAGTAAGCAAAATATACACATGTACTAGCTTTTGTAACCGTTATACAGTCCACCATTTTTCTCCACATTGATACTATGTTGTCTACATTACATACGCTAGTGTTACGCGTTGTTTCTTGTAGTTGTGTTTATTTTATAGCCTTCGTTTCAGGCCCTGTTCAGTTTTACTAATATTAGGGTTGTACGTTTCGAAGGACGAATATTACCGATATCCACGGTTAAACACATGTAACACTTACCTGATTTAGTCATATTCCAGAAAATGATTACAAAGAGTATGTTGCTGACGTATTATCTACTCCAATTACGGATTCATTTAGAAAAATGTGTTCCCAAAATGGCCGTGCAACGCCCTATTTTGTGCACGCAGGCATATACGTATACTTTGTAATGTAAACACTGTACTTTAGACTTTGCACCGTAATTTCGGCTTTTATTTTACAGCGCAAACATTGCATGATAAGTGTTAGCGGCATTCAAAATGATACGAGGTGATATTATTTACAAAGAAGCCCGACCTGTTGTATTTAGGTATGGTTCGTGCTTCCTATAACATTTTACGGGTTTACGAATCCCAGTGCATACGGTTTATCAGATTTCAAATACCCGATTAAAATTTTTAGCGTTCGTTTTGGACATTAGTTCCAAATGTTTAGCGTCGTTATTTCTCCTAAGGCCTTTGTCATTTCCCCTATGGGCTCTCACCATTCCACTCTGCACTTGAGCTTTTTAAGTACGTAGAAACAGGCACTGACAAACTAAAGGATAATCCCAAACCCAAAGAAAAACCCTGACGGATCACGAACACAATGTCACTCTGCACTTGCGAAGATTCCCTTTCCATCCAGTGATCTCTGATTTACAAATGTATGGCCTTCATGTAGTTGCTTAAAACAGGAAAAGCAGGACTTTGTACGTCAATAAAGTCAACGAAAAGCCGTTTCTCAGCTACATGTCACAGATGTCAGTCGAGTTATAACGGTTCCCTTCAAATATTAAGAAGACGAGGACTGCCCCGCCCTTCCCACTCCTCCCCCACCCACATCTACGGTTGACTTTGTCAGACCTCTCAGCGAACCCATAAAATGAAAAAAAAAAATCCACACTGACATTTTTAGCCCATATTTAAGAAATATAACGCATATTACCCATAACAATCCATGTTTGAAAGGTCGTTAAAAGTGGTGTCTGGTATCAGTGATGATCATGTACTGTTCATGGTTTAAGTCAGTTTGCAATTTGCGTTACACTTTTCAAAGTGATAGTTCATAGCTTTTTAAGTAATTTGTGTCATCTATGTTTATTTCACTTCCAGTAGACAGGGTTAGATTAAACAATAATCGGGCAACCTGTAAATTGGAATCTGCCCAATATTAACTTTTTTGGGAACCCTCGAAGTTGTTATAAACTTTCTTTGTTTTGCGACTTTTTAATCCCTTTCCACTGGTTAAAATAGAAATACTGCCTTAATTCCTGCTTTGTAAAATTATCAGCTATAAATGACACCTGCTATAACTTTATGGCTTTTACTGTTTCCTTATATTGTGTTACAAGACGACCCGTCAGGAACACCGGATTGAATCCATCGACGAGCGAATGGAAAGTTCCAGAGAATTCAACTTCAACGCAGCCTTTCTAGAACTGTCTAGAAGTGAGAACTGTTTACGTTATGTCCCAATTACAACTACTGTGTGTTCTAGAAGTTTCTATTAAGGAACGTTCTCGTAATTGCTGGACTGTGTACACTAGAAGTTTCTGTTAAATTCTGGAGAGTTCTCGAATAAAAGCCTAGCATATAAAAGGCAGTTCAACAACTGCTAACGAGGGGAGAGACACCATCGAGTCCAGACGTTATTCTGCTGTCCGTTTGTTGACCGAATCATATGAGGCCAGCCACTGACAATTCACACTTGTGACAAATTGCCTTACGCCGTTTCTACACTGTGTATTGAGGTTGTTATCATCCATCGCCTACCTAGCCTTGTCATTATTCGCTCGTGGAACCAGTTCCTATGCTACAGCACGCTGCAGGTCTACCACTGTGCCATCGTCAACGTGCATGCACTACCAGCCCTTGGACCAGACCAGGCAAATATTAAGTAAAGGATTGTGAGTAAGTCTAATTAATTATTGTAAATTTAAGTAAGATAAAGGGATTGTAAATAATCATTAAGTTGTTGAATTTTAATCTCGTTCTTCTGTGATCTTTCGCTGTTATTGGTTTGACTTGCGACCACAAGCCGTAACAGAATTGGTGGCCTAACATCCGGGAACGAAAAGTACTAGAAAATTCGAGAAATTCTGTTGTAAATCGTAAACAACTTCAAAATGCCATTCAACTTAGATAAATTCGTGGCTAGTCCCTCAGTCGAGGAACTAGATTCATTAAAGAAGTCTGAGATTGTAAAGGTCGCAAAACATTATGGCATTGAATTTCAGCCTTTAATGCGGAAAGACGAGATTAAAAGATATGTTCTAGAATATCTTGTGGATGAAAGTATCCTGCCTAGTACAGTATTGGAAACAGCTATCACTGTGCCAACTGACAACACATTTGAATTGAAAAGGCTTGAAATAGAAATGAATAAGGAGATTAGATTAAAAGAAATAGAAAGAGAAATGCAAATTATGCAATGGAAAAGGGAAAAAGAAGAAAGAGAAATGCAGAGGGAAAAGGAGGCAAGAGAACATGAATTTAGGATGAAGCAACTAGAGTTAGGGGTCATAAAAGGCTCAGACCCTAAAGTAGGCTTGGATACTGGGGTATTCAACGTTTCTAAGCACGTAAAATTTGTCCCCAAATTTCAGGAGGATAATGTGGAGAAATTCTTTAACCATTTCGAAAAGCTGGGTGAGCAACTAAAGTGGCCAAGAGATAAATGGTCCATACTCATCCAGAGTAATTTCACAGGCAAGGCTCAAGAAGTGTATTCCGCTCTGTCAATAGAGGACAGCATGGATTATGATAAGGTTAAAAAGGCCATATTACAAGCCTATGAATTAGTGCCCGAAGCTTATCGCCAAAAATTTAGAAAGTATCGTAAGGCGGATACACAAACATACGTAGAGTTTGCTTATCAAAAAGAAAGGCATTTCGATAGATGGTGTGCTTCCAAAAAGGTCTCCACATTTGACACTTTAAGACAACTGATGCTGGTCGAGGAATTCAAACGGTGTGTGAATGATGACATTAACACTCACCTTGAGGAAAATAAGGCTGACAAGCTGAGTGAAGTTGCAAATTTGGCTGATCAGTATGCTCTTACCCATAAGTTTGGTAAAGTGGGTCAGACTCAAAACAAGGGTCAGTTTAATAGGCCAAATAAGAAATATGGCAATAATAGTGGCACAACAGGTAACAGTGGATCTCAGTCTGGTTCTATCTCTCCAACAAATTCTGGTAAAAAACAACCAGATTCAAGTCGTCAAAAGAACGACCAGGTCAGCTCAAACAAAGCTGCCTTTAAAGACATAAGCTGTGGTTTCTGTCACAAAAAAGGCCACACAATGGCAAATTGCTTCACATTGGCAAAATTAAAGGAGACTGAAACAGCTTCTAATGCCTTAGCCAATGTAGAGAACTCTTCTGAGGTAGTCGTGACTTTACGGCCTAATTCTAACGACAAAATTAAGGAAGAATACCTTCCATTCGTGTCTGAGGGGTTTATTTCCCTAGATGGGAATTCAGCTCATCCACCCGTCAAAATTAAAATTTTGCGTGATACAGGCGCAACTCAGTCGTTGCTTCTTGATGGAGTTTTGCCATTATCGGACTCTACTTCCACAGGGGCAAATGTACTAATTCAGGGGGTTGAGTGTGGATTTATTTCTGTCCCTCTCCACAAAATTAATTTGAAGTCAGATTTAGTTTCTGGGTCGGTCATAGTAGGGGTCAGACCTACTCTACCTGTAAAAGGGGTATCTCTGTTGCTAGGCAATGACCTAGCTGGTGGAAAGGTAGTAGCCAATGCAATTTTGACAGATAAACCATGTGATTATAACAACACAGAGCAATTAGAAAAGGAATTTCCAAATTTATTCCCTGCCTGTGCTGTCACTAGAGCTATGTCACAAAAGCTCGCTATGGATGATAATCTTAAACATCCACCCTCCAAAAGTGAGGATACAGTTCCCAAAAGTGGAACAAGTAGGGAATCATGTAAGGATGATAATCTTGAACATCCACTCTCTAAAAATGAGTGTATGATTTCTGAAAATAAGGATGATAAACTTAATCATCCGCCCTCGAAAATTGAGGAATTAGTTCCTAAAAATGGAACAACACTCCCAAAGGAGGAGTCGAGTCTGAAAAAGATTCTAGTAAAAATATTCACGAAAGTGAAGATTCTTGGTATGATCTCAGCCAATCTTTTATGACTAGTCTTAATGATAGTCAGGATTGTGAGTCTCCTGACCCCACACATAGTGAGGGGGTAGAACAGGAAAAATCAAAAATGTCTGACACACTCCACAGAGACCAGTTGTCAGTCCAACAACAACATGATGAAGAGCTTCAGCCATTAATAGCTGGTGCACTCACTGAGGATGAATCGAAAGACGTCCCAGTCTGCTTTTATTTGAAAAACAATATTTTGATGCGTAAATGGCGACCACCTGATGCACCATTAGATGAAGAGTGGAGAATTTACCATCAAATTGTGGTACCTAGGACCTATAGAAGGGAAATACTGAGTATTGCTCATGAAATGCCATTTGCAGGGCACCTAGGAGTCAATAAGACTTACCACAGAATTCTAAATCACTTCTACTGGCCAAAACTTAAAAGTGATGTGGCCAAATTTTGTAAGACCTGTCACTCATGTCAAATGGTTGGGAAGCCGAATCAGAATATTCCGGCTGCACCCTTAAAGCCAGTTCCTGCTTTTGAAGAGCCGTTTAGTAGAGTCATCATTGATTGTGTAGGTCCCCTACCTAAGAGTAGGGCAGGGCATCAGTATATATTAACCATCATGTGTGCTTCTACAAGGTTTCCGGAGGCAATACCTCTGAGAAATGTTAAGGCTCGGACAGTCTTACAAGCTTTACTTAAATTTTTCACATTGTTTGGGTTGCCAAAAGAGATCCAATCAGATCAAGGGTCTAATTTCATGTCAACTGTATTCCAACAGATGTTGTATGAGTTAGGCATAGACCAAATTAAGTCTTCGGCTTATCATCCTGAAAGCCAAGGGGCTTTAGAAAGGTTTCACCAAACATTGAAGAATATGTTAAAGACATATTGTCATGATAATGAGAGAGATTGGGATGAAGGCATTCCATTTGTAATGTTTGCTGCCAGGGAATCTATACAAGAGTCACTTGGGTTCAGTCCATTTGAACTTGTCTTTGGACACACAGTTCATGGACCATTGAAATTGTTGAAGGAGAAGTGGTTATCAGAACCAGGTGAAGACATACATCTACTTGATTATGTATCCCGCTTTAAAGATCGTCTTCATGGAGTATGTGAACTTGCTCAGGAAAATCTGAGGCACTCTCAGAATAAAATGAAAGCGTGGTACGACAAGACCACTGTGAAAAGAGAGTTTAAGCCTGGTGATAAGGTGCTAGTGTTTTTGCCTGTTTCTGGTCAGCCACTTCAAGCTCACTTTCAAGGACCTTATGTCATTGAGAGAAAAGTTAGTGACACAGATTACGTCATTTTGACACCTGACAAGCGTAAATCTAGAAGAGTATGTCATATTAATATGATGAAGAGATATTATGAAAGAGAAGATTGTGACATTTCTAAGGATGAAAGTGTACATGATGTAAATAGCAACACTAATGATACGGGTGATCAAGTGTGTATTATCAATGCTGATCATGAACTCAGTAATGATGAGATCAAGGCTAATAATGTTCCTGACATGTGTATTAAGTTACAAAATTCTGATGTGTTGAAAAATCTTGACCAGAAATTAAGTCATCTGGATCACAAAGAAAAGTCAGAAATAAAATCATTAATCTATGAATATGCATGCTTGTTCTCAGATGATCCTACTAGGACAAATTTGATTGAACATGATGTTGATGTGGGAGATGCTACACCAATAAAGCAGCATCCTTACCGAGTTAACCCTCGAAAACGACAATATCTCAGGGATGAAGTTCGGTACATGTTAGACCATGACATTATAGAACCTAGTAATAGTGAATGGTCTTCCCCTTGTATATTGGTCCCCAAGCCAGACGGTGGGTACAGATTTTGTACTGATTACCGAAAGGTGAATGCAGTCACAAGAACGGATTCCTATCCGATACCCCGTATCGATGATTGTATTGATAGGATTGGGAAAGCTGCGTATGTGTCAAAGTTTGACTTACTAAAGGGGTACTGGGAGATACCACTCACTGAGAGGGCTCGGAAAATCTCGGCATTCGTGACGCCAGATGGGTTATTTCAGTATAAGGTCATGCCGTTTGGTATGAAAAACTCACCGATGACGTTTCAGCGCTTAGTAAATAATCTTACGTCAAATTTAGAAAATTGTGAAGTATATGTTGATGACCTTATTGTGTACAGCAACTCGTGGGATGAACATGTACAACATGTTAAGGCATTATTTGACAAGCTTGCCAAAGCTAATTTGACTGTCAATTTGGTCAAAAGTGAGATTGCTTGTGCCCATGTGGTGTACTTAGGGCATGTGGTTGGTCAGGGTAAAGTTAGACCAATTAAGGCTAAAGTTGAGGGCATTGACAAATTCCCTGCCCCAACTGATAAAAGGCAGCTCATGCGCTTCCTAGGCATGGCTGGTTACTACAGACGTTTTTGTCCGAATTTCTCTGACATTGCTGCACCACTGACAAAATTGTTAAAGAAGAGTGAAAAGTTTGATTGGACGGATAATTGCCAAGCAGCATTTGAATTATTGAAAAAGGCACTAATGAGTTCACCAGTGTTGATCGCTCCAGATTTTGAAAAACAATTTAAGTTGGCAGTAGATGCCAGTGACAATGGCATAGGAGCAGTTTTGCTTCAAGCTGATGAGCATGGTGTTGATCACCCTGTGTGTTATTATTCTAAGAAATTTGACAAACACCAGAAAAATTATTCAACAATTGAAAAAGAGACATTAGCTTTGATACTGGGTCTTCAACACTTTGATGTTTATTTGGGAACTACTAGTTTCCCTATCACTGTATACACTGATCATAACCCTTTGACATTTTTATCTAAGATGAAGAACAAAAATCAAAGATTGATGAGGTGGAGTTTAGTTCTGCAATCGTATAATGTAGGTATTAAGCACATTAAAGGGAAAGACAATGTTGTACCAGACTCTTTGTCAAGAATTTGATCTGATACAGTATGTTGAAAATCTCACTATAAGTTTTGAAATTTTGTGTTAACTATGGCACAATGTGTATTGATGATGTTACTGTATTCATGTATCATCACCTTGCAAGACAAGTTATATGTTAAGATTATACCTTCCATTGAATATTGGACTACATAATATACATACTATAGTTATTACTGTAAAGTTATACATGGTAAATATTGTAACTTAAGTTTTGTCCGAGACGTCCAAAACTTTTTCAAGGGGGGGAGTGTTACAAGACGACCCGTCAGGAACACCGGATTGAATCCATCGACGAGCGAATGGAAAGTTCCAGAGAATTCAACTTCAACGCAGCCTTTCTAGAACTGTCTAGAAGTGAGAACTGTTTACGTTATGTCCCAATTACAACTACTGTGTGTTCTAGAAGTTTCTATTAAGGAACGTTCTCGTAATTGCTGGACTGTGTACACTAGAAGTTTCTGTTAAATTCTGGAGAGTTCTCGAATAAAAGCCTAGCATATAAAAGGCAGTTCAACAACTGCTAACGAGGGGAGAGACACCATCGAGTCCAGACGTTATTCTGCTGTCCGTTTGTTGACCGAATCATATGAGGCCAGCCACTGACAATTCACACTTGTGACAAATTGCCTTACGCCGTTTCTACACTGTGTATTGAGGTTGTTATCATCCATCGCCTACCTAGCCTTGTCATTATTCGCTCGTGGAACCAGTTCCTATGCTACAGCACGCTGCAGGTCTACCACTGTGCCATCGTCAACGTGCATGCACTACCAGCCCTTGGACCAGACCAGGCAAATATTAAGTAAAGGATTGTGAGTAAGTCTAATTAATTATTGTAAATTTAAGTAAGATAAAGGGATTGTAAATAATCATTAAGTTGTTGAATTTTAATCTCGTTCTTCTGTGATCTTTCGCTGTTATTGGTTTGACTTGCGACCACAAGCCGTAACAATTGCCAGAAATGTGGTTATATGAAGGATGAATATTTCACTCCAGGCAATTAGAATTCTTTTAACCATGTTCACCTCTAGTGCAACCTGCAATTCAATGGTCTACTAACATGGGGGTAAGAGGGTGGTGGTCTATCTAGCATACTATACAAGAGGGCATGTCATATCACAGCTCTCAAAGTTTTAGGAAAGATTGCACTATTTTACACTTAGTCCACTTCACATTATAAACAAAAATTCTCAAAGGAGAGAGGCCTCTCCAAAGCAATTGAGCTACCCCCTTATCCCTTCAAAACTACAAAGCATGTTTTAAAAATGAGGTAAAAGTATTGCATGGTAGCCATCAAACAAATTTTAGCCACCAAAAAAACTTTAAAGGGTAGTGGGACCCGTTCCTTCGAAACCTTTCCTCAGGACAGCATTTCCTGCAATGGATGATAAAGTAAAGATCTCCTCTATGTGAGAGTTAACCTTGGAAAACCAATTTTCTCATGTAAAAAAGTCTGTGGAACTTCACAGACAAAGATATATCCTGTACTGTGTTTAATTTTCCAAGGCCCAGACAAGTTCTGAAAACGGTGGGTTGGCTAACAATTTGAGCCTGTAATTTCATTCACATTAAACTCAAAACATACCTTATGATAATAAAATATATATTATATTAATTATAATATTATACTATATATATATATATATATATATATATAAAGCTTCCAAAATTTCAAACTCCTTGTCAGTCTCTGACCTTGCACTGAAGAAGAGCTAGTATTGCTCGAAAGCTCTGCAAAAAACAATTTCTGGCTGTTTTATTTACCGAATTTCAAGCCGTCTGCTAATTTGTATCTCTTCCGAGATCCAGCCATTCAATTTTGTAGCACTGTTGTTTTACAGTTTCTTCTTTACCGATTATATATATATATATATATATATATATATATATATATATACATATATATATATATATATATATATATATATATATATATATATATAACGCTAATTCCCACCTTAAGGGGAAATTGTTATATCTGCTTGTACATAGGGCGAAAAAAATGATAATAAAATACATAAGAAATAAATTCGCCCTAACGTCTAAAAATATAATTAACGTTATTTCAATGGGCAGCCATCCGTTCGTGTTAACAGCTAGGTGTCCGTAAATTTGACAACTTTGAAGTAATGGCATCTAGTTTGTAAATCTAAGAGGGCGCCCTTGTAAGTTTACGTATTCCTATAGAAAAAGTGTGTGGAAACGTTAAGGCGAAACTTATATTTCACCCGAATTTTTTTTTCCCCTTAAGGTCGACTTTTCAACAACAACTTTCCCCCTAAGTGCCGAATTAGAGAAATATATATATATACATATATATATATGTATGTATATACATCTGTCTATATCTATATATATATATATATATATATATATATATATATATATATATATATATATATAGTTAAAGATAAAAATGCCCGAAGATTAACACAGCAGTGTTCATTAATGTGAGGGTATGATGTCACGTAGGCTTGTTTCAAGTTTACTTGGGTTTAAAAATGTGACACTTACATCTGTGTTCTATCTAAAGAACCGCATACAGAAACTAAAGGCAAATTCCAAAGGTGCGTTCACACCCAAATCTAAATATGCTGCGTTTTGTGGGCAGGACGTGAAATTTGGTATCTCAGAACGAATGGGGGCGATTTTCTAAATTTTCATTCAAATAAAATTCCACGCCCCGCCCGCAAAACCCAGCCGATTTCAGTTTTGGTGTGAACACACCTTTAGACGGAATGTTTGCAGTCATATATTCATAATTCTTAAGGCTCACTTTAACAAAATTAAGTTTACATAAAAAGTTTCCTGTCAAGATTACAATATGAATGTTGAGTCATTTCATAAAAATGTAACATCAAATGCCATTGTTTTGAACAAAGAAGAAAGGAAATCTATTTCTCTCTTTCATCCAGATGAAGAGGTGTGTTTTCATCCCTTGCACAATAGCGTTTTAGGTAGGTATGTGTAACAGGTCCACGCTAATTCCCCGTCACATGATATGTGAGTTCGAGAGCAAAGGTAACATTAACATCGGAGAACTGGGGCTCAGGAATTGTGAAAAGAAAAATTACTGTTTTTCACTTTGTAATCACTTTTATACGAGGAAGGAGATTTGTTTAAAATCCATTGCGGTTTAATGAAACCTTCAGCACCTGAATTACATTTTTCTAATACTGTTGCTCTTGAGACTCATGCTTGGCACTGATGCAAAAATTCTATGTGACCGTAGCTGCCAATCCAGTGGTGCCATCAAAATTTCAGAAGTGGGAGGGGCCCACAAAGTGGGGAGCCCAAATGGAGGGGGCTAAACGTTGGGAATGCGCAATGTTTCTGTAAAATGTGTACGTTTTCACGGGGGCGGACGTGGAAGGGGGAAGTGGAGGACAAACAAACGTTGCTAGGGGATAAAAACCCCATGCTCTCCCCCACTGGCGGCGCCCCTGAGAGTATAAGTTTTGCAGTCGCGGATTATGTAGTTCATAGTAATTCGTGACGGACAACTCAGAACCTTGTGCCTAGGATAATAACTGTGTGCATTCTTTCGTTTTCATAAAGTACAAACTTCAAAGCAATACGAGCTGTGTGTATTGCAGTGTATTGAATCTTGTCTTGCTGGTTTGCTAGAAAGCAAATAACGGTGACGGTTTTTCACCTTTTACTGCTGACTTGAAGATAGTAATATTGACTTTACGATTACTGCAGTGCCATCGAGACTTCTTACACTGTTTGGGCTTATATTTTTTCTGAATATGAACTTTGGCTGTTTATTCTTACAGTTCCGTCAGCAGGAATTTATCGTGAAATATAGAGTAAGTACAATGACCCAGTTACTATGAAGTAATATTGTACTGGCAGTTGGTCTCGTTTCAGCTTGTGAAAGGCCAAAGGATATTTAAGGTCCGTAGACTCAATTTGATGGTAAATATTGTGCAGTGTTTGAAGTACATTTATTGAAAAAGCTTGCTTTTTTATTGAAAAGTCGATAAATATAGAGTTAAAACAAAATAAGGTGCTTTTGGCGAAAGGGCCGAGCTTTCCTCCTACCGCCTTACCGCTATCTAAGCTTTAGTGCATCTACGTTTAAAGTCACTAAAGATTTCCATAACCTACTTGCTGTTATGCAACATTCACGCCTACTCATCACGTTCCCGATCGATAATTCTCAACACCTTCTGCAAAAGTGAAAGTATCATAAAGGAAGAGAACCTGGATTTAGCAGTGTTCAGTAATCGAAAACATAGTAAACACCTTTTTGTGACGCTTTTCGTAGAACAGATTGTAAAAACGAAGGCAAGCAAAGAATTAAAGCAGGTGGTTACTTCAAGTGAAACCATACAATCAACAGATGGCTCGTTGAATACAAAGGTTAAGAAACTGAAATTAATTTTGATGGAGAGACCTTTCCATTTCAGTTGCTTTGTACCCTAAGCAACTAGAATAGATTCTCATCTCGCGTAACATTTATTTGTTTTAGTGTATACCTTTGACCTCTCCAGGTGACACAAAATCCCTTTGCTATCTTCCGCGTATAATAACAGTGCTCGTATAATACAACACTAATGAATCGCAAGTAGATACCGTACCAGGTTCAACAAAACTATTTTTTTTTCATACTTTTCTTACCTGGTAATAGGTAAGTTACCATTCAAAGCTGACCTTTAAGGATGTTTCACTCCGTCATCTAAAATTTGTTTTATAAGTTTTCGGAAGGGCGCCAGTGTGAATGATAGAAGTTGGCGCTTTACTACAAAATTATTCCTTGCTACCAGCAGACTTGCTTGTTTATCATGAGTTCTTCAGATACAAAAAGGAGCGACTATGGGAATATGAAATACTTCTCCTCTAACTCCAAAAAGAAATTTGTATTTGCAGTTCTTCGTCAACGATGCGGCCGGAACGAGTGGGGAAGAGAGCTCAAAGATGTTTCATGTAAAGCCAGCCGTACACTACACGACTTTTCACACCGCAACTCAACTCGATCGTCGGATCTCCAACAGTCGTATAGTGTGCATGAGTTTATGACTGCGACTGGAAGTTTTAGGACTAGTTTTAAGTCGCGCCGACTTCAGTCGGGAAGAACGAACATGTTGGTTCTTCCCGACTGAAGTCGATGCGACTTAAAACTGCCAATCGCAGTCTTAAACTCTTGCACTCCTCGCGACTGTTGGCGACCCGACGATCGAGTTGAGTTGCGGTGTGCTAAATAGTGTAGTGTACGGCTAGCTTAACATACTGATCCCCTTCCTTTTAAATCCGTCAAGCTTCTTGCAGGCAATGTGTTTTTGTATTGGGAACAAGACATTCAGGATCGGATTTTCACAAATGAACGGTTAAGATTTTGTTTTAAAAAACAATGTTTGGTTCTTAGAATTTTTGTCTATTCTTTTTAAGTTAACAACCACGGCCTACTTGTTTACCCTATGTCCTAAAAAGTTTAAAGCCGTTAAATTTTACTTTTTTTTTCTGAGTCATTGTTAAAAGCTGGTATGATTTTAAGAATTAATTTTTGAACGGCGCTTTCGCTATTGTCGATAACAGTTTATTATGTTTATCCCTCAACTTTAGAACAATATTTCCTTACTGGGATATTAATCATGAAATTTTGTCTTGAATATTAACTTGGATGATGGTAATTAGGGTTGTACCGGGCTTTGGCGTTCTAGGCCCTGCAACAGAAAGTAGGTCAATAGTGAGACACGTAGGCGTACGGGGGTCAATATTTCTGTGGGGGGCAGGGATAATTTTTGCCTAAATTTAGAACTTTGGACCAAGTTGCCCGACTTTTGATACCGTTGTGTCGGTTACAAAAGGGTATAATTTATTTTCTTGGCTGTCTCATTTACCCGAAAAAATCCACTTTTTGCCCGAATTGGGAGGGCATATGCTACCCAGCCCCCCACCCCCGCTTTGTACGCTTATGATGACACAAACACAAAGAAAAACAGCCAAATACTGTTTTTTTTTTATTTATTTATTTTTTTTTTTTTTTTTTGGACCTCCTGATAGTTCTTAATTTAGATCACCACGCCCTAGATCAGCACTCGTGGTCATGCGCCTGACGGTAGCTCATTTTATCTGACGTATGATAACAAGACGGCTTGGGAAGTGGTGGATCTCCGAAATGCTTCAGTTTCACTTTACCTAACCCCGAGTACCTCACCTCAGCCGTTAGAAATATACAAGCTTTACTCTCCGTGTCTTGACCTTGAATAATTCTCGACGAAAACAAATTTGGTTTATTAGGCTGAAGGTTTCCTTCAGTTCTCTCCAGCCTTGTCAAAATGTATTTTTATTGATCCAAACAAGGAAGTATGTATCATTCCATCTCAATAACAAGAGACAAAGTAGAACAAGTGGCTGAACACATAAAACACTTAACTATACATAAATAAGTTCCATAATCCTACTACTAAAATTGTACTCATCCACATTAATTAAATCTATTCTCGTCTGAAATTAGTGGCAGGATTAAATTAAGCCCGTGGAAAGAATTATTGGCTGTATCTTAAAGATACAGACTGAGCTAAAGAAAATTTAGGTCCAGCATTTCATGACAATCGCTCCACCATTACGTGAGATGAACTGGAAGTAATTGCTCAGAGAATGTGCAAAGGACACTAATGATTTAATGTATTTCTTAATGTTATCCTTGCAAACAATTTCTTAACTTAACTTAAACGTTCCTGTGACCAACACCTCTTTCGTGTCTCTTATGTTATAAAGTTTTTGTCTTTAGTGGCTGTTTCCCCACCTTAGAAGGCAAAGCAAAATGTATGAGTGGTTTCAGATGTCGCTTTCTAAATACAAGGAATTGAAGAGTGGAGTCAAATCTGATTGCAGTAATATCCCGTTGTAATAACATTCGCCGGTTTGCGTTTGAAGGAACTGTATTCTGTGAATCCCAAAGATTTGTTCAACAGCTTTTTCCATTTATTTCAGTTCCTTCTGAGCTGGGGTTTCTTCTGGACTCCGCCGGAGGACAAGAATAAGTTCTATAAATTAAGAAAAATACTTTTCGTATTAACATATTTTCATTGTACTGGTTTGTTAATGTTTCATTTCTGCCTCATCATCACCATCCTCTCCCATACATACGGAAGCCGAGACCGTCGCGGTGGTGTGAAATCGGACATGCTAGTTTTCCCACCCCTTTCTTCGATAAACATGGGAAGGAGAAATCAAGATACGATTTCTTCTTACCATCATCCACCGATAATGTGGATTGGAGAAAACCAAAGTTAGTGAGGGGGTACTTCAAGAAAGGACCATTAGACAGTGTCCATAAATGGACGCGTCCATAAATGGACGCGCCCGCACATGACACGGATCCACACTATATAACTTTCGTTATATTAATACCAACGTGGGATGATCCCACCGTGGTACGGAGAAATCGTCGACGAGCGAGCTAGCTATGTTACTTAAATTGAAAAGAGGATCCGTGTCATGTGCGGGCGCGTCCATTTATGGACACTGTGTAATGGTCCTTTCTTGAAGTACCCCCTCACTAACTTTGGTTTTTCTCCAGTCCACATTATCAGTGGATAATGGTAAGGAAATATCGTATCTTGATTTCTCCTTCCCATATTTACCGAAAAAAGGGGTGGGAAAACTGGCATGTCCTATTTCACACCACCGCGATGTTCTCGGCTTCCGTACATACAGCATATGCCGCATGCGTCGTCTGCAAATTTCTTTAGTTAATGGACATGACCAACATGTCCATTATTGTGGTTGGTCGCATTTTCAGGTGGTCACGTGACCACATTTCTTTCGTTCAGTTTATCAGCTGTCTCCCAGCAAGAAACATACCCATGTTTTGGGAAAAGAACCGTACAGTAGAAGAGACGTGTATGTGACAAGATTATGAGGAAAACATCGGTAATTACCAAATACAGGGCATTTTTCCTCAAAAGTGCCATATTTAAATATTAAGTAGACTAATTACAATATTAAGTAGCTAATACGCTAGACAACTTTGCATATGACGTAAGCCATGAAAAACTGATGTTGTTCAGCGTAGGTCTGCCTGTCTACTGTCTTTGTAGGCCGTCTGTATTTGTCCATATGTTATTAATATTTTGAATTCCAATTATTTTTAACACGTTTCGAAACCAAATTATTTTAATATTCTATCGATAAAGTGATAATAAGGACAACTGCATAAAATTAAAAAAGAATATATAATTTTATTCTGGCAATTTCTTAGAATTTCGACAGAGCACTTCTTGTGTACAGTACAGTATGTTTATACTACGGTACCGTAAGTGCAGACAGTTCGTATAGCTACAAAGGCAGTAGGCTACAGCATATACAGTACGTGTTTCTGGTATATAGTATTCCTTGGTTGCTTGTGAGCAGTTTACTCTGTAACGTGTTTTTTTTTTGTTCACCGGGGTAAGCCCATTACCCCAAAAAACTGCCTGTTAAAAAAAAATATAACTTTGTCAATATACACTCCTCAGCCTTCATTTAACCACCAAAAGAAAGCTTACAAAAAGTTCTGTGCAATGCCACTATTTTGGGGGGGGGGGTTGTATTTGCAAATTTTTCACAAAACATCGATAAATAGTTGTTTACATTCAAAAAATGATCCCAAAACTCAAAAAATGCTAAAAATGACGTCATAATTTTCAAAAGTCAAGTTCAGGCACTTAGGAAAAGGTCACCCTACTCACTTTTTTTTTCTGAATACCTTAGAACCTAAAGAAACACCATGAGAGGTGATTAGATGCCAGGTATAGGGAGTTTAGAGATATTTCAAGTATAATTTTCAAAAAATGCGTCTTTTCGGTCAAAATCTACATTTTCAGTCGCATAATTCCCAATCCAGAAAAAAAATCATAACTCAACAACGAAAAGTCCGATCTTTTTCATTCAAACACTAAAATGTCCTTTACAAGATTCCTTACAAAACTATACCAAAAGATATGCATAAATTACAAGGGTAGGGTGAGTTAGAGAGGTTCAAAGGACCAGACAAATTCAGTTTTCAAAAATGCGTCAATTTTGACCCAAAACATGCATTTCTGACCCAAAAATCCCCTCCCAATATCAAAAATTATAACCCACAACACCCCTCCGACTTTTCTATTCACTAAAATGTCCATTTAGAGCTACCTTACAAAGCTGACTCATCTCTGTTTAGATCCAAGGTTGTTTACATTCCACTGTGCACTGAGCCATAGCGTTCTGTGTAGAGGTCACACAAGGTCAGTGTGTGTTAGTTCAGTGTGGGCTGTATAGCAAGAGAAAAATGGGCATATCTTCCTCATTTTTGGTCCAATTTCCTCAAATTTAGTATCAAATGAAAGAGAAAAGAAAGCTAAACAATCTCCTGCACAATAAATTACAAAATAATAGTGATCTGTATGGGTTTTGTACGATTTTCTATGAAAAACGTATGACGTCATCTAATTTGCATATTTGCATACATAATGATTAGTTCACAAAAATAAAATGTTCATTGAAATTCCCAATCTTTGCTCTTTACAATGATATATAGGTTCTCACAGAGAATATTCTTCTAAATCAACCAAAAAATTCATGAAAATGTTCCTCCTTTTAAAAAAATTTAGCTTAACAAAAAAGGGTTAAGGTAAATTTTCGTAATTAACATAACTTCGTATAAAAAGCAAATTTGGTCAAATCTCAAGGGCGAGCTTTCGTTGTAATTCTCGTACTTCGAGTAGGATAGCCTGAGTAAAGGTTCTAGGTTTTCTATCTGTGTAGCTACTTTGTTTAAGCTTGGGCCTAGCCTATAACCATCGTAAACGCAGGTATACTCTAGGCTATTGTACGAACATTAAGAGTGAGACCGTTTTCATTGCATGCACGCAGCAAGCTGCTGGTTTTACCAGTACAGTACAGTCGTGCCTTTTGTACTAGTCAGTTCTCTGTACGTTACACACTTGCTGCGCTTCTCGCTCGTAACGTTCTTCAGCCCTATGCCTCAGTAGTACACAGAAAGAATTTCAACTTGCAAATCAGAATGGGCATGAAATTAAGGAAACCAAATATTGCGATTTCTTCATTTTTCCTTGAAAAATATGGGTTTAGAGGTACTTTTGAGCTGTAAATTCTCAGGTTTAAAGATGCTCTCAACTACAGGGATTGGGCAGCCTAGTGGCTTCATAGTACACAGAGCAGGCCCGTAGCCAGACAAGGTGCTGAAGGGGGGCGAAAAGCTTCTAGGGGGGCGAAAAATTTTCCAGAGGGGCGAAACATACTAAAATGCATTACGGCAATGCTAATTTTTGATGGGGGGGGGGGGCAAAAATTTTCCAAGGGGCCTGAAACAGAGAATTTTGACTCCCAAATGAGAACGGGAATGAAGTTATGGATTCTGTTTTATAGCAAAAAAATTCTACAGCCAAAAAAAAAAAAAAATGCAACAAACCAAAACGTCCCTGACTATCAAAAGATAAATGCCCCGATTTTAACTTAAAATCATCAATGACTTCATCACAAGATATCGTAGTGAGCCTGCAGTTCTTCAAATGAGATCAAAGACAGATTAGATAGGCGCTTAGTCAACATATTTTTTCCTACTGTACGTTTTAATGCGATTCATCGTCGAGAACATTCGTTCTACAGTGCAACTTGTCATGGGTGAGATTGTTAAATAACAGTAAAGTTTATACATGTTAGGAAACACATCAGCATCTATAACTGATAAATCTGTTAACAAGCACGGAAACGTCGGAAAGGCGTCCTCCCCACCTCTCCTGCCTCTTTTTTACAAACTTTGCAAAGATGGAAATCTCATCTTCTTTTAATTCTATACCTGCCATATCGCACCCTTCCCTCATTCTGTCCAAAGACGTAAAACTGGCCGATTGTGGTCTGCAGGGCATCAGGGCAAGTCATTTTAATCATTTTTGCAGTTTCCCGAAACTTTTCCTTCTTTTCTACAAGCAAACTCTCTAAAGCGCTGTACCAAAAACCCTTCTAAAATGTTCAATATCTTTTACATCGTTGTTTTTTTTCGGTCCATCCTTTCCATGATGGCACATTTGCGAGGCTTCCAGGGAGTCTGCGTGCTCTTCAGTCTGTATATGTCTCTTGATAGAGTATTTTTTACACAGCTCTTAAGTTACTTTTAAAGGGGGCTCTATCGAACCCAGTCGAGTCATTCTGTCCGAACCTCGGAGCGTCTCCTTTTTAATATTCGAAGATCGATGGAACATCAACGGTAATATCCATCTACTGAAACTACTGTTGCTTGGTCCGTGCATTGAAAAATTCTGTTGAATGACATTAGCAAAAATGGAACTGCTTTTTGGCTATTTGTAAAGAAAGTAAAAAAGTTGGTCAATGGAATGTCCTTATCGTGCAGAACAAGACGAGGCCATCACAGTCTTCAACACACCTCTATCTCTCTCAACAAAGTACGAGTGCGAAGTTTTTTGGGTCAGTTTGGTCCAAGATTGTGTCGCGCCAGAAATAAAGACATAATTTCCTCTCTGCCAGTCGTACAGCAGCTGTTTTGGGGAGCATCAGAATGACTATGCTTTTGACATTTGTCACCAACTTTTTTTAAAAGTTTCGGAAACCGTTTTTACGAAAGCTGGTTCTGGGGCTTATCGCAAAAAAATTGGCATGGCTGGGCAGAAAACGGTATCAAGTTCTGGCTGTACCTTAAACCCAAAGATATTTATATCAAATCCCGCTGAAAGTACTCGATTTGCCACTGAAATTCGAACATGGACATCTCTGCAGTTTTGGTTGATGTGGCCGTTTTGGTCAGGAGATTGGAGATATTATTTAAAGTTTCTTGGTGCCATATGTTGAGGAATGGGTTTCAAATGGTATTATTATCAGTAGCCCTAACAGATGCCGGAGGTTTTGTCAGTGTTTCTATTTGAATACCTTCATCCGGGCAACGAATGCTCATCTAATCCCGATGCTCCTGCTTGATGGCTGAATAAGAAAATAAAGACAGCTCGTAAAACTCGCCTCTGGGTCTTAGTGTTGTGAACCAGTTCTGTTGAAAGAGAATTCAGATGTTGGACCAACATTGAACTAACTTCAACGAACCAATCATCCATCTACTGGTCATCTTACTGACATGAACCAAGTAGGAATATTCATTTAACAGGATTTTCTAAAAATGAACTGGTTGCTACCACATCACCCACCTCCCACCTCTCTCCTCTTAAGAAAAAAACAAAATTTTATTTTCTTTTTACAATTATATAATGACAATTAGTCAATTTTTAGAACATTAGATTCCAAAATTCAAAATGTTTAGATGCAACTTGCAGGGAATGGGCGGTGCCATTTCTTGCCCTCTGTAAAGCAGTTTCAGTGAAATTCTACTTGTAAACTACAAGTAAATGGCGGCGCTCTGCTTAAGTAGGGGACCTGCAATCGTGGGTTGCCACGTATTTGTTTCTTCAAAATTTTGTAAAAGCGCGAGTTCCGCCTCCCCCCCCCCCCCCACACGAAAACTCCTGGGCACCGGCCTGATTATATTACTGATTTTTAATTTGAAGATTTTTTACGCCGGGCTCAGTTTTGTATTCCTTCCCGCCAATACGCAGTGATGACTTGAATAGGCCGATAGCCCAGCCATGGCCTATGCATTCATAATGCAACGAGTTGTGGATTGACGGTTGGTGCAATTGTAGACTGCAAACTCTGACATTTTGTAGAAATTCTAAAAATACAAGCCAACGATTAATATACTAATACAGATTAACGGACATTTCTCTTTACTGGATTATCTGCTACTCAGTACATACTTATGACCCTGTGTGACACCGGTACCAGCATAAAATGCAATTAGCCGCACATAAATTAATGACAAGACATTGTACATTGAGGACGAGTAGACTACATCCAACTCGTTAACTCTACGTTATGTACAATATTACAGTGCAGTTTCTCTGGAAATCATCTGCATTGATATCGCAAACTTAAACCAGTTGTCCATAGCGAAGGCGCTTGCCCTAAGACTAGTAAGTAATGACCTTGATACTGTTTATCGACTATGACGCCTTCCTCTTTTCCATTTGGACCCAAAGCAGTAGATGCGTTTTACTATTAAAGAGCAACAACCATTCCCCCACTTTACTCAAAATTTTTAGCACCTCCGGGGTGGCTGTTTTACTTGTGGGTTCGCTGTCGTACGCAGAAAAACCACACGTGTTCTATGCTCCAACCGGCGTACGTGTCTGGTGATGAATAGTTCCAAAGGGTCAAGAGATGGCCTATAGACGAGTCGGTCGTCCATTTTCACATTTCTGTCGCTTCGGGGTGCAAAAAAAACTTGGACCTTATGTATGAAAATTCTATCAGCTGAGTTTGGGTAGTTGACAATAGTGCAAAGCCGAGATATTGCCAATCTCTCAACATGTTGAAGCATTTGCGTTCTGTTCTAATAGGGCCATTGACCAGCTAAATGCGTTACCATCTGGTGCCGTATACGTTAAGGCTGCTCTTGTTGGCGACCATCTTTGCCATAGGCAGAGTTTCCACTATCACTTCGATGCCGCATAATACTTTATGCTGCCTTCGCCACCCGTCTGAATAATAGGATCAGCGAAGTATGCTTATACGGTGAATTTAATGACAACCAACCCGTGATTCGCGGGGGGCACATCGT
Source organism: Holothuria leucospilota (assembly GCA_029531755.1). Taxonomy (NCBI): domain Eukaryota; kingdom Metazoa; phylum Echinodermata; class Holothuroidea; order Aspidochirotida; family Holothuriidae; genus Holothuria; species Holothuria leucospilota. The sequence continues at coordinate 19,683,749 of CM055961.1, read as the reverse complement.
TTTCCATTCGACCATGAAATTAACGTTCATTCCGACAAATAAAAGACACGTTTTTCATTGCCGAAACAAACGAGTTTCATTCGCAAATAACAAATTACACGTTTCACTTCCGCAACACCAGTTTTATTCCGACCCGTTTCATCACGAAAAAGCCAAATCCACGTTTTCATATAGCAAAACAACCGAGTTCATTCGCAATAAAATACACGTTTTTCATTCCGAAACCAACGAGTTTCCATTAGCCCGGTTTCATCTCCGAAAATAACATACACTGCCCTCATCGAACAAAAAACGGTATTCGAAACCAAATAACGTTATTCGAAAATGGTAGATAAGCACACCATAAGGGCGAGGCAGGGAGGTGGGGGCTTAGCCCCCCAGTCAAAAGTGGAGGTTATTGATTGAAATATGCTTAGATATGCTCTTACGTCTCCCCTCAATCCACTGATGAAAACGAGTTGTGCTGTGTAGAAAATGCAACTTTGCAGTAATTTTCTTAAAATTCACCCAATTTGTTGCACATAAATGCATTAAAGACCCATAATAACTCAAAAACTCATCGCACAAGCGGTAGGGGGCCTACTACAAAAGGACGGCTCTCGAAACAGTTAGTCTCCCTCCTTCAATCCGAACAGCTCTACGCATAAGCAATCAAGTACCCATTGAAAATTATCGGTCTTTTAAAAGTCTTTGGTTCGATGAAGAGGATCCTATGCCAGATGTCGCGTGGTGGAGGTGTGTCGTATGGTGTGGATGTATGTGTGCTTTGACACTTGCTCCATAACACGATGCTCTCAAGCAGGGGCAGCTGACAGTCTCCAACTGGTACACAGGGCCCCTTATAGAGAGGTAGGACATCTACGGTTTTGGATGAGGGTCCAAGGTTCCATCTAGGGGCACAGGATCAACTTGTGAAAAACTTGTCAAACAATTTGGAGATAGGACGCCTTGGATTATTCAGCTAAAATTTGAATTTGATATCGTGTGTGTTACAATTTTCTTCAGTTTAACCTCTGCTGACCTTTGCATGACCTTACAGGATCATCCATCTACAAATCAAGGTTTATTCATAACATGCCAAATCTAGCCACTAAATATCGCAAAATCTCCATTTATTGAGATATGGTGGTTACAACGTCTTCAGTATTTACAATCCTCTGGTGCTCAAATGACCCACTGACTCCACCAAAAACAATTATAGTTTCCTCTAACATGTGGAAACTGCGACCAAATATAGAAATAATCGGCCAATGTCTGGTCTTCGAGATATCGCGAATACAAAGAAGCTTCAAAAAACACATACACGCACACCCCATGCACACACACACAAACGTCATCACCATCGATTAGATCCGGCTTGCCTCGGCAGGAATCAAAAACCCCATTAAAATATTTAACGGTAGGAAGTTAGATATATTGGATACCTGTATGTGAGCACTCATGATAGAAGGACCTATTGTGCGCTTCTAGGAGGTCAAAGGTCATATGGGTACTAGATGCGAAGAGCAAAACTTCCCAGAATAGCAAAGATTAGTTGGTGTAAGCACGAGGGTAGAAACTGCAAAATTTCTAAGAACAAAGGATTGGGGTACTCCATTGGCAGAGGATACAAGCAAAAATATCCCAGACTTCCCCAGAAAAGTCATCGAGATTATTAGCTCAATTGAGAACAAACTTCCAAGGATCCTAACGATCTAATATGAATGAAAAAAACTTTTTCAACAACTTTAAGATAGATTTCCCTTTGGGACCATAAAAATGGAATCATGTTATAATTAAATAAAACATTTAATCGAAACATCAATGCATTTTTGCATTCTGGGCTTAATACATAAATTTAATTTACAGGGTCCAAGTACTACAATTAAAAAACTCACCGAACCACCTTCAGAATACAATGCAGTAACACCAAATATAGTGACGACCCGCGGATAACAGGAAGTATCACTTACTCATCGTGACTTTCTGTTGTTGAGAATAAGGATAAAAACAACGCCCCTTGCCAACTTTTACATTATTATCTCATAAACTGTTAAGTCTAACTTCAAACGACACTTTAGGCGATTGCTTTTATACATTATTGAGGAAATTACTATCCAGAAACACAATGTGTATCATGTGCATCACTTTAAGAAAAAACATCGAAAGGACCCCGAATCTTTTCCATTAAATGCTTTTGAAAAATTTATAACTTTGAACTGTTAGATGGCCTGTTGAAACTAAATCTCAGATATTCGGCTAAGCTAGATGATGGCACTTCGGATCTTGTCCATATGCAAAGAAAGGGGTGATGACGAGGACCCTAGAAAAATGACGGCGACCGATCCCTCAGTTTTTCGATCTCGACTTTATTTTACCCACATGTCGATGTCAGCTGAACCGCACATGAACATTCAGCTGTTGCTCGTAAGGTTAACGGCGGGGTGACCCACCGGCAGCATTTTGCAGGTTATTAGTAAAGATAATCGAACGAAATACGACGTATGGCAATTAAGAGGGTAAAATGTGATCCTAAGATATTTTTGGCAGTCTGCCCACCTCCAAACTATTTTTATACGCCGCACACACATCTCACGCCAGGTCCATGAGACTTGTTTGACTCCGCTCTTTAATAGAGCCTTCTGCTTCTTCGGTCCGTCAAAGTGTTCCCTCGGCGTCCGTTTCCTTGTCACTGCATTCCAGGATAGTCGTATCCCCACAAGACCCAACCCCCTCAACCCACCAACCCTAACTGTGTTATCTCCCCTTTCTCTTTTTTCGTCTTATAACCCTATTCTTTTTTACCCCCAACTCCCCTCCATCCCACCTGAGGTATCCTCATTTTGTCTCTCACTTTCCTTTTCTGTTGTCCTCCTATCTTGCTTTTTTGCTCCCCTTCTCTTTTATTTTTTATCAATCTACCTCCCCTTCTTGACCCCCTATCGTCTTCTTTCTTTCCCACTTACCCACCTATTTTTTTCCCATTTTACAACCTACCTTCCCAACCGCTCCGGCTGCCGTTGCTCTTCTTTGGTGCCCAAACCCCGCCGCTCATTCCATTAACCCTGGTGTACCCCCCTGCGCCTTCATTGTGGTCTTCCCCCCCGTTCAAGGCCTTCTAACACTGCCCTGCCCCACTTCATACCGCAAGCAGTCCCCTTCCCAGCAGAGTCCCGATCCCGTATCACGCCTCCACGCCCTAGACCCTCTGGTAGGCCTACCGCAAAACCCCTTTTTGATTCCAAGATGTATTGATGAGCCAATTTGCCTCTTATTAACCCCCACCTTAAATAACTCACGAAAAAATCGTGTTATAACACATAGGCCCCATGGGGGGGACCACAACATACCCCCCTTCCTTACCTTTGGTACCCTCACTACTTCCCCATCCCTTCATGGCCCTCCCCTCCCAGGCCGCCCCTCCCCACCCGCGGCTCTGCCGTCCCCTTCTTTCCTTCTCCCCACCAACTGGCGGAGGCCTTTCCGACGAATCACTCCTTCTAGCGATCTTCGAGTCTTTCGCGCGGTCATCCCCGCGTATGCTTCTGACCCTTCCCCCCTGCTCCCCGCCCCCGGCCCCTGTGCCCCGCTCCACGTTTTCGCCTTCCCCTTTGGCGGCCGTTCCCCCCCGTCCCCCTCCCCCCCTCGCCTTTCCTCCCTTCCCGCTCTCTTTCTTCCTGCTCCCTTTCGGGCTCCCCCCGCTGCCCTGTCCCCCCGGACCCGGACGCTTCAACTTCGCGCGTGTTCCCGCCTTCGCTCTCCTCGCCGTCCGCCCCCTCGCCAATCACATTCCGGAAATGGCAAACCCATAATGCCGTTTTCGTTTTCGCGCGTGCCTCCCCCTAAACTTTTAGCTTCTCCCGTTGCTCCCCCTCGGTCCCTCCCGGCCTCCCTGGCCCCCTCACCCGTTGTTTTCTACTTTTTCTCGCGGCCTCTGTTCCTGCAGCCCCACATGCCATCCCAATTCTGTGCCTCGCCCCATAGCTGTGCCACTCCCCCATATTCCGTCCGCTCCGTGCCGCGGCCGGCCGGACCATGGCGCCTTTCTGACGTCCGTCCTCTTGCCCCTCCCCTTCAGGCCCCCCTCCGTTCCCCTTGCCTTGGCCCCCCCTGGCCCCTCCTTCTTCGTCTCTCCCGGGACCATGAAGGCTGGGAGTGGCCCTGCCTTTGCCTGCGTCTAGGCCCTGACGTTTTCCCGCGCCTCCCACCTCTCCCCACAATGGACCTTTGTCCTGTGCCGGTCCCCTTCTCGCACGCCCGTAGCATCCCCGTGCCCCCTTTCCCGTCCGCAGGTTGTTTCCACTTTAGCCCCCGCGCCACTTGCTTTACCCGGAACATTCTTTCCGGGATCGTTGGCTTACACTCTCCGCGCCGCCCTCCGCCTAGGGCCCATCTCGCGCTTCCGTGTCTAGTTTTTGGTCGGTCCAGCCGTCTGTTAGGGGCACCGCCTTCCCTCCGGCGCACCGTGGCACGTGCCCCGTGGCCTCCCTTTATGAAATCCCCTTGTCTTCTCGGTGCCTCCCTCAACCTCCTCCCCCCTATTTCCTTCACACCCTGCCCCCTGACCACTGTGGGCTAAATACGGAGTTAAAAATCTCCGAACGAAGTCGGCTCCCCTGCTCCTTCTCCTGCCGACGCTTCCTGACATACCTTCGGCATCGGTAAGTCGTGGCCCCACCGACGGCGACCAAGCTGAACAGGGTGTGCCGCACCCCGCCTCGCCACGCCTCTGCCTGTGCGACTTTCCTTCGTGGGAGCTCAGTTTCTGTTCCTCGACCTCGCTCCCGTCTGCCCCCCGTCGCAAGCCTTTGGAAAGCATGACCAAATACTGCAAACTTCGGTAATGGATTTGCTCGGGCCCGTCATCGGCCTTCGGGAAATTGTTCCGGTCAGGACCAAGCCGGGGGGCTCGTTCGTGAGCCTCAACTAGAGTTTGCATGCCAAAGCTACAATCCTCGAGTCTCTATGGCATCCATCTTTCGTGCTCCCCCTCATTTTACAGTATGCTCCGGGATCACTGGGCACCAACAGCCCCCTCTGCCCCGGAATCTGACGTTGTCACCGTTCTCGAAAATAGGACTTCTACTGTCCGTAACAACTCCAGTATTACCTGTTGCCTCCGGGTCTCCCCCCCCCCCTCCTCCCCGTACTTGCTACTACATTCTGTTCCGCCCCGCCCCCAGGTTTGAGAGTACGGTGTCCTCTTTTTAAAACGCACAGCGCCGCTGAGGGCATAAAGTTTGTTTTTGCGGGCCAAGACTCAAGTTCATTGGGCCTCCCTCGCCCTGTGCCCGCCCCTTTTCCCCGTCACCGGGGCGCCTACATCGGCGCCCCTGCCTTGTCCATTGTAACCTCCCCTGCCCTCGGCTGCCCCCCGTTTTCAGATACATCCCAACTAAAATACCCCCCCTGCTTACCTCATACCTGTCCGCTTTCTTGTCGTGGTTTCTCTCCTTCCCGCTTGCCTGTGGCTGTTTTACCGTAAACGATTACGCAAACTCTCCCGCTGGGGGACGGGTCTGTCTCCCACACTCTCTGCACAAAGCGGCTCTCGGCAGCTCGAAGTCGCTAAATATACTTTTTCACCTAGCGTGGTACGCATATGGTACTACCTTTAAGTTTGGTTCCCACGCCCTATCTGCTAAGCTTGTCCACACTACTCCTTCACCTTCCTGCCTGGCCGTGTGTTGCTCCCCCCACGGGGATTATTGCTAGACCATTTCTGTTTACTTGACTTTCTTATGTTGTTTCCTGGCCTCTTCCGCTCAAACCCTAGCCTCCAAGCGATCCTTGCCCTGAAGCGGCACAACTTGCTTCACCGAGGGTTCTATCCCCCATTCGAGGGCTTTAGGAGGCTTTCATGTCGGCAAAGTAGGCCAGTGTATGACCACGTATAATCCCGCTTGTTTTTTTCATTCCAAAATTCGGAAGACGCAAAGCCACAACCACCGACAATTAACCGATGTCAGGCAATTTTACAGGAATAATATGCCTTGGTTTTCAGAGGCCCCACTGTAAAAAGAGACGTCTTCATTTTTTAACACATTATGGCGTTAAAAAAATTAGAAAATGTTAATTTGCCTTTATTAAAAACAACTTCATGTTTACAGTAATCATGAAATAAACGCGTAAACGTGTTTAGGAGATGGCGTTAAAGTGGCGTCATTGTGTTAAAGTTGGCGTTTTAGACGTTTAGTTTGCTTATGTATTTTATTGTTTTGGGGACACATAAACGCCAAGACGCGTTTATTATCTGTTACAAAAAAGTGTTAATCATTTTTTTACAGTGGGCCTCTGTGTGTCCTTTCTGCCCTTTTCAAAAGATGGTTTAACACACTGCTTTTTCATTTTTAGTCGCAGTTTTTAAACATTTGACGTAAAAAGGGCTGTTAACAAAACTGCAATGCAGTGCAAGGTGCAGGTGGGCCCTTCTTAATCTGGTATGCCGGGGACCATCCTTTCTTAAGATATATTTCTAAAAGTACTGATGTTTGATGATACTATACAGGATCAATTTCAGCTTTGTTCTCAGAAGTGTAATTGAGGCGCCCTCTCTTTGGGACCCGAATTGGACGCTTCTTAAACGACTACTGCCCCGATTTTTTGCTTGAGTTTTATTTTTGAAACTTACGATGTAAGTGGATCAATTGCTGTTCATATCGGCATTTTTCATAAAGGTGTAATTGGGGCCCCATGTGAGCTCTTGCGGTCCACTTAAGCCCTTCTTAAGCTGAAATGCCCCTTACCATCCTTTCTTAAGTTATATTTTTATAATCAGTGATATGTGGAGATATTACAGTTGGAGTTTCATCCTTGTTCTCAAAAGTGTAAATGAGACCCTATTTTGGGTACACTTTGGGCCCTTCTTCAGTAAAAAATGTCCCAGATTTTGTTTTCTTAAGTTGCATTTTTCAATCGACTGGTTTTGGTATTTTAAATTGTTATGAATATCAGTGTTGTTCTCAAAAGTGTAAATGAAGTTCATTTTGGTGGCCATTTAGGGCCTCACCTCTCCTTATGGCCCCAAATGCTGCCCTTGAAGAAATGGGTTATATTCTTTCCCACTATGTCCTTGACACAACGAGATCACCAAATCTTTCGTTCCCAATAGTGTAAATGATAAGGGGTCTAGCTCCCTAATTACAATTCTTCTCATCAGGTATAGGATATTAAGTTCATTATTATAGAGCAGACTTACAGCTAGTCTAGTATTAATACAGTTCTCACGGTATGTTAAACAAAAGTTCTAGTCTTTGTCTTCCATTGGATTTGATCAATTACTTTTACCCGTTTTACTGTATGGATGTGAAATCTGGAAGTTTGAAGACCTAAAACAAATAGAGAATTTCCATAGTAAATTTCGTGAGTCCTAAAGCTTGGTAAGAATACTCCAAATTGTATGGTGTTTGGTATTCTTGGGCCCCACAAATTACTTAAACAATTGAAATTAGGGTGACTAATATTTTGGTATCGAATTATTACTAGTAGTTAACATAAGCTGTCATACGTGATGTATCAATTCTTAAGAGCTCTTGATAATAATGGTTTTTACAGTTCCCCTTGGATAGTTAAGGTCAAACTAAATAATTCTGGAATGTCTTTTGTAACCAGAACATTAAGGCGTGAGTCAAATAGACAGTATGCAAGTCTCTTCTCAAAAATCCTGGTTAAATAACTCAATAAGTAGGGGACTAAGTGATATTTATGAACAAGAATGGTTTACAGAGGAAAATAATCTCTAATTGTAAAATATATACGATATTCAGACAGAGACTTAATTTCGAGAATTATTTAGTAAGCCTAAGTCCTCCTGGATCTGTAAATCTTTGTTAATACAGATGTAGTAATACCAACATTCTTTCCATTTGTGGTAAATACCAAGGTTTGATTTACATGAGTTTGTTTTTCTGTTCTGAGAACCAAATCGGTGACGAATTGCACACTATTTTTGAATGCCCCTTTTCCAATGAGCGTAGTATGTATTTCAAAATATTTAGATCCAGAGCAAGTGCCACTCAAATGGAATTACTTTTTCAGTCAAGTAATAAAGCTGCCCTTAGAAATTAGAATTTTTTTGGTTGAAAAATCATGGAAAAGTTTCGCTAGTTGCAAACAGTGCATTACCTATTCTTTCTTTTCAAAACTGGTGCCAGTATTTTGGTCACATGACAGTTAACTGTGTCATTGTATTATAATGTGTTTTTTTTTCTTTTCTTTCTTTTATTAATATATATATATATACATATATTTTCTTTTTTTTTTTAGTGCTATAATTTTTGACATGTATGTATTTTTCATATTAAGTTCTGATACCCCTTTGGAGGGCAAACAGAACAGAACACTTTGTTTTCTCTAGGCCTAAATGAAAGAAAGGAGTTTTTTCTATTCCTTTTGACGGTTTGTTTTATGAAATGTTCTTGCTCGATTACTCCTCCTATTCCTCTTAAGCTACGTTGGTATAAGCTAGTTTTCTTAACTACAATGCAACAAATTTACCTCCTAGTTTTAAGAATCCAATTTTATCTTCTTGTTTTGTTGCATCCTCCTAGAGATTTTTAGAGCAAGTTATCTACGGCACAGTTCAGGGGTACTTTTTCTACCCCTTTCTGTGTTTTCTAATGTGAAATGGTCTTGACTGATACCACTTCCTGGTCCCTTTTAGCTACCATTGTTTTTAACTTTTTTAGTATTATCTTAACTTCAATGAGACGCACTTACAGCTGGATTTAAATATCCTATTTTGTTGCTTTACTGCTGCTTATTTTAAGCTTTATGTTTTAAGTAATACTACTGTCTAAAGTTTGTGCTGATTGTGCTGATTAATCAGCACAAACTTTGAACAGTAGTTGCTTTAATTCTTTATTGCTCTTTGCATGTGTTTTAGAAACTTTATAGGTGGACATATGGACGCACTTTATCGTTTTTCATTAGAGCTAAGGAAGGCTGAATAAATAGCTGGAAGCTTCTCGGCTCAGGGTGCCTTTTTATCTTAGTATGTGTAGTTGCAATTTTATTTTTAACATTGTAAGTTATTATGCACTCTGAAGAACGTGTTCACCAATGAAACACTTATTTTGCCTCACTTTATAAACACGTTAAAATCATAAAATGTTTGTCTAGCTATTGTACACTTACTGTGATGTTTAGCAGGTGTTTTAAAACATATTTTTTTTCTTTTTTTTTGGGGGGGGGGGAAATAAAAACACGTGTTTAGCATCTAAACATGATTACAAAGTGCGGGGATGAAAGTGCTTAGAAAAATATTCAAAATGATCAATTCCTAAACACCGTTTTTAGATTGTACAGTAAACTAGGATATTATTAATGATAATGATAATGATAAAGATAGTGATAGTGATTATGACAGTGACAGTGACTGAAAACTCGTTTTTTCGGAATGAAAACGTGTATTTAGTATTTTCGGAATGAAAACGTGTTTTCCATTTTCGGAATGAAAACGTGTCGGACTGAAAACTCGTATTTTCGGAATGAAGACGTGCATACATTTTCGGAATGAAAACTCGTTTTTTCGGAATGAAAACGTGTTTTCCATTTTCGGAATGAAAACGTGTCGGACCGAAAACTCGTTTTTTTCGGAATGAAGACGTGCATTTCATTTTCGGAATGAAAACTCGTTTTTTCGGAATGAAAACGTGTTTTCAATTTTCGGAATGAAAACGTGTCGGACCGAAAACTCGTTTTTTTCGGAATGAAGACGTGCATTTCATTTTCGGAATGAAAACTCGTTTTTTCGGAATGAAAACGTGTTTTCAATTTTCGGAATGAAAACTTGTCGGACTGAAAACCCGTTTTTTCGGAATGAAAACGTGTTTTCCATTTTCGGAATGAAAACGTGTCGGACTGAAAACTCGTTTTTTCGGAATGAAAACGTGTATTCCATTTTCGGAATAAAGACGTGTCGGACTGAAAACTCGCTTTTTCGGAATGAAGACGTGTATTTCATTTTCGGAGTGTAAACGTGTCGGACTGAAAAGGTGTACCCCTCGAGGTACCATCGCAGCAGAGGAGTGGCTAGTGACACCCTGGTGCCGTGCATGCCTCCTATCAACGTTCGGGGGGGGGGGGTGTGTCGGGCAATACGTTGCACTTTCGATTGCCCTGGACCGTGTGGTCCCCATGGCTTCAGTTACTTCCGCTACATTTTTAAAGATTGGCGGCATGTAGTCAAGGTAAAATTATAAGTGTCTGGAGCACTTATGTTGCACTCACCTCTTAAAATTTCACCCTATTCGATGTGTCGTGAAAGCTCTTACACCGTCATCATACTTTTTTCTTGAAAAGGGTAAGGAAGTAAATCTCATAAGAGTAGTCTAATCTCCCGAGATTATTACAAGTAAATGAGTCACTGATTCCTGTTCCTAGACCCACTGTTCAACTGGAACCCCACCCAATGCCAACAGGTTACATTCAAATTACTGGTATGACTCAACAATGATTCCTTAGTAACATATATGGACCCCCACTGATTTCTGTTCCCCACCCCACTTGCCTGGTGGAACCCGGCACAATTACAGCTTCATGTTAAGTCACCAATATGACTTGACTAGGCAAATGATCCTACAAACGTTTGAATAGATAACGTGGATTAATAACCGATTATTCTATCCCATACAGAGTGTAGGGAACCACATAACCACTCACGTCATTGGTATGCCATGACCAGGTACATAGCCCACAGTTCAGTAGGTAGATTAACAACCAAGGTCTCTTTCCTATCGCATTATTTAGATGGAACCTATTAATGCAACCAGTTCCATTTAAGTCACTGATACACTTAAACAGGTAAATGATCCCACAACTCCTAATAGGTACATGAAACACTGATTTCTGCACTCCACTGGTTAGGAGAAACTCCACACAATTGTAGCAGGTTCAAGTCTACGGTATACCTTCAATAGGTAAATGAGTCCATGGCTTTTTTAATTACAAAACAGGCAAGAAACCACTACATTTCAATGAAACAGAGCATCACTTTTTTCAGGCACTAGGTTCTGAAGGGCTAACTATTTTTGTCACAACCAGCTGAAAGCTTAACATTTTAGTTAGCTGTCAAAACATTCCCAAAACTTTCAAAATATCTCAAGCAATCTCAGCAACATGTAAAATTTTCGGCAAATGAGAAAACTTGCTCAAGTATGCATAATGAGTATAAGTAAAACTTGTGAGAAGATAAAACGGTTGAATCGGTGCAAATTATGCAACTCTAATTTTTAAAGCATCATTATGTTTAGATTTTCTATTAGCTAAAGAATGCATAACTTTTGTGATAATGAGATCATTAACACTTATTTTATTCGCAGCCCATGCAGAGAACTGAACAAGTGGAACTCGAAGCAACTTCTTACGTCATTGATAAAACGCTTTGCTATTGCTAGCATTATAAGAAATCATAATCTCTGCACATATTTCCAGCCCCCTGTGGGCTGGGGGTTGTAGAATATGCCCACGGTATTTCCCGCCTGTCGTAAGAGGCGACTAAAGGGAAGGACTTGAACTGTATTTAAACTTTGCTTGACACTATATAACATATTTGTGTTGGCGTGTCGTTAAATTTCATCTAACTAACTAACTGCACATATTTCCAATGTCATGACTTCAAATAGACCCTTTTAACATCACATGCTGCTTTAAGAATAAAAAAGTAAGAATAAAGAAAATATACGTAACCAAACTTGAGAGAACTAAACCTCTGGCTTTGGTCCATCATTGCATGGAATTTGGGCCACTCAATGAAGCCACATGAAGTTACTATGTTGAACCTCATTACTCATGAAATCAATTTGATATGAATGAACGATATTGATTAAGGTCAAAAAAATTGTGAATCAAATCACAATCGTATTTTTCAGATAAACACAAAATGATTTTATCTGAAACATGTCAGATTCCATTATCCATTAAACTTTATGCAGTTTCACGGAGGTGGGGTGACTTAATTCAGGTTAGTCAACTAATTGGCTAAATTAAGAGTAGATGAAAAGAAAAAAGCTAATGAGAAAAAGGTTCTCAAAGTGCACTGCAGACAGAATTAATCGCTTCCCTTCCCTTAAACTCCTTCCTCCACCTGTAGTCAACTTTACTCTTTTCAGTTACTCACTTTGTTTCATGACTATTTTTGATTTTTGCTGTCAGCTTCTCTCTTGGAATCAACCTATCCTCCCCCCCCCCCTCCCCCCTTCGCTTTGATTGCGGTGAGGAAATACTCTGTCGTCTAATGAATGGATGGTCTGTAATGAGTTTGGCTTGCTACAGAGGAGTGCAATGCAGCGTTCTTAAAGGCTGAACTCGTTTTATTTGATTAGGCAGTACTATTCTGAATATTCATTCCGTTACTTTTCACTTCAGTCTAAGTGCAGTACCTTGAAAGCGTCAGTCTTATCTTATCTGTTATTCACAACTCCCATTCAATCTCAAATCTGGCTAACTTATTTGCGAGTTTCATCGCTCCTGATTTGACACCGGACTTCTTTCCTTTCCTTTTTTGATCCAGTCTCAGGGTTTATCCCAAAAGGACCTACAAAGGGAATATTCAACTTGTCATCATCAGTCACCGCCACAAATTATTGAGGAATAACGTACTGCTCTGCTTCCAAGGTTAGGGGCATAGAATACGTCAGAAGTCAGCGCTGCCTACATTTTGGGAAAGCAATCAGGAAGATTTTACTTTGACCCCAGTTTTCTTACCCCTCCACTCATGTAAGCATCACTGCTTCCCTGATAATACTGGCAACTGTAAATTGCAAACTACATCCTAGATAATATATCCTAAATTATAAAAAAAAAATAAGATTATCCAGACTCAGTGATGGCTTTTCCCTACTTGATCAAAATCAAGGTGACCAAGTGCCATTATTTATTTTCCATCTAATATTGTGAGACAGAACCTTTTTCTGTGTACAAACTGATGGATGAATTCACAGAATAACTGTACATACAGGACAAATGAGAGGCAGCGTGACACTGACTCACACCGCACGAATGGTAGCTGTAATGAAACGACAGACTGGCTCCCATTCAGATCTCTTGATAAAGGCTGACCTATAATGCCCCACTTACCACCTCCATTCTAAACCACATGTGCAATATATACCCATCTTTTGTTATTCTTTGTCCTGTTTTCATACCTTTGGATAAAGTCAGGTGCCCCTTGGGAATATGCAGGGTAGTGGAGGCTGGATATGTTGTATACCGCAAACCACATGGATAGTGCAGAAATGGATTTCTTGAGCTGTCTGTTCGTCACCACGTGTCCTACTGATAGCGACAAGTTGCTGGTCTGGAGTGGGTTTCCTTCCAGAAATGAAAGAAAACAAATGATTATCAATAATATCACAATGTTTTAATGGTCTAGGTGGATATCAGTTTCACATTTGTCAGTCATTGCTTTGTATGTTTTATCAAAGCACATGCATGAGTTCAATAAGGGATCCTTGTAGCCTAGCAACAATCTCTTTTAAAAGGCGCGCATATGACTCTGTGCAGAAAAGCCCACTGTATAATTCTACATGAAGGCTTGTAGCCTCAGAGTATCAATTGTCAACACACCGAATGTTCGAACGTCTATTAGGACCCAGCAGACGCGACCTTGTAGGGCTTAGTTACACGTTCAGTCAGTCCTGAGCAACTCTACACAGCAGAGACATGTATAACTCCCAAATCTTCAATTACAATTAATCACAATTCTGTAATGTGAGGGCTCCCCTCCACTGGGCCGCATACCTGGAGATACCGCAATGAATGCTTGATTCTAATGGCGACAATTTTGTAAATACCTCACAGTTTTCGGGGCTCCGCCTCCCTAAACCCCAGATGGACGTTGTCCCTAAACCCCACAAGGGTACCTACGGTGAGCCCCGACCCCAACTCTAACAAGGAATAAGCGCTTCGCGTCACCGTGATGCCTCCAGCGTCGTTCAGTGCTTCATATTGATGGCCCCTACGGTGGAACGTTGTGCCCTCCTTCAACTTCGAAAAGTCCGACGACGTCACCGTGACTGCCCTCCCCAGTACGTTTCTTCGAAAGTAGTAGTGCTGGTCAGGAAGTCACCAAATCTATCAAATATCCACACTTCTACCAGCCAATGCCTGATCACTCACGTCATGAATAGACCAAACAGTAATTTGTCAGTTTATGGCTTGAGGGAGAGATTTAAAGTGATATTACCTGTTCAAGGAAAGGGAAATACATACGGCCTAATGTTTTTCTTTATTTGTCAATACACTAACAGTACTATTCATGGATGGGGTTGCTTATGTAGTGACTGAAAATGGTAGTGTGAATGGCAAAATATAACAGTCAAAATCTTCAGGCTATTTTGAAAAAAAAAAACGTCCTCATTACAAATAGCTCAAACCACGCCTATCACAACACTATAAGAATATTCAACGATTACGAACCTGTAGGCTATGTACCGAAGTACTGTGCATGGGATTATATTCCCTCGGTTATCCATGCATTGGCAGGGAATAGAGTGATTTTGAGGTTTTGAAAAAAGCACCTGTTTTCATCATACTACCCGTGTTAGTGGATTTCACCCCTAACAGTATTCAAGAAGACACTTGCATACTACGCTTGTAACGGTAACCAGTTACACCTCTATACACTTGCTTACTTCCCCGCATCCCAAGTCTTTGTCCTTGAGCGGTAGGTTAGGTCTACATACCAGATAATTTACGTAAAATGGACAACGATACACTAATTGACGAAAAATGTATCGAGTTTGTAGATGTCGATAACTAGCAAGGGGCACTAACCTGAAGTTTGATAGTCGTAGTCGTAAAATTGTATGGCTCGATTCGATTTCCTCTGTGAGCAATGTGTTATTTCCCTCGGTCACCTTTGATTTTTGTAGATGGTGTCTCCAAGAGTTTCCAACATGTGAAAGAATTTGTGTCTGTTGTACCAGCACTCCCTGGTTGAATCAAAGCAACTGTGTACATTTTAGCTGGGAAATGTAACAGGGAAAGAATGTCCAGGTAGTACCTCCATGGTATGACCTTGCGACGGAGGGTAAGCATCTCAGATGTCAGACTCCAGGCTGATATCGTTGACCATCGATGATTTGAAGGACTCAAGAATTGTTCAATATTATTTGTCGGAAGTAGTTTTTACATATTATATCGATGGCCAGTCTCGTAGGTAAATCGAGTTAGATTTACTCGTATTTTCTTGCGTCTGCCTTCAGAATCATGCAAAAACACTCTGCGATGATCACGAAAGCTCACAAACTGCACAAATTTTACTGTCTTTCCCTTCCAGGTAGCAACCCTTACTGATACTTACTTCCAAGTTGTGGTGTTATCGAGTAGGTCACGAGGGCTGTGAGCTTGTTCCGAAATTGGTCGGGTGGGCTATCGTGGAGCTAATAAACCCTTTCGGATATCAGCTCCATGGTACTACAGGCCTACAGTCAGTTTTCAAGTACTTAGGCTATAGCGTGAATAGCCTGTTAAGTGTTCAGTGTTCGTTCGCTGGCATATACGTGGGCACCTTTCGTTGTGCTGCCTTTTGCATATTCACATATTAGAGCACTCCCATTGGTTTGTTCACCCAGGAGTGGAATTTTCGTAGTTTTTGTTATTTTTTATGATAATTGAAACAATATTTGGAACAGCTACTTCTGTGAGGGATCTTTATTTATCTTTATTGTTCGGACTGACTGCTTAAACGTTATTCCAAGACCCTTTCTTAAACAGGTAGTATCACTTTAAAAGGTATTTTTGTTTGATCGTATTTTCAGTGTTTTTTTTTTTTTTTGTTTTTGTTTTTTGTTTTTTGTTTTTGTTTTTTGTTTTTTTGTTTTTCAAAACTAGTTGTAATGTTGGTATTCCCTGAGTTGTTTATTTTATCTCCTTTAAAATATCAACATGGCACGCACAATGCTTAAAATTAGGTGGCAAGTAAGTGACTCGAGAGATAATCAACTTATGATCAACAAAAGAAGTACGAACCTATACTAATTATTCAAAGATTCATATAATTTTGCGTGTATTTTTCGAAGTGAAGGTCATTTAATTTTGGAAAGAAGTGAGAACGGGAAGGTCAAGCTGTTTTATTATTTTTGGCGGGGAGGGGGGAGCAGCAACCCGTGTCATGTGCGTCCATGCCACCGTTAGATTGATTTCGTCCGCCCAAGAATACACCACAAGTGGAACTTTACTGTAGGTCACCGTGACGCCTTAGTGACCTAGTTCGAACGCATCGTACTCTCAATACGACGTCGTGTAGCCTTCGTCTGCCCTTCGGGTATAAACTACTACAAAATTAACATGTTCGTGTAGCCTTCGTGTGTGGTTCGGGTGAAATCGTGTGACCTTCTGTAGGCATCGTACTTGCTTCGGCTGTTGATTGGCTGTTGACCGAGGTTCGGGGCTATCCTCGCCCGAAATTCCAAATTTCATATTCGTGTGTCCATCAGGTGTCCACTCCGGGACAGTGTGGCGCCTGCAGAAAAAAAGCTAAACCAAATGAAAGACACGACTCAAATGTTTTTGCGAGAAACTTTTTGTTGTCTTTTGCTCATTCCAACCTTTACATATTCTTGTGGAACATCCTCATGACTGGTTACGTAATGAAGATGCTTCGACGCGAATATCCCCACGGAGCTGTCCTGCAACTTTTGCTACTTTGGTATTGTGATTTATTGTCTGGTCAACTTCTAAAACTGTCTTTCTCGGATACGATTTAGTTCATCGGCCAACTTTTTGCTGGTTACATCTTCTAATGAAACGTCCTTGAGACTGATAACGTCATGGAGATGCATCGTCGCAAATATGCCTATTGAACTGTTTTGTAAGTTTATGCTGGTTTGGTATTTGATTTACTGCTTGATTAAACTTTAAAGTGCTTTTCGCCTGGCACGATTTAATCTTTCGGCCCAACTTGAGGCTTTTAGTAGTTGTGATTGTTAATGTATTGTTCTTGAGACTGGTTACGTAATAAAGATGCTTGCTTATGCTGTAGCGATAGGAATTCAGGGCATATTCATTCTATATTAACATTTCAGGTGAATAAAAGCTATTTCTTACGACGTGCTTAAAAAAGAAATCCTACCCAAAATGGGGCACTAAGACTCATTTTATCTTGGGACTTTTCTGACCAAACATGCACACACACACACCCACATACACATACGATACCTTCACTGACCCCCGTAAGGCATTAAACCCGCACGGGGGACTAAAGGCCTTTAATGAGTCTCCTTAAGGTGGAAAATGTACTTGTTTCAACTGGGAAGAGGTACAGGCATTTCCGGGGAGTGAATATCTTTGTTGTTAGAAGGGGTATCAAGGGCCATTAGGAAAACAATATTGTTACCGCTTGGTGGAGCGCAAGACGTAGTAAGCCTCAAAAGGGTCTTCAAAGTAAGCCTTTTAGTAAGGCTCAACGGTCTTCACAATAACTATAGTACTGTATACGTCTTGAAAGAACGTCTCTAGTTTTAAAAGATAAACATGACAGGACAAACAAAAAAGGTCTACATAAACTCTTTTCCAAATAGCAATTACAAGAGATTGTGGGATAAAAGTTTTGGGGTGCCTCCCCTTTTTTGGCCACAGTAAAATGGCTTTGACAAAATCGACGCACACCAAGATTCTTTCCCTTAATCACTTATTCTTTGTAATTGCTATTTGGAACAGGGCCTATTCGGAAGTTAAATTTCATCTTCTTATCATTAAGTCTTGTCACCAGATTTTCGTAAAAGAAGTCATCAGAGGGGGTTGCCATGTCGTCATTATCCGACACATCGGACAACTAACCAGGAATGGTAGCGCCTTGCAACTCAATTAAAACCTGTAACATTCACAAGAAGAAAGAAAAAAGCTACATGAAATGTTTAAGTTTGTACCTCACTAAGTTCTTACATTACAGGCTATACACATTTGAGCTATTCGATATTACTAAAATATCTCATATATTATAGGTGTAGCTGAATAGTTAAGGCAGCCGAATAGGCAAAACTAGTCGTTTACTTCCAAGTCCATCTGTATTAGGTAGACCAGACAAAATTTGCCATTGAATTAAAAATGATATTGGTATTTGGTACTTGCATGGAAAACCAAATATCCACTGTCTCGGTCGACAAAATGCAAGCCTAACATACTGTAAAATATTCTCATATTCTATCAGGAGTATTACGGAATGTCTTTAACTTACAACTTCCTGGACTGTCCGTCACAGCTCCCTGGTTGTACCCAAAGGAGGGGTGCAGGAACCAAGGGCACTGGGGCACTCCCCCCACACTTTTTAAAATGGTGAAGTATAGCCCCTATTCAAAATGTGAAAATGTACATTTCTCTATACAAATATATGTGTACCCCCGACTTTGAAGAGTACCCTTCCACTTTTTGACATGGTGCTACCACCCTGACCCGAACGCAACAATGTTCAAAGTACATGATTAAATACATAATAGAGGGCCCCAGACATCTATTGCTGAAAAAATATTTAAAATGTTTGAAAATGAGGCAAGACGAAAGCAGCGACGGATGCAACTAAGGAACACTATAGCTATAGGTTTTTGTATGTTTTGTTATATCATAGAGTTTCATGATTCTTTCATAACCCTTAGCCCTAGTTCAACAGCACGGGATAGCCTTGCTGGCGTTTGTGCTGCATTTGAAAGAAGAAGAAGAAGAATAACACCAGCTTGTAAGTACTGTTTTCAGTTCTGACGTAATCCACGGATTTTTATTTATGGATAGAAATTCACCGTTTTTTTCAGCTACGTATGGGGTGGGGGGGGGGGGGGGTGGGGGGGGGGGGGGGTGGGGGGGGGGGGGGGTGGGGGGGGGGGGGGGTGGGGGGGGGGGGGGGTGGGGGGGGGGGGGGGTGGGGGGGGGGGGGGGTGGGGGGGGGGGGGGGTGGGGGGGGGGGGGGGTGGGGGGGGGGGGGGGTGGGGGGGGGGGGGGGTGGGGGGGGGGGGGGGTGGGGGGGGGGGGGGGTGGGGGGGGGGGGGGGTGGGGGGGGGGGGGGGTGGGGGGGGGGGGGGGTGGGGGGGGGGGGGGGTGGGGGGGGGGGATAATCCATTGAAGAGTAAAATTCCAAAATGTGCAAACTCATTTCATCTCCACCTCACAGGGATTTAGTTATGGAGGCCAATTGATGATGGTGATCATCAGTAGTATAACTGGTGACTTGTCCTTATGAATGGGCTATTATTCCAAGGGTGATTTGTAGCCTTTTAGGGGTTTCCATTTTTTTTTTTTTTTTTGCTATATTTGGTTAAACTTTGATAAGATGTAGAGTAGACATCAGGCAATCAGAAAATGTAAGCTCCACCTTTTTCATGTGGAAGGGGGTAGCCATCCAGTTCAACATGACCGCCATTTTGATCATTTTGGCTGATTAAGCTCAAGAAAGGCTCTTTTGCGCCAATATTTGGACTGTAAAACTTTTTAGGAGAAAAAGTGTTGAAATAAACACAGTCTCCCACAATATACTGAAAGTTTTCCCCAAAATATTGATCCGTTTTGTTGTAGTGACCTGTCAAATATGGCCCTTTTCGCCTATAACCGGAAATTTTGGCATCTGGGGACAAATTTGAGTACCAGATTCTCTTAAAGTGTGTATTCCAACGACCTTAACTTTTGTTAATGGGTAGTCCTATAACCAGGTAGTACGTGGGGAAATTTTGGATTCCCAGATTCAAACCTGTACATGAAATGAGTGGTACTGAAAATTCGCAATTTCTTTGTTTTTCTTCGGGAAATTTTGGCCTCTGGGATCATTTTTATGCCCAATAACTCTTTCAATTGAATAACTAGGTCTACTGATCTCTCTGCTATTAAAAGAAAAGTAGATTTTTAAGACACACATCAATTTTGAAAATTTGAAAGCAGGCAAATCTTCCATTGGTGTAGACCCTAAACAGCTAAAACATCAATATTTTCATTTTTCATTTAACAAAAATACAAGTTTCGGCACTACAAGACATGTTTGAGCAACGATGATCTCTTTTAGAGCCATATAAGATCTTCCATCTTCACAAAATTAGCACTCAAGTGCCTCAGTAGTACACAGAAAAAAATACACTGGCAGATGATAAACGGAATATTGAATAAAGGAGACCCAAATATTGAAATTTATTCATTTTCTAGTAAAAAAAAATATGAGTAAAAGGGTATTTTCAGCAGTAATATCTCTGATGCTGTAATATCTCTGATGCAACAGATGCTCCCATCTTCATGAAATGGGCAGCCTTATGCCTCAGTAGTATAGAGAAAGAATTTCGACTCGCAAATCAGAATGGGCATGAAATAAAGGAAACCCAAATATTGCGATTTCTTCATTTTTCCTTGAAAAATATGAGTTTAGAGGTTTTTTTGAGCTGTAATATCTCTACAGGTATCATACAAGATGCTCTCATCTACATGGATTGGGCAGCCTAGTGCCTTCATATTACACAGAGCAGGCCCGTAGCCAGACAAGGTGCTGAAGGGGGGCGAAAAGCTTCTAGGGGGGGGGCGAAAAATTTTCCATAGGGGCGAAACATACTAAAATGCATTACGGCAATGCTAATTTTTGATCATCGGGGGCAAAAAATTTTCCAAGAGGGCTTCGCCCCCTGCCCCCCCCCCCCCCTTTGACTACGGGCCTGAAACAGAGAATTTTGACTCTCACATGAGAACGGGAATGAAGTTATGGATTCTGTTTTAAAGCAAAAACATTCTACAGCAAAAAAAAAAAAAAACAAACAAACAAAAATGCAACAAACCAAAACGTCCCTGACTATAAAAAGGTAAATTGCCCTGATTTTAACTTAAAATCATCAATGACTTCATCACAAGATATCGTAGTGAGCCTGCAGTTCTTCAAATGAGATCAAAGACAGATTAGATAAGGCGCTTAGTCAACATATTTTTTCCTACTGTACGTTTTAATGCGATTCATCGTCGAGAACATTCCTTCTACAATGCAACTTGTCATGGGCGAGATTGTTAAATAACAGTAAATTTTATACATGTTAGGAAACACATCAGCATCTATAACTGATAAATCTGTTAACAAGCACGGAAACGTCGGAAAGGCATCCTCCCCACCTCTCCTGCCTCTTTTCTACAAACTTTGAAAAGATGGAAATCTCATCTTCTTTTAATTCTATACCTGCCATATCGCACCCTTCCCTCATTCTGCCCAAAGACGTAAAATTGGCCGATTGTGGTCTGCATGCATCAGCGCAAGTCATATAATCAGTTTGCACTTTCCCGAAACGTTTCTTCATTGCTACAAGCAAATTCTCGAAAGCGCTGTACCATAAACCTTCTAAAATGTTCAATATCTGTTACATCGTTGTTTTTTCTTCGGTCCATCCTTTCCATGATGGCACATTCTGCGAGGCTTCCAGGGAGTCTGCGTGCTCTTCTAGGTCTTGTATATGTCTCTTTGATAGAGTATTTTTCACACAGCTCTTAAGTTACTTTAAGGACTCTATCGAACCCAGTCGAGTCATTCTGTCCGAACCTCTGGAGCGTCTCCTTTGTAATATTCAGAAGATCGATGGTAACATCAACGGTATTATCCATCTACTGAAAACTTACTGTTGCTTGGTCCGTGCATTGAAAAATTCTGTTGAATGACATTAGCAAAAATAGGAACTGCTTATTGGCTATTTGTAAAGAAAGTAACAAGTTGGTCAATGGAATGTCCTGTTTCGTGCAGAACAAGACGAGGTCCATCACAGTCTTCAACACACCTCTATCTCTCTCAACAAAGTACGAGTGCGAAGTTTCTGGGTCAGTTTGGTCCAAGATTGTGTCGCGCCCAGAAGTAAGACATAATTTCCTCTCTGCCAGTCGTACAGCAGCTGTTTTGTGAGCATCAGAACGGCTATGCTTTTGACATTTGTCACCAACTTTTTAACAGTTTCGGAAACCAGTTTTTACGAATGCTGGTTCTGGGCTTATCGCAAAAAAATTGGCATGGCTGACAGAACACCGCATCAAGTTCCTGGCTGTACTCTAACCAATGATATTTATAGCAAATCCTGCTGAAACGACTTCATTTGCCACTGAAATTCGAACATGGACATCTCTGCAGTTTTGGTTGATGTGCCGTTTGGTCAGGAGATCTGGAGATATTATTTAAAGTTTCTTTGGTTGCCATATGTTGAGGAATGGGTGCACTGGTATTATTATCAGTAGCCCTAACAGATGCCGGAGGTTTAGTCAGTGTTTCTATTTGAATACCTTCATCCGGGCAAACGGATGCTCATCCTGATCCCGATGCTCCTGCTTGATGGCTGACATAAGAAAATAATGACAGCTCGCTAAACTTCGCCTTCTTGGGTCTTAGTGTTTGTGAACCAGTTCTGTTGAAAGAGAATTCAAATGTTGGACCAACATTGAACTAACTTCAACGAACGAATCATCCATCTACTGGTCATCTTACTAAGTAGGAATATTCATTTAACAGGAATTTCTAAAAATGAACAGGTTGCTACCACCTCTCCCACCTCCCACCTCTCTCCTCTGTAAAGGAAAAACAAAATTTGTATGTCCTATTTACAATTATATAGTGACAATTAGTCAATTTTTAGAACATTAGACTCCAAAATTCAAAATGTTTAGATGCAACTTGCAAGGAATGGGAAGTGTCATTTCTTGCCCTCTGTAAAGCAGTTTCAGTGAAATTCTACTTGTAAACTACAAGTAAATGGCGGCGCTCTGCTTAAGTAGGGGACCTGCAATCGTGGGTTGTCACGTATTTGTTTCTTCAAAATTTTGTAAAAGCGCGAGTTCCACCCCCCCCCCCCCCCCACCCACCCACCCACGAAAACTCCTGGGCACCGGCCTGATTATATTACTGATTTTTAATTTGAAGATTTTTTTTTTACGCCGGGCTCAGTTTTGTATTCCTTCCCGCCAATACGCAGTGATGACTTGAATAGGCCGATAGTCCAGCCATGGCCTATGCATTCATAATGCAACGAGTTGTGCATTGACGGTTGGTGCAATTGTAGGCTGCAAACTCTAACATTTTGTAGAAATTCTAAAAATACAAGCCGATAAATATACGAATACAGATTAACGGACATTTCTCTTTACTGGAGTATCTCCTCCTCAGTACATTCATACTTATGACCCTGGCACCTGCATAAAATGCACATTATGACGCACATAATAAATGAAAAGACCTGTACATCTGAAGACCGAGTAGACACTCCATCTTCGTCAACCCTACGCTAATGTACAGTTGTTACAGTGCAGTTTCTCTGGAATATAAATCTGCATTTGATTTTCGCACAACCTAAAACCCATGTTTTTGTCTCCATCGAGAAGCAGTTGCGGATACTTTTAAAGTAATTGGCTTTGATTAACTGTTTTTATCGACTTTTGACGCCTTTTTACTTTTCCTTTTTCGGACCCAAAGCACTTACTATATTTAGCAATCCCGGGGTGTGGTTGTGTTACTGTTCGTGTTCGTCTGTCTGTACGCGAAAACCACAAGTGGTTTTCTATCTCCAAGCCGTCGTACGTATCTGGTTTGATGACATAATCCAAAGTGTCTCAAGAGATGGCTTAATAAGACGAGTCGGTGTCCATTTCACATTTCTCGTCGTTCTCGGGGTGAAAAAAACTTGACCTTAATGTAGAAAATTCTATCACCCTGAGTTTGGGATGTTGGTACACTAGTGCAAAAAGCGAGATGCCAATCTATTCATACATGTTTTAAGCTATTTGCGTTCTGTTCTTAAAAGGGGCCATTGACCAGCTCAAATGCTTTATCAGCTGTGCCGTATACGTTTAACTGGCGCTCTTTGTTGGTTACCATTTTTCCATAGGCAGAGTTTCCTATCAAATTCATGATGCCCGCAATAATACTTTATGCTGACTTCGCCAAACTGTTTGAATAACGTCTTACGGATGTATTGCGTTATCCGGTGAGTATAGTGACAACCAACCCATGCTCGAGGTACCATCGCAGCAGAGGAGTAGCTAGTGACACCCTGGTGCCGTGCATGCCTCCTATCAACGTTCGGGGAGTCGGGGCAATACGTTGCACTTTCGATTGCCCTGGACCGTGTGGTCCCCATGTCTTCAGTTACTTCCGCTACATTTTTAAAGATTGGCGGCATGTAGGCAAAGTAAAATTTTAAGTGTCTGGAGCACTTATGTTGCACTCACCTCTTAAAATTTCACCCTATTCGATGTGTCGTGAAAGCTCTTACACCGTCATCATATTTTTTTCTTGAAAAGGGTAAGGAAGTAAATCTCATAACAGTAGTCTAATCTCCCGAGATTATTACAAGTAAATGAGTCACTGATTCCTGTTCCTAGACCCACTGTTCAACTGGAACCCCACCCAATGCCAACAGGTTACATTCAAATTACTGGTATGACTCAACAATGATTCCTTAGTAACATATATGGACCACTGATTTCTGTTCCCCACCCCTCTTGGCTGGTGGAACCCGGCAAAAGTACGTCAACTTCATGTTAAGTCACCAATATGACTTGACAAGGCAAATGATCCTACAAATTTTTGAATAGATAACGTGGATTAATAACCGATTATTCTATCCCATAAAGAGTGTAGGGAACCACAGAACCACTCACGTCATTGGTATGCCATGACCAGGTACATAGCCCACAGTTCAGTAGGTAGATTAACAACCAAGGTCTCTTTCCTATCGCATTATTTAGATGGAACCTATTAATGCAACCAGTTCCATTCAAGTCACTGATACACTTAAACAGTTAAATGATCCCACAAATCCTAACAGGTAAATTGAAACACTGATTTCTGCACTCCACTGGTTCAAGTCTTCGGTATAACTTAACTAGGTAAATGAGTCCATGGCTTTTTTTAATTACAAAACAGACACATACTCCTAACCAGCAAGAAACCACTGCATTTCAATGAAACAGAGCATCACTTTTTTCAGGCACTAGGTTCTGGAGGGCTTACTATTTTTGTCACAACCAGCTGAAAGCTTATCAGTTTAGTTAGCTGTCAAAACATTCCCAAAACTTTCAAAATATCTCAAGCAATCTCAGCAACATGTAAAATTTTCGGCAAATGAGAAAACTTGCTCAAGTATGCATAATGAGTATAAGTAAAACTTGTGAGAAGATAGAACGGTTGAATCGGTGCAAATTATGCAACTCTAATTTTTAAAGCAGCATTATGTTTAGCTTTTCTATTAGCTATAGAATGCATAACTTTTGTGATAATGAGATCATTAACACTTATTTTATTCGCAGCCCATGCAGAGAACTTAACAGGTGGAACTCGAAGCAACTTCTTACGTCATTGATAACACGCTTTGCTATTGCTAGCAATATAAGAAATCATAATCTCTGCACATATTTCCAATGTCATGACTTCAAATAGACCCTTTTAACATCACAGGCTGCTTTAAGAATAAATAAAGTAAGAATAAAGAAAGTATACGTAACCAAACTTGAGAGAACTAAACTTCGGGCTTTGGTCCATCATGGCATGGAATTTGGGCCACTCAATGAAGTCACATGAAGCTACTATGTTGAACCTCATTACACATGAAATCAATTTGATATGAATGAGCGATATTGATCAAGGTCAAAAAAATTGTGAATCAAATCACTATCGTATTATCAGATAAACACAAAATTATTTTATCTGAACCATTATGTCAGATTCCATTATCCTTTAAACTTTATGCAGTTTCACGGAGTTGGGGTGACTTAATTCAGGTTAGTCAACTAATTGGCTAAATTAAGAGGAGATGAAAAGAAAAAGCTTAGGAGAAAGGTTCTCAA
Organism: Holothuria leucospilota; assembly: GCA_029531755.1. NCBI lineage: Eukaryota > Metazoa > Echinodermata > Holothuroidea > Aspidochirotida > Holothuriidae > Holothuria > Holothuria leucospilota. The sequence continues at coordinate 19,658,006 of CM055961.1, read as the reverse complement.
AGTGCACTGTAGACAGAATTAATCGCTTCCCTTCCCTTAAACTCCTTCCTCCACCCCGTAGTCATCTTTACTCGTTTCAGTTACTCACTTTGTTTCATAACTATTTTTGTTTTTTGCTGTCAGCTTATCTGTTGGAATCAACCTATCCCCCCTCCCCTTCGCTTTGATTGCGGTGAGGAAATGCTATGTCGTCTAATGAATGGATGGTCTGTAATGAGTTTGGCTTGCTACAGAGGAGTGCAATGCAGTGTTCTTAAAGGCTGAACTCGTTTTATTTGATTAGGCAGTACTATTCTGAATATCCATTCCGTTACTTTTCAATTCAGTCTAAGTGCAGTACCTTGTTAGCGTCAGGCATATCTTATCTGTTATTCACAACTCCCATTCAATCTCAAATCTGGCTAACTTATTTGCGAGTTTCATCGCTCCTGATTTGACACCGGACTTCTTTCCTTTTCTTTTTTGATCCAGTCTCAGGGTTTATCCCCAAAAGGACCTACAAAGGGAATATTCAACTTTTCATCATCAGTCACCGCCACAAATTATTGAAGAATAACGTACTGCTCTGCTTCCAAGGTTAGGGGCATAGAATACGCCAGAAGTCAGCGCTGCCTACATTTTGGGAAAGCAATCAGGAAGATTTTACTTTGACCCCAGTTTTCTTACCCCTCCACTCATATAAGCATCACTGCTTCCCTGATAATACTGGCAACTGTAAATTGCAAACTACATGGACCAATATATCCTAAATTATAAAAAGAAAATAAGATTATCCAGACTCAGTGATGGCTTTTCCCCAACTTGATCAAAATCAAGGTGACCAAGTGCCATTATTTATTTTCCATCTAATATTGTGGGACAGAACCTTTTTCTGTGTACAAACTGATGGATGAATTCACAGAATAACTGTACATACAGGACAAATAAGAGGCAGCGTGACACTGACTCACACCGCACGAATGGTAGCTGTAACAAAATAGCAGACTGGCTCCCATTCAGATCTCTTGATAAAGGCCGACTTATAATGCCCCACATACAACCACCTCCATGTGCAATATATACCCAACTTTTATAGTTTCTTGCCCTGTTTCCATACCTTTGGATAAATTCAGGTGCCCCTTGGGAATATGCAGGGTAGTGGAGGCTGGATATGTTGTATACCACAAACCACATGGATAGTGCAGAAATGGAGCTCTTGAGCTGTCTGTTCGTCACCACGTGTCCCACTGATAGCGACAAGTCGCTGGTCTGGAGTGGGTTTCCTTCCAGAAATGAAAGAAAACAAATGATTATCAATAATATCACAATGATTTAATGGTCTAGGTGAATATCAGTTTCACATTTGTCAGTCATTGCTTTGTATGTTTTGTCAAAGCACATGCATGAGTTCAATTAGGGATCCTTGTAGCCTAGCAAAAATCTCTTTTAAAAGGCGCGCATATGACTCTGTGCAGAAAAGCCCACTGTATAATTCTACATGAAGGCTTGTAGCTAGGCTGCCTCATATACTGCCTGTCTCTTCCCTATACTCCGGTTATAAAATCCTTATCAGTGTGCTGGTGTTATTTCCGACTTCTTTCCATAAGTGTCAGATGTCAAGCAGTTGCCAGGGTGCACACTGGAGCCTGTGCCTTTCAATGTGTGCATACAGATAATGAAGCAACTCCTAGAGGCTGTGGGAGATTGTCTCACCATGCACAATCAAACAAAGGCGCCCAGGGAATTTCTTTGTGCCCATTGGCTGTCCCAGATCCTGAGGTGAATACTAATAAACATGCCATGGTATGTTATGATATTACCTTGCCTCTGGTAGATTCAAAATTTGTGTCTCTCTGGAGCTGTTCCACACTTTTCTGAAGCTGTTTTTATTAGTTGCTGAAATAAAAGGTAATGTGAGTTTTGTTACTGGAAGATCTAACTGTACATACTGCATGTTGGGTTAAGTAAATTTTGACAGGTTGCATCAGTACCGTCGGAACAGGACCGGCCATGGCCGGTCCAATATTTTGCGAAGTAGGAAAGATTTTACTCAAGTCTGTAACTTAAAATGATTTTGTAGAATCTGCAAACATCTCTATTTTTGGCTTTGTATGTTGATAAACTGTTCCAATTTTCCACTCTCCTGTGGTTCGTTTACTATAATCTACCTCGAAGTCTTCCAAGCAGAGATACAGAATAAAAATGGAGGCGCTAGACTTGTTCTCTGGCCGGCCACTCGCGTTGCGCCAACGACACTAGGCTAGTGGCAGGCCAGGGAACCGGACTAGGGAGGCGGGTTCTGAATGGCAGGGCCGCCGTATCCGACAGTATTGTAGACCTACAATCTTGTTAAGACCTTCCATATCCGCGCCTTGGGTCAAGTCCTACCATATCCGCGCCTTGAGTTCTGATAAGTGGTAATCACAAAATATGAATATGGGATAATTCACGACATAGGCCTAAGAATGATTATTTTGATGTTTGAATTAGTTTATTTCTTCATCTTGTGAAAATTCAAAGAAATAAGCAATTCTTTGAATGGAAATTCTAATAATATGTCTATTTTACCCTCTGTAAACTGGCATATCAAGAGTTATGACTATTCATGAGCTTTTGCGTTGTCAAGGTGAGCAGACGCGAGGCATAATAGACCTGATGCAGTGACATTACACTGACGTCATTTTGGGTGAAAACAATGGAGCACGCGTGCACTCACGGCGTAGATTTCGCGGCACGTGTAGTAGACTTACGCGCGTATACGATTTGTTGACAAATCAGCTGTCTGCATTTATTGGTAAAACTTGCAATGATACGCGCTTTTCCTCCAAAAGAGGGGGCCCTTTTTCCTTTGTGACATCATATGCATAAGGTCTATTACTACCACTAGCTATCGCAGTATGCTTATATTAGCTAATGTCAGGTTCGATTGAGGTCGTAAAGTGGTCAATTCACCGCGTCTTTTATTCTGCAACACAGAAAGCTCAACATTTTGTCTGCTACTCCGTACTGCTAAAAGAAAGACGCGGATTCACATTTCACAGCAACTTTTGAGTGTGACGGTCCATTGATCAGGTCACTATTACACGACATTATCAAGTATCTTCGATCGCTGTTACCAGGGCAAAAGTGTCTCATCTCTGAGATAATCACACTCGCACAGTTGATTCTGGTTACACCTGCCACCAATGCCTCAAGCTAGCGTTCCTTCAGCAGTCTTCTTAGGATAAAGAACTACGTGAGGTCGACCATGTCTCAGAACAGACTGAATCACATCATACTTCTGCATGTCCGCAAAGAAATGACGGACAATTTGCAATTAGCGGACGTTGCAAACGAGCTCGTCAGTGGTTCAGAACATAGACTCACAGTGTTCGGAAGGTTCTCCATGACGGATCTTGCAAAGTGCAGTTCTCTAGTCCACACCAAGGCAATGCAAACCATGTTAACCTAAATCATTACCAAATATGTGTTGACTCTTTGAGGTGATTACTTTGTACGTGTATGACGTTCATATGTTCATTGTTCCATACGTTATTTAGTGCTTTGGAGGATAGTGCCACGGCCGGTCCAATGAAAATAGCTTCCGACGGGTCTGTGCATACTGTTAAAATAGTGGAAAGTGGGACTCCATGTCTAGAAGCATGAAAGCTGGTTACTGGCAATGAATGAATCTCTGGAGAATTAGGGCCAAGGCTGCGCCAGTGTATAGTTCAGCATTGATATATGTAAGTATGATCAAAAAATTTCAGTCAATATAAACAATTTTTGCAAGGTGGTTCTACTGTTGTGGAAATTAATTAAACTAATTGTTTATGTCTAACACTGCACACTGTATCAATAGAATTCTACGACATTCTGCTGGAAATTTTCTACCATCATGAAAGTCACTATAAATCGTCCCAGAAGTGCATGGTAAACAAAATATTTCTGCACTGTTTTATCTCTACACAATACTTGCAAGATCTCAAGAATGGGAATATTATGGAAAAAAATGTGCCCTGCCTGAGGAATGATTCCCTAGATGGACCAGGTTCAATTGGACTTACATAAGAAAACTTATTTTTATGGTAATTCTTCCCCAAGAATATTGACTACAGAGTACCACACTGTACACTGTGGAGAGTGAAACTTCTTTTAGTGGAGCTAAGCAATATCCCAATTCTGCTATTCCATCCAAAATCATATCACCCAAGCCTTCATCTGTTATTTGGAGAACTTGGTGCACATGAGTTGAAGCATTTTTACGATTGAGACTGTACAAACCATACAATTCGTCTGCAATATGGTTGACTCAGAAACAAGATATTTTGCAAGCAGTCGCTATAGAAACAATGCAACACTTCTGGTGTACTCAGATATATTTTCATGACTTTCTACCTCACCTGGACAATCACCACTACCCTCTGGCAAGTAAGGCTAATCTTATGAGTCATGATCACTACCTTCCTGCTCAGCATAACACCATTAAGCTCATACCTGTATTTAAGCTGATCGTCTTGGAGGACAAATGTTGGTTTAACAGTCTAAGTTCTGTAGTTCCTGTGGCATCTGGGTAAATACGAAGAAAATTATTTTAATTCTTCTTGCTAAGGTTTTCTCATAATTGTGGAAGGGGCAAGGAAAAGGAAGTCCGTCGGCAATCTGACTCCTTGAATGGGAAAGGAATTCTTAGACAATAGCATATTTTTTCTGACAAATTTGCACTGTACATTTAATGACAATTCCAGCATTAATGTAATTTTTGTAAAAATCCCTAAGATTGTCTTCAGTGTTATGACTCCTATATATAAGTGTTAATAAAACCTGTGTTGAACACGTTTGAAAACTTGGGATACACACATGGGAAACGAACATTATGTTGGTGCCTATGAATTTTAAAATGTTGAAGTCATGACTTCACATCTCCGCAAATTTTGCATACAGGTCCTCCAGTTCTCCACAGAGTGCTAATAGTTTGAGCCAATGCCTTGGCTACAATGTACCAAGGTTGGACAGTAGGCTATGTCTTTAGCTATATCCCAAGCCTGTCTAGAGTCTAGACAGTGGATAGTTTCGTACAAACCTAGGCCTAACGTTAGGCTAGGCCTATTTAGACTAGCCTACTCCAGCTTAAGCTAGGGCCAAAGGTTAATTAAGGTATGAACATACCACATTTGCTCACAACGTCTTGCTGCTTAGACCCCATATAGGTCTAATTCCTTGGACCAGTGTACAACTAGGCTTCATGTTACGAACCAGTGCGAAAACACAGAACGAGGCCGTGAAATTTGTAACCTATCTTCAGTCAGGATAGCCTAGGCTTCACACGTTAGGTCTAACGTTCGGCTAGTCCTGATCTGTACATACCTAACGTTAGGCCTAGGCTATCAAAACGTTAGGGTATCCTAACTCCCCTGAAAGCATTTTCAGTCATTGGAAATGGGTGACAGACTAGTTACACTTAATGGCACACTGAAGATAAAAGGCTACACAAAAATATATAAGCCAAAGACCATTTATGAGACCAAAACAATCACATACTGAATGGTCCCGGCCATTAAGTAGCTTTTTACTTGACAGTAAGTCTTGTTTCTGTGTTCCTCCTTAACAATTACATCTTTGTTTTTGTGCGTAAAAGCGCATTAAATCTTGAAAAAATTGTGATAGGCTATGCCCAGGGTTAGTGGATTAAGATTAACAGCCACACTTTTGAAAGGTTTGTCACTGTCGGGTGTGTATATTAATATATCTCCTCCCGGAAGAGTCCATTTAGGGCTTCGGTAGAGGATGCAATGTTATCCCACGATTCATGCTGTCGGGTGGGTATATAAGGGGTTGAGTACATGTGCTCATTTTCTTATTTTAGTTATCAGTAGGACCTGTATCTCTCTGACCCAGCCCAGGTCTAAGAGCAATTGTTCGGTAAGTGGATTTGCCTAGATTCACATGTTATTCCTTGTCAAGATTTTTCTGTGACCCCTTAGGACATAATTTTTGGCGCCAATAAGGAAAGAGGAGCAGCTAACACAATTGTACCGTAATACCTTGTATTTTGTTACAATTTTATAAGTGGTACGGTAATGCTAAATTACAAGAGAATTACTCTTTAACAGGCAATTTCCTGTAAATCGTAATACCATGCTGCTAAAATTCAATAGATTATTGCAAACTTCACCCTACAAAAAGGCCTTTTCCCGGGTGAACCTGTGTCTCCATCTGCAACAGTTAATCCCTTTTGTAAACAGGCTAGCTCTGCTGACCATAGGCTCTCTAAAGGGTTTGACCAGTCCTTTGTTAAGCGCTGTAATTCAGGGCTGGAATTTATCACTTACAACTGTGTCACATTGTAATACAACAACAAACCCCTTTAACGTTATTTGTAATGAACATAATTTTCTGTTTGATTTGGTGGTGTGTGGATAGTTTTGCCTTTATGTTCCTGTCCGATCCGGTTTGAGTTTTTGTTTTTTGTTTGTATGTGCCGTTTCGATGCACTTAAAAAGCACCCTTGAACGTTATTGATCTCAAGATAGCTGCACAAGAAGTTAGCTGATAAAGAGTGGATTTGTAGCCGTCAGCTGGGGATGGCTAAAACTTGGTATTTTTTCCAACGTCATACCTTTTTTTCTAGCGTCATACCACATAAAAATTGTATTATTACAGTAACTTTTATCCACATTACAGGAAAAGGTTGACATAAAAGGAGTTGTCTTACTAACTGTAAATTTACATTGACTTTGCGTTGAAAGATTACTTTCTGTTTTTCCATTAAATCGTGTCTACATTACAAACACGTATTTTTACATGTGCATGATGCCGATATTTAACAGTATTTTTTACAGTGAATTTCTACTTCAAAACCAAGCCCGTATATTTGAATGCAGGCGTCACACTGTCCTGAAGTTGACACAACATGGACACACGATAAAGGAAATGTTCAAATTCCGCTCTGATCGTAAGTGCATCGTGACATTCGTGAGGACATCTTAAGCCATCGTATGACCGCCGGTGGAGTTTCTCAGGCTTCGGGAGCAACTTTGTGAGCGATGACAAAATCTTTGGCATGCCAGAAAATTGCCGAAGGACCTTGCGAAGGTTCATTTTCGTGTTGCCTTCGTGAGGCGCATTTTGCCCTTCGTAAGGCCATCGTAAGGGTATCTTGTCAAATCGTGTCATCTTCGTCTTTACTTCGTGTAATCATCGATGACATCGGGCATTTTCGCCTCGCGAAGGCAACAAGAAGCTGCACGATTGTCTTAGGAAGGCAACACGACTACGTGAAGTCCTCGCAATGCCGTCGTGTAGCCATCGTATTAAAGTACGACAACATCGTGATAGGACCACGTGGACATATAAAAGGCCAGCCTCAGAGTATCAATTGTCAACACACCGAATGTTCGAACGTCTATTAGGACCCAGCAGACGCGACCTTGTAGGGCTTAGTTACACGTTCAGTCAGTCCTGAGCAACTCTACACAGCACACACGTGTATAACTACCAAATCTTCAATTACAATTAATCACAATTCTGTAACGTGAGGGCTCCCCTCCACTGGGCCGCATACCTGGAGACATGTGCGTCAATCCTGAGTGGGGGGGGGGGGGAACGGGGGACTAGTCCCCCCACATTTCGATCGGTGGGGGACACAATATCAAATGCCCCCCCCCACATTTGCGTAAAAGAGTAGTGCCGTGGCTCTATTTGACTGGCTTTTTGAGTGGTATGTAGGTTTGTTGGGCAATTGTTAAGTGACTCTCGATGCAGATTCTGAATGCAGATTTCGTCAGGGAAATCTTATTTAATGACAAAATTGGGACGCGCTTTGCGCGCATGCGTCACGGTTTGCACTCGTTCTCATGACCATTAAAAAGGTAAATACATGGAACTATTCTGATCACAACACTCTCCGAAAACAGACATACATCTCCAAACATCTGAAGGGGCCTCTCATCAATATGGGATCATTCAATCAGTGGCGTACGCAGAGGGGAGGGCCATTCGGCCATGCCCTCCTCATTTATTCCGATTTTTTTTAAGTTCCTAAAAATACGTAAATTTTTTATGCCCCCTCACTGATGCCTATTTTTAGTTCCTAAAAAAAACGTAATTTTCTTAGCACAGACTTTACTTCAAAAGGTAACATATGTGGCACCAGATTGCATGTAAGGACACCTAATTTTTCAAAAAATTTCAAAGGGGAGGGGGACCCCTCCCTCAGGCCGGCGGTCACACAACATACTGCATGCCCCCCCCCCCCCCTTGAGACAAATCCTGGACACTTGTTAATACACTTACGACTTAAAAGCATTCTGAAAACGCCCTTGCTAGTCCTTCACACCTTTGCTCTACTACGATCAGCTCCAAAAGTATCCCAAAGATAGCACCATTTTGCATCTAAGCAACCTTAAATTAACAAAAATTTCTCAAAGGGGAGTCCCCCTCCCCTTAGCAGTGGCGGATCCAGGGGTGGGGTCGCCGACGTCTGGACCCCCCCCCCCACACACACACACACACACACACACACACACAAATTTCCCAATTTGTCCTTTTTGAATTTTTTTTTTTCACACTAAAAAGAAAAAGAAAAAACGAGTCAGTTTCACAGGTAATGACAGTTGTCCAATTCCGAGGAAATTTTGGTTACCCCCATCCCACCCGTAAAAGTCTAGTCATGTATCGCAGAAACTTTGGACAATATATTTCACTACGGTAGCCTACATTGCCCGCCCCGAAACACGAACAGTGCAATCGTTTTACAGAGAATGTGACTACACTGCCTTACTGCCTGCGTGACAGTCAGGCATTCTAATCACTTTAGGCTTGGAACCACGTGTGGCGTGCTTGGGCATTCAAAGTAATACAAAACACGCAGATATTACGTCATACTCACTAGCTAGCGCTTTGTGAAACGTATTACTATTGGGTTTTAATATTGATTCCAAAAGGTCACTGCTAGTCTTTTGGTCTTACAAAATAATGATCTGTTCACACTCCCTAAAAGCTACATCTACAAAACTTTCCCTCCACCCGCTAGTACTCCTCCTCTCATGAACAAGAGAGAGTAGGTAAATACGTTTCGCTGATATATTGGCCTGGAATTACTCTCTTCTTTTAGTGTTGCCCTAGTGATGGGAATAAAAAGCCAATCTTAGGTTAAAGTCCACAGCTAAGAGTTAACCGGAAGTCACAAAAGAAGAATCAGTGTTTGTTTCATTTTAAAATTACTACCGTATATAAAATCACCACCAGGTTAAATAACGCAATGATGTCAGTCGGTTCATTTTTTTGACGTCTTTGGACCGATGACCGGTCTGCTGTCGCAAATAAAAAGCAAACATTCGACTTCAGTCAACTTCTCTGAGAGTATTTGTGACAGTCGCGTCGCAACTATATTGGTAACACAACATACAGTAATTTAACCCCCTCCCCCAGTCGAGATAGCGGTGGTGCCAGGTATGGGAAGGGTTCATGCCCCCGTCGGGGAAGGCTGGCCCCCTATCGGGGAATCTTTACAGTTTCGTCGGGGAGTCTTAGTCGAAAGTATGCAGTTCCCGACGACAACCATTCGCCCCGACGATTTACCTGTTTTTTGCTCTCAAGAGCATAATTTCTCTAATAAGAACCCAAAATTTTCGGCGCGCTACGCGCGCTGTAGAGTCACTCTATCTTCTTCAATAGTTCCATTCTACATAGCAGGATAGCACAAGTCCTGTCCACCTTACCAAGTAACATATAGGTAGAGTACATAGTGTATGTAAAGGTAACTTTCATCCCATATCGCAAAGTCTAGTTGGTGTTCTCTTGTGTGTGTCATGCGGTACAGTCAGTTGGTGAGCACATTTCTCTATACAAATATATGTGTATCCCCGACTTTGAAGAGTACCCTTCCACTTTTTGACATGGTGCTACCACCCTGACCCGAACGCAACAATGTTCAAAGTACATGATTAAATGCATAATAGAGGGCCCCAGACATCTATTGCTGAAAAAATATTTAAAATGTTTGAAAATGAGGCAAGACGAAAGCAGCGACGGATGCAACTAAGGAAAACTATAGCTATAGATTTTTGTATGTTTTGCTATATCATAGAGTTTCATGATTCTTTCATAACACCAGCTTGTAAGTACTTTTTTCAGTTCTGACCTAATCCACGGATTTTTATTTATGGATAGAAATTCACCGTTTTTTTTTTCAGCTACGTTACCCATTAGGAAGTTTATGTATTCACTGACTTATATGCCAGATCGTCATCCTTGCATTCGGTTATAAACATATCCAGATCCATTCTTTCAAAATAGTCTGTAGACAGAAGACAAACCGGTTTGATCAGATATATTATTTCGATGAGAAAAACTTGGCTTTTCAAGTAGATTAAACCTGGTTTATGGAAGCAATATCCTAATGATGCGATGTACCTGGTTTATCGGTCGTAAAACTAGGTTCATCTCATGATAATATACAAATAATGAATGTTTATGAGTGCGATAGTATAAATTATTTCATGAGTTGAAAGATTGAACGTTCTATTCAACGAGACAAAGCCGAGTTGAATAGAACGTTGAATCTTTCAACGAATGAAATTATTCATACTATCGCTCGAATGAAAAACATTCATGATTTGTTTTATATAACACCTTTTAACTTTGATCAAGTCGTTGGTTAATGTTGTGCTTTGGCGGTCACTATGGTTCGTGTTTGTCCGTGTGGTAGCGCCATGGTTTGTCATTTGCTAGCTACGCGTTTATGTGTCAATTACGTACGATATGCAATGTGCGATCCCCAAATTCAGGGCCGTAGCGAGCGGGGGGTGTGGGGTGTCAAATATTTGGTCGTCCGTCGGCAAATTTTCGGTCTGTCGGCAAAAAGAGGAGAGGGAAAGGAAAAGAAGAGGAAAAGAGGAGAGGAGGAAAAGAAGCGAGAAGAAGGGAAAAGAAAGGGAAAGGAAGGGAGGGAAAGGGAAGACGGAGAATGAAAAGAAAACAGAAAAAGAAAGAACGGGCCATTATGTTATCGGCTATTTCGATTTTCGGCTCTTCATCAAATTGGCCCTTTCAAGTTGAAGGCCCGTCGGCAAATTGATTATGCATGTGACGGCCTTATTCGGCCGTATCAACGGCCGTCGGTGTAATTGGACGAGTGACTGAGTCCGTCGGCAACTCGGGAAAAGATATGGAATTAACGGTTTCCGTATAGGTGCACTATTTCGGGTCATATGACATTCTTGAAAAACACTTTCTGCACATTATTCCTCACTTTTATCATCACCATGGGAAGCAGCACCCGATTACCCATGGAGAGGGTAGCCTTAGCCCGTCTTCTAAACCCTTACCTTGACTTCAAACACATTTTGCAAACTTCTGAGGATTCAGTTTACCCACAGACATCCTGGGAAAAAAATGCGTGCCGCGCGTCACGGTCTTCCCTTCACTGCAATCTCAGGCTTTTAACTTTTGAACACCGAAATGAAAAAAGATACAGAACCCATCTTCAGATCCTGGCGTTCAAAGCATATTTTGAACGCTTGTGTTAAGATTCTGAACACTTTTTCTCCCTTTTTGAACGCCGGACGTCTATCCACTTATCGTATTTGAACGCCTGACGCGTCTAGTGTTCAAATGCTGAACACATAGTGTTCCAATTCTGAACGACAGGTTCAGCTCCTGAAGTATAATGGCATGACGGAAAGAATAGCCTAACACATTAGGATTAACCGTAATCTTTGCATTGGATAATGCATTATGAACCAAAATATAGCAGTCCTGCATGAGACTTAATTTTTTACCGAGAGATTATGCTAAAACCTCAAACTTCCGGGGGCGCAGCCCCCCGGACCCTCACCAGGGTCTCTCATACCGGCCCAGTGTTTTAGCCAGCTCCTATTAGTGGGATAATGTCGCATAAACGGAGACAAATGTCACACAAAAAAATCTGACATGCAAATTCTACCCGGGTGTAAATTTTGAGGTTCCTCATTAAGGCAGAAATCCACTCAAATATTTCACCACTTGCGATCTAGGCACCTTACAAATTCCAAAAATTTCCAAAGCGGAGGGGGCACCCCTCCCCTTAGACCCCTCCCCAGGCCACAGATCAGTAAATGTCGCATTGAGAAAACGTCCTAGCTAAAGCACTGGTGGACCTCTGGATCCAAACCGCTTAAAACTATAGTGGCCTGACGAGAAGAATAGCCTAATACATTAAAATTAGTGGGAATCTTTGCATTTGATGATGCATTATGAAACAAAATGTATCCATCCTGAGACTTAATTTTTCACCCAGAGATATACTTAAACCACAGAGCTTCCAGGTGCTGCGCCCGCTGGACCCCACCAGGGGTCCTTAGGCGGGCCCTGGACCCCACCCGCTGAAGCTCGTTTTCGCACTACGCATTACCAGATCCGTCGGCAAAACATAATCTCCACCCTACCCCCCAATGATAACACCTTCGCTACGCCCCTGCCCAAATTGTTTAGATTTATTGAGTTGCGGAATAGTTTGTACGTACCGCAGTGATAGTGACATCACAGCCGTGTGTTATACTAGTATAACACACGACCGTGTGCCATATACTAGACTATTACACGATGGATAACACACGACCGTGATGATAGTGCCGAAGTTTTTTTTTTTTTCAACATATGAGACAAGTTTTGAGTATACTTGGTTTATTGAAAAAGCAACTTTCACGGGCGATAAGCGAGATTTATCGACGTTGACGCCAATTGCCCACTAAGTCGAAAATCCAGGATTATCAAATCAAATCAAGTTAATTGACTTTGTAGGTGAGAGATTCTATGTGCCTTGTAAATAGACGTTAAAACTGGGTTTCGGATCTGATAAACCAGGTTTATCGAATTATTGGGCATTCGGCTTGTCATGGAAGTGTCTCAGACTTATCTGTTACAAACCTATAATAATTTCCTTATTTGCATACTCTGGCGATGTACAGGGATATGGTTTGGATATAACGTCATATCATTATGGTCCGCATTCTTCGCTAACCGAACCTTCCAGTGCAGTGCTCCATCACAGCAACCCTTGTGTGCACAGTGAGTGTTCTTGCTGTAAGGAAACTGCAGTACCGTAAGTTTGAGATGGTGAGCGCAGGGAAACACACCGGCTAACATTAGGAAGTTGCGAAAGAAAATTGTCAGTATCGCCCTGCTCGGACTGTACAACAACACCGCTCAGTGGGCCTACGATAAAATGTAAAACAGCACGTTTCTAGGGCATTATGATAAACAGCATGCTGTAGCCATATAGTTGTTTTTCATACAAGCAGATGGAAAAATGAAATATTAAAGAAAAGGGTTTTTATTAAGAAGTTAGCCAGAACCACAATCCGAAAGACGAAGAATTTGATTATACTCAAAAGATTAAAGGATCGGCTTTGGAATTTCGCCCAGTTGGTAAGTACATTTGTGAGAAGAGCAGGCAGGGATGTTATCGCCATACCTCTGATCTTTACCACATTACATTTTATGTTCAAGGAAGAAACTTTACATATGGAATGTAAATCCACAATTAAGCAAATAGTTCTAATCAGGACGGGAACTTTGTAAATCAACTTTGTGAGACAAAGAATAGGCGAATTTTCCCAGAGAGTTGAGTTGAGATCAGCTTTGGTAGACTTCGACTGGATATTCCAAATCAGATTAACTTGACTTGATATTATATAACAAGCTATATACGTAAAATGAATTTGTAAGTTTGAAACTGTCCCAACCCAGCCACATGTCAGCATGGCAAACTATTTGAACATTTTTGCAACTTGACAAACCCATAAGAATAGCATCAAGAAAGTAGGAAGCGGCTTCCAATCATGCTTTACATAGCCTCATAGGTGTACGAGGCTGGGCAGAATAACTTGTCTTTTCAGGTGAGCATACATTCACATTTCAGGCAAAAGTGCTCACTCCCATCCCGCCTCCAATTAAAAGTAGTTTCACACACTTATGACTAGCGTTTTCATCACAAAAAAGTTCGAAAAATGCTCAGTTCGTCTCATAAATAGAAAAGCAACTGCATGAACAATGTACTGTAGCTACGATTTTAGTAACCTCATTTTCTAGTTCACATATTGGGTATACCCGCAGAATCCCTTCTGGTAGTATGAAAAACCAGTACTAAAGTTGACTTTATCTTGGTGTGTATTGTTTATCAGTTATTTCATTTTATGGTTACGCCAGCAGTTTCTACGTTTACAGATGGCAGTATTTGAAACTTGAGTACTTTTAATCTGATTTTAGTACTGATATCAACTCCCTTGTTCGATTGTTTATGCATTGTGTGAAATGTCTCTGTCGCAAAACATCCGATAAATAAGATTACATTCTTGCCAAGCATAGAGCCGTGCCAGGTACTTAAAAATTACGTTCTTTTGAAATATTTGTCTAATCAGTAGAGTATCGTATCTAATACCCTTACATATATATCACAGCTCTCTTTTGCGTAATCACAAGCCACGTTGGCATTCAGGTTTTCAAAGTACACTCGAGATAATAAGGGGTTAGAATCGTGACGGTTGATAACCTTACCGTTATAAGCTGAATATAAATGTGTGTTGAAAAAAGTTGATGCTAGAAAATGTTGAGACACTATTAGGGGCAATGTTTTATTTTTATGCCAAAACAACACAATTTATTAAATGGTTCACTGTCAAAAAAAATTGGACTTAAAACTACACCAACGCCCCAGAACTCCACCCTGACTATATGTTAGCATGGGGTATCTCTGAAAATACGAATGTAGCTCATATACATTGCAGGATTTAACAATATATTAGGGTTGTTTTGGGAATACCTGTCTAGCAGTTCATGGTAAACTGCTGTTTATTGTCTTTTCAAGCATAGGCGTACTAGCTTGTAAATGTGCCGGTACATGCTATACCGTACGGTTTAAAATTTTCTACATTCTCTGGCGGTAGTAATGTATTCATATTCCCAGACATAACTCGATCGAAAACACATAAAGTACTTATGGTAATTGGCGTACTCTTTTCATTGCCTACAATGAAAAAAAAAATATTAAAATGAATTGTCATTAGTCGGCATGGGGTTGCTAGAAAATGATGAGACACTTTTGTGACTGCGAGAAGTAGGCTATTCGGCAATATAACTCTACAACGTATGATATGCCTTTTAAATGACCTTCTGGATTTTTGTATTCTAACTCCCAGTGCAGCTTTGAAGTTTCACGAGTATACCCAGTTGTATAAATTAATATTGAAAAGAAGTCTAATGTTTCACAAATTGATGGCACTTTTACGGGCGGAGGGGTGGAGCCATTGCACTCCCAAGTGAAAGAGGAATAAGAGGGAACAGTTGGAAACTACTTTACTAGATGGTGTGTGCTACTACACTTAAGGATATTGAACTTAAAAGCGCCTATGCTAAGGTGCATTGTGATAATGCCGATAATAATGTATTCATATTCCCAGACATAACTCAACGGAAAACACATAAAGTACTCACGGTAATTGGCGTACTCTTTTCATCGTCTAAAGGTATGTAGTCTTTAGGTCAGTACGGTAGAACGCAGAATTATTTCCAACATGCCAATGCTTATGAATCATTCAAAAAGTTCAATCTGGAAGTCCGGAAATAAAATCTGCCTCTTTGAAATCGTAGGCGTCTGATCTCTATATTTATACCTTGCCGCGTGGGCCGTAATTTTTCTTTCTCTCTTTCTTCCTTCTCTCAGTTTTGCTTTTCGATAACCCCGGATTTACAACGAAATTTTCTCCATGCAGGAGGCAGGGGCGTAGCCAGTCCCCGGAGCCCGGGTGGGCGAAGTTGTGAATATTTCCCCATCCTTTCATTGTTAAAGTGCGCATATCCCACAATCTAAGCGAAGCGCCATCATAGGTTGGCGCGTAGCGTACAGAGAAATTTTTGGTTAAAAATACCTCCTAGATCGCTGGAAATAACACCAGACACTTCCCAGGCCTTTCAATGTTGCAGATAAAGTTAGCTAAATAAAATTTTTATGACCCTTTGTAACATCTATGGTCATATAAACTTCGTAAATATCATGCACTGGGTGGAATGACTGCGTGACTGAGCTGTGGAATGTATTACTTGCACAAGAGCAGAATGTAGCCTAATAACAAGAATGCCGAGTTACGCAGCCTAATGGCCACGTTACTGTACATTGTGAATACCAGAGAGTTGGCGCATAGAGAATAATAAAGCTAGAGGACGCACTGAGCGCACTCCGTTGTACGCGTTCCGATATCAAGAAATATACCCTACTACAGCTGAAATAGGCTACTCTTTGCCCTCCAAGCATTTTCCAGCCATTTCTAGCGCCTTTCACGCAAGCTGCACGCATGCGGCGCGTTTCACTTTAATAATGCTGAAAATGCGGGAGCGTGAGACGCACTCGTGGTATTTATCGTATAAGGACAGGAGGAAACAGCATAATATCGAAGACGTTAAAACTCAAACCTATTACGTCAATGGCGGATGATTTTCTCGGAAATGTGAGAACATGTTTCTAAAAATTAGTTTTGAAAATGTGGAAAAATAGCCTACTTATCTGAATCCAAGAGCGGCGATTTGTTCTCAATATTGGGGGGACATTACCAGATTTTCCAATAATTTACCGTGTGAAAAATCAAAGTCAATGGGCGATATCTCACATCTGGGGGACATGCCCCCCCCCGTCCTCCCGGGATCGCCGCTCATGTCTGAATCCTCGTCTGATCTCAGCCCATTGATTTGAATATTAGTGCAGTGGGGGTGCAATGCAGTGGCCATGTGAGCTACCTAGCCCGATTTTATTGTTACGATTTGCTGGCGCGGCGGAAGTGTAAGTGTTTCAAATCTTTTCCTTTCCCTTTTCTTCTTTCCTTCCATTTCTTTCCCTCTTTCTCTTCGCTGTTTCATTTTGTTTTTTCTTTCCCTTTTCTCTTTCCTTTTCTTTCTCTCCTTTCCACTTTTGCCTTACCTTTTTCCCCTCTCTTTGTTTCCCCTTTCCCCCTCTTTTCATTTCTAGGTGTCTTCTTCATTCCCTCTTTTTCTTTCCTTTTTCTTTCTCTTATTTCTTTCCCTTTTCCCTCTTTTTCTTTTCCCCTTTTTCTTTCCTTCTTTTCCTCCCTCCTCTCTCTTTCCCATTTTCCTCAACATTTTTCCCGGGGGCAACCCGCCCACCCGCTGCCTACGCTACTGGCAGGAGGCCATTCCACTACCTGCCCCAGGGTTACTCTGCAGTCTTCACCCATCCTGTCATCCCTACACTTAGCACCAGATCTTTTAGGGCCATTTGTCAAAGCCTTGTGTATAAGCTAAAGCAATATAAGTGTTAACTACTAGGCCCACAGCTGCTTGTTCAATGAATCTTACTCAAGTTGCCTTTCAATTAACCTGGTCCATGACTCTCCATGTCTTATTAAACTTGCATAGGCGTAGGAGCCCAAGTTGATGGGGGGGGGGGGGCTGTGACGACTTGCCCGAAAAATAAAACCAAACATTTCCGCTCCCTCTACATGCTTTCGACATGTTAATGTACATATCATATAGGCATACATCGGTTATCACACGGCATGCCAATTACATACAATAATTTGCCGTGTTACTACCTTCCGTATTGGTTTTAATTTTGACGGAAGTCGTTACAATGATAATGATAATAATCAGTGGTGAAGCCAGGGTTTTTCTCATGGGGGTGAGGGGAAGGCATTATGTTGCGTGATCGCCGGCGTGGCGGAGGGGGTTAAGGGGAGGGTGTTTCCCTCTCCCCCTTTGAAAATTTTTGGAAATTAGGTGTCCTTACATGCAACAAATCCTTCTTTTGAAGTAAAATTTTTTTCACGGCCGTTATCGAGAATTTGATGTAAAGAAAATTTTACGAAGACGTACTGCATTTTTAAAGGATGACGTAATACGGATATCCAACTCCTTAGAATTCGTATTACCTTGACAAATTTAAGTCGTATTGTGCTGTGAGTTTCCTGGTGTCCGGGAAATGATGTAGCATAGGCGAAGGACAGTTTAAAATGTTTGGATGGAGCTCTAATATATGGGGAGGGGGGGGGGATTATGAAATGGTCGCAACTACATCCCCAACTTGGCTATGGGGCAAGCATGTAGTCACTTTCACGCGGTAAAAATTTTCTGGTCTTTCTATTGAAATATGCTCAAAGGACAGCTAAAATGTTAGAATAAATGATAATGACAACAACCTTTTGCATATTAAATATGATCTCAAATTGTCGACCTTCAAAGGAGATAGATAGCCACTCAACCCCTCCCATATTTGAAACTATTGGCGTTCCTTCGACTAAGCATTTTAATACCTTCCTTTCGTGTTTGAAACTGATCAATCAAACCTTGAAATATAGTATGTGTCCTAAGCGTTTTAGCTCATGAAGAGCACATGTCTTAAAAACTGCCTCAAGCCCATTTCGATAAGGAGCGATTAGTTGGCCAGAAGTGCCATACTTTTTGTTTTGTCAAAACGTGTCTTTTAATTCAATTCAACGAACTTTCCGATTCACAGGGAGAGAATTCGAGAAGATATTTCTAGATATAATCATCTCTAAAATAGGAATACGACGTACTTAATTCCTTTGCAAGCCCTCTCCAGGTCTTTCGAAGCAAGTAGACGTTTACGAAAAGTCACAGAAGTGTGTTCAAAGAAAGTTTTTATTCGTTGAACTGCGTAGCAGGATCGAAGTTGGCATTGAACTACGGGTAAGATCTCCGCTGGGATCCTTGTAACGTTTTAAGCGCCTCTAAACAATATGTACCCTACTTCGTTATATCAAGTCAGGTCGAGCTGGGTCGCAAGTTATGTCGTGGTTAAGTCCTCGTCTGGTGCCAACTCTTTGAGGAGCGCAGTTAGCAGTCTGTATTCTTCGCAACGGCTTGTTTCGTTGTTTTCAGCATTCATACACCGTGAACACGTAAAATAGCTGTGCTTCGTAGAACCGTGCAGATGAATCCATTTTGAGAAAAGTTTTCTTTATGTAACGAGGGACTTTAGGTTCCATGCAAAACCTGAGTCAGACAGAGGTCAGACGGTTGGAGGGCTTTTTTTATAAAAATATGATTTTTTTTATAAATAAATATTGGAGCTATAGGCCAAGGACTACAGTGTAGTGTAGAGAGCCAGTGTATTGCTTGTTACAACATGATGTGACTTACCGTTAACCTGACTCAACCTCTCATTGTATTAATGGAGGAAAGTTATACTTAAAATTGAACACGAATTCATTGCGGCAGCTAGGGCATCTTGTGTACTTACAAAGGCATTTGTTTCAGTAAAATGACACCGCATTGGGAAGATGCGGTTATTGAAAACCATTAGGCTTACGTACCTGCATCATTCAATTTATGACAGGTAGAAGTATTCCTTGTTAGCTTTAAATGGAATCCGAAAGCACGCATGTGTTAACAATGACGGGAGACTACGCAGTTAAATTTTTTGCAAAAAATATGTCAATAATTAACAGCCTGAGGAGCAATTCCAGAGTGAAATCACTGGCGAGTGCCATCCAAGCAGGGCAGCCATGCCAAGACCAAAATAAAACAAAATAATAACGTTCACTTACTTATGAGAATTTCAGACATATGGCAAACTCAAAGATTTGACAAAAAGGACCTTTTGCACCTTACTCATTTAAAACTAAAAACGAGCTCTCAAAGGGAGGGTGAACCCTTGCCGAAATGGTTATGAACCACTACCGCAACTCTGCTCACTAGCTCAACATTAGGCAGCCTCTGAATAAGCATTCACTTCAGAATTAGAGGCTTTAGACATAACCAGTTTAAAGCTTTGCAAAATACAGCCTCGTCTGGAGTTCAAAGGCAACTTTAAAGTAATAGGGGTAAGAGGAGTTGGATGCGCCCTGGTCCCAACGACTTTATGAACGCCAATGACTTACCAGCAAGTCTTCTTAATCGTTTCTCGAGCGCAATGCGGTGTGTGTCCGACTTACGGTTATTGTGACATTAGAAAACGCTTTGTATGGTATCCAGCCTTCCTCCCGACAAAGTTCTTCCCTCCTTAGTCGTTTGTGGAATACTGTATACGACGATTACATTGGAACAACTGATTGAGCATGCGTGTGGCCGACCATTATCATCACAGACTATTGCCTTGGCTGCCTTAAAGGCATGTTGCAAGAGGGGTTGGGGTGGGGCTCGGTAGACCACGGCGAGCGGAGCCGGAGGAAAATTTTGCTTAAAGAATGCGGACAGGACCACCGAGAGTCTGTCCGCGATCGGGTAAAGGCTCTAAATACTGGCCCGTGTGGTATGAACTGGCACATAGATGAAAACTGCATGGCATCAAATGCATAGCTTAGATGTCTACATATAGGTTCAGGTTGGAATCACAGAAAAGGGGGATATACTCGGAAACTCCAGCGATACCCAAAGCTGGAGTCAAATATAGACCTCCACTTTAATCCCTTTTTTGAGGCCCCCTGAGAAAGCACAGAGCAAAGCCGTGTGTAGTTGTTTACAATATTGGGGGCATCGGATATTCAGACTCAAGATAGAAAAAATAAAGAGAAGAAATGAAAGTATCGATCTCGACGGAAAACCATGGAGCTACTTTTTTCAAAATTATTTGATAATAGGAGGATGGGACTATTTTACTTTTCTACATGAAACCATGAAAAGCAACGAAATTCCGCCGCAGGAGAGCGTGCCGAAACTTTTGAAATTTTAGAGATCTTTTCTGTTGAAAGCAAAACGTAACTCAGGCAAACTGGAATCCCTTCACAATTGGGTATGAAGGCGGGTGGAGTTGTGTGTGTGAGGGGGGGGGTAGCTCAAGTTCAGGGGTTGTTCGCTGGTAAAGGGGGTTAGCCTAATCCCCGTTTGGTTACGCGCACGACTCGAACGATCGAAGCAGGCCTGTAGCCAGACAAGGTGATGAAGGGGGGGCGAAAAATTTTCCAAGGGAGGCTTCACCCCCTTGCCCCCCCCCCTTGACAACGGGCCTGATCATCGAAGAGAATCATTTTTAATACAATAATTGGTGCAAGCGTACGGAACTCCTTCCAGTAGGGTAGGATTGGCTATTAATACTTTTGTGCGACATTTTTAAGGCATGTTTGCCAGTAAGAAAACGAATTTTTGGCCCCAATGGAGGTACATGCACCTCCTCTCCCGGATCGTAAGCCTGCGTTTAGGGCTATTAAGACCAGACCATGAAGTTTCTGAGGGTGCCTCATCACTACCCTTCATACACCACTGGTTGGTTTTTACCTCACGAAATTATTTTCGCTTCCCACTCAGGCTGGTAGGCAGGCCGTATCAAACCTCGACCATGCAGACAACCGTATCTCCCTTTCCGCTAAACACTTGCTTAAACGATTTAATAGGTGCAAAGAATAACCCTGATTGATAAACCTTTGGGAGAACCGGGTCCCTCCCATCCCCCGGCCAAAAGTAAGCATTTCTTGCTGCGGTCGTGCATTTACCATCCAGGTAGTAGCTCCATGGATTTGCTTTACTCCAACAGCTCCCTTATGCCGCCTAATTGCTGGACAAGTTTTAGTACAAGTGCAACCCCTTTCTTCAGACAGAGTTTCCACTGATTTCTGCATTCAAAGCTTACTGTTTATATATTTTCATTGGTGGAGCAAGTTTTTCACAGTCACCGTCAGGGGCGTCAATCTGTATTCAAATGTCGGGGGGGGGGGGGACATACATGACCACAAACCAGTCCCCTTGGTTTTGAAGAGGGGCGTCTTCCTATAGGCCCTCCCCCCCCCTTCGATGACTGACGTTGTCCTGTTCTAATAAGAATTATCATTTCAAAGTTAACATGACCATCATCTGCCAGGTGAAATACACGGAGTCCACGGAATTACTTCAAGATGTTTTTTTTTTCATACTGTCCCAAAATAGCTGAAACAACTCTTCGCAGCGTGGATCATTGTCGGAGATCATGGACCCGACCAAGCCCGTTGCTAGGGTGATATATTTGGGGGTGTGAAGGTCCCAAATTCTTACCGACTGGATGTTTTTTCCAACTGAGTGGAGGCGTTTAAATTGCACTTTGTTATGCACTCTGCGTTTTTTTATACAGCAGTGGGGAGCATTCCTTTGTCACTAGATAAATGTGTCGTCCTGGGGGAGGGGGCGTCCCTCTCCCCTTCGAGAAATTTTTGTTAATTTAAGGTTGCTTAGATGCAAAATGGTGCTGTCTTTGGGATATTTTTGGAGCTGATCGTAGTATAGCAAAGGTGTGAAGGATTAGAAAGGGCGTTTTCAGAATGCTTTGTAGTCGTAAGTGTATTAACAATCACCATCAAGTGGTTAGAGCATGCCACTTAAAGCCGGAAGGTCTAGGGTTCAAATCCTGGCCGGGTCATACCAAAGACTTTAAAAATGGAACCTACTGCCTTTGTGCTTGGTGCTCAGCATAAGCAATGGAGTAGGGAAAACAAGCCAGTGAGCCACAACTGGAAAAAAGGCTGTGGTCGTCTCGACTTGAACCAATTGGCTGGAAACTGGGACGTTAAACCTCATCTAACTAACTAACAATCATCATCTATACCGATAATTGCTTCGGCGAAGCGCTCGGCAAAAATTTTTGAAAAGTGTTTAACGGCAACAACGTACGTTCAACATTCCACATCATGCTACAAATTAGATTGAATGCAGTGGCGTACCCAGGATTTCTCTTAAGGGGGCATGCAGTATGTTGCGTGACCGCTGGCCTGGGGGATGGGGGATGAGGACACCCCTCCCCTTTGAAATTTTTTGAAAAATGTTACCTTTTGAAGTAAAATTTGTGTTGAAAAATTTACGTGTTTTTAGGAACTTAAAAAAATCGGAATCAGTGAGGGGAAATGGCCCAATGGGGTGTCCCCCTCCTCCATGAAAAATTTGGAAAATATGATCCTTTTTTGAGTAAATTTGTGTTAAAAAACTTATTAAAAAAACGTATTCTTAGGAACTTAAAAAAAATCGGAATCAGTGAGGGTGGGCATGGCCGAATAGCCCTCCCCTCTGCGTACGCCACTGATTGAATGATCCCATGTTGATGCGAGGCCCCTACAGATGTTTGGAGATGTATGTCTGTTTTCGGAAAGTGTTGTGATCAGAATAGTTCCATGTATAATTACCTTTTCAATGGTCATGAGAAGGAGTGCAAACCGTGACGCATGTGCGCGAAGCGTGCCAAAATTTTGTCATTAAATAAGATTTCCCTGACGACATCTACATTCAGAATCTGCATTAAGACACTTAACACTTGCCCAACAAACCTACATGCCACTCAAAAAGCCATTCAAATAGAGCCACGACACTACTCTTTTACGCAAATGTGGGGGGGGGGGCATTTGATATTGTGTCCCCCACCCATCGAAATGTAGGGGGACTTGTCCCCCATCCCCCCCCCCAGGATTGACGTCCATTGTCACCGTTGGGGGTCCAAATAAATGTCGAAATAACCACCTGAACTTTGATCAGTGGCGAATGCAGGTTTTCTCGAGACGGGTGATGCATGGGAATTATCGGTGCCTATTTTACCAACATACCAAAATATATGCACACAAACTGCAGCAAGCATTTTTAGGAAAGCATGTAGGCACAAGCGCCAAGTCCGAGTCATTTTGTCAGAGGGGTAGGATCACGTTTTGAGATTACTTTAAAAAACTGCTTTCACATCACTGCGATTTAATACTGGCATTTCATTGCCTAGAACTGCTTCATTCATGAAGCACTGTACTTTAGGTCACGTGATATCGATTTTCTTTCAATTGTGAGGATTTTTGTTAAGTTACTGCGTCACACAAATTTGTCAACTGACAATATCCTAAATTTTATTGTGAAGAGAAAATAGAAGTAAAACACACCAAATGCGATACCTTCCAAGGTTTTAAAATAAAGTAATTGTTATTTTACCATCATTTCATTTTGCTTATTACACCTTGAATAAACACTCTAAAATCTGCTGGATTAGAGGGGCACCCACCTGGAATCCGAATCATTCATTTGAACAGACTGAGTCACCTTAACAAAAAGTTCCGGGTTGGATCAATGTTATCGACATTTTATGAAGTGAATGATACGGATGTCGGGTCGGTACCTCCTCTATCCGGGTTGTGTTTAAGTCTTAACCTGATGCCTTATGAGCGAAGATTCAAGATATTATGAAAAAAGAAAAGAAACGGTTTAATGAAAACCAGTCATATCTGCTGCCTTATTGCCTTACTCATTGTTACATTCATGTGTGTACTCTCCCGTAGTAGATTTTTGAATATCTGGGAAAGTTTAACCATTTATCTCATGCAAGTAGACTATTGTTGTGCTAAACGATGAATAACTTTATTCATAATATGACATGCAGTTTCTAATCTTGCCACCCTGACGTTGATACGAAGTTCCAGTATAACATGTTCCAATAGAAGCAAGTACTGAAAACACCTTTCAGAAGTCGTCGTGAGCTAGCCCAGTTTTATTCTCTCCTGTGTGTGAAATCAAGTGGAAATCCCTCGTGGTTAGTAAACCCATCAGCAAATAGTAAGGTTATAATGGCATAGCATTCTCGTTTATTGAAAAGAAGTCTTAACAGTCACTTTAAGGTTGTAATATACTACATTAAACCGTATTTCATTTGTTTATTCATAAAAATGTAAAAGCAGAACCACGCATGTCCGATTTCGTAGAACAGATATTTTAGAAGCTTCACTGTTTTAAATCAGAGTTTATAATGTTGAATTATATTTCAAATTTACTTTCGTCTTCGTCCTTCACTTTAAATTCTGTTGGAAACGGATGGAAAATAAGTTAAGATGACTAATTGTTTCCATTAAAACAGTCACATGTATAGAACGACAGGGGAAGGGGTAAGTGCAGGGTTTAATCCCCTTCCGCTCAACTTTTCAAGTCGAAAATTCCTCTGTTGTCCCCCTGTAAAAGGCCATGCCTTTGCAGTATTTTACTTAAAATTAACCCTATTTGTCTCACTAAATTGCATATGAGGACCTTCAAATATTGAACAATTTCCGACAGGGAAGGGCCCTCTCCTTACACCTATTCCCTATGACGATGGTCCAACTAAACGCTCGCCCCTTCAACCCCCAGCTTCCTGCCCCTATGAAACAGTAACTGTGGACCAGGTCAGTTTAGATCATGTTACATGTTACATCATCAGTTCGGGCAATTCCCCCTTTTGGGAGGATCGAGTTTTCTTCCGATCGGGAGGAAAATTAGTTAGGCTATGGGCGCCGTCATATTGCTTAATTTACCCAAAATTTCATACGTATTTTGTGTGTATTGTCAGTTGAAAATGGGTCTTGGAACCCCCTTGCGAATTGTTGTGATCTAATGTTATGGAATTATATTTATATTTGGAAGGCGCATTGTCATAGCTACCGAATAGCCACGTCCTAATCGGTGGGTCATCACGCCGGTTTTAAGAAAGACGAAAGTTCTTGAGTGGTCGTGGATCTTGCCTAACTTTTGCTCTGTAAGGTTAGCAATTCTATGCAATGTAGGTTTTCCCCATTTGAGAATCTCTCGGACAGATAATACCGTTAGATATAGCCATCTTTATCTATTTTAGCGCCAACATATCCTGCCCTTGTAGACCTTATGCATTGACGTCACGCATTTTGCAGGGTAAACCATGAAGAACACTGCACGCATGACGTAACCATCGCACGCGCGCGTGGACTTACACCCGTATGTAACCGGTACACCAATCAGCTGAGTGTCTGCATGTGTTGGTGTTAGTCGAAATGACACTCGCTTATCTTCACCGAGGCGCATTTTCTGTTCTGTGACGTTATATGCATAATTTCTACAATTATACTTTGCAATTACACTCTTTAATTTCTTCCCTTACTGATAAAGTATTTGTGATAAATTATCTTATAGCCTGTAATTACCAGTTTGGATGAAATCGAAATTATTGCATAAACAATCACTCTTAAAAAATTTCCGACCTCCTTCTAGTATGGTAACTTCCCGTTCAGTATATTTGTAGTTACAAATTTTACGTCTCCTACTTTCAAAGAACTGGAAAATCATTGATCAGATGATGTTGCTATCCTAATTCGAATTACAATATCGACAGTGTTTAGAAACCCCTTTATATCATTATGAATGAATAAACGTAATGACGTCCGAGTTTTCGTCAAAAGTGTTTAGTTTTGCTAGACTCGTTCATAATTCTTATCTAACACGACATCTAAAGCAATCGTGACGCTTAATTCGGTGCCTTCATAACATTTTTACGTATCTCTCAAGACCCGTAGCCAGACAAATTACTGAAGGGGGCGAGAAAACCCCAAGGGAGTGAAATATTTTGGAGGCGAGATATGCCAAAAATGCACGAAACCAATGCAAATGTTTAGTTTGCTAGTAGTGTCTCCCTCTCTCTCTCATATCGCCACTGTCAATACACTTTTACTTACGCTTTTTTGCAAAAAACTCCTGCTGTATAAGAGCACGGGGCATCATTGATGTTGCCGTTATTTATCCGATAAACGACGCAGTTCTGGTTGTGGTAACGATCGTTTGGTTGATCTGTAAGAGTGCAACGAATATAGGTTATTCAAAACAGTCCTTACTTTAGTCGTATTTTCCAGAATAACATGTTTAATGCAAGTTTGGAGAGTTTTACTCTTCAGATCAACCGGGAAGGTTCAACTATCCGCATCGCTGTCCGCTGTTTGAATAACATTGTACTGTGTCCAACATTGATTCCCGATGAAATTGTACCAATACCAAGTAGCCGATTAGTGGTTAAATGAAGTTTACAGAAAATGGTGAAGTTTACATAAGGCGAGGGGTTGCACAATTGAAACTAACGGAATTATCTAAGAACTGCGTGCAGAAAGAGCTATGGGTTCCTTTAAAAGAATCTCAGGCCCTTCTTGAGAGCAAAAACAAGCAAAACGTCGGAGAGAGTGATAGCTGAAGGAGATTATGGCTCTGCTGTACCTTCTTAAATGAAATTGTCAAAATCCTATTTCGACGAGGCTACCCCCCCCCCCGCTCTCTTCCGGCGTCACCCCAAAACACGTACTGTATAGTATCTACCGGTCTGTCCTAAAAATTGGTAGGTTACGGATTAATACAATTTAGCTGTAGGATACCGCACTTTGAAAGATACGACTTAAGTTTCGCCGTGCGATGCCCATCTAAATTTGGGGTCGTTTAAAAATCGGCCCATCTTGAGAGCGAGAACGGTTAAAATTGTTTGGATAATTCTCCGTTGTATGAGATAACTCTTGCAAACCTAGCTGAAGAAAAGAAATATTCATTAACGTAAAAGTGGATCGAAAATGAAGCGACTTCTAACACGATGGTACGATCTCTTTTGACTATATATTTATTTATTTATTTACAGATACCGAGACAAACAGCAGAATGCCAAATTTAGAATAAACGTGAACATTGCTGTAGACAAATACTTACTTGGTTCCCAATTCACGACATTAGGTGCATCGGTCAATTTATTACCATTTGACCACACGAAGTCACCTTCTCTCGCATTGTCATTCAGCCCAATATGCAGGCTGGGAAGCAGTACATCAGAATTTCTGCTGCTTGCAATAGCTAAAACACAATAAACATCAAAACAGATAAAATACACTATCATCCGTCTTGCAAAATTATCCAATAATACAACAGGTCCGTAGCCCGACAAGGTACTGAACTGGTGTGAGGGTGCTGAGTAGGGGCGAGACAGCTTGCAGACAAGGCGAAATACTTTAGGGGTGAGATATAAGAAGATACATTAGGGCAGTGGTAATTTTTGATTTTCTGGGAGGTGCCGTCACCCACCTTCTCCCTCTTTGGTTTAGGCTTGCAAGAGCGTAAGGTTTAATTTTATGAAGGGTGAAGGCAAAGATTCATTCAGTGGTTGGTAAATTGTATCGTTGTAACTAACGTCTAACGTAATTACCCTTGTCCTATTACCAGAAGTGCTTTTAAGAAACTAACCTACACTAGTCTGACGCCTGCCATTCCCCATGGATTTGTAACGAGCTTCGACAGATCCCCAATCTGTCAGCCCGGGGATAGGCAAAAACATCACACGGGCAAGTGTAGCGCTCAAATATTGTGGCCAACTGCTAGTAGCCCTCGCATTTAAAATAAATTTCAAGAAACAAAGATTGTTAGAAAAACCTTCATTTGCCATCACAAAATCCTCCACAGCTATCCTTTATTAGTTCCAATATTACCAAGTCACACATATTTCAGTCGATCGAAACAATGTACGAAACTGGTTGTTAGTGTGTTAAAATAACGCAACAAAATTATTAACATTGGCTCTAGTGTTATGGGTTCACAGTTCCCTCTGTACAAAAATGTCAACAATTTGCAGTAATTTTCTTCAAATTTGTTCAAATATTGTCCCGAATTGCATGTAAGGACCCTCAAATATTCACAAAGTTTCCAAAAGGTAGAGTGAATCCCCTTTAATCTCCCCAAACGGCGGTCCGAATAAACATTCAGTCCCCCACCCCTCCCAGTCAAGAACAACTTCCTAAGCCTGTGATAATTACAATAGCTCTGGATAGTAATGCGGGCAATTAAGTTGAGAAAACAGTCAGCCCTACTGACAAATACTATTATAAAAAAGAATTTGTCGAAGCCTGCTGGGTAAAAATACTTGTGTTCAGAGGATGTGAGTAGTCCCGGTACTCTTACTCGTGTTAGTGTACTCGTTCTCCGGGGTTTGTGTTCCTGAGTACAGACATTTTTGAGTACGTTAATGGCCTAACATATTGCGAGTTTGATTGCCTTTCCTCCATGTCTTGTAAAGTTCACCCTATCCTACCTATCACATAGACAAAACTGTACATTCATAAACACTTTCATCGATTTCCTGCATTCTGATTGGCTGAAAGCCATTCGAGACCAGTCTCGAATGGGAATTGAGAGAATTATAGAAAGGTAAATGGGATATCACTGTTACCACTGCACAGTGCACTGTGCTTTGTCCATGCTGGGTTAACATAGCAACGTAACCCATACTAGAGGATAAATGCAGGGTGTCTGGTCTCAAATGTGATTTGAGACCTTCGATGACGTCGAGGTCCGCTCAGCCTCCTTGATGACGTCATCGTCGGTCACAAATCACATTTGAGACCGGAGACCTTCGCATTTATCCCCTAAGTACACTTTAGACTCAAACTTATAAAGTTAAAATGCACATTTTCAAATAAAGAGCTCTTAGGGTATCTTTTTTTATTCTGGAACATTCGAAGTTTTTATTTTTGCATAGAAATTAAAAAATTACCTTTGGAGCTCCCAGCATCTTCTTAGGAATGAAAATAATTTGAAATTATGTTGATGAGCAGACTTTTTTCGACTTGTCATAAAAATATATTTTGTAGTGTTTAAAAAATGAGATACCAACACAATGAACTTGTTGCTATACTGCTAATTCCCTGGTTGCACTTAAGCAAGGTAGTAGTACCATTTCCTCCAAATAAAACTTTGGCTTCTCCTTTGTCTAAACTGTGTTGAGGGTGAATGCCCCCCCCCCCTTCAGAAGGCATTGGACCGTCGATGTGGCCAGTAGGGGTATTCGCAACAGTCTTCCATGCCTTTCAAAAGTGAATAACACAAATTTTAACACTTAAGTTGTTGACAAATGCCTATACCTGATTGTAAATATTTTAGTCGACCGTAATAATGTGTGGAGGGCAATTCAAAGGGCGTTTTTTTGTCTGTACTCGTACTTGTTCTTATTGCCTGAAACCCAGAGCCTAGTAGTCATACCCGTACTTAGTGCTTTACATGAACGTTACAAGTCTGTCAGTTATCATCTCATCGCTCGGATACATTGTTTCACTCCTCAAAAACACTTGCTTATCGCACTACCCAGAGAGATTAGCCCCAAAGCGTGAATTGTATTATTTACAAATTCTCTTACATGTTGTTATGCAGAACTATTCTCTGATTTGGGGGTGGGGTGGGATGGGAGCTTCTGTATCCATGTTTGTTGCGTAGCCAGAATATTTGCAGTTGAGAAGCACAAACGTTTTTCGGTGGCCCAATTAACTGATTTCGTTTCTCAAAACTTAGTGGTGTGAGACTGGTTGTCATCCGGTCGATACGAAGAGGTGATAGGCAGATGTTTTATGAAACAGGTTACATAATTCCTTGTTATAGCATTTTAACAACTGTACGACTTTAAACTTCGACAGAACATCGATGCCCCTATGGCGCGTGTAGCTTGCGGAAAACTGTGCCCGTCATTTCATCAATACTCGCAATTTTTTGTATTGGTCTGCTCCGGCACAAAGCAATGAACTGACCAGAGCATGAAAATATGCACTTTTTGCGCAGCATCCCTCCTGTGTTGGGGAAAAGTTTCTGTTGGCGCAACATGCAACATCCATGCTGTTTGGCTCCCGGTACAGCACATAACTTCAACCAGATCTGCCTAAAGAGTAAAGTATTTTACCACATAGCTACAACAGTTGTAAAAGTAGAAAGTGACTCTTTAATAAATATTTACCTCCGGCAAACTTAAACTCTTCGATCGATGTTATGTAAAGCAGTTTGGCCCCACGTTCGGTGCAGTAGGAAGATCCGGACGCCGAGTTAAACCTTCTTTCCGTATTAAAGTGGTAGCAGTTGTCATTATACGCATACCAATCGTTTGGGCAACCAAAATTGACCACATCTTTATTTGAATGACAGGGAGAAAACAATTTTATATCGTTATATCGTGTCAGTGGTAATATTACTTTATCATAAATCAATCAACAGTGCACAAACTATGATACTCTTGATGTTCTGGTTTGGTTTAATGGCTTTATGAAGTCACGAAACATTTAATAGTCTTTTCATGCGCACAGAATTACTTACTTATAGACCAGGGAGGTAAAAGGGAGGTCAGAACACCTTCCTTATTTTGTTGGAGCTGTTGAGGAAGGAGATTAATCATGTATTGCTTTTCCCTTGGAATCATCTGGTTTGTTGGCATTAAGCTCCAAATTTCCGTGCTATTTAAAGTTCTGTACGACTCAAATGGGAGTACCAATTGACGAATTCGGTTTTCGTCGTCTGCTTAATTCACAGAGTTCTCGGGTTGATTTTGTTCCATTGCCGTACATAGCCAGTCGTCAAGGAACCCAAAACTTTTGTTTTACCTATTTACTCTAGGATCCTTTGTTTTCAATTTTCAACTCTTCCCCGTAGGGACCAAGCCAAGTTGCCACAAGACTGAATATACCTAACCCTTACACTAACGGAAAAAACACCAAAAGATGTGTGAACAATGTAGCTACCCCAAGCAACAGTTAGACTCCTGAGGTGAGCGCGCTTTGTGCGTGCAGCGAGTAAAAGCGTATGTGATTAACAAAGCATCTGGTCAGTGGTCACGTCCCCAAACCAATGAAGTGTAGGCCTCAATGGCGTGTGCAGGATTTCGAAGGTGGGGGGCACAACCTGTGATTCCCCCGACTGACATGGAGGGGTGTGACAAGTGCACCGAAGGTGCACCACGAGCGCGAAGCGCGAGTTTGCACGCGTGGGGTCCAGGGGCCCGCGCCAGGGCCCCTGGCGGGGTCCAGGGGCAGAGCCCCGGTGGGGTTCCAGGGGGCGAAGCCCCCGGAAGCTCCTGGAACATAAGCTAATAAGACCGCCCTAAATTGGTTCTAGAGGCCTTATTGATCAGGTTTCGTTTGTTTCAGATTTTGTTAAATTCGGTGTCAGTGACGGAGAGTTCAGGTTATCCTCTATGCGTTGAAAGCTGCAGTGTGCTACAGTATCTGTCACATACATTGATAGGACTACGTTAAAGATCACGAGGCCAGTCAAGAAGGCTGCTTGAGATGATCGCAAAAGTTAACAGCGCTGTTTCATCCTTAAACCTATATAGTTTACCATTACAGATGGTTAAAGTGACTAGCGCGAAGGGCGAAGGGAACTTAATGATAGTAGGCCTGCCTGCACCATATGAGACAGATAATGATACTGATAGCATCCTGTCTGATTATTCACTGGAGGACAATTGGAAGTGCTCTATCCTTTTGTAAACGACCAAAAAATGAAAAAAATTCTCTTCTAATATCATTCTGTAGGCTATTTCTAAGTTTTGAGTGCCAGGGATGGCGCTAGGATTTGCCCGACAGGTGGCCAGACGGACGGAGGCAGCGACCTGAAGCCCCAACAGCCCCGAAGCCGTCAAGGGGATGGTGAGGAGGGATCTGAAGAAAATCTGTGTACTAAACCATGCCATTGCGGGACATATATTTCATAAAAATGGGTGTATTTACTAGAGGAACGTAGTTTCGGGGCTGATTTAATGTTTTCCCCAGAATCTAAAGTGTGAAATTGCAAAGCGAGTGAAAATGTTTTGGGTTATCCTTCACTAAAAAGAATCGGTACAATTATTAAAAGCTAATAAAGGTCAATTGTCCGGGCAGTTGGTCCCTATCGGGCATAACTTACATTGTACTTCTCTCCTCTTGTCTCTATAGCGGTATCGCACAACAGACCTAAGAGAACATTGACTGGATAACGTGAAATGAGGTGAAATTCCCAACTTTTGCATAAATTCATGACTACTGCTTCAGTTACTTGAAAAGGTGGAAATGGTTTGTATTATATTTAGCTATAAGGAACAGAACTGTGGAAGAGTGGGCAAAGCTTACCGGAAATCTTGGGTTTCATTGTAGAAATGACCCTTTGAAAGCCAAAATAAGTAAACAGAGCATGGGTGGCGACAGAATTTTCAGAGGGCTGGGCCATGCCAGCCACCCCAGTTAAGCTTTGACAGCCCCTCTGTCGAAGAGGTGGTGACAAGGGGATATGACTTATTATCCCATGCCATTTCAGGGCATATTTTACATGATATCACTTAATACTTCATGAGCCGAGTTGCGCACTTTATATAATGTTCTTTCAAATCTGAAACTTGAATTTGGTAGCTTTCACAAAAAAGATATGTGATCAAGAACATAAAGAAAACAAAAAAGAAAAACTGCAGGGGTTCTAGACCATATCGGGGATAACATACATATTATCGAAGCACTTGGACTACACTATGAAACAGCCAAACTTTGGTCCGTGAGTCGGTCACAAACTGAATGTACCGCATGACACACATTTCGACCTCCACATGAACAGTGTTCTCTGCCTTCATGTTTCTTGGTAAGGTTGGCAGGACATGTGCTTTCTAGCAATGTGGAATGGAACACCTGAAGATCCTGGAGTAACTATACAGCGCGCGTAGCGCGCCGAAAAATTTCGGTTCTTATTAGAGAAATTGTCCTCTCTCAGGCGCCGTCGGGGAATGCCTGCATACTCTATCGTATCGATTAAGACTCCCCGATAGGGCTCCCCGCCCCCACCTGGCGCCATCCCTGTTGAGTGCTCAGTGTCTCTTCATTCTTTTTCTCTTCCCCTAACCCTTAAATCCCCCGACTAAGAGATTTTCCCCCGACTGGCTTCAGAGGTGGGGGGGGGGCAGTGCCCCTCGCCCCCACCCCTTTGAACACGCTACTGGTAGGCCTACAGAATGAGCGTGTATATGAACCATATATAACAGCTTATCTGAGACAGAAAAAAGTTTATTAAAACAAATTGATATTCGAAAGTTTACATTAAGCACGATGGTTATATCACCGTTAAATGATATTCTTTGCTACTTTGTTGGCACTGGACTTAACTAGAAACTACGAGGGGAGGTTAAGCATGTAAGCCAGCTTGGGTATAATACTTGGGTATAATATATTTCTTATAATGTATCAATAACTTTCAAGAAATATGAAAATACAAAGGCACAGACCTGTTAGGTTCAAGGCCCGAAAAGTTTGAGATGAGTTCAGTTTACATTACCTTTGGCTCTGTTCATAAAGACCATTACATACAGCAGAAGCACAACCTAAAGGAGAAAAAAGACGTTGCGATCGAATTAACAGTAGTAATGACGGTGGCATCATATGATTAACAGTTGAAAGGGACCAGATTAGATATTGAAGCAGACATGCAGAGGCAGAATTAGAAGTAAAACTACATAAACATTCAGAGATATGGAAATAATTAAAGTACTGGTGATGACATGTCAGTCAGTTACATTCTGTTTCATTTCAATGCGATTACCACTGACAGGCATTTTTGCGAGATTTGTATTATCAACACGAGTTGATAAAAGTAATGTACCGTAGTGTGGTTCTCTTTTTATCTCAATTCTATTTTACATTAAGTGTTACAGATACTGGACAAACGCACGGGTGGCAGTTGGTGCCAGATGCATTTACTCCATTTTGACTGTTTGTTTATAGAAGCTTTGTGTGTTTATATTGCAACAGTACGTTTCAGACAAAAAATACCTTTTGCAACAAAAACATAATACTCTAAGGGAGATGTAATTTTTATTCTGAGTCATATAAAAGTTTACGCCAACAAATCTTTCACGAGCTACAAAACAATGAATTCCGAGGTAGAGATGCTTTACTACGGTAATCCATAACAAAGTTCTCCAGCAGATCAGAGTCGATATGAATTCATTTTATTATTCACTTAGAAATAAGCTAATTTTATATCTACATAGAACTTATACACAATTTGCCATTGTGAATTTCCCGAAGTCTGTCGAAGCCATGTGCAATCAGATTGTAATGTTTAATACATACATACATACATACCGACTTTTATATAGCGCAAATTCCATATGATCAATGCGCTTACCAAAACAAGAAAAATCGATGCCAACAAAATATCAGTCAATTAAATAGGTAAGTCTTAAGTTGTTTTTTGAACAGTGTAACAGATTTCGAATGCCGTATGTGAAAGGGAAGAAAATTCCATAACACAGGGCCAGCAATAGAAAAGGCACCATCACCTACTCGCTTTTTGGAAGAAGGTATCAGGAGTAGGGTCCCATCCATTGCAGACCTGGTAACAGGACCATATAAAGGTGAGGTTTTCCTGTGAAGCATACTAGAGAGATAAGTCGGAGCAAAGTTATTCAAACATTTGTAAACATATAAACAAAATTTAAATTGGATTCTTTCACGAATAGGTAGCCAGTGAAGCGCACGCAGAAGAGGTTTCGGACTATCTAATCTAGCTGCCGAGAAAATAAATTTAGCACAACGATTTTGCAAGGATTGAATGCGATTAAGGTCATTTGATGACGCACCATACAAAAGGGCATTGCCGTAGTCAAAGCGTGAAAGGAGAAAAGCACGGACAACAGAATGACGAGTCTCTTTATCAAGATAGCGGCCAATGCGAAATAAATTTCTAAGATGATAATTACAAGCTGAGACTAGGCTGTTAACATGTTTTGTCATTTTAAAGTTTGAATCAAATATAATACCTAGATTACGAATTTCACTGGAGGGGTTGATATGACAAGATCCAACTTCCAGTTGCAGTGAAGGAAGTTTTTGGAGACTTTGTTTTGTGCCAGCTATAAAAAACTCAGTTTTGTCATTATTTAATTTGAGCTTATTAGAATTCATCCACCAAATAATGTCAGAAATACAGTCCTGCAATTTATGCAAGGCTAGTTCCGCCTCACCCATTATGTTAGGATTGAAGGATACATAAAGCTGAGTGTCATCAGCATAAGAGTGAAAATTGACATTATGGTTTTGCATTATGCTACACATTGGTTGAGTATACATTACATACAAAAGAGGCCCCAAAACTGAACCCTGTGGTACCCCACATAACAACCTACTTTGATCAGAAGAGACACCATTAATGTTCACATAACATGTTCTGCTTTTCAAATAACTTGTAAACCACCGAAGTACATTTCCAGTAATACCAAACTTATCATGAAGACGGTGTAGTAGCAAATCATGATCAACTGTATCGAATGCTGCAGACAGGTCAAGAAGGGCCATGAAAACTACCTCCCCCCTGTCTACAGCATTCAACACATCAGACTTAACCTTTAGCAATGCAGTTTCAGTGCTACAGTTTGACTTATAAGCTGACTGGTACATGTCATCCAAGTTATTCTCTTGAATATGAATCTTAAGTTGCATTGCAACAACTTTCTCCAAAACCTTGGACAAAAACAATATATTAGACACAGGTCTGTAATTCTTAAGAATATTGCGATCAAGAGATGATTTCTTGAGTACAGGGGATATAACAGCGCTACCAAGCAATTTTGGGAAAATACCGGATTCCAGTGATTCATTAATAATACGTGAGAAGATTGGTAGAAAAACATCAATGGTGTCCTGCAACAACCACGTTGGGATTGGGTCCATTATGCTAGACTTCCTATTACAACCTGTTATAATCTTAGAAATTTCATCAACAGAAACCATGGAAAATTCAGAAAATAATTCAAAATCAGCATTAGTCTGAAAAGCACCATCATTAGAACTACCTGCCCTAAAACTACTAGCAGGGTGTGGGCAATCATTAAACCCTTCCCTTATTTTTGTAACTTTGTCAGAGAAGAATTTTGAAAATTGATTGCATAATACATGAGTGGAATCAGAGGATGGCAAAACACGATCATTTTTATTAAGAAGAGAGTTAACCATTTTGTAAACCTCTTTATCATTAGCACATGATAGTTTTTCCTTATAAAAACCAATTTTCTTTGATTCAATTAACTTATTTACGATTTCCCTTTGGTCCTTAAAAGCCTGCCTATCCTCAAGTACACGACTTCTACGCCACTTCCTCTCAAGTCTGCGTCTAACATGAGTTTGAGTTCTAATTTCATCATCATACCAAGGGAATCGTGTTTTCAGTACCTTTTCCTTTTCTGTTTGAGGGGCATGATTATCAAGAACATTCCGGACCAGGGTGTTATACTCATTGACTACTTCATCAAGACTCAGGTCCTCTGGGATGTTGTTGAACCCTTCGAGCAGATCCACTTTGAATGCATCTCGATTTATTTGCTTGTAGTTACGTATTTTAACACATGATTTCATTTGGAGTGGTTTATTTCTGTTAACATAACAATGGATCATATAATGATCCGAAAGATCATTTTCTTGTACTTCGCATCCATGGATAATCTGATCATCCTCTCTGGCAAAAACAAGGTCCAGTGACCTTTCCAGTGACAATTCCTTTTTGAACACATCCTCTAGAGGAAAATATTGAATCAATCGCAATTCTTTATTTATTTACCCAGTAACAATATTGATGTAAACTTGGTAATGTGAATCTTCCCTGAGATGGTATATTTAAAAATTATATTTTTTATTGAATGTGACATAAGTTTATAACCATACATGCATCCTTATCTTCCTTCAAACCGATAAAAAGCACTTACCGTAAATTTGGAAGCCATCCTTAAATTTCAAGTTTTTAAAGCTCTTCGTGTGATGAGTTGCAATGGATGTTTGACAAACGAGTGATGCCTTTGTGGACACTTTTCGTCTTTTATCTAGATCGTTGCAACACCACCTTTCCAGTGATTATATGCATGTAAATAATGGTATCGAATGATCTTTAGCACAGCTAAGTCTCCGCCCCTTTATTGGAAGTGCATATTCAACACTTGTCTCATTGAAGGATATTTAGAAACTTGCTTTCAGAGTTGACGTGAGATCCAATCGCTAAAATAGCTGCTAGGTAAAAACAGTTGCTGGACCTCCTCCAATAGATGTGCTCGTCGCTCACATTGATAGTACCTTTCATTTCTACCATAATCTAGTTTAAACTTTTACCTTTAATTTTAAATTTGCTTCTTACGAGAGAAAGAAGCTAACAATTTATCCTTCTAAAAGCTCCTGGGCTTTCTTCAGAGACACATAACTAAGAGCAAACAAACAAGAATGAAGTGGTCTTACAGGGTAAATGCTGACTGACTTTATACGACTTTGTTACCCCTAATCAACTGATGGAAAGTGATATCGAAGGAGGCTAAACTGTGAGCAAAAATTCTGGTATAATCAATCATCTAGTAAGGAAAAATATTATTTTATAAAGATAAATACCATTTGGATTAACATTGAAATATTGAACGAAGTATGGTACCTTTTGACCCTAAGTGCCTGAGAAAAAAGGAGTCAATAAAATTTTGAAAGGAGGAAAACAGGAACTGTGGTGTTTCCAACCATTGAAAATGAGTATAGAAAACTGAATGACAGAACTACCCCGAGTAACATGCATACGCGACAACCTTGATACGAAACCGCCAAACATGCGTTTACAGTGTAATGTTTGCCTGGTCTGGTATGGTGACACTTCAGTCAGTTGTGTACATAAGTATGTTATTAGGGACTTAGAAAAGGATAGATTTAGCAGCTACAGCCCCTGTAGTTGGGGCATGACTTATATGTTAGGCAGACTATTGGAAAAAAAATCTGGTAATTTGGCCTCGAGGTTTTAATAGGGCAATGAACGTTCAGCCTGTTCCTTCAGAAAAGTTACATCATATGCCTATAACGTATGCTGGTACCATTTTAATACTCTGTTTCGATGAGACTTCGGAGAGTCATGGGCTAGTTTTCCAAGGCCAGATTGTGCGAAGACGATGATTACGTTAGGAGAAAAAAAAATCGGCTTTGAGGTTGGCTACACCTGGAGACTTCAATACCACGTGGTTTACATCAGTCTTTCTAGACCTATGTATATGAGGGCAGCAAGCACTACGTATTCTTTGAAAGAACTTGTCTTTGTTTGTTCCAACATTAAAACTCACCTTACGGCTTGAATATGTAAACTAAATGTACCTCATAAGAGTACGCAGATAATCCAGTTTGAGACAATCTTATTTAATGTAAAAAGAGATGTCAGGTTTCATGCAAAATCTGATTTAGACAGAGCTAAGACGGCCGGATGGCTTTTCAAAAAAAATGTTAATCTTTTTTTCATGAGATGTTGGAGGTATAGGTCAAGAATTAGAGTGCACGATCGTAATTCTGTGCAATGCGGAGAGCCAAAATATTGCTTGTTACAAAATGATGTAAGGTGCGTGCGGTGACCTGGCTCAACCCCTGATTGTATGTGTGGATGACAGTAATACAATTGATTACAGAATGAATCATTAGTGCGAGGGCATAACGTGTACTTGCCGATGGTATTGATTTCATTTAAATGACACCTCATTGGGAAGATGCGGGTGCTGAAAGTCAGTATACTTGCATCACACCACCACATTATCAGAGGTGAAAGTATTCTCTCTTTCTTCTAAAAGGAGTCCACATACACCCGTGTCCAAACAATGACGAGAGCCTACACTCCTAAAAACTGTCGGGCACGTATGCCTCCTGCTAAACTGTTGGGTAAAACAATTACTCAAGTTGGTCACAAAGTACCCATTGTCAGGTAACGTTTAACCCAACGAAGGTGAACGTTTTACCCAACAGTTTAGCAGTTTTACCAATCTGGGTAAAAGTTTACCAACTGTTTTTAGAGTGTGCTTGGTTAAATATCTGAGAAGAAATACGTCCGTTATTAAATAACCTGACAATGTCATAGTGACATCACGGGCAGGTGGAAGCCGAACAGGAATGCCATACCAACAGCCGAAAAAAGTCTCAGTTGTGGAACACTCTTTGATTGACAACAGAGTTACAAAATTCAAAAGATGCATAGCAGCTTATATTACTCATCATGCACAGAGAATGTTTTGATTACACATGGGGTCTTTTATACTCACCAGGATGTGGCCTTGAGCAGTGAACTATGTTTGTGTCTGCACAAGGAGAAGCAGTAAAGACAATTATGGGCGGGGCTCACCACCAAGTAAAAGTCATACTTGGGGTGACGCAAATCCCTCTTTAAGGATACAGAAGTTCAGACAAATGGTATGTTAGGGATTAGACAAAAAAGCACCAATTTGCACCTAGACCATCTAAAACTAACAAAACACTTTACAGAAGAAATGAACAACCCTTGCAAAAATGAAAAAAAAAACCATCTCCAAAATTAGATCGAGCCGAAAAAATGAGCATTCACTAAAGAACTAGAAAGTTAGAAATATCGTCATTTTAAAACTTTGCCAAAAATAGCACTGTTTTGAATCATGAACCACTTTAAATAGAAGGGATGACAGGAGTTAGATGCATCCCCGATCTCAACCACTTAAGGAACGTCAATGAGTGACAGGCTAGTTTCTTCCAGTGCAAAGCGATGACTGGTCGAGATAGTTGTGAAAAGCAAACATCTGTGACAGATACGAGGTACAAATTTTAACTGTCGACATTCTCCGAGCTGGGAACAACTATAAAATAGCTGTCATCATTGAATTTCAGATTTGTGAAAACCCTTTAGGTTTATGCCAAACTTCAAAGTTATGAAATGAGTTTGTCAGATTCTAAACCATCTAAACCATCTAAAAGTAACAAAACACTTTACAGAAGAAATGACCAACCCTTGCAAAAATGACAGAAACACGATCTCCACAATTAGATCGAGCCGAAAAAATGAGCATTCACTAAAGAACTAGAAAGTTAGAAATATCGTCATTTTAAAACTTTGCCAAAAATAGCACTGTTTTGAATCATTAACCACTTTAAATAGAAGGGATGACAGGAGTTAGATGCATCCCGGATCTCAACCACTTAAGGAACGTCAATGAGTGACAGGCTAGTTTCTTCCAGTGCAAAGCGATGACTGGTCGAGATAGTTGTGAAAAGCAAACATCTGTGACAGATACGAGGTACAAATTTTAACTGACCACATTCTCCGAGCTGGGAACAACTCTAAAGGCCGGTTCATACTTCATTACAGCGCTATAAAACTGTGTTTAAGGATGTTAGCTGGGTCTCGATATGCCGATGTAAAATTGATTCATACTTTAGTTTTCTCGCATAGTTCAACTTTCGCAGTACTGCAATGCAATGCACAGTCTCCCAGTACATGCATATGCAAAGGCCACTGAGTACAGTACATATGTGTATGCGGTTTGATCGGCTCTACGACAAAGTACACTATTGATTACCGTGATAATTTTAGGGAATACAAGAAAATCCTGCCTTACTAACCTTCATGTCTTAATTCGTGGGAAGCAATAACTGTTTCCCTCCATTACGACAACTCTCACTGTCACAATCAGGCCGCCGATAGTCGCACGGAACCCGAATACATGTAATGAGCCGGTATCTGAAAAGGTCCGCCATTGTTGTCGAGTAGGATCGTGAGCTCGTTTCAAAAGGTCGTTCACCTACCAAGCAGCCAATCAGAAGCCGTTTCCTTTGCGATATCTCGAGAGCTTGCGAGAAAAGTTGAACAATGTTCAACTCCTAGCGATGACCGTGAATCGAACTGGCGGCAAAGACATTTTGACCATATATGTTTATTGATCGCTTTATCGCGCGAGAAATTTGGAAGTATGAACCGGCCTTAAAATAGCTGTCATCATTGAATTTCAGATTTGTGAAAACTCTTTAGGTTTATGCCAAACTTCAAAGTTATGAAATGAGTGTGTCAGATTCTCTTTATTAACAGTCTTCCAGCGTTTCCATTTATGAATGGATCGTTTCAAAGAGAAAACGCCTCTCTCTTTGTATCAGTATTTTCGTGTTTGGTCTTTATCCTTACATTGTTGGCAGTGGTCTGGTACTTAGCCGCAGCCTTTCATAACATAATTAACTCTACTAATTTGTCACTATGACAATACGGCCAAGATTTGCCTTAAAGAGGACGGCATTTGCAATCTGCTCCAAAAGCCCGAGCAAGGAGCTTGCGGTGAAGAAGCACGTCAGTTCAGAGAGAGAGAGAACATTCCTTAGACGCTACACCCACTTCCCTTCATCTCTTTCTCTCACATCCTGCTGTATTTTTAATGAACGGAGAACGAAAATGTATGCTGGTATGTTATGCATGAGCTTTCGCTGGATTCAGAAATTGTCTTTAGGAGGTGCCGTGGCTTTCGGTTGCTTTAAAGTTTTCGTATTAAACGTAGGACATACAGTGAAAGCTGTACGTGACTAAAATTGCACTGGATGAAACTAGGTCAGACATTACATTTGCGTGTACAAAATTTTTCGTAAATAAATCAGAGTAGAGGGCCACTTGATTTGGCAAGACGTAGATTAATGCAGGGAAGATGTATGATTTGAGGAGTACCAGGGCTTTGCAATAATTAAGTCTTTTGGTCAGTAATGACGCTCGAAGAGAATGGTACTACATAACCGGTTGTTTCATTTTGTAAGAGGTTTCACCATTTTCATCAAAGTGCACACCCTTAATTATGTTTATCTTTTTTAAGGCTGCAGGCGCATGGGACTACTTCAACAGCCCTTCCCCCTCCCCCTTCGCACTTTGTAGCACTTTTCAGTTTATTGCTATAAAGACCAAGCCATCAAGTTTTTCAGCGTGCCTTGTCATTCACCTTCCTACACCGCTAGTTGGATGTTAATATATCATTTTTGCTTCCCGTCAGGTCCGTAACCATGCCGTCCCTACCTTCCACCGCGCCCCCTTTCTGCTAATCTCTCGCTAAAACGATTTAATAGCTGCAAAGAATAACCCTCATCTATACCCCCTTTGTCAGTACTGGGTCCCTAGCCCTGCCAAACGTTAGCATTTCTTGCTGCGGTTGTTCATTCACTTCACTTGAACAGTGTCATGAGCGTAATTCCTTACTCAAGCAGTGTTAGTGCAAGTGCAACAACTGTCTCCAGAGAGAATTTTCATTGATTTCTCTAAAGTTATTCTGTTGATACATTGTCATTGTTGAAGCAACAGACACACCACATCAATGCTAAACTATGACCACCGCTAGGACTACCACACCTCTACTATGAGCAGGGTTCGGATTCAAGTTTTCTTGAGTTGGGCGGTGGGTGGTGGACGGTGACAAACAACGGTACCTAGATTACCTAGGTACCATAGTATCGGCACACTACAGGCACTTTTTTGACAAACATATGTCGTTACAAGGGTCAGGCCCGAGTCATAAAGTCAGAGAGCTAGACTCACTATTTACGATTAAATTGGAGTACTGCTATAACATAACCGTATTGGCTAAAACTGCTTCATTCATGAGGCACTCCATTTCGGGTCACATGATACCCGTTATATTTTAATCGGCAGGATTTTTTCGGAATAGATTGCGCCACACAAAGTTGCTACATTACATTGCCTTGAATTTAATAGTTAACAAAATGTGAACAAAAGATACAAGAACAACACACTAAATTCAATACGATCCAAGGTTGTAAAAGAGTAAAGTAATCCTTATTTGACCAAAACACCGTTTACTTATTAAACTCTAAATAAAGAAATTATGAATAAGGGCAAGCGTTTAAAGAAAAGTAATAGTGTCTGTTTCCTTAGTGCCTTCCTCTTCTTTACATTTGTTCATACACTCTCCTACAATACACCTTTAAATATTTGAGGAAATTTTATTTCTTATTTTATGGTGGCAGACTTTTTTTTATACGAAGAGATTAATAATTTTATTCATTATGTGGCATGCAGTTTGTATGTTTGCCACCCTGACATTGAAACGAATCCTCAGTCCAAGAGGTTCTGAAGAAAGCAAGTACTGAAAACATCTTTCAGAAGCCGTGGCGGGTTAACATAGCTTTAGCCTGTCCTGTGTGCGAAATGAAGTGGAACTGTCTTGTGGTTAGTTTGATCATCATGCCGTATTGAACCCGTTAAAAATGTTAGATTTCCGACCCCCAAAAATTGGACTTTCGTGGGGTAGGATTATATGTCACTTTCTTACGCCCTCGGGCTATCTCCATCGCCGAGCCAATTAATTATCTCTTTCCAACAAGCTGTATCACATGTCATGATCTGGACAATGGCAACGTCCAGCCTTGAGGCAATTGAGGTAATAGAGAAGGGGAAAGGGGTTTTTAGTAGTTTTAAGGAGACCTGTACCTCATGTACACATATAGCAAACATACCATGAACATTGTTTTCTTGTGAATTTAAATACATGCCTTCAGGGTCCCTTTAAGATTGTAATCTGACCTGTAATGGTATTACATTTACTTTTAAAAATGGAGAAACAAGACCAGCCATGTCCCATTTCGTGAAACATATTTTTGAAGCTTTAGTGTCTTAAATCAGAGTTTATAATGTTAAAAGTTATTTTTAAAATACTTTCATCTTCATTTAAAGATGAGAGTAGTCCTTGACTTTAATTCAGCTGGCAACGCTCGTGAAATTGTTTGAACAACTTTTGTTTTTATTTAAACAGTGTTGTACACTTCTTTGATAGATATTGACCTCTAGATCAGTTTAGATTGAGAACCTCATATTGTAATCATCAGAAAGCAAATTCCACGTGTTACCCCTTCTGTCGAATTTATCCATCTTTGTTTGTTCAGCTCCGACATATTCTGCCCTAAAATTTGCATTTATGCTCTCTTGCGTCTTGATATGCCAACTTGATCTGATGATGAAAAAGTGTTTGGGATAAATTATCTCATAACCTATATTTACCAATAGACCTATACATATTGCTTTATTGGAGAGGGAGTGCACCTT
This sequence comes from Holothuria leucospilota, assembly GCA_029531755.1. Taxonomy (NCBI): domain Eukaryota; kingdom Metazoa; phylum Echinodermata; class Holothuroidea; order Aspidochirotida; family Holothuriidae; genus Holothuria; species Holothuria leucospilota. Next base: position 19,613,720 of record CM055961.1, on the reverse strand, counting down.
CGGTAGAGGCAAGCGCGTGTCATTGCAACTTGCACCACAAATGCAGACACCTGATTTGTGTACAAGTCGGATACGCGTGTAAGTCTACTACGTGTGCGTGAGACGTCTTTGTCATGCATGCAGTGTGCTTGTTTACCCTCCAATATGATGTCGCGTTAGGGCCGTAGCCTGTAGGGGCAGGGGGACAACTGCCCCCTGAGAGGCAGGGGGGACAACTCCAAATCGTTAATGAAAGATGGCCTACTTGAAAAAAAGTACTGAAAAGGTAAAAATTCCACTGTCCAAATTATGACTTTAACACTCTAAAAACGTCCAGATAAAATTTTACCCTGATCCGGATCGGAGAGGCACCTACCCAAACCCGGGTCATTTGCAGTAATCAAATTCGGATAAAATTGATCCAGTCCGGATCGTTTTTAATCCATATCTGATTAAATTATTCATCCGGATTCGAGTAGGTGTCCCTCCCATCCGGACTGGGATCAAATTTTATCCGGACGTTTTTAGAGTGAAGGCTCAAAAAACCTGGAAAATCGCATGTAAGAGCTCCTTTTTCCCCCCAGATTTTCCCGGACCCCCGCCGTAGACGCGTTCTTATGCGGGTCTTTCTTCCTGAAGAATGAACTATCCTCCCTCTACAAGGTACAAGACTTGAATACCCCAGCATAAACGCTGGCTTAAGGTAACATAGCCTATGATCACCTTTAAATATTAGCTAAAGCCAATGAGCTGGTAAAGAAACTTTAATTTAAAGGGCATAAGCAGTCGCTGCAAACTTGTTTTGAAGCAACAGCTGAATCTTACAAATATCTTCTTATTCCACTTCAAGTATCTTTCACGATGGGCTATGTTTGAACATAAATATTGCATACTCAAGGTTAAACAAGCGGTTGCTCTATACGTGAATTTCACAACTCAGTGAGAAACATATTGTAACATTATCCTCATAAGCCATTAATGAAATAGGATACCCGGGTACACTAATTCAAATTGGGGTAACTGCATTTTTGCTTTAATTGAAATCTAATTTCTTCAAATCTTGATTTGTCCCTAAAGCATGAAATTGAAAGTAAAGAACGTTTAGATACAACTGTATAGTCTAAAATATGTCATTCCCCCATCTGGCATTCCAACCGAAAATTTTCTTGCAAGGCCTACGCTACGGCTACGCTCCCACCGATTGTGGCTCCCCAAGTGGCGCACTGGGAAAGCTAGGGAGAAACCCGCCCCTGGGTACCAGCCTTGTAAGGGTGACTCAAAATTCAGTAAATATTTAAAGTTTCAGATCATGTCATCAGTCCAAAGCTTCGCCAAAGATAACACCATTTTGGATCTAGGAATTAACAAGAACAATTTTTTTAAAGAGTAGCGGTGTCATCCCTCCCCTGAGGCAACATGCCCTTCAATTACATCCCACCAAAACAGGAAAAAATCACTAATTAATGAGGATTTCTAAACATATACTTGATTCAACGCTTTTACGAAGCTTTGCCAAAGATAGCACCAATTGCTTTCAAGCCTCCTCACAAAGACAAAAATTTCTCAAAGAGTATAGAGTGTCATCCCTTTTTCCTAGTCACAGCATCTCTTGACTTATGCCCATCCAAGACTATCACTAAATATTGACAATTTGTAAGGATGTAATCAGTTAAAAGCTTTGCCAACAATACCACAAGTTTGCACCTTAAGCAGGCCTTACTTGTACCCCTCCCCTGAGCACCGTCCCCCGGATGGCACTCATGTACAGATGAAAAAGGAAGAGTCCGCCCAGGTGTCAACTATCTGTAGGCACGCCACTTGGTGCTTCGCTTAATAAGTGTCGTGAACTGCCCCCAGAGATTTTGCCCAGGCTACGGTTTTGCGCGTGACGTCAATGCATAAGGTCGATTTTGACTCCTCTTCTTCGACTTCATCCAGACACTGCCCCTTTCGCTCGCGACGTAACAGATAATTTGCCAAAAAATGGGCCTATAGAAACTCGTAAAATCCTGTTAGACGAATCCATGGAGAGTGAGCCTTTTCGTTGACAGATTGCTTTTTCCAACAATCACTAAAATTTGACTTCTGTGGCAACTTAGGAGAAAGCAAATTATGCCATGAACAGTGGCTCCCCAAAGTACTTCCTTACCCGCTCTCTTATCGTCACCATCCGTATATTTTTACTTACAAATCATACTGCTCCTTTCTCCAAAGAACATAAAATGTGATTTGTGTTACTGTCATTGATTCCAAAACAAGAGCTGTTTGGACTCTCTATAACCGTAATGAACGAATCAACTTATGTCAACTGAGTTTTCGTCAACATACAGTTTGCATTTCTGCCTGATCAGTTCATATTTTGTCTAAGGCGACAACTGATACAATCAGGGTATCTTGCCAACATTTGTGATATGTCCTCACCTTCTCTCCGGGTCCGGACCCAGATATTGTACTGAAGGACAGTGTTGTCGCCATACTTTTCGAACGGAGCGGTGTGGTGGGGGGTGGGGTCAGTAGGAAGCACAACCTTCCGACGGAGCACAAGTTGAAGGACTGACCGTCGCTAGGAGCGTCGTGGTGCTCCCCTGTAGGCGTTGGGGCCTGGGGTCCACCGTAGGGCACCTGGTGGGGTCCACGATAAACGCTAAGGGGGGGGCTGGCTTTAGGGAGCAAAGCTCCGGGAGGCTCTGGGTATTAACAAAATTGTGACCATTAGAATGCAATGAAGCAGTTAACCATCTCCAAATGGTATTGGATGAGTACAGACCACAAAAATGGAAAACACAATTTGACAATTTCTGTTAGCCTTATTCCTACAAACGAGTCAATGATGGAGGGTAACGGGGGAGGATGAATTGCGATCACGGATCATGTTAAGGTTTGCTTTGGGGCTTTAAAAATAAATCCACCAGTGTACTTTCCAATGGGATAAATGTTGAGACAACTACCCTCCAGGTATGCCACTGAGAGGAAGCCTTCACATAAGGGCAGGGAAGATACATATATGACTGCGGATCCGGGGCTAGTCTTCAAAATTTGGAAAAAGAAGCCCTTTAATGTGGTTCATTCGGTTTTGGGTGCCTGTAAAACGATAACTATGCCAATGCAGTTTGTTCAGCAATAAATAAAACTGGATGGCTAGTGTCCGCTGAGACTGTCCCCAGGTGCACTCCCGAAGGGAGCAGAAAAATCTGGTATTTAGTAGCTACTATGAAAATTTCGTGTTAGTACTTATAGTTCCTTTTTGGTGGTATCACAACTTTATGATCCCTGGTGTGGTGCTTGGCTCCGCCTAGAGGCGAATTCAGGAGAGCTCCCTTGCGAATTAAGGCACCTTTATTTAAAATACACTGGCATTAGCCTTGAGAGTAGAACTTCTATTGGATACGCGTTGAAAAAGGCAACGAAAATCGCAATTTTCCAGTTGTCGAACATAAAATTTAACGAACAGATAATCAATATGGGATCTGTATTGTAATTAAAATTTTTCTTTTTTTCTTTTGATGATGTTTTTGTTTTCAGTGAACGGTCACTTCAGGTCACCAGCGATCAATGTCTGAAAGCCTTGTTAGCATGATATCTCAAGGCAATTTCTTCATACATAATGAGGGATGTATTAATTGGTTGAGAACTTTAACAATGTAGAGCCTTTTTAGTTCTGAGTGAAGCTTGAATCTACTGAAAACCTCAATTTTTTTGCATTTTGATTTTGAGAACATTAACCGAACCTACAAGGGCAGACGGCGCGAATACTAAACGGAGTGACGGCTGGATTATTCTCCCAATATGAAATATATGGACTTTGTTCAAAGCATTTAGGAGTCACGATAAATGAACAAAGTGTTCCTTGAGTCGTGCATTAGTAGGCATGCAATGTGACCAATCTACAATAATGGAATATGTGTTTGTGTCCGTCAATTTGATCAATGCAAGGTGGATCGGAAAAGTATCTCTCAGGAACAATTCGAAAGTAAACGCTTTTCGATGGGGTTTGCCGGCAACAAAGAATAGAGGTAACGACACAAACCTTGAAGGAATGATTTATAAAGTAGGGTGCGGCGGTATCACGAAAACATACCGGTATACCGCCCCAAAATACCGGTAATATCCATATATATATATATAGATATATACCGGTATTATCCATATATATATATATATATAAATAAATATATATATATATATATATCGGTATATCCATATGCGAAATGTGACGAAATCAGGAAAGTGTTACATGTGCTATGTAAGCCTATGTTTCGTGTACGATGAATGAAGAAAACTAGCCTAATTTTTATCGATATCAGACACAAAATATAGTAGAGTTTTTCTACTGGTTTAAAGTATTATCCCGGCCTTTGACATTTTCCCTCATATCACGTACATCACCCAATTTCATGATAAAAGTTAGGATCATCTTTACTTTGGCAGGCCAATATATCCTAGGTGTGAAAGAAGAGCACCCTGAGTGAAAATCTTCGCCCTAGGCTTTCAAAGCTTTGAGAGAGGAAGGAACTTTTGTTTAAAGACATATACTCATCATGCCAGACAGTACCAATTCTCCCAACTAGGTTACTTTTAGCCCCGCCCACAGCTGTCTCTATATCTTCTATGATGTCAGACAGTTGCTCAAGGTGATTTCCTGGTGAGCACACAAGACCCTAATGTGTTATTAGAACACTCTGTGCATGCTGTGTAATATGAGCTACTCTGCATCTTTTGAATTTTGTAACTCTGATGTCAATCAAAGAGCAGTCACCACATGAGACTTTTGCTTACCCTCAAATAAAAGTCATACTTGGGATGATGAGTATCTGTCTTTAAACTTATTTCTCCTGGTGGAAACGTTCCCAGTCTAGCTCTGAAAAACCACCTCCCTCCGCTATATCATGTCAGACCACTGCCTTAAACGAGATTCTGGCCGACCGGGGAAGAATAACGTCATGAGCGAGCCAGTAAATTTGTCTTTTGAAATTAGGCCTACTTGTTTCATGTGAAGCTTATTTCTAAATATGACTCCTGGCACAAATCTGCAGCCACAAAATTAACTTCAGTCTCAGTAGATTATTTTTTTAGTCTCTAGTCACATGATTGGAAAGACCATAGGTAATATAACGACATCTATGGTACCCAAATGCAGTAGAACAGAATGCGTACAGTCGACCTACATACATATATAGTTATTCACATTACAGGGATAACCTGGAACTATGAATATATCGGAACGCATTCGGTAATGTGTGCGACTAAGTTTACATCCGGAGCTACTGCCGAGCAAACTATCGGTATCTACACCTCGTAAATGCCGTACTACCTCTGCAACCATTCATTCACATCATCGGTATAGTAGTGACTATGGATATACGTGTATATTTGAGAATAGAACACTTGTCTACTACCGGTAGCCTACCTCAACCTGTATCTGCGCTAAGCATATGCAATAGCACACTGCATGTTCAGTATAGTTGACACTATGGGTAATATTACAAAAGTCCAATGATTGAACGTAAACGTTTATATATCGGTAATCCCGCAGTTCCGGAATACCTTCTGATACCGCTATTTTCAAGTTACCGGAATTTCGGTATTTTTGGGTATATTGATATCTCGATATGACTGGATATTCATTACCATCTGTATGAATATGTTCATATACCGGTATTTTCGAATACATCGGTATTCAGCAGGACCCTATATATAGTGGTTGCATGAGGGGAGACTGCATGAAGTCTGGAAAGAGCTCCTCTGACGGAATCCAAACTTCAATCTGTAATTTAGAACAAAATAAAACAAATGTCCAAAAGACTGACCCTAAATAGGTATCAAATGCACTTGATTGTAAACTCCCCGTCTGCCCCCAACGGAATGGGCGCACCTCCCGAATAACCAAGTTTACTGAACTGTACGACATATACAACTGCTTAACTTTAGCTATGCGAATTCTAACTTCGACTGAAAACCAATCACCGCTATTGTGCACCAAGCGTGAAGACAAAAGTACAGGTCGTTTCATATCTATAGAGACGGAATGGGCAAACCTCCCGAGTAACCAAATTTACTGAACTGTACGACATATACAACAGAAATATTCCAACCTTCAGAAAGAAAGCTTCTTATCTTTCGCTATGCGAATTCTAACTTCGACAGAAAACCAATCACCGCTATTGTGCACCACGCGTGCAGAACAAAAGTACAGGTCGTTTCATACATATAGAGTCACGCAAAGTTTTAGCGGTATCCTCCGGTACACGATAATGAGCTGAACCAGTTCATAAAAATATGTACGCCTTTTTCGGGGGGAGGGGTGCAAAGGGAAAGGGCACCTGCGATGATACATTGTCTTGTGCTGTTTGGCTTCCAGGTGCACCACCAAAATTCAACCTGATCTGCTGAAACAGTAAACACATTTTACCATAAACAACAGTTGTAAAAGTAGAAAGTGACCATTTAATAAATATTTAAACATAATCAAACATAGACTCTTCGATCGATGATATTTAATGCAGTTTGGCCCCAAGACTGTCAGTAGGAAGATCTGGACGCCGTGGTAAATTCTCTGTCACTATTGAAGAAGTAGCAGTGAAGTAGCAGTTATCATCATACGCATACCAATCGTTTGAGCAGGGAGTTGTTATTTAGAAGGAGATAAAACGGCAGCTCTCCCCTTTGTCCACACCTAGTCGCCGCCAAGGTCACTTGCTTTGTATAGCACTTGAAAATACAATGGGCTTAAAGCTATTGTTAGTATATAACAAAAGGTTCATGTCGTCTGCTACGTTGAAAAGAAATGTCAGCAAATTTTGTCTATATGCTATAGCATTGCCAGTCGCTTTCCTTGAAAATTAATTTGCAGCTCCCAACGCGATGCAACGCTTATCACAATAGGCTAGTTAAATTTTATGTAACATGTTAATCATGTACTTACTATTCGGAAATTGCGAAAGTTTGCGGAAAGTAATATAATCTTAAAACAAATTATAGTCTTACACCTCTCTTTAGTCCTGTAAACATTGTTCCAGTGTAAGACCTTCTTGTTATAAGTTAGTCTTTCTAGACTCCTTAGGAATTACCAGTCGTTTTGATTTATTAGACAGTGTTTCTTACTTGACTGTCGGTAAAAACCTTCGGATCAAAGCATTGTTCCTCCTAATCTTATTCATACGGTATAAGTAGGTGTATAAAAGGTTTAATTGGGTATCGTGTACCAATTGAAAAGGATCAGACAAAAGAAGTGAGTACCCTAAGCTCTAATAATCACTCATGAATTGAAACTATGCAGACGATGAGGTGGATCAAATCAGATTACCATAAATTAAAGTTTCCGATGTATCTCCTTCTAAATAACAACTCCCTGGTTTGGGCAACCAAAATTCACCACATCTTTTATGGAAAAATAGGGAGTAAAAGTAGTATGTTACTTTAATATCCAGTGACTAAATTAATTTTCTTAAACCACGATACGGCACATCCATCAACTATTGGTAATTTCACAAGAAATAACTGCGTCTGCACTTCCAGTAAGCATAAGTTGAACGACGGGGCTAGAGTCTGCCTCTCCTGTCAATCACCGAAGTTTATTTTTGTGATAAGCAAACTTGGGCATGGTTGATTAGCCGATTGTTTGCTTGACTTCATCAGTAAAGAAGGACAAGGCGATCACAAGCCACATCTCTGATTGCATTAATTGTTAAACTGGTATTGCAAATTGTTAAAGGCATTTCGCAAGAACCTGAGTGGACGGCCGCCAGACCAAGCAAACAAATCATCAATCAGCATGCTTGAAAGGAAGCAAGGTGGGTTACCAGCGATTTCCTGTCAAACCCCGGTTAAAGTTGTGACAATTAATTATATTGCAACAGTACCTACCAGAGAGAAAATGCCTTCTTCAACAAAAGCGTAACACTCTACGGGAGCTATGAATTTATATTCAAAGCCAAATTAAAGTCTAACTCAAAGATCCAAAGCATTTCAGAGATTCTGTTTTATAGCTGTAGAGTTTCTACTTCATCACATGACCGCACACAGGATTTGGGGAGGGGGGGGGGGTGTCAGGAGAATTCAGTTTGAAAGCGCTTATCCAACCCGATCAACGCCTAAGAGGTCTAGAAGCCCGTCTTAGGAGCCGTCTTAGGAACCTTTGTGGGGTCCAGAGGTAACTCCCCGATGGAATCCAGGGAGGCGGAGCCCGTGGGAACTCTGGTGTATTCAGGAAGTTCTGTAGGTATTGAAATGATGTATTAAAACTCTTAAAATGTCATTAGGATAATCAGACGAAAAAAGAGGTTATAGTAAAAAATGTCAAAGTGTGATCTTTGCATTCTGTTAGAGGCGCACTAAATAGACCACAAAGATCACAATTTGACATTGTTTTAATTTTAGCCTTGGGGTGCACCTGGTGCCTTTACCCCCTCCGCTGAGTACGGCCATGCAAACAGTATATAAATACGGCAATGATTAAGCTGATCCACAGTACAGGAGACAAGTGCCATTCTTGTACTGCCTTGCATTACCTCAGCTTGTCATAAAAACTGATCGTGATCATGTACGCCTAGGTTTATCAATCTCTTTCGGGACACATTTGCCATATATGCTCAAATTATGCCATCTCATGAGATTAGGTCATTTGAAGCATCATATCAGACAGCAATGCTACAAGAAGATGTACCGCAGCATCAAGAAGGATTCATGCGATCCCCTTTCACCATCTTTTAAAAGTTCTTCGTTGTTCTGTCCGTGCAACTAGCCTAGATTGATAGGGCTGGTCGTAAGGGAGGGAAGAAAGGACGGATATCCTCTAAAATATATTCAATATATTGGTTCTACTGTTTCATGAAAGGTTGAGCCCACAGAGGAAGGTTGAAATCTAAAAGATTGACTTTTAAGTCAAGGTTTGAGAGTGACCGTCGGAAGAAACAAAGAGGTATATACTCAACACTTTTCCTCAATTGCTGCTCTACTGAAGGTGGTTAAGTATTTTAAAACCACGTCGAGAACGACAGCGCTTGCTACTGATGAAGTTGCTGTCATACTACACATGAGCAAGACAACAGAAATCTGTCTAGCTTCATGAACATAAGAACCAAATACAAATTATTCAAACCCCGCCAATTTTAAGAAGTCTTTCGCATGAAATCACGAACGATGATTTCGGGCTTTTCCTTAACAAATATACAATGTTCACCAACAGAATGTAACGTCAGATAATGGGGCACCGAGAACCCTTTTCTTACTATCTGGTACTTACTGAAGCAGAATGGCTTTGAGTCAGACTGACGATTGCAAACCCAGGATGTGTAGCTCTTGGGCTTATTCCCGACGCATACAACGTTCCCTTCAAAGCCAAAATTGAGGTTAATCCACCTATCGTTGGAAGAAGAAAACTTTTCTAGTGTAGACTCACCTTCCTCGCGCTCAGGGTAACACCTTGTTACCCCGTGGGCAAGTAACAAAGGAACACGAGCTTAACTCGGATTCGGTGTAAAAATTTCGATCCTCCTCGGTTTTAAACACCGTTTTTGTGCAATTTACGATAGTTTACACGTACACAACTTCCTACTCAGTGATGTACACACTAAATAGACCGCGTTTAGCAGTATTGCACGCAGTACATCCAGTACCGCTAGTTGCTGTGTGGTGAGACGCGCGTGGAATTCATTACAATTTGCCTTGAAGAAGGCAACTTACTCAAGATGAATTTTTCGTACATTTTAACTATTTCTAAATGCATCCCCGTTGCCGGGTAAGGTACTGAAGGGGCGACATAGCGTGGGACGAAGTATGTGTCTAGGGGGACGAGATCTACTAAAATGCATTAAGACAATGGTAATTTTCAATTTTCTATGGGAGAGAAAAATTTTCCAGGAGGTGGAAAGGGGTATTTCCCCTCCTCTGTCCCCTAATTGGCTATGGACTTGTCTTAATGACAAATTTGTCTAAAGAAAATAACGACTAAAGAAAATAATGACTTGTAATCTCTTACAGTATGGGCTAAATGATTGAGAAGCTTGACTATCTCTGTGGGCATCTTTGTGGCATTTCTCGGGAATGTTTCTCCCGGTTCCTCCGAACTGTTAGCGAAGATGGATCGTTTATTACGGCTACAGTGTATTGCCTACAACATCGAAGTTAGAACCATCTCTTTGCTGACGTTTTTTACAATTTTTGTGTTTAGCATTACGTCAATTTGAAGCAAATTCGGAGGAATAAACTGAGCCGCAGAACAAAGACTGCACTAGAATAAAATCTAATAAAGAGTTGTCAAATACCTAGGCGTGTTGGACTTACTGTTGCAGGCACACAAAAGCAATGAAAGATTAAGGGCAATTTCGATGAAGCCTCGTACATCGACAGTGGTTCAAACAATGTGGGCAAAATTTAATTATGAGGCCCTCGGAGAGTGCACTTAGGGTAGGTCTAAGCCTCAACGTTAAGCTTAGTCTAGGCCTGTGCGTTGCGTTGACAGTAACGTCAGGGCAGGATTCACCCAATAATTAAGGCAACCTGTAGTTTACGGGCGCCGAGATATTTTGACTTTTAGCACTCCGGTCGATCCTACCCGCGAGGTAAAATTTTCCTAATAGAGAGACTGTCCAAGCTCTTATCTGCTTGATTAAACATAGCCCAGGCTAAAACTGTTATCAGACACCATAGATGCTCTTGTGACTAATGGAGCAGAAACCACTAGACCGTTAACTCTATTGACACTCTCTATGCAGCACAATAGACCTTTTGAGATGGTCAGCACAGTCTGGTCATTACAGGGTGTAAGGAGGAGATAAACCAAGCATGAATGAAATGGAAATATCCACAGAATACTGAGCCAAATAATCCATTTATTAAGTACACTGAATAGAACCCGCCTCTTAAGGGTAATATGCGGGTGGAAAGACCAATATTCTATTCGGAGATTTTCACGCAATGCCCCGGAAATTTGCATAAAAGAGAATGCCTTTTGGCCTAGTCTAATTTCATATCTACTTCTGACCGTGTTTAAACAGACATCCTGACCTTATTTCTACCAGGCAATATAAAGGCCTTGACTCTTCAGCAGGAGTCCTAATCTCTGTTGATAGGCCTATGGGTAGGAAATTTCGTGAATTTGAAATTATTGATAAGAGATGTCAATCGAACTCTTATTGACGCATGGCAAGTGAGCAATGATGTATGGCAAGCTTATCGTCGACTATACTAGATTACAGTGTTGTAATTTAGTCACTGAAGTTCGAGTCTCGAGTCGAGTCTAGTCGAGTCTTCCACTAGTCAAGTCAGAGTCTTTCATTTGCCATGTAGAGTCGAGTCGAGTCCCCACCACACTCGAGCCGAGTCGAGTCACTCTGTCTACTTGATTCATCTCGAGTCAGTTAAGCATATTGACCTACAATACTAGATCAGAAAAGCAAGTTATTTACACAATTGCTATACATGCTGACTTGGTCACTCCGGATCCTGAAACCGGTGGGGGGGGGGGGGGGGATTGTGCCTCCTCCTTTCATCTGTATGTCAAAGAGTATCAAGTTATGATAAATTCTACCATTACAGATTTGTTTACTCTTTTACTTTGTACAGCTCACTTTCACTCACCATTTCAGTTCAATTAGTCATCTAGTTTTTTCTTTCCTTTTTTAAGGACCACAGGTGGTTTCTTTTTTGCATCCAGGAATCTATCAGAAGCTCGAGTTGATGCCACACCACCAGGTTTCAAACTAAAAGTATTCATGTAGCAAACCTTAGACAGATACAGCTTCAATTAGAAACGATTTTAATTAGCTTCCATTAAACAATTCCGAATATTAAGTTTGAACAAATCTCTGAAATTTGTCTAGTAAGGCACATCATCAACTGGCCACTTCAGATAGTATGGGTTCCAGAAGCCATTAGAATCCCATGGAAAAACTGATGCTAGATGTGATGGTGGAAGATCACAAGTACTTCCAGTCAGTGTTCAGTGTAACAGCAGGATTGTAGACCTCTCTAGTCGGATACTTTTATTTTTGTTGCCAGCATTATTACCGATATGTTTGACTCGAGTCGTGAGAAAACACTCGAGTCGAGTCTTTTTCACATACTGACTCGAGTCGAGTCGAGTCTTTTCCACATACTGACTCGAGTCGATTCGAGTCTTTTTCATTTTGCCAAACTTCTGACTCGAGTCGAGTCGAGTGTTTTGACCCAACTGACTCGAGTCGAGTCATCAAAAATAGTCGAGTCAGTGACTTGAGTCATTACAACACTGCTGGACTATGAATACTGGTACATGGTTACATGAGAGCCCTAAAGCCCTAAAGGCCTATGGGGAGGATCATTTCCGACGATGTACTATAGGAGCTACTATTATGAGTTAAAAATTTTTAAGTGCTACACGCAAAACTAAGGTGTCGATTAGCTTCGACCAGAGATTCTCAGTCGGGTCCCCCCCAAAAACCTGGACGTAAATTAAGAAGAAGAAATGAGTATAGGTGTAATTGGGTAAGAACAGGGAAGTGGTATTACACCTCCTGGTAAGGAGTACTGGATTCTATCAATAAATAGCCTCTTTTTGTTTAGTTAACTTGGACACGCACATAAGCTGACGGTCAATAGCTAGTAACTGGACACTTCAAAATAATTAAAAGTTTTATGGAATGCTTTTGAGAACTTACCTTAATTTCCATAAGCAATAAAAATCACATCTAGCAGTCTTTCTCCTCTTAGGCATGTATACGGGCTGCTGTATGGGTTCCATATCGAGGAGCCTGCACCGCTGCATGGCAAGGGTGGCGCCAGCGGGGGGGGATGGCCCCCCGTCGCGGAAGGCTGGCCCCCCCCCGTCGGGGAAATTTTTCGGTTTTGTCGGGGAGCTGTTATGTATACGATAAAATATGTAGTCCCCGACAACGCCCAGTCGCCCCGACGATTTACTTAATTCTGGTCTAAATTAGGGCAAATTCTTCAATAAAAACCCCAAATTTTCTTCTTCAAAGCCCCATTTTTTTCAAATTTTCCATGGAAAATGCCGGCACTTTTTTCGAAAAAAGAGGCCAAAAAGAGGCCAAAATTTTCTTTCGAACATCGTTTCGGCACTTTATTTCCTTCTTTGAGACTTTGGGTTGCTGGCCCCCCCCCGTCGGGGAGCTTGGCCCCCCTGTCGGGGAAATCCTGGCGCCACCCCTGCTGCATGGCATGTGGGAATATAACTCATAAGGGAGCCACGGAATCTCTCATTTTACTTTACAGAAAGTCCCGGTGTGGCATACCTAGGCTACCTACCTAGAGTTTATCTTGTCGTATCTGTTCGTCTTTCCCACACAATAGCCATGTAGCTGGTCGGCTTCCCTTTAATCTGTATGGTCTGAACAGATGCCGTTTCCTCAACATGGTAAATTTATGTGATATTATTCCTTACCAGACCATTTCTCATAGATGCTGGATCTCTACCATACTTCTGCTTGTTTTCTATATGTAAAGATATTGTTTCACACGGCAGCTTCGTTTGTCTATGCCTCTACAGATATTGCGTGTCTTCTGTTCATTGGTTTCTTGTTGCCAGGGGCGTCCCTAAAGAAGGATGAGTTGGGGGTGCTGGCTTTGATTATTGGTTTCTTGTTGCCAGGGGCGTCCCCAAAGAAGGATGAGTTGGGGGGGGGGTGCTAGCTTTCCCCCGACAGATATGGGTTACATTCCTGACAAATATCTGTGTCAAGAATGATTATCTATTGACCCTTACTTCAACGTACTATTTGCAAAAGTACAAATGGAAATATTAAGTATAACGGGAGACAAAATAAGCACAAAAAACCTCGGAAAAGGCTTTCTAACATTTGAAAGTGCCCATTTGACCTTTGCGCACCCGTTTTCATTTGTCTGCTACAACATCAAGGTCGATGTGGTCATGGAAGTGTACTACCTCCGAGGTAGTATTTTTATGGTAGGAGCATGAGACCGACTTCGACGTGGGGTGTTAGGGCCCATTTCGATAATGTCCCTCTGTGGAGACCATGGGGCGAAGCCCCTGGGGCAAAGCCCCTGGAAGCTGTGGAACATTTTCACAATTGCAGGCACCAGAATAAAGCATTTAACTGTCTACAAACGTCTTTCATAAGCAATATTCTTCTGTACAGGAATATGTGCTTATACTGCGAGTTGTCATTTCAGACTTGTTTGTTATGTAGCCTTTATGGTCACTGCAGTGTCACATTTTTACGTTTCTATGACCTGTTGGGAGCCCCTTCCGCAGGAAATGGGAGAACTGGATTTCAGTCACATACGGAGAATGTCGCTCATTTTGCCTCGAAGCACAACACTGTTAAATCATGTTTCATTAAAAATGTCGGTAATAGCAGGGAGTTGTTATTTAGATGGAGATTTATCGGAAAGTTTAATTTATGCTAATACTTTAAGACCCATTAAATCGAGGGGAGATTATCAACAATAAGCCGTTTATTTGGCGCAAAGGCATTTTTTTCCTCGTTTGGTGGCTCCAGTTTGATGGTATTCACCTAGCGACATCATTCAAGTCACGTAATCCTTTAGCAAGTGGCCTGTGTAGAACAATACTTTGATGTGTAGGTTTGCGCCGCCAATACGTTTAGAGCAGGTGATAATATACTCGAAACGACTGTACAATTGAACTTGAAAGAATACAGCTAGTCGCTTCCTTTATAAGACACCGCATGCAAATGAGTTGACGAGGTAACTAACTTTTTTACAACAAGATGTAAGTTTCCGAAAGTTACCGAAAGTTTCCTGAAATAAACACATAGATTCTTGTTCATATTTCAGCATAAAACCTTACTGATATGCGCGTCACAGACCGTCGAAAGATGGAATATTGTTTTATTTCCCTGACGACTGGCATTGCTGTGGCCGTGGAGGAAAACCTCCAGTCTTACTTAGATGTAGCAGACGACAAATCCATTTTGTGTTAACTTCCTAATCCAGTGTAAGTCTTACAGAAATGTCAAGACAGATACAAGCGATGGATTACTTAGTGACCTTGGCAGTACAACCTCACTTCAAGCGATGTATCTCCATCCAAATAACAACTTCCTGGTAATAGCTAATCCGTGAGTTAAAAGAGGTGAAAAATTACGGACAGAACACTAATTGCCAATCGCAGGGTGTGGGATGCATGATTACTTCCTCTGACTGTATGGTAGTGCCACCACAAACGCACCACCTGTTTATGCTGCAGGTGTGAGGATAAGTAAACATGAAAACAGAGGCGGACTGCCTGTTGTAGCAATGTGGCGATCATCCCCGGCCCGGCCGCTTTGGTTTAGGGCCGTTTGGGCTGGTCGCTGAAAGTAAAAACCTTTACCTGGGTCGATCGCTGCCCCGAAACTTTTTCCTAAGCTCCTTCAAACAGCAAATTTGCCCTTGAATCAGAATGCCGGTTCTGGCCTGACTGTCAGGATGCGTGCTTCTAGCGAGAAGCATGCTTCCTTACATCATAATTTACAAAACGCATACATAGGAACATCAAACGTTTTAAATAGCGGATAATGACAGTGGGGTTCTAGAGCTTGATTATAGAGTCTTCAACCATCCATACCTTTTACACGCGGCAGACCACTAGAACTTTTTATACGGTTCAACATAGGGTCTATTGTTCCTACCATTGTTTCCTATTCATAAAAGTAATGTAGGCAACCGTTTACACGAAAAGCGACGTTCTCAAAATTGTCGTTAGTTTAATCAGGAAATAAACACGACTTCTTGTATGAATCCAATCGTAAGGAGCCATAGCTTGAAAACAATCTTCACTAGTTAAAGGCATTGTGTAGGGTACTAGTGCGATATTTTTAACTACATTGACTCGACAATGTTTTACTGCTGTGACCAAGACAAGCTCGATTGACCAACTGACTTCACTGTCAGATATTAACATTTTGTTTTATTACTTTTGTAATAAATGGCCCTCTCTGAGAAATTTAACTTTTAACATTGAAACCACTTGATTATGTAATTCGAGATATATTTTTAATAATTCTCATTTACGTAGACTTAACTGAGAATAGCAGTTTATACTTAAAGTGAGTGACCATATAACATTATAGCTAAGTAAGCCGATATGCAAGTTGGGTCTCGACCCAGTGCGTTTTCTGTGGAAGTAACATGCACACAAGGACTGGCGAAGTTCATTGACCAGTGGTGTAAAAAGGGAGGGAATCCATCAAAGTAAACAGGATCATTGGTGAAGTTCAACTTTCTTCTAGCAATATTTCAGCCGATATTGCTTCATTTTTTATGTTTAAAACATCAGTTTATTACTATTTAGCAATGCATAGTACGAGTCTTGGTGAAACCAGACAAAGAATAAAAAACTGAAGCTGGATGAGATATGCAGAGCTAAATAATCCTCCAGTTCTAGCCAAGCGTGCTTATCTCTTCTACATAAACACAGGATGCGCAAATGCCAGATGTACACAGGTTTGATAGGATCGTTTTAGCTTTGTGCAATTTGCGCTTTAGCAATACATGTCAAACCCAGCTTGTAAATTGGTATTTATAATTTCGCGATAAGTATAAGGGAGGAAAGTTTGTTAAACTGAAAACTCCATGTAACTGATCAGGAACAACCAATGGTAATAAATATCCGTCTCGATAATTTTTGGACCATTCAGTTCGTCCCCTCACATTACGGTACCTTTATTGATGTCTTTACTTCCGAACTTCAGTCTGGCCTTCTTCTGCGCTTTAGAATGTGTTTTACTTGAAGTAATATTCTAACGATGGCATCAGCTATAAACAAGAAAGAACAGATCAAGTGAGTTTTTTCTTTCTTTTTGATACCTTGCCGAAGGCGAAAAGAATTTATGCAATCACTCTGACGAGTGAATGTGTCTGTTTGTTTTCTCTGTCTGTCTGTCTGTCTGTCTGTCTGACTGACTGTATGTCTGTCTGCCTGTGTGTATGTATGTATGTATGTATCTAGGTATGTATGTATGTATGCATGTATGTATGTATGTATGTATGTATGGGTGCACCCGCGGTGTGAGCGATCCTGTGGCTATGGGTGCACTCAGCAACATGTCCTTAACAGGACACGGTACGGCCGGCGAGAGCTCCGCTCTCGCACGTCTTTCCTAGCTCACGCGGAGCTCGAAACTGGCGTAGCTGCCCGAAAATTCCGTCGCTGCAACGAGAAGTCTCGCGCGGCTGCACGTGCCTGCCTTGGCAAGCAGCCCGCCCTCCAGACACGTACGTGTGCTGGGTTAGTTGGAGGTCAGCCAGGCTAATGGGGAAATCCCGCGAATTCCTTACCGGTACATTTCCCGCGTACCGCTAAGGAAGCGAGGGTGAGTATGGGTGTATGTATGTATGTATGTATGTATGTATGTATGTATGTATGTATGTATGTATGTATGTATGTATGTATGTATGTATGTATGTATGTATGTATGTATGTATGTATGTATGTATGTATGTATGTACGGATGGATGGATGGATGGATGGATGCATATGTATTTGTAAAGCTTGGCTTGTAAACACGATATCTCAAGTAAGTAATGATGAATGCTTTTCAACTTGGAGTATGGATCAACAATATTGAGAAGAAGATCGTATCGTTTTTGGCAGAGGTCAAAAGTCGTGTTAGGCCGCTAGAGGTTATAAACCGAAAACCTTGTAAACACGATACCTCAAGGTAGGAAGCATGGGCACTTTTCATACTTGGTGATTCTTGAAAGTTATTTTAAATACCAAACGGTGAACACATGGGAAAGATGAGTATAACATGAACAGAAATACTATCAGTATAACGAGTTTGGTGATGGTTAGTTGAAAATGCTATGCTTCTATTACAGATGGTCCGCCGAGGGTAGCATTCAGTCGAAGACACTTTTGTTGTCATTGTTTTTTATTCAATATTTGGTGGAATTCAAGGCTCATATCAGGTCGCCAGAGGTAAAATTGTGAAAACATCGTAAAATATTTCTCTAGAAGGGTAAATTTGAGGGATAAACATAAGTGCAGCAAACTTTTATTTTCGGCAAGGAATCACCAAGTCTTTGGGATTCCTGGTTTCTACTATGAAGGCTCTTATCCCAAAGACGTAAGGGGTGTTTTTTTCAGAGGGAAGTCTAAGCCGCTGTCCAAGGAAAGCTTGTATCACCCAAGTATATTGTGTGATGTTTCTAAAAATCTGTTTGAGGTATTTTCCCTCCTACCCCCTACCCCCGGCTCGTACGCGTATGGTCATCGCGCGGGAGAGCCAATTTTACCTGTCACAAAGTAAACACATTCTTTGAAGGTATATCAGCAATTAATAAAATAGACAAGGGGAAGTGAGAAGCTGTTAAATTTTGAAAATGTATGTATAAATGAGTATATTGTTAGTCTGGTCAAAATGACAAGTGTCAATCAAGAAAATACAGGTGACTTTAAAATCACCAAATTATGAGAGATTATTTGAAGATCCATAACTGCACAGGGATATGAGCTGTATATCAGGTACTGAACTTTACATGTAAAAAATGGTGTTAGAAACATATACTTAAAGTGTATAGTATGGTTCAGTCATGGAAGGGAGGGGGATAAACTACTGTTACATGTATTTTCATACAGCTAGCATAACTTTTTAGGGGAATCTTAGTAATGGAGCAGAAAATATGTCAAATTCCCTTTTAACAAAAAAACAAACAAACAAACAAAATCGAAATGATTTAAGTGACAGCTCAACCAAAAATCGGAAATTGGAATAAGGATCACCCAAAATTGCATGCACTTCTATGTAAAAGTGAGAGTGAAAATCTACCAAATAGATTGACTATAGTGGCCACTCTCTGTTTCGAGTGGAATTCCACTCTGGACGGAATGACACTTCCACTCCTTTAGAGTTAATTACCACTCTGGAAAGAGTGGAATTCCTGTTCGAAAAGGTCGCAGAAACTTCATATCAAAATCAAAGAAGTAAACAAACATGGCACATCACATGTGTATCTTAAATGTGAAATCTTCTCAATATGTAAATAAAATAAACAAAACTTACATATAATAATAGTAATGACAGAAATATTTAGCAGAGCCAGGACCCAAGCATGGTGAGATAATGACACATCCACAGTAACAACAACGATGTTTATCAGGATGACGCACAAAGACAACATCTGTTGAGGGAGATGAGTTTATATAAGGTGTTTTGTAAAGGCACACTTTACATAAGTGATGAAATGGTTTACATGATCGAAATACTAAAGTTATCTTTTGATTACAACTGAATATTCTTGTGGAAGCATAAAACGGGTTTCTGTCTTTGCTCTTACCTGTAATTTCTGATCAGTAGCATCTTCCATTGGCATATGTTTTGCATGTAATACTAAAAACAACACAGAAATCCCAATGGTAAAGAGGACACTAAAGCTGTTTTCCCATCCAAATAACGTCCCAGCCACAATTTGTGCCACTTTCCTAAATAGTTCCATAACTTCCCAATAGTAATATTCAGTTTTAAAATTGTCATGTAGGAACACTAGTCCAACAGTAATGATCTTGTTGTATTCGGTGTTCTGTTTGCTTTGACTTGATTCACGCTTTCCTCCCCTTAAGCAATACTTTCTCAAGAGATACAGGAGAGTCAAAGGAAACGCAAATACATATAAAATCGTAGCGATATATGCAGCTACTTGGTATATGGTTAGCTGATCGCAGCTGACCTCAAAGTCAGAGCGAAGGACCTTTATACAGTGTTTGTTGTTCATATCTAAACAAAAAGTTTTGCAAGCGAGAGGATAGAGTTGAAATACAGTTCTGCATATTTGAGGATACAGAACAAAAAGTGCAACAATTACGAAGGTCAGTAGACTTGCTTTTACTCTATGAGAAGTTGGCTGATTGTTTGCATCGTGGTTTTGCGCCTTCAGGAGAACCTTTATTAAATTACAAAGTTTATAGGCAGAATATATTACAAATGGTCCTATTACAAATGAGATTAGGACAAACATTGCTATAACAAACTCCGTTTGGGGATTTATAACAACCTTGTGATGAAAGCAGTTTGGTCGAATCAAAATTTTCATGACGTTAATTTCAATAAGGTTTAAGAAATCTCCGACCACTTGCAAGTTTCCTGTCCATTGTACTCCATGCAATGATCTCCAAAATTCTCCCATTACCTGATAAAAGCCTAAAGTAATTTTAACCCTTGACACAAAGATGGAAGTAGACCCTCGACGAACTTTTTTGTTACCCCTTCGTTCCCTAAACTTCCAGCATATGATGTAAAAGATAACAGTACAAAGGCATGTGAGGAAAAATATTTGTGACAGTAAGTATACCATGTTAGGGCAACGAAAGCAATTGTTCATGATTGCAGAGAAACCGGGTTTGCATTTACGGCACATCCAGCCAGTGTAACCAGTTGCGCACTTCCCTATAACCGATCCGTATTCCTTAACGTCATTAACACAACTAGATGGATTAGGACATTTGTACACCCTTGGTATTTGTAATCTATAAGACGTGTTGTTATCATAAGACATAGAAAGTGTGTCCAAGTTAGCTACGAAATTGATGTACTCAGTGATGTTTGCGTCTGGAAAAGTCCAGTTCCAGTAGTAGCCTTCAGAGAGTGATCGATAATCCTGTCCAGCACTACAATTAAGTCCTTGAAAACACGGATGACAAGGTCCGAAGCGATCTACTCTTGCAAACCCGTCGCTGCAAAAGCAAGCTCTGAAAGCCGCGTGCGCTGCTTTGTTGGTACCCTCGGGACAAACAACACAGTCTGCAACAGATCCACTGCCATCTTTTTTTACATAAGTGCCGTTTTGACACTTCTTGCAAGCTATTTCGCCTTCAGTGGAAGCCTGTGTTCCAATTCTGTCTTGATAGAAGCCACCTTTTTGATAAAAAAAAAAAAAAGAATGTGATCTTTGCAAACCTGAACCCGAGAAAAGTGCAAATTTGTACGTGACGTTTTAGAACAACTTTAAGGGACAGAAGCGAAGGAAACCTTTCTGTTAAGACACGATTACTATATATAATATATATAATATATATATATTATATTATATATATAATTATACATATATATATAATATATATATAATATATATATATATATATATATATATATATATATATTCTCTAATCGGCCTTAGGGGGAAAGTTGTTGTTGAAAAGTCGGGACATTAAGGGGAAAAAAATTTCGAGCTGAAGTATAAGTTTCAACCCAACGTTTCCCATAGCCTTTTTCTACAAGGGAATACGTAAACTCAGAAGAGCGCCCCTTAGATTTACAAATAGATGCCATTACTTCGGGTTGTCAAATTTACGGACACCTAGCTGTTAACACGAACGGATGGCTGCCCATTGAAATAACGTTAATTATATTTTAGACGTTAGGCAATTTATTTCTTTATGTATTTTATTATCATTTTTCCCCCTATGTACAAGCAGATATAAAATTTCCCCTTAAGGTGGGAATTAGCGTTTATATATATATATATATATATCTATATATATATATATATATATATATATATCTAATATATATAGGTCGAACGTGGTAAGATCGACTGTAAATGTAGGTCGAAGAGTAAGTAACTGATTCGATCTGAATTAAATTCAACCCAAGTACTGCCATAGCCTTTTGAACAAGGGAAGAATGAAAGAAGAAACCAGAAGGAAAATTGAGCCACGCGGGTTTGAACCCGGGACGGTCGCTGTCCGGGCGACTGCCTTAACCACTGCACCACCGTGACTAACGTGATTCTCGGCTTGAACCAAGGTACAAATACCGCACGCTACAATTTTCCCTCCTTGTTACCACACAAAGTGTGTAAATCCCGAAACGGGTAAATTAGATAGGTCGAACGTGGTAAGATCGACTGTAAATGTAGGTCGAAGAGTAAGTAACTGATTCGATCTGAATTAAATTCAACCCAAGTACTGCCATAGCCTTTTGAACAAGGGAAGAATGAAAGAAGAAACCAGAAGGAAAATTGAGCCACGCGGGTTTGAACCCGGGACGGTCGCTGTCCGGGCGACTGCCTTAACCACTGCACCACCGTGACTAACGTGATTCTCGGCTTGAACCAAGGTACAAATACCGCACGTTTCGGGATTTACACACTTTGTGTGGTAACAAGGAGGGAAAATTTTAGCGTGCGGTATATCACTCAAGGACTCAAATTTAGGTCTAGTGGGTAATAAAACTGTCCGCACATAACCATGGCTTTAACAAGGACCTGGGTATCTTGAGCGATTTACCTCTGTGATTTATTACCTCCCCGAAGGGGTTTAACCTCTTTGCTGTGACTGTTAGTTGTAAATAAACCTCCACTCGACATTTTGCGCAGAAGCAAGACAAGCGTGTCCAAAATATTTGCTGCATTTGTTACCTTATCTGTGCTCAAATATTGTCATCTTAGTGGTAATGTTCTATGTATCATATATATATATATCATATTAGATATAATATATATATGATATATAATTCTATATATATATATATATATATAATATAGTATATATATAACATATATATAGTTATAATAGATAATATATATATGATATATATATATATATATATATGTATATATATAACGCTAAATTACCACCCATAAGGGGAAATTGTCTCATATCTGCTTGTACATAGGGCGAAAAAAAGATAAAAAAATACTACAACGAAATCAAAATTCGCCCTAACGTCTAAACATATAAATTAACGTTATTTCAATGGCCAGCCATCCGTTCGTGTTAACAGCTAGGTGTCCGTAAATTTGACAACTTTGAAGTAATGGCATCTAGTTTGTAAATCTAAGAGGGCGCCCTTGTAAGTTTACGTATTCTTATAGAAAAAGTGTGTGGAAACGTTAAGGAAAAAAAAAATTTTTTCCCCTTAAGGTCGACTTTTCAACAACAACTTTCCCCCTAAGTGCCGAATTAGAGAAATATATATATATATATATATATATATATATATATATATAGATGGATGGATGAATGGACTAGGTAGGTAGGTAGGTTAGGTAGGTAAGGTAGGTAGGTTAGGTAGGTAGGCAGGTTAGGTAGGTAGGTAGCTTAGGTAGGTAGCGTAGGTAGGTAGGTAAAGTGATTGGAAGGGTAGGTAGGTAGGTTAGGTTGGTAAGTAGGTAGGTTAGGTAAGTAGGTATAGGTAGGTTAGGTAGGTAAGTAGGTTAGGTAGGTAGCGTAGCGTAGGTAGGTATAGTTCGGTAGGTAGGTGGGTGGGTAGATAGGTAGGTTAGGAAGGTAGGTAGGTAGGAAGGTTTGGTAGGTAAGTAGGTTAGGTCGGTGGGTGGGTAGGTAGGTTAGGTGGGTAGGTAGGTAGTTAGGTAGGTATGTAGGTTAGGTAGGTAGGTAGGTAGGTTCGGTAGGTAGGCAGGTTTGGTAGGTAGTAAGGTAAGCTAGGTAGGTAGGTGGGTAGGTAAGTTAGGTAGGTAGGTAGGTTAGGTAGGTAAGTAGGTAGGTAGCTTAGGTAGGTAGCGTAGGTAGGTAGGTAAAGTGATTGGAAGGGTAGGTAGGTAGGTTAGGTAGGTAGGTTAGGTAGGTAGGTATAGGTAGGTTAGGTAGGTTCGGTAGATAGGTGGGTTAGGTAGGTTGGTAGGTAGGTTAGGTTGGTAGGTAGGTAGGTAAATAGGTTCGGTAAGTAGGTAGGTTTGGTAGGTAGGTTAGGTAGGTTGGAAGGTAGGTAGGTAGGTAGGTTCGGTAGGTAGGTAGGTTGGTAAGTAGGTAGGTTAGGTAAGTAGGTATAGGTAGGTTAGGTAGGTAAGTAGGTTAGGTAGGTAGCGTAGCGTAGGTAGGTAGCGTAGGTAGGTAGGTAAATTGATTGGAAGGGTAGGTAGGTAGGCAGGTAGGTAGGTTAGGTAGGTAGGTTAGGTAGGTAGGTTAGGTAGGTAGGTATAGGTAGGTTAGGTAGGTTCGGTAGGTTCGGTAGATAGGTAGGTTAGGTAGGTTGGTAGGTAGGTTAAGTAGGTTGGTAGGTAGGTAAACAGATTCGGTAAGGAGGTAGGTTTGGTAGGTAGGTTAGGTAGGTTGGAAGGTAGGTAAGTAGGTAGGTTCGGTAGGTAGGTGGGTTAGGTAGGTTGGTAGGTAGGTTAGGTAGGTTGGTAGGTAGGTAAATAGGTTCGGTTAGTAGGTAGGTTTGGTAGGTAGGTTAGGTAGGTTGGAAGGTAGGTAGGTAGGTTCGGTAGGTAGGTAGGTAGGTAGGTAGGTTGGTAGGTAGGTAGGTTAGGTAGGTTGGAAGGTAGGTAGGTAGGTAGGTTGGTAGGTAGGTATATAGGTAGGTAGGTAGGCAGGCGGGTAGGTAGGTAGGTAGATAGGTAGGCAGGGAGGTAGGTAGGTAGGTAGGTAGGCAGGTAGGTTCGGTAGGTAGGTAGGTTAGGCAGGTAGGTAGGTAGGTAGGTTCGGTTGATAGGTAGGTAGGTTTGTTAGGTAGGTAGGCTAGGTAGGTAGGTAGGTAGGTTAGTTAGGGAGGTAGGTAGGTATAGTTCGGTAGGCAGATAGGTAGGTTTGATAGGTAGGTAGGTAGGTAGGTGGGCTAGGTAGGTGGGTGGGTAGGTAGGTAGGTTAGGTAGGTAGGTAGGTAGGAAGGTTTGGTAGGTAAGTAGGTTAGGTCGGTGGGTGGGTAGGTAGGTTAGGTGGGTAGGTAGGTAGGTAGTTAGGTAGGTAGGTTCGGTAGGTGGGCAGGTTTGGTAGGTAGTAAGGTAAGCTAGGTAGGTAGGTGGGTAGGTAAGTTAGGTAGGTAGGTAGGTAGGTTAGGTAGGTAGGTAGGTACGTAGGTTAGGTACGTAGGTGGATAGGTAGGTAGGTGGATAGGTGGGTAGATAGGTGGGTAGGTTGATAGGGAATGTAGGAAGGAGCTAGGTAGGTAGGTTAGATAGGTATGTAGGTGGGTAGGTAGGTAGGTTAGGTAGGTAGGTAGGTAGGTAGGTAGGTAGGTTCGGTAGGTAGGCAGGTTTGGTAGGTAGTAAGGTAAGCTAGGTAGGTAGGTAGGTAGGTTAGGTAGGTAGGTAGGTAGGTTAGGTACGTAGGTGGATAGGTAGGTAGGTGGATAGGTGGGTAGGTAAGTAGGTAGGTGGATAGGGTAGGTAGGAAGGAGCTAGGTAGGTAGGTTAGGTAGGTAGGTTAGGTCGGAAGGTTGGTGGGTAGGTCGGAAGGTAGGTTAGGTAGGTAGGTCAGGTAGGTAAGTAGGTAGGTAGGTCAGGTAGGTAGGTTAGGTAGGTAGGTTAGGTAGGTAGGTAGGTTAGGTAGCTTAGGTAGCTTAGGTAGGTTGGTAGTAAGGTAGTAAGGTAGGTTCTGTAGATAGGTAGGTTGGGTAGATAGGTAGGTAGGTCACGTAGGTAGGTATGTTAGGTAGATAGGTTAGGTAGATAGGTAGGTAGGTTCGGTAGGTAGGTAGATAGGTTAGGTAAGTAAGTAGGCAGGTTAGGTTAGTAGGTAGGTAGGTAGGTAGGTGGGTTAGGTAGTGAGGTAGGTAGGTAGGTTGGTAGGTGTGTAGGTAGGTAGGTAGGAAGGTAGGAAGGTAGCTAGGTAGGTAGGTAGGTGGGTTAGGTAGGTAGGTAGGAAGGTGGGTAGGTAGGTAGGTTAGGTAGGTAGGTAGGAAGGTTAGGTAGATAGAGTGATAGGTAGATAGATAGAGAGCTAGATAGAGAGATAGAGAGATAGCTAGATAGATAGATAGATAGCTAGACAAATAGAGAGATAGCTAGATAGATAGAGAGCTAGATAAATAGAGAGATAGCTAGATAGATAGAGAGCTAGATAGACAGAGAGATAGATAGAGAGATAGATTGATAGAGAGATAGAGAGATAGCTAGATAGAGAGATAGCTAGATAGATAGATAGCTTGATAGATAGATAATGAGAGAAACAGACAGACAGACAGACAGACAGACAGACAGACAGACAGACAGACAGACAGACAGACAGACAGACAGACAGACAGACAGACAGACAGATATAACGCTAATTCGACACTTAGGGCGAAAGTCTTTATATCACCCTACTTTAATTAAAGTAGGGTAAGGCGAAAAAAAAGTAAAAAAATACATAAGCTTATATTTCGCCCCATCGTCTTCAAGATATAACCGACGTTATTTCAATGGCCTGCCATCCGTGCGTTTAAAAGGACGTTACCATACGTTTACGTATTTCTAAATAAAAAGTGTGTGAAAAGGCTTTGGTTTTTTTTTTGGCCCTTTCTTCTCCCTAAGGTCGACTTTTCAACAACTGTCTTCCCCCTTAGTGTCGAATTAGTGAAATATATATATATATATATTTATATATTTATATATATATATATAGATATATATATATATATATGTATATATATATATAGATATATATATTTATGTATATATATACACACACACTTACACACACACATACAGTCCCTGCAAGTCTCTTCGAGGACCTCCATTTTGTGAAAAAAACTAAGTCCGAAATGTGTGTTACACACGTCCTCGGAAGGTGGTTGTAAGTCCTCGCAAGTACGGTAGCATGTCCTCGGAAAAATGGTAACACTTGACATCCCCTTTCTTCCAGAAAAACAAACTTCACAGTATTAAAGAGGACATGCTTGTGACGTCCTCCTAGGCATAGTAGGGGGTATGTAGTATCATTTTAATGCAGTTTCTTCCGAGGACCTCATTTGAGGTCCTCGGACGACAAAAAGTCCTCGTGATGCAGGTGTGTTATCAAGTTGTGGTCCTCGGAAGTATAATAAAGTCAACGCACACACACACACACACACACACGTATATATATATAGTGATTTAAGCTTTCAGTCGATCTTGTTCTTGAGGAAAAGAAAAATTAAAATTTAAATATTTGAGTGTTTCTACCTTTAGGACAATTTAAACAATTGTTTTTTCCATTGGCATATGTTCCTCGAGGACATGGTGAGCAGATGTAGAAAGGAAATCGTCTGTCAATTCTGTTGACCAGCTTGCACCTTAAGCCTTCCATCATCATGAGTGATGCAATACCAATGTCATCTATTCGCATTCCCGGAAGGTGCACAGGGTTAATGCAAGTCCTGGGAGAAATTATGAAAAATACCAGTAGAGCATACAGAGCTATGTTGCTAGTTCATGTTCTAATAAATATGTGCACGTGATTTCCAAACTGATTACATAAGACGTACGAACACGGTCAAATTTGTTTAGCGAGCCATAATAGTTTTGAAACTTACACCTTGACATGTACACGTTGCACTTCATGTAAATATTCACAGTTCAGATATCTACAATTTGGATGAAAAGAACAGTAAATAAAAAAAAAATGAAAATCCCGTCATTCATCGTCGCCTGTTATAGTATAATGCCAAATTCTTCGTTGTGCACATAACAATATATACTCACAACGTAGTATTTGAGGATATTACTTGCGGTGAATTTCTTGACAAGTGGGTAATGTTGTTACCATATAGGTGTCTGGTAAATGAGAATTCGCAAACGGATGGAATTAAAGATTTCAATAAAAAAAAATTACCTATCGTTTACAGCCTCTCCCCCAGAATAATAACTTTACAAAGGAAATTCAGAGGGAAACATTACTACATTGATTTTACTAAGTTTTTAGCCTCTCAAAGTATGGTACTTGTAGGACTCGGCAATAAAGTCTTATAATTGCCACTGTTCAATTTTTTGGTGTCGAAAGTGAAAACCATGTGAAATGTCAACGCCGTTGGTGCTAGATATAATTCATGCTTTTTGAATCTTGATTTTTGAGTGGTTTGTCTACCTTTGACTTTTCCACCTTGGTAAATCTTACCTGTCGGTGTTCAACTTTATGTTTATGTGTATCTTTTATTGTATGGGCTAATTTCATTATGTGTATTGAGCTTCAAAGATAAAACAACTACACTTTGTAACGCTGTCATAATACTCAAAAGCCGTTCACAACTAAACCTCACATGACTTTCGAGCAAGAAGAGTATACATCAAAGGGACTCTATAGTACGGGGTTAAATTGAACTTGGAAAGGTCTTAAAATACACGTACTGGTCGAAGTGCTGTACCGGAAGAGAATCAACGGAAGAGTACGACAAAAAATTGTAAATTTTTAGAAATTTTCTTTATATTGAACTCACGAGTCAGGAAAACTTTCATTTGTAATAATTTTTTACATTGTGCAATTAGTTATCACTTTCCCAATATGTTTACATTAGGATCACAAGAATCTTCTTATCCTTGATGCAGAGGGTAGAAAGGACCCAGGTCCTTAACTGCATGGGCCTCAGCAGGAACGAACGACCATTGCCCTCTGGAAATGAGAGACTCGCTCAGACCAACTCGATAACATGCTTTTGCTTCAAAATTCGCAAAGTACTAAACCTGTTTACTTCTAAACACCCCATTAAGCAATGAAACCACGTCCACAAATTTAGTCAAATGTTTTATATTTGCCTCGAGCTTCGTTCGAACTGTAAAAGTGACCTCCACGTTAGACAACTCGATTACGTACCTGATTATTAAAGGGAGTGTCATAAAGTTGTCAAACGTTGGGTTTTTCGAAAGACATGGGGAAATCGGGACTGGGTTTTATTCTACAAAACTGTAAAACAGATAGGTATTAGCATATTACTCGTGGATAAGAACAGCTAGTTGACACTAATGTATCTTTGGTGTTTTCTTGCTTTCACTAAGCCCATAACATAAGGCCGATGATCTTTCAATTTGCACTTTTCTTTTCTTCCAAATATACTATTTAATCGTGTTTTTAGCAAAAACAAAAGAGTGGCTTTAAATTTCATATAAAAAATTACTTTACGAGTGATTTGAAGAGTAGCACTGTATATTAATGATTGTTTTAGCTCAAGTATATAACGAATCAACTTACATTTCAGATATTGCGTCACTTTGAAAGGAGTCCATGGAAACGTCGTGTAACATGTTATCAAATAGAAATCTAAATGCAACAAACGTTTTCAGAAAGGTGAAATTTATTTCTTGATATTCTAATACTTATAATTGGTAGATGTAAGACTTTTAGAAAATATTAACTTGGATATAACCATTGATGTGGCTGATATTGCATGTAAGATTGGACAACATAACCACGCAATAGCTAACATAAGTCAGTTCTGTCTTGCTTTATACATGTGCAGTAAACGTCTATATTACACAGAACATATTTGATATTCAGGATGCTCTCAGGCGTCAACAAGAGACAAGTCCCACTATTTTGAAAGTGGGGAAATCATATCGTTTGTCCTTCTTTTTTACAGAACCTTTGCTAATATGCGGGATTCTGTACCTTACAATAGGTGATTGAAGAAAATCAATTTTGAAAATTGTGAAAACAACCAATTTTATTCTAAAATGTTCTAAAATGCTTTAATTGAATGCAATTTAACCGTTTTCATGTTACCTACTGTACTACTTAGGGCAGACGGCAATTACCTCAGACCTTGTGGCACAGATTAGCTAGGATCCAACCCCCACCCCACACCACATAAGAGTTTCGTGGTGTGATTAAGTTTCACTCAAGGTCATGCCACACTGTCGTTTTAGAAGCTGTTTACGCTCATGAGGAAGCGATGCTCTTTGACTTTTTAAACTCCGACAGAAGTAAAAGATTTTCAGCGTTTAACTTACACTTGCTTCATCACGTTACTTGTGAATACGCCATCCGCAATTGTTTCAATTTTATTACTATGTAAACACCTGTAATAAAAATTTGTAAACAAGTTATATGTATGGTGATGCAGGAGGTGAGGAAAGAGGTGGGAGGGGTTAGGGTGGGTTAGGAGTCTTAACTTTAGGAAAGGGCTAGTTGAGTCTGATATCGAGGATAAAGAATGCAACACGTGTCATTTCATCTTTAGGTTGGAGGTTAATCCACTTCAACCATCCCCTCAATCCAGCACTGATATAAATAAAATATTTGTGTGTCCGATGGTTATTGAAACACCAGTTTTTCTACATTGGATGGAGAATATGTAAAGTGTTTCAGACTTTATCAAAGTCTTTACATATTAGCACTGGCAATTTGGTAAAGCCCCCATCCCATTCCCGCCAACATTAGATTGTAACGTATTTCGTTGAACAAATACTTTGTTTTTCGTTGCTTATCATTATCGCTTACACAAAAATTCAGAAAAATATCTACTTACGGAGAGGTAGCGCTGTAATTACCAATTTTTATCCTATTGAACCCATTAGGAAGTGCAGTGACAGCGGGAGAGAGTGACCAGTAATTTGTGCTGATGAAAGGATTCTTACTTAACTCTCTGAGGAACTTATTTTTTTTTACATTTTCAAAGTTTAGGTTGGTTCATTACATTTTTTTCATTGATATCATTGCATCTGGCATTTGGGCTGACTTATCTCACAGCGTTAGCCATTTTTGTTCGAAGTATTGCTATAGATACTGTCCATTGCCAAAGCCCTAGGATGGAAGGAATAACGTATGTGCAATAAACCTTTAGAGTGGTTGATAATATTATATTCCTCACACAAATCTGTTTGAAAACACTGCTAGTTTTGTGTTCAGAAAGTGATAAGCAGTTTCTTAAATAGTTACTCACAACGTTTTTAGTTTTTCCAGGCCGTGGAATACTTTTGCTGAAAGATGTGCTATTTGATTGCCGTGCAAAATCAGTTTCGTTAGCCTATGTGTTTTGTTGACTGAATTGAATAGTCCATCAGGAAGGCCTTTGATGTTATTGTAAGCCAAGTCCCTGCGAAAAAGAAAACGTATGGAGAGGCTGTAAGTGCAAACACATAATGACCTAAATAACAACAGCCATTTCATTTAGGACGCCCACTAAGTTACTGGGAAGTTAAAAAGGTTGTACACATTGAGGTATCTATGGGCTTCATGAAGAATTGTAACAGCCAAGAAAATAATTACTTGACCATTAGCTTCTACAAGGAAACTTAACCTTCGTACTCAAAAAAAATAGGGTTTTAGCGAGACCTTCAAAGGAACCTGAAAGATCTTTACTTAGGGGACCAAGTACAAATAATAGGTCAAAACACCTTGAAACTATTGCTTAATAACAGAAACGTACATGAAACACATAACAAGTAAGGGGTGAAAAAATCGTCGATGTTGCTGGCCAATAACACCTATTTCACTGTGGCAAATCACGAGACAAGCCATGGGCTTGGGATAACACGTGTTGTGGCGAGCATGAAAAAAGATTATCTTTAACCATTTCTTGGTTAAGATCATAACATATACGAGCAATGTTATATGCAATGTGTAAGGTCCGTATTCTTTTTTAAGATAATTAGCATAAATGGCAACTAATGACAAGGAAATGAAACTCACAACTTTTCCAAAAGATGTGTTTGTGCGAACAAGTAATCAGGAAGGATGCTGAGATTGTTTCGTTCCAAATATCTGGAGAGGAAATGTGTTGTAAAGGACGATTTATCTGCATGACAAAACTGAATTTTAACTAAAATACGTTCATGGATGAAGTTAGTTTTTATAACAAGCTCTTTTGGGGAAGTAGATGTATATGTATATTTTATAAGAGTAAAAGGAAGCTAGCTGGAACAAATAGGGAATATTATTGATCTTAATTCAGATTTTTTTTTCAATTCTTATAACTCACAATGACTTTAACTGGTGCAATTCTCGGAAACAGGTGTCGCAAATTCTCACGATTTTGTTTGATTGTAAGTTCCTATAGATAATAGAAAACATGGCTCGGAGCTTTAATTAAAGCCTAGAAATAAAACATACCATTACTTTATTGCTTCTTGTTTTTAAACATTACCAAGAAAGTTTTTGCCGTTATTTGTTGTGCTATATTCCCTACCTCTGCAGAAAGGCAGATCAACCATTACATAATTACATGAGATGGAAGCATACCTATACCAACAACATGGATCCATTACCGCAACCGCGATGTAAATACAACTATAATAACTCGATCTTTGTAATTGAGTAGAGCTACTTTCCCAAGAGGCAAGTTAAAACTACCACGTTTTGTGACAGAAACACCTACGGCAACCTGCCAAATGCCTGGATACCATTCCATATTTTCTTTGGTTATGAATTCAATGATATTGTCTTTCATTCCAGTGTTGAGTATCTTCATCAAATATGAGGTATGACCAAAGACAATAAACAGTAAACACCCTATCATTTGAAAATTGATGTTTGCCTTAACGGTCATTGTTAAGATGGACCCTAACCGTCATTGTTGAGAAAAACAACCTTATCCCAAAGTAGGTCAAAAGTATCATATATATTTATACAATCATTCAATTGTAATAGCGATGAATCTTTTCACTACTGAAAGCAAGACAGGGGTGTTTACTAACATATCAAAAAAACTTTGTTTAGTTTATCTGTTACATAGTCAAGAAAATTTGGCATCAAACCTCAGTTTCAATGTTATGTACGTCAGAAAACTAACATAAATTGTGCATGGTAGAGATGAAATATTAAATAAAAAAGTTTTCATGATCTCAGTTTTCCACTGTGTTGAACAAAAAACATCTTCAGATTGCATGTCCTACTACTTACAGATATGTTAGCCGATGAAGTGAATCAAAGAATTGTTGAGGTATCTCTGTAAGCTCATTGAAGGACAAATCCCTGCTTGCTCAGATGAAAACGAAAAAAAAAGAGTGATTTTATCAACAAATTCATCTCAAGCAATACGGTTTCGGAACGGTATATTGTTTGTGGATAACAGTTTATTGTACGTCTAATAAAAAGATTACATCGCGGTCTGCAATAGCATATAAACGATTGAACATTTTTGGATTACAGTAACGACAATATGTTTTAAAAATTACATGAGGAAACTTCTTGATTACATGGAATACGTACAAAGATTTGAGCATCCTCGTCCGAAAAAAGAGACTTACTGGTAAGAATTGCAAACGGTTGGCCTTCAGGTCTCTTTTAAAAGTTAATTACAAAATGTGTTATTGAGTAAATTTTCATCGTGAAGAATTGCTTGTTTTATTTCTACATACTTCAATATAAAGAGAAAGTGGTAGAGAAAGTGCATTTGATAACAAGAGAGTAATGCACTACGCTGCATATGTTATCTCTAGCACGCATTATTCCAAGTGATAAGGGTTACATATATTGACTCCTATCATCTGTGAACCTAACATGTAATAACTCCATCAAGTTGTGGACAACTGTTCCATTCTAGCCAACTGTGCTTACAAAGGATCTACACTTACATCCCCAACATTGTGCTCTAAAGTTGTGTTTCCAATTTCACGCACTCAATAGTGGGCAAATGTGTTCCTTAAATCTAACGTAATGACTGTACCTCAGTCTAGCAGATTTTTTTTGACATGAGAGAACGGGCTTGACGTGAGCATAGTAAGGAGAATTTTTACGATGTCTGGGCCAAACTGTAGATTATTCAGTAGAAATCATCTCCCGTAAGGACTTAAGGTTATCCGGAAATTATGCATTTTACAAGATATCCTGTTCTGTTTTTCAGCATTTCAAAAGCTTGCTAGGACTTTTACACCATCTATTGCTACACAGAATTCAGTGTTGTTTAATAACGACCTTGCGAAATGCTACGGTTAAATTCACAAACTTACAACACTGCAACTGTTACCGCAACACGATTTGTGGCATCATTTTTTGAGGTACCACCTCAACGGTACTACTATCCAATCAAAAATAAAGTAAGAGTTGGTTCGGTCCTACTTCAGAACTACGCCCGTCAGACTCCGGACTGTTTTTTACTTACTAGAGCTCATAAAGCCTCACATCATTTCAATGAACAGCTGCGTCTGTGCTGATGCTTTGAGTGTTACACGTAGTAGGGCCTACTTTGCTTTTTTGCACTGTAGACGCGTATTTGAGTAACAAGTTTTGTCCTTTGCGTCTGCACTGCATGACATGTAATGTCTCGCTATTCTGTTTTCACTGCCCACGCGAGATTTGGTATCTACGCTTTGAGAGGATAAGTATGCCACGTTACTGAGCCTGCTTGAGTTATCAAAACTGAGTGCCGTGTATGCCGCGCTAGGTACCACAGTTCTGTGTACCTTAAGAGTTCGACGATGCAACAAGGGTATGATTAAGGGCTATTTAATGGAAGCTTTCCTGTAAAGAAGACTTTGACGTATCATATAGATCCACATTCGGCGATGGATCTTTTCACAGTTGACCTGACTTCCACTGGCAGTCACACATTTTGGTAGCACATTGCGTTTTTATTGTCTGTGAATTTACCTCTGACCGTGGTCCTGAGGATTCTGTGTTACGATTTCCCTCTCACTTGGTTCATTTTCCCACAAAGTTAAATCGGACAATCCATTAATGAAAACCTTTGACACATACTTAACTTTACTGTGTATTTTAACTTTACCACGTGGCCTTTTACCATGAATTCCTTTAAAGCTACAGCACTGAAATACCACAGAAATGGCATATGTCCTCTGAACTTTATTTTTGTTTTCGTGTGTCCATGAGATACAGTTCTATACTCCTGGGGTATCTTCCTAACAAATTTGAAGAACATTGACCAAGCCATTAAATAGGGGTTTTTGACACAGATTTAACTTAAAGTATACTGTTAACCTTTAATTACGTGATCCTTGACCTCGAATTCTTTAGCGGCCACATTTGTGGTAAATTTTATAATTTCCACGACACTTGTAAAGTTTATATGTCGTATCAATATTTTACCTCGGAGCAAAAATAGCAAAAGTTCAAGTTTTACAAACTTTAACCTTTGGCATTCACTTTCGGGGATGGCGCGACACAATCTCTATGTTGGAGTGGTTCTGTGCCAAGGTTAAAGAAATTAGGTCCAATCAACAAGTAGGAGCTTTTGACACAAGTTTTCATTTAAAAGTATGCATTGAAACCCTCATCATGAGACCTTTCACCAACGTTTGCTTTAACCACGTCATTCGTTAGTGCTAGACATCCCAACCATATGTTTTATGTCTTTTGGTCTCTCGGAATTACGCTAGCCCTCACAAACGCTTCAAAATAAGTAAAGTAAGAGTGGCAAGACCTCTGGGTAGAAATTTACACAAGATTTCTGTGAAAATTACAAATTTTCTCAAAGTATAACGTAGAAATGATCCTTGCTTGAGCAACTACAAAAAAGAAAGGCAATTTTTATTGTTAGATTAATTGTGCATAAAATTCTACTGAAAAGTTCATGACTTTTTATTATAACAGTTGTAAAGGGGTATAGCCAAAATGCGCTTTTTACAAAAAGCCGACTATGGAGAGTTTTCGATTTAAATTTGTATTTTTAAATAAACACATGAAATAAAATCTCTTTAATTTTTAAATCAGGTATAGTTCCCGCCGTTTACCCGGAGTAAAATGAAGTTAAAAGAATACTTACAATAGTTGCAGATTTAAGGTAGAGTTGAATATAGACTCAGGTAAAGTTTTCATGCTGTTGTTGCTTAGGCTTCTGTGATATGAATTATCGAATATCTTTTTCTTTTGCTATTGAATATGGACATCGACATACGCAGAAATACGTACTGTTTACATCAATTTAAGGCAGGACTTTTCGAGATGTTGTGTTTAAGTAACACTGCCACACAAACAAATAGGCTGTTGGGGTGTCAATTAAGGGTTAAATTGTTGTCATACTTTCAGCGTTGTAGAAGTGTAATCAAAACAAAGTAAACTGATCTGAAGAGTATTCATCACTGTATACGATAATGATAATATCATCAAATGCCTTTATTTGAAATGATAACGAACCCCTTACTTGAAAAGTTTTATAACGTTTCTTTTGGGAAACCAATTTTTCTGTCTGCCTAAACTCTAACGCACATCTTATGTAGGTGCGATACAAATGATAGTTTGATTTGACATGGCAAACTGCATGCCATTGTGTACAAGTACTTCAAATCTATGATCGAAACCTGTTTTTGTTTCAAACGGCTGATCACGTGAAGAGATACTTATGTGTAATATTTTAAATAGACTACTCACACTGTAGCAAGTACGGTGTTTAATTCAAACACATCCGATGATAATTGTTTTATGTTGTTGTGGAATGCGTTGCTGCAGGAGGATTGGGTATGAAAAAGAGCAAATTTATACTCAAATAATTACGAGAAGATAGCTTTATCAAGACACCCATTCTAGCATTGAGAATATTCATACTCTCGATATCTCGACACACCCCCCCCCCCCATTATTTGAGTGGAATTGCGATTTTCGGGCGATTCATGTCACCTTTTGTTTTGGAAGACATGCTTTAAGATTACCAGCTAAAATGACCCTACTGGAAGTAGTGCCACATGCATGCAAGAACACCACAACACATTATTCTTGGGATCAAAGGAAACTTTAAACAATTTGATAAACCACTTTTAGACGGAATAACGAAAGTATTAAACATATATTGATAGGACTTCATTAATACTCAAAACATTTCACTCACATTTGTCTCAATTTTTTTGTAGATGCAAGTAATCGATGTGGAATGGTAGTTAAGTTATTGTAGGACAGATCCCTGCCGGTGAGGACAAATTTAACAAATAACAGGTGAACGTAGATTTGAATAGAGTGCGCACATGAAACAGAATACAATTGCGTTCATTTCTGCATCTGGTTTTGAAAATGTGCGAATGTCATTTTAATGCGGATTTATATCGAATCACAGGGATGGATAAGCACTAAAAACTGATTTAGGCAGAAAGATTTGAAACAGAAATTCCAGAACAAGTTCGTGCACTACGTTGCTCTAAACGCTGTCTTCTGCCGATCGTCTGTTGTGAAGATTCTTTCTATGTTGTTAATGCAGTATTCTTTTTTGCGCTGAAAAAGTATTCTATTTTCTGGCCATGGT
This sequence comes from Holothuria leucospilota, assembly GCA_029531755.1. Classification (NCBI taxonomy): domain Eukaryota; kingdom Metazoa; phylum Echinodermata; class Holothuroidea; order Aspidochirotida; family Holothuriidae; genus Holothuria; species Holothuria leucospilota. The sequence goes on along the minus strand of CM055961.1, from coordinate 19,577,025 downwards.
ATCATTAGCCAGGCCACTCCCAAAATAGAAAGCCTGCATTAAAAAACATAGTCGATTCTTAAATAAGTTTTTCTTAATGTTTGTAAAGTGGCATCGGATGCGTGAAAACAGGATCCTCTAAAATAGAAAGCCTGCATTAAAACATTCTTAAATAAATCCTTCAATAAATTTTTCTTAAACAAACTTTTCTTAATGTTTCTAAAGTGGCATCGGATGCATGAAAACAGAATCTTCTATTAAAGGTTTGAATATTTATATTTTTATGATTTCCCAAATATGTTGTTGGTTGGCCCTCAAACATAGGTCAGCTAATCAAATTTTGTTTTAAGTTGGTGATGTCACTGTAGATTTGAATGCTTTAGGACACAAGCGTTGAAGTTGTATAACTTTTATGCGATACGTTTCTTGTGCAAGTCTTTTTAGGGGGAGGAGGAGGGGAGAAGAGGATGGAAATCCGTTCACAGACATTTCGGTAGATTTCAGCTTTTGGGAAAATCTAGTTTTCTCCGATGAGAACAAAAATTGGTCACGAACGCAGCCATTTGCTTATATTACCAACAATTCCACATATTAACTTTCAGTGGAGATTGGCTTTTGGAACTCCCTTGAGGAGTTTATATTGGTTTCATGTTATAGAATAGAATGCACATCCGGCAGATGCTTTGTCGTAGCTACCGAAAAGATACGTTCTAATCTTCGTTTAGAGAAAATGCAAATTCTTCAGTGGTCTTTCTCCTTCCTAAACCTTGTATTTATTAGGCTAGTTAACTTATTTACTGTGCTGCATAAGCTTTCCTCATTCGTTAGAATTTGGTTTCCTTCCAAAGGGGGAGAATCTCCCGGACTCAAGGATTTCAAAAAAAGTCTGATATATATTATAAAATAAGATTCCTTCTTTACCCGTTCCATCATGTGATCACCCCACCAGATAGTTAATGATAGTTGTGTACGAAGCGCGCTTACAAAATTGCAACGTAAAATCAATCAACTTTGATCAATGATATGGATACTGAGCTTGGAATAAACTTAAAATAAATGACTATCAAAGTTTTGTGATAACTAGTAGTAGTTAGTAGGAGTTAGTATTCCCTGTGTGTGTTTATGAATTTTTAAGTAATTTTACGACAAGTGTGTATTTCGCAGGCGGAAAATGACTATCGGCGATCAATTGAACCAAATATAACGGTCTTTGAACGGAGGGGGCAACATTAATGTCTTCCTTTTCTTACAAATAACAGAAATATCAGTTAGGTGACGACCGTCCCTCAACAACAACATTACAAGACCTTGTCTTTTTAATCTCCGTGTGATCGTATCCCTTCTTCTCTAGTATGAGCAAACCTAGTTTTGTTTGTGTATGTATGCCCACGTACAGGAAATCATAAAAAACTTCCGTGGGTAAAGCTGTGAGCAAAACAGGCCAGAGGGAATACTCTCTGGCTGTTGAGTCATTGTGGGGATACCTATATTTACGTCGCAAGTATTTGTCAACTCAACTATATTACCCTAACATTATGAGCGCAATTAACAACTTACACACGAAGTAAATAGTAGGTTTTCTCAAACTGGTTTGGAATTGGGGAGAAATATTCTCTGAAGAGGAAACGACTCCATTTTATAGAATAAAATCTAAAATACATCGTGCTTTTCGAAGATATCGAATGTTTGCAGTGTCCCATAAAGGATGAAGCCCCATGCCATTTCGTGCTGCAAAGTGCATTTCAAACACTGTTAACGTAAAGAATCCAACTATCTTTAACTCGTTCTTAGATATAGACTCATCAGTGAAGAAAGCCAGTTAATTTCGTTATGGGAGCATATTTTCCTAACAAGTCTAATGAGAAAGTCATTGATAAAAAGTGCGTAAATTCGAAACTGTATGTGTATCATGCAAGCATAACTCCCATGCCCAGCTTAAACTACAGAGTATATTATACTCTCCATTTAAAATTAACAGGTTAAAAATAAAATCAACGTCACACCCAAGTTTTCATTTGTCCAAAATATTTCTCCTTTACGATGTCAATACCTACTTGTCATGTACGTTTCACCACATATATAAAGCGTCCTCTTAATGTCTATCTCACTTTAATTAAAGTAATTTGATACACACAAAAAATCAATCGGTGAATATTTACAAAATACGAAGCATGTTCAAATCAGCGAGTAGTTCATCTGGTATTTCGTTGAGTGAGTTGTTAGAAAGGTATCTACATGTGTGGAAATAGAAAATTCAACTTCTGTTATCCAAACAAATTATTTCGTTTATAATAAAAAATGTAGGATTATGAACTAGCATTGACAGGCCTACAAAAGTTGCGCGGGAAGGGGAAGGGGAGGAGAAGGAGAAAAGTAGGAGGAGGAGAAGGAGAGGGAGAAAAGGAGGAGGAGGAGGGAGGAGGAGGATGCGGATAAGAAGAAGAAGCCTAAGGACGGGTGGGATGTAGCCAATTGATGCCCAGTAAAGGCTATTAAAAGGACAAGGGTTTACCATTCCTCCGAAATCCCGCTAGAAAGGTTAAACCTTGGTTTTCCCGGACTATCCATGAAAAAGCTAGTCCAACCATTCGTTTTGACCTGTTAAATGTTAGAATATGCTGAATGATTAATCCGACCATAGATCGACTGGGCTCACAACGTAACCCTGAGTGATATGGTTTTCTTTACAATTTTATTCGATAGAAATCATGTTTCTGAATTACTGTTGGAAATGTGCATTCGTAACGTATGATGTATAATAACAAAGATTTTCAGTTTTAACTAACTACACGGCTTAAGAAGAATCATTTCTAGTAAACTGATAAAGCAGGAGACATTTTGTAAGCACTGAATGTCTTTGATATGCCATATACAGGTGCGGACTGAACTGGCCTCCGGGGAGAATGGGTACAGTGCCCCCTCCTTCCCAACCTGAATCAACATTCCCTCTCCGACACTTCTTATAATGGCCACAACCACAGTAAGCCTATAGGGCAGCTCAGTGTGCATAAGACGGGGTGCCGGGGTGTCAACAAACCGATAAAAAATGCAGATTGCACGCACTCACGTTGCATGGGGACGCCATGCATCTTTAAAGAAGTCAGAAACTTCCGAGCTTCAGTTTATTTCCTATTTTCTCCGATTTGTTATTTCCCTGGATTTCCTAATTTTCCGATTTTCATTAAAATTCCTGGATGACAGTGTGGGCCCCCTATCTGTGTAGGCCTTCGGGCAGTGTCCGGTTGCCCGAGTGCTCAGTCCGCCCCTGGCCATATGCTAATGGATTGTGGCGCTCCGCGTAAGTAGTGTACCACATTGATCCCTTGAGAGAAATGCTGCACACTAACATGGGATCCTCACTATGAGGCAAAATGGAAATCTTTCCTCATGTAGGGCCCATACCCTACTAGTTATACCAGTAGATTAAAGGTGACAATAGGATCAGGTGACTTTGATCGCTGGTTAAGCAAAAATGGAATTCTACCACATACAAAATCCCTTTTAGGCATCTTGTGATATCGTCAGTTTTCTGGTCCCACGAAACAACAGAAATCTTACTCACGGATTTATGTTAACAGTCCCATCAGTATAACAAATAAAATTACTTACATTTTTGACAGAAGCTTTGTTGGACTAAACAAATTCGGAGGCACTTGCGTAATGTTGTTGTTGGAAAGTTCTCTGCTTGAAAGAAAACAGTAGTTGCGGAAGTAAATAGTCCTTGCATACCTCTAGTTACTCGGTCACATTTAAATCTGAATCCAACTAGTCTAATAAATGGGTACAAAAAATCTATTCTCTATCCCGTTGTTTCATTTGTAGCAAAAAAATATGGACCTAGGTCCTTCTACAAAGATGTACGGGTGACCAACAGCGATAGGCTGCCAGGTATTTTTCATGGATTTACAATATGGCATGCTCCAGCATTGCAAAGGCAGCCGCGATAACGCAAGAGCTCCTCCGAAACTGTGGCATCCAGGGCCACCCAAGAATCCCTAGAGTTAAGACACAACGCCCGGGCTAGGGCAATGAGCCCTGCAATCACTACAATATTACAAAAGTGTGGGAAACAATTATTTTACTCTCATAAAATGGGAAAAAGAAGTATTTTACTCTCTTAAAATGTGATGTGAAACTTACTAAAGTGATCAATTACGACATAGGGTAACTTATGGTAGGGAGGATACATGATGATAGGGGTTGCATAGAACTGTGAAAGCTACTAACAGCGACATGTGTGGATGAAAAAAAGGGGGATAGGGTCGCCATTTAAAGTACCATGATGGACGTTGCTCCTTCAGAATGTTTCAAAGGTAAGGTATATGACATGACGAAAACCTCATCTATGATTGTGATCACAAGTGGGAACAGTCGTTCACGACTACCTAATAGTATAAGCTTATTCACATAGGCAAGTGAGACGTCAGCTGAGTAGTAAGACGTCCGATGAGATAAGGTCAACTGCCAGAAGGAAATTGTATGGAGGTGTTAAGTTTCATGTTTGTTACAGTCAAATTTTATCTAAAAAACAGTTGTTTATTCATTAAATTATTTTAATCTGGAAGCTATCTCCTCTGAGTTTCATGTTTGCACCAGTAACTCCTTAGGCCCACATCATTAATTTTAGTAAAGTACAAGTCCAACAGAAGACCTAAAGCTAGCCGTACACTACACGACTTAGTACACCGCAACCCAACTCGATCGTCGGGTCGCCAACAGTAGTGAGGTGTGTAAGCGTTTAAGACTGCAATTGTCAGTTTTAAGATCAGTTTTAAGTCGCGCCGACTTCCGTCGGGAAGAACCAACATTTTCGTTCTTCCCAACTGAATTCGGCGCGACTTAAAACTGGTCCTAAAACTTCCAGTCGCAGTCATAAACTCATGCATACCATACGACTGTTGGAGATCCGACGATCGAGTTGAGTTGCGGTGTGTTTTCTGTCACAGTAGAGTCAGTTTAGTACTTACTTTTGCACAAAGGGTAGATTAAAGTCCAAGTATCATGGTTGAAGGCATGCCTTTAGAATGCTAAGTGACGTGTGGGGGTTAGGTCGTTCACTATGTGACGCTGTACCAAGTCGGCGAACTGCAAGGGTGGATCCAGGGTGAAACTGAGGGCAGTTGAACCCCATAACCAATCTGGCACCCCCAAATACAAGAAAAATGCGTCCCTCCTGCGTCTAAGAAATTAGGTAAAACTACCAGTCCTGCCGGTGCCCGCCTTCTCAAACTGCGCCCCCCCCCCCTTGAGCTAGATGCTGGATCCGCCCTTGGTGAACTATTGTTTTGTCAAGGGAATAGCACCCGATCATGTTATAACATGATATAAGCAAAACGTCAAAATTCTACTCTTTTTGGAGGGAATGTGAGTGGTTCTCAAATAAACCAACTAGAGCAGTTTCTTTTCTTTGCTCTATATGGCAGAACGTCATCAGCAGCATTGTACACAATGGCGGAAGCTCCCGTCGGACATTTCATGTTGTCGAGCATATATGTCAAGGTAAAATCTTCTACATCTTCAAACATATTACTTGTTGTTGAATGATTTGGGTGTAATCAATGTTTAAAGGACTCAGGGAACCCTCATCACCATCCTTCTTTCCATTTACCCTCAAATCGTCTGCACCATTTATCCTAGCCAGCTTTTTGTCAGACGGAAAAAGGCTATTATTCAAAAAATGGCAAATTGTGAGTTTCTTGTTTGTTTAGTGCTCATCCAATGTCATTTGAAGAAGGTTAAATGCATCACTCTAATGCCATGATTTCGTGTACCCAGAGCTTCGGGGGGCTTTGCCCCTAGGCTCCCACCGGTCGTTTCTCCTTAGCCCCACCAGGCCTGAAAGCCTCTGGGAGAAGCGCACATCCCACTACGACCGAGAGACGGGATGACTGACTTTGAATCTGTGATCAGCGTGGTCGATAACTCTAGGACGCAGTTCTTATCAAGCGTGAGTAGCTTCGATTTCATCACCTTCTTCCCCTGAGGTGGGGAACGGGTGAGAGGGAATAACCTTCCTTCAGCTTAAGAATAACGATAATAACACTCCTGGGTTTTCTGACATGCTCATTTCAAAAATATAATTTTCAGTCCTTTAGTTTTTGAAATATCTGGTTTCTATTAGAGGGCGCCCTGTATTGGGCCATAGACCTATGCAAACAAGCTGTGCCATCAGTATGACCAACCTCTATGTAATAAAATATGGTTCATGATATTTTTTTTTATTGTAGATAACTTCTTTTTGGTGAGCTTGCGGAACAACAGAGAGTGAGGGCGCTTTAAGTATATGAAGGAGAAATATGATAGCATTATGTATTTGGCCTAAACAATTGAGAAAAAGTGACCTTTAATTCTTCTGCTGTCTTTCAATGTACCTTTTTAAGGGAAATATACCTGAAAGAGGGCGCTGTAAAATAGGGGTGAGTAGAGACCCTATAGTGGGAGAGATTGGCCAACTTATTTCATGGGCGCCATTTTGGAGCCAAATGACACCTATACCAGATATCATGTACACTGTGTGGGCACAGTTTTCGGTACAAAATGTATATCAAAGTGAGTTACAGCGTTCTGTTCTCTTGTGACAATCATTCGTTTTGGTTGACTCTGGCTGGCACTGTCTGCCGGATCCTTTAGTTTGGCACCTGGTGCAAGAAAAGCGGTCTAGGGGGAGGGGATAACACCCTCCATTTTGAGTTATTTTTGCTAATAGAAAGTGACGAAAATGCAGAATGGTGAAGGCTATTTTGACAGTTTCAAAAGTGATTTTATTTTAAAAAAATCTCATTTTAGTGTGTGTCTTATTTTTATGCTGGTAAGAAAGGGGATGTGGGTCTGTTCTGGGTTGGTTCTACTCCTTCTTTCTGAGAAAACGACTAGTACGTTAATGCAGGGTGGCATACATGGAAAATGGTGCTTTTTATGGAAAGTTGTAAGCAAGTTGAACTAATCATTTAAGGTTTTTCATTATTTAGTGAAAGTTTCAGGAGAGGTCTGGGGGAAGGGGTGAATATAGGGGCAGTGGCGTAGCCAGGATTTTTTTAGTACGGGGGCGCTGGGGGGGGGCTTGACCATTTCATGGGAGGGCGCCTTGTTACTATCTAAGCGGAGCGCCACCATGAGTTGGCGCGGAGCGTACCAAGAAAATTTGAGATTTTAATACATCCCAGATAGCCGGAAATGGCACTTGCCAGGCTTGATAGCAGCCATCAGGATGTGCAGTTTTGGAGAAAAAACGTAAAGTTTCATTTTATTTTATTCTCACGAGGTAGCGGTCGGCTAGGTTCCTGCACATACTGATACTCGCTGCCAGTGACAAAAGCCACGCACCTAGGCCTAGACTATGGTGGGTACTTTAATAGCCTATGATAACCATTGCATTCGGCGTAAATTGTGAAGTTTACATACCATTGGTCTCTTTGTAATTCACAGCAGGGGTGGTGCTAGGATTTGCCCGTCGCGGGGCCAGCGACCCCAAGTGACGACATCCCCGATTTTTTTGAGGGGTTGGTGAGGGGGATTTGAAGAAAATCTGTGTACTATACCATGCCATACTGATATATTGCATAAAATTTGTATAAACTAGAGAAGCAAAGGCACTGATTTCATGTTTCTCCCGGAATCTAACTTCGTTTCCCTTTTCGTTTCGTTTCGTTTCATTTATTTGTTTTATCACTTCACGCATACATACAAAAATACATGATGAATGGTAATAGAGACATATGTACATGAGGTGAAGGGAAGTACACGAAAAACCCTGCTGGGCTTGAAAATATGAACTCCCCAGAAATACAAAACAAACGACGTGCAATAGCAGAATAACTTCTGAAATTGCAAAGCGCGCGAAGAGCGCGAAAATTTTTTGGGTAAGCTTACATTAGAAAAGTCTGTAGGCCTACTTATTTAAAGCTTATATAGGTCAATTGTCCGAGCAGTTGGGCCTTATCTTGCATAACGTATATTGTACTTCCCTTCTAGAATCACTAGCCGTACCGCACGACAGTCACAAAAGAACATTAACTATAGGTTTAGCGAAATGAGATGAAATTTCCGACATTAACATAAATCCATGTATTCTACTTATTAAGTTACCTGAAAAGGAGGAAAGGGTTTGTACTAAATTTAGCTATAAGTAACGGAACTGAGGAAGAGCGTGCAGAGCGTACCGAAAATTTTGGGTTTTATTGCAGAAACGATCCTTTTGAAAGCCAAAATAGTAAATGGACCATGGGTAGCGACAGAATTTTCCCCACAGGGGCCGGGTCATGCCAGTGACCCCAAGTTCCGACAGCCAATTTATTGAGGGGTGGTGAGAAGGGGATATGAAAGAGCCGAACTATCCAACGCCTTTGCAGGACATATTTTGCATAACATTACTTAATACTTTAACAGCCGAGTTGTGCACTGATAGTGTTCTTTTGAATCTGAATTTTGACACTGCAAAGCGCGCGAATCGATTCGTGAAAATTTTTGGTAGGCTTACACAAAACCCATATGAAATCATTGAGTACAAAGACAAAAAAATAAAAACGGTTGGGGTTGTAGACCGTATCGGAGAAAACATACATTGTGTCGACACCACCTGGACTACCTGATGAAATAGCCAAACTTTCCTCTGTGAGTCGCTCACCAACTGACCCTACCGCATGACACACACTAGAGAACAGCAACTAGGCTTTGCGATATGGGATGCAATTGACGACATCTATAACCTGTGTACTGTGTCTACATTTTTCTTGGTAAGGTTGACAGGACTTATGCTATCTAGCTATGTGGAATGGAACTATTGAAGAAACTGGAGTGACTCTAAAGCGGGCGTAGCGCGCCAAAAATTTGGGGTTCTGATTAAAGAAATTGTCCTCTTGGAGCCACCCTGGCGCCACCCTGCCTCAAAGTCTGGAGTATAGAATTTAAATGTCCAATTTTCCGCCCGACTGAGACAAAATATCTGCCCGATTTAGTCAGGTTTCTGACATTTGGGGGCGGCTGCCCCCCCCCCTCCCCCGGCCCGTACGGCCATGCCTGGACTACCAGATGAAATAGCCAAACTTTGCTTAGTGAGTAGCTCAGCAACCGACCGTACCGTATGACACCCACAAGATAACAGCAACTATAGACCTTGCGATCTTGGGATGATATTTACTATCATCTCTATATAAACTGTGTACTCTACCTACCGTGTAACTTGTAAAGTGAACAGGACTTTATGCTATCTAGCTGTGTGGAATGAAACTTACAATATATTGGAGAAGCAAGAGTAATTCACAGCGCGCGAAGCGCGCCGAAAATTTTGGGTCATTTATAAGAGAAATTACCCTCTTCTGAGCAAAAAAAATAGGTATATCGTATATCATTATCAAGTTGAGTAGTGAGTTGAGTGAATTTTTTTTCTGGCCCAGATCGCCAGTGGGGGGCGACTGGGGGAGCGACAAGCTTTAATGGGGGGCTGTCGCCCCCCCACGCCCTCCCCTGGCTACGCCACTGTATAGGGGAGCACTTCCTGGTGAGACTTTTTTATTTTATGGAAAGTCCTAGGCCAAGGTTTCATAAAATTGTGACTGACCAGGATGTATTCCATGTGAAAACCTACATCAAAGTTAAAGGTACGCAAATGTTTCAGTTTTCTCATGCTACTAATACATCCAGGGGCAATGTTTGATCTGTTGTTGTGTCCCCCTCCCCATGGTAATTTTTGAAATATTGGGTGTCCCTACATGCAATCTTCTGCTACATATGCTACATTTGAGGTAAAATATGTGTCAAAAAATTGACGTCTTTTTTAGGAAATAAAACAAAAACATCGGCATCAGTGAAGGGGAACCATGGCCCAATGAGGTGCCCCCTTCTCTTTGAAAATTTTTGAAAAATAAGGTGTCCTTACATGAAATCTGGTTCCACATATACTACCATTTGCAGTAAAATCTGTGTTAAAAAATTTACGTATCTTAAGGAAGCAAAAAAAAAATCGGCATCAGTGAGGGGTGGGGGCATGGCCCAATGAACCCCAAAGTAGGCCACTGTCCTACACCTATGACTGGGGACTGCAGCTCTGGTATAATTCCAACCATTGGCTTAGGAAGCGGGGGCGGGGTGCTTTAGCCCCCCCCCCCCCCAGTCAAAAACTTCCTTAAATTTTGTCAGAAATGTTGCACCAAATTGCATCTGAGGACCCTCAAATACCCGAAAATTTTCCAAAGGAGAGGAGGACACTCCCTCCCCTTAGACCCTTCTCCCGGGACGGTGATCCAAAGTTAATGCCGCTATAATTCAATAGACTCGTTAAGCCAAAGTTTCCCGGGAAAAGACCGTTTTCCCCCGTGAAAAATAAAGAAGTCTTAAGTCGCCTGATGGCTAAATCCCCCTATTGAATTCTAGCCTAGTTTTAGCCCCCCCCCCCCCCCGTCTCGAAAAGCTTCCTACGTCTATGAGTCCAACGTCTCTATGGGGATGTTCCGACAACTCTCCAATAGGGTTAGTATTAGGATTAGGGGTAGCCGGTTAGGCCAAAGGGTTTTAGGGGTTGTATTTGGGTTTATGTGTTGGAATATCAAGCAGTCGGAATGTAGAGACGGAACTTCCCACCGTATACGGTATAGGCTAGGCCTTGTACAGAACGTCGTAATCTAACTCTAAGGCTAAGCCTACTCTAACGTTAGGCCTACATGTACTACTAAGTTGCATACTGTAAAGTTACATCGCATAAGCGATCGCTATTTGATGGATTGCAATTGAACCTTCTAACTTTTGGAGCCCACCGAAGTCTTCCTTTTGTACAGGATGGGAATCTATACAACTTGTACCCTCTTCCGGTCTGTTCGTGCATCCAAATGCAGCACAACCCGGCCGGAAACAAAACATGTTTATTTTACATAGGATGAGTACGTCCGGCCGTAGGTACAGCCCGCACAACTTCTCAAATGCACATAGGCGACACATGATCTTGCAAGCTCGTACTTTGGCTCCAAAATGGTGTCCATACATTTCGTCCAATCAGAATGGGTATCTGAGAACAATGGTTGGCCAATCTCTCTCACTATAGGGTCTCTAGGGGTGAGGGCCCCTTCCCCTGGGGTATGACCTACAACCTTTCTGAATTAACATATGGCTTTCTGGATAAAATTCCACGTTTCCAATTCCATATGAAAACGTCTTTAGAACAGTTTTTACATTATCGGTAAATGTTTTTTACATTATCGGTAGACGAGCGTTTTTACATTATCGGTAAATTTTTTTTTACATTATCGGTTCAAAGAGTTTTTTACATTATAGGTAATTTTTTTTACATTATCGGTTGTTTTTACATTATCGGTATTTTTTTTTTACATTATCGGTCGTTTTTACATTATCGGTTGATTTTTACATTATCGGTTGTAACAGGCGCCACCCTCTAGAAAATGTTCTCGGCCGTTTTAGAAAATTCAAAGTTACAATTTTCCGTCTGCAAATTATACAGTAAGTTTCACCTCAAAATAAAATATTTTGCCCAGGAAGCTATTTCACCCCTTTCAGTGCCTTTTCCGGCTACCGGTCTGTGGTACAGTGACACCCCTTGATAAAATAAAGTCTGCCACATTCCTAATGGGCACTTGTTAAAAATAGCCACACACTGTTCTATGTTTTGAACAATCTCTGTGAGACACGGGGATCCTCAAATGATCTACTTATGACGTAATACATAACTTCGAGAATCGTGGCTCGTTGTTAGAATTAACATCGTTAAAGACCGTACTATTTCGGTATCTACAGGAAAATTTGGCCTTTAAGTAAAAGTGTTTGTTTAGTTATTGTGTGGAGAATAGAAACCCAACAAGGGGGTGAAATTAACGTCGTTAAAGAGCGTACCATTTCGGTATCTGCAGATACATTTTGCCTTTAAGTAAAAGTATGTGTTTAATTATTGTGTGCAGAATACAAAACCGTCAAGCGGGTAATAAGAAGGGTTGTTCAGCGCTGTTGGAGTGATAAGGTTAGCTTTAATGCTAGATCTATTTAATTCCTTGCCGAAGATGAAAGGAATTTATGTAATCACGCTTACGAGTGTGTTCCTGTATTTGTGTGTGCACGTGTGTTTGTGATGCTCTGCTTGTAAACACGGTATCTCAAGATAGTAATGATGAATACTTCTCATACGTGGTATATAGAATTACCATATTAAGAGGCATAATCCTATTGTTTTGGAGGATGTAAAAGGTCATGTGTGGTCACCAGAGGTCACACGCCGAAAACATTGTAAAGACGATACCTCTAAGTATGAAAAACGGATGTTTTTTGTTAGGGGGTCAAATGTTATCTGAGGTCACCAGAGGTGAGAATGCAGAATTATTAAAAACTGCTTCTAAACAGGATATTTCACGATAGCAATGATGGACACCTGTCATACTTGGTACATTAATTTATAATATTAAGAGAAAGAGCTCTATTGTTTTCAGTGGCAATCAGGGTCATTTGAGGTCATCAGTCAAAAACCGAAAAGATTGAAAAAAATGGTATTTCAAGACATGGATAGTGGATACTTTTTACACTTGGTATATAGATTTGTCACTTAGGAGAGAAAAAGAGATTCCTGTGGGTTTGTTGGTCGAAGGTCGAAGGTCGTTTGAGGTTATCAGCAGTAAAACTATAAAACCTCGTAAACTAAATAGAGAGAAGGCGTTACCTCCAAGCTGTGTTCGGCGTTTCGTGACCAGCGAAAAGTTAGGGCTGAATTTTTGTACCATCCCAAAGATGATATTATAAGGAGCAACATTATCTTTTTCATAGGCATAACTGTTACAGTAATAATTCAGATTTAAATTAATTATGAATACGTGAAAAGGATGCTGAGACTGTAGCATGATCAGAAAACTACGTATAACGAATGGCGTAGTGGAAAGTTCTCTGTTTTCACTCAGACGGCCAGGGTTCGAATCCCTTCCAAGATACTTTTTTTCTCCTTTTATGTTATTCAGGGGTTGGCGGGATTCAAAGGTCATGTGAGGTCATCAGAGGTCAAATTGTAAAACCTTAGTAAAATGATATAGTAAGGAAGGATAAAGCGGAATGATAAAGCTTAATGCAACAAAGCATCGCCTTTCGGCAGGGAATCACCTATATTTTAGGCTTTCTGGTTAATGAATACAGTATTAGTTCTTAATACATCTAAAAACTTATAAATTATTTTGATCTTCCGTTCTTCTTTCTCTCGTACCCCCCCCCCCCCATTGCATGATGCATGCCCATGTGTAAGATGTATAACATACTGCCTACCTGTCAATATTGATTTGTATGGTCATATGTTCTTATTTGATATTACGATAGGGGTATAATTTCTCACTTACATATCCTTCAAATTTGGAACAAAGGACAGGAAGTTCTCGGGGACTGTATTCAGAGTGCATGAAGTTAAGTACCTGCGTGAACCAATGAAAAAAGAACATAAATTCCTTCTGAAACTCTGGAAGATGTAAAAGTTTTATTTTTAATATTGAATGTTGGTTTTACCTTTCCTTCTGATTAGAGACCTAAAACCTATCAAGTTTTTTTCTCGGGAAAGCTTCAAGAATAGTAGGAGTTAATACATACAATATAGTCAAATTCTTCAGATCCCGTAGATCGCAGGCATCGACTCTTGCTAGCGGGTTACCGTTCATGTTCCTGTTGGGTATAGGAACAAAACAAAACTGGGTTGTGTTCTGTAGTGCATAATGCGTGCGTTTCCATGCACTCTTTCGTTTCATGTTAGAAAGCAAGGCTTTCTGGAAGGCTCACACCATAGTTATTTCTCAAAGCAGTAACGAGAACTACCAGAAGAAAGGATGATAAAAAGGCGATGGTTGCTAACATCGTCAATTCACTCATTCGCACTAATCGAAGAAAGAGTCTTAGGTACATTATTAAACTAATAGTACCTTCTAAGCGTAATTGATAAAGGAAGAATACCCCGGAGCTTTGATCGTTATTAGCTTTCCTGCTTCCAACAGTCTCAGCTTCACAGACATCCCTTTGACATAGAATGAGCAGTCCCTAACAAAGTGCAAGAGACGGTCCCTATACTTATCCACATTGGTCAATTTGTCCTAGCTACTAATGTCGGATATGCACCATTTTGAAGGGAATTATCATTTTCTGGAAATCACAAAGTATGATCTTTTCATAAAAAGAGGATTTGGATACTACACCAGTGCATCTGATAAAACCAATAACGTTGAAACCAGGGAACCAGGGCACCCAACAGGAAAGTACCCCATAGGCTGTTTATGTATTTTCCGAGGTTGCTTGCTTTCCTATTTAAAGAAAAACAAATTTGATACGTGTTACTAGGTTACTTACAGTTGATTGGTATGTTGAGGAATATTAGGAGGTATCCTTGTCAAATTCGCCCCAAAACATTGCACGATAAAGTTGTCAGCTTCAAAATACCAGCAATGGCAAACACCATGAGCACCACATGCATCTGGAACTGTAAATAGATGAAGAGAACGATAGAACTTCTCTCAGGTTGTCATTGAAGATTACTGATCATTGTTATTGCTAAAAGCTACGTAAGTAGGCTACACCTTTTCTTCTGTTTCAGGCTATGAGTTTAATGCTATATCATTCAATCCCAATCGGAGAGTGACAGAGTGGATTAAAAGTTTACAGTGTATAAACTAATGTTTCACAAGAGCATGTTTCGAATCCCCTTCGAAGTATGTGGGTTAGTCTTTGGGGACTCGGGTTTTCCTCCCACCCAGCATGTACTTGTCATCAGAAACGCTAGACAAGCCGACGAAGTTGGTTGCGTACCGTACTAAAGCGCCTTTTTGCCTTGGTTTTGTATTTGGAAAGGAAGTTTTCGTTGTAGTTGGCCATTCGAACGCTTATGTAGTCTTAGCATTAGAAATAGATATGCTTTACCAAAGCATAGACGTTTCGAAGCAGTGCTGGGAAATGAAGTTGGAAACAAATTTGGACTTCGAAATGGAAATACTTCACTGAGTATTCTTGCCGACAAAACTCACCAAGTGATTAGTTTTGTGTATGACCTGCTTGAAATTGCATTGTTTTTCAGTTTTTTTCCGCTGAACGGAGATCAGGCTGATCAATACCTTTCTAGCCAGACCATGGTGTAACATAGATCATTCTAAGAAGTTACAGTCAAGTTTTATCCTCATTCGGTTATTCCTTTAACGCTGTTGTCTAAGAAATGGATGTTAAGTTTCCTTCAGCACGTGAAGGTCATAGACAACTGAACTATGCTAACAGTCGTGTACGGTCCACGGACATTGAAAGGTATACAAGTTTGTTACTCACCTTCTTTGGAATGAAACAAGAACCATTTTGCTTGATTAATCCCTAAAATTAACACAAGTTTTACCCAAATGTTCGAAGAGGTTCTGGACATCATGAGAAGTTCAAGGCTTCTTCAAAATCCGTTGACAAATGCTGAAAGAAATAAATTACCCCAAAGATGTTTGAGGCGTTTTTATGCAATTCGTCCATCATCTCGTTTGTGTTTGTGGTTTTGATGAACGAGAGATTGCCTTTATTACAAGTTGACCAATGGCGTCTCGGTAGTCCCTGTACAAACAGGGCTCGAAGAGTTGACACTGAGTTTTAACGAAAGAAGGCATAATTTTGTTCAATGGATATATGCCTGTAGCACCTTCAAGCTGGACCAAACCGACACCACTCGAAACCAAATCGGCTTTTGGCAGTAGGCTATGTTTAACTCTGAATTGATGTCACTTTTGTCTCGTGTGGTGTTCATGTCAAAACCATTGCCTAGACAGCCTTACACTGGACCAGAGTGTGTTTTGAGTGGTCTTGGGCACTTCGAATCGACCTTGATTACCTCAGGTAATCTTCATACAAATATGCGTTTGTTTCGAGTGGTCTCGGTTTTGTCTTGACGAATGGTCGGGTGGTCTGTTCATTAAACATCAGAGGGAATCACAATTTAAGTAGACAATTTCACTTCCGTGGCAAGAAGTCCTCCTAAATCCATACGAGGAATAAGCCAGTACTTCGGGTCTTAAATCGTGGAGTCTTCTTGACTCTTTTTAGGAGAAGATTTATTCATGAGAAGAACTCTTCCTTTTATTATATACATAACATGTTATTCATTACCATACTCGTTTACTTGCCAAATACGCTTGAAAGTCTTATAAGAGACAGTCACCAAATTTGCACCACATTGTGCTCATTCTAGCCTATAATCAGACTTTAAAGGTCTGGTCACATGAAAATTACACAACTGGATATTTAATGTTAAAGCATGAAAAATCCAGAAGATATCCGTAATTTCCATAAAAATCGATCAAATGTTGACCATTTTACAGGATGTATTATATTTCATACTTCTTTCATGAATAAACATGAGCTAAATATGCAAGTTTGTGACGTCAAAAGATTGGATTACCAAATATAGCTTTTATAATGTTAGTCTTTGCTTTTCCAACCTTTATTTCAAGGACTCTTGTAGCATTGGTATCCCCTGAGGGATTTAACTCTAAATTGTTTTCTGGAAAGTGTTGATATCACTCCCCAAACTGTAAACTATCTAATCAGTAATATAATTTAAAAGGGGTTATCAAAAGCAAGGCTGACACTGTGCAATACTCCACATCATGAAGTACATTGCTGGCACAGTCTATATTTATAAATAATGTACTGGGTTTAGCGTTGCACACTCGAATTCAAAGCAAACATAGATCAACCACTTGCGTGGCTGTTAAGTCAAAGTTTGTCCCTTGGGGACGTTGTTACTCCTTCGGGGAGCAGAACTCCTTCGGGAGTATTGTTTGGTTTTCGCCCCTGGCTCTTCGCCAGAGAGTCAGGGGACTTTTGGAAAAAAAAAAAACTTGCGTGGCTGAATGGCACCGTTTTACACTAGATCTAAACAGAAAGACATTCAAAAGTTCCAACGGTATTATATTTTAAGGTCCAACAGGGCATATCCTAAAGAATAACAAAGGGATATTGAGGCATTATGTCTAATTTACATTATGATTCACATTTTGTTGTTTTTAAGAGCCTGCATGATCTGTCTGCCAGTTACTTCTTCTGTCCTGAGCAATCCAAAGACACCAACATACAAGGTGAGCTAAGCTTATCTCGATCAACTCCATCGTACACATTCATATTTGTTACAGCATTAATCAACAAAACCAGTAGAGGAATTCTTTTACCCTAAGGGATAAATAATAATTGCACTAAAATGAGTGGCCATCTTACCTTTCCAAGTGAGTAATCTCTTGATATTCAAGTAAAATGTGGACCAAAAAGTTATCCAGCCAATAATATAGAGCTATGATAGACAGGGGTTTTTAATGTAACACGTATGCCGCTTCCCCTCAACAACAAAGCTTCTATGCCTTTGAAGCACTTCATTTGGCAACTATTCACAAGTTCTCAGAAAGGAGGAAACAAACGATAAAAAGGAAGACTGAAATAAAGTAACAAAACGAGTTAGTAAGCATGTCGCCATTACTCAAGTGTAATTTTTGTAATGTCCTGAAACTGCAAGCATACTTACGTTTCTAATACATTATCAATTGTATTGTGCCTTGAATAATTCATTTAGCAATTCAATAGATTTGTGTTGATCGTGAAGATCATTTGAAAGTGATCCGTGAAACGATTTTTAATGACATATTAACCACCTCTAAGCACTACTTGAAACACTGGTCTATTTTCTGGATGTTTAATATTTACTTGGTAAAGTAGTCAGCGTTATGATAACCATTACTTACCATGAAAATGTGAAATTCATGTGGAGAATGCCGTTACACTTCAACAGTATTGCAGCATATTACAAGTTCACAGTAAATAAACGAGAAGGTCCAAAGGCTTAGTGACTGCTTGCTGAAAGGTGGCACTGGTGGTACAGTGATATGGGGAAAGGGTGAAAGGGGAAGGGGTCCCCTCCTCTTTGGAAAATTTTGTTATAACTGAATGCCCTCAGATGCGATTTGGTGCTACAAAAGTCTACAATTGTGAAGTTACTTTTCTTCTAAAAAATCAGTCCATTTCACAAATCACAGTACGACATGTTAGGAACTTCCATGTAGTAAATTATGGTCAATTATGCAGATGTCCAGTCTAAATCGTGACACTTAACTTCAATCTAATGACATCACTGGTGGCAAAGTGTTCAATGATACGGTCTCGGTCTGGCAGGCGATCTCTGTGTGTTTGAAGAAAGATAATTAGCGCCCCAAGTCTATTCTCAGTCAGGTTGAACGAAGTGAAGTCATCCTTCATTCGACTTTCGAGAAACATCTTTCTGGTTCAGCATTTGACACAGGGCGGGTTGCAAGGATTTTCAATAACTTATGAATAGTTGGTCAGGTAGCTGAGTGTAACATAGTCATCACAGCAATTGCCGTAATGGGGACGGGATCGGTCTCCGACGTGGTACTCATTTTCCACTTGGTTGGCTACAACAAGAACTCTGCCTATAGACTTTCAAGTTTCTGGGTTTGGAAGAACGAGTTTTAATTTGATCCAGGCTGTTTCCAGATCTTCCCATTTCGCTGTCGCTTTCGGGAACATTTTATGGCCCACCTTTGGATGGGGTCGTGGCCTATGTTGGCCCCTCGTGGATCTGCCAGTGAAAGGGGGTGCTTTGTTGCACTGAGATTCATCCCTCAAATTTATACGTCTTGACTATATCATTTTGCGATGCTTTCACAACTTGACCCCGGAACCCCACCAAAAAGTGAATAACAAAAAATGAAAAAAAAAAAAGAAGATGTCTTAGGAGGGATCCGTACCAGGACAATCTGCGTGAGAAGCCAAGCTCTATTCCACTGCGCCATCAAATAATTCGTTCAGTGTGTGATATTTCCAATCATGCTATAGTCACAGTATCCTGTACACGTGTTCATAATTAGGTACTAGAAGTATTATTGTAGCAGTTATGCTTGTAAAAAAATAACAAATGTTCTCTATAACTTTATCATAAGAATGGTAGCACAATTCAGCCCTAACTTTTCGTCGGTCACGAAACCCCGAACAAAATTTGGGGGTACCACCCACTGTCTATTAAACTTACAAGTTTTCGTAGTTTCACCTCTGATGACCTTATATACCCTTCGACCTCCAACAAACCCATAGGCAGGGATTCCGCCAGAAATGCAAAAAAAGGGGGGGGGGATTAATTGCTCATAAACCCCTAGTCCAAATTGATGCTGTCCCTGGCTTAAGTTACAAGTGGGTTCAGGGGGACAAAAGCTTGCTTCAAGACCCCTATAAGGTGCATTTTGAAGGGTTTTAAAGGCCATTTACTTATGAAAGTCCAAACATTGCTGCAAAGGTGCCCTCTTCTTAAGTAAGAAACCAAGATATGGACAATTTTTTTAATTTTTATGGAAATGAAAAGGGGGGGGATTTTACCCACCTTCTTCTGGAAAGGAGGGGGGGACAGATCCCCCCTTTCCCCCCTTTGGCGGAAACCTTGCATAGGGTTTCCTCTCTCGTAGACTAACACATCTTTATACCAAGTAGGAAAAGTATCTACCATCCCTCTCTTGAATTACCGTGTTTTCTTTTCAAAATTTTCGTTTTTGACCTCTGATGACCTTAAATTACCTCTGACCTCCACTGAAAACAATAGGGTCCTTATTCCTTATATGACAATGTTATATTGCAGGTACGAAAATTGTCCATCATTGCTATCTTGAGCTATTGTGTTTACAGTTTTAAGAATTTCGTATTTTAACCTCCGGAGACCTCAGATAACATTTGACCTTTTTCAAAATCAATAGGGTTAATTTTTTTTACTATAACGCATCCACATGCCACGTATGAAAAACATCCACGCATCCTACCAAGAGATATCGTGTTTAAAAAATTTTCGGTTTTTACCTCTGGTGACCTCTCATGACCTTTGACCTCTACCAAAAACAAAAAGGTTCTTCCACTAGATGTAATAATTCAATATCCTAAGAATAAAAATTATCCATCGCTGCTATCTTGATATGTTATGTTTACAAGCCAAGCGTCACAAACATACATAATTACCCACACATACTCACACAATCGTCCGCGTGATTCCAAAGATTCCCTTTGACTTCGTCAAGGAATAAAAAATGATGGCAACATTTCTCACCGAGTCCGCTCGTAGTCATCGCTTCATTCTAATTGTTTTCATTGTCTTGAAACTACGAGCACATGGTGTGCAGCAATATAATTATCTTGGCAAAGATTTGGCTAATCTTGTTTTATTGTAAAGAGTAATCATCCTAATACATGCTTTATAGTAACGTGCAATGAATACCTTCCTGCATTTGTGTATAAAAGATGTCAACTTATAAACCAGACGTTGTGTAGTAGTCTTTATTGGATGCATTATGATAATGTTATGGTTTAAAAGCTAAAATTTGAAATTACTATTACCTTAATTAAAGGATATTCTTTCCAGGTTGTCCAATGTGTATCCCAGACAATCTAAATAGTGGCAGTTAACACACAGTGGTGGAGCTAGGGAATTCGGTCAGAGGGGGCGAGAATGGCCTGTGGGGTGCTTTGAAGTAGGTAGATACCCTATGCCTCAGCACGATTTAAGTAATGGCTTTTCAACCTTTTCTTCTAGATCCCCCCATCTGGTAGAAAACTGCTTTCGATTCCCCCCCTCCCAAGCAATTATATTAAAATATGTTTCCATTTTCCATCACTTGCTTTCACATACTAGTATAAAGGCGACAATTAGAATTCAAGGTTTTATCAGGTCCAGATTCAAGATTTCATGTAAAAAGGGACTTACCTTGTGGGGATAAAGATTAAATCTGCTAAAGCCAAAAGCAAGAAACCTTGAAAGGGGGGGGGGCAAAATTTGGGAAATTAATCTCTGTTTGATATTTATTTTTGGCATCTGGAAATAAAGATAAGAATTCCAAAGAACCATACGTTTTCATAAAATAGCATATCATATGTATATCATTATGTGCTAATTTTTTTATCGCCCTCAACATCCTTCTTGGGACTTCGAGGGTGAACTGAAGCGCCCGGTTGTGGAGCAATGGCCTAATCCCTAATCAAAGAGCCACATACAAGGGCGTAGGCTGAATTTGGCATGGGGAGGTGCACATTTCAGGAAGGTGGAACCAGGAAGACTATCTAAGCGGAGCGCCAGCATTGCTTGGCGCGGAGCGTGCAAGAAAATTTTCGGTTTTAACCCCCCCCCCCTCCCCAGATGGCCGGAAACAGCATTTCCCGAGCCTTAAGACACATGTACACATCCTTCAAAAAGTGATCTCCTGTCTGCCGTTTCTCAATTTAAATGATACACGAATCGTTAATGCATGACTTTTTTTTATTCAAATTGAAATGTCGCAATATTTATATTCTAGCTTTATACGTTTTCCCACGGCTTTCTGTCTTTGAACTCCGCTGACCTCAAATGACCTTGACACAGATTAAGAGGTCAGCTATACTCTCCTGTACATCTTACATGTCAAATAGGAACTTAATCACCTATTTTGTTCCTCAGGTATCACTCCTACTAGGTTTCAGAGACTTTTTTCTTCAGATATTCCTTCTATAAGGTTTTTCAAGACTTTGACCTCCGCTGGCTTCAAGCACAAAACAACAGGGTTTTTCCTCAAGTTCACATGGACAACACATGGCAACTGTCAATTTTATTATTTACAAAATACTTAAATGTCGTAACTCTCAGTCTGAGAGATAATCATTGGACTAATTAGTACATTACCTATGGTTTGATGAGGGACTTCAGTTCTAGTCGCCTTGGGTGGAGAGAAGCAAGGTTACCGTGACGGTAACCTCGTTACTGTAGTGATTGTTGCTACGTACGCGTATGCGCGTGTGGATTCAGTTAGTTGCGCGCAGGCGCGGTTCTAGAGCGAGATTTTTTGGGGGCTTAGGGGGGGCTTGAAACGGAAGAATAAAATTTTCTGTCATTATCAATACCGGCATTGGGGAATGATGCTAAGGAGGACTCCATCAGTGGCGTACCCAGGATTTCTCTCACGGTGGGGGGGGGGGACATGCAGTATGTTGTGTGATCGCCGGCCTGGGGGAAGGGTCTAAGGGGAGGGGTGTCCCTTCCCTTTGAAAATTTTTGAAAAATTAGGTGTACTTACATGCAATTTGGTGCCACATACGCTACATTTTGAAGCAGAATTTGTGTTAAAAAAATTTACGTATTTTAGGAACTAAAAAAAAATTGCCATCAGGGAAGGGGCATGGCCCCCTGCGTACGCCACTAATAGTAATAATCATAGGCGTATGGGACTCTTACAGTTTGGGGTCCAGAAAATTTTTTGCCCGAACTTCTCAAAAAGTTGCCAGAAATCCGTTGCAGTTCAGGTGCATGAAATAGACCACTAAACCACTACAGGCGCGCGAAGCGCGCGAAAATTTTTGCACATTTTTCGGGCATTCCATCAAAAATTCGGGAACTCAGTAGAAAATTAGGGCAATCTTTTCACTTTTACTTCATCTCTGCCGGAATTTCAATTTGAGTAAGGTATCAAATGTTGTTCATGTCTGGTCTACTGTTACAAAGGCATACTGAACTGGATTTGAGCAATCACTGGATTTGAGACCGACTTTTTTGCGCTCTGAGACCGACTTTTGATTTTCACGCCCCCCCCCCCCCACACACACACATGTATTTACGCCCCTGGGACTGGCGTCGAACGTAAGAATCCTATTGGGTAAGCTAGTAGGCGCCCGCACTGTGCCTACCGTCGTAATACAGTACTAAGGTGAAGCGTGGCTGTCGTACTACATGCAGTCAAAACAACGGTGTACGTACGTGGACGTGGATACAAGAAACGTGATCACATGCCTATCTTGCATGACACATTTGAGAAACTAAATCCACTGGACTAAGATGTGCACAAATGTACTGGACAATTTTGTTTTTCTCAATACACGCAAATATAGCATGAAGATAACACACAACCTCGGAAATTTTTTTGGGGGGGGGGGGGGACTTGAGCGAATTTTGGGGGGCTTGAGTCCCCAAAGCCCCCTCCCCCCCGTAAAACCGCGCCTGGTTGCGCATGTATGAACGTAACCATAGCTAGTACTATGTCACAATTTTACAGCAATGCGTCCTATTTAGCATATAATAGTGTGGAGGGCCTAGTAACAAGATTTGCATTTGGATAGAACGTCTGGAAAACAAAGTAGCATCGCTTGTGGAAACAGACATTTTAAGGACATCTTTGGAGACGCTAATGACCATAACTTTGACTAAAGAAGTAGCCAACATCACTTCTGTCACGAACAGGGCCTTAAAATAATAGAAATAATAATTTTAAGGGAAGATTTTACATGACACTAGACCTTCGTAAGCTTAAAGGGGAATTTTCATGATCCCAGACAGTTCCAATTCTCCCAACTATGCATCTTCTAGCTCCTCCCATAACTGTATGAGGCTCTTCCTTGTGCAGGAATAAACCTCTTTTACTGCTTAAGGCCATGTCCTGGTGAGCACACAAGGCTATAAAACGTAATAAAAGTACTCTCTCTGCCTTGTGTGGAATGTGAGCTACTCTGCATCTTTCAAATTTTCAAACTTTGATGTCAATCAAACAGCAGTCACCAACTGAGAATTTTGATATACATACACTAAAAATATACTTTGGGGTGATGACAGTCTGTCTTTAAGTACAGAGACTTCTATATTTAGAGCTCTGAAATAGAGGGCTCTGATACCGTGGCTCTATAGACCTTCATATATATTCAAGGCGCATCCTGTAATTCAATTACCAAACCGATGTAGGTTGGTGTGTGGACAAAAGTCATGTTCGTCCTTGTTTTCACAGCTGTTGAAAACAGAAGGAGTGCATTTTTCTGTTTCCCAGGCCAGAGCGGAACTCCTCTGCCTCAACGGGTGGGTGCACGTGCACCCAATGCACCCCCCAGCCTACGCCCTTGACATACCTTCGACCTCAGAACGTATATAGCATGTTGACAAATTTGGGCTAAATCTACATCACAGATTACAGAAGATGGCTCTTCTGATTAGCATAAAGCACAGAAAATGGCCACTGTTTGGGCATTTTGTTATCTCGGCCTAAAACTAACACTCTAAAATCATGTTATTTGTAAACAATGCCAATAATGGTGCTAGAGTAAAGTACGCTTAAAACCTAAACAGGTGCCAACAGGCAATATGAGTCCGTGGGGGGGGGGGGCGACCCCTATGACAGTATTGATGCTCCGCCACTGTTAACACATCATCTCTATTACATTATCAACCAATCTTTTTACAAAAGTTCAGCGACATAAGGAGGACGCAGGACGCATGTCCCACCCCACCCCCTTTCCGATGGATTTCGTCGTAGTCAACAGTTAGGGCAAAGGTTAAGTACTATTGTTTCATTGTTGTCATAATTTAAGGAAAATTGAAATCTCTAGCGGATTACCAGACCGTCCTCATTTAGGCTAGCCTAGCCTTTGTAACAAGTATATATTGTTAGTTTTATTGTACGTTTAAAATGTAATGTGCTATAATAATGATAGCATAATAATGAGAAGGGTTATAATACAGAAAGCTGTTTTCGTGAAAATATTTTATACGGTAGCCACAGATATACCTCCAACTTTCTTACAGTCGTTGTATTACAGCAGTCTAATATACCATCCCAAGCTTGCTGTGCATTATGGGTGCATGTTATGTTTGAGTATATATATTACTCTACACACAAAAATTTTTAGATATGTTTTTCAACCTGCAGTTCACGCACCAATAATAGGCCAAATATATTGATGCATTCACGAAATGAACATATTAAACGTGTTTCTTAGTTTTCTATCCCTAGTATATTTCCCCTTGTGACCAACTGTTCTGCCAAATACTCGTTTAAAATAAGTAAAAAATGATATTTTCGTTTAGAACTTGGCATGCTCCCCGTGCTACACTTGATACCATGAAATTCTCATTCTAACTCCTCAAGTCGTGACGAATTCATGGGGAGTACCTTTTCCCACTTTTCCCTTCCTCTGCGCAAGTACGATTTTATTTGACTATGCCTTGTTGAACTATAAAGTTAGGGTACTTACACTGATTTCCAGAAGTAATGAAATTACTTTAAACAAGGTGTTACTTAAAAAACTTACTGGAGCAGGACTCCCAGCTTCCCTGTTCAGGTGTTTGAGGACACATGATCGTGCTGGCTGACGAATATTTCCAATATTGCGTCATTTAATTTAAGGATGCATTACTTAAATTGTTTAGTTGTGTATTTTTATGTTATCAAATCATATCTATAAGTGTTCTTTTTTGAAAAGAACCCCAGGATCAAAATGCCTTAGATATGAAGGATACTCGGTCTTTACGCTGTCCTATTCCGAGATGACAAAGTGGGTTTACTACATCGTAATAAGGGAATAAAGTCAATGGAACCCATATCTCTTTGTCAGATACGCACATGCTATATGACGTAATGCATATGTGCTTACTGACCAGAAGTGAAGCCGAGGGTCTCCCAGCCTTATCCTAATTTTGTCGAAGCTAAAAAGCTTCGACAAAAAAGTTTACGTCGATCATGAATTAGCTTCCAAGCTGCCTAAAGTTTCGCAGTTGCCGTCATGATGAAGTCACAACATGTTATAATATTGACATGGAATAGACTATGCATGCCTGCTAGTTATGTGCATTAATATACACTAGCTATGAAAAGTAAAAATATTGAGGCAGTCAGAACTGTACTGTTTAAGGAAATTTATTGGCCCCCTTCGATTAAACATTTTTTTTTTTTGATTACCTCGAGGGGGTTAAATCTGAAACGAGGACTTTTTTTTCAATTCTCTTTCAAGCTTGAGGATCTGCGGTTTAGTGTTGTTGCTCAGCGTAACTTTCGCATAAACGAAAGGATGTTACATTGTTTAAAGGAAGTGGGCCTACGTTAGCTTACCAAGGGTTACGTTATTTCGAACGCTGAGCCAGTATAACTTGAAGACAAAGACACCCGACCTGAGACCTTGACCTCGAACTTATCTCGCTTTTGCGATACGGAGGAATCCGTGACGTTACCATGTGGTCTTACTCTTTATTTGCATCTGTGCCCTGACAATATTCATACTTGTTCGCATTGAAACTGGATTGGCTTAGAATAGTTTGCTTAACATTAGGCCTTACATTTAGTGGTTTTCTAGAAAAAGTGCTTTGTGCATGGTGCTTTGGCAGCTTTGGAAATGTCTTCAATCAGTGCAACTTAATTCAACCAGATGGCAATATGGATGAAATTTGTTCATGTACCTTTGTAAGGCAACTGTTGTACTGAAGGCTCCCCGAGGGTCAACGTGCTGGCTTTGCCTTACATTCTTTCCTCAGATTGAAAATCACAACTTCAATCCGCTGGATGATTTTCTTTTTGGGTGCTTCCTTTTGATTTGAGTACACAAAATTTTTGACTAATGTCATCTTTCTGGAATATCAAAGATAAAATTTTAAGGTGAGTGAGTCCTTTTCTTCCTGATTCATCCCCTACAGAGGTGAAACTCAGTACAGAACCAAACTAGACCTAGTTTAGGACTCAATGGGATTACTCATATTTGAATCTTCTGCGTACTTGTTTTCTAAATCTTGTATTTCCTCTAAAAGAAAACGTTCCCTGTTGTGTTTTTTTTTTTTTTTGACAGAAGAAGAATAAGAAATACTTTTGTCTCGAATATTTAGGTCATCTTTCTGGAATATGAAGGATAACATTTTAACGTGAGTGATCCCTTTTCTTCCTGATTCATCCCCTACAGAAGTGAAACTCAGTACAGAACCAAACTACACCTTGTTTAGGGGTCAATGCGATTACTCATATTTGAATCTTTGTTTTCTAAATCTTGTATTTCCTCTAAAAGAAAACGTTCCCTGTTGTCCTGTTGTGTTTTTTTTTTGACAGAAGAAGAATAAGAAATACTTTTGTCTCGAATATTTAGGTCATCTTTCTGGAATATGAAGGATAACATTTTAACGTGAGTGCTCCCTTTTCTTCCTGATTCATCCCCTACAGAAGTGAAACTCAGTACAGAACCAAACTACACCTTGTTTAGGGGTCAATGCGATTACTCATATTTGAATCTTTGTTTTCTAAATCTTGTATTTCCTCTAAAAGAAAACGTTCCCTGTTGTCCTGTTGTGTTTTTTTTTTGACAGAAGAAGAATAAGAAATACTTTTGTCTCGAATATTTAGGTCATCTTTCTGGAATATGAAGGATAACATTTTAACGTGAGTGCTCCCTTTTCTTCCTGATTCATCCCCTACAGAAGTGAAACTCAGTACAGAACCAAACTACACCTTGTTTAGGGGTCAATGCGATTACTCATATTTGAATCTTTGTTTTCTAAATCTTGTATTTCCTCTAAAAGAAAACGTTCCCTGTTGTGTTTTTTTTTTGACAGAAGAAGAATAAGAAATACTTTTGTCTCGAATATTTAGGTCATCTTTCTGGAATATGAAAGATAACATTTTAACGTGAGTGCTCCCTTTTCTTCCTGATTCATCCCCTACAGAAGTGAAACTCAGTACAGAACCAAACTACACCTTGTTTAGGGGTCAATGCGATTACTCATATTTGAATCTTTGTTTTCAAAATCTTGTATTTCCTCTAAAAGAAAACGTTCCCTGTTGTCCTGTTGTGTTTTTTTTTTGACAGAAGAAAAATAAGAAATACTCTTGTCTCGTATATTTATAACTTTCTTAATAAGCTTCACATAAATTTCATCTTTCAAGTAGGAGTTATTGAATTTCCAGTAACCTCCAGTTGACAAAACTGTATTTAAGAGTCCGGAGGAAGCCACCAAATAGTCCAAACGGCTTTATTTTAATGGTGAATTTTGCTGCCAGGTATATCGGACGCCTGTAGGTAGTGTACTTTTATAGGGAGAATAACGACATTGACGTTTCAAAAACTACAGGTCACGTGACAACAGGAGCCATTTTGTTTCATAAAAGTTTCGTCAATACACAGTCAATGTATTGTATTCACCCAGAAAATGACGGGTTCATGTGCATTTGGGTGCAACAATCGGTCCGAGAATGGGTTTAAAATGTACCGATTTCCCACCAATATCAAAAGGAGAAAGGCTGTGGTTAGTGGGCCAAGGGCCTTACATTGGGAACACGATGCCTTTAGAATAACGCTAGGATTCTTGGTGAGATGCTAAGGTGAATGTGAACAACAGTTTCATGTTCTTCTTTATGTGCTTTATTGGGAGATACCTTACATGTAGTACTACGAAATACTTCACAATCTGGGCCCAGGGCCCCAAATTAGGTATGGAGGTTCTTAAACTTGTACTCTCCCAGGTAGCAAATATATATGGGATCTATTAAATTTTGTACTCAAGATTCATAATGGGCCCATATGCCATATGCCCATATGATGCCATAAACCCCTTCCCCCGTTGAGAAAATTTTGTTCATTTGAGGTGGGTTGGACGCAAAATTGTGCTATCTTTGGAAAAATTTCGACTGAACGATTTTAGGTTGCAAAATTCTCATGATATATTTAGTGAAGTGTTCTCATTTTGAGTAGGAAATAAGGGGTAGAGAGTGTGACAACTCCCCCTGGCGGCAGCCTCTATACAAAATGCTGCTATCTTTGCAAAACTTTGAACTGATAACATGTTTACAACCTCTCATTATGTAGTGATATTTTGGAACACCTATAAGGCTGGTACAATGGAATCGGCTAATATAGGGAAGCTCTAGGGTAACTACAAAATGGAGACAGTAGCGATGAAAATTCAGTCAATCAGCGTGCAATGGGGAGTGCAAGAGAAGTGGATTTAGAAATATATACAGGTAATTACTTCACGTTCACCATCGACTGATAATGGGTGTTCTTAAACAATTCTTAAAATTATCCCGTTTGTTGGAAAATAAAATAGCCTATTTGCCCAGATGGAGCAAAAACTTATGCAACACATTGTATAGGCTTGCTAGCCTAATTAAGACAAGGCTTAGAAAGAACGAAAACCTTTCAAGAACTTGCGTTTTTCTCAAAAACAGCGTGATGAACCACAAATTTGGACGTGTCGTTTGTGTAGCTATGGCAATACACCTACCGAATATACACTTAATTCCATTACAATAGACCGAGAACTTTTGAAAGGCGATTTCAAACCCCATTCGCCACTGACAAAGTATACAAAGAACGCAACGTAGAATTGTTGGTAAAAAAGACAAAAAGGCAGCGCCATGACCAGTTATTCTCCCGATCTGGAAAAAGTAGAATCTCCCAAAAGGGACAATCTCCCGAACTCAGTGTTCAAGCGCGCCATGAAATTGTTTCGAAAAATGTCTAGCATCAAATATAGACTTCCAATCTTTCACATCATGCTACAAACCTAGCAAGCCTGTTGTAATAGACTTTGCAGGGTGTTAGATTTCTTTATTATTTCCTTTTGATGCGCGGTCCCTACAATGATTGGAGATGTACCGGTACCTCTGATTTTCGTCATTTATTTTGGCCAGAGTAGTCTTCTGCCGTGTTATTTCCCATAACGAAAGCAGGAAGGCAAGCGGACGTTTTCCATTAAAATCATTCCTGTGACAAACTATTTGTAAGCAGAATCTGCAACGTAGACACGATCAATTCCCCAAAATGTGTCTTCCAATTAATAAGCGAATTTGCTACATGATTATTTGTTCAAGAATGTAATTTACCAAAAATTGTCTTCTCAAGAATAGAGGAACTCAAAAAGATATCTTATGCTCAACATTCTTCAATGTTGTGCCTCTCTTTAATCATTTTAATGCACAGGGACAATTAGTTAAGCCAATTTTCATAGCATGTACAGTAAATACTGTACCAGTTTTAAACTGTGCCATGTTATAATTTTGTAACACGAGGAACGTTTAAATATCACCAATCTTCCCCTAACCCTAACCCTGACACTAAGAATAACCCTTACCCTCCAAAAAGTAAGAATAAACTCTGTAACGTTATAAGAGGATTCGAACCCAGAACCCCGAAAATCATGGTATCATGTCTTCCTTCTTGACCACTGTACCATGCGGAGAATTAGACAGCCGTCCTCCTAAATTAACGTGTAAATCACTCAGCGTATCGTACCATTAACAGTTCTCGTAACACTTGACGTGTTAGTTTCTGTAACACAGATCAGTTTAAACTGTACATGCTATGTGTATTGGGTAATTAGTTAAATTGAGCCCAATGATGCGATCTCGAGTGGCACCGTTTTGATAATGAACACAGAAATGAGGCTGAAGAACGAGGAACGAGCACAACGTTTGAGATATTGCGAAGGATTTGAGGGAATTTTAAAATAATTTGTGATAGAAAATGACTAAAATAAATCCATTACTCAGTCAAAAACACACTTCTTACCTCTTCCTGCAGAATTCTATAGCTTCAACGCCTTTTGAGTTCATTTTAAGAATTTCAGAATTAGAGGGTGGTACGCGCCTCCCATATATACCCCGTGCCGGGGTCACTGCTCATGATTGCACGTCTCCTTGCCAGCATAGCGTCGTTAATCATATTAGAATGCCTGTGTCAAAAATCTGGTATCTCAATTTCCCTAGATTGCAGACACTTTCACTTTTTAACATAAATTTGTGTTCACGTCAACAGATATGTAGCATAGCATCATTGCTCAGCGATATATACCTGCTTTCACACATTGTAGCCCTCCAGTATTTGCAGCGGCGTAGCTAGATATTTTTTTGTGGGCGGAAGCAAAAAATTTCCTACAGATTACTGTCTTGAAGTAATGATGTACTATCTAAGCGTACACTCTAAAAACAAAAGAGTAAAATTCACTCCAAAAAGAGTGTGCTGAGGGACCACTCCTAGCTAAGAGTGAATTTCACTTGGAGTGGAGTGAAAATTCACTCCAAATAGTGCAATATTTTATTCCATGTGTATGACGTATAGCTCCAAAATTTGGAGTGAATTTTCACTCCACTCCTGGTGAAATTCACTCTTACTTAGGAGTGGTCCCTCAGCACACTCTTTTTAGAGTGAATTTCACTCTTTTGCTTTAAGAGTGTAGTGCCACCATCATCTGGCGTGTAACGCGCGGAAAAAATAGATTAAAATATCTCCAAGATTACCTTAAATGACACTTTCAGGCCTTGTCAGTAACCATTTTGATGTGTAATTCTGCTTAAAACTTAAGAAGTGTTGTAAGTGTTTCAAATGAATTGGTTTTATTCATTTCCGACAGAGACTAGAAATTTCCGACAGAAGCCTTCGGAGACTTTGAGGGGGCGACTGCCCTCCTGCCTCACCCCTATAGTTACGCCACTGTGTATTCGTCAAGGTGTATTTGAGTGGATTTGTGAGAGTTCAACTAGAACCCCTGTGGAAAGAAATATTTTGAATACGTTTTTAGGCAATTTAGTTAAAGTTTTGCACTTCTTTTTTTGTTTTTAAGGTTCTTTTTCTCCTTTCATTTTTTCAAAGCCGGGATGTGGTGGTGTGACTCCCCTAGCCCCTTATCCTCATTTAGGATTAATAGCCGAATTGATGATAAGCTATCGCAAACCACATTAATGATCTACATAAATATTTATTAAAATATGTTTGCATTTTACAACCTGAGGGGATTTCAATTCCACTCAAAACCTAGTACTCTTTCATTCCTTTCAAGGTAAGCCGTGTAACTGAGATTTACGATACAGCTAAGATTTTCGCGGTTTAAAGTCCTACAAAATAGTAGCCTGCGGTAAGTGGGCCATTGGGCGTTTGATCAGTATAAAAATCCAACGCTTGCATGGCAAAAGGACGATACCATTTCCTGCCAACATTCTGGAAAATCCCATTTACGGCCACCAAATATTACATCATGGCAAAAAATAGCTAATATGAATATTCAGAGAACGTAGAGAACGTAGAGGTAGAGTCAAATGCTCTGTTGAATATGTGATATAGCTACGTACGCACTAGCAAACGTCGACGTCTGGGCAGTAACACCGTTTGGTTGAAAATAGAGGCTAATAGCATTGCAGTACGAAAAGCATGCACTTTTAGCTTCAAATGGTAGATTTTATTGTTTGCTTGCATTCGTTATCAGGTTTAGGCCCACGTTAGTCTATAGGCCTGTGGGCATGTCAATAGACATGCTGCTATCAGCCGCCGATACTCCACAACCTAACAAAGTGGTGCAAAGAGTAGCAACGAGATGGCAAAAATTTTCCGTAATTTGTGGAATTGATATCAGAATTCGAATGAAGCGATGGAAGAATATCTTCAGATGCATGTCAAAACAGGGATGCCTACTAGACCAAAGGTTCACTAGATCGAAGGTTTGCTTGTCCGAATATGTGCTTGAATAAAATTCCACAGTTCCCAATTTGTTTCAGCAAACAATGATTATCGTTTGAACTAGTAAACATAAATTGATGAGTGGTCATAATCCATGAAATTCTGTCTGTTGTATTCTAGGCTGAACATTTAGACTGTATCATGAAATCTTGTCAAAATTTATGGAATATGCTTTGAAAACGTAAGTGTTATCAAACAGTCCCAAACTTTCAAGATATCTAAAACAGGAGCTACTGGAAACTGTGGTCCTCGGCAGTTGACTCTTCCAAGGGCGTCAGCCCTGTAGTGCTCTTGCAGTGTGAAGGTTTTTGCTAATGTAGTAGGCCTACTTGGTCACAATCCAAGTCGCACATTGGATAAAATAATACTTCATACGCACTTAATGTAAATAAAGCTAAATAAGACAGTATTTTGCAATTTGTTATGTGTAGAAATTAACACGTCCCATATAATCCTCATGGTTGAGTATACACTACTGGCACGTAGTACGTTGCTTGTTCATCGTTTCCGCAACCGGTATGGTCGTGTGTTAACGCTTAGATTCCGAATGAAGCAGTAACAAATATAGGTAAGAAAAACTGTAGACTGATGTCGTTTTGTATCCGTATACACAGAGTCAAGGTCACCTGTCATCACCGGTCACCGGAAATGTATACTGCGTTTTAGAAAGATATAGCTATATACACCACGTATCTTTGTGAGTTCATACATAAGCAATTTTAATGTGGCCCAGAGATTTTTTTATTCAAAGTGAGTTTTCATACTTATATATTTCTTAATCGCTCTTTTTCTTTGTAAGAAGATCAAAATAGAAATGTTCATTTAAGTGCTTGTAGTAAGAATGTATTCCTTGCCTATGGCCTTATGTATATGAAGTCACAGAACAGAAACTGCGCCCCCAATTAGTCAAGCGCATATATTGCAACTTAACAAAGAAATGCAGACAGCTGATTAGTGTACCGGTCAGATAGGTACGTAGTCTTTTACGCGCGAGTCTACCTCGTGCAAGCCATCTACGATGGAAGAAAAATAAGCCATGGGCTCTGCTAGTTTGTCAATTTTACCTGCAATTCCACGTCGCGTTCTTTGTGTACATTGTCAGTGGTGAATGGGGTTTAGAAACCCCTCGCAGAAGTTTTCGGCCTAATGTAAAGGAATTAAATGTATATTCGGTAGGTGTTTTGTCATAGCTACAAAATGGCATGTCCTCACTGGTGGTTCAATGCGACGTGTTTGAGAAAAACGCAAGGTTTTGTGTGGTCTTGGTGCTTGCTTAACCGTCTTTGTTTTAGACTAGCAATTCTATACAATTTGATTTTTCCCCATTCGGCTGGCGGTACCTTAAAACTCTGACAACTGGAATCCCCGCTGGTCATTTTAATGCACGTCGTGGACCACAATTGAACTCCAGCCGCTTCACAAGAAATTTTATGCTATCTGTTGCAGCTTTGAAGTACATTTGAAAAGCTTGTTAGGTTATTGAAAAACTTGAGAAGTATAGTCGCCGTTGATGAGTGGATGTTGAAGCATATTTTAGTTGGCACCAAAGTTTTTGACAAGAAAGCTATTGCCTTACCTCACACCACCTATCCCATTTCCTACGTCTGGGTTGCAATGAACTCTAGATATTGTATGCCTTATTTGAACTTTTTTGTCATAAATGTTATTTATGATCCACTAAAATCGTTTTTCGATAATCAATAGTGCCGAGGTTTCAATTTAAAGACGGATTTTGCCTCACCCCAAGTATGCATTTTACAAATGGGGAAGCAAAAGTCCCAATTGGTGACTACTCTTTGATTGGCATCAGAGTTACAAAATTCAAAAGATGCAGAACAGCTCATATAACACAGCATGCACAGAGAGTGTTTTGATTACATGTTAGGGCCTTGTATACTCACCAGGATGTGGGCCTAAGCAATAAACTATGTTTGTGTCTGCATAAGGTGAAGCTCAAGACAGTTATGGGCGGGGCTAAAACTACCTTAGTTGGGAGAATTGGAACTGTCTGGGTTGAGAAGATTTCCCCCTTTAAATCGAATTCTCTGTGAAGACAACAACATTCATTACCACTATGTGATATAGTTATACAGGATCTTTGACAAGCACATAAAGCAATGATTCTTTCTCTACATTCATTGCGTATAGATTAACAATATTAAGAGAAAGTTTATGTTGGTTTTGGTGGAGCTCAAATGTCATTTGTGGTCATCCCTGGCTTAAAGATAGGAATAATGGATACTTGCAATACTTAGTGAATTGATATATCATAACAGGAAAAGAAGAGTTCAGTATTTGGTAAAGGTCAAAGATAATCTGAGGTCACTAGGGATGAAAATACCAAAACCTTGTAAACATGATATCTAAAAAGGCTTACAGTTAGGGATATTACATAAAGCATGTAGGTGCCATATGTTGAGTACAAAAACCACATTGTTTTTTGACAGTCAGCCGTCATATAAGGAATCACTAAAAGTCGATATCCTATGAACATTAACCTTGATCGCATTTTAAGAGCCCATGATGATACTGGACATTAAATTAAGGTCGAGAAGCCTGTCATTCTTTGAGTTCAACAGTCATTAGGGGTCTTTTAATATGAATCGCAAAAAACTCATTATCACGATATCTCAACGAAAACAATATAAGGGGTTTCATACTTAACAAAACCATACGTTGAATTTAAAATCCCTGTTTTGTGGATGTAATTGGAAATCAAATTGTTAAAAGCGAGTGCTCATGTAGGGTCATCGGAGGTAAAAGTAAGAAAACCACATAAACATAGTAACTTGAGAAAGATAACTTTGAGGGATCTCATACTTTGTATGTATATGATTCACATTAAGTTAAATTACCCCACAATGTTTGTCGGAGGTCAAGGGTCATTTGAGGTAAACAAAGGTCAGATTTTAAAATTTTGTAAGGGTAACTTGTAACTTTTGTAAGTTATCTCAATAGTATGTGTCAAAGTTTCTCATCCTGGTGACGCCCAGCACTGCTCAGCATCGTACAGACAGTTCGGCACCTCCAGGAACCCCTGAGACTGAAAGAGCTTGACATGTTTTAGTTTCTTTCAGCAAGGAATAGTAGAACCGACGGTCTAGTTTGATTTCCATATCCTAGCCAAAGCTTATAACGAATCGTATGAACACGAGTCCCAGTAATGCTCTGGGCTGATCACGATGTCGGTGATGGTGATGGTGACTATACCGGTGATGGTGACAATGATAATAATGAAGAAAACGAATGCGACAACAAAAATTGAAATTGAAACTAGGAAGTATTTTACCTAATGGGTAGATTTGCATTGTTATGTGAAATAAAACAGTGTCTGAAGCTGTGTGTGAAAATTGAACGGGAGTGAACTGTCATTTCTACCTTTCGTTGAAACAAGTTGAGAAATGTATTTGTCGGCAATGTGTTCGTTAGGTGAGATTCCAGGGTTCTGCAATCTTTCCCATGAGTGGGTCGTTAATTCAAATCTGGTACCTTTGCAGGTGAGACAAAAAAGAACGTTTCAAAATGCCTTCCAAAGCTCATCTTGGTAAGTGAGCCCCAAGCGCACTTTTCATAGCTACTTGTAAACGTCGATATCGTCCAATCGACCTGCCGTTAATCCGAGCGAAGTACGCAAATGATCAAACTGTGGTATATATTTGAATAAGTCTGTTTAGCCCCGTTGCGTCGTGCATCCAATGTAATTTAACAATACTGTAACCCGCCATTGTGCCCCGAGCTTTGGGGCATTTCTCTTAACAGCAGGAAGCCTTGCCTTTGGATGACTGTCCCCTACGCCCTGTATGGCTAGCACCGCGTACCTCGGCACCTACGGTGTTGTTGGCTTGCGTGCAGAGGAATGACTATCGAGACTTTCCTACAAAGGTTCCCACCAATGACTTCCACGATTCGCTTTCAAAATTATAAATATAGCTGTTTCGAAAGAAAAGTAACAGCATTGAAATTAAGTAAGAGGAAATCATGATACGTGTACTGAATATCTCACCGTCACTGTTAAGTTTGTTAAAAGAATGTAAGTGTGTTTCGTTTATGCGTATCTGACTTCTGTAACACATTCAAGTCTTATTAGGATCAACCTACAAAGTTTTCATCCAAATAATTTATGCCAAAACAGCCTTATTTGCTTAGTGTTCAAAAGTTGAACTTTGGAATTTCCACTTAGCACACATTCCTTATGTATGATTTTTTGGTTCAAACTGTTCTGAGCTAGTCGTTTACATAACAGCACTTGTATCTTATGATCTTTACCAGAGTGGACCTAAATCCTAAGTTTGGATAAAATCAGCAATAAAATAAGGTAAGAAAAACACGCTTTTGGTACGCTTTCGTCCTTTAAATGGTGCTGTGTATTGAGAAAACTGCTTTTGTAACCTTTAAATGAATACTAACGTTTAGCATGGGACAGTTTGTGTGACTTACAATATATTTTGATCGATCAAACAAATGTGTACTATTTTTTTCTGGTGTCACTTTACTGAGCCTACATGACTTTTAAAAGAATCATTGGCACAGCAAAGAGTACTTTAATGAGAGAAGGGGTCTGGATGAGCGCGAACCTTCCGGGACGTAGACCGCAATAAACACGAATACGGAGTGGAGGACTAACCTTCATGGGGGTTTCAAATTATGCAAATTCTTGCGAATCACGTGCCAAATCATGCTGAAACTAACTCGAAGTCCCTGGCAAGAACAAAAAGCATACCGTAACTAGTGCAAGTAAAGCCAATTCTGACTTCGGTATGATATTATGGAGAAAAACTATTTTCTAATTCATATCATTTCGGGAGAGTTCATTTTGTAAAACACGAAGTCTCAACTAGAAAAGCCTCTACCAACGTCTGGTTTGTGCTTTTCCGGAAGTCTTTAAAACGTTTTCGGCATTTGTTTTCGGGGTGCGATATGGACTCCGCTCAGAGAGTGTCTCATGTGCATCTGTCCTAAAAATTTTTAGAGTAATCCATTCTTGTGAACTTCCTTTGAAAAATTTAGTTACATGCCTGTACATAGGTGTTGGACTGCACAGTTATTTAAAGTGCCGCGAAGAAATAATCTAATTCCTTCTGCAACGAATTAATGGTAACCTACGTGTGTTTTGCAACTAATGAAGAGATAGCGTTTGACGAATCTATCCGAAGCTCCTTACATTTGTTATACACGGAAATTTTTAGCATGCAAGTTCACTCGACTTTGAGTGATAGAGAGTGAGTCCATGTGCTGTTAGATAATTATAAGAATTTTCTTCTTAATTTATCTCCTTTGTTTTACGGGTGGATTTCGGATCTGTCAAAATATTAGCAAGAGACTTCAATTCGCCTCGTATAGAGACTGGTGTCAATCCTTTATACTTGGAAGCCTGTATATTCCTTCAGCTTCGTTCAAAAAGTGTAAAATTTACCGCAGTAGGTGAAATTTAAACAAGATGGAATTTGTCGAGGTGATTGTTAATTGTTTAACTATATCCATAATACAATGTTTACGGTCACTGAGCAAACAAAAACCACATCTGTGTCTCCTCGCCTCTACGGAGGATTATCTAAACGTTATTGTTTGGCCACAAAGTCCCCCTTATAATAAAATGTCTCTTTACGCTCTTGCATACAATTCATGTAAAATTTAATTTATCACAAGACTCGAAAGGTAAACATGTCCTGGGACTAATTTATGAACTCTTTCAAATACATTTACATTAAAATGAATATTTTCATTTTACAGGTCTTTAATAGTATTGCATCTAAATTTTTAATATCTTGTAAAACTAGTTACGCTGTAGGCCAGTGAAGAAGACAGACTTCCTTCATGGGTGGGGTTCACTAGAAGTGCACAAACCTTTCCTCGGAAACCTTTACTAGTCCCCACTCAAAATGTGCTGGTATTGCACTGGTCGGAGGAAAGGGTGCTAAAGGGCAGTTATGGGCAGAACTTTTACAAAATATTTTACCATAGTTCCTTATTAAAGCATATTTTAAGAGTTATCCAGATGTAACAAAGGAAGTGTTGTCAGAGAAGGAGGCTGCGCAGGGAAAACAGCCCCATTGAATCAACATATGGAATCTAAATGCCATGGGGGACAAAACAGATCAATTGTCAAGGGCGTCTCAGTAGAAACGGTAATAGCATAAATTGTAAACTAAACACTTTCTGCTAGAAGAAAAAGGCAAAACTATGAAATAAACCAATATTCTGCTATAGGAATGAGGGTGTTGTCTCAACCATATTTTTTGAATATCAGGGAAAAGTAAATAAGTGTTCAAAATTTATCGGCTCCTAATAGACTGTCAACACCATAATAATGTGCTTTCCGGATTTTTTTGTGGGGGTTCACCTGGAAATACAACTTTACGTGGAGAGGTAGATAGGTGACCACCATGACCTCTCTTGGCTACGCCTGTATGCATACTATAATTCAATATTATATGAAAAATTCAAAAATTTTATTCATTATTTACATTTTCTACGTTTTAAAAATTCCAAGGGAGGAGAAACGCTTAAAATAATTTTATTTGTCAACTCTTCACTTTCAACTGCATTGAAAATTTTTCAGTA
Source organism: Holothuria leucospilota (assembly GCA_029531755.1). Classification (NCBI taxonomy): domain Eukaryota; kingdom Metazoa; phylum Echinodermata; class Holothuroidea; order Aspidochirotida; family Holothuriidae; genus Holothuria; species Holothuria leucospilota. The sequence continues at coordinate 19,538,262 of CM055961.1, read as the reverse complement.
TATTGTTTCAACCCTTCAATCTTAAGTCGCCTATAAAACTACTCTGTTAGGGGGTTTCACGTTTTCTAAGTCACTAGTATCTGTTAAAAATAGCTTAAAGCAAAGAAATCAGTGAAAGAGAAATTGTTCGCTTTTACAATAAATTAGAAGCTATACTTTTGCTGTTTGTAATATTCACAAGTATTATGAAATATAATTTTTTCAACTATTCTTTTATATCAAAGTACGAGTATGCGATTTTACTTAAGATATCCATTTCATTTTTTCTTAAAATCAACTATATTCAAACCTTTTATATCAATTAAGTATTCCACGATCTTTCTGGTACCTCGCATGCACCGGTAAATTCCTCCATGAGAGATCGACACAGGGTTAATGAGCAAGGAATAGTTCTCAAAAAGGGTCAGACTATCTTCGAATTGATCATTTACTAATATCTGAGCTACGTATAATACAGTATCTTCGTACATCCAGTTCCCCACTCCTCTGGAAAAATCGTCACACTTAATGAAAACCGAATCCACTTTCTCAATTGCTTGAATAGTATACGCACTCTTACCAAAAGCAGTACAACTTTGATACCAAAAGGTGAAGAAACTTAGAAGCACTGCCTTCAGCAGAAAATGAGTTTCTCCTTCCTCTGTTTCAGCCATACTTTGTATTTTTACTTATATGAACGCCGAAGGTATGTAACAAAACGCAAATCCCTCATAAGATTTGGCACCACAGGCGGTAACTTTGATGCTACATCCATTTAACAATACTTCAACTGCCCTGTTTTTGTCATCAAGGAAAATTTTAAAATACATGAAATTAAGTAAAGCTCATAAAAGTGCCAACAGAATTATGAAAATAGGAAGTACTAATTTCACATGAGCGCATTTTTTGGGAGACAAAAAGTTTTGGGAGACAAAATTCCTAGTCACAATTTAATTCCTTTGAGACTTGTGCGATCAAAAACTTTAACAGACTATGTCTGGTTTGAAAGGCAGTTTTGTCCTTATCTGAACAATTGATGTGGGTTTTATTGCAAATTTTATTTTCAATCGAAACCATCAGGGGTTGCACGAATACGACAATGAATTCCCAACAGATGGCAGAAAACAATGTCCACGAAAGTGTTACTTGATTGAATCTAGTAAAAGGCATACAAAATTATTGGCTGGAGTGTCATTGATACCAAAGAATTTGCTTTGAATGTTGAAATGCATAGCAACTGCATTCGTGTTTTTGATGGTTGATTGATTACAATGTCTACTACTGCCACTCACACTTAAACGCTGCTGAGTTTTATTCATATCTACGATGTAACAACGCATATTTTATGTCTGTGGAGGAAAGTAAACTCAGTAAGGTCCTTAAAACATTAACACGTTGGTCGAAGCAATGAGAGAAAATGCTTTAATTGCAAAAATTGAGATTGTACTTAAAATGCTGCATGACGAATATCGGGTTAGTTGGAGTATAAGTTTACGCTACTAATGTGTACATGTTGTAGGATTGCTGGGTAAAGTCAGGAGTTAAACAATTATTCAATTTTAACGAAAAAAAAACGAGATAAAAGAGAGAGAAAAGGCAAAGAAAACCGAAAAAATAAAAAGGAGAAAGGGCAGAAAGAGAAACAAGAGGCGGATCCCGGATTTTACAGGGTGGTGAACAAAGTTAGGGTAAAGTTCTGAACTTGCAAGGGGGAGGGAGGCTGCCAAAAGGTTGAAATTAAACACTGTTTAAAGATATTTCCTGGCATCTGGCAATCAAACAGTTATCCATAAACTATGTGGTACATTTTTGGGATCTTATTCAAAATGTAAGTGGTGCCGAAAAGGGAGGTCTTGGAGCCAGAAAAGCCCCCTCTGGATCGACGAGCCTGAAAAAGAAGGACAAAAGGGGAAACTTAATCAGAAGAATGAGAAGGCACTAAAACAACACGGAAAGTAGGTTAAAATGTTGTCATAAGCATCTACAGGGCCATAACGTGTTTGAACTATGATGGTCGTGTAAAATTAGCATATCATACTCAACATTAAATATATTTTCAAAGCAAAGTGTCTTTCAAATGAATTCAGTTCGACAACAAGGGCGAGAAGCATATGTCTGTAATCAATTTTGACCAGAAATATAAAAGAGCTAAATTTTCTTACTTATCTCTTCAAGGATATGGTGAGATCGTTTCAGGTGAATGACTTAATATTTTCACAAATCGTTCGCAAGGTACCAACGTTTCACGCATTTGGCGTGATCTTAGCTTCAGTTTTTAGCGTCATGTAACTTGTAGCTAAGCGTGATAACATAGATGAATAGGTTCATTGCAAGAAGGTGAAGGAAGGGAACTCTCCCCACGTATTTCACTACTTTAAAAAAATTTACTAGATGAAAAGCGGATAAGGGAGCTTTTCAACTCACAATTACTTTCTTGGGAGACTTATCTGTTTAGAAAATTACAATTGTCTTAGAACAGAGCTTGTATGCAATACGTACCATATGGAAAGCTATTCTTAATGACGATTTCAGGGCCCTCCTAGCGCAATCATGCCCGATGACGCTGTGCCCCAGTGTACACTATAGGGACTATAATACAAGAAATTATTCTGGAGGAATTCTCTTATACGACATAGAGAGGTACACTTCTGTCCTCCTTGAACAGAGACCGGGCATTGAAACGAATAATGACTCAACAAAATACCATTTAAAGAGAGGTTTACATGATTTACACTATGCATTTCTCGTTTCAAAGTTTTCCAAATGCGATTGTAAAGCGTGCGTCGCGGGTTTCCATTATCTCCAACTTATGGCAATTGTATCATTAATACAATTTCAAAGAAAACATACATTTTTACTGATCCTATATCCGTCGATTTAAAAACGGACTACCTACTATTCATATTCATATTCCACTTTTAACTAGCTGTCTGGATTTTTGTTGGAAATTATTACTATTTGTAGAAAGTTATTAGTGTACCTTAGGTGTTACGTGGTTCATGTAAATGTTTTCGTGGAAGTTATAACGTTCCCATTTTTAACAACTTTTAACTTCAACTCAAAGAAGAAAAGAAAAAACCGCAGAAGAAAGTCCAAGCAAAGGAATGTGCCTTTGCAAGACAGATACAATTTACACTTATAAAAATTTCCCTGAAGTGTGTTACCTACCAAAACATGTTTTGCCTTTGGAGTAAAGCAGTAGGCGGGAAATCTACAATATGGGTCACAAGCGAATGTTTCAGTCTTAAAGAATATCCTTGTAAGTAGTTGTAGGGAGAAACAAAATATTTACAATTTTCTTCTTTCAATTGGACAAAACAAAAAACTATATCACACAAATGCCAACAGAAACTTTGTTTAAAACGATAGCTTCTTTGAAATGCTTCTTATTTTGTAGTTATTCTGTAGTTATAGTATGGTAGAATATCTTAAGGGGGAAAATGCTCACAAGTCTTGACTTCTCTTCCTCCTTTTCTAGTTATGTAGATACGCTTCTTAAATGTATATATAAATTGCACTCATTGTAAATATTGTACAAAATTTTGCTAGAATTAAACATTGAACTGAACTGAAATGTATGTAATGTGTATTGACATTTTGCTAAATGTCTTTATTAAATTTAAAAAGTATTAATGTACAGCCAATTTTGCTTTCAAATAAACCATCCGAATTTAATAAAGGGGATTGGATTACGTAAAGCAATCGACGGACCTCTTCAGCTGTGGTTGATTAACTGGGATATCATTTCACTGGGTCATAGTCACATAACTATTGCTGGCAGCAAAGTGCAGCGGTATCTTCAAAAGTCACAGTGTTTGCTTACCAATTATATTTCTAGTTGTTATAATTTGCAGTAATGACATTTAAACTGATATGTCTTGGCCTATGTTGTGAGAAATTAATTGCAAAGTAATTTTGACTGAATAATCTCGTAGTCTCTCGAAAACATCTTGGTGGAGGGAATTACATTCTGATTGTGTAGACCCATCTGGACATGGCCTCCTACAAACAATTGATCGACTGTCTACGTATCCTCTGTCAAGGATTAGATCAATTAGCCAGTAGATAGATGGCACTCATAATGAAAGTATATAGATATGTTTCATAGTTAGACCTCACGTAAGATATAGAGCCTAACATAACGTTTTCAACAGAAGGGCTACGGTTCTCTCACTGTTGGGCCGCGAATTGGGTTTGACAACCTAAATAATTGCATATACCATTATTTCTATTACACAAGAATTTTATTTGATACAGTTGGATTTCAGTAGTATATGTTGCAGGGTGTTAAAACTTCTTTAATATCATGGTTAAGTTACAATGGCGTGTAAAAAGGGGGAAACAAGGGCAAAACCCCGCCCCAGCGGCCATCGGGGGAAAATTACACAGACAGTCAGACGGGGGACTTAAAGTACAGTGGAAGGGCCTCGGGATTGAAGAGAGAGTCATATTAGTTTGTCGGTACTCTTAGTTTTCCGTACAGCACTATACACAAGTAATATTCCTCGTCCACGCCCGGCCTTCATTCATCAGTCAGTATCGCTATCCAGTAGGTGAACCAAGTAAAATTGACTTTTTCTGCACTTCGCACAAGGTTTCAGTAGCTAGGAATAGCAATTTATATAGCCAAAGTCTGTGGCATATGGGATGAAACAAAGCATAACTTCAGCGAAGAATTTGTCAAGATTACCTAGTTGAAAATTCCAGTCGAGTCCGTTTCAAATCAGTAGCGTAACTGGGGTGCTTGAAGTGGTGGGGGGGGGGAGGGGGGAAGGGATGAAAATAAGGTAAATGTACCGACAGCATATAGTCAATGCACCGACACTTAGAGTCAAAGGGTTATCACTGAACAAGTCACTCCCGCACGCGTGATCCCCCCACCATCCAGCGGTGGCGCCAGGATTTGCCCGACTGGGGGACAGACTGGGGGCCGACGGAAGCGCAAAGAGACCCGAAGCCCGGGACAGCCCCGATGCCGTCGAGAGGTTGGTGAGGGAGAATTTGAAGAAAACCTTTGTACTATACCATGTCATTGCGGGGTATATTTTGCATAAAATTTGTATTTACTAGAAGAAAATAGTTCCGGGCCGATTAAATGTTTTGCCGGACTCTAAGCTGTGAAAAAGCGCGTGAAGTACGCGAAATTATTTTGGGTGAGCCTTTACACTAGAAAGAATCTTTGCTAATTTAAAGTTTACATACTGGGTCAATTGCCTTGGAAGTTGGGTCCTATCAGGAACAACTTACATTTTACTTCCCTCCTGGAATAACTAGCCGTACCGCAAGACAGATACCAGCAGACAAGAGAACATTAAATAAGTCTAGCGAAATGAGATGAAATTCCCGACATTTACATTATTGCATGTACTCTACTTATGAAGTTACTTGAAAAGATGGAAAGGGTTTGTAGCCTACTATATTTAGCTATAAGTAACGGAACTGAGGACCAGTGGATAAAGCGTGCCGAAAATTTTGGGTTTTATCTCAGAAATGACCCTTTTTGGAAAGCCAAAATAAATAAATTGACCACATGTGGAGACAGTTTTCCCGACAGGGGGCCGGGCCATGCCGGCGACCCCAAGTTCCGTCAGCTCCTTTTCCGAGGGGGTGGTGAGAAGTAGATATGAAGGTACCTGACAATCCCGTGCCATTGCAGGACATATTTTGCACAATATCACTTATTACTTCAAGAGCCGATTTGCGCACTGACAGTGTCCTGCTGAGTCTGAATCGTGAAATTTCGAAGCGAGCGAAAACTTTTAGTAGGCTTACACTAACACATATGTACTTATTAAAAACAATCAAGAAAAAAAAAAACCTGTAGGGGTTGTAGAGACCTATCGGGGATAACATACATTGTGTCGAAAGCGCACCTGTACTGCCCGATGGAATAGCCAACCTTTGCTCAGTTAGTCGCTCACCAACGAACCCTACCGCATGACACGAACGATAAATAGCTTTGCAATATAGAATGAAATTTACTACCCGTACATAACCTGTGTGCCCTGTCTACATGTTACTTGGTAAAGGTGACAGGACTAATGCTATCTAGCTATGTGGAAAGGAACTATTGAAGAAACTGGGATGCCCCCAAAAGCGAGCGTAGCGCGCCGAAAATTTTGGGTTCTTATTAGAGAAATTGTTCTCTTCAGAGCAAAAACTGGTAAACCATCGGGGAGAGTAGTCGTGGTTCACACCGGGCGGATGTACCGAAAACATCACCAAATGTACCGACAGACCATCCCAGGAAACAAAGTGTGGGGGGCGACCTTCCCCTGCCCCCTTCAGTTACGCTGGTTTTTCAAATAAGCACTAACCTGAAGTATGACATTCCAAAACTCTAAGTGAATGGCGAAGGTGTCAGACACAATATGATGGTGGCTAACTTTGTTTCTTGTTTGTGCTGATTTTCTTTCTCAGCAAATACAATTCCCCTCGGTCAGTTTCAATTGCTGCAAATGTTGAATTCCAACCGTGTAAAAGAATATATGGCAGCTGAATTACGACAACTTTAGCTAGGAAAGTAATGCTACAGAGGAGAAATAAACATTTTAGGAGTCAGAATCCAAGCTCAAATACCGTCTGACCATCAAGAATCTGAATTACTCAAGAAGCGATGAAAATTGTTATAAAAATTAAAAGTTTCGTGCTCAAATTAGAATAAGTTAAAGTCCTGAGTGTGAAGAGCTAAATGCTTTCCTCTTTAAATTTATCCTCAGAATCATATATACACAAAATGGACCAAAACCTTTGGTGGTCTTGGAACCTTAACAATTGTACGGCTCACTGCCGTATGTACACTTACTGCCTCTACAGTGATTTGTTGTTCACCTATTTCCTAGTCATTCTATGGTCGATAGCACCTAATTTCTGTGCTATGCTATCGATTTCCTTGGCTGTAGTTTATCCAGTCTGCATTGTCAACGAGTAATCAAAATGTCTTTACATGTCCTTTGAAGGGGGGGGGGGGTATATGGGACATTTGTGAACTCCTCTCGGTCCCATCTGTCAGAGATGTGAACAAGTCACTCCTTCCTCAGAAAGTCACGTCAACTGGAGCTATTTTAGGGACTCGAGTCTAGCCATTGACTCGAGTCTCTGTGTTATTTGAATAGGGGGAAATTGCTCAGAATTTTTCAAGTCAGGTAGTGTTGGCGGGAGATGACTCGGGTCGCGACTTGAACACAAGTCTGGCATCTGTCCACACTGTGCGCTCGCGGGGAAGGGTTATGGAAAGTTTGCGCTAACATATTCCCTAAAGGTAGATTCGAAATTCGAGAATGAGGGAGGAAAAAGAGGGTTGGTGAACCTCCCACATCTCACATTGAAGAATTTCAAAATACTTAATATGACAAGAACATCTCCAATATACCTTATGATTTCTAAGGGAACGCTAAGTAGCTTTTATGTATGTTGTCTGATCTTTCTATCAATGTGTCAACATGTTTAGAGGTATGGACGGTTGTTTAACGAAACAACGTAGATTTTCAATAAGTCCTATGTACGTGACAATCGAAGCTCACATAGGATGTAATATATCAATAGTACTATTTAAACACATCAAGAGTAAACAAATATTATTTAGCAATATATCAAATACAGTAAATCCGAAGTTAAACCCTCATAGCAAATGTACAAGTTTCCAAGTCCACCTGAATGGGATCCAACAGCAAGCAGCCTTTGGCTTTTAACATTTACAGATATTATCATTAACCTTTGCTTTATGAGCTCAAGCTTTTAGTGGTAGAAGTTTTAAGCTCAACGCAGTGACAATGTTTAACAGGTGCAATCAACAATGGATGAATGTCTTCATATTCTACAGTTGTTAGTGCCTATTTGGAAAGAGCAAAAGAAAAAAAATTGCGACGTTTCCATGGAAAGGGACTCATTCACAACAAATCTTAACATCTAACCGCGTCGAATATATTTCACTTAAGGAAGAAAAGGCAGGCCGGATTCTCATGATCTTAAAATGGTTTCACGACTTGTACGTTATATTAATTTTGATTAAAGTGGACCTAAAGTCTATAAAATTACAAGAGTGTATACATTCAAGGTTGGACAGTGATTTTCATACACCCTACTCTCATTTTTATAGCTTCCTCCGTTGTTGAGATATAAAATGTTGAAATTTATTCACTTAACTTGAAATATTTGATTGCCCAATAATTTGTGATATCCTTCTTGCACAACTCACATTACCCGCTTTTGTTTCCCTTTGAAATTAGGATGCTAACATGACCTTGAAATATTTACTGTTCCCTTGAATAGCATGTTGAGTGGAGAGGGCATATATAGGCAGGTTATTCCGTAACAGCAAAACAGTAGTCACATTTGGCACAAGGAGCAGTGACTTTCAAAAACAAAGAAAACAAAAGCGGTAATTTGAGTAGTACAAGAATGACATCACAAATTATTGCGCAATCTACATCTCATATGAGTGATTAAGCTTCAACATTTTATATCTCAGCTAAGGAATATCTTGTGAAAATGGGAGGTGGACCATTTGGATGCATTTTCAGATTGTGTAAGATATCAGTGGCGTACCCAGGATTTCTCTCAAGGGGGCCCACACAGTATGTTGTACGATCGCTGGACTGGGGGAGGGCTCTAAGGAAAGGGGTGTCCCCCTCCCCTTTGGAAATTTTGAAAAAATAGGTGTCCTTAAATGTAATTTAGTGCCACATATGCTACCTTTTGAAGTAAATTTGGGTAAAAATTCTTATCTTTTTTAGCAACTAAAAATAAAGAATCGCTGGGCTGGGGGACGGAAATAAGGGGAGGGGTACCCCTCGTAACTTTTGACAATGTTTGAAAAATTGAGTGTCCTCAAATGCAATCTGGTGCCACATATGCTACCTTTTTGAAGTTAAATTTGTGTTAAAATATTTACGAATTTTAAGGAAAAAAAAGAATCGCAGGCCTGGGGGAGGGGTCTAGGAAGAGGTCCTCTCCTCTTTGAAAATTTTTGAAAAATTGGATATCCTTACATGCAATCTGATGCCACATATGCTACCTTTCGAAGTAAAATTTCTGTTAAAAATTTACGTATTTTTAGGAACTAAAAGATCTGCGTCCGTGAGGGGGCCTGTAAGATATTTGGAAAATTTAAGCTTTAGGTAAACTTAAATTACAGCTAGGACGTTTTAAAGTTGCATGTTGCTAGGCAAGCTCCTTTAATGTCCAGTCATAAATAAGCTCAATACGGAAGACTTAAACATCTAATACTTTGTTATTTGCTTGCAAGATAAAGTGATACAACTCTCACTTACCTGCAAAGCTTCTAAAAGGTGTACAATTAGGTCAAATCGGCTTTGGTGGTAGTTTCCTTTATCCTTACATATTTCACTCATTACTAAAAGGTCTCTTTCTTACCCCCAGGAGTACTAAACAATGGGATGTTCTACGCGAAGCTATATTTCCACTGCAGCACTGTTGACTACCCTTGGTAAAGTTTTTGTTGTATTTTTCTTTGAACAATTTCTTCATGTTTGTACTCTTTTACCTGTTGGAATAATATTTTCGAACATTGTCTTATTTCAGTTTTATCCGAAGCTAACCCACGCCAAACTTGTAGATCCTTACAATATCTTAAGCTATCGACACCTGGATTAGTAAACTGTGGATTTGCACAGGACCTTTTCGGTGTGTTTTGGTATAACTCCACTGATTACATTAACGAGAGGCCGCTACTTTATTTTCAAAATTCCGTAAAAAGTGGAAGAGGTTATGTTTCAGGGGAATTTGACATCACTCTGAATGGGTCGTTAATTATAAACCAACTCAGCATACAGCACGATCATAACTTTACAGTGATTGCAGTCGAAACGACCACAGATGAGCCTGTTCCCATTTACATTCGTGTAGTAGTGACAGGTAAGTGAGAAATGCTTCTTACCCTTAACATAGTCTGATTTACTTTGAAAAAACAAGTAGCCACACTGGTTTTTACTTATAATGAACTTGTTTAATTAACATCCTCTTCATATAAGTTTACTTAAGGGGTGGCCATTGTTGACAGTTGTGGGAAGGAAAGGTCAGAAATGTATATAGTTCATAAGAAAATCACAATGTTAATGGGTGGGTCTTTGTGTAGAACACAAGCGTCAGAAAATTACGAATGCGTCTTAAAAAGTGTCTTCAATTTGACTGAAACAGAAAATCAAAATCCACTCTACATTCTGGTTCTTATTTTGCCTTTCAGTGGAACCGTCACAGCAACATCCTGTAATATCAGGTTGTGAAAATCAAAGAATTTGTTTCAGTCAAATAAAGCAGGAAATGTATCTCAAATGTCTCGTTGCGAACACACGACCAGCTGTCCAGTTATCCTGGTTTATCAGGACGCTAGACGGAGATGATGAAGTGACTTCGAATACATCTATTTCAACTGATGACATATTATATTCAACGAGTGCTACATTATTATACAACCATGCACATCCATTTAAATTTGTAGTTCTCGCGTGCAAGGAGACAAGTTTACCACGTCTATTGAAAGACAGTGAAACTTTTCTCGTTTTAGAAAGTCCATCTAATAAAACTTTACCTAATGGATCGGCTTTGACGTATACAAAGTATGATTCTAAGATAGAACTACGCTGCTCCGATGAAGCCATGTTGTACTTTGCCTGGAAAAAGCATAGAACGGACAAATCATTCCAAAAATTGGTATACGGGTTAGTCGGAGAAGAACTTGATTATAAAAAATTCACAAACGAATACGAAATAGATTCGACAGGTGCAATAATTGCACGTGAAGTTGGTTTTCAACATGAAGGAATTTACACTTGTTTTTATGGTGATGGTTTGGCGGAAGGACAGAAGGTGTATAACGTTCTTGTTTACGGTATGTATGTAGCTGTACCTTTATTTATATTCAAATATATTATTTTTATCGAATATGTAAACATCTCCTCCATTTTGGACTATGTAAAGGATTTATACTGAACAAAGAAAAAAGTTCATTGTATGTAAGATTACAAAGGGTGTCTTTCTTTTTTTGAAAGGCATCTAATTATGTTAAAACATCTTTCAGCATGTGCCTTACAAGATGTCTCTCTTTAGTCTACCCTTTCATGCACAGGTGCACTCATCTTCATTAAAGTCAAAGTACCAGACTTTTGCTATGTCTTTTTTGTGAACAGTCCCTCCTGTTCCAGCTTACCCCCTTGTAGACGGTTGTAGTCATCTTCAATATTGCGTTCTGACAGTTGGACAAGATGGTGTGCTAACATGTTCATTAAGGGGAATTCGACCTAGTGTGGAGCTGGAGTGGAGTTCACTGAACAAAGGGGCATCTGACGTTATCACCTTTTCGAACCAACAAATGAACATCGTAAAAAAAGATGGTATCTTTGATATATCACTGACTTCCAAGTTTCACATCCACCACCAGTACCAGATGCGGTTAACTGTGGAATGCAGAGTGCTAGGGTATAGCTTTACGACGTTTGATTTGTCGACAAAGCTGGACTTATTGTACTTACCAGGTGATACCAATATTTGACATTGTTAAGATGTGCCTTTATGAAGTTCAGTTAAAATAAACCTTCCTAAATGTAGAGTAAATTAGAATAGTATCGATATGCTTTCATTTGACCATGTAAATAAGGGACAGTGTAACGAAAGTCTTTCTCTTCTTTACAGATGCAGCCCCACCAACCTTTTCAGAGATAACTCCACGTGCTAGTGGTAACAACGCTTTGTTTCTTGTTATCAGTGTTGCTGCAGTGGTCTTCTTTGTGATTGCAACAATTCTTTGCAAAGGTAAAGTACACTATGTAATCCAATTTTTTTTTTAGTTGTGGACGTTAAGTACTCATAGGCTCATACAGTCATGATAACCATCTATGGAGTTGTACATACTGTTTGTGACTTTATTTCCCACTTGCAGCCTGTCGCAATCGACGTAATGCATCGATGAGGACAGTGGACCATCCAGAAGTAAGTTCTTTTAGTAACTTCATATATATATATATATAAATATAAATATAAATATAAATATATATATATATATATATATTTCTGTGGCAAGAAAAATCCCGTAGATCTATTCAGTTATCTTTGATAGCCGTTTTTAAAATTAAGGCGCTTACGTGGAGATGGGCCTTTTTGAGGAAGAATTCAAGGTTAAAGAAAATTCTAATCATCAGTAATTGAGATGGTATAAACACATAGAAAACTGAGGTGTATGGACTCATGGGAAGTAGGTAGCTGCGGGAATAAGTGGGCTTTAAGTGTTCATTAAATTTGACTTTGTTCTGACATATGGATAGCTCCATATCGAAGAAACTACCGAAGTGCTGGAAAGGCGGTTGGTGAATATATATATATATATATATATATATATATATATATATATATATATATATATATATATATAAGGTCAAAGTACTGCGTAGCACTTATGAAATAGGTAGGTAAAAATAAAGTAGTAAATAGTGCTAAAAGTTTGTGAAAAATTCCACGACGTTTCGGGTTTAAACCCTTCATCAGGTGGCAAAAATGCAACTGATCGTTGACACGGCCAAACGTACAATTTAAAAAATACACAATAAAATTGGGCACGGTAAACCTCGGCTAGGAAAACAGACACTGTTAAGTGGTTACCACAAGTCAAAAAAATGCAGGAATTGCTGCGTTATAACAGTTCAAGTCTAACGTTCAGACCATGTGGGGACAGGGTTCCAAGTTTCATGATTAGGCGGTTTTCGGCAGCTAGGCGGTCATGATCGGAACCTCGACACGAGATGGCCGCCGAAACCATCAAGTCACGGATCGAGCATGTTGACGGGGGATTGAAGTGGGTGGCTACCGGGAACCCTGGGAGGTTCTGTTTGATTGACCTCAGGTGCTCGGTGACTCGGTCAGCAAGACGACGTTTTGTTTCTCCCACGTACAGTATATTACAGCGTTTACAGACGAGAACGTAAACAACATTGGCTGAAGTACAGGTAAAATGCTGATGAACGTTAAACCGGTTGTTGTTGGGACCTACAATGGAAAGGTTTTTGTCATAACTGACCACCGGGCAAGTATTGCATCTCCCACGGTTGCAAGGAAAAGTTCCTGGGGTGTCAGGCACTACTGCTTGAGGTTGAGAGGCACGGACCAAGTGCCTATATATATATATATATATATATATATATATATATATATATATATATATATATATATCTCTAATTCGGCACTTAGGGGGAAAGTTGTTGTTGAAAAGTCGACCTTAAGGGGAAAAAAATTTTCGGGTGAAATATAAGTTTCGCCTTAACGTTTCCACACACTTTTCCTATAGGAATACGTAAACGTACAAGGGCGCCCTCTTATATTTACAAACTAGATGCCATTACTTCAAAGTTGTCAAATTTACGGACACCTAGCTGTTAACACGAACGGATGGCTGGCCATTGAAATAACGTTAATTTATATGTTTAGACGTTAGGGCGAATTTATTTCTTATGTATTTTATTATCTTTTTTTCGCCCTATGTACAAGCAGATATAATAATTTCCCCTTAAGGTGGGAATTAGCGTTATATATATATATATATATATATATATATATATATATATATATATATATATATATATATATATAAGTCGAAAGGTGAATAGTAGTACATTCGATCTTGAATTTTTATACCAATCCTAGATAGAGCATAGCCCTTTTCAAAGCAGGAAAGGTTCAGAGAAAATACCAGAGAGGGTTTGAACCCGCCATCCTCCGCTTTCCGGGCAGAGTCTGTGACCACTACACCAGTTCGGCGTGTGATTCACAGAAGTGACAAACAGGCTACAAATACCTCGTGTGATTCAATTTTCTCTCCTTGTTACCACTGTAGTCCCAAGCGGGATGAATAATCAGTAGGTCGAGGTTGGTAGATCGAAGTTAGAATGTGTAGTGTAGTGGTCACAGACACTCTCTCTCTCTCTATATATATATATTTATATATATATATATGTATATATATATATATATATATATATATATATATATATATATATATATATATATATATATATATATATATATATATATATATATATATATATATATATATATGAGGTTGTCACCTGTTGAAGGGTTTAGACCCGAAACGTGGAATTTTTCACAAACTTTTAGCACATTATTTACTACTTCTTTTTGTTTTTGACCTGCCCAATTCATAACTGCTACGCAGTACTTTGACCAGATTTCCTGTTCAGTGCCCCTTTCATTACACATTTTTAGAGTGAAGTCTCAATCCACGCTTAGCCCATTCTTGTGCTTATTTAGTCTGAGAATGGTTTCTATTTCAATTTACGGTCCTGTGCTGTTTTGAAGTTATCAAAAAGAATAAAGGCCCTTAGGTTGGCAAAGTTATAATCTGTAAGATTAGTGTGTTCAGCCACCGGAAAACCAGGGCTGTTCTTTCTTATGCTGCTTTTGTGAGTGTTAAATCTATGTCGAAAGTTTGTACTAGTTTTCCAAAATATAGGTCATATCAGGACATTTGTCGCAATAAAGCCCATAAACCACATTGCTCGAATCTCAATTGGAATTACTCGGTCTCAACTCGGTACCCGCAGCACTGTGAAAGAAGGTCGATGAGGTATCGATGTGTTTGAAAATAAGGCACCTAGGTTAATTACACTTTTCATTCTTGGAGGGAGTGTATTATGGGATGGGGGGTAGAGAGTAGTGAGAACGAGGGCAGCTTTAAGGTTACGGGGTTGCCGATGGGCTAGTAATTTGGGTGTCTCGAAGAGCTTGGCAATACTAGGGTCATATTGTAGGATCCTTCGAGGACGTCTAACACTGCTAAGGATGGTTTAAGTGACGGGTGGAAGGTGGTGACTAGTGGGATGCGGTCCAGGGTGAGAATATTGCGATAAGATAATAGTCTTACTCGGAGGGGGTGGAAAGAACCCTGAAAAGAGTAATGGCTGAGTAGTTTGTAAGGGTATCTTCGATAGAGGAAATAATCTCCCAACTCAGCTGCCTTCTCAATGAAAATGTCGCGACAAGAACAAATGCGTCGGTACCTGATTAATTGACTGTAGGCAATAGACTGCTTTTTTCTTGAGTTATACATTTTGCCAACATAGGCTACGCCTATCACTATTTTCACTATTCATATATATCGAATATACATATATCGAATATATATATATATATATATATATATATATATATATATATATATATCGAATATACATATATCGAATATATATATATATATATATATATACATACAAGTAGAAGGCCAAAAGAACAGGATGGGGAAAAGTCCTCAATATTGAAAACAAAAGAGCTTATGATACTTAAATACTGGAGTAAACACTCAGTGTACCTCTACTCATTATATTGACCTCCTGACGAATGCACTAGAGTGAAACTCTGAGTAGAGGTACACTGCGTTTTTACTCCAGTATTTGCGTGTATGTATATGTATATATTTATATGTAATCAGCGAAATGCCCACCAGCTATAATGGACCTATACATTTCATGTACCCTTCTTGGTTTGTCCCCCTTTTCTTAGAATATCCCTATGATCGTGGGAAATCTTGAAGGTAAGAACTACCACTTTCATAGTTATTGTATTCTTGGAAAGTTGTAAAATGTTAACCAAAAAAGTCTACTTCATAATTTTCTCAGAATTCTTTTGATAAATCTGTTAGGTAAATTTATTGGTAATGCACATTCCATGTAAGCTATAGCCTTTACAGTCGATGTGCAGATTGATCGTCGATGAACCGAATAACACCGGGCCTAGGGTATTTCCCACGTCCCATCATATGCCGAAATTCCGAGGATGGGGGAATTTATCCTCCCCCACTTTTTGACTGCGGGATTGCCCACACAAACATCCCCACAATTTTCAAAAATATTACAAAAAAGCTCTTTTGGGTTAGCAAACTTGAAACTTTTGAATAGTGTGAAATAAAGTAAACCATTAAGTAATTTATATGACCTCAATATCCGATTTTTGGCTCTCACCCATCGTAGATTGTTGCCTTATTATAACATGTCAGCTTGAGCTAGATGAATATTTTTCCAAACAGTCTGCACTATCTTTAAGATGTGATTTTTCGACTTGCTTCGCTCTTACCCATCGTAGATGAGTTGTACCATTGACAATCCCCTTTAGACAGCTTGAGCATATTGTCATTGTTTCAAAGCAGCTCCTACACCAGCATCTACCCCTACCACCTACAGTCCCAATGCACCATCAAATCCACTTGCAATTATTACAAGTGCAAGTATGAAAAACATTGAAGTTAAGTTCAAATTTCGAGGTCTTTTTAGAGCTGATTCAATGCTAATTTCAGAGAGTGAAATGACGAAGACCATGGAGAGCTCACCGGGTTACCGCAGCCTCCTCTGAAACGTTGAGCTATTTCAACTTGAACCATCCCCTTACGATACAATTCTAAAGCTTCAAGCCTTAAATAGCATGTGCCTTCACTAGGTGTCACCTATTTGAACGTAGGCGGTGTAGTGCTCATCGGAAAGCAAACCCTTTTGCCTCTGACAATAACATTATACTTACCACTGCCCACAATCCCTTTGAACCATCAAATTGGCTGGCTTTAAGTACTCCTAAGTACACTCCTTAATGGTATCGTAAAGTTATCAATTCTGTTGGTCTTTGCACGCATCCAGCTTCCTGTGGACGCTTAAACTTTTCATTCTAATGCTTCTACTTTTGCAAATACCAAAGGGCTTCCAGAGGCTTTACCAAGTCAGAAGGTTCCTTCTATGGTGTTGCCTCTCAACCCCACTAACATAATAAAATTGTCAAATTACCATTTCTATGGTCTGTTTAGAGCGCATGCAATGTCCTTCAGGAGTAGTAAAATGATTTACTCTAATGCTCACAATTTTGTGAATCCCCTAGAGCTTCTGGGGCGTTGCCCCCTGAACCTCCACTGGGGCGTTTACCCTGTCCCTACCAGGGCCCAAGCCTCTGGGCCCCAGGTCTTCATGGGGAGTGCTTCGCCCCCCCCCCTCGCCTTCTGTGCCGTTGGCTTTTTCCATCCTCCAATATTTAGAAGATATACCCACCAATTCCCCTGCATCCTTTTTTCCAGAAATATGTCATGACGTTTTGGTAATCGGTATCTGGTAACAAAGCAAGGCGGGTTTAGGTGGTCTTTGAAAGAAACAGCCTTTTGAGTAATATTAGAAATAATTTAAGTTCGTTCGGAAAAGGGTAGCGCGTAATACTTATTTGCAATGACATGAATGAAACATTGTAAATATTGTTATATTACAAGTTTTAATGATAAATGTTGTGATGATTTTTAAGAGACGTCTGTACGTGGTGCTTTTTTACAGTTGTATATAAGTTTAAGGTGGTAAGTTTTGACTTAAAGACTTGTACTCAGCATTGATCACTCGGGCATGTTTTGTTAAAAAAAAACACTTTATCCGGATTGCCATTTTTATACACATTTGTTGCAACTGTTGTTCACTTGGTTGTTAATTCAACTCGCTTTCAAAAGGCACCATGGTGTAGGGAAAGTTTAAGGACTCTACTATCTTTGACACGGTCAGTATAGTTTTTCTTCCTGGTATGTTGTGGTTTTAATATTTTCAGTTACTAAGATTTACTACTTTTTTGAGGATGTTTGCATTTACATCAGGGTTCATTGCCTAGTTTGCAAAAGTACATGTACGGAGGATACTGTAGTAACCATACATATGACTGTTCTAAACTTTTGTGTATTCGCATAAGGGAAAGGATTATTAAGGAAGCAACGATATTTCAATACTTTTAGCTAGGGGTACTGTCTTGCTTATTGTTCAGCAATAACTGATAAGTCAAAGTACTGAAATGTACTTATGGACGCCTCTAACAGTGTCTTTTTTACACGTCAGCTGCAAACCATTAATGGATGATACATAAAATTTTCCGCATTGCCCAGATACATATTATCATATCAGGGGTGTATCTGCACCGGATGAGACATTTCAAAGTTGTGTTTGAGTCAGAAATACTATACGGTTCAGACCTTGGTTTAGTCAGAAAATATACACCAGTACGGGCTAGATATAAATTTGTAACCTGACGAGCAAAATTTTCTTCTGGCACGCATATAGACTAAATTTAACCATTTCAAGATACAAATTTTTATTCGGCTTGGTATGGTATTAATAATTTTGAGTTAGATATCTGTCATTGACGCTAATAAAGGGCTCTTCCCTTGAGGAGGGTGTCTGCTTTTAGAAGTTGGTTAAGATTTTTGGCCTATTCTTGACCTCATTATATCAGGGAGGTGTTATTAGCTGGAGATTCATCGAAAACTCTTTCTTTGAACCCTACTAGTTACCGACAATAATCTCTTTTGTGTGTTGTTCTTGATGATTCAATAAGCTTAAGATCTGTTAGGAACTAAGTACAAGTGAGGTACGTCGTCTGCTACACCTCGAAGAGCAGATCGGGAAATTTGCCCCTTGCCGTAACATTGCCAGTCGCTTAAGATGTAAATCGATTTGAGGGTTTGGACGCGTTTGGACGCTATTTACAACATACTTGTCTAGTTTCCTATAAGTTGCTCAAGATGGGTGTGCCTTTTAAGTCATGTGGGGGAATGTGGAAATGAGTCAAAATCCGACAGCAATGTTTAGTCTATATTTCTTTTGCTAATTTGCATAAATCAGGAGTATTGGTTTATAGTCAGCATCATTAGGTTTCTTAGCAATAAACAGTCGTTTGAATGTCAGAACAGTGTTTTGTACTCGAATGTCGGCAACTACCTTGACATTAAAGCATTTTTTCCAAATAATCCTTTATGTTGGGGTCGCTGTAGGCATGAAGGAGGTTGCCTAGATATTAGACAAAGGAATTGAATGCCCTTTCGTTCAATAATCCCCTGTTAAAGGATTTAGTCTCCACTCTGCAGGTAATCTACTTGGATTAGCATAAATTAAAGTTTTCGATGGATATCCAGCTAATAACACCTCCCTGGGTTTACATAAGGAAATAGTGTCTTGGAAAAGGGAATGTTTAAGAAATTTTCGATAGTAATTTGGCTTTCTTACAAAATAGTGGTTTACTTGGCAAGGCTTTCAACTAATAGTATAATATTATATTTCAGTCCTGATTTTTCATAAGGTGGAATTTTTGTCATGATGAAAAGAACTGCTCTGTTTTGATGTATATAGAAGCTTATAACATTCAAAGTAAACCAGGTAGTATTTTGCATTTTTTTCATGTAGCCTAGAGTAGATATTTCTGAGTGTAGGCTTAACTTAGAACATTCTACAGTATATTATATTTTATTTATTTGAACAGAAAAAACCACAAGAAAAGAGGAAGTATTCAAGGATCAGTTGAAAAGAAAGTATCTGGACCTGTGTGAGACTTTTCTTCCCATACCATTTTTACCCGACAAAAAATATCGAATTGATGAAATTTTTGTCGACAGCGGTATAGAGATTTTTACATCAAATTCGGGGAAGAAGAAAACATGGCAAAAAATGGAATCTTACCACAACATTCTTACAATTAAGAACAACCCAACGAGAATTATTTTGGAGGGGGACCCTGGTATTGGAAAATCGACGATTAGTTTACAGATGGCTTATGACTGGTGTCATCAAGACCATTCCAGTAGTATCTTTATTCTGTTAAAATTGAGAAATTTGACAGGTAAAGATTCAATCCCGCAAGCTATTAAATCTTCTCTTTTGCCAGTCGATTCTGAACTATCCGAGGAAGACATTCAAAGCATTATAATGATGTCAGAAAAGATGACAATTGTCCTCGATAGTTTTGACAAATACCCTGCCGGAAGCGACTACCACAACACAGTTATAAAGAGCATTATGATGAATAAAATTTTAACAAATGCTGTTGTAATTCTTACGACAAGACCATCGTGCTTACCAATTGACGGACACCCCAGCACAGTAAGATTGCGATTAACTGGGTTTAACACAAATTCTCAACTGGAATATATAAGTAAAGCAATCCGAAGTACAGAGAAGGATATCCATGTCCTTCAAAAGATAGTTCAAAGACTTCTCGAAGAAAACCCTGTCCTGAGTGCTCTTTGTCAGGTTCCGTTATTTTTCGTTCATTTGGTACATATAACCCACGAGGACAACATTGGTGTTACTGGTTTTCCGACGGTGACAAGTTTCTTCTCAAATGTTATGAAATGTTTTGATAATTATGCTGCTGACGTTGACGACAAACTATTAATTGACTCAACGAACGTGCAATCAAAATCATGGAAAACACCTCTGCAATTTGATGAAATGATTTTTTCTGGTTTGCGTGAAAATCATAGAAGAATATATTGGGAAAAGGGCATGTTGATTGACAAACTTGGGGAGGATTGCTATAAGCATTACCTCCAGGTAGGTTTGTTCTACGAGGAAGATTTTAAAGATGATTCTACTTCGAGCGTTCGGTTTTACCACAACATATTTTGTGAATGGTTTGCTGGACTTCATCTGTCTCGATTGGGGAAAGAACAGAACTCACGTGAATTACAAGACCTTTTAAAAACGCTCAACCCAGTGGACCTACAATACGTTTTTCGATTTGCCTGTGGTCTGAGCACTCATGCAGCCGAAAAAATTATTAAATATCTAGAGAACTGTAAAGACGGACAAAAGTTTGCAATATTGTGTATAATGGAGCAAGAAAAGCAAGACAAAATGAGTGAAAAGGTTATTAGCACCGTTAAGAGTCTGTGTCAATCTCCAATTTCTATCAACAGCCATGAAAGTAGACTTCTTCATGTATCCACTTTGGAACTTCTTAAAATAGCATCTTCTTTAAAGGTAAGTCATTAAACTAGGGAACTGCTACATTAGTTACATGCAGTTTCAGACGTACGTGTTAATAAATCAAGTATGCCAAACATTACGGTGAACTCCGACTGTCAAAAATAAACTTGTAAGCCTGTGTCTTTATAACGGCCTTCATGGGAATGGAAATTTCATTGAGACTGTGTCAAATCTCTTCAGATCACGGACTACAAAGCTCGTGTAACAATACAAACAAAATAAAGACGTTCCGGATAGACCTTCTATCCTCCGTCACTAAATAGCAAATAATGAAAAAAAAAATATATATATATATAAGTTCCCTACATAGAAAATTAAAGCAACAAAGAAAAAACCACTCACAAATAGGCAAAAATATGGAAAAGGAATTTTCATATTCACACAAGTTAACACTTGCTTGATAGGTGCTTATCTGAGTTTCATGCTTACAAAGCAATCTTCAGACAAAATATAAGTCATTTGATTTGGACTACTACGCTGACGGTAATTTCTATTATTTGTTTCTGTGGAAACAGTTTGACAAAAGCTCGGTCTTCTTCCTGCCAAAGTGATTTAACTTTTCTTCTATATAGACAAAACAGTGACCGGTCCTACGTTTATGCGTGTTTGTTGTTCATAGGATTTGCCATGAAATGCCATGAAATTTTATGTCTGTTAAAATTTTAGAGCCCCTATATGCTTGCATAATTCCGTTTCTATTGAGTGTTTTTAAGTGTTTTTTTTATTGTAACGTTGTTAAAAATGTCCTCCGGACAATCCTCAAACACTCTCCGTTGAGAGACCACAACCACTTAACACTGTCTGTTTTCCTAGCCGAGGTTTACCGTGCCCAATTTTATTGTGTACTTTTTAAATTGTTCGTTTGACCGTGTCAACGAACAATTTTTGCCACCTGATGAAGGGTTTAAACCCGAAACGTCGTGGAATTTTTCACAAACTTTCAGCACTATTTACTACTTCATTTTTACCTATATATATATATATATATATATATATATATATATATATATATATATATATATATATATATTTCTCTAATTCGGCACTTAGGGGGAAAGGTGTTGTTGAAAAGTCGACCTTAAGGGGAAAAAAAAATTCGGGTGAAATATAAGTTTCGCCTTAACGTTTCCACACACTTTTTCTATAGGAATACGTAAACTTACAAGGGCGCCCTCTTAGATTTACAAACTAGATGCCATTACTTCAAAGTTGTCAAATTTACGGACACCTAGCTGTTAACACGAACGGATGGCTGGCCATTGAAATAACGTTAATTATATTTTTAGACGTTAGGGCGAATTGGTTTCTTATGTATTTTATTATCATTTTTTCGCCCTATGTACAAGCAGATATAACAATTTCCCCTTAAGGTGGGAATTAGCGTTATATATATTTATATATATATATATGTATATTTATTTGTATATATATGATATGTTTATATATATATATATATATATATATAGAGAGAGAGAGAGAGAGAGAGAGAGAGAGAGAGAGAGAGAGAGTTGAGTCGGTAAAGCTGAAAAATCTGGGCGAGGTGAAAAAGCAATGTTGACTCCACCGGGATATATATATATATATATATATATATATATATATATATATATATATATATATATATAGGAGAAAATGAGGTATCCACGTGTACTCCGAAATAAATAACCGATAAAATGACGACAATGAAACACAAAGTCATAATTGACATACGAAGTACATAACAAGCGTATAATTGAACTTGGAAATTTTCGGTTCCCCTGGAACCTTCTTCAGCCAAGAAAGACTTAAGACTAATGCACGCAAGAGTAAATTTAAGGTAAATGTACAGATAACGATGAAGAGACAATAAAGTAAACAAGCATGAATCGCTCAAGAAGCATTGTAGAATGTGTAATGGTTGAGAGGGCTCAAATCTCTATTGAGCCCGTATGTGTGTGTATTGAATTTAAGGATAAAGCTTAGTTCTGTATGTTTGCGGTGTCGAGCAGAATGAAAGTTTGAACCAAGCAGGACACATTTCAAATTTTGGAGGGAATGATTGGCCAATGTAAAGTGTTCGGCCACTGGAAAACCGCGTGTATTGTCGCGAATAGACTTCTTATGATTGTTAAACCTATAGCGAAATTTAGTACCAGTTTCACCAACATAGAGACCATTTGTACATATAGTACAATACAGTAAATAGACCACATTCTGAGAATCACAGTCAAGATTGGGGGGTCGACGCCTTGATGCAATTGGAACTTGCTTTGATCTTAAAGAGTTTGAACGTCGAGTACGCCTCAAGGAATTTTTTGGTGATGATGACAACTTTGATACATATACCTCAGACTACGTTAGTTCCCTACAACCTAAATCTACATGGACCCCTCCTGAAGGCCGGAATGTATACATTGACAATTTTACCAAGGCAGCTAGAGCCCACCTGGACTCATTTCTAAGCGACCATCGACACCATGATACCCACCGGAACCTTACCCCATCACAGTACAAGGCCATCGGAAGTCTACGAAGAAACATCGACATTATTATCAGACCCGCTGATAAGGGAGGATGTGTCACCCTTCTTAATACACAGGATTATATTGCTGAAGCTGAAAACCAGCTTAACGACTTTAGGTTTTATCGGCAAATTACGGACATTCCTTCTTTGTCTACTATTTCTAGCAATTTGTTAGACACTCTCTCAGATAATATTTTACCAACTGTTTAGAAACTTATACCTAGCAACCCTAAGGTAGGCACTTTTTACACACTTCCTAAAATTCATAAACTACCTAAGCTTATAGAAAACTCCACAAAGTTCTCCACCCTACCCTCCCACGACGCTGGCAGCGAAGAAATTTACAAACTTGCCAAAACTCTCAAGATAATTCCTCCTGGTAGGCCTATTATCTCGGGTGTGGGAACCCTCTCCGAGGGTTTGTCAGGTTATGTGGATTCCTTACTTAATCCGTTGCTCCCTAATATCCCCAGCTTTATACAGGATACGACTCATTTTTTACGTGTCCTTAATAATATCGATGCCCTACCCTCCAACGCCCTCTTGATGACCATGGACGTCACATCCCTTTATACTAATATCCCCCACGAGGAAGGCATATCAGCCAGCAGAGAATTTATGTTAAGACACTCCTTTAAACAAACCCTTGCCGATGACGTCTCCAACATCATCGAATTTATCCTCACCAATAACTTCTTCACTTTTAACAATAAAAGTTACTTACAAATCAAAGGCACCGCCATGGGAACCAAGATGGCTCCTTGTTACGCAAATATCTTTATGGGGAAACTTGAATCAGAAATGCTAAATTCGTTTATTCTTAAACCCATTCACTACTATAGGTACATTGATGATATATTTTTTATCTGGCCCCACGGTTTAAACTCTCTAGAATCTTTTAAATCCCACGTCAACTCCTTTCACCGAAGTATGAAATTCACCTTTGAGGTTTCTGACTCCCAAATTTCATTCCTAGATGTTTTAGTTAAGTTACACTCAAACTCCCTGTCCACATCCGTTTACTATAAGCCCACCGATAACCATCAGTTCTTACACTTCGAAAGTGCCCATCCCCTCAGTCTCAATAAATCAATTATTAATCTTAGGATTCTTAGGATTAAACGGATTTGTTCTGATAAGAAGGACTTCAATACTGAAATTTCTAAGAATATTTACTTTTTTTCTTTCAAACGGTTGTCCCATAAGTGTCATCAGACAGGGTATAGAGAAAGCTAATAAGGTTAAATGGGAGGACCTCCTTACCTATAAATCTAAAAAAAGAACCAGCGATCGCATTCCTCTGGTGTTGGAACACCACCCACTCACCATTCCCTCGCACGCACTATCAAACGAGATTTTGCTCTTCTTAAAAGTGATTCTTCCCTCCCCAACACCTTCACCAAGCCACCCCTGTTAACCCTCCGTCAACCCCCCAATCTTCGTCAATTGATTACGTCTTCGAAACTTTCACCTTTCAAACCAACCCTAGGAAACGTTCCTTGTCATAAACCCCGGTGCCAAATTTGTGAGCACATGTCCCTGGGTTCACCTATTTGCCTTCCTAGCTTAAAATTTCCCATTAGACCCCCCAATCTTGACTGTGATTCTCAGAATGTGGTCTATTTACTGTATTGTACTATATGTACAAATGGTCTCTATGTTGGTGAAACTGGTACTAAATTTCGCTATAGGTTTAACAATCATAAGAAGTCTATTCGCGACAATACACGCGGTTTTCCAGTGGCCGAACACTTTACATTGGCCAATCATTCCCTCCAAAATTTGAAATGTGTCCTGCTTGGTTCAAACTTTCATTCTGCTCGACACCGCAAACATACAGAACTAAGCTTTATCCTTAAATTCAATACACACACCAACGGGCTCAATAGAGATTTGAGCCCTCTCAACCATTACACATTCTACAATGCTTCTTGAGCGATTCATGCTTGTTTACTTTATTGTCTCTTCATCGTTATCTGTACATTTACCTTAAAGGGAAACAATTGTACAGCTTTCTAAGCAAGTACAACATTTAGAACACATTTTTCCAAGCATTGTGATACCATTAACAACTAATATAACTCAATATCTTATTTAACACGAATTTTTCAAAAAAAATTTTGAAACTCACTAAAGCCACTGCGTAGGCAGTCATGATATTGTGAAATTACCCACAATGCAACGGGACTGTAATGTCACACCTGCACCTCGCCGCGGGTTTTACAACAACTGCTTGTGTAGTTTGTAAGCACACACCTACAGTATTCACGGTAACGTCAAAACTATCTTTAATTTTCAAAAAATGTGGCGGTTAAATTTGCCATTAAAATCCAGAAATCTGTACATTACTATCTGATATCATCATACAGCCTTCTTCTTACTTGTTACGTATGATTTTTAACCAGTTAAGAAGTTCGAGAAAATCCTTCACCCTACACTATAAGTGCAGCTCGAAATCCATATTGACTCTATATGGTGTATCACACACATGCATGGTACGGTACTGACCACTGCACTGCATCGCCGTAGTCCGAAGGGATTCGATCATACTTGTCAAAACTTTATAGATTTTTCTAAACTCTCAACAGCCAATCTGCCAATAAAAGTTGTAAAATTCAAAGTAAAATATTCTAACAATACACAGAAGTCTCTTACCAGACAAAATGCGTCTGATTGAAGCTTACTCAACCAAAAAGAAATGCTGTGCCTGTTACCGATAGCTCGAGGCAGCCATGATGGGAACACATCGCGGAGAATGGTTAGGCTTGCTTCCGGCAGACTCAAATACAACTCTCGACTGACATTTCAAGGTGTTGCTGAAAGAATGAGGCCAGTACTCCACCAAATAGGCCTATGCAATAATCGATATCGTACTTTGGGGGGGGGGGGGGTTGGGTGGGGGGGGGCGGGCGGGGGGGAGTTGGGGGGGGTGGGGGCGGGAGGGGTGGGGGCGCCGCGGGCGGGTTGGGGAGGGGGGGGGGGTGGCTGGGGGGGGGGGGGTGGGGGGGGGGGGGAGGAAGAATGCTATTTCGTTTTTGGTGGTAAGGTCAAAGGTCATCTGTGGGTCACCAGTGGTTCAAAAAAAAGTCTGAAAACCTTGTTTACATAATATTTCACAGTACGGAAGGCTTGGATAGAGTTCATACTATGGCATGTGGATGCATAAATCTTCAGAGGTACAAAGCACGTTACTATATGTACAATTTTTGGTGGAGTTCAAATGGTTCATTTGGTGGGTCACACGAGGGTCAAAGTCTGGAAAAACCTTGTGAAACACGACATCTCCGAGGTAGGCAAGTTTGGATAGATTTCATACATAGTATGTGGATGACTTATGGTGAGAGGCTAGTACCTGTTTATTTATGGTGGAGGCTCAAAGGTCATCTGGGGGTCCAAACCCTGAAAAACCTTGTTTACAACGACCTAGCTCAAGTTAGGATAGGTTGGAAATACTTCACATGGTGTTTGTATTTAATCAGTCCGAAAATCCCTACGAGTTTTGTCAGAATCAGAGGCTAGTTGAAAATCACCAGAGGCCAAAAAGCAAATATTCCGAAGAATTCCCAAGGTCAAATATGAACATGAAACTGTAATTTTCTAGCTCTTTAAGACCACATTCAACCAATGACTGAAAGAAACAGGACATTTTGGCATTAATTGTGGGATTACACATTAAGTGCAATATTCATGGAAACCGCAATGCATTTGTGCATTCTGGTTTTGTTTTAGTTTCTTGTCATTTGTTGATCATTGAAACGTCATCAGATATTTCATAATTTGATCATGAGAGGTCATAGAATGGAACGGAAATTTGTCATCCTTAGGTGTGTGACCCTGGGTTCAGAAATTTAATGCACTGTGATATGAATTTCCATGGCTGTGAGTTAAAGGGATTTGCCAGTGACAAAAATCAATGACTTCGAAAAATGCAGAAAATTTTTCTCTTCTAGGAGGTGAAAACCGCATCTCAATAGCTTGTAGCGTTTGGAAGATACTAATTTTCAAAGAAATGTAATTTTTTCTCAAGATAAAGTGCATTATGGGAAATCTGTGATGTCATCGCGGCACTTTAATTTGACATGGCATTGAATTTGTTTATGATATTGACACTGCTGTAGGGAATATTTAGCAACTTTGTTGGTTATGTCGTACATATGGTGTAGATTTATGGCAAACCTACATGGAAAGATATTCAAACATTCCAACAGTATCAAATTTCAAGGACAACAGGACATTCAGTCATAAAGGAAAACAAAAGAAACATGAGGCAATGTGCCCACTTTACATAACATACTGTGACCTTGATGAGAACTGGAGGTATTTTTTGACAAAAATTAGTAGTCTTTAATATTTTATATCTCGAGTTAGGAAAGGAGTACTGCTACGGGGTTTAGAGGGTATGAAATGAATTTTTTTCTCTTTCACATGGGATCCTTGTGAAAAACCACTGGAAAATGCCTTTAATTAGCTTGCGGGTTTGGACTAAGATGTTGTAACTACGCACTTGTGATACATTAATGACATTTGTTGTCTAAATTCTCTCTGTCAACTTGATCCACACTCTCAGCTGAAAAGTTGTATTTTTTCTCCTGTTTTAGTTTTACGTCGTTCCTAACAAAAAATTGAGGAAGATTCTGTCAAAGTGCCGTGGTGGTATATTGCAAAAGAAACATCTGAAGCTGGATGAAGCTACCCAAACCGTGGAGAGTGAGATGGTACTGACCATGGCCTGAAGTTTACAGAATGCTTGTGCTACCAAGGTCTGAAGTTCATTTTACATGAACAAATGCTACAAGATCAGGATTCCCTCCAAGTGTGGAAAATCAAATAAGTCGGGGGAAAAACTAGAATTTTTGTATTTTCTTTAAAGTCCTTGCCAGATGTTTGGTTTGGGAAAATTTGGCATGTGGTCTGGGGAACTGAAAAGTTACTCAAAGTATGCTTAGGAGCATTTTACTGCATGTGTCTAGCATAAATTAAAATCCAAACAAAAGTGCAATTTTTTGTTCCCGAGGTATAATATTTCTTTGATCCGCTTTCATGTAAAATGTGTGGTTGTTATAGATAATAACCTTCCATACTTTGACCCAGCTGGGAATCTAGATTCTGATATCCTGACTGCAAAATGTCATTGCTTCAGCTGCCACCTTAATCAATCCATGTTGGTTCAATGATGGTGTTTGTTGAATAATACCACAGAAAAGTTACTAATATCAGCATGTTCGTGAAAGAATTAGAAACTAATTTGGTGAATATATTTGATCAGCTGTACTGTATTATTCAGAGTATAATGATAGATTGAGATACTATCTCACAAATACTGCCAGAATATACATTTTGTTTGAATTTCTTGAGGTTATTGAAGTTTGTCGTGTTATTAAAATAGTTAATGTGTTTCTATTATTCCCCTTCTTTTTATTCCCCAGGTAGCATTAATCTGTTTGTGAATTGTATTTACACATTGTATAATGTACTTGTTTTTCTCTGTTAGTGTAAATATCTGGACCAGTGAGAAATGTAGCTGTATTGCAAAATACATGCTTTTATGGAGCTGGTCAGAAAATGGTTTCCTAGGTTATGCAGCCATGGTATGGAGTGATTCTCATTTGGTCATGTGAGACCTTAATTGCATTATAAAACAGACATTGTGGCTATCATGTAAGGTACCATGTCAAAATTGCCAAGCTGCAGCCACCTCAGTTAAGCTGCAGCAGGTGGAGCCAAGGTTTGTTACTGTATATGCCACAATTGCAGTGTTAAGCCGATTGCACACGGATGACAGAAAACGTGAAACACAAAACAGAAAACATGTTTTTCGTGTTTTCTGACATCGGTGTGCATTGGACAAAAACAGAAAACAGCATTTTGCGAAACAGGGTTTTGTGAAACGAACACTGCTTGTTTGGCAAAACAAGTGTTTGGCTAAACAAGTGTTTTGCTATTTTTGTTTTCGTCCAGTGCACATGGAAGTCAGCTTGAGAAAACACGAAATGTGTTTTTGCTCTTTCCCATCCCATATGCGTTCAGCTTTAATCTGCTGGTGCTTGTAGTAAGAAAACATGCTGCAGCTCATTGCAGGGGTGCTGAGGTAGCTGTATTCTGCCTGGGATATTGACTTGGTGCCTGTAGATTTTCCTGTTTGAACATGTTGATCTCAGCAGATGGTGTCTCTTAGGGAGATTCTAGGAAAGAAAATGATTTGAATCAAACCAGTTGGAATATATGCCCTTGAGTTAATTACACAGGCTGTAGGCAATGTAGGCTATGTGCAAAATGCATGTGTGCAAAATGGCTAGAGGGGAAAAGATCACTGGACTGCTGTTTCTTCAGAGTCGTAAACCTGTTTTGTGTTCCATGGAGGTTATGTCATTGACTACAAAATGCTGAGACATACATCATGGCAAAGAAATGAGGCACCATTGCCCTAACCCATACTACTACATACAACATAGCGTCTGTTGACATTTTATGTTCACAAACTACTCATAATCTCCTGTGTAGGCAGGGGCGTCAATCCGTATTCAGATGTGGGGGGGACGGGGGACATACATGACTTAGCACAAACCAATCCCTTTGGTTCTGAAGAGGGGGCGGCTTCCTATAGACCTTCCCCCCCCCACCTAATGATGGCTGACGTTGTCCTATTCTAATAAGAATTATCATTTCAAAGTTAACATAACCATCATAGATGATCTGCCAGGTGAAATACATGGAGTCCACGGGATTACATCAACATGTTATTTTCACCATGTCCCAAAATATCTGAAACAACGCTTCGCAGCATGGATCATTGTCGGAGACCATGGACCCGACCAGGCCCGTTGCTAGGGTGATATATTTGGGGGTGTGAAGGTCCCAAATTCCAACCGGCTGGATGTATTTTCCAACTGAGTGGAGGCGTTTAAATTGCACTTTGTTATGCGTTCTGCGTTTTGTATACAGCAGTGGGGATCCTTCCTTTGTCACTACATAAATGAGTCATCCTGGGGGAGGGGTCTTAGGGTAGGGGGAATCCCCTTCCCCTTTGAAAAATTTTGTTAATTTAAGGCTGTTAGGTGCAAAATGGTGCTATCTTTGAGATATTTTTGGAGCTGATCGTACATGGCTGGAAAATGTCCATAATGTAGTGAATTCTAATTTTCCGACTGGCTGGATGTTTTTACTAACTGCAGTGGCGGCGTGTAAATTGCACCTTTTTATTCACCCTGCGTTTGTATGCAGCAGTGGGGATCCTTCCTTTGCCACTATATAAAGGTGTCATCCTGGGGGAGGGGTCTAAGGGAAGGGGGCGTAGCCCTCCCCTTTGAGAAATTTTTGTTAATTTAAGGTTGCTTAGATGCAAAATGGATATCTTTGGGATATTTTTGGAGCTGATCGTAGTATAGCAAAGGTGTGAAGGATTAGCAAGGGCGTTTTCAGAATACTTTGTAGTCGTAAGTGTATTAACAATCACCATCTGCAGGCGCGGATCCAGAAATTTTGAGGGGGGCCAGGATGGAAAATCTCATGTGCACCGAAGGTGCACCACGAGCGCAAAGCACGAGTTCCTATGCGTGGTGTCCAGGAGCCCGCGATAGGGCCCCCTGCGGAGTCCAGGGGGCGAAGCCCCCGGAAGTTCTCGCAGTATTTTATTTTAAGAGCACAGAAATCGGCTCCAGTTCTTATGTCAGTGAGATTTTATACCTTTTCATATTGCATGGAAATTGATGTGTACAAGTTACTATATGTACCTGCAGAAGTTCCGAAGAATCTAAGTTATCTTAAAACTTACACGCCAACATTATGAACCCATGCAGGTAACTTGAAATGATTTTTGGCATAATGAGTGTTTTATTTTCGTTATACGGTATTCAGGTATAGGACGTCAGATGAAACAATTGCCCGGGAAAATTTGAATTTACATTTAAAACCATTGCTATTACGAACGGTGTCAATTCCCTTTATGTGTGTCAATCAATTAGAAGGTGGCTTCGATACTAAGTTTTCAGTTCTCATAAGAAGAGGAGGGTGGAGAAATGAATATCAGTTGCTTTACATCCTTATTATACTCTAAAACTCTGAAATCACTTTTATACACACAAATAATTGGCTTAAGGTAGAACCCCACCGATGAGTAATGCTAATACTTTTTCGTCGTTATTGATAGTAAAAGGAGCAATTCAAGGCTAAAACTGCGCAGATCAAGCGAAAATCAAGAAATATTGAGAAGACTTTGCAAAATCGTGAAAGATTTCAAATGATTTTTGGTAAAAAGTGATAAAAATAAATCCATCACTCAAAACGTACCTCTCTCAGTAAGCGTAAACAATTGGGCGCGAAGCATTGGAATAATTTCTTGCGTCATAGCTTTGTCAATGGTATATGAAATCGGGTGTAAACCCCGTCGTATGCGCGCGAAGCGCGCTGAAATTTTGAATAAAATATTAGTCCATGACAAAACCTGCATTCAGAACCTGCATCGGACACTGTCACTTTCCCACCAACCTATGCTATTCAGAAACGAATCTTCTGACTGAGAATTCTTAAAAAGCACTTTTGCTCCTTTGTTCCCCCGTGAGTAGTTACCGAAAGCTATTGATAATAAGGACAACTCTGACACAAGCCTTGATGCTAGCGGAGCGTGCAAAACTTTGGAATTTGTCAAGAATTTCCAAAACTTATGATAGTTTGAGAACAGTTTGTGAAAGAAAATGGTAAGAACAAATAAACCAATCATCAAAACTATATCTCACCCTCCACCCTCCACAGAAATATGTAGCTTATAAAACAACTTTGGGACCATTTTAAAAATTTTCAAGAATGATGGGGGAGGGGGATACACGTCACCCATTGCCCACTGTGCCGAAGCCACTGTCTGTAGCTTAAAAGCCTTTGAGTTCATTTTAAAACTTTTCAGAAAGTTTCGAAATCGAATAGGGTATGCACGCCGCTACTTTGCCTGCAACAGCTGGTGCCACTGTGCACAATAGCACGTCACATGACAGCTTGTCTTTTGTATTCACTCTGCAAGTTCTTCGGCGAAATCTTTGCCTCTCAATCCCTCTAGATTACAAAAAAGTTCACTCTTTAACACAAAATTGTCACTAATTTCAGTGCAGCTATCAGGGCCCATATTGCATATGTCACGATGTTTACTTATCTAGATCTTAAGTCAAGGATCATTACTCAGGTATTCACCTGTTTTCGAACATTGTAGCCTGGTAGCTCTCCTTTCATTGCCAACCACTGTGAAAGATATCTAAAGAGATAATCCAGCTATAGCTCCACCCAACCCCTACGTTCTTATAGACACTTTTATTAAGTTTTCGCTATTTCTTTCTCCTTTTTTTTTTCTTTTTCTTCCTTTTTTCTCCTTTCGTTTTTTTTTTTCCGTGGCAAGGGGACGGGCCCCCAGGTCCCCCTGGATTCGCGCCTGCACCATCTATACCGATAATGGCTTCGGCGAAGTGCTCGGTAAAATTTTTTGAAAAATGTTTAATGGCAACAACGTACTTTCAACCTTCCACAAGGGGGGCATGCAGTGTGTTGTGTGACCGCTGGCCTGGGAAGGGGTTCAAGGGGAGGGGTGCCCCTCCCCTTTGAAATTTTTTGAAAAATTAGGTGTCCTTACATGCAATCTGGTGCCACATATGTTACCTTTTGAAGTAAAATTTGTGTTAAAAAATTTACGTATTTTTAGGAACTAAAAAAATAGGCATCAGTGAGGGGGGGCGTGGCCCAATGGGGTGTCCCCATCCCTTTTGAAAATTTTGAAAAATTCGGTGTCCTTACATGCAATCTGGTGCCAAATATGCCACCTTTTGAAGTAAATTTGTGTT
Source organism: Holothuria leucospilota (assembly GCA_029531755.1). NCBI lineage: Eukaryota > Metazoa > Echinodermata > Holothuroidea > Aspidochirotida > Holothuriidae > Holothuria > Holothuria leucospilota. The sequence goes on along the minus strand of CM055961.1, from coordinate 19,505,176 downwards.
AAAAAATTTACGTATTTTTAGTAACTTAAAAAAAAATGGGAATCAGTGAGGGTGGGCATGGTCGAATGGCCCTCCCCACTAATTGAATGATCCCATATTGATGCGAGGCCCCTAAAGATGTTTGGAGATGTATGTCTGTTTTCGGAAAGTGTTATGATCAGAAAAGTTCCATGTATAATTACCTTCTTAATGGTCATGAGAAGGAGTGTAAACCGTGACTCATGCGCGTGAAGCGCGCCGAAATTTTGGCATTAAACAAGATTTCCCTGACAAAATCTACATTCAGAATCTGCATCGAGGCACTTAACAATTGCCCAACAAACCTACATGTCATTCAAAAAGCCAGTCAAATAGAGCCACGACACTACTCTTTCACGCAAATGTGTGGGGGGTTGACATTTGATATTGTGTCCCCCACCCATCGAAATGTGGGGGGACGTGTCCCCCCGTCCCCCCCAGGATTGACGCCCATGTGTGTAGGTAACTATCACCCACTTGATCCTTCACTAAACTCCTTTGGCTTTTTTTTTTTTTTTTGTTTTTTGTTGGTTATTTTTGTTGATTTTAGATGTGTTAGTTATACTTGTGTTCGCTTGCTAGTCTTATAGCCTTTGTTAGTGTAAGATAAATTTCCCCAAATTGGGTTGCATTATATATCTACGTATGTATCTACTTGACAAGACGGTTGCTTTACCTTTGTCTGACTTTCATTAGTTGAACAGCCATGTAATATCTTTATTTCATTTTATATCAATCAAAATGGCTTTTCTTGGTTTTACCAATTAAGTGATGTGACCTTCATTTTTTGTTTTAACTTTAAAAGTTTTTGTGAAATTAATGGTCTAGTAATGGTACACAGTGCACAATTACTTTGAATTTGTTTACAGCTAAAATATCATTATTAGCTGGTATTGAGATGTAAAATATTGAATGAAGGTAATAACAGGTATTGGTGATAGATGGAATAGTGATGGTACACAGTGATAACAATAACTTTGACTTTGCTAACCTGATTGTTATTCCTAAAATATTGTTATTGGATGATATTGAGATGTAAAATATAGAATGTAGGTTTTAGCAGGTACTGGTGATAGATGGAATAGTGATGGTACACAGTAATGGCAATAACTTTGATTTTGTTAACCTGACCCTTATTGCTGAAATATTGCCATTGTCTGGTATTTAGATGTAAAATATGGAATGTAGGTTTTAGCAGGTATTGGTGATAGATGGAATAGTGATGGTACACAGTGATAACAATAACTTTGACTTTGCTAACCTGATTGTTATTCCTAAAATATTGTTATTGGATGGTATTGAGATGTAAAATATGGAATGTAGGTTTTAGCAGGTACTGGTGATAGATGGAATAGTGATGGTACACAGTAATGGCAATAACTTTGATTTTGTTAACCTGACCCTTATATCTGAAATATTGTAAAATTAATGGTCTAGTAATGGTACACAGTGCACAATTAGTTTGAATTTGTTTACAGCTAAAATATCATTTTTAGTTGGTATTGAGATGTAAAATATTAAATGAAGATAATAACAGGTATTGGTGATAGATGGAATAGTAACGGTACACAGTGATAACAATAACTTTGACTTTGCTAACCTGATCGTTATCCCTAAAATATTGTTATTGGATGGTATTGAGATGTAAAATATGGAATGTAGGTTTTAGCATGCAAGTATTGGTGATAGATGGAATAGTGATGGTACACAGTAATGGCAATAACTTTAATTTTGTTAAAATGACCCTTATTGCTGAAATATTGTGAAAATAATGGTCTAGTAATGGCACACAGTGCACAATTACTTTGAATTTGTTTACAGCTAAAGTATCATTTTTAGCTGGTATTGAGATGTAAAATATTGAATGAAGATAATAACAGGTATTGGTGATAGATGGAATAGTGATGGTACACAGTGATAACAATAACTTTGATTTTGTTAACCTGACCCTTATTGCTGAAATATTGTCATTGTCTGGTATTGAGATGTAAAATATGGAATGAAGGTAATCACAGGTATTGATGATAGATGGAATAGTGATGGTACACAGTGATAGCAATAACTTTGATTTTGCTAACCTGATTGTTATTCTTAAAATATTGTTATTGGATGGTTTTGAGATGTAAAATATGGAATGTAGGTTTAAGCAGGTATTGGTGATAGATGGAATAGTAATGGTACACAGTAATGGCAATAACTTTGATTTTGTTAACCTGACCCTTACTGCTGAAATATTGTAAAATTAATGGTCTAGTAATGGTACACGGTGTGCAATAACTTTGAATTTGTTTACAGCTAAAATATCATTTTTAGCTGGTATTGAGATGTAAAATATTGAATGAAGATAATAACAGGTATTGGTGATAGATGGAATAGTGATGGTACACAGTGATAATAATAACTTTGACTTTGCTAACCTGATTTTTATCCCTAAAATATTGTTATTGAACGGTATTGAGATGTAAAATATGGAATGTAGGTTTGAGCAGGTATTGGTGATAAATGGAACAGTGATGGTACACAGTGATAGCAATAACTTTAATTTTGTTAACCTGATCCTTTTTGCTGAAATATTGTCATTGTCTGGTATTGAGGTGTTAAATGTTGGATGTAGGTAATAGCAGGTATTGGTGATATATAATATAGTGATGGTACACAGTGCACAATTACTTTTGATTTGTGTACAGGGAGCTCATTGGTGAAATACTGGTATTGACCAGTATTGAGATGTGAAGTATTAGATGTGGGTGAAAGTGGATATTGCTGATATTGGTTATAAATAGTACAGTCATGGTACTTTATGCAGAATAATGTTTGATTTTTTTTTTTTTTACATTGTGCTTATTGCTAAAATATCATTGTTTCCTGATATTGAGATGTAGAATATCATGCGGGTGAAAGAGGATATTGGCGATATTGGTTATTAAAAGTGTAGTGTTGGTACACGGTGCACAATAACATTTGATTTTCTTTGCTGTATATTCATTGGTAAAATATTAATATTGGCTGGTTGTGAGGTATGAAATATTTCATGCAGGTTATAGTGGATATTAGTGATAAATGGTATAGTGGTGGTACACAGAGCACAGTAATATTTGAACTTCGTTTGCAATACATTAGGCAAAATTTGCCTTTGCTGGAATCAGTCATAGCTACCGCAGTTTTTAGGGGAAAACAGCCGTTCCCAATTAAAGTACCCGACCACTGGTTCATTACTTCAGTTAGCTGCTCCACTGAGCAGCAGCTTTGTTAAAAGCTATGATGACTATTCTGGTAGAACAGTAGCCCAGCACTGTGGGGTTTACATTACAACAAACAACAAATCCTGCCCTGTAATTAGTACTGGCAAAAAGGGATCAAATTACTTATGGTCACTGAAAGTTAGATCACCTTTCAGTTTAATCTGAGATAAACTGCCATCAAATTTCAACCTTTAGGGCTATTGACAAATGCTTGAAGGAGCACCTAATTGGTATTGATAACAACTCTTGACAAGTTTTGGCATAGGAAGATTTTGTGAAATAAAGCTCATTGACAAAGTATTGGTAGTGGCTGGTACTGAGACAAGAAGTATCAGATTTAGGTTAAAGTGGGTGTTGGTGATATTGGTCAAATTCTTTCCTTGGAAATGTGTTTCTGTTTCTTTTTTGCAAAATTCAGGAGTACAGCTGCCAACTGTCCAAAGAATATAAACCATTTCATAGATTGTTAACGGTATAGTGAAAGCACTGTACGTAGTGCACAATGGTATTTGATTTTTTGTACAGAAGGCTCATGGTCAAAATATCGGTATTGGGGGACATTGGGAAGAGAATTACCAGGAACAGTTAAAACCCTGCATCACAGAGCCATAAGAACCAAAGTGTTTCTGCTAGAGGACACACATCTACACACTTTTCATACCGAGTAGTGAAAAGAGTAGTGAAGATGGTATTTATCAAGGAAAGTGGTGATGTCTTGAACTTTAGTATAGACGCTAGGCATTGATGTTACGCTTACGTTATGTTCGTGAAAAAATAGTGTAGCAAGCTAGATAAGGTATATAACAGTTAGGAAAACTGTATGCATCACATAGCCTTCCCATGTACACATAGACTAAGGCACGTATTCAACACGTACAAAAGTTAGCTGTTTTGGACTTTTGTTGATTTAAGGTGTATCGCTGTGTACTTAACTCAGCAGAGGGTGCACTTTCTTTTCTGTGATGTCATACCAACACGGTCATAGGTGATAGTGTTGCAGTGCTGACCTTGCCAGTGCGGTTTTTGTATGTGTGTTTACCAAATATGTATTGAAGCTACCAAACATCCAAAGATTTAAAGATCATTCCATTTCACTGATGTAGTCCCCATTTGTATTCGTTAATATAATGGTCATGTGCTTACAATTTGTTTATGGAAAATCATCTCTTGAGGCTTTAAGTGGTTCTGGCTGATCTTAAAGCAGGCTTCATTGTATGTCTGTTTACAACTTTGCAATAGGTTTTGTTTCTGCTCAGAATCGAAATATTTCTCAATAATCAGTTTTCTGGTGTGAAATGAAGGATGGGGACCATCAATGCATTATTCTTAATCTCTGGATTATCTCAAACACATCTCATTATTTCTAAGACTTATTATTTTATGTTACAAATCTCAGGGTTTTTCATTCAATTCTGTCACAACCAATCATTTTTCTTATGTTTTTCAAATCTTACATTATTTTTAGTATGTATTTTCACTTTTTTTATCTCTGTACAAAAGACTTGCCACAGATTGGCTATTTAGCTCACAGAGTGCACAAGTATGGAGTGTCTATTTCACAAGAGTTAGAATTAGGCTTACAAAAGAGAGAAAAGGGAAAAAATAGTTTAAAGGCTGATTCATACTTCAGGGATGCCAACCAGTACGATTTTATCATATTTTGTACGATAAAAACAGTAAAATACGACAGTACGATATTGGTGGCAAAAAATATGATTTTAAGCCATCTCCTGTCTCCTTCTCATTTTATAAACTCTCTACGAAAACAGTGTGCTGAATTGGCGCTGGAAAAGACTGGTTTGTATTTGTTTGTATACCATATCATAAGATACAACACACCACAAGAGTAAAGGATGTGCATTTTCATAATTTCTAGTTCTATTATACTGTATTATTATTATTGGTTTCGATGATAAGAGAAACCTATGCATTCATGATGGTGTGTGTGTGTATGTATGGGTGTGTGTACGCACTTACTTTGCATTCAGATTGAGGACCTAAACAATGGATTTCAGGTCCTTAGAAGGAAATACAATAGATTTCCCATGTCCTCAGAAGTTTAACAATTGAGAGTCTATTGTTAAAGTTAGGGTTAAGGAAGCAAACACAATAGAGAAAACAATGAAGTCCTTAAACAGTATGTAAAGCACACTTGTGCGTGTGTGTGTGTGCGTGTGTGTATGTGTGTGTGTTTGTGACACTTTGCTCGTTAACACGATATCTCAAGAAGGGAAACTCTGACAGTTCTCAAACTTGGTACATAGATGCCCCATATTGAGAGGAAGAACCCTATTGTTTTTGGTGGGGGTCAAAGGTCACCTGGGGTCACCGGGGGTCAAACCCTGAAAACCTTGTTAACACAATATCTTGAGGTAGGAAGCTTGGATGAATTTCATACTTTGTATGTAGATGCGTTATGGTATGAGGAAGAACCCTATCATTTTTGGTGGAGGTGAAAGGTCATCTGGGGTCACCCGGGGTCATACCCTGAAAACTTTGTTAACACGATATCTCAAGAAGGGAAGCTCTGACAGTTCGCAAACTTGGTACATAGATGCCCCATATTGAGAGGAAGAACCCTATTGTTTTTTGGTGGGGGTCAAAGGTCACCTGGGGTCACTGGAGGTCAAACTCTGAAAACCTTGTTAACACAATATCTTGAGGTAGGAAGTGTGGATGAATTTCATACTTTATATGTAGATGTCTTATGGTATGAGGAAGAACCCTATCATTTTTGGTGGAGGTGAAAGGTCATCTGGGGTCACCCGTGGTCATACCCTGAAAACTTCGTTAACACGATATCTCAAGAAGGGAAGCTCTGACAGTTCTCAAACTTGGTACATAGATGCCCTATATTAAGAGGAAGAACCCTTTCGTTTTTTTTGCACTCGTTTTTGTGCGGGGGTCAAGGTCACCTGGGGTCACACGGGGGTTCAAAAAACTTTGAAAACCTTGTTAACAACAAATATCTCTGAGGTAGGAAGCCTGGATGAATTTCATACTTTGTACGTAGGATGCGTGTCTGGTTAAAGAGGAAGAACCCTAGTTATTTTTTTGGGTGGAGGTGAAAAGGTCATCTAGCTGGGGTTCACCGGGGGATCATAAGGGTAGTGGCCCTGGAAAATCTTGTTAACACAATATCTTGGACTAACCAAAAGCTTGGGATGAATTTCATACTTTAAATGTAAATGGGTTATGGTAAGAGGAAGAGCCGCTATTTCCTTTTTGGTGGAGGTCAAAGGTCATTTTGGGGTTCACCAGGGTCAGACCCTGAAAACCTTGTGTAACAGTGTACTGTCTATACCATCCAGGTAGGAAAGCTTAGATAATATTTCATGACTTTTGTTTTGTAGATGCCATTATAGGTAGAGATAAGAACCCTATTATTTTTGGTGGGGTTCAACTGAGAGCCGATCTGGGGTCACCGGGGGTGAAACCCTGAAAACCTGGTTAACACAATATTCTCAAGGTGTAGGGAAGCTTCTGGAATAGTTATCATACTATTTGTAATGTTAAGATGGTGTTTTATATGAGTAAAGAGGAAAGAATCCTACTGCATTTTTTGGTGCTGGAGGTCAAAGTTCATTTGGGGACTGACGGGGGTTAAACTCTGAAAACTTTGTTAACCGCCACGATATCCATCACAAGGGGTATGGAAACCCCTCTTAGTAATAGATTTGCGGGGATACGTCGAAAAATATAGTGACATGCATTATTAGGCCAGTATTTTATTGCGGCGCTGACGTATGTTTGATACAAGATGTATTCCTATTGTTTTTAGTGGAGGGTCAAAGTTCATCGTGGGGTCAACCAGAGGTCAAGATGTGCTGAACAACCTTTGTCAAGACGATATCTTCCCAAATTCTCCAGGATTAGCACAGCTTGAATAGAGTTTCATAACTTGTGTATATTGATGTGTTTATAGTGAGAAGATGTACCGCCATTGTTTTGGTTTGTGGAGTATGAAAAGGTCCATCGTAGGGTCACCATGGGTCAAACAACTGAAAACCTTGTTAACACAGTTTCTCAAGGGAGAAAGCTTTGGATATATTTTATACTTAGTATTTGGATGTGTTATGGTGAAAAGATGGCCCTATGTTTTGGTTTAGGTTCAAAGGTCCATCTAATGGTCACCAGAAGTAAAATCAAAATTTCCCAAGAATTCCCAAGACTAAATAGTGAGGGAATACAAAACTTGTATTTTTCCAACATGTTAAGATAGCATTTGACCATTGGGTGAAGATATGAGACATCAGATATGAGCTTTAATAGGAATAGAACATATATCATCGAAAACCTCAATGCATTGTGGTTTTTGCATTCTGGTTATTATTATATTATAGGGTGGAGGAGTGCAGGACATGGTGGTACTGAAGGGATGTGTGGCGTTTCGTAGACTTTTGATTTTGAAAAAGTCTGACTTTTTCACTGAAAATCTGATTTTTTCAAAGAGTAGAGAGTAAGTCTGATTTTTTATCATACGGTTGGCATCTCTGGTACTTCCAAATTTCATGCGCTATGAAGGAGTATAAGAACCATATACAGTCATCCATTGCTCTTTCGGGCCAATTGCTTTGTAGTGCCATATTGAAGTATGAATTGGCTTTTACTCTCTTATCACAGTTGGTAATAGATGTACGAACAACCACTCCCTCCCCAACAACGAAAGGACAGTCCCATAAAGGTGGCTTTGAAATAAAACAAATTGGCATTGTTTTCCCTAAATGCCTTAGATTGCAGGAATTAGCAACTTAAAGCAGATTTTTCCCTTGGAACAGTCCCATCCTCAACAGTTCCAACTTCTGGTGGTTAATGGTCTTCTGAGGGGTAACATTCATGGTTGGGAATGCCTAGGTGGGAATTCTCTGACAGGGAATTGGTTTGGGGGGAAAAGTCGTTCCTAGGGAGTATCGTCCTGTCGGGATTTTCAGTGAAGGGTGGTGTGACTGCATGGATTTGAAAGAGAGCTGATCTCTCAGGCCGCTAAACCCTAAATGGTTTAATTCAAATATCCAAGGAACGTGATGGTCACAACAGTTGTTCATACCATAAGAAGGTTCACATCGGCGTTTAATATGTCCATATGGATAACAGAAAAGTAAAACTTTTGTACCAGCTTTGAGATTAAGTTTTAAAAGCTCAGATGGTATTAAACCATCCCCAAGACTCTGTTATACATTTCGTTTTCCAGTAATCATTTCCAAAGAATTTTTTGATATATTTCTGAAATCGTTTTCTTTTTTGTCAAATTCATTTGAAAGATCATTTGAATGAAATGATACTTCACGACAGTAAACAATATTTACCATAACACTTTTACGCAAGAATAAATATATTTTCAAATAAAAAGGGCAGCTGGAATGTTGTTTTCTCCTCGTTAATGCACGATTTTTTAGGAATTTTTTATATTGTCCAACTAGTATCAGCCTTACGGTCCTTCACAAAAGTGTGGTGGACAAAACAACTCACCCCAGTACTACCAAGAGCATAACCACTGTGAAATTTGTATGTCCATTAACACAGTAGCTAACAATGTCCAGAACAACCGAGAGGGGTCAGGGTGGGGGGTTTACAGTGCAAGACGATTGAATCCTTCAATTTCCTCCATGGCAACGTTGGAAATTCCCGGTATGCTGGTAGGCCGGCGTACGAAAAATAACTAAAGGCATACCAAAACCTCTTCCATGTGTACCCACAGTATGCAAATGACGTACTAAAAGGATTAACACTGGTGACACAAACATGTTCGGTATTAGTAATTGTTCATTCGCTTATGTATTCCAATTTTCCCCACATTCACCGAATCATTATCGTAAAACCAAACCAGGCAATTTTTTCTTAAGTTTTTGGCACCGTCATTAACACAGTACAATGACCAGAACAACCGAGGGAGGGGAGTGGGGATCAGTGTTCAATACATGAAAAGACGGGCAATGTTAGAAGTTTGTTTTCAGAAACAAAGTTCATGTGTGTATTTGTTTTGAGTAGCAAGTGCTTACCAAAACTTAAGATTTCCAAATCCATAGGCGTACGAGGCAGGGGGACCGGGGGGGGGCATGCACTGTGCCCCAACTTTTAGAAAACCCCCAAATTCGGGCAGATTCTGTAAAAATTCGGGCAAAATTTTTCATAAACTGCTGAAAGACTCGGGTAAAAATATTGTGCCCCCGGCTTCAAAATCAATTGGTCTCATACCCTTATGACCAAACCTAGAAACTGTCACTTGTTGGCAAGTACTTGAGTCAACGTCAGTAGCGTAGGCATCGGGTGGGCGGGTCGCCTACCCGGGAAAAAATGGTGGGGACGAGTGACTGAGTTCGTCGGCAACTCGGAGAAAGAAAGGGAATCAGTGGTGGCACCAGGTGGGGGCAGGGGGCCATGGCCCCCCCGTCGGCGAAGGCTGCCCCCCGGTGGGGAAATTATCCGATTTCGTCGGGAAGCTGTTATGTGTACGATAAAATATGTAGTCCCCGACAACGGCCAGTCGCCTCGACGAGTTACTTGATTTTGGTCTAAATGGCAAATTCTTCAATAAACCCCCAAATTTTCCAATTTTCTTCCCTTAAAACTCAATTTTTTCAAATTTCCCATGGTAAAAGCCCAATTTTTCAAATTTCTCAGGGATGAGCCGCAACATTTTCGGCGCCGCTTCGTGCGCCAAAGTTTTCCTTCAAACATTTTTTCGGCACTCTGTCGGCCTCGTTGAGGCTTTGGATTGTTGGTCCCCCGTCGGGAGCCTTGGCCCCCCTGTCGGGCAATCCCTGGCTCCATCCCTGAAGCGAATTACAAGGCTTCCATATAGGCACACTGATTTCTGTTCACATGACATTCTTGAAAAAATCACTTTCTGTGCATTATTCCCTCCTTTTTATCATCACTATGGGGAGCAGACGCCCTATTACTCCATGGAGTAGGCATCCCTTAGCCCGTTTCTAACCCGAACCTTGACTTCAAACCACATTTTTGCAACACCCGAGAATCCGGTTTACACCACAACCATCCTGGGAACAAAATAATGCATCCTTGAATGAAAAAAAAATGCTGGCCGCGCGTGTCTTCCTTCACGGCAGTCTCAGGATTTTTGTGTAACTTTTGAACACCAAAATGTAACATATACAGAACCCGTCCTGGCGTACAAAGCATAATTTTGAACGCTTTTGTTAAGATTCTGAACACTTTTTCTCCTTTTTGAATGCCTGACGCGTATTTGAAACACTTACCGTATTTGAAATGCCTGACGCGTCCTAGTGTTCAAATGCTGAACGCATAGTTTTCCAATGTCTGAACCACAGTCCAGCTCCTCAAGTATATTGGCATGACGGGACGAATAGCCTAACACATTAATAATTATCAGGAATCTTTGCATTGGATAATGTATTTATGAACCAAAACATACCTATCCTGCACGAGACTTAATTTTTTACCCAAAGATTATGCTAAACCTCAGAGCTTCCGGGGTTTCGCCCCTGTGGACCCCACCAGTTTTCCTTAAAACGAGCCGCACAGTGTTTTTAGCCAGCCCCTATTGTGGGCGCCAATGTCGCATAAACTGCTACAAAATGTTGCACAAATAAACTCTGACTAAGCAATTCTACCCGGGTGTAAATTTTGAGGTTCCTCATTAGGGCAGAAATCCACTCAAATATTGCACCATTGGCAATCTAGGCACCTTTCAAATTCAAAAAATTTCCAGTAGAGGGGATGGGGACCCCTCCCCTTAGACCTCTCCCTCAGGCCACATATCAGTAAATGTGGCATTGAGAAGACGTCCTACCTGTAACACTGGCGAAACTCTGGATCCCCACCGCTTAAAACTATAGCTGCTTGACGAGAGGAATAGCCTAATACATCAAAATTATGGGGGATCTTTTCATTTGCTGATGCATTATGAAGAAAAAGAAAAAAAAAAAAAAAAAAAAAAAAAGAAACATATCCACCATGGGCCCTACGGTGGGCCCCTGGACCCCACCAGCTAAAGCTCGTTCTCCGCTCTACTCATTACCAGATCTGTCGGCAAAAACGTAGTCTCTACACCCCTCCCCCAATAGAAAACACCTTCGCTACCTGGCGATAGATACACGCGTGCGTCTCAGGCTTCCGGCATTTTTCAGCTATTATTGAAGTGAACCGCCGCCGCATACATTCATGGCTTGTGTGTAAACGCGCCTGAAATGGCTGGAATCTTGCATGGAGGGCAAAAAGTATTTTCATCTGTAGTAATTCAGTAGGTTATATTTCTTCATATCGGAAAGCGTACACGGAGTGCGCTCAGTGCGTCCTAATAGTCTTGTTATTCTCTATGGTATTCCACCAATGAACAATAACGTGGCCATTAGGCTGGCGTAACTCGGCATCCGTATTATTAGGCTACATTCTGCTGTTGCGCAAGTAAGTACATTCTGTTAGCTCAGTCACGCAGTCATTCCACCCAGTGCATGGATGTGTCACGACGTCATTGTACTGTTATCATGACCATAGGCTTATTACAAAGGGTCCAATAAAAAGTTTAACTGCAAACATTGCAGTGCCTGGGAAGTGTCTGGTGTCATTTCCCGGGCGACCTAGGAGGTATTTTTTCAATCAAAAATTTCTCTGTACGCTACGCGCCCAACCTATGGGTGGCGCTTCGTTTAGATTGTGGGATATGCGACGTTTTTTGCAGTAATTAAAATTTAGGGATATGTTTCACAACTCGCCCACGCCGGGCTGCCGGGCTGACTACGCCCCTGGTCAACGTTGTTTCATTTCTTTTTTTTAGAACAGATTTTTTCGCGAATATCCAATCCAGGATCCCTGGGACAGAGCTGGTGTTTGAGGAGGTGTGTCGCCCTTTCCCTTTTAGAATTTCTTGTTTTTTATATTAGCGTGTCTTACAGGTGCCAAGATGTTGCACTATCAAACTTTTGTATCCTCTCTGTTCTACAGGTTTCCTCTTACATTTCTCGTATTTTTGAATTTTTTTGTATCAGACACCTCCTACCCCTTCTGGAAGTTATAACAGCTCAAACACACCGCAGGAATATTAAAGTTTTAACCGAAAACCCGGAGTCGGGTTCGGGGCTCATAGCCCCCGGGTCCGCAAAAGCCTCAACATGTAAGAAGGAGTGAAAAGTTAGACACCAGATAGTCACTGGTGGTTAACACGTCCTGTGTCTTTGCAAATCTTTTCAAATTGAAAATACTTTCGCAATAATTACTGTCGCGATTTGTAGCTTGGCATTAGCGTAGACAACCCAAAATAAAGTAGAACCCATACAGAAAACCCTTTCTTCAGATTTGGTGGGTTCCTCATCAGAGACGGTCGCAGAGTACATAGGGGAGAAGGTGTCAAGTATGTGTGTGCTTGTGTGTGTGTGTGTGGGGGGGGGGTAAGGACGTAACAAATGAAATTTTGCGCGTAGTTACAGCCCGTCAAGGAAAGTGCTAAATTGCCTCCCATGTTGCAAAGAAAAGGCTCCTCGCATTCATTGCAGTTGCTTCATGGAACGTATTTTTCCTAGTCAGCTAGTGAGGACCGTAGGAATGAAAAACACTTGCTATACTTTTGTGAAGTGAGGGGCGCCCTCTAGATTAGGGCCTCATAAAAAAAAATGAATAAAATAAAAAATAATGTATGTTGACACTCTGAAGCGTCATCGCTACAGTGACATCGAAGTTTTGGAATAATTGCATCTAAAATGCCAAGAAGGTCCAAGACCACAGGATAAATTCAGTGACGGAGTGTGTCCTTAGTGTTGGTGGTGCGAAGGTGGCAGGTGGAAATTATTTTACCCACCGAAATTTCTCCCCGGACGATCTAACACCTTCCTGGTAAAATCATGGGACCGAGATATTCTTTCAGCTTAAATGCAAAATGCCAGAATGAATGTGTGAATTTGTTTTTCGTTTTAGCAGAAAACACACTTTGCCTCCTCGAATACAGTACAGTAATGCTTGTCTGCTGGTATAAACATAGTTTAACGATTCCAAAGGTACTTAGTGAGTTCTGAAATTCAATTCAGCTTCGCTTTAGCAACTGTTCCCGCTGCAAACACCTAGCGTGGTTGTGATATTTATTTAAGTAGGGACCATAAACTCTGAAGGACTGATAAACTTTGAAGTACTTGTAAATTTTACAAAGACAGTAAATAGTAGTAAACTGAAACTGGAAGTGCACCGCAGCATCACATTTTCAACTATAATCCAAAGGCGTCAAAGTTCATGCAGTGTATGGCATCCAAAGAATTGTTAACATATACTGTTTAGCAAAGAGCAAAGACAGAGGTACTTCGACATGCAGCCAATAAATCTTATACTTGGGCAAAGCTATCCATGTCAACTAGAATGTGACACTGTGCAAGGAAAGCATATGCGTCGTAATATCACAGTTTCACAGTTTTTTACCCTGATAGTAAAGCTATGGTATTGCCCTTTCAATGTTTCCACACTTACTACGAAATACATCGTTTCTCGATTACCTGTACACTACAAAACACCTTTATAAATGTAAAGTTCACCAACCTTCAAAATTTCCTTCTTCCTTCACTGACAAGTAATGATTCCTAAGTCATGAAGTCTGTGAAGTCTGTGAAGTAGCGAGAACGTACATTAAGCAAAATTAAGAGAGATTACATGTTAATCTAGAACAATAATGTAGAAATCATGTAAAAAGTAAATTTTTTCTTTTTGTTTCGAATTCCGTACCATGAAAGTCACGTGATCAACCTCTCCGCCTTAAGACTCCCACATTTGTAGGCATGATTTCAGCCCAAAAGCCCAGAAGAAAATAGATTTTCCAAAGTCTCCTCGACTCTCTGGGGAAGAACCAAGGGACGAAACCAAACGTTTACTCCTGAAGGAGTTCTGCTCCCCAGGGAAGCTACGTCCCCGGAAAGACACCAAACTCAACCCTCGGACGTCTACATCAAGGGTCTGTCATGCGTGGCCGCGAGGATTGTTTTTCGAAGGAGTTCTGCTTCCAAACTGACAGTGAACTTTTTCAAAAGTCCCCTCAACTCTCTGGCGAAGAACCAGGGGCGAAAACCAAACAATGCTCCCGAAGGAGTTCTGTTCCGCTTCCTAACCGCTTTTTTTTCCCAAAAGTCCCCTGACCTTCTGGCGAAGAGCCAGGGGCGAAAACCAAACATTACTCCCGAAGGAGTTCTGCTCCCTTAAGGAGTAATAACGTCCCCAAGGGACAAACTTTGACTTAACTGACACCACCCGGCAGTGGTCCCGTTCTAGACTGGCTGAATAGAACAGGTGCCGTGAATTGAACTGTGCATTTCTGTGGTCACACACACTTATGAAAATTTCGCCTCCAAACCGACAGTTGCTTCGAACTGGCAATTCTGTTTGTTACTATAGTAATTATATAAAGGAAATGTTATATTAATTGGGTCACTACCAAAATTGTGAAATAATGTAATCATTGTTCACGAAATAAATATTACAAACAATATCAATATATCAGTTCAAACATTTTTAAGCAAAGTAAATAATTAGTTATTCAATTCCTGATAAAAACAAACAAAAAAATAATTAGTAATGTTGTTGCAATCATTGTAAAAGAAAAATATGGACAAAAATAATCTCCGCCCACTTTAGTTTAATGTTCCATACGTCATAAAGCGGTAAATTTACAGACAATTTTAAAGAACGGTATGGTTTAAAGACTAAAAATATTTGTTTTTTTTTTTTAAAGTAGAGCCTTCATGTTATTTAACTGATTTATTGCATTAAAAACATACATGTATATTAGTTAAATAAAGTACACTTATATAAAACTCAAAAAACACAAAACCTGTAAATTGACAGAAATTTTTAACAGTGTGTTGTAATGGAGAAGAGAACAAATAGAGAAAGAAATGTTTACGAGATCAATTCGTCATGAGACTCTTGAATCCCGTCGGTTTCCAATTCTCCCTTCAAATTACCTCATAAATGGAATGGTACCTTCATGCTGATTACTCGTTGAAAACTTTATGTTTTACTTATTTTTCGTATCTTAAAGTACAAAGTAACAACGTTACAGAAAGCAAGTGCCAGTGGAGATGAAAGCCAACTTAATAGGATTCAGAGGGCACTCAAGAAGTACGTGAATGACCTAAGAAATAAAATCCTTAGACAGATACTCGTTATTTCTCGAATGTTGAAATCTGTAAGAGATCCAAATATTTATGACCAACTTTTACGTGTTTATGAGCATTGAGGAGAGGAATAACCCTCAAATTTTAGACGTTTCAAAAACTCTGAAGATAATGATATTGATATCTGTGTACTTGAAATAAATGGTGATTGACCTGAATTAGATGCCAATGTGGTAGTTTTCAGAAAGTAAGAAAAGGTGTCGGATGTGGATCGGATGTGGATCGGATAAAATTGCTAGGTGGGTTTTTAATATTTCTCTTCTGAGTAGCCCCATGTGCACATCGATCTTCTAAGAAAGATTACAGAAAAAGCAATGCATAGCCTACGGAAAACGGCTTCAACTTCTCTGTTCCAAAAGTCATGAATCTCCAAAATGTGTATGATTTTAGACCGTTTGATTTAGCAAGTATATCTCTCAATTGCTTGCAAAAGATCTCGCTGCCACTGTTAATGAATAGGACTGATCATTATGCGTATAAAAGCCAATTTACTATAGCAGTAGGGTATCATGTGTGAAAACAGCGCTTTTCCTTATCCATGGCATTGTGACACTCTTAAATAGTTAGCAAACCATTATGTCAAAGGACCTGGGCCTTTTCTAGATTTTTTCAAGTGCTTTTAATATGGTTTTACCGAATTAAGTAGTTAAAAAGTTATCTAGATTTGTCTCTGAGCTTTGGCTATTACATATGTTAGCCCAGTTTTGAAAGGTTGGTCACGATGAGTAAAATTAGAGAAAGAAAGATTCAGAAATTAAAGCTGGTGTACGTGAAGGGGCTCTACTGTACACTTTATACACTGATGAAATTAAAACCAACGATGAAGTCTCAGTCACAAAATATGCTGATGACACTATATTATCTTGCCAAGTTTCAAAAGGTTCTTTTAAAAATGATCAATTGAATTATCAACTGTTTCTTAACAAGTGTCTATATGTCATGGAAATAATTTTATTGCTCAATTTAGAGGAGTCGAAAAAAAGACGCGTTTCGTTAACATAAATATAAGACATGATGGACTCTTCTTGTCTTAAATAAAAAGTGAAAATACATGGATCAGAGGTTGAAAGAGTATTGAAAACTAATTACTTAAAGATATGCATAGATGAAAACCTAAAGTTCAATTGTCATTTACGAAAGGCATGTAGGAAAGTGTATTTTGCATCTATAGATTCTAGTCTTGCTTATGTTGTGTCATTTTTAACAAAAGTGCGAAAACGTTTCAGATCTGTTATTCTGCCTAAGATTATCTAATCTATGTAAATTGTTTTATCTTCCGTTGTATTCTTTTTGATTTCTAATGGACTGTACTTACTTACTATTCATACTGTATTTAATAAATGAAATGAAACCTTTTGCCATTTCTGCTTATAAGACCCTTTCGTAAAATTACCCTGTTATTCCCCTGAAACATCGAAATGCTTAGGTTTCCTTATCGGGATGGGCGCCTTAAACGCAGGTCAACAAATGGGTGTTCTGTGCCTTCCACAGGCGCCAATTATATTCTACCTTTTTGACTATGCCAAAGTCAGTAGGTCAGTAATCTTGCTCGGAATCATACTTACAACATATTCGTAACGTAATTTTTATTGGAAACACGGATGATGTGAGCTGGTCCATTTCAAGATATTTTCTATTCAGATTTCGAATTTTGTTTCAGCACAGCTTTTTAAAGCTTGATTAACTTTTGAATAGACGTTATTATACCAGGGGTGATCCAAAACTGTTTTTCGGAATACCGGCCCTTACGTTTCAATCGAAAAATAAAAAAAAAAAATCTGTCATAGAAATTTAGAAAGAGGCCAAGGAACACATTTAAAGCAGGGTTTACGTCAGGTTTACATTACATAGACTTACAAGACATAACCTCAATTAGTGCAAGAATTGTCAGAGATTAACGTTTCAATGTTATACTTAATGAAATTACGAGTTAAGGCTCCTCTAGAATACCGTAAATGTAAACGAAATATCTGGGTGAAAAGAAAGTTCCAGCCATAGCACAGGATACAGTTATAGAGGGCGGACTTCCCGAAACCGCTGTGATTGCACGGAGACTCGCTCGCCATTACAGGAGAGGGCAGTCGATCGCTCTTGAACTAACATTGAAACACCTACAAATTACACCAATTTTAGTGTTCAGGAACATGCCACAATCTTTCCCTGTAAAAAATAATCTGCATCAACCAGAGTTGAGGAGGGAGTAATTGTTTCTGATTTGAATGGTAAAATACTTATGACAATTTTGTATTTTAGTCTCGATGAAAATAAAATAAACACATTTTTCTTCACTGAGTGTGCACATTGGTTAGTCACACTGAAGCAGAGGGGGACTCCCTTGTGGAACCTTTATGCAAAATCTTTTCGGGAAAGGTCATACCAGTAGTACCAGAGGCCTTTGAACAGGGCTGTCGAAGCATAGGCAGTTGCCTGCCGGGTCTACAGAATCTAATATTTTCAGAGGTGTTTCTTCCAGAATTAAGCTAGTACTAAATGACCAAATTGCAGGAGCTCAGACGTCTTAACCCCTGACGTTATTGACATCACTTTGTAACCTAGATCAGGACTGTTTTGTATTTACTATTTACTTGATGCAGTTGAAGTCAGGCATACACCATAGGCGTAGGAGCCCAAGCTGTTTCGGGGGGGGGGGCTGGAACGATTTGCCCGATGGAACGATTTCCCCCTCCCCTTTGAAAATTTTGGAAAAATTAGGTGCTCTTACATGCAATCTGGTGCCACATATGCTTCATTTGAAGTAAAATTTGTGTTAAAACATTTACGTATTTTTAGGTCCTAAAAAAATGGGCATTACCCCCTCCTCTTTGAAAATTTTGGAAAAATTAGGTGTCCTTACATGAAATCTAGTGCCACATATGGTACCTTTGAAGTAAAGTTTGTGTTAAACAATTTACGTATTTTAGGTAGAAAAACCAGCATAAGTAAGGGTGGGGCATGGCAAATACACCACAGATAATCATAATATAAGTTCAACGATTAAAAAACACACTGATGAATAAATACGGAATATATAGGTGCTGGTGCAATTCAAATCAGAAGTTTATATTAATTATCTAGGAATTTTTTTAGACTATTAATACCCTTTAGCTATATCACCGCATTATGTTTCTTTCAGTAGGTGTCCGAAAAATTCTCAGCATTTAGCCCAAATTTTCACAAAAAATCTTGGTTGGGGCTGCAGCCCCCCCCCCCAGGCTCCCGCCTCCTACGCCGATGACAGCACTATAACTAAAACATGTTGACTACAGGGGGGTATTCTTGTGTTGTACTGTATGTACCATACTTACCTGGGGGTTGCACTAGATTTTACATCAGGGTGAGGTGGTTCTTTTGAGTAAACGTAAGGCTACGTAATCTGGGCAACAAATGTTATTTAAGAACGACCCATCTATGGGTCTTATACCACTATTAGTTGGCTATGAATGAGACATCTTTGTAGGTTGCCTTTTAATGGGCTACGAAGATACCGTCACCGCAATATGTTTTAAGGATGCTACGGGAACATGCAACTAAAATTTCCAAACTGCTTCCTGTTATCAAGCGTATGAAGGTTAACTTGTCTCTGAGAGGCTACGGGATACGAAGCCAGAATTTTGGTTGTTTTCTCGAGGCTGCGAGGATACGCAGACATGATTCTACTTTTGTCTTGAAGAGGCTACGGGAATATGTAGTGACTGTGTAGCCCCGTAGCCAATGAAAAAGACGAGGCTTCAATCTCGTGGGGTATTCTGCAATTGTGACGTTACGGACTAGCCATTACATATTACATTAGCAGGTGAAGGCAGTGCAGAGACATAGGCAAGAATAAAATGGCCAAGTGAATAACTACAACATTTCTCACACATCTGCCGTAAGAGTAAGAACAATGTAGCCTATATGTATTTTGGGATTCATAGATGATGTGCTAACGTCATCCTAACGTTCTGCCATGTACTGTAGTACCCAGTCATATTCAAGGAGTTGACCAGACTACCCTTTATAGCACTGGGTCTTTGCATAATGTTAAAGCATTCATTTTAAGTTTTTTACTGTTGCTAGTAAGTAAATAAAATATCGCAAATCAAATTCCCCCAAAAGGTAAGGATACTTATGCTTATTTTTCTATGAGTCTGATTATATATCACCATTTTCACTGCTTTGCCTGAGCAGAAATTCGGAATGTTTTTATGTATTTTATCTGTTTGAAAAGTGGTATAGATCCAAGAGATGGTAAATGTTGCTGACCATGAAGCTCATCTGTATACAGTATTTACTATACCACAAATTGTATTTAAGGTCATCCACCACATTAGCAGGAAAAAGGCAAGAGTGAAATGATTTATCAACAAAGTCTAGACCCACTTCCGCTGAGAACTTTCATCAGACCTTCAATCTTCTTTGTAAAACTGCGACATGTTGAAAGAACATGATTATTTTGCATCTTCAACTGTACCTTGGTGGACATTACAAATTCAATGAGTCAAAACAGTTGCTGTAAGAAGCAATAACTGTCAGCGTTGCTGTTAAGTACTGCGTGCGTTGTCATATCTTTTAGTTACTCTCTGTTTAGATTGAAAAAATGTCCTGCTGGAGGAGGGGGGTTTTGTCCAGTATATAGTGGACACCTTTCCACATGGAGGGATAGCTGCCCCGTGGTCACCCCTGTAGAGTAGCTGTTGCTTTCAGTGGTTAAAGGTGCAGTATCAGCATTGTGTAAATGAAATGAATGTTCTGTTGGTTCTATATTAAGTTATAATTTTTATTGCTTGTTTTTCTACTTTGTATACTGTGTTAGAATCTTGTAAAGCTTTTTATGTTGCCATACTTGCTCTATGGAGTAGTTCATGCAAAAAACATTTAACTTTGTATCATGATGGCACAATGATTATGCACATTTTGGGATACTGAGCTGTGATACTCTGATATTATTTAAAAAGAAATACAGAAATGGTGTCCTTAGTGGGACGCCTTTCCTAGTTTTACTGTAGGTAACATCATAACCCAGCTGAGCTCAATTAGTTGTTTGCAATTGTTGAGCATTAGAACCATTTCTGGTTTTTGTACTCCCCTGGAAAGGGCTGAAAATGTCCTTGTATCCCATGTAAATTGTTTGAGAATTTGTATGCAAAAAAAAAGCAAAAATAAAGCGATGGAACTTATACTCAACTTTTCTGCTGTTTCCAGTGTGACTGTTCTACTGGCACTCTGAGCTTATTCTCAATATAAGGCTATGATACTCACTTTTTCCACACCTTTACATCCAGCTGATCTTTAAAAGATTCACTATTCAATATTTAAGCCTCATATCCCTAACTGTTCCTACAGTACATCATTCGAACCTTGCCCTAACATTCCTTGAAATCACAATAAAAAATAAGACTAATCTCTATAAATCCCCAAACCTGTGA
Source organism: Holothuria leucospilota (assembly GCA_029531755.1). Lineage (NCBI taxonomy): Eukaryota > Metazoa > Echinodermata > Holothuroidea > Aspidochirotida > Holothuriidae > Holothuria > Holothuria leucospilota. Next base: position 19,484,383 of record CM055961.1, on the reverse strand, counting down.
AGAAGGACGCATGGAATGCCATCTTTACTTCCAACTGCAATCTTGACTCAACAGTAATGAAAAAAGTTTGGAAACGAGTTGACTTCTGCGCGGATTTGCCATTGATGCCTAATTGTTTCAGTGGTCGACATCTCTAATTCCGGTACCGAGTTGTCTCGGGTTCCAGCGTATCGCAGGTGCCGAAATGCATGAGCCTATAATGGACCTGGGGTATCCACTATGGTCGTGTTCTCTTACGGGGGCTAGTTGTCCATTACATACATACATGTGTTACTTGCACTTTGCTCTTCGTTACAGCTGGAAACCGGACTTAACCTTTTTCGACAATTCGTGTTTTCATGTGACGCAGAAAAAATACTCTTTTAGTAGTATTTAGAGTATTTACAAAACTGCGGCAATAAACTGAAGTATTTTAAGCCCTCTTAAATGTTAGTGAAAGCTTAGTTTCATCACCACACAGATCACGATCGCCCATTGTTTTAATAATAGACTGCTGAAGGCTGGTCGATTTATGACGTAGGTGGCTTTATTGGGTGGGAGGATACATGATTGGAGTTGCATAGGAATGTAAAAGTTATACTAAGGGCAGGGGAGCAAATCGGGGGGAGGGGCAAGGGGGGCCTTTCCCCCTCAAGTGAAAAAGTTGGGGGGGGGGCAAACCCTAATTTGGCTCCCTCAAAAATGTGAATAGCAATACTCATTTTTTTTCGCCGCTTGGTCACTTTTGACATCCCTTTGATAACAACACATGACAACAATACAATTATAGGCTATAACTGACATAGTATTTGAATGTCTGTTGATCAGGGCCGTATGGAATATCATCTGAAGCTGAAAACCGGCGCAGACGAATCAATTTTCAGTCGAAAACACTTAAGACATGTCTAAGTTATACCTTCACTTCGTTTCCAAATCTAGGCCAGAGCGATCTATCTCTGCATTTTGTGCCCCGGTTCGGCAAGAGAGCCCTACCTACCGTAACACTACAATAATATGAATGCTACCTATTCTGAAGCTGTAAATGTGATTAATTCCACGCATAAAAGCTCTTGATGCGTACGTGGTGCAGACAACTGCACGTCATGATGAATCTAGTATAAACACACACACGCACAGTCGCACAAGCGTGATCTTGATATTACCACGTAACCATATGGATCGAGGCTGACGTACTCGGAGTGGGAGTTACATTTGGAACCCTTTTGACAAGTGTAAACGTTCTAAAACCCAGAAGCCTTTACACTAAAAACTTCCGTTCGAAACAATCTTTCTGCAGCTTATGAAATACTAAAACCCAGGAGCTTCCGGGGGCTTCGCCCTCTGGAACCCCAACCGGGCTTTGCCCCTGGACCCCACCAGGGGCCCTGAGGCGGGCCCCTGGACCCCACCCACGAGAGTTTCGCGATTCGCTCTCGCGGTGCACGCTACGCGTGCACAGTTTGAAATCCACGCGTACACCATGTTCGTTTTCTCCCCCTCACTCTCACACAGCGATTTGCGCCCCTGACTAAGAGCGACATTTGCATGCGAAGAAAAAAGAGCCAAAACGTCCGTTCTACGACTCCTGCCGAAAAAGTAGTCTGCGTCAAGTTTTCGTTTTTCATGAAGTAGTTGTGGATGGTACCCGGTGTACAGGGTGGCATTGGGCAGTGCCAAACTCTGCCAGGCACTGGCGGCTGTACATCGTCCCTGTCTAGAAATATAGTGTTTACAAGGGTTTTGGATTTTTGACCCCTGGGCCTGGTGACTTCTGACCTCCACCAAAACGATAGAACCTTCCGCTCAATATGACAAAAGTATATCGCAAATATGGTAAGTAACAAAAGACCAAACTGAATATAAAAACGGGACGGGCATGTCTTGAATAAAATTCGAGCTGGAGCCGTCAAAACGAGAAAAAGGTTTTTCCACGATATTTACGAAATTGCAGGTATTAAAATGATATGCATGTTAGCTTCAACTTCAAGTGACATGCGGTGGGCACATAACAGACTACAAAAATCAATTTTTTTTCAATGTTATTCCTACTCCGTATATCGATCGATAATGCAGAGGGCTTGAGAAACGAAGGGAGAATGCATTATTTTGAGGGTTTTCAGGGGCTTTGAAACAATACTTTTGAGAATGGGATATCAAGCATTCAGAGTGGGTGCACGCGAAGTGCGCTGAAAAAATTCCATTTTCACACTTTTGACGATATGAGTAATGGAAAAGCTAAGAAAGATATCCTCAAGGAGAGGACTTTTGCCCCACCCCACCCCTTTCGTTAAGCTCCTGTCCCTTGTTACGGTACCGGAAATGGCACTTTCCATGCCTTACAACTTGGATCTTTAAAAAGTCGGTAAATTTACATTGATTCGATTTTGATAAAATTTGCTTTAAAAATTTCTGGGGGGGGGGGGGCACCCCCTCCGATGTGTACGTCCATCGGGGTATTAGTGGTGTCAATGATAATAGAAAACTTTGTGCGAAGCTGTGACAAGCAAGACGTTCTACAGGAAGTAACCACGAATCTCGAAATAATATTTAAAACAGATGCACGGGAAGAAGAAAACAGCATTGCAACAACGTTTGAGACATTTAATTGTAAGCTATTGTTTTTCTTTACTTTTAAATGCAGTATTTTTCATTGCATAATAGGCCTAAATAAGGTTCTTTTTTTCATGTTCCATTTTTGTCGATTCTCTGGAGCAATTAACTTCCCTCAACTTTTTTATTAGTGTAAAAAATAAGGTAGAGTCGATTTTAAAGGTTATAGGCTATGAGATACTTTAAAAAGTAAATGAAATGTTTTATGGATAGTTTTTACGTGGACTTGGCCAAGAGCATCGGCAGGTAAATTGCCTGGGAAGTAATTTTCATTGTAGGCTCCATCTTGGGAAGGTGTGACCGGCCAATGCTTTAACCGCTAGCGCCAAAGACTGGTGACTGAGAGTCTTCCCCGGGAAATTTGTCTTAAATTCGACAACTTTTGGGGCCATTCTGGACCATTTCTTCAGAGAAATCCTGCTTCACCCAGGTTTAATTTGAAATGCTAATGCAATATTTTTTCTTATGATGATCGCAAATTTACGAGAGTAACCATCGGTCAATTTGCTGGGGATGATGGTAGTTGGTGAGGAAAGTGAACAGCAAGAGGTGTAGCGAGGGTTTTGGAAATTGTAATTTACTCAAGCTGTTCTACGGAAGTAATAACGAATAAATTCCACAAAAGGTTTGCTATACATAGCAGAACAGCAGTACTTATATGAGACATCCATATGTATATAAGGCTCACGCGAAATTTCTTTCGAGAATTGCAACTCCCTATACATGGGTAGGGTATGGGACTTTGTTTGCAAGAACCATGGTGTATTTTGTGTCGTACATTAGTACTTTCAGTGACCGTTATTTTAAAGCTTCAAGTTCCAATAGTGTGGCTCGTAGGAGATATAAAATTTTACAGTGCCAGACAAAATTTTCAATTGTATTAGTCAGTTTTCTCTGGGGGTTCGCACGAAGCGCGCCGAGAAAAAATCTTCCTAGCATCTTTATGGCTTTTTAAATTAATGTTTTCTTTCATTTTAACATTGCAAAATTTAATCATACTATTCTATTGAAAATTCTCTTATAATTTCTCTATTCTCCCTTCTTTTAGCTTATTTTATATAATTTTGATTTTTTACGCTCTGGAAAATGTAGGGGAAAGTGCCCCCTTGGTCCCCCGTAATCCCGCCTTTGCCTACCAGTATTTACAATTTCGCTTACCGCATGAATTATTTACTTACCGTCCGTAAATTAGTAAGCGTTAAATACGAGCCTTGGCTTACGCTTTGAGTAAGCATTGAAAATAGTACATCCTTTACCAAGGTATAGTCATTTCGTAGTAGTACTGAAGAAGGAAATTTGGAAGAAGGTTTGAGATTTGGGTATCGAGATACGTTATCTAGTTTTCTTGCTCCCTAAACTGAACGAAGTGATAAAGTTAGGTATATGCCATGCCTGAAATTGGATTTTTTCCGGTTTGTCTGTTAAACGAAGATTAGGCTTATCAAAACTTTTAAGCTAGACCTTGGTGTTAATTGCGAAGCTCATTTTAGGAAGTCACATTCAAGTTCACCTGCACTGGGTGACTCCTTGGAGCCCTGGTGTCTTTAAAGTAAATTTAAAAAAGATTGTCCTTTTTAGCAGGTGATTTCACACAAAATTAAACCATGTTATTAACTGTGTACAGTTCACGAAGATTGGAAGTTATGTCAGCTTGTCACTTTCGTTTCTATGGAATGAAACAGGAACCAAATTTCTTGATAAACCATAAACATAAAAAACAACTTTTGCCCAAATGCTCGAAGAGGTATTTCACATAATCGCTGTTTCATGGTTTATTTCAAGTCCGTTTAAAACTGGTTAAAGAAATTGATTATTTAAAAGATCCTAACTTTATCTTTACTATCATACTTATTCAGTTCATCGATTACCTCGTTTTCTGTATTTGCTTTTGATGACAAGTAAATTACCTTAATTACGTGTAAACCAGTTTACTCTTAGTAACACCAATACAAACAGGGCACGACAAGTTAGCACCGAATTAAAAAAGGGGACATAACAACGTTCAGTGAAAATATGTACATAGCACCTAATCGTAGACCAAATCGAGACCAGTTGAGACCAAAATCGGCTTTTGTTTGTCTGCAAGGGCGTATATGCACAAATCAAATTCGCAAGGGAGGGGGGGGGGTGAACTATTTTTGGACCGACTACATTTCTTGGAGACCGGATCCAGCTGACACAGTTGTACGACCCGAATTTTCAAAGACCATTTTTTTCCTTTTTTTTTTTTTTTTTTTGCTTTGTGCACTTCAGATGCTGTTCCGAATTTTCGAGGACCTTTTTTGGGGGCTGTTTTGCACTTCAGACGTTGTTCATGTCTGGTCTACTGTTACAAAGGCACACTGAACTGAATTTGAGACCGACTTTTGGTGCTCAGAGATCGACTTTCCATTTTCAAGGGGGTGTCACACACCCCGTATTTACGCCCCTGGGTTTGTTCCAGGCTGAACACTTAGACTGAGTCATGAAATCTTGTCAAAATTAATAAAGTATGCCTTGTAAACGTTAGTGACATCAAAAGGCTCCAAAGCTTTCAAGATATCAAAAAACAGGAGCTACAAGAAATTCTGGTCATCGGCGCTTAGTACCTTTTAAGGGCGTTAGCCCTGTACCGCGCTTGTAGTGTGAGGGATTTTGCTAAGCTAGTACTTGGTCAAAATCCAAGTCGCATATCTGATAAAATAACACTTCATAGGCACCTGACGTAAAAATATACTAAATAAGACTGAACTTTGGAATTGGTTATGATTAAAAATTAACACGTCCTGTATAATCCTTATGGTTGAGTATACATTACTGGCACGTAAACGTGAGCTGCTTTTTCATCGTTTTCTCAACTGGTCTGGTCGTGTGTTAATCCTTAGGTTTCGGATGAATCAGTAACAAATACAGGTAAGAAAAACTGTTGATTGAAGTCGTTTTGTTACAAAATTTGTTTTAAGGTTCACTGGTCAGTGGAAACCTTTACTGCGATTTGGGAAATATTAGCTATATACACCACCAATCTTTGTTTGTTCATATGTAAGCAATTGCAATGCAGCCAAGGTATACACGAAAGTTTATTGAAAGTCATATTTCATATACTTACTGCTCGTCCTGTTTTCTTTCTAAAAGGATGAAATGGAACTGCTCATATAAGTACGTATGCTGATTTTTAGCAATAACGTATTTCCTGCCTATTACGGGGTGGAAAAAATGAAATCATATAACCCGTTTCACACTTGTCTTTGCCGTAACTGTTTAGAAACGTACCATTCATTTCTTCAAACAAAAGTAGCTGAGTTTCAGCCTTTCATGATTATTGACGCAATGATGACCGCTGTAGTTGTATTTTTGAAAGTAATACAGAAGCCTCATTCCTAGTCTCTTGAAAATGAAACCATGCAGTCAGGCAATGAAGATGACAACATTGTTTCTTGTTATAACAGGGTTTGAAAAATGAAAGGTGATGTATATAAGAGGGAAGATCGGTATTTTCACGGTTTATTTACTCTAGATAGAGTGCTGATGAAGAAAGGTGTAAGGACTTTCGATACTTTAACAATACAGAATTTTTTTTACCATTTGCCACTTGAGAGGGTTCTTCCCTTAAGTCAGTGACACCTATGCACCCCAAATAGGCATATTCTTTTTCCTAATGTATGTTTCCATCTAAAGTTATTGACTTCACATTCATCAATGTACATTTTTAAAAATTGTGTTTTTTTTCTAATAGCACGTTGTGGTCAATGCTATTTGCAGCATCTCATACGTAATTGTAAAATTGCTGATATTTCCCTATATCTCTAAAGTGGTTTTGTAGATGCTGACATTGTCACAAGAACTTATTTAAATTTTAAATTATATCAATGTCACATTTAAGAGAGCAGCGGTTGGCTCTGGTACGTCGTTGTCTATATATATATATATATATATATATATATAATATATATATATATATATATATATATATATATATATATATATATATATATATATATATATCTATATATATATATATATATTAATATTTATATATATATATTTATATATATATATACATATATATTTATATATATATATATATATATATCGACAACGACGTAGTTTCATACTAATCGCCTTTGTAAAAGGGTTGAATACCCAAAACGTTGGCAATTACAATTTTAAACCATAGCATGAGTATTACCTGTCTACTTTTTCTTATATATATATATATATATATATATATATATATATATATATAACTTTTAACTTGACCTTTTAGCATTTTATAGTATATATGCATGCAAAGATGTTTTGTATTCAGCTATTTCATAACAGTACTCAGCGTACATCATTAATTATTAACGAAAGGAGTGAACACGAACGATCGTAATCTTAGAATAGACTGAACTTTGAAACAAAGGGCTGGCTCTCCACATAAGCTCGCTTGTTAATATTTAATTTTGTTCTTAATTTGCTTTTAAACTTATGGAATATAAATATTCTTTAAGCAGTTACCGATCATTTGAAAGTTTTCAAAATTTTATTCTTATAATGTTGCTATATGACTAAAACAGCCCCAAGGGTTCCATGAACAACCTCTTGGGCGTTTACCAGGGTTTCAGGCCGGCCAAAATTTTTACTTAAATTTGTATAGTTTTTATTAAGGAAAGGTTACGGGTGCCCCGGACCCTAGGCAATTCGAAATGTGGGGCCCTGAGCAATTCATATGAAAGATGATATGTCGTCTAATGGAAGCAAAACATATTTTAGACCGGATTTTGCGTAACATCATACCTCTCCCCTTTATTGAGTGTTAAAGGAAGGTCTATTTGTAACATTAACCCATAATACAAGTGTGGTGCACATAAGAACCCAATTGATACTTTCAGGCTCTCATTCAAAGCTGAGAAATGTGCGCGCTATGAATTCAGGCAAATTCCGGCATTCAGTATTGTCGGAATTCTGTCAGAAATGTTCACCACTTTTGAATTCCATTACATTGTTACTACTCCCCAGAATAACGTTCCTACATGAGATGAGACCTTTGTACTAATGTTGAATATATTCATTGAAAACATCATGTATTAATCTAGGATTGGTCTGATGATCTTTAAAGATAATGAATTAATCCTATATCTTTTAAAAAGCTGGGCCCTTGCGAGGGCGAGGCCCTTGGGCCATGAGCTAGCAAACCATTTCAATATCTTCCACTGACTTTGCAATAGTTGTTGTGAACCGAACCCGTACTTCTCGGATCCTTTCGCATTTTTGAGTGGGATCACGGCTATACCAGTCACTGGAAAGAAGATTCAAATAATGTTGTATTGAATAACAAAGCAACAGTCTTTGCTAGCACTTATCGAGCATCTTTATTTCTCTACAAATGTTTGTACCATTCTTACTCTATCTGTCAGTGCTCATCCCAGTTTTGTTAAACAGGTTTTGAATTTAAAGTGGTGGAATTTTCAGACGCCCTTTTATTCACTAAACAAAGGTCTTTACTTTAAAATTCACTATTTTATCTATTTCCCGCCTCAGAGACTATCCATCTCAGACTTAGGTGAACAAGAAAACAAAACATAGAAGAGATTTCCAGCCGTTTGTTCTGAGAACCATTTGGAAGTGTTAAACATCTTGGAAAATGTTAGATTATTTATTTCTCCATGGTATCATAATCATTCTTGCCGGTCATTTTTAAAGGCTCTGTTAAGAAAAAAATTACTAAATGTAATATGTCACTAAATCATCCTTATAAATGTTTCATTTCTGCGTAGGAAGTAAAACTCCTTGACAAGCACCCGGTTTTTTTTTAATTCACTATTTTCTCCTCAACTCCTGTTCAGGTAATAGGTTTTGGTTGTTCACTTTAACTATATAAATGTACAAAAACACACCTTATAATAAGAAGGGCATGAAACTTTATTCTTTTTATTTTCGGTTACAAAATGTCTTTTATACATAACTTAAATTTACATTAACAGTGGAAAAGGAAATGACCTGAAAACCAAGGGAATCCTGCATCTCTAACCCACAAAGGTAACTCCAATTATGATGACAGATGTTTACTATGTTCTTTTATTTTGTAACCACTTCATCACCAAACCAACTTTTGGTGATGTAAATTGTTCCATAGTTTTGCAGGCCGCAACGCTGTATTATTTTATACATAATGTCAATGGACGTCTATATGTGAATTGTAACTGCCAGTAGAGAAATATGGAACATGTCATGTAAGATTTAAATAGATATCGATGAAAAGTCAAAATTTGTGCCTGTGAATATCTTAAAACTCAAGCAACTGGAATCCTCCGCTAATCATTTCATGCACGTTGTGGACGGCAAACGGTCTGCAGCCGCTTTTTGAGATATTTGATGCGACTTTTTATGCAGCTGTGAAAGTTATTTAATGAAAATCTTGCTTTATTTTGCAAGATTTGAAATATGTACTAGAGAGAATAAGGGAAGGATAGTCGCCCTTGATGAGTGGTCGATGAAGCATCTCTTATTCCCCTTCTAAATTATTGACAGGAAAGCTAAGCTTAATCTCCCACCACCTACCCCGTTTCCCACGCCTGTGTTGCTATGAAACCTAGCTTTTATGCCTCATCTCAACGATTATTTTCATAAATGTCATTTATGATCCACCTAAAAATCGTTGTTTGATTATTTCGATGATCAGTAGTGCAGAGGCGTCGAATTTAAAGTTTTTTCTTCAAAAACAACATTCATTACCACCATGTGATATAGTGATAAATACAGGATCTTTCACGAGCGAAACATTTTGTGAGGATCTTGAAGAATGCATTTGTATTTTTGTTAATGTTAATCCTGAAATCTGTGAAGGCAAATTAAACTGACGAAGGCCCGGCTATAAAGAACTTAACGAAATATTGACTGAGAATCTCGGGATGAACAATGAAAATGTCCTACCAAAATACACTCCTAATACATTGAGTTTACTTACATCATCCCTCTTAGGTTAAAAATAGAGCACGGAAGCTTCTTCCTTGCAGTGGCTTCACCAAGGATTGGTGATTTCGGATCACAAAAGATAATTTCGTAATCGCTTTAATCTTTCAAGTGCAAGCTATTCACAAATATACCAAGTTGACATACAGTTCCAAAAAAGATGCCATCAAAGTGCCAATGGGTGCACTCTAAAAACAATTTGGTCAAATCGACCAATGACTGGGTCAACTATGCACCGAACCAAATATGGTGAAATATTTTGACTGAACTATGGTCAAATTTGACCACTAATTGGTCAAAGTTGACCATAGTTTCGTCAAACTATTTGACCATATTTGGTTCGGTGCGTAGTTGACCCAGTCATTTGTCAATTTGACCAAACTTTTTTTAGAGAGTGGGGTGGGGCAAGGTGCCTTAAGTCCCTATAAAGACTGCAAATATTCAAGTTAAGAGTATACAACAAAACACCTTACCTCTGTTGTAAAAATTACTCCAAATCTTTCGAAAATATGATGAAATTTCATTTAACTTCTGAAGTTGAATGCAAACTGTACGTACGCAGACACACAAATCATCCAGTTTTTGTGCAGTACAGCGAAACCGCCTTTACTATTTTTGTAGCTTCATGCAGCTGTGCACTGTGTCTGCCTTCTCCTTTATACATTAATTTGTATGGTACCGGGACTCTTCAGGGACCTTTGCGTGATTCAGTAGCATGTTTCAAGGGGGCTTCTTCCACCTCCGTGGTCAGTCGGGGAAAAATCACTCATCAGGGGGGATTTGAGGTAAAGGGGAAGAGAGAGAGTTTAAGAGACAGAGATTATAAGAGAGGCAAAAGGAGTACCCCAAACTTGGCATTATCCCACCGAGTCATAAGTATAATTTGTATAGCTCTAAACTTCTCCGTATAGGCATAGGAAGCGTTATCCAAGGGGGAGGGGGACTGAATGCTGATTCGGACCTCTGTCCCAAGGAAGGGGTCTAAGGGGTCTTGAGATACACTTTTGTGCAACATTTGAGTCAATTTTAAGAGAAATTCGTGCAAATTTTTGACACTATTTTCAGAGGAAACAAATAGGTTGTTGTTGAATTAAGGGGGTAGGCGGAAACATATTTCAGTTCCATCACATTTTAAATGGGGGTTTAGCCCCTCAGCCCCCTGCTTCTTTCACCCTTGCTTCTACATACAGCACTGAGCGAGTAAAGTTCCTCGTACCCGTCCGTAAGGCATCAGTGATCAGTATCTATATCCGGCTCGTGACACAAGTACTATTAGCTTTCTTTTTGGCGACAAAACTACACGTTTGGTGCGGGTTTCGTTATAACTGTAAAAAATAGCAGTTTATATATCCAGGGTAGGAAGGATACAGGATGAAACAGAACACAACTGCGGTTAAAAAAATGTCAAAGTTGTGCAGAGTACGATTTCATGATTTACGGCGTGTTTAGGATAACAAATATCTTCCATACGGGTGTTCTGTGCATTAGTCTTCTCGGCAAATTTACTCCTTTTTTGTCCCAAATTTGAGGGCGACATCTTATTTGCACCTAACCTTGAGTCTGTACCCCCATGATCCCAGGAGTGAACAATTTCATGGAACAGCAACAAGAAGAGATCTTATTACAGAGGGAGTAAAATAAAATTTTCTGAACACACTCTGCAGAGTCTAGGTAGATACACGACTGTTCTGGCAGGATTGTGCTTAGAAATTAAGAAAGCAATTTCCTGCAATCTTGGGGTATGGGTGCCAGTTTTTCTCCCGGAAGTTGCTGATGACAGCCAATTGTAGGCTACACAGGTGGAAATATGTTACTAGCAAAACTGTAGTGATCCTGGACCCAATGATGCAAACTTAAGCTTCTTGCTCGTGATGCACCTTCGGTACACCTGTGGCACTCCTTCATATTAGTAGGGGGAATAACACTTAGTGTCCCCAACTCACAAATCCTGCGCAAGCCACCTGGTGTGAGTAGTAATGCATGGATGTAACTGCATGGATGTAAAATCACCCCATTCACCTCGGGCTGTCTGACAAAACATCGCTGATTCAGTCTACCTTGTGGTCCATCATGCCTTACCTTTCATACCACTTACCTTCTTAGCCTATGCCCATACCCTACTTGAACTCGTAAATATTTACTCCTCCAGAATAAAGAAAGCTCTCCAGTATAAGCATTATATAGTTAAACATGTGAGTCAAAGCAGGGACGGAAAAATAAGTCTCAAACACCTCATAAAAATAAGTTCCACCATTGTTATACATGTATCCACGGACTTACAAATAGTCCGGACGATTCCTCCCCCCCCCCATAAAAAAAAAAACTTTCCGGGACAAGATACCACCAACCCTGTACTTTTCTCCAAGGTAAAATGGTACGGACAGATATTTCATCCCCATGATATCTTGTCAAGGACACTATTCCTCAAGGGATATTGTCCCGAACACCTGGAGAGTTTCTCCTTTTACATCAGCACCAGCTTGTTTGTGTCTTGAAGAGAGTGTTCACGGTCTTTTTAGTCTACAGAAATGTCTTAGGCTGGATAAATAACATGTATATTCCATACACTGTATGCTGAACGCGATAAGTTTCTTCCATGCATTCCACAGTTCCTTGCGCAATCGAGACTATACTACCTGCATTTCTTAGCAGTTGTACGTAGGTTGACGCGATGCTGCACCTTACTTGTAACTACATGGAAGGAGTTAAACTTGTGTAAGTGCCGAACTACATTCATATCTAAACCGTGTTAAAACGATACTTATACATTGTTTGTAAGTAAACTACACCATTAGACAGAGTACAAAATGATCACATATTTCCATTCACATAACCCCTTAGGGACGTAATTTACGTGTAGTGATATACCAGCTATATTGCTTAGTGTTAATCATTAAACTTGTGCAAATTGGTTTTTCATTAATTTAATATGACAACGTACAGGACTTTGTATTGTTTGCCAAGTCCACATCTGCGAGCCGGTTATTCAGTGAGTTACCTGCATATATTTTTTTCGCCACTATTTTATCCAGAACACAAGGTTTTCCAATGCATTTGTTAGAAAGCAAAGCTGGGAACTCCTTGCGTCCTTTTTGAGTCAGATAGAATAAATTCTGGATAGGGTACATGTAAAATATATCTTTGTATGTTTGTAATATTCGTAGTTTTTTAGTTTTCGGCACGTTTGATACCGCTTTTTACCTATTTTCAGTGAAAAAATACCAATCAAAGCAAAATCGTTACCTTGTTCATAATATATAGCTACGAGATTTTGACATTTTGGCGTTTGCACAACTTCTCAGTGCATAATTGACGTTTTATCCATTTTTGTACTGTCTATCATTGCTGCCTTACTTGGTGTGATACGAAGTTAGTTTGCACGGGGAAAGATTTTAGAAGTTTTGCAACCACTCAGCTGTGATTTTTGTTTAAGTGAGAAACAATGACTGAGTAAGTCGACGAAGAAGTTGAGCTCCTTTTTTGATTGTTTTCAGGTCTGAATCAGTTTTGTGAAAATTATAGTATTAGAAGCGTATACGTGGGTTACGGGTTACATCTCCAACCAACGTCCGTACACGCGCTCTTATAATGACAGACTGACAATGAACAGTAGTCCTACAGAGGAGGTTACAAACTGGTAATTTAAGCAAAAAAGGCTAAATCTAGCAAGTCCTTGCCAAAAAGAAATAGTTTAGTGTGCTGTGTTTTCAAATTAAGTTTCACATTAAACTTTAAGTAAAAATTAAGTTTCACAGTAAACTTACACGTAGGGGTTCAAAAATTAGACCAATACTGACAACAGTTTCCCATTTGACCTTCGGTGACCTTTCTTGGGGTATTCTTTACACGGTTTTCGCATTTTGACCCTCTGGTGACCTAAAGTGACATTTGACCCACTACTTCTACGGAGGGACTCCTTGCACTCAGCAAAGAGCATCTACATACGAATGACGTTCCCCATGTTACCCCTACAGATATATCGTGTTCACAAGCTTTTCACAATTTGTACGTTGCTGACATCAAATGGTTTCTTGACCACCAACAAAATAAAATTTTGTACTTAACATGCGGCATCTAAATAGTTCTGTCAATGTTACTCCTCTTTGACAAAATCGTGCTTTCGAGGATTTCACACTCTTACCTCTCTCGTCCAAAAATGACCTTGGCAAGCTACCAAAATTACATGGTACTTTAACTCACTATCGATCATCCACGTGCTAAGATCAGATACCGCAAAGTTACCCTTCTTAGGGTATCGCCCTTACAAGCTCTCCACAAGGTTTTTATGGCCTCAGGTTCTGTTACCTTACATAAATTACCGTATTCATGTCAAGTATGAATCGTATCCATGCACCCTTACTTGAAATGTTACAAGATTCTCGGTTTTTGAACTCTGGTAAACTCACATGACCCTTGAACTCAACCGAAAACATTTCACACTGGTTTCCTCCTGGAAATACAACTAATTATATTTGCCCAATGATGAGAACAGTCCATCATTTCTATCTTGCGATTTCGTTTTTACAATCTAGCCGCCACAAACTCATAAAATACATAAATGCACTGCGTGTCATTTTTGGCCCCGGCAAAGAATAAACAGGGTCCCTGGTTGTCTGCATCTGTTAGTTGACCTATTACGGAATTCTTCCTCGTCAGGTCCTATTTGGTCGAGTAGTTCAGAGCAATAGTCCTCTTCCTCTTCCAAACCCGCAGAAGTGGCTGTACTGTGATATACTCTCCATCATCGGATAGGGATGCTAAAGGATAGTTACGGGAGTGTCATTGGAAAAAAATACTTTACCCCTACCTCGTTATGACGAATTCCAAAAAGTACAACCTAGTTTGTCTTAGATCGAGCACCTTTTCAGCTATGTGCATTGTTTTACTAGTGATGGAAGATGAACTTTTCTATGTAAGCAAATTGAAGTACCCTATCATTTTGGTTCGAGAGTGCTGGTTTCACTAAAACAATACACAATTTTGACAACATTATCAATGCAATGAAAAGAAAAAGCTGGCAATACAAAATTTTTAAAGTTTCTTTGTATTTGGTAACCAAAAGAGTAGATACTTGACCTGGCTTCATAACTATGGTAAAAGAAGGACGGCTTGATTGTCTCATCATGTGAAAAACATCGAAAGTACAGCGTGTAGTACTGTCCAGTATTGACCTTCACTAAGAAAAAGATATTGAATGAGAATTGAAAATAAAAGTGAGCATATCATATGGACGTCCCCTTTGTTTGAAAGAAGTACAGGCTTTGTAAAACAAATCATTCAAAGTGAAAATAAACTTCATTCTAATTCATTATATGAAATGGGAAAACATGTGAGGTGTTTACTTACATACTAAAACTGTCTTTGATTATCATGATAAGATATCAAGATTAAATTGATAATTTTATGGAGGGGGGGGGGGGCGCTAGATTTACCCCGACAGGAATAACAAGCTCTCAAACAGGGAAACTGAAGCTCCAACAAGTGTCGATGGGAGTCCTAGAAGAATACCGTTTATTGGGTGAGGAGTGCAATGAGGAAGGAATTGGAAGGAAGTTTTTACACAATGTCATTCTACATGGCATATTGTGCACCAAAAGATACTTGATTTAGCAAGCTTTAGGCTAGTTAGGTGCTTTTTTTTTGTAAAGAAAACCTGACACACAAGAGGGAAGACGCGCCAAAAGTACCGAAATTTTCAAGATCATAGAAGTACTTACTAAATGCCCTCTCCCCCACAATCTTCGTAGGCCCCCAAACTTTTCTAAAGCGTTAGACACATTGCCTGGTGTCCCAATAATCTGGCCCTGATCAACATAAAACAGTGTTTGCTTGAGATAAATGCAAACGTGCGTGGTACGCAAAACCAGGTGTGTTTTTATAGGGTTGTACAAGTTGTACCACTCTCAACAGAAAACCAGTTTCCTAATAGACCTACACTCCCAACATAAACCAGCCAAAACGGTTTCTTAATCGCTTCACTGGTTTAATTAACATTTGACTAATTCTGTAAAACTTCATAATTTCTGACTCCATAAAATCATGTTGACTACCTTGTGAGTAACAACTCCACGCCAATAATTATGCAGATATCGTCAGAAACGGTCAAAATGAGTGACTTGTGTAGTTCGTCGAATCAGAGAGCATTTGACTAACTTGTGTTAATGCAGTAGCGTTTGAAAACGGAAGAAACCATTTCCAGTCAAGTAACTGAATATCTGGTGTGTAAACTTCGTCAAGCAACATTGTATTTATAACGGGAGGGCTGTAGTCGCAGAAGATACTTGTTGACTGCATTTACAGTCATTTGTTAACGTTTGTGTTCATCAGAAAGGGTACTGTAGTATTACCCCATAGTTAATGCTTAATAATGTTTTCCAACGATTATGCTTATGGACTTTATAAACTGGCTATGGGTATCCATATACGGTATAAGAGATAAATCATCCATGCATATAGGCCTATTATAATACTTTACATCTAATAAAGATTTGTGGGAAAAACTTAGACTTTGTAAAGGAACCACTCATCATATCTCGTTTAAGAAGAAGAGAGCCACTCAAGTCTGCTTTACTGACTTTTTAACATTAATAAGTCTAAGTTGATAAGTATGTTGGGGCTGTGTCTAGTAAAGTCCGTTTTGTTTCGGTAGGACTTTTGTTTCCGTAAATTACTGAAACAACCATTGAATGGTTGCTGTAATCCGATACATTTTTTATGCGCCAATTAAACCAAAATTTGTACAAGCTCTGTTTAATTGCTTACCTAGTGGAGTGTGACCCCTTTTGTGTGGGAAAACAGTGCGTGGGGTAAACGGGTGGAGAAAAACTTAAGAGACAGTGGATGTAGACAAACATTTAAAAAGGGTTCAATATCTCGAAGTACGTGAGTAATTCGTCATTGGGAATCTAAACAAAATTGCTTTGGGCTCGGAGTGTAATACTGAATAGCTTTGCCGCAAACTCTCTTTGAAAGTTACAACATTTGCCTAGAAAATAACCCAGATGTTCTTATATCGTCAAAACCAAAGGAAAAGAAGGCAGTCAAGTTCAGAAAACATCACGGACATTTTGAAACTTCGGCAATTTGCCCGCTTAAAACGATAACTAAGCCTTCTGGAAAACTAAAGTAAATCCATGGCAGATATCCTTTTCTTTAATAATTAATATCTTAAGTTTCGAACAGGACTTGCTGCCTGGTTTGAAAGACCTGCAGAGATTTGTCTCTTTATGCATATAGGTTCTTTGTTATGCCTCCAGAAAATGCGTTTGATCAGTTTTCTCTGCTTCTTTTTGAAATATTGGACTGAAATAACCGAATTCTCTACGATCAGCTTAATATACTTTAAAGTGAGGAAAAAGTTGCTGGGTTTCGTACAAGAGCACATAAAAATGAAAAATCTCGATTTGTTTTTCAAAAGTCGAAAAGGTATGTTTTTCACAGGCACGGATTGAGCTGGAAGTCAAACGGCACCCGAGTCTCCTACTTATTGCACGCTTGAAGAAAATTGAATATTATCTTTTTGAATTTTCAGGCATTTTTTTCTGAAGTAGTTGCCTTTTGCATTTAGTGCTGATTTAGTGCTGACGAGTAGACCTCTGAACGAAGACAATCGCATGTTTTCTTTTCCCAACAGAGGGTCCACCCTAACGCACACTTGTGATCCTATGAGGTATGTGTGTAGTGAAGTGAGGTATGAGGTGCTCCTCAGCAAAAAGGGACGGGAGCACAAAATTGTAATATTAAGCTCACCAGGTAAACTGTTCACCTCGATCTTAAACAATCGCATTAAAAACTTTTTGGATAATTCTGGGTTGCTAGGAGACAAACAGGCTGGCTTTAGGAGAGACCATTCCACAATTGATCACATTTTTATGCTCCATACTGTAATCGACTATTATTTAAGTAAACGTAAACGTATGTATTGTGCTTTTATTGACTATAAAAAGGCGTTCGACCTGGTTGACAGAACCTCCCTCTGGACTAAACTGGTTGCGAGCAATATAAATGGTAATGTACTGAACGTAATTTACTCTATATATAAAAATGCGAAATCATGTGTTGTTAATATGGGGGAGAAATCATCCTTTTTTGACTGTAATGTAGGTGTCAGACAAGGGGAAAACTTTCCCCAGTCCTCTTTGCTATTTATATAAATGACTTCGGTAAATTTATTAGTAATTATTACGATGGTTTAAGTCATTTGGCTGACACAATGAGAGTTCATTTAAGCAATGATGATGTTTAAGTCTACCTTTTTACTTTGTTGTATGCGGATGACACTGTTGTTTTAGCGGAGGACGAGACAGATTTCCAAAGGGCTTTAAATGGTGTGAAAGATTATTGCGACACTTGGCACATGACTGTCAATACAAGTAAAACGAAAATTATTATCTTTTCTCTGGGCAAGGTCAGACGTATACCTTCATTCTGTTTTGGTGACAATACCATCGACGTGGTTGATAATTATGTATATCTTGTTATTACGTTTAATTTTAATGATAAGTTTACTAAGGCAAAATGTAAACAAGTGAGTCAGGCAAAGAAAGCTCTCTTTAGTATGCTTACTAAGTCATATTACCTTAAGCTCCCCATTTATTTATTGCTCCAACTCTTTGATCAACTTGTCATTCCAGTTTTACTTTATGGTAGCGAGGTTTGGGGTTTCGAAGACTTTAGGCAAGTCGAGGCTTTTCATCTTAGTTTCTGTAAACAAGCTCTTAAAGTAAAGAAATCTACGCCAAATTGTATGGTTTATGGAGAGCTTGGGAGATACAACATTACTAGAATTATTGAGGGAAGAATTGTAGCATACTGGAGTAGACTGATTAATAGTAAGGATAATAAATTGGCAGATATGATGTATAAATTTCTAAGGATTTTGCAAGAGAAAAATATTTACAAATCGCCTTGGATGAGTCGGATTAAAAGTATTTTTGAAAAAAAAAAACTGGTATGCCCTTTATTTGGAATTATAATTATAACTCAATTGAAACAAACTAGCTTGACAAAACAATTGGGTTAAGATTAAATGATATTTATACTCAAGGTTGGATTTCTGATGTCAACAATAATTCTCAGTGTAAAAATTATAGGATTTTTAAGCAGGACCTAAAGCCTGAAAAGTACCTTACCACTCTTCCTCTAAAATATAGGTTAGATCTTTGTAGGCTCTGTTGCAGTAATAGTAAAATCCCCACTGTAAGTGGTAGATACCATGATATAGATCTCTGTGATCGAATATGCACTTTATGTAATTGAAGTAAATTAGGAGATGAATACCACTACTTGTTTGAATGCCCCTCATTTTCCAGAGAAAGGTCTATACGATTTCCTATGGTAATTCATGCTTATGTATAATATATGTATTTTTGAGTCTCTTTAACCTCCTCGGAGGTCACATGGAGAATGACAATAAACAAACAAAAAAAGCAAACAATACCAATATTTTTATATTGTTCCAAATTGGTAAAACGATCGGGAAAATTGCACGAATCTCAGACAAATGGAAACCTGCCTGAATTAATATGTATGACTACACGTTATAAGATATGCCAAACGATTGTACTACAGGACTTATTTGCAAATTTTGATCAGGATATGAAGAAGGCGCTCTCTAAACACAATTCTAAATTGCAAGCCCTCTGTTTACCAAATTGAGAAATTCCAACACGAGGGCAATCTAATAACTGACCGTGTTGATATAAGTAATGTTTTTAATACTTTGGTTTCTAATATTGGCCCTGAAATTCAAAAATATATTCCTGACGTAGACTCAGTCACTTTCGACCATTTTTGGAATCTCCTGTCTCTAATCCTTTCTTTCTTCATTCAGTGACCAGTGATATTTATTCAACAAAATCATCTTTATTCTTAAAAGCTCTTCCGCTTGTTACGATGGAATTTCATCCGTTATAATTACGTATGTTGCTAATTTTATTTCTAAATCTTTGTGTCATATTTTAATTTATCATTAGACCTAGGCATTGTTCGGGCATGCATAAAAATTGCACGTGTCGTTCCTATTTTTGAAAATAATGACAAGGACGAGTTACCGATTACAGACCAATCTCAGTCCTTGCTTGTTTCTCCAAGATTTTGAAAAAAAAAACCGTTTTAGCAAAATGATTTAGTTTTCCAGTAAAGAGTAATGGTTTTTATAATTATCAATTCGGGTTTCTCCCGGGTTTCTCCCATGACTTACTCAATTTGAGTGATATAATAATGAATGCTTTTGAAAAGAGAGACTTTGTTTCTGGTACCTTCTCAGGCTTTTGATACCTTGATCATAAAATTTTATTTTTTTTCCTCTCTTTATTTTGTAATGAATGAGTCACTTACAAACAACAATCAGCTTAGACTAAAAATGACCTTCTTAGGTCTTAAATAATAGTGCAGTGATACATATTTGCGTAATATTCAATATAAAAGTGAAGGCATTAAGGATTTTTTTTTTGTAAATCATAACTTTTACCCCCAAAACGTCACACAAACAGTTCATAACAAGTCAAACTGAATAAATCCCTCAAATAATTGTTATTTCCCATTGTCTTTATCTTTCATGTATGTCTCAAATATATACACTTTTCAACTTGTAAAGCAAATTTAAACTTATGAAAAAAGGTTTCAGTACTAGGTTACAGTCCCTGGCACCTGCAATTAAAAATGTAGTGTTTAAGAAGAAGAATAAGAAAAGTATATGGGTAGAATAAAATCACTGTAGCTAAAGAAAATATCATTCATTGTAAAGAAAAATTGCTGAAGAAGAAATGTTTGTTTATCGTCGAAAATAAAGGAAGCAGTTATATTACAACCAAAATAAATGTTCTATCGTCTCATCCTCCTTTTGGCAAAAGGTGCACATGGGAGAATCGGTCTTCCCTTACTCCAAATCCAGATATGGATTGATATCTGGATATATCTGGCTAAATACAGTCTTTATATGGCCATATCAAGCCAGATATACAGCCATATTTAGTTGCCTTGATACATTATATCAAGTTTTATATGGCCATATCAAGCCAGATATAACTTGATGAAATGCCAGTCCAGATATGTAAATACAGTTTTATATGGCCATATCAAGCCAGATATAACTTGATACAATGCAATTCTAGATATGCAAATAAAGTTTTATATGGCCATATCAAGCCAGATATAACTTGATGAAATGCCAGTCCAGATATGTAAATACAGTTTTATATGGCCATATCAAGCCACATATAACTTGATGAAATGCCAGTCCAGATATGTAAATTATACAGTTTTATATGACCACATCAAGACAGATATAACTTGATACAATGCAATTCCAGATATGCAAACACAGTTTTATATGGCCATATCAGGCCAGATATAACTTGATGAAATGCCAGTCCAGATATGTTAATACAGTTTTATATGGCCATATCAAGCCAGATATAACTTGATACAATGCAATTCCAGATATGCAAATAAAGTTTTATATGACCATATCAAGCCAGATATAACTTGATACAATGCAATTCCAGATATGCAAATAAAGTTTTATATGGCCATATCAAGCCAGATATAACTTGATATGCTAGATATGCAAATGAGCATTTTGTTAATTTGTTTTATTATTTATTTGATTTGATTCTTGGATTATGCTTGTTACAAACTAAGACATGTTTTGGATACAGCATCATCTTCCCAGACATTGCAGTTATTTAGAGGCTACACTTTTGTTAATACCGCAGGGTACTAAGTGAACTTAGGCAAATGATTTGCATATTTGGGCGGAGCTTGTATCTAAACCTACATTTTTCATGATTTAGGAAGTTGAAAGTAAAATATGCACTACGCAGTAAACAAAATTTAGAGTCAAATACGTAATAAAGTTTAAAATAAGAAGCCATTATCACTGTGATTACATAAAAGAGGAAATTTCAAGGCATTTTTCTGTTCACTGTTATGAAATAAGTTGAATTTATGTACTTAAGTCAATTCAACTCAATGCATACATTAAATTCTAATTCATGGAGCACTTCAACATTGTTTGCTGGTGTTACCTGGGGACGTTGTTACTCCTTCGGGGAGCAGAACTCCTTCGGGAGTATTGTTTGGTTTTCGCCCCTGGCTCTTCGCCAGAGAGTCAGGGGACTTTTGGAAAAAAAGGTGTTACCTGGCGCAGGAGTATCCGTGATCACGACGGCGGAGCTCCCAGGTGGGACCTGTTCTATTCATCTAGTCTAGAACGGGACCACTGTCGGGTGGTGTCAGTTAAGTCAATGTTTGTCCCTTGGGGACGTTGTTACTCCTTCGGTGAGCACAACTCCTTCGGGAGTATTGTTTGGTTTTCGCCCCTGGCTCTTCGCCAGAGAGTCAGGGGACTTTTGGAAAAAAAGTGTTCAAAGTCTCCATGAGGAGTGTGGACTATAAGTCCTAACTACGAATCATAACTAGAGCAGGTATGGTCCGGATACAATTTTATCTGTGCCATATACAGGCTTGATCCAGATAGAACTTTATCTGGTTATATAAAGTTTAGATCTGGTTCTGGTTTAGATCTGTGTTATATCTGCCTAACTTTTTATCTGATCTGATATAAATTCCATATCTGGTACAGATATGGGCCATATATGGAAATATATTCTGCTCATATAAGGACCATATCTGGTCCAGATAAAATTTTATCTGTTCCATATAAAGACTTGATCCAGATAAAACTTTATCTGGCCATATATGGCTTAGATCTGGTTCTGACGTAGATCTGGGTTATATCTGCCCAATTTTTTATCTGGTCCAGATATAAATCCCATATCTGCAGCAGATATGGGCCAGATATGAAATCCATATCTGGCCCATGTATGGAATTTCATATCTGGCCCATATCTGGATTTCGAGTAAGGGTTTTTATAGCAAAAAGTAATTTTTTTGTTCCTACAACTCGATGAAGGAAACGAAACTGAAAATAGTGAATCTACGAATCAAGAAGGGTATGATAAGTTATAACAGAAATTCTTTCCCAGCTCTCAGTTGGTATATTACAACACAAATTCCACTTCGAGATTACAGTAGGGGCTACTAGTAATTTTGCTAAGAGCACGTTATAAACTTTATGAGAAACTGATACAGTATGAGGGATTAAATCTTTCAATTGACTGACAGAGCCTTGGTAAGGATGCTGCTGCCTTAAAGACTGTTTCCACTTTCACGGAATTGCATCCCCAAAAGGTAGTAAATGCAGATGACTCCAAAGCAAACTTTTCTTTAAATTGATTGAACAATAATACTTTACCATTATCGTCAAATAGGTCCTTAACGTATATGATGTCCTTTTCTAAAAGAAATTTGTCAAATATGCATTTGTTGTTTATCTTTATATATTCATTATTCCATAGCATTTGATTTCCAAATCCATCTTTGGATTCAGAGAATACCGTCTCAAACGAGGACATGCACACTCGTTGAATGAACTTATTACTGATATGACTAAATCCCTTAATCGTACAATTGCATTGAAAGAGGAAAGTTTAACCATAATTGAGGAGGTGGTGGTCAAAAAATTTCCAGTAACCTGATAAATTATTACAATAACTACGAACCCAGGTACATTCCAGGCATTTAAAAAAATTGCAATATTGGGGACCTTAAGGCCACCCTGACAGTGTGGGTCGATGGGTCGATCAGTAAATTTAACCACTACGGAATTAGAAGTAATGTACGAGAATAGTTCAAAATGATATAGTTTGGTAGTGAAGCTTAATAGTTTTTTATAATTATCAACTCGGGTTTCTCCCTGGCTGTTCCACTTCTCATGCCTTACTTTATTTGAGTGATATGATGATGAATTCTTTTGAAAAGCCCCCCAAAAGATGAATTCTTTGGCTCTGGTACCTTCTCAGGATCTTGATACTCTTGATCATAAAATTTTATTCAGTAAATTTAATCACTATAGAATTAGAGGTAATGCACTAGAATGGTTCAAAAGCTACGTATCTGACGGACATCAGTTTGTTGCAATTAGTAATGAAAATTCCTTTTACCGTGAAGTCACTTGTTTTGTTCCCCAAGAGGCTATTTTGAGACCACAAACAATTTTTTATTCGAATCCTGATATCAATCATCTTCAAAGAGTTATTCCTAAACCAGTTACCAACACAATTCAATCAATTAACCTTTGTTATACTCTAGCACCGCTTTCTAGTGTTGCCAAATTTTGGGGGTTTTAATTGACAAGCACGTATCTTCGAAAGACCACATTTCTTTAGTTACTAAAAAAATATCTGAAAATATTGGAAATATCGGCCGTCTACGCTTTACTTTGCCTAGGGGAATTCTAATTACTCTCTATAATACTCTCATCCTTCCTTTTCTATCTTACTGTAATATTGTTCGGGGTTCTACATATCCGTCTAAATTAAAGCCATTGTTTATCCTTCAAAAACGAGTTATCTGATATACTTGTAATACACGTACATTATTTTCATAATACTGAAAGGTTGAGCCTTTAGTCGATTTACGAGGTAAATCGTTATCAATGTAGTATAATTCTTGTTTACAATTTTTTAACAGAGAGTTACCAGATACATTTTGTGATTTCTTTTATGATGTGCTATGAGGTAAATTCTTATCATATTCGCCCAGCTAACCGCTGGACAACACCGATTCACAGACTTCAGTCTTATCTTCATCGCGCTTGTTATGTTTCTCCCAGTGTTTGGAAATCCCTTCCCTCTTCAGTAATCCACTGTTCTTCTCTACAAACGTTGAAAAGAAATTTAGTATGCTTCTTTTCAAACGGCAGCCTACAACACTCTCTATATGTGAATGAATATACTACGTTCTTCCTGTTCTATATGTAGTGTTTTGTATTTTTTACCTGTTGTAGGGGTGTCCGCGTTAATAAGCTTTGTCGGTCTGCCACCTGTTTTTATGTACAAACATATTGAACCTAGGCTGTATGCAAATGACCGGATTAAAGTTGCTGAAACTGAGAACTGAATGCGGCTTTTAAAAATCGTATTATGAAAAGATATCTATACAATACGTCGTAGACGCAAACGTAGAAAAGGAGCGTCTTTAAACTATCAGCCTTTTTGACTCATTATGTTATGTTGACTGTAAGAATTAAGCTGAAAGAAAACAACGAGAAACCAAAAATATATTCATAATCATTTTACTCATTTCTTGGGAGAAAATTGTTCTGTTTTTTTTTTTTTAATCCTGCCAGTAAAATTTGCTTTGCCCCAACTTCAAGGGGCTGCAGTCCATCTCCCCTGGCTTTTTTACTTATTTTCTCCCCAGCTAATGTCCTTGTAAGGGCTTCTAGTTCATCAACATGATGCAGATTTGGTCTCACACAGTTCGAACGCTGATGCCGCATCTAGGCCATCATAATTTTGACCCTGTGCAAACAGTGCTCACTATTTCATTTGGAATGAACCCCAACCCCGTGCGAATTGTGACTACGTCTCTTATAAAGACATTCATTTCAAGGAAATTTTCTATACATCAGACATCCGGATCAATGTCTTAAGTAAGTTTGCTTGACAGGTTCCAACATCAAGTGACATGAGTCTGCTTCAAAACAGATCAAGTTTGGGGTTGGCAGTTTTGAGATGTTGTTCCGTGTTTTAGTATTGATGCTTTTGAACTCAAATTCAAATTATCAATGGAGGAGTGCACGAACATCAGATAAATGGAAGCATACCTAAATTGATAGCCTACATATATCAATTTAATGGCTACTCTGACTATGAAACCCTATTGGTTATAAGAATTAAGCTGGAAGAAAGCAACGGAATACCAAAATCTATATTTATCATCATTTATACTTATTCTTGTACAATAACTAAAATGGTTTATCAAATCAATTAGGCCCATAGTCTAACAGCTTAAAGTAAAAAGTTTACATACATTTTCAAAAATAGCTTCAAAATTCATTTTCAAAACCAAAGACTTAAATTTATTTAATTTTACGGATACTTTGTAGGATTTTCAGTTAGTTTTCTTTCGCAGTGAACCTAAGCTAGTTGCCAAATACACGTACTTGTCTATTTTGCAACGACGCACAAATCATCTCAGCAAAAAACGTCTTTGAAGCATCTAACGTACTATCTAAAGAGAAAGTGAGGTTCTCTAGAAAAACATTTTCTAGTCATGTTACAGTTAGTGTGAAAGAATGACTCGATTAAATTTGTGCAAAACACCACACATGCATTGAATGATGACTTAAATTGCTTGTGTGCTAAAGCATCACTACAGATACGAGCGAGAGAAAAGGATGAAGTCCGCAGTTACAACTAATGTTTACCTTGCCCCTACCCTTTGACCTTCTTTAACGTTGATTGCCTCAACTTCTTTTTATGAGGATTACTTGATATATTTTAACAAACAACCCTAACTATATACTCTAAAAACAGTTGGGTAAAGTTTTACCCAAGGTTGGGTCCGTATGCCACCTCCTAAAATGTGTAAAAAACTGCCCAAAGGTGGTCAAAACAATCCCATGGTAGGTGAATTTCCCCCAAGTAAAGAGTAATTTTTAACCAACTTGAGTAGTTCCTTACCCAACAGTTTAGGAGGTGGCATACGTACCCAACCTTGGGTGAAAGTTTACCCACCTGTTTTTAGAGTGTACAATTAACCAATTCCACACCGATCTTTCACAAAAGTGTACGTGGGCATAGTCTCCCAATTGAAACATTAATGATCGGAACATTCCAAAATTTGTATGATGATTAATAACTTGATATTTATTTGCCACCGTTTTGATCAATTGTTACTTTTTTAATTCCCCTAGAATTACCGTATATCAAAACTAGCATTTTGCTGTATATAACATTTTCATAATATCGCAAAAAATTCGAAAAGAAACCTTTTTTGATGAGTTGCATACTAATTTGTCTTATCAGCATCAAAAATTCATTTCGATAACTTGATTACTTCATATTACTATAATTATATTACAATTTTACAAAGTTTATTCAGGTTTCTTACTCGCAGTGTCTTTAGGTGACTCACACTTTAAATTAATAATAACATAATTATAAGATTTTGAGTTCAATTTCTTTCAGAATATTAAAAATCGAGGAAAGTTTAAGATATGTCTGCAGTCATCATTGTAACTGAAGCAATCGTGATATTTAAGTCCACACTATTTAAAACGACTACCGGAATTTTTTTTTTATACATTTGGTATTATTTTGTATGACGTCTTCAAAAATGAGCTGAAAGAAGAAATATTTTTACGAAGTTTACTGTTTGTTCATTGCAGACAATGGAACCTGAAAAATTTCTTAATAATTAAAAAGATCAGTTTAAATGTTTCGTTTGCTCAATGCCATGTAATTTCTCCAATACATTTTTGGAGTTCTGTTTTCGTGCAAAGTTTCAAAATATTTACCACTTCTTGTGCGATAGAATATATACAGTAGAACCGTAACCCACCCCACATTTTTCCAACAGGCACAATGATATACAATGCCGTTACTTCATTTGTGAGATAATGCAGTCAGCCCGACGTAAATTTTTGAACCCCGGTACATGGTAATTCATGAATGGCTCTTGTTAATTTTGTAATAACTTTTTGTAACTGTATGTTAGAATTTATGCAACAGCATACCTTGATTCAATTTTAAATTGCAATATTTATTATGAAGCATCATTACGAAGCATCATTATGAAGGAAACGATTAGACTAAAATGAAGGAATTTTTGGAGACTTACGTAATGTTTTAATATCATGTTAGGACGGGTGTGAATTTTCTTCAAATTACTGAAGAAGTAAGTCACAACCATTGATGTCTGTGGATTATCTTGTTACCTTTAATTATACCAACCTACGACTTCCAAGCAGTGTTTAACAAGGATCTTTGAATCTCGAACGCATTCATAATTTCCCTCGTGAAAAATATCCAGAGCTTTGATTAGCAAGGAATAATTTCTGTGCACTAACATAGAATTGCCAAAGAGTTTGTTCACAATAATTCTGTTGAAGTACAAAAAATCTCCCCTGAATTTCCAGTTGCTGTTAAATTCTGATTCTCCTTCACAATCAAGTAAAAGAGGTTGGTTAACGACCGCCACGTGTAAATGCACTGCATAACTGCCACGAACATTTGCCCACCGGTATGAGACTAAGAACAAACACAACAGCATACACAACAGCCTTGACATTGTCGTGATATAATTCTTTCGAAGTTCTTAAATGAAAGTCATAAATAATAAAATGATGACTTTGTAGCAATCTCCTTTCAAAAAAGCCAAAATGTCTTCATAATAACCGCTCAAACCTGCAGCTACATTATATATCAGTTGTCACTTAGGTAATGTGACTACTTATCGAACAATCTGCTATTAACCTTTAACAGTATAACAGTTTACAGACAAATGAGTGCACGTCCCAGCTACGATACCCACGTTGAATCGAACTGAGTAGTCGTGTAAGGACGTTTGGGTGAGACATTTGCCTTCAACGTAGTACCACAGAGGTGCCATGAAATCTTTTTAACATTTCGTAGACGATTCACTGTGCGAAGAGGGTCATGGTGAGGGAGTGCCACCACTTTTAAAAGAAAAACTTGAAGGAACGCAACAACACGGGTTGACCTTACATGCCTCCAAATTCTTAATCTTAGTTGAAGCGGTATCCGTCATTATAGCTCACGCTATGGTAACTCAAATGTTTCAATTCGCTAGTCACTTTAATCTGAGTTAGTAATGTATTATAATTGTGTATACAGAAAATGTAAGATCTTTTGTTTTCCTGTAAAGGGAAAACATTCGGGCTTTTGACAGCTTACGTGGATCCGATTTCGTGCACGTCGAGGACCGCAAATGGCTCGCAGACCCCATTTTGAGAGCAACCGTGTTTTACACAAGAATAGACAAGCAACAAAAGAAGTAGAAACAACTTTGCCAAAAACACAATCTGCTGTCAAATGTCACTTGCTGTTCTACTATTTTACCTTCTTAACTACTGCATTGAAATATCCTCCTCCCTGTAACCATGAAACCGTCTGGCCCTTATCAGGGAGTTGTTAGGACAACTCCTAACAACTCCCTGCCCTTATCCACCTCGTCTATATCAATAGCTTATCGTTAGCTTATAACGAAGTGTAGGAAATAGAGCCCCAGTGATAGACTGACCTGATCACGATTGAGGGGGGGGGGGGTAAGGATTTCAAGGTGGCTGGTTTCTGCATATATATATATATATATATATATATATATATATATATATATATATATATATATACATATATATATACATATATATATATTTCTCTAATTCGGCACTTAGGGGGAAAGTTGTTGTTGAAAAGTCGACCTTAAGGGGAAAAAAGTTTTCGGGTGAAGTATAAGTTTCGCCTTAACGTTTCCACACACTTTTTCTATAGGAATACGTAAACTCACAAGGGCGCCCTCTTAGATTTACAAACTAGATGCCATTACTTCAAAGTTGTCAAATTTACGGACACCTAGCTGTTAACACGAACGGATGGCTGGCCATTGAAATAACGTTAATTATATTTTTAGACGTTAGGGCGAATTTATTTCTTATGTATTTTATTATCATTTTTTCGCCCTATGTACAAGCAGATATAAGAATTTCCCCTTAAGGTGGGAATTAGCGTTATATATATATATATATATATATATATATATATATATATATATATATATATATATATATATATATATATATACCCAGGAGAAAATTCCTGTTGACACCTTTTGAAATTCCAACAGGTTTGAACTGGCATGAACTGGCAATTCACCAATTACCTGTTAGAGTTAATGGAATTAACAGGTGTCAACGGGTCCCTATTGAAACCTGTTGATACTTGTCACCAATTACCTTTTGTACATGTTCAAACATGTTAAAAACTGTTCAATCCTGTTCAACAGGTTTCAACTGGAATTTTTCGCTGGGTATATATATATATATATATATATATATATATATATAACAGAAAAATTAAGTTCCACGTATACTCCAAGATTAAAATACAAAATGAGAACGAATGCAATAAAGAGCATAACTGGTTGATTATTGGAGTACAAAACTTAAATTTACTTCGAAATTTTCGGTTCCCCTGGAACCTTCCTCAGCGAAATCTTACAACAAAGTGAGTAACTTAATTCAAGAAAAATACAAGGAACATACAATGTGCTGGAAGTTAGATAAACCAGCATAATAGGATTAAAGTGTTTGGTGAAAGGTATACTGATTAAGAAGACCGAGGTCTTTGTTAAGTCCAGTGAGGTGTGATTGAAGCCTCATTATCCAAATTAGTTCCGTACGTTTACGGTTTTCAGTGCAAACAAAGTCGCTAGCTATTAGAGTTACTTTTAGATTATCAAGGGCATGACCGGGGAGATTGAAGTGTTCAGCTACTGGGAATCCAATAGCGTTGTCTCTAATAGACTTTTTGTGGTTATTAAACCTAAGGCGGAAGGAAGTCCCGGTTTCTCCAATATAGAGTCCGTGTTTGCACAGATTACAATGAAATATGTAAACAACATTACAAGAATCGCAATTAAGGTTGGGGGGTTTTAACGGAAATTTTATGTTAGGGATGGTGACCCGATCTCCAGTGTTGATATGTCTGCAGATTTGGCAGCGTTGTTTGTTGCAACAAGTATTACCCCTAGTGGTCTCATCAGAGGTCGGTAATTTGGATGGAGCGATAAGTCTCCTAAGATTAGGGGGCTGGCGTAGCGCAAGGAGAGGGGGATCAGCAAATAGGTCAGAGAGGGTAGGGTCGTCTTTGAGGGATGCAAAGGATTGTTTTAAGGTACGTGCAAGACTGGGGATAAGGGGGTGGAATTCAAACACAAGGGGTATACGTTTGTTGGGAGTCTTGATTTTATAAGTCAGAAGGTCATGGCGATTGATTAGAGCGGCTTTGCGTATACCCTGTTTAATGATACGGATAGGGTAGCCGCACGAAAGAAAGTATCCGGTAAGGGAGGAGATGGAACGGTCATAGTCAACCGGGTCTGAGCAAATACGTTTGGTACGAAGGCATTGGCTGTAAACAATCGACTTTTTGAGATTGGCAGGGTGGGCACTGTCGAAATGTAGTAAAAGATGCTTGTCAGTGGGTTTGCAATAGAGGGAAGTTGCAATGGCGCCAGCCTTCATTGTCATCAGTATGTCAAGGAACGCGATTCGAGTACTGGAAACCTCGAAAGTGAATTTAATGCTCTCATGGAAAGAATTGACATGAGTTTTGAAGCTTTCGAGGGAATCTTTGCCGTGGGTCCAAATGAAAAAAAGTCCTCAATGTAGCGATAATAGTGTAATGGTTTCAAAGGAAAACTAGATAACATTAAAACTTCAAGTTTATGCATGAAAATATTTGCATAACAGGGTGCCATCTTAGTGCCCATGGCGGTCCCTTTAATTTGGTGGAAAAAGTTACCATTAAAAGTAAAGAAGTTGTTCTTAAGGATAAATACAATCAGTTTAGATATATCACAAGAAAGCGTTTGATCAGAGGTGTGATCATAAATAAATTCCTTACAAGCACGGACGCCCTCCTCATGCGGAATATTGGTGTACAGTGACGTTACGTCCATGGTAACGAGGAGAGCTTCTGTGGGGAGGGTACCCATATTATTAATGATCCTAAGAAAGTGGGTGCTATCCTGCAAGTAGCTAGGAATTTTATGTAGTAAGGGGTTGAGAATACTATCAACATAACCCGAGAGACCTTCGGTAAGGGTCCCAATACCTGAAATAATGGGTCTACCCGGTACACTTATGGAATGAGTCTTGGCTAGTTGGCAAATGTCAGGGACTGACAAACTGTTGAAATCGGGGAGGGGGTCACTAGAATTAACATGGCAAGACAAATGGTTTTGAAGCACCTTAGAAAGTTTATGAACTTTGGGCAAGGTGTAAAAATATCCTAATTTGGGTTGGGAGGGGATGAGCTCTCTTACCGTGCCAGAAATGTGTGGTGAAAGTCCATCCAAAAGATCCTTAGAAATTGAATTAAATGTGCTGACCGGGTCAAGATTAATCTGAACATAAAACTTAGTGTCCAATAACTGCTTTTCTGCTTCGTCAATATAGTCCTTGGTATTAAGGATGGTGACGGCACCTCCTTTGTCTGCTGGGCGGATGACAATAGATTTGTTCCTGCGTAGTCTTTTAATAGCAGCAAATTCCCCTTTGGAAAGATTGGTATGAACGTCGTCAGTAGCATGGCTTCGTAAGAAATCGTCAAGGTGTTTTTTGGCAGATTTGGCAAAGTTATCAATATAAACGTTGCGTCCGGGGGGAGGGGTCCAGTGGGAGCTACTCTTGGGTTTGTTGGTTTTGTTTGAGTTGTTAAGAGTAGTGTCATGGCCTTTGGATTCCGCGAAATATTCCCTAAGTCTAACTCGCCTTGTAAACTTGTCAAGGTCAGCACATAAATCTATCGAAGATAATTTGCTGGAAGGGCAGAATGATAGGCCCCTTTCCAGCACGGAACTTTCCTCTTTCGACAGTTCGTAGTCAGAAAGATTAACAATCTTGTCATTTTTAGCTCGAGTACCGGTACGTCGGAGCGTTGTCGGGAACTTATCAGCAATGGCTGCATGTTGTTGTTCTACAAGGTGTTTAAGGAGGGGGTCATCATTGGCTAGTCTGTTTAGTTTGCGTAGCTTTCGGGTGAAGCACTCACGGATACGACGTTTGTAAGAATAGTCCAAGGTTTTGAAAACTTCAGAAGTGTCGAAATCTGGGGGTAAAAGGTCCTTAATATGAGAAGCAGAAGTTTGAATATCCTTGGATATGTAGTCCTGCTTGGCGTAAGCGGCCCTTAGGGAAATGTTACGTAGTTGGCTGGATGCCTGTTTGCAAATCCTTTCCGCAATGTTTGCAATTTGCAAACAGGCATCCAGCCAACTACGTAACATTTCCCTAAGGGCCGCTTACGCCAAGCAGGACTACATATCCAAGGATATTCAAACTTCTGCTTCTCATATTAAGGACCTTTTACCCCCAGATTTCGACACTTCTGAAGTTTTCAAAACCTTGGACTATTCTTACAAACGTCGTATCCGTGAGTGCTTCACCCGAAAGCTACGCAAACTAAACAGACTAGCCAATGATGACCCCCTCCTTAAACACCTTGTAGAACAACAACATGCAGCCATTGCTGATAAGTTCCCGACAACGCTCCGACGTACCGGTACTCGAGCTAAAAATGACAAGATTGTTAATCTTTCTGACTACGAACTGTCGAAAGAGGAAAGTTCCGTGCTGGAAAGGGGCCTATCATTCTGCCCTTCCAGCAAATTATCTTCGATAGATTTATGTGCTGACCTTGACAAGTTTACAAGGCGAGTTAGACTTAGGGAATATTTCGCGGAATCCAAAGGCCATGACACTACTCTTAACAACTCAAACAAAACCAACAAACCCAAGAGTAGCTCCCACTGGACCCCTCCCCCCGGACGCAACGTTTATATTGATAACTTTGCCAAATCTGCCAAAAAACACCTTGACGATTTCTTACGAAGCCATGCTACTGACGACGTTCATACCAATCTTTC
Organism: Holothuria leucospilota; assembly: GCA_029531755.1. NCBI lineage: Eukaryota > Metazoa > Echinodermata > Holothuroidea > Aspidochirotida > Holothuriidae > Holothuria > Holothuria leucospilota. Next base: position 19,451,338 of record CM055961.1, on the reverse strand, counting down.
CAAAGGGGAATTTGCTGCTATTAAAAGACTACGCAGGAACAAATCTATTGTCATCCGCCCAGCAGACAAAGGAGGTGCCGTCACCATCCTTAATACCAAGGACTATATTGACGAAGCAGAAAAGCAGTTATTGGACACTAAGTTTTATGTTCAGATTAATCTTGACCCGGTCAGCACATTTAATTCAATTTCTAAGGATCTTTTGGATGGACTTTCACCACACATTTCTGGCACGGTAAGAGAGCTCATCCCCTCCCAACCCAAATTAGGATATTTTTACACCTTGCCCAAAGTTCATAAACTTTCTAAGGTGCTTCAAAACCATTTGTCTTGCCATGTTAATTCTAGTGACCCCCTCCCCGATTTCAACAGTTTGTCAGTCCCTGACATTTGCCAACTAGCCAAGACTCATTCCATAAGTGTACCGGGTAGACCCATTATTTCAGGTATTGGGACCCTTACCGAAGGTCTCTCGGGTTATGTTGATAGTATTCTCAACCCCTTACTACATAAAATTCCTAGCTACTTGCAGGATAGCACCCACTTTCTTAGGATCATTAATAATATGGGTACCCTCCCCACAGAAGCTCTCCTCGTTACCATGGACGTAACGTCACTGTACACCAATATTCCGCATGAGGAGGGCGTCCGTGCTTGTAAGGAATTTATTTATGATCACACCTCTGATCAAACGCTTTCTTGTGATATATCTAAACTGATTGTATTTATCCTTAAGAACAACTTCTTTACTTTTAATGGTAACTTTTTCCACCAAATTAAAGGGACCGCCATGGGCACTAAGATGGCACCCTGTTATGCAAATATTTTCATGCATAAACTTGAAGTTTTAATGTTATCTAGTTTTCCTTTGAAACCATTACACTATTATCGCTACATTGACGACATTTTTTTCATTTGGACCCACGGCAAAGATTCCCTCGAAAGCTTCAAAACTCATGTCAATTCTTTCCATGAGAGCATTAAATTCACTTTCGAGGTTTCCAGTACTCGAATCGCGTTCCTTGACATACTGATGACAATGAAGGCTGGCGCCATTGCAACTTCCCTCTATTGCAAACCCACTGACAAGCATCTTTTACTACATTTCGACAGTGCCCACCCTGCCAATCTCAAAAAGTCGATTGTTTACAGCCAATGCCTTCGTACCAAACGTATTTGCTCAGACCCGGTTGACTATGACCGTTCCATCTCCTCCCTTACCGGATACTTTCTTTCGTGCGGCTACCCTATCCGTATCATTAAACAGGGTATACGCAAAGCCGCTCTAATCAATCGCCATGACCTTCTGACTTATAAAATCAAGACTCCCAACAAACGTATACCCCTTGTGTTTGAATTCCACCCCCTTATCCCCAGTCTTGCACGTACCTTAAAACAATCCTTTGCATCCCTCAAAGACGACCCTACCCTCTCTGACCTATTTGCTGATCCCCCTCTCCTTGCGCTACGCCAGCCCCCTAATCTTAGGAGACTTATCGCTCCATCCAAATTACCGACCTCTGATGAGACCACTAGGGGTAATACTTGTTGCAACAAACAACGCTGCCAAATCTGCAGACATATCAACACTGGAGATCGGGTCACCATCCCTAACATAAAATTTCCGTTAAAACCCCCCAACCTTAATTGCGATTCTTGTAATGTTGTTTACATATTTCATTGTAATCTGTGCAAACACGGACTCTATATTGGAGAAACCGGGACTTCCTTCCGCCTTAGGTTTAATAACCACAAAAAGTCTATTAGAGACAACGCTATTGGATTCCCAGTAGCTGAACACTTCAATCTCCCCGGTCCATGCCCTTGATAATCTAAAAGTAACTCTAATAGCTAGCGACTTTGTTTGCACTGAAAACCGTAAACGTACGGAACTAATTTGGATAATGAGGCTTCAATCACACCTCACTGGACTTAACAAAGACCTCGGTCTTCTTAATCAGTATACCTTTCACCAAACACTTTAATCCTATTATGCTGGTTTATCTAACTTCCAGCACATTGTATGTTCCTTGTATTTTTCTTGAATTAAGTTACTCACTTTGTTGTAAGATTTCGCTGAGGAAGGTTCCAGGGGAACCGAAAATTTCGAAGTAAATTTAAGTTTTGTACTCCAATAATCAACCAGTTATGCTCTTTATTGCATTCGTTCTCATTTTATATATATATATATATATATATATATATATATATATATATATTAGGTCGAGGTTGGTAGATCGAAGTTAGAATGTAGGTCGAAAGTGTAAATAGTAATACATTCGATCATATACATACGAGTGTATTGATTTGGGTTTATAATTTTGTAAGACGCGGTATTCTTTTCTTGGTCTCTAAATTCCAAAATATCTGGATGTATTAAAATAATGGTTTTAAGTGGATTGAAAAAATGTTCTTTTAACTGAGAGTTATTCTTTGTTTTTCAGATTTAATAGTTTTCTACAATGGGAAGTAATAGCTGTGATATTACGTGCATGCTGCTTCTTCTCACATGTGTTGGTAAGATATTAGGTTTTTTTTTCAATTTGTCATATATAAGTATACTATATAATGTAGATTCTGTTTTATTTGAATTTATTATGAATGTAACTATTTTAGAGTAGAACCGTCTCTTACTGGAATGGCAATTGTCTATTTCCCTTTTTCTTGACCGTTTTATAACTGCCAACTCCCTGTGGGCCTTTAAACGTCCTTCGGGTTCCAAATACCAATAAATTTTTGTGGCATTACCTAAGTTGGGAGTTTCTAGTGAATGACACGCAACTTACCATGAAGTTATTTTCCAAAAACTACTTCATATTACGCTAGAAATGACACCCTTAAGATCTGCAACTTGCATCTAAAGATCTCCTCCCACCCACCCTTTGCCAACCACTTGGGCCTCCACCGACCCCGTGGGCCTCTGGCCAACACCCTGGGGATCGGCGGACCCTTTGTAAAAGCATTCGTCTAGTGTTTCATAGCTGCTTTTATGCACATAATACATCTTCTTATCTTGTCATAACTGCGAATCAAAACATTTTTCAAAGTTGCTTTCCACCAATTACCTCGGATAATAGACTCCTTTCCTTTCTTATCAAAATAGGTTGTTCTATGCAGAGGGAAGGATGCAAATCACCGCAGTACCTCGAAGTGGGAAAAGAACAAGTGATCCAATGCTTTTTCGGATACACATTTGTTGGCGTACACTGGTATAACTCGACGGAGACATTGCATAACGAGCCCATTTTGAGTTACAGTGATTCTGAAAAAAGTGGTGAAGGTTACACTTCTAAAGAATTCGATATTTATCAAAATGGATCTCTGATAATAAGAAGCGTCGGAACGACACACGAAGGGCTTTTTACCGCTATTATATTTTATTCTAAGACAGATGATCCAGTGTATTATTATGTTCGTGTGGAAACAATAGGTAAGCAATGCATCTGTTACGTTGGCTAGTTTCCGATCTCAATTAAATCACCAAATCAACGTTCAACGTGTCACTCATAGGAAAATTATAAGAATAACATCACAATGTTTATCATGTTTTAAAATAATGGGGGGGGGGGGGCTGAGTATGTAGGTGTTTTCTTTTACTAATGTCATAATCAATGAAGCAGGGAAAACAAGCCAGTGAGCCACAACTGGAAAAAGGCCGTGGCCGGCCCGACTTAAACCAATTGGTTAGAAACTGAGCCTTAAAACCTCTTCTAACTCTAACTTTTTTAGTAATGTTGGACTGTCCTTACTAACGCAAGTTAAGCACTTACTAATCAGTTACCAAGTTAATCTATAATTTCGTTTTTTTTCTGCTCCCATCAGTCACGCCTTTAGATCCTTTTCCTGAAGTCAGCAACTGTTCACTAGAAGTGGAAATATGTTTACAAAAGTTTCATATGATCTCAAGATTAACGTGTGTCGTTCGGAATGCCCGACCTGCAATGACTTTAGGTTGGAAAGCCGTATCTGCCTTCGAGAAGAGAAGTGTTTCGTCTTATTCGTCAGTCACTAGAAATAATTCGGTGTACACATCACATGCCACAGTGTTACAACATTCTCTTTCCAATTCTTCCTGGCTGAGTCTCTACATTTGTGAAACAAACCCTGTGCCTGGAATCTTTGACAAACATGAATCTTTAGTGTTAGTTCGGAATTACGCGTTTTTTAATGTAACGGCCATAGAACCAATTGCAATTTATATTGAGCAAAACTCACCCTTAAAATTAAACTTTAGCACTAAGAGTATTATCTGCCAAGTATGGGAAATGAGACATAAAACGAGCGATGAGTTCCAGCCACTAATTTCTGCTGTGTTGCTGGATTCAACATTTGTTGAGAAGTACGATGACGGTTATGAGCTCTATGAAGGAGCGTTAGTTGTGAGTGGTGCGTCAGTGAAGAACGATGGTACCTATAGATGTATAGGGAGTGATGGAATAAAAGATACAATTGTTATTTATGACGTTGTTGGGTATGGTAAGTAATTACATGCGACTAATTTTTGTGCTTGTACAAGATGCGTGTAAGTTTCCAGTCTTACACTTTTTGTTGAGTAAAGGTTTGTAGCACGTCCTTTTAACAACAATTCGAAACATTTTAAATACACAAAGCAGACTGATGGCACTATAAACGCTGTTCCTGTTTAATAAAAGAGGGTGGTAACGCTTCTTCAAGAACGAGGATGAGATCCAGTTTTTCCGACCATTAAGACCAATGGTACTGACTAACGGTTTATGGTCTAATCTCAACTTTGATGAATCTTGTTGTGACTACAACAGGGTTCGCAGTAAGATGAGCCCATGAGTCACTGAAATCATAGCAATTCAAGTTGGACTCACCTAAATAGAATCACAGAAAATAGAAAATGTCGGTACAAATACTTTAGGACGCATGACAGACGTCTAACTTTTCCCATTTACTTACGTTGAAACGTCTATGACCTATAGTTTTAATGGCGGCCGGCGGGCCAAATACGGCCCATGAGACTACTCAACTTCGCCCGAAGCAAAGTGAGATTGGAAAAATATGGTCGAAAAGCCAAGGTGCCAGCAATCATTCGCGCTAATTAAAATTGACGGATAACTCTGGTACTGTGAAATGAAGAAGAACATTTATTTACTAAAATGCATTTTAAGTGCCATTTTTGGAGTGATTGCACGCGAAACCGTTGTTTGGTATTTCACAAATTTATACCTCATGTAGAACAGCTAATGGGATATTGTTTTTTTTAAAGCCTTATGCAACCAGACACTTCGCTAAATCGAATGTTGGCCTGGTGTCTTACTTTTACCCGTAATCGTGGTAAATTTATGAATGGCTGGGAATTTTTTCGGCAACACAACTTCCGACTAGCTTACTCGTACAGGCTATTTTTGTAACCCCAGCCCCCCCATAGGACTGTCAGGTCAGCGTAATGATAATTGTGTTTGAATAAAACATGCAACTTACAAGGTTTGATAAGTGTCGTATCCGTCAACCTATAAGATATTTTTGACCAAATATTCTGTTATGGTTCGCCACGCACGGTGACGCACCAACGCTCCCCTCACGTGTCACAACCTGGCAGAAAGCAGATCCGCACACAATTTTAAGGCGTTTAACGCCACTGAATCTGGTAAGATCTTATCACCAGATCAACGGGCTATACAAAAATGATGGTCATACCTTGTAATATTTGTGGATATTTGTGTGCAACAAATGGCATTTCCAGATTATAAAATACGTCAGCCTGATGTCCACAATTTTGTAAATACCCAGAGGTTCCAGGGCTTTGTCGGCGTTTCTAACAGGACGTTGCCCTGGACTGCATTTGGGGCTCTAGGATGGACCTGCGATTTTTAAGGATTTCAGACTGACAGCTCTAACACTAAAAGTAGACTACATGAGCCTGGCTATGGAAAGAAAGATTTTCCCCAATGAAAAAGGTGGCCCGCCAACGAAAATAATTCACATCCCCTGGTCTATGGCAATATTTTTAGTGACAATCGACGGACTTAAATTATTATTTAAAGTTAAAAGAAATTGAAATGCGTTCACTGAAGAAAATCACTCTGAGCAAGATTTATGAACTTACGCGTCTTTCATCCGTTATTCCCTAATGTTAAATTTCGCTTAAGATTTAAGAAAAATCCAAATCATACTTATGAGACTCCAGGTCACACTATTTTACTTCTTCTTTTTGGTTACATCTTTATGTTAAGACATCTTTATATTACAACACACGTACCCAAATGATTTCACCCTTACCAAACCTAGTCTTACACCAGTCCTACTACACTGACCCTCATGTAGACTTGTCGGCAAAAAGTAGCAACTCCCTAGTCGAAACAAAGAGGTGTCGGAGCATAGAGTGGTCGGAATATAGAGTTGTCCCCCTCTTTTTCTGCTTTAATAAACCAATTCAAAAATGCAGTTCGAATTTTCTAGAACGACCGAGCTATTCAAGTTTTCATTAGCAAATTTTAGTTGTCTTATATTTCAGTCATAGGCCTATATTTATTTTTTCTTTTTTAGTGTGCTCAGACCATTGTAACTTTCATTAAGAGTCTTCATTGTAAACGATTCCAAATACTTTCTGTTTAACTTTTCTTTCCGTATAGTTTCTCCAGTGCCAGCTTACCCTGTTGTCAATAATTGCTATCATCAGCATTGCATACTCGAGGTACCATTTGAAGGAGATTTGAAATGTAGTGTAAGAGGTGTACGTCCACGAGTCACTCTAAGATGGGAAGAAGTGGTTAAAGATTTAGGATCAACGATTTCTTTTTACGAGTCACACCTATCCTTCGAAGAGGAAGGCGATGTTTTTAATGTATATCTAACTTCCAAGTACCGTTTAAATTATGAATTCGCTACTAGATCAACGGTTGAGTGTAAAATGTTCGAGGGTCACATTAAAGCTCTGAATACAATAACAAGGCTTGATTTAATCTTTTCTAATGGTGAGTAGTTTCAGGTTTCTCTCTTTTGTCCTTAACATTTGAACAGCACAGTTTAGGGAAGTAGCATTTTCCTTCGTTGCTGTGAATTACCAATGCATTGCGTTGGTCTTTTGTCTAGAACGTATCAAGTTTAATAAGCTCAAACAGTCTAAAGCAATGTTTTTAAAATATAGTTGAATGTTAAAGTAGTTTGGACAAAGGTATGTCTGGTAAGTGAATAAAAATTGTAGTCTATGCATTGCATAACAACATAGAATGTTCTTGAGAAAAAATACGTTATACGTCGCAAAATTGACAATGGCTTAGTTTAAAATATGACATTGCTGCATTTTTTCCATTACTTGATTTCGAAACGTACAATTTAGGTTGCAATGTACTGATATCACTTGATACATAAATTGTGAGTTAGAATGAATGAAAGCTTTGAGAATTCCAAAGCTAGATAGGTATGGGTTACAATGAATTAAAAAGTGAAATGTAGGAATCACAGGAGACCAACTGAATGTTGCAGCAAAACCTCATGATGCTTCACCTTGACCAAGCAAACTGATTTGAGTGACAGATTAAAAAAGATTCCAGTACTAAACCGAAACCCCGTCGTATAAATACAAGGCGGCGTGGGTGCCTAGTAATATTGCCAAATGGATATAGTATTCTCCTGGAATTTATACACCATGAACAGAAATCTAATATAACGTATTCACTTTGCCATCATCTACCATGCATAAGATCCATATATGCTCAGTATGACATTGAAGTTACCTCGTGATCTTCTGTTCCAACCGTTTACCCCTGTGCCTTTCACAAAATATGAAAACTTTTTACTAGACATTTTACATCTTCTAGTTTTAAACATGGCCTCCGTGTTACTTAAGTTTGTGTTGAATACCATATTTAGCTTTTTATGTTTTTACATTTAAGATGGTGTGGTATCAAACAACAATTCTTCGCAGACAACGGTCAAGACGAATACACCAAGGGAGAGAAAGCACTTATGGGTTATTGCAGTAGTTATTGGAGTGGTTACGGTTTGCGTTTTGGCAGTGATTCTGAAAGGTAGGTTTATGTTTAATCGCCAACTTAAATAATGCTTACTTTGCGGTATGAGGTCCTCATTTAATAAAGGGAGGTTATAACACAAGTAAGAATTATAATAGAAAAGCAAAAGATTTCCCTCAACCTCACAGTATTTCCGTACAACTTGACGTTTGGCTATCCCTTACTAACAACAATCTCTTCGTACGCACAATCGTTAGCGTCTACAAGAGGAAATATGTGTTTCAGGGAGGCGTGGGTTAAGGGTTGGGGGGGGGGTGTTGAGGGGCAGCCCTCTTCCTCTCGCTGCAAAAAAGTATTCAGGGAGGTGAAGAAAAAAAAAAGAAAGGAAAAACAAGAAAGAAAGGAAAAGTTAATTTTTCTAAAAATGTATTTAAAGTATAACGCTTTTTAAAGGTTGGATGGACTTTCCAGTTTAAATTATCTCTTTAAAAATCTGTTGAAGGTGACGACGAAACAAAAGGATACAATATAAAAACCAGCTAAATTAATTTAAGCAGTTTCAAAGTACAGATATAGGGACGTGGAAGCAGTAATATTCGTGACGCGGGTACAGCTAAGTTGATATCGATCCGTGGTAGCAAGTTTGCTCTATAGAGTGCAATTTTCTCCAATCTAGAAGGACAAGATGCCAAATTTTCAACATGTTACCTGGCAAGAATGATGAGAGATGACAGGCCCGTAGCCAGGCTGGTATTGGGAAATTGGACATGCCGACTACTGTTCCCTTCTTGTTTTAGCGCATCGCTTGCCAAAAGTATACTGGTGACAAACAGTGACACAGGTTCTTATTGCATCAGGTCATTCATACCCTCATGAAAATTTAAAATGATCCTAGGAAAGGTCAAGCTGAAGATTTCTATCACAAATCTTTTGCAACCTACCTTAATTTTTGCTTCAGTTCTGTTCGCTTACATCTCATTTTTTCAATGCCATCTCCAATGTCATCTCTCTCTTCATTCTACACTCAACGTGTTACATTTATGCTCACCTTCGTAGGCATTGTTGTGAAAGAGAAAAGTTTGCCACTTAAGGCAAACGGAAAATTCTTGTTATACCAGTTTTGAGAAGATACTCAAATTTGGAAGAGGCCAAAAAATGTTTACACCACAGAGCCTCTGCAATCCAATATTTTCCCGAGCTCTTAAGGTCGACCGTGACTTCAGCCTCTAGGCCTTCTCGCTACCATCGGCTCTGGTCAAAGTTATGACCCCCCCTCCACTTTTGAAAAGCTGGTGACGTACTTGGTGGACGCAGAACTGAAGCCACAAGATTATGTTTAATTAGAATTTGATTTCTTGTAATTTTAGGTTTTAGTGAGTGCCACATTTTCTGACCTCAGTCCCATCCATGGTGGAACGAGGTCGGCTATCATTATGTACGGCAGCTTCCTTAAGTAAAATTCCTGGATCGTTCAGTGTAATGAATAGACCTTATATAATCGACCCCTTTTCTGCTACGAATGTGCACTGAGTGCGGTTCGGTACTGGATGATCTGCTCGAAGAGGTGTACCAAGATTAATATGTAGAGTATAACCTCTTCACCACGAGCTGGAACGATTCTCCACGCCTGCTACAGTGTCTCCAGTCGTGTTTGATCCCTGACGCCACCGCTACCACCAACCTAACCAAAGCTCCCCATGTGCCATTAATTAAAGGTACCCGAAAAGGCCCGTCTGCCAACCAGTGTGGCAGATTGTAAGTAATAAGTGTGTAAATTAAACACCCTACCCCAACACACACTATAACGAAGAAGCTACCCCTTAGTTGAGAAAATTGAAGTGTTTATAAAGCTTATAATGACCAGTATAATGAAATCATTGTTTGATATTCACTAGCCAGGTTGTAATAACCTATATTTGGTCATTAACATCGAATTTCAACTATATCACATGTAATAAAATTTTCTAAAGAGTAACTAGAGCTGATTTTCTGTGTTCCTTGGCCCTGAGTTCTCAATATGAGATATTTAGAACTCCCCTAGACCCTGCCAGGGAATAAGGTTCTAGACCCACCCTCGAAAGCTCTCGCTTTGCGCTCGTGTTGCACCTTCGGTGGACCTTAGATTTTCTATTGTGGCTCCACCCTTGATATTTCCTGGATCCGCCGCTGGTTCCTTGCTAACACAAAGAAGAGTACACATTGGCCAACCATACGTTTTACAAACGAACTATGCAAACGAATGAAAAAAATGTCTCCCTAGAATAATGAATTGGAGGCCGTGACAGGTACTGTAGAACCATTCACTCTTTAGTTCATAGCTACTTGCTCAGGGCCGTAGCCTGCGCGGGAGGGAAATTTCCCCCTGAGATTTCCAAACCGTAAAAGAAGGTTGGCCTCCTTGAGAAAAAAATAATGAAATGCTAATATATTCACTGCCCTAATTATGATTTCAGGAACCAAAGAGGGGATAACATATAAGGGTCCTTTTTAACCGAAAGTTTCCCTGGAAGGCAACCGGGCCCTGCTATGGATGTGTTCTTATGAAGGCTTCTCTTCCTGACGAAGGAACGAAGGAATGCTCTTCCTCCTTCAAGATATCCAGTTTGAGTACACACACAGACTGAATACAAAATAGTCTATTATTACTCTAAATATTAAGCCGAACTCAATGATCTTGTAAGGTAATTTTAATTTAAATCAAAGCTAAATTTGTTTCTAAAGCATGTCATCTAAAAACAGATGTTTAGATGCACCTTAAAAGATCTAAAATCTTTCATTTCTCTGATCTGGGAGGCATTTCTTTCTTCGGTAAACATGGGAAGGAGAAATCAAGATACGATTTCTCCTTACCATTATTCACCGATAATGTGGATTGGAGAAAACCAAAGTTAGTGAGCGGGTACTTCAAGAAAGGACCATTACACAGTGTCTATTTTCGAACACCCTGTCCATAAACGGACGCGCCCGCACATGACACGGATTGACGCTATTTAACTTTGGTTATATTATTACCAACGTGGGATGATCCCACCGTGGTACGGAGAAATCGTCGACGAGCGAGCTAGGTATGTTACTTAAATTGAAAAGAGGATCCGTGTCATGTGCTGGCGCGTCCATTTATGGACACTGTGTAATGGTCCTTTCTTGAAGTACCCCCTCACTAACTTTGGTTTTCTCCAATCCACATTATCAGTGGATAATGGTAAGGAGAAATCGTATCTTGATTTCTCCTTCCCATGTTTACCGAAGAAAGGGGTGGCAAAATTGGCATGTCAGATTTCACACCACCGCGATGTTCTCGGCTTTCGTACCTAGTGGCGTACGAAGAGGGAGCAGCTACCAGACTTGCAGGGGTGCCATGCCACAGCCGAAGCATTCAGTAAATAAGTACAATTTCAAATCATGTAATCACTTCAAAGCTTTACCAAAGATAACACCATTTTGGATGTAGGAAACCTTAGAACAAGGAAAATTCCTCAAAGAGTGAAGGTGTTATTCCTTTCCTTAGGCAGCATCCCCCTGAAAATCACCCTACGAAGAGAGAGAGAGAGAGAGAGAGAGAGAGAGAGAGAGAGAGAGAGAGAGAGAGAGAGAGAGAGAGAGAGAGAAAACATCGCTAAATAATGAGAATTGCTAAACATACAATCAGTTCAAAGTTTTACAAAACTTAACCAAAGGTAGCAACATTTTGCATCCAAGCCACCTCATATAGACAAAACTTTCTCACGGAGTAGGGGTGTCGTCACTTCTTCTTAGACAGCACCTCTCTGCTTAAACCCAGCCAAAAAAAAAAAAACAATAGGAAGAAAATCACTAAATAATGGTAATTTGTAAAGATGTAATTAATTTCAAAGCTGTGTCAGCCGTAGCACCAGTTTGCACCTTACATATACCCTTCCCCTCAGCATCCTCTTCCAGGATGGCACTCATGCACAGGTGAAAAAGGAAGGGTCTTTCAGGGTGTCAAGGCAAGCCATTTAGTGCTCCGTTTAGACAGTGTCATGAATTGCCGCCTAGACATTTGACACAGCTGGTTGGCTGGCTAGAAATGTGTGTACCGGTAATGTTTCCTGCTATTGATGTCAATGTTATGAGTTTTGTAGGGAGCCGTACCCTGTATCAGCAAACTTTCCGAAACCAAGCCTCCATCAAATCATGATTTTTGGTGTCGTGGCAATTTCCCCAATAAATTTATTTGTAGACCAGGCCAGCTTACTGGCAAATTTACCCCATATCTAGCTTGTGGGGTTTACCAATCATATTTCATAAATGACTTCGTGAGTCTAGAATAAATTTCATAGGCGTAAGAGGTTAAGGCCACTTTTGCTCGAATATTCAAGTTTAATAAAAGTTGCCCAAGGTTTTATACTGCATATTGGTTGTTCAATAAATATTTGATGAAACCAGAGTAAGACTGCTGATTTATTTGTAGAAGCAAAGGGTTACTTTTTATCTAAGTTGATTTTTCCGGTAAGCAATGACGCTCATCCGTTTGGAAAAGAAAATCTCTGATTTTGACATGACACAATCCCAGGGGCGCACCCCTATATGTTGGCTCGTTTCCCCACAATGTGTTGCCAAAATTCCTAACAATCCCAAGAACTGGGACTTCCAGGGAATTATAAGTTGCATGTGAACAGTTTTTTTTTTAATTTCGAGATGTAATGTCTTAAAAAGAGATCAACCTATTATTTTTTAAGAAACCATGTTGAAGGGGAAAATAGGTTTTTATCTCACTTCTGATGGTACAAGAAGGGTAGCTTACACCATCATACGCCGTAGCAAAACCATATCAGAATGTGGGTGTAAATTTATTGTTGGAGGTTTGTTTAATCGTTTCTCATTATACAAACATAAAGGAACTTATTGGCAATCTGCTAAATGAGAAAAGTGGGTAAGTGGACTTGGGATTCGGCCTCCAGTACAATTAAAAAGGATCTGTCAAACACTGCAGTAAGTAGTGTTTATGTTGAAAGTACACAAAGAAAAACACTTGGAAAAAGTTGAGCGTAAGACATGCATGAAGGAAAGATTACGGGCGCAAGAAACAAGCTAGCGTTTCTGCTAAAGTACACAGTTGCAGATTGCAGTTAGCATTCCATTTTCTTAGGGCTAAAATTCCTTGTTCTTTTTTTGCTTAAAGGTAAAAATTCCATGTCTTTGTCATCAGATTCTTTGTTCTGCTGCTTATTTTAGCCCCGAACATTGTTCAGATCAAACCAAAGCAGAGTTTGGATGCACTTCTCTCTCTTCACATTTGTGTAAACGATAGCGTCATGATTATTTTCTTCGTGGTTTCTTTGTTGCGATAACATGTCTTTTTTGTGATATTCCATGTTTTCCATAGTACTTTATTTCTCGTTGCTATTGTAGGTTAACCGCTTGCTTTACGGAAAACGTGTTCGGCTACTATTCAAAACTTTAGTGTGACACATCGCGTTCTTAATGATCCTTTTCATAAGAGATATATGGCTTTCGTCTATTCTCATTCTAAAATCTACCGCACACTGCACCGACCCGACTGCAACGAAACAAAACTCCTTGCGACTACTCGTCGCAAGTGAGTCTTAACGAGTTTGAGACAGCTGCGTCGTGTTTCAGTCGGGTTGCATGCTAGCCGCACATTGAACGGACCAAACTCACGTAGAACTGATATATAATCAGAATAAAATGGCATACAAATCTAGGAGCAAAAGGGTAGGCGGTTCACTATCTGACATCACCAAGTCGGTGAACTGTTATCTTTTTTAGGGGAAAATACCCGATCCTCTCTTTTGGAGGAGTGTGAGTCGTTCTCAAATTCACATTTACGTGGTTTTATGAAAACCAACTAGACAGGTTTCTGTTCTCTTGTTCTATACGGCGGAACTTTATCAGTAGTAGCCTTCAAAACATCGGCTGGGTTCGTCGTAAGATTTATAATGCAACTATAGGCACATTCAGTAAAGTATCGTTTTATCCCCTGTTTCTTCCGAGTCTGCAGTAAAACTTGATTACACAAGTAAATCCTTTAGATTTGGTGTCCTCTCATAGGTAAAAATGGTCGGGAAGCAGAAGGGGTTGATACGAATGTAGCCAGACAGAAGCCGGTCTAGTTGGTTTCTATAAAACATTTTATTTGTCAATTTGAGAACGACTCACATTCCTACAAAAGAGTGGAACTCTTAACGCTTTTGCCTATATCATGTATAACATGATCCGGTATTTTTTCCTTAAAATATAACAGTTAACTGACTTGGTAAATGGTAACGTCAGACAGTGAACCGCCTAGCCCCCTTCTTTTACTTGAAGTTGCAGTGTAGTTGCTATTTCAACTTATGCGCGGGATTTTACTGTCTATAATGTCTGTGGCTGGCGTCATATAAACAGGGTACCTTTTGCCACAGCTCCATAAGTTGGACTTCTTGGTCCTCAGTCCACATGGGGGGGGGAGGGGGGTGGGTGGGAATTTTGACATCGTGTACTGTCACCTGATTTCCAAAATGGATCCTCATTGGCTATGGAACTCCAGTCTCTTCGGAGTCGGGTCCGTAAAAGCTACACACTGGTCCGACTCGACTCAACTCAAACGCAACGGGTTAAAACTTTGCGACGAATACCAAACATGTTTGATACGCCCGATTTGCTTAAAACTCCTTGAAACTGTTGAAAGTGAGTCAGGTTGCAAGCAAATTTTGCCGCCCAGTGCACCCACGCGATTCAAACCCGACGGCTAGTCGCAAGGAGTTTTGTCACTTGCATTTGGGTCTGGGCAGTGTGCGGTAGCCTTAACTTGATCAATTGCTATCTGATGAATGGGCGGCTATTCAAAACTTAATGAAACACTGTCTTGTTATTCCTTAGCTGAAAAGAGTGCTTGTGTAATTAGAACTGAAATCACTAACTTGACTACAGATACCACAGAAGTACAATTAACCTGTAGAGTTGTCACCTTTAACCTTCTATTTGTGAAGCTATATACATATGACACTTTACGACAATCACATGATACCGTATATAGGTCTTGCCACTAGGCGCGTAGACACGGAGGTTGACGACGGAGGCTCAAGCAAGTTCCCCTATGACCCAAGAGCGACACATATTTCAGCAAAGCACCCTGATATGACTCTTTTTTAATAAATGAATAACTTTAAATTGTAGAATGAAGTGAAACATTACCAAAATGTTTTAACAATATCAATTTTTCGGCGCACCTACGGCAAATTGTTGTCTCATCGTTCCTTAAAACCCCCGCCGTGATCAAACCCTGGCTACTTGCCCGGGCTCTTTTAGGTTGCATCTACACATTTTTTCTTTTGAGATTTTTTCTTTCAGAAATTCAAATGCCAAATAAAAAGGTGGAAATTACTATAATTATCACATTTAACAGCGCACAGGTCTAACCTGACTAGCTGTTCTCTCATTTTGATACTTAGGGAGTGATGTTTAGGAACAAAATGGTCGACTTATTCGTTTTAGGGAAGTGGAAATTTCTAAAATATGATATCATGATAAGCAAGAAAAATCTGCGGGTTTTCCCTCTGAACTGGCCTTTCAAAAGAAACCAAATTTCATCTCAAGTGTTAAGTTGGCTGTCACCCGACAAGAAGATGTAATTCATGGCCATAGGGTTCCTCCATGTTCGAGGTCGCTTAGCATCGTAAAACAACTGCCGTTCAAGGCCTTAATTATTAAAAGTATTATCTCATTCTTACGAATTCAATGTTGAGAAGCAATTTAAAACCCATAGGAATTACCATTTCTGTCAAGCTACAGTGCACCTTTGGTCAAATTTTCCTGTGTACGTCACTTGCCAACCAATGGTAACCTCACCCCAAAATAGTCAACATTAACAAGGTTCCCCACCCCTCATGGTAATTTCCCTACAAAAGCGGGGGATCTCTGAACCCTTGCCAATCGATAAAGTAATGTAAATGGTCCATTTTCCAAAATATGGGACCCACCCATTGAGAAACTGCATACGGGCCCTTTGGAGTTAATGGACTAGATTATGGTTACGTGGTTGGAGAGAATCGAAGATTTCTTCCAATATTTCGGGGTCAAAACCAGACACAATGATTCGGATCATCATTTAGGAAAAGCTCGTCTCATGATTGATATCTAGGGGAATTTGACTTGTAGTTGTAAATTTGGATAGGGGTAAAGAGCCTCCTTATGAAAAACTTGATATAGCTCAAAAAAAGCAAACAAACAAACAAGAGAAAAGTATTTCACGTTTAAGCACATGCGTAATGAAGTCAAATGGAAAGGGGCAGCTGCAATGTGTGATACTCTACGGCAGAAGTAGAATTCAGAAAGAACTTTGGCTTCCCTCCCAGTACCATGCAGCAATGGCTTACCATGTAGTGGCCGTTTGCCGCATTCACACTGATGCTACATACTTAAAATAGTTTTTAAAAATAGTCCCTGTGATATCCATGTAAGATGTTAATGCTTACCAGGCACATGTAAATAAAAGCCCGGGATAAAGCGTAGGTAAATTTAACTCACATTCACAGAGGGCCTCTTGCCCTAACGCAAGCCTTTATCCAAGAGGGCACATCGCCCCTTAGAAAACTTTTCGCCGGCTTAGAAGATCAAGAACTACCATTGCCTGAATGCATTTCAGTATATTTCACCTCCTAAAAATATTTCGCCTCCCCTGAAGCTGTCTCGCCCCTTTCAGTACCATTACCTTGTCTGGCTAGGGGCCTGCCTAATGACAACCATATATTAAGCTTTGCCACACGTCCTTGAGCACAACAGAGAAATAACACCGTGATGCGTTGTCATATCTAATTATCTGCTACTGAGATCGCAAGCTTAGTGTGAATGCCAATCTAGTTCGGAGTGATTAGTAACTCTAACTTTCACATAAAAGTAAATTTTGTGGTAAAACTGAGCATCACATATTTCGTTGCTTTCATTGATGTACACGAAATGCGTAATACACATCAATAACTGGCCGTAGCCAAAGGCGTATAAGAAGACACTTCTTAAGGGGCGGAGGTGGGAGCCCTGAAATTTTTCCTCAAGGGCAAACAATCGTGACATGAACTTTTTCCTAAGAAACGACTCTTTTTGTACCAGCTGAATCAACAATTTTACTCAGTGGCAGATGACTCTGAGACCCTGTCTCGTGCGCCTATGGAGGTATAATGCTAGTTTAGATCTATTTTGGACCCTACTAAGGCAAAAATACTCATAGTTTTTTGGTCCACATGTGTCTTTCTTTCAACCCAGTCGTCTCTGTCCTAGTACAGATAAGATCGTGGCGTCACAGAGGATGCTTGGTTAAAGAGGACGCCCATAGAGAGTTTATGTATGTGATAAACATGTGTTTAGTCTATTGATTACAAAGTTTATAAGTTGAAATTAGTGTACGAGACACAATTTTATAGCTGCACTGTTCTTATTTATCATTGTACATTTTTAATTAATCACTGCCAAATTGGTCATCATTGGAACATAAATTAGGCCTGTTTATCAATATGGGAATATTGGAGGGGGGGGGGGGGTCGACACACCACACCTTCCCCTAGCGACGAACCTAACTCCAAGGAATTAAAGTTTCAATGAAGAATTTTCACTGTTTATGATCCGAGAGTGAATAACCAGGGAGTTGGTCCAAACAACACCCCTCTGAAATAACTTACTATTCAATGTGACGTAAGATAGACAAAACGTGTTGGTGAAAGTACCTTACTGTTTTTTGTGATGGTTGTAACATTTTTTTAGAACTTCGCAATTTGTTTCAGGATATACCAATAAGAAGAGAGCACGAAGTAAAAGCACTGACTTAGAAGAGGTAACATCTTCTTAAGCTGTTGCCCAGTTGGTAACATTTTAATTTGACTCCGAATTGGGCCTCATTTCATTTCACGATGAAAGGTATTAATTAATATATTACTTTTTAAAAGCTTGCACTCCAAGGAAACCATAGACTTCGTTTGAAACGCCATGACGTTATAAGTTGGGAATGTTATGGTACGAACTTTTCTAGCACATTTTCGTTAAGGAATACTTAATATTATATAGTGTCTGTTTGCTTTGAGATCCTTCATCACTTATACTCCGAATTTTTCTCAGGCGAGAAAAGTTTACGGATTCTCTAGTACAACAACTGTCAATCAGGAAGGTTACAAACGTGAATTTTGTTATTTAAGTGTCGCCCTTAACGTCAACAACTGTGGTTTAAAATCGACTACCATAATGTACAGGAAACTTAGCAAACATCGTGACATTTTTCTGCAAGGTAAAATGAAATAAAACTTTTAGAATGCACAAACAGTTGCATTTCTAACAGAATTTGTAAGAGATTTGCAGGATACGTAGTGAAGTTTAAGACACTTCTCAATGTTTCATTTTATTAAAGGGTTCTCTAATTTCATCACTCATTTCGCCGTTTTTATTCTTTTGTTTTTAATAGGGAATAGAACTGCTTCTTCCAGAAGGTAAAAAAAAACGCTTAGTATTAGCATATATTTACCGTTAATGATCTAAAGATATGTACATAACGGGAGTTTGCTTGACCAGGGTTATGACCTTCATCAGTTCCAATTATGCTAAGGAATCCATACTTAGTTTGGCTGCTGTAAATTTGTTACTCTCATACATACTTCCTATATTTCGTTGCGAATTCCTGATAAAATGTAGTTCTTTATACAAAGAGGAATCAAATGGATGGCACCTGTCACTGATTAAGTAATTGGAATATCAGCAAATATTAAGGCTATATTGAAAAATATATTGGTTTTTCAGTAAATTGAGAAAGTCCGTCCATGGCATATTTATATTTGTTAAAAAAGGCTTTTCTCATCCCTTCTTTAATTACGTTTAATCGTACAAAGCCGTTTTCGTTCACTCAGTTTCTTGATTAATAATTACCTTCAAAAACTTTTGTTACATAAATGGAGAATGAATGCTTTTGTAAGAATGGCATTTCGTTCACTCTTTTCGTGAATTCCTTTTCAGGTAAACTAAAACTTTTCCTTGATCATTTGAAAGAAACTTACAAAAACCAATACGTTGCAATACAACCTATCCCTTATATACGTGAACGACTGTTTTGCGTAGGCAGGGTATTTGTAGAGGGCGGCTTTGAATTTCTGCACCAGAGTGTTGGACAAAAAGGTCATGAAATTTGGGAGCACTTATGGTGGGGGGGGGGGGGGGTGGGGGGGGGGGGGGGTGGGGGGGGGGGGGGGTGGGGGGGGGGGGGGGTGGGGGGGGGGGGGGGTGGGGGGGGGGGGGGGTGGGGGGGGGGGGGGGTGGGGGGGGGGCATCTCCCGAAACTGATTTGTAATTGGAATTTGGCCATTACATAGTCCTCTAGTGAGTCCAACGTAAAAGTCCAAAGTTTCGTTACAAAAACAGCAGATAACACAAATTATCACAAGCTTCACTTCACTTTAGTTTTTCTTCTAAGTTGTATGAGCCTTTACCTTTAAGTGAAAGGGGTCGTCTAAAGAACCAGCGTGACCTGCTGATAAGTTATAAGAAGCTGGGATAAAGATTAAAGCTGAATCATCTGTGTCTTTGATCCATCTTGTATTTTCCAGTGTGCAAGAGTTAAACAATCTCTTGAATAAATCATAAAAACATCAATTAACAACATTGCTTAAAACAAAAGAATGAATAACCTGTTTATAACTGCCTTGACAACAATTCAACTTGTGAGGAATAGCCTGTTCATACATTTATGCAAGTAACTTGAACAGCAGAAGTACCTTGCAAAGACTTCCATTTATTTATAAAAGATGTAATAAAAAAGTGAAACAAGAATATGAAATTATCGAGATAGCACGAAAATTCGAATATGCACCGTAATTGACTGTTAGTTAACCTGTTACATAGGGAAAATTTAAGCATTTTAATCCCTTCCCCGACTACGAGTGTTTACAAAGACTGTGCCGTACGCATCGATGATAACCAATAAGAGTAGCTTTGTTGGGTTCACCTTAAAATTTCAAAACGTAAAGATCAATAACTCTTTTGTGACTATCTGTGGTACAATTTAGGGATTTTTTTCTCTCTAAATGAACAATTTGTTTTTCCAACCGTTAAATCAGGTTACCTCCTTCCCGAATAGATTTATTATATCTTAAAGCCCGTGTTTCAAGTGAAGTTGTCATGTTTTCGTACCCAATTAAGATATTGAATGATGGTATTCTATGAGGAAGTAGGAAGTTTCGAGACTGACAAGATACAATTTACAGATTTTCCTTTGAATATTGATAAGAAATTATCATCACGCCATATAATACGTTCAAGTTGGTTGAAATCTAATAAAAAGTTCCTACGGTATATAACGGTATATATAAATAACAAGGGAATTCCTCCTTCCTGGCACGGATCCTTGCAAATCCTGTTTGTCTTGTATGAACTGCATAGCCAATACAGGGGCGTAGCTAGGATGAAATTTTTAGGGGGCCTAGGTATCAAATGGGGGGGGGGTCACAGCATTGATCGCCGTCCTTAATTCTTACAAATTTTATTAGGAAACACACAATTTCTGGGGGGCCTAGCAAACATCTGAAGGCCAGGTCCCCCAGCCCGCCCCCATAGCTATGCGCCTGAGCCAATATCTCCATGGTGTTTGGAGATTTTTGTTTTGGCATCGACCGTAATGGGTAGGGGATATCTTATTCACTTTGTGCTTTCTTTATGGTGGCTCAGATTCATTTTGTATGAACAGTATTGTGTTAAAAATTGTAAATTGTGTACATGTTCTATGAACATTTAAAATATTAAATAATCTGTGAAGAATTTATTACAGACAAGAGGACAGCCAAAGAATGCAGGTAACGATAGAAAATGGACAATGTCTTCAACTCCAGACGTTTTATACTGTTTTGTTTTAAGGTATTTGGTTTTGAGACAATAAATTGTTCCACCTTCAATATGACCCATTTTTAACAAATTTAACAAATATAATTAGGTTTAGAACTTTTCATTTAATAATATAACAGTATAAATTCTTTTTAATGTTGAAGGATTGCTTAAAGTAACCCACAGTATCTAGTAAAAGGGTAATTACTCAATTGAAACTTATCAAGATACCTCTTATAGAACAGAGGAACTTTTTCTAAGGGGATGAGGTGGGGGAGGGGTTAAAATCTATAGATGTTATGCCCTGTCCTATGGAAAAAAACCTGGTCTTTACTTGTTAAGTTTATATTGTAGAGTTAAGGTATTGAAAACTTTCAGCCCAGATAGATATGTTCCGAACTTAGATGTTAAAACATTCTGTAAAGTTTAAGCCATTTCAAGTTGATATTTTTTTTTGGGGGGGGGGGGGGGGGTGGGGGGGGGGTGTGGGGACAAGCTTCACGAAATTATACGAGGCAGACACTACGGGTCACGTGCTCTGCTGTTCTGTTCAGAAAGCAATGTCCATTATATATAACCTAGTCTTACGTTAAGGATGTTAGCTCCATAGACTCTTTTCCCAACAGGAATTACAAGGGATTGTGGGATAGAATTTTGGTGTGCATCGTTTTTTGCCACAGCAAAATGCTATTGACAACAACATTGCCTACCAGAACTCTGTCCCACAATCCATTGCAATTGCTATTTGGAAAAGGGTCTGTGGGATAATGTTCTTTGCCGATGGAATCTTCCACAAATCTGTGCTGTCTGTTTTCAGGTTTTAGGAGGTGGAAAGCAGCATCTTTATAGCGTGTAGCATTTGGAAGGTACTTATTTTCAGAAAAGTGTTTTTTATCCAAATCCCCTTGACTTTTTGGCTAAAAGCTGAAAGGCGAACACTTAACTTACATCCAGAGGGATCTCTGCTCTCCAAAGGGAGCTACGTTCCCTGAAGGGACACCATGACTTAACATGACAACCCTCTTCCTTTAAGATCCCCTCATCATGGGGCCTGCCATGTCGCCCTGTTCTAGACTGGCTAAGAAGAACAGACACTACACATGATCTAAGTCAAAAGTCCGAATTTTCAAAGAAATTTTGAAAGAAGAAATTCATGATGGAAAATGTGTGATGTCATCGCGGCATGATCGGACATAACATTGCATTTTCTTTATCTTGTTGACACCACGGTATGTAATACTTAAGAACTTTTTTTACTATACCATCATTGGAGTCGTCAGACTTTTCGAAGTGAAGGGCACTCGGGGGCACAACGTTCCGCCAGATGGGCACACCAAAATCAAGGACTAGGTGCGCTGTAGGTGTCGTAGTGACAAGCAGCGCTCTCCAGGAGGCGTTGGAGCCCAGGGGTTCACTGTTGGGCCCCTGGTGGGGTCCAAGGACAACCCTCCAGTGGTTGTCCAGGGGGAAGCCCCAGAGACTCTAGAGTATTTACAATTTGTGACATTAGAATGAAGTATTTGACTGTCTACAAAATGGCACTGGATTCGCACTAAACAGGCCACGAAATTGGTGATCACAATTTGATCGTTTTTCGTTAGCCTCATCCGCACTAACTACTTAATGATTAGGGGGTTAATGGGGACGACGGACTATGTTAAGGTTTGCACTGGGCCTTAAAATAAATCCACTCTTGCTGCACAAGAGGAATTAATGGTGAGACAACTACCTCACAGGTATGCCACTGAAGGGAAGCCTTGACATAAGAGCATCGAAGGTGCATCGGCGGCTGCGGATTCGTGGCTAGCCGGAAAATTTTAGAAAAAAAAGTAGCCTTTGTGTGGGTTCCATTGGGTTTTGGGTGCCCAACAATTTTTATTATTATAGATATATTTACTGCATTTTCTTCAGCAATAAATGAAAAGGGTGGCTAGCACCAGCTGAGACACCTTGTGAATTCGCGAGGAGAGTACAAAATTCTGGTATTAAGCCTACTTCTTTTGGAGGTATCACCTCTGTATGATTCCTGGCATGGTGCTTTCAAACTTCCTCTTTCAAACTTAAAGCCACGTGTATTTACAACGTAAGGACATTAGCCTTTGGGAGTGAAGCTATTCAATTATCCTCATATTTATTGGATCCTCGTTGAAAAAGCCAATGAAAATGACAATTTTTAGTTTTCGAAAATAAAATCTGACTAAAAGATAATCGATGTGGGAATTGTATTGAATGGTGGAGACTTGCTACCACAGTAGTTCCATAGCTATTAAAAAAGATGTTGGAACGATAGCTGTGAATTGTATCTCTTAATAAGGCAGTCCTTGACATAGTTTATCAAATACATGCGCCTGAAGCGCATCGCAAAATTGTAGTTTTATGAGCGTTTTGTGTAATTTTAGCCGCATGATTAACTGATAATGTGACAGTAGGTACTTTTGTTTCATAGATATGTAAACTATGTGTTTGTTGCACAGTTTTCTTTTTTGCATGGTACTCAAAATCTAATTTTGGGGCTGGGGCACAAGGGGCAAAGCCAACTTTGGGGGGCGCACAACCCCCTTTGGCGCCACCACTGTATAACATTCATACCGTACAGGTTTCTATTACATCTACATGGAGAGATATATAAACATTTATAGTATAACATTTCAACGTCTTATAACGCATTTAAGTATGAGAAATTGAATTATGAGGTATTTACTTTCAAAGGAATGTTTTTTCAAAGAAGTTCTTCATGGTGAGAAACTGTGTTATGTTGGTGACACCCCGGTTCGAAATATTTTATAGTTTTTGCTTAATATACCATAACAAACACACATTTTATATTGCTTTTCAAGCAGAGATATTCCAAAGTCCATATAGTATCACATGTTGACGTCAAACAAGGCATTTGATTATGAGGAATACCACACGGACTTTGAGGTAATGCCCACGATAAACGCTTAAGGGCACATTCAGCCCAAAAATTTTAAACTGCCATATCGCAAAGCTTGAAAATGAGTTCCTCTGGTCGTGCTCCTATCCTCACAGAAAAGTTATGTGCTCAGAACTAACGTTTCATTCTTTTTTCATTCAATTTAAAATAAATGATACATAATGCAGTAATTTCTAATGTCACCTGTGTATTATCCTCTTTGTTTTTCTTTGTTCTTCCTGATGCCACTGCATCGTATACCATAATGTGATCTAATTTTTAGGTATAGAATGACTTCGCTATACAAACGCTCACCATTACTGCGCGTACATGAACTCCATACAAGATTACAATAGTTAGAAAAGAGTAATTATATTCGGTAAAAGTAAAATTCTTGTAGGTACGTCAATGAATTGCATAATCCTTCTTAATAATGCAAATCGAGTGCTAACGGTTTTACACACGCAATCAATTTGTTCTTGCCACGTTAAATTTGAATCTACCCTGACTCCCAGTAACTTCTCCTGCTGGGTGTTCATTAGTCTATTGCCATCAAATTAAGCATTTAGGGTATCATCTTCAGGAAGAGTGTGTTGCTTCTGTTTGGAGCATATCAACATGCGTTTTGTTTTATCCTCATTTTGTTATCGTTGCACCATTTATGTATATTTATAGACCCTCGCTTAACTTTACAGATAGTTCTTCAGTACTCCAGAAACAGTGAAAATGGTGTTATCAACGTACATATCAGCTGAACCGAATGTGAAAGACATAAATCGAAATCATTGATGTAGATGAGGAACAGGAGAGAGCTAATTATCTCTCTCCCTGAGGTACACCACTTACAACTGGCAAAGGGTTAGAATACCTACCATTTCAGTGGACACATTGTTTCTTGTCGGATAAGTGTGACTAGCTGAAACCAGTACCTAACTTTCTCGGAACATTGATGTAAGCGTAATTTCTTAAATAAAATATAATGGTTTACAAGATCAAATGTCTTTCTTAAGTCTAGAGGGATAGATCCTATCATTTTACCATCATCAATGACTTTTAACCAATCCTCTACCATCTTCAGTAACACGCCGGTTCGCAGGAGTGCTTACCTCTGAACCCAGACTGTGCTACTCTAATTAGAAGTTGAAATCTCTCTACAAAATCGTAAAGGGCTATGTGTACATGCTTTTTGAGAATTTTTGAAACAAAGGGTAGAAGGGAGATGGGTCTATAATTGTTTACGCCTAGACTTGACCCGTTATTATAAATAAGCACTACTTTTGCTAGTTTAATTACGTATATGAGTAAAACCTGGGACTACATAAGGCACACACAATTTAAGGCTGTAAGCAATTATTCCATCAATACCTGTAGCTTTTTTCGTGTCAATAGTACTTAAATACTTTAAAACAAATTCCTCAGATACGTTCTGGATATCAAAAACACAACTCTTTGGTAATTTGTATGATAGGTAATGCGTTGGAGATTCAAGACTGTTTTTGCAATTATTCTCCCTTGTAAAATACTACTCGGAGACAGGGGACAAAAGAGTTAATAGGATTTGCAATGTCGTGTACATCAGCAGTGTTCCATATCCCCGGTATCGCATCGCGAAATGCGATTCAAATAAAGGAACTGCGAAACACTTCCAGGACTGCGTCGCACATTGGCGATGCAAAATTCTAGTTCGATTTGAGATCACATTCACAGAACTCAATCCTGGTGATCAGAATCACCAAAAATAGTACGCCCCCATTGCACTAAACACTCAAAAAATTCAGTCGGAACATGCGTCTACGTAACCGCATTCCCTCTCTCCCAGCAAATCATTTATAAATCACACACACCGAGCTGTCCGCTGTGAAGTTCTGTGATCACTAAGATTTCTTGACGTTTTCTTTTACATTTTGATAAAAACTGACTGGTTTATCTTGTATCATACAAAATTAATTTTCTCTAAGAGAGAACATTTGTGACTTTCTATCGATATCGTTCTGCTGTTTGCATACCTGCTGAATTTTGAATAATTTTTAGTTGAAAGATCTTCTGAAAAGTTTTGGAGCATTATTTTCTAGGGAAGTCACGGCGTGTTCCTCAATTGTAAAAAGAATCGCAAGGCATGATTAGGCCATACACAACCCACTGGCTGTTATTACCTGTATGGGGGAAACCCGCGATTGCGTAACAACAACCGTGCATTAACAGTGTTTATTTCTCAGGAGAGTGAAACCACAATATTTTTTTAGCAATTACAAAATTGCTACTCAACATTGGAGAACTGCTACGCAAAAAATACTGTATAGCAATTGTTGATATCCACTGAAATTTTTGGGAAGAAATCGTACACTGTACATCACCAATATCAGTCAACATGTAGAAAATTTATTTCCGAGTTCTGTACTGTATAATAACTTGACTGTACTCTTCTTAGGATTTGCCAAATTTCCTTAGTAACACCCTTTTTCTTTGCAATAACATTTTTAAAATAATTCCTCTTTGCCTATCAATTAAGAGGAGTAACTTTGTTCCTCCAAACCTGTAAACATCTTGTTTTTTGACCTTAGGCTTATCTCTATTTCTTATTGCCGATCTTATTTCTTCATTGAACCACTCTGGTTGAAATTTTCTTTGCTCTTTTCCTTTCTTGTGGGGCATGTTGGTTTACAGTGTGTGGCAACATGTTTTCCCACAAGTTAAGAGCAGCATCCACATTATTTTCTGATGTAACATCACCCCATTTACAGTTTGTTAGGTCCCGTATAAAAGTTTGCTTATCTTACTAACATCTCTGTACGTTATTGAGGTATGGGCAGCCTTACAACTTTGTTCCTTTTTGTACATTAAACTGAAGTTAACAGGAAAATGATCACTGATTCTGATGTAAGGAACTGTAACATCATTTACTGACCTCTCTTCTGTTGTATATATGTGATCTATCATGGAACTGGCAGTTTCATTGACTCTGGTTGGTTGATTTACCACTTGCTTTTAATTAAAATGACACTACTGTATTTTCCATGCATTGTTACCCCCTACTAACATGTTCAAATTAAAATCACCTATAATAACAATATCATGGGTTTTTAAGGCATGAAATAATCACCACCATAAAACAAACATTTTCCTTCAAGATTGCATAATGTGCACTTTGCGATCTCACGGATAAATGGAATGCATGCATCTTCACAAAAGTAAAGTTCAAAATGGGCAGTGTTGTTGTGTAAGTACAGGACCATGAGTACGGGTACGGGTAACAGGTCATGAGTAAGGGTATGGGTACGGGTACCAAGTCATGAGTACGGGTACGGGTAACAGGTCATGAGTACGGGTACGGGTAACAGGTCATGAGTAAAGGTACGGATACGGGTACTACAATACTGAAAATGGGATACCTTGAACTGGAGTATTGGTGTAGGGTTTGGAATGTAAATACTAGCTTTTCTCTTTCACATGAAGAATGCCACTGAAAAAATGACTTTTTTATCTGCATTTAAAAAGTTTTATGTACGCTTTGCGAAACTGAGGATGATTGATTCCGTAAATAATAGGGTTGACAACACTGTTGAACGACACTATAAGTATCAGATAGTTATCAACGGGACATTGTTGGTAGATTCGATTACAGAGTAGATAAGGTGTGTAACAAATAGCATATGCACAAAATATAATAAACATGTTCCTAGTAATCTTTATCTGGCGATTGTGCTCTTCGTCTTTGCCCCTTCTTGCAGATTTACCCCTCCTTGCTGATAGATCAGAATTCTTCGATGAAGAACTGAAAATAACAAAAAACATAAAATAAGTTCAACTTTTTAAAGGGACGAAAGGTACGTGGCCACACTTACACACACACACACACATATATATATATATGTATATATATATATATATATAGGTCGAAATGCTGCAGGGCACTGTAGAAATGTGTAGGTCGATAAAGGCGGTAATAAGTGCTAGAAAGTTGGCGGAAAATTCCATGACGTTTCGGGTATAAACCCTTCATCATATATATATATATATATATATATTATATATATATATATATATATATATATATATTATATATATTATATATATATATATATATAAGGTTCGAAATACTGCGGAGCACTAGAGTAGTATGTAGGTCGATAAAGGTTGTAAAAAGTGCTTAAAGTTTGCGGAAAATTCCACGACGTTTCGAGTATAGACTCTTCATCAGGTGGCAAAGAAATGCAACTGAATAACAAAGAAGTAGAAATAGAGAAGAAACACATTGAAGAAAGGCACGAACAAACCGGTCGCACAGAACGAACACGGTGTAAAAAAAGCGAAAGAAGGCTGAAAAAAACTGGTAAAAAGTAATGAAAAGGGGAACAGGTAAAAAAAGGTCCATTCAAATGTTAAGACCTGGTGTGGGGAGAGGGGTCCTGAGTTTCATGATAAGCCGGTTTTCGGCGGTCTGACGATCACGGTCAGAACCTCTGCACATTAAGGCTGCAGTAACGGTCAAGTCTTTAATTGAGCACGGTGATGGGGGGTTGAAATGAGTGGCGACCGGATAACCTTGAAGGTTTTGTTTGATGGACCTGAGGTGTTCAGTGATTCGGTCAGCCAGGCGGCGTTTGGTTTCTCCCACATACAGGCAATTGCAACGTCCACAAACTAAAATGTAAACCAAGTTTGTGGAAGTGCAGGTGAAGTGTTGGTTCACACTAAATCTGTTGCCGTTAGAACCCAAAATATTGATAAGTGTGTTCTTGCCAACCACTGGGCACGGTCGCAAATTGACAATTGACAATTGACAATTGACAATTGAAGGTCGACCTTCAATTGTCAATTTGCGACCGTAAAATCAGGTCAAACCTACATTTTAAACCCACCGATTCCCATAACTACCTTTTGTACCCATCCAACCATCCCAAATCCTGTACCAAATCCATCCCGTACTCACAACTTTTAAGGGCCAGAAGGATTTGCTCAGAAGATTCTGATTTTTCAGCCGCTTCAAAAAGTATACTATCATTCTTTGAGAAGCGTCAGTATCCCACCAAAGTCCTTACCGGTGCTCTACATAGAATCCAAGGAATCGACAGAGCGGAGGCTTTGAGTAAGAAGTCTAACACGTCTACTAATCTACGAATTCCTTTGGTAATTTCCCATCACCCATCGGTACGCGCCATCATTCGTGCCATTTACAGGAATATAGAGACTCTTCGAAAAGACCCTTCAACCCGTGACCTTTTCCCTGAACCCCCCATTACGGCCTTTAGAGTTGAAAAGAACATTTCCAAGCACTTAGTTCGGGCTTCCCACCCACAACAACCAACTGACAACACCCCAGGTACATTTCCCTGTGGTCGTAGTAGGTGCAACACATGCCCAGTGGTTGTGCAAGAACACACTTATCAATATTTTTGGGTTCTAACGGCAACAGATTTAGTGTGAACCAACACTTCACCTGCACTTCCACAAACTTGGTTTACATTTTAGTTTTGTGGACGTTGCAATTGCCTGTATGTGGGAGAAACCACACGCCGCCTGGCTGACCGAATCACTGAACACCTCAGGTCCATCAAACAAAACCTTCAAGGTTATCCGGTCGCCACTCAGTTTCAACCCCCCATCACCGTGCTCATTAAAGACTTGACCCGTTACTGCTAGCCTTAATGTGCAGAGTTCTGACCGTGATCGTCAGACCGCCGAAAACCGGCTTATCATGAAACTCAGGACCCTCTCCCCACACGGTCTTAACATTAGAATGGACCTTTTTTAACCTGTTCCCCTTTTCATTACTTTTTACCAGTTTTTTCAGCCTTCTTTCGCTTTTTTACACCGTGTGTCGTTCTGTGCGACCGGTTGTTCGTGCCTTTCTTCAATGTGTTTCTTCTCTAGTTCTACTTCTTTGTTATTCAGTTGCATTTCTTTGCCACCTGATGAAGAGTCTATACTCGAAACGTCGTGGAATTTTCCGCAAACTTTAAGCACTTTTTACAACCTTTATCGACCTATATATATATATATATATATATATATATATATATATATATATATATATATATATATATATATATATATATATATATGAAAATAAACAGAATAACACAGTGATGCCTAGCACAATACCAGCTATTTTATTCTATTCATAATATTTCGGACAACTTCGTCCTTTTCAGATGAAATCAAGGGACAATATTATGGATAGAATAAAATTGTTGGTTTTGTACTAGAAATCACTGCTTTTTCTGTTTATTTTCATTGTTTAACTATTTATCAACACGTGGACCACTCTTACATGCCTATATATATATATATATATAAATACACACATGTGTGTGGATGTGTTACTATCAGAATACGAACCCTATTGTTTTTGGTAGAGGTCAAATGTTACCTAAGGTCACCGGAGGTGAAAATTTGAAATCCTTCAAAATTGCTTGTAAACACGATATTTCAAGCAAGAAATAACACACGTTTTATATTTGGTGTATAAATTTATCACATTAAGAGAAAGAACTCTGTTGGTTTTGGTGTAGGTCAGACGACATTTGAGGTCTCCAGAGGGCAAAAACCGAAAACCTTGAAAAGCCACGATATTTCAAGACAGGGATGTTGGATACGTTTCATACTTGACATATTGATTTGTCATATTAGGAGAGAGAACCCTATGGGTTTTGTTGGAGGTGACAGATCACCTGTGTTCACCCCAGGTGGAACTACAAAAACCTCGTACACACCGATCAGAGAGTAGGCGGTGCCTCTAAATTGTGTCATTTCTTGGTCGCCCAGATGGAGGGCTGAATTTTTGTACCATTCCAAAGATAAAATTATAAAGAACAACATATATCCTTTCACAAGCGTAACTGTTACAAAAACCGGTAATTCCTATTTTTATTACCCTAATTATGATAAAGTGTGAAGGATTTCATAATTTAGTGATTAGGTAGAAAGTGTAATGGAAAGTGGAAAGTTTCTCATTCTGACGTTCCAGGTTCGAATCCCAGACTAGTCACTGTTGTAGTTTGTTGTAAATCAGTTTTTGTCTTATGTTAGTTACCGTACTTGGGATATAAATTTGTTATATTTCTAGCAACGTTTATATTGTTTTGGTGGAAGTCAGAGGCCATTTGAGGTCACCAAAGGTAAAAAACCGACAACCTTGTAAACGTAAATATTTCAAGAAGGAACATCACGCACTGCCAAGCACAGTCCGGCACTGCCCAACACCACAGGACACCACCGCCGCACCCCCTGCACCATAAGGAGTAAAAGAAATTCGACAAGGACTATTTTTGGCAAGGTATATCATAGAACGGACGTTTCGGCTCTACGAGTGTTGATGAAGAGAGTTAATTACTCAGTTTCCTTCTCCGGATGATTCACAATGGATGTTCAAAAAACATAACAATTTCCAAACGAATGACAGACATTTTGCTTACCTGTCTGACACAGATCCAGAACGACTGTGCAAAGAGTGTTTCCTCATCATCCGATTGTGCCTGGATACTTTAATGTATATTCCAATGTAGCAGACGAAGATGGTGATCAGTGGTACAGTAACTACTGAGTATATCTCCAAAGTGTCGTAGGTTTCAGTAGTCTCCAGATTGATAGGACTTCGGCAGAGATGTTGCGTATGATCGAAAGTATGTTCCCCGATTTCAAACACTAAAGGAAGCATTAAAACCACCGCCATGGGGTACGCCCAGAGGAATATTATCCACAAAGCAACCACTTTCTTCTGGAAGATTCGTTTGTAATATTTGAAAGGACTCAAAATGAGAACATATCGGTTAAGTGCAATGGATGCCAGTGTCCAGATACTGACTCCAAAAGTGGAGTGTTTACCGGCGAGGCAAACGAAGCACATTTTATCAAAAAATGGCTGGTACTCTCCAAATATTGAGTATATGTGCAAAGGCATCAAGATACTAAAAAGAAAATCAGCAATAGCCAGGTTGACGATGAATACATTGGTCATGTTCCGTAGTTCTTTCGAAACAGCCACAGCTATGATCACAAGGAGATTCCCGAGGATGCCAGCCACTGTGATGATTGTAAACCCAGTTCCGAGTATTGCATATTCAGTTGTCGTGAAGAACACCGGCTCTTCAGTAAAATTTTCGTAGCTTACCTCTGTTTCCATTTTAACTGTTAGTCTAAAGCGAGTGGCTTTCAAACTGTAAAATAACCAAATGGTTCAGTCGCGACACGAACCACAAGTCTTGGCGATAATTGACATTGGATACCTGCATACATCGCTGTTCTTTCCACACTTTTATTGTCTCAGCATATCACGCCATAGGATCACCCAACCATGAATGAAGTATATATAGATATAGTTCGTTTCAACAAGCCTGCTGCAACCAATGTGTTTGTATAACTTTAAACAGGAACATGTGGTTGATAATTATCTTTAAAAGTAACTTCTGCAAGAATATTTTCATTGCGCATTTTTTGTAAATAACCACGATGTCCTGTCACGAAGATCCTACATATGAAAAGTTGATAACATAAGGCGCGGGAACCAGTGATGACATAATACCCCCACATCTGTACTTTGTGAGAAGAAGGAAAGGATGTAAAGTCAGATAACGAGATTTGAATAAAAACATTTGATTTAAACAGTCCGGGAGATTCCCCCGTTTGGGGGAAAACAAAAATTCTTTCGAATTGGGTAAAGTTAATGTAACACATTGTAAAGACTTGCTAGTAGTCTAACAAAGACAAGGTTTAGCAAGAAAAAAACGACTAAAAAACATGCGTTTTTCTCTAAAACGGGGTACGGTGGTGAACCACTCATTAGGACGTAGCGTTCCAAACATACGCTCAATTTCGTTCATTAGATCATCAAATTCTGCAAAAAAAAATTGCAAAACCCATTTGCCCCTGACAATGAACATAAGAACGGGTGGAATTGTGGGTAATATTGGCAATATGACGGCACCCATGACCAATTTCCTCCCAATCGGGAAGAACTACATTCTTCCAAAAGTGGGAATCTCCCGAAACTGTTTAAGTCAAAATAAAGACAACCTAGATCTCTCTATAATGCTTCTGATGACACCAAAGTGGCTAGCAAGACTACCTGGGTTCAAAAGGCATAGAAAGAACTCATGGGATTGTTTGATACAATATTTCTATCTATCCACAGCACATTTAGGGGTATAAAACCAAGCATTAGTGTGTAACTTAACGTCAAAACTCGCGCTATTTTTGACAACCGATTTGGATTTTCTCAGTTATACTAGTAGCTTGTTTCCCAATATTGTGGAATTACTTAGGCATTATCCTAATTGTATAGATTTCCTGTTAATGTCCAATATATCTCCCATACGAAAATTCCTGGGAGTCATTGAAATAAGTTATGAACTTAGTTTGGCTAGTGCTCCTACTATGGGCTAATGCAGGGAAACGGGGGTAAATGCTACTTAACCTCTGACCACCATCTTGGAATAGATCCATAAGATATGCTAAGACTGCATCTTTTGTACTGTGTGACGAGTGGATAATTTTTTTGGTCGGAAATTTTCACACAAAGATAGAAATGAAGGGAAATCGTAAAAAATGCATCGATCCCTAGCCACCATCTTGGAACTGAAGCAATAAGTGTAAGAAAGAGTGGAATTCATTTTGGTTGTATTCTTTTTGTGTAGGTGTTATCATTTTATTGGCAAATATTTCCCTTCTAACACTACGAAAATATCTGAGAGCCACTGAAGTAAGATATAAACTTGGTTCGGCGAGTTAAACTACTGTGGGGTAATGCCGAGAAAAAGGGAAGGGACAGATGGTCATGTCAGTTGACTTCTACAGACCACCTTGGAATAGATACGATACGTACTTAACCGTGTAAAAGCTTGCACAAGATAGCATCCCATTTTACAATGTTACGAGTGGCCATTGCTTTCTTGATAGGAAATGCTCAAACAAAGATAGAAATGAGAGGAGTAATAAAAAGTGCATTGACTCCAGACTCCATCTTGGAAGAGATGCAATGTGTATAGATAAAGAGGGAAATTGTCTAAGTCAGCGCTTCTCAACCCGTGGACCGCGGCCCACTGGTGGGCCGTGAAGCTCTCCCAGTTGGGCCGCGAGATCCGCCATAAAAATAAAAAATAAGGAAAAAAGAGTAAACTTTTTGTAAGGTGGGCCTCAGAAAAATTCTCAGAGGCAAAGTGGTCCTCGACTTGAAAAGGGTTGAGAAGTGTTGGTCTAGGTTGTTTCCTGTGATTGTTTGACCAATCATCATAGCGTTATGTATCGGAAATAAGCATCAAATGCTGAAAATGAAGGAAAAATGGCCCAAAAGTGCATTGACCGAAGGTGGCCATTTTGGAGGTACAAGATGTCTGAATATTTTCACAAGCATGTATTAGAGTCATTGCTCTAAGTTTCATGCTTTAAACCAAAGTGGACATTTCTTCCAGTTTGAGGGCCTGTACGGTTGTACTATCTGAGATGATGCAAGATGAGATGAAGACCAAATACTATGTATAGTACAAAATGCAATTTCCGCTAATTTCAAAATATTAACCTTCAAATACTATAACTTTTTTGTTTAAAAAGCAATAAACTTGTTGTTTTTACACAACATTACCCATACATATGGACAGTTTGATCTGAAAGTTTTTTCAATTCAATTACTGAGAGAGCTTTTTAAATATGGGGGAAATATGTAAATTGATGCAATTCATATTCTGGAGAAAATGGTCAAGGAATCAAACTTTTGGCACAAAACTGTAACTTAATTCAACACACTATACCTTAAATCTAGTTTTATTTGATAGAAAACTTTTATTTCTTTCTATCATATGGGCACCTTACACGTTTTTTTGACAGAAGGTTTCTTTCACAACTTTTTTTCTTCAAAACTCATCAAGATTACCCAGGGAAAAAAGGACGAAAATTACTGCTTTTTGGACCGAATTCTTCGTCCAAGTCTTCCAAAATTGTCCTGCATTAAATCCATACATTCCGTCATCTCTGCCTGGACTATTCCATTGTAAAAAAGGATCGAAAGCTACATACAAGCTGGGCCATAAGTCTTCAAGGTTTCTTTGTGTTATTGAAGATACAATTAAGTTTGTCCCACAGCCATAAGTAGCAATAATTAAGGTTAGAAAATCCCCATTTTAAAGTGGAACAGTCGATTGATTATGCAATAAAACATTCCTCACTTGGTAACCTTGAAAAATCGTCCAAAAGCAGTGATTTGTTCTACCAAAATCGTCTAAAGACGCAGGACGAAAATGGAAGACAAAAAAAGCGTCTTCGAAAATCTTCCAAAATAGTCCAATTTTTCACTGGGTATACTTAGATATGGTAGCAAGTTTGGAAAATGGCCGCCAGGCCCACAAACAACGGATGGTCCACAGCAGACTACCGTATCTGAACATACTCTTTATGCTCATATACTTCAATACTGGTACCTAGTTCATTTACCCCTGCCAGTATATGTATGTCACATATCAGACATTGTTCTGTAGCACTCTGTGCGAATACTTCGTAAACATAAAGGGTAGTTCCGCCAGTAAAAACTGGATGAAGTGTACTTGTCAGATTGGAATCAGGATAAATTCATGGGTATTACAGTAGCAGGCACTTAAACACACTCCACTTTAAATGAACGACGTGGCAAAATACCTTTCAGTTGACCTAGAAAAGACATAATAAGTGAATGACATTGAACAGTCATAACTCGACTTTTGTGAATAGAGTAGCAGCAATGGGCTCAACATATGGTGGAAATAGTACACGTTATCTCTGTGCTTCCTCATATCCACAACTTTTAATATGGAAATTCATTGTGGTGTATGCTGCATAAAGCAGGGCCTTATGTTGCTTCCAAACAA
Organism: Holothuria leucospilota; assembly: GCA_029531755.1. Taxonomy (NCBI): domain Eukaryota; kingdom Metazoa; phylum Echinodermata; class Holothuroidea; order Aspidochirotida; family Holothuriidae; genus Holothuria; species Holothuria leucospilota. The sequence goes on along the minus strand of CM055961.1, from coordinate 19,415,843 downwards.
ACATGGGCGTCCCTATACGTCACGTTGACTATATATACCGGGTATTATGTGGTTTGTCATTAACTAAGAAATAGGAAATTAGGTCAAGGTTGCATATGACGTACATGATGACGTAACGAACGACGGTATTTCTATAGCAGGAAGGCTTTACTTAAAAAGGGGGGGGGGTGAGTTAGGTTTTATTGATTCGAGAAGTTGTGTCTATTACTTCGCCTGAATTAAATAAAACTACTTTTCACTAGTTCAAATAAAAACTGTTGAAAAGTATGGTGTTATACCTCGAAAATAGTGTTCCACTAAATAGTAAGCAGGGTTAAGTTTGTACTGGATTGCCGGCTTTCTTTGGTCCTTAAACTTTAAGGGGTAATCCAGGGATCTGTTCGTATGTGAATTAAAAATTGCCCTTGAGCACGACGATGTCCTCATTCAATATGAAATGGAATGAGATTTTTACATTTATAAGCTGTTTCTGAAAGTATCAGCCCTAAATTTATCCACTCATGGCTTCTGTATCACTGATGCGAACAATAAATATTTACCCAAAATTATCGATTTATAGAGTTTTGCTCATAGTTGAAAGAAAAAACTAATTAATGATAGGCCTAGTTACCAGTAGCTTATACCAAAAAGTAGGTCTTTTAGGCATACTATATTTAGGAAATATTTTATGACACGCATACTCCGGAGCTGACACTGGGAGGTGAGTGTTTCGATAAAGTTACATGAACGTATTTGAACCCATCACTCATAAGAAGACAACTCACTATTCCCAAATACAATTAGCGCCATCAATTCGGAGTCCAATTCGGTCGTACAAAGGTAGAGAACCATCTTCATTCATCTTGCCTATTACTTGACTTGTTTGATTTGTAGACTCCCTAGTCTTCTGACTTGACGACTCCCATTCGGAAAATACCCTCTGGAAGACTCCCCTGGACGATGTCTACCCGGATAATTTCACCTCGGACAATTCATATCCGTGATGGTTAAATTACCCCTCAGACAACTTCCCACTCCAGAAAATTTGGAATTTTTTAGGGAAGAAATTCGCCCTAGGGGAAGCTGGCGGGGGATTTCTGGGTGGGAAGTGTCGCGTGGGGGGAGGGGGTTCGGAAACCTCGCTGTATTCTTACGTGAAGAGGATCACTACGTTTATTTTAAGTCCTCATCGTGGTAAATATGAATTTGAAAAATTGATTTAGGAGTTCGTTGAATACGAAGGAACTTCAAGGCTTCTTTCGAACACCAAGGGAAGAAACATTGATGAAAACCACGCCTATGCCATACCATGAAGCCACCTCATAGAAGCTTCATAAGTTAACCAACTTCCTGCAGGGTCAACATTGGGTCTACGTCGTTTACGGTTTTTATAAGGGAGTCTAAAGCAGCACCAATGTCTTCAAATCGGAAAGGGGAGATTTTCCCGATCAGAAGGCGATCATTGTCATTAATGCTCGACAGGCAGAGACTGTTGTTACAGTAGTTGCATTTTATTTTACGGGACATAATTTTAAGTGGTTACGGTTTATTATGTTACACTATCCATGACGAACGTCACCAGCAGATAGCACAACCTGAGTGAAATTATCACTACCCGTGTAACCTTTTCGAAGATCCGTTTTCTAATCCATCAAATTCTTTGCATCTCTATGAGTCTTTAGTCCGAATTAGGCTATTATTTAAGTAATAAATGGAAATTGAGAATTAATGCTGAATATAAAGGAACCAAAAAGGGGGGTGTTGGTAGGGCACATTGAGCTCCCTCACCAGCGTCATGCCAGTCCCTCTCCGCTGCCGAATTTACTGTGATTTAAATTTTTAGACCTCCAAGTGGTTTCTGTTGTCTCAGATTATCAATTTCCATGTTACTGAACAATAAACACAATGAGTAAGAGCCTATCTTGCCCTCCACGTGGGCCAGTTTATGCCTAAAAGTACACCCTTAAAACTTTTAGAATTGTGTGTAAGACTGGCAATACCAAGCAATTTCCAGAGAATTTTCTACCAATGGATTTATCTTTCTTTGATATTTCACACGAAACAGAAGACCTCTGGATCATACAACACAGTCGCCACGGGAGCGTAGCGTGCCCCCAGCACCCAAATTGGATCCACGGGCAACGACCCAGTGGTAGACGTGGGGTAGAAGCACATGGAAGCTCTGGGGCACTTACACAATTGTAAGCATTAAAGCGTATAACTATCAACAAATAGCAATGAATACGCCGTACGTAACAAAGATACTCTAAAACTGCCTATTAAAATGTCCCGATAATGATTGTAAGTCAGTATAAGTCAACTTGTGAAATTTTGCAAAACGGCATTCTTTTTCAATATTTCCGGACCCTGAAAATAAGCTCTAGGTTACTTGGTGAAGGGGAGGTGGTGAAATATGGAGGCTATATGCAGAAAGGAATTATGAAAGAAACCGTCACAACGAAAACGTTTAACGAGCTTAAAACTTTCGGTATTTCTGACACAATCTGCCATCCTTGAGAGCTAAACCTTGAAAACCAAGGAAGGGGACTCGACCATTATATCCACGGACACTCATTGCAAAGATGTACTTCACACGTTGATTCGCCACTACTTCTTCTGTAAAAAGCAGTGATGCCCATAGTCTAAAGAAACCTACTTGCTGAGTGCTGTCATAAAATGATTATGGGCATAAAATATTAGCTCATTTCTTACAAACGGAACATGATTGAAATAATCTGTTACATGCAGTTTTAGAACGAATTCATGGATAGTTGTGGTGGAAACACTAGCGTTTACTGACGACCTATTGGATGACCTCAATCATCTATAGCCAAGTTTGCTAAAACTTAACTTGAAATCCTTCAGTCCATGTATTGCTACTGACTTTCCTGCCCCCTACAATTATTATCCAAAAACGTTAGAGTTTTAATGCCTCGTTCACCTTGTTTACGTGTGAATTTAGAAGAAAATTGTCATCACAACCCCTAGAATGCAGGCAACTGCGCTCTAAAATAAAAACATGCAATTAATGCCGCTGTTCTGCTCTCTCAGTCTTCAACTGATGGAAAGATCTCAGTTATGCGAGAAACTTTGGCACTTCGGCATCTTGCACACAAGTTATTGACAACTTTTCAACAGACATCTCTGTTATAATGATTATAAAAAATAATACAACTATAATATTTGTCGTCGTCGCCCAGGAGGAGATGTCATTTTCGTCGACAATGCGGAGGGGATCCCATGTGCCACCCTTACCATAAATACATTTAATACTCGCATAGGTCTGTTTGCTATTATCTTTCACGTATTTATTATTACTATTTTAATTTATTATTATTTTTCGTTCAAGCCTTACATTATAGTCTTCAGCCTTTTGCATTTTGTTGCAAACTTTAAAAGAGTCTCTATTTCCTCCTCGGTCATTGTTCTCGCCCTCTCCCTGATCAGTATTTCTTTGATGGTACTTAAAGCTGGCAAGTATAGTTCAGATGTAAGGTGTAGTCTTCCCGCAGGAACGTTCACTGACTTAAAGGAGTTCGTGAGACATACACGTGAAACTATGATCTGTAAGAAAACAACAGAAAGTAAAGTTTACAGGTTGGATCTCTGCACAGCATGTAAGCTTGCCTCAATTGGGTTGCCAGGAAAAATGTAAACACTTTGATGATTTTTAATCATAGACAAATAACGTAAGTGTCTCGATGGAAGAAATCGATAAATAGTACTTAACAATGAAAGAGAAAGTTAAATTTGCATACAACCTTTGTGTTTTGTTGTAAATTCCTGTTTACTCTTTAAATATTTGCGAGGGAAGTAACAACGCCATGTATATTTGGCTTTGTATAATCCCTTATGATTTTTGACAGAAATTTTTGACAGAAAAAAACTTGAAAAATAAACTTTAACTCGTATTTACTCACCCCATTAGCAGCAGCAATCTCAAGCAGTTGTATAGATGATCGCTGTAACAGGAGACTATCATTTCCTGTTATATTGATAGTGGAAGAACACAGATCCCGGACTGACTCTACAATGTTTTCAGTTTTGTCGTCCCGCTCCAGTATGCACAAAACTGCAAACTTTTCAAATTCCTCTGTTCGTTGTAAATATTGAATGATTATACCTGCAGCGTCATTGTTTAAACCACAAGCAAAGCGAAAAACGTACTGTAGGTCGAAAGGATTGAGACTCTCTAAAAGCTTTTTAGTTTCTTCGGCATTTAAAACCTTGTTAGGTTTCTTATTGTTGGTTTCCTTCCCATGATTCCCAAGAATATCGGCCAAGTGGTGTGCTGCATACCATTCGCAAAACAGTTTATGATAAAACCGCGTTTTCTTCTTGTAAGTAAAATCCACTCCTGACTTTCCACCTATGTCGAGGACGTCTTCTTCAACTAAAATACCTAAGTCTCTGTACTGGCGGTAAAATTTCTCACCTGTTCGAATAGATAATTCTTCCTTGTTCCACGTTGTTTTCTGATAAGTGGACGTCAGTCCCTCGAAAGCAATTTCATCAAGTTTTTGGTGGTTTACTTCATTTACATTCCATTTTCTTACGTTCCTATCTTTCATTTTATTTTTCATATGTGAGTGAAAAGACGCAATCATATGTTTGAAGAACGACGTCACTGAGTTGAATTTCTGAAATTCTTCTTTCTCGTAAGTCATGTGAGCAAACATAACAAATAACAAGGGAACTTGACAAAGGTCATTAAGTACAGGATTTTCTTCAAGTCGTGTCTTTATGCCATCGACAACTTCGGTATTGTCAACTCCGGTGTCATGACCGACAACCGCCTTTCGTATATAGTCATTCCGTGCTCGGTCGTCGAAGCCAGTCAATCGTATACGTTTACTTGAGGGTGCATAGTTATTTGGTAAACATGACGATCGCGTTGTTAAAATAACATCAAATTTCTGAAACATTTCATTTCTAATAATGTAATCAAAATGTGATTCACACTCATCAATTGAGCCAGGGAATTCGTCGAATCCATCTAATATGAATAATACTGAGGAAGTATTACTCAGAATATCTTCTATGTCACTTTCATCTAGCCTGGTATCTTTCGCAAGAAGAAACCGTTTAATGGCTTTATATATAGAAGACACCCCTTCAAGTTGTCTCATCCGTAAAAAAATTAAAATGCCTACCGTTTGCATTGGGGATTCAGGTATACTCTCACACCACTCATATGCCATCTGCAAGGCAAGCGTTGATTTCCCATAGCCAGGTTCACCTTCTAAAATCCTTCGTGAGGATTTCAAATGATCGTTTTGGAAGATATCATGGTATGATTTTAAGTGCTCCCAAATTTCGTGACCTTTTTGTCCAACACTCTGGTGCAGAAACTCGAAGCCACCCTCCACAAATACCTTCCCTACGCAAAATAGTCGTTCACGTATATAAGGGATAGGTTGTATTGCATCGTATTGGTTTTTGTAAGTTTCTTTCAAATTAGCAACGAAAAGTTTTCGTTTACCTGAAGAGAAATTAACGAAAAGGGTGAACGAAATGTCATTCTTACAAGAACGTCCATGCTTCACTTATGTTACAAACGTCTAGAAGGTAATTATGTATCAAGAAACTGAGTGAACTAAAACGGCTTTGTACAATTAAACTTAAGAAAGGAATGAGAAAAGGTCTTTTTAACAAATATGCAATAAAAGGACCTTCTTAATTTACCGTTAAGCCAATAGATATTCCAAAATACCATGGAAATTTATTGATATTCCAATTCAGTGATCAGCAACAGGGACCATTCATTTGATATCTTTTTGCATGAAAAAGTATATTTTATCAATGTTCGAGGAATGCACATCGAAATATAGGACTGACGTTAAACTTACAGTCAACCTAGGTATGGATTCTTAGCATATCTGAATTGGTGAAAGTAACATCCCTTGTTGAGCAAACTCCGGTTAATGTACACATCTTCAGATCAGAAATAGTAAATTTATGTTAGTACTAGTTTTATTCATATGTATATAAATATAAATATATATATATATAAATATGAATATATATATATATACATATATATATATATATATATATATATATATATATATATATATATATATATCTATATATATTAATTTTTTACCTTGTGGAGGAAGCAGTTCCAATCCCTGGTAGAAACAATAGAACGAAAACGAATCAATGAGTGATGAAATTACAGACCGCTTGAAATATAATAAAATATGTAAAAAGTGCCTCAAACTTCACTGCGCATTATGCAAAATTCTCAAAAGTTCTATTAGAAATGAAACTATTCTTGCATTTTATAAGAGTTTTATCTTCCAAAAAAATGTCACTATGCTTATTAAGTTTCCTGTACATTATGATAGCCAATTTTAAACCATATTTGTGGACGTTAGGGAGACACCTAAACAAAAAAAAATTGACGGTTAGTAATTCTACTGATTGAAATTTGTTTAACTTGAAAATACAAAACTTTTCTCTCCTAAGAAATCGGAATATAAGTGACGTTACATCTCATTACAAACAGACAACTAAATAATATTATGTACTCCTTAAAGGAAATGTGCTGAAAAAGTTCATACCATTAAATCCCCAATGCATAACATCGTGACGGCTCAGAACCTATGTTTCCTTGGGGTGCAAGTTTTAAAAAGAAGTATTGATAAATGCCTTACAGTAGAGAGATCTTTCATCATTATATGAAACGGCCCCATTCTGACTCAAAATACAATGTTTTCAACTGGACAACAGCTTAAAAAATGTTACCTCTTCTACTCCGGTTCCTGCTCTTCGTTTTCTCTTCTTATTGGTAAAGCCTGAAACAAAATACGAAGTGACAGAAGATTGGTAAAGCCATCACAACAGAAATTAGGTACACTCACCAACACGTTCTGTTTATTACACGTCACTTTGAATACCAGGGATGTAACTTGAGCCAAACTCCCTGATTATAACTTTCACATCATAAGCAGCTGAAATTGTTGGGTGAAACTTTCATTTCTAGAGTGGGGTGTGGTGTGCTGACCACCCCCCTTACATTCTCATATTGACAGGCCAAATTGAAGTTTTAATGATGACAAATCATGACCAAAATTTGAAAATGTGCAATGATAAATAACAAAAAATGTGCGGTAATAAAGTTGTGTGTCTTCAATAATTTTCATTTGGGAAAGGTAACAAAGATACACCAGGAGTATTTTGGCTAAATAGGGTCCAAAATAAATGTTTAGTAGCATTTGAGATCACTACGACCATAGGCGCACGAGGCAGAGTCTGGGGCGGCAGCCGCCATTGAGCAATATATCCCGATTCCGCTGGGACAAAAAGTAGCGTTTTTAGGGCAACATTCGTATCATGATTGTTTGCAATTTTCTTATTAAAGTTTACAATTGATCAAGTTGGAATGAGAATAGAAGAAAACCACACTTGCATACGAAAGTATATAGGACAATTGAAAACACTGTGTGTCACACTAAAGTTTTAAAGAGTAGCCTTACACGTTTCCTTGAAAAGTCAAACCGATAATTACTAGAGCACCGACGAATAAAAATGGAAAATGGAATACCGCTTAAAGGAGTTGTCACTCAAACAAATGAAACCATGAGGAAAATTATCAAGACGATCACGTATATACAAATGTAAAGACAGAAAATGCATCCAAACACTGTTTGGAGTTTCACCTGAACAACAAGCAGGGCTAAAAAACTACCAGAACTGAGAATTTAACAAAACCATAGCGTTGTCACCTCTTAACGAAGAAACTAACCCAGGATTTCAACCCTGAGAGGAGGGAATAATAATTGCAATATGCACTGTGTATTTTAGTAAAATGCTAGCTTGCTTCCTGAGCCCGTAATCGTTCATTCATGTATGTCTTACGTTCAACTTTTTGAAGTGTTTGAAAGCATTTTTCTTCGTGTTCTCTTCATTATAATCCCTACTCAGTGAAGTGCTCAGTAGGGAGCTCTTTTCATTAAACAAAAGGGCTGAGTTCCCAGTCCCCTACAAGGCACACCCGCTTTGCTCATTTGGCCCCTGGCGAGTAGGTCTCTTTTCTGCTTATATAATAAGTAACGATTACACAAACCCCCAACAATAAATTTACACCCACATTCCCGATACGGTTTTGCTTCGGTACATGAAGGTCTAGGGTAGCCTTCTTGTACCAGGGAAGTAACGTAATATCTCAAACAAACAATGCTTACATGACACTTACAATTCCCTGGAGATGCCAATTCTTGCATTTTGGAGGGATTTTGTCAGCATATTTTGTGGATACGATATGTGCCAACTGATAGTGGTGCTACGCTTAGATTGTGTTGTAGTAATTATGTCTGTTGGAAGCTTCGGTAGTTTTGCGTAAAATGCCAAAGCCAGGCTGCCGCCAGCTGTTCTCCCGTTATCTCGCAATTTGGGGGATATTTCTTCAGCTAGGCTCTCACGTGCGTTTACTGATATTGAGAAACTTGCCAAACTAGCATTTTTGTATCCAGAGTATTTTCATGTTTTGGACTAAATCGCCGTAATCTTGGTATATAATCATCCTTAGGAAGGCGATCCAGCTTGAACAGCCTTATGTCTAGTTCAGGGCAGTCCAGTTATACGCTGTTTTGTGACTGATCAGTTTTGTTCACTCAGATTGTTCATTCTACACTGTGTGTAGCCAGCATTCCAGCTTAGTGTAGGCCCGTATTGTGTGGGACTATGTAGCTTGAGCCTGTGATCGATCACTGCGCAATAGTGTGTCAATCCTTGCAGCGTATTTAATATTAGTAGCTAACTAGCATAACGTTTCCATTGGCGAATTACCGCCAGGCAAAGACATTGCGTGCTGTTCAGGTATTCGATGACCGGCGAATCACCGCCACTAATTTATGTAGCTAGTAGTTAGTTTAACGTCACGTTGCTCGGCGAATAATCGCCGCTATCACTACTTCCTTGGGCTAGCCTTGACTCCAGGACCAGGTCAATCGTCAGCTGCAACTTTCTATGGACACAAGACTTGGGGTAAGTTGGACTTATGTCTTTCTTATCCTAAGTATTAGTAGGGTACCAGAAGATCTCAAAATCTACTATAGTGTCATGTGAAAATCAGAGGTTCCCTTTTCCAAACGGATGGACACCACCGGGAAAACATCTGGATTCAAGCATCTCTTTGCATATGCATATAAATCAGAAGTCTTACACTGGTTTCCTCACATATACACCAAACAACCAATATGTACTATGAAACGTCAGGAAAATTGTATGATAGGGAGAAAGACGTCGCCCAAAGTTTTTTTTTTTTTTTTTACAAAAGTCTTACAAATCTCCTCTTATTTCGCTCACACGTATCTGTCATTACGTTTCTAAACCAGAATGCAAAAATGCATTGTGCTTTCTATGATTCATACATACCTACATGTGTATATCCCAACTAATGCAAAGATGTAGCTTTTTTCAATTACTGGAAGCATGTGATCCTAATGTTCTGGAGAAATGCAGTTGGTATTGATACCTGACATAGGACACATTTGTTAAACTGATTGCTGAGCTCTGGTGACCTCACATGACCTTTACCTGACCTGCAATGTGTGTGTTGAGATCCCTTGCAAGGGCAGTGCACAGGATGAAGGCAAATTTAATGAAGCAGATATCACGTAAACAAGGTTTTCAGGATCTGACTCCCCCTGACCCCAGATGACCTTGTGACCTCCACCAAAAACAAAAGCATTCTTTGCCTTACCATAACGCATCTTCATACTATGTACGAAACTTATCCATGCTTCCTACTTCCACATATCGTGTTAACAAGGTTTTCAGAGTGTGACCTACGGTGACCCCAGATGACTTTTGACCTCAACCAAAACCAATAGGGTTCTTTCTCTCACCATAAGGCATCTACACACTAGGTATAAAATTCGTCCAATCTTTCTATCTTGAGATATCGTGTTTACAAGGTTTTCAGAGTTTGACTCCGGTGACCCCAAATGACCTTTGACCTCCACCAAAAACAGTAGGATTCTTTCTCTCATCATAAGGCATCTACATACAAAGTATGAAATTTATCCAAGCTTCCTACTTTGAGATACTGTGTTAACACAGTTTTCAGGGTTTGACCCCGGTGAACCCAGATGACTTTTGATCTGCAACAAAAAATAAGTTTTTCTTTCTTCTCATAACGCATCTGCATACTAAGTATGCATGAAATTCACCCAAGCTTTCTATCTTGAGATATCGTGTTAACAGGGTTTTTAGAGTTTGACCTCAACTGACCTTTGACCTCCACCAAAAACAATAAGGTTCATTTTCTAACCATAAGGCATCTACATACTAAGTATGAAATTTATCCAAGTTTCCTACCTTGAGATATCGTGTTAGCAAAGTTTTCAGGATTTGACTCCCCTTGACCCCAGATGACCTTCGAACCCCACTAAAGACAATAGGGTTCTTCCTCTTGGTATGTGGAAATTATGTACCAAGTTTTAGAGCTGTCAGAGTTTCCCTTCTTGAGATTTCTTGTTAACGAGCAAAGTGTCACAAACACATACATACACTCACATACACACATACATACACACGCCAGCACAGTTGCATAGGTTTCACTTATCGAAACCAATGAAACATCGAATATTGAAGGTAAACCACCTACTTATTCTGCATGTATTTAACAAATAAGCAAATAAAATATTTTCACATATTTGCTGATATGGGGGTCAGCTACATGCAAAACTCATAACATTGACATAGCCAGCAAGCAACATATAATAACATTTCTAAAAGTGAAGCATAATGGTATGGACCAAGGAATAAATGGTGCTACAGTTCCTGTCACTGCCTCTAACTCATTATTCTAGGGAGGCAATGTTTTTGTTTTCGTTGGCATATAACCTTACAATGCTATTGCAAAACGTTTGGTCGGTCAATGTTATGTACTGTTCTTTGTGTTAATTAGGAATCAGGGGCGGATCCAGGAAATACAAGGGTGGGAACACAATGTGGGATCTTATGTCTACAGAAGGTGCACACGAACGTTAAGGGCGAGTTTGCACGCGTGGGTCTAGGGGCCCACGCTGTCCCCTTCATATTATAAACACAGGGGTCCAGGGAGTTCTAAATACTTTATATTTAGTACACAGAAAATCGGTTCTAATAATTTGGGGGCGGAGATTTCATTTGATTTTCTTTGAAGGCGATGTTTATGACCGAGTACAGCTTACTACAATCTGACTGATGAATTTCGAAAAATGATCCCATGGAATGAACATTAAAATATACTCCAAATTGCTTGATTAAGGGAAACTTCGTTATAGGTGTGAGTTGGGGTAAGGTGTTTAATTTACATACTTATCACTTACATTACGCCTCACTCCTTGGCAGATGGGTCATTTCGGGAATCACTAAGTAATGGCCATGGAGAATTTTGGTTATGCTGCGTCAGGAATTAAAGACGGCCGGAGACACTGAAGAAGCCGCTGTGAATCGCTCCCGCTAGTGGCTATGCATTGATCTCATTGCACCTCTTCGAGTAGATCACCCTGTACCAAGCAGCAACCTCTTTAACGGATTTTTTATAGAAATGATTTTGAATGGAAATTCCATCCAACCACTACAGAAAATTATACTTTAAATAGAATTATAGAAAAAATAACTTTCCCACACTTTTTTCTTTTTTTCTTTGTTTTTCTTTCTCTTTCGATAATAACCCCTTCAATTTTCTCTTTTTTTTGTAGGAAGGGAGGAGGACTGACACAGTGTCCTCCCCCCCCCCAAAAAAAAGTCTGTGCCTGCAAGAAACACATATTTTTCTCTTGTAAACGTTAATGACTTTGCGTATGAAGAAACTGTTGTTACCTAATGAATAGCCCAGACATAAAATTCATAGTATGAAAAGACTGTGAGGTTGAGGGAAATCCTTTGTTTTTCCTTTATAGTGATTGCTTGTGTAATAACCTTCTTTTGTTGTTAAGAGACGAGATACCGCAAAGTAAGTATCATTTAGGTTAGCCTATTGAACATATACCTACCTTTGAAAACTACTAATAAAATCCAAACGGCTAAGACCATGACTACTACAATAACTACTGCAATAACCCATAAGTACTTTCTCTCGCTTGATGTATTTGACTTGTCCGTTGTCTGCAGAGAATCGTTGTTCGATACCACACCATCTAAAACGTAAAAACATACAAGGCTCAAATTACACGAAAATATTTTTATAAAAAGAGAATAAGTAACACAGAGGTCACATGAAAAGACCTAAAAGACCGGAAAATAGGGGGTATAAAACTGTCCCATATTTTCTCTCAGTATGAAAGCCCCACTGATATACGGTTCAAATTAAAGATCACCAGGGAAAGTCAATTTTCAACTAAGTATGTACGATGCCTGTTCATGGTAGATGATGGCTGAGTGAATACGTTTATATTAGATTACCAGGCGGGGATCCAAGGGGGGATTTGGCTGCCTCAGCCCCCCCCCCCTTTATCGCCACATCAACAATAACAAATACGCGAAAATTAGCATGTTGTTAATCTAGGAGAATATTCAAGGGGGCGTTTAGCCCCCCCCCCCCCCCTTTTCGAAATCTCTGGATCCGCGCCTGATTACCGTTCATGGTCTAAAAAATTCAGGAGAGTATCACATCCAAATGGCAACATTAACGGGTACCCAAACCATATATTAATACGACGTTGTATCCTGTGGAGTTCTTTAATCTATTGCTAGTTTGTCATAGTCAAATCACTTTGCTTGGTCATGTGAAGCATCATAAGATTTGGCTTTAACAATAAGTTGGTCTCATTTGGCTCCTCCATTTTAAATTCGTTTTAGCCTATCCCTGTCTAGCTTTGGAGTTCGAAAATTTCCATTCATTCCCACTCACAATTTATGCACCAAGTAAAATCAGTACATTGTAACCAGGGGCGGCGCCAGGGTATTTCAATAGGGGGACAAAGCGTGAGATGAGTGATCGCCGTCCTGGGGGAGGGGTCTTAGGGGAGGGGGTCCCCTCCCCATTTGGAAATTTTTTGTTAATTTAAGGTTGCTTAGATGCAAAATGATGATGTCTTTGGTACATACTTTCAACTGATCATATATGGCTGGAAAGTTTATAATTTAGTTATTTTAATTTTTGTTTAGGGAAAGATGCTTTTTTGGGGAGAGGTGTCCCCTCCCCTTTGAGAAATTTTTTAAATTTAAGATTGCTTAGATGCAAAATGGTGACATCTTTGGTATATGTTTTGATGTTCTGATTATATATGGAAGAAAGTGTTCATAATTTACTGAATTTTAATTTTTGCATGGGGAAAAGATGCTTTTCTGGGGAGGGGTCTAAGGGGAGGGGTGTCCCTTCCCCTTTGAGAAATTTTTATCAATTTAAGATTGCTTAGATTGCAAAATGGTGATGTCTTTGGTATTTTTTTAGCTGATCATATATGGCTGAAAAGTGTTAATAATTTATTGAATTTTAAGTTTTGGTTTAGTGAAAGAGGACAGTAGCCTTTGTTGTCTACGAGAAGGGTATGCATGTAGTCAACACACCTCCTGAAGCCACCCTTTTATGTATGGGTGCGTTGAGTCGACAGAAACACGAACTACTACGAATATTTTCGTTGCTTCATATATGCATTAAACAAGGTATCTAAAGGCTGGCAGACACCGGAATAGGGCCTCCTGGAAGCTCTTGACTAATTATATGGATCAATATATGCCTACCCCACCCTCCTCCTCTTCTTCTCTTTCGTTTTCTCCTTTTCTTTTTTCCTGTTCGTTTCCTTCTCTCTTTCCCCTGTTTTTGCAAATGATAGGAGGCGTTTTCCCCCTGCCCCATGTGGGATCGCCCTGTTTTTCTATGCTCTTTTTCTGATTGACTCAAGATTTCTTCATACAGTAAAGATTGTGTTGTGTACGGCCATGCACCTACTATTTAAAATTCGTTTTCTATGGATTACTCAGTCGAGACAACACCAAAATAAAACACAGTAAGGCATAGGCGTAGGTAGCTTTTCGAGACTGGGGGGCTGAACCTTGTTTCGGATCGCTGTCCTGGGGAGGGGTTTCCCCTCCCCTTTGGAAAATTTTTGGGTATTTGAGGGTCCTCAGTTGCAATTTGGTGCAACAGTTTGGGCAAATTTTAAGGAAAATTACTGCAATTTTTTTATACTTTTTAATGAAGAGATAAATAAGGGGTTTTTGGCCTTGGATATTGGGAAAGAAGCATACTTCGGCCCCCCAGATTTTTGACTGGAGGCTTTATCCCCCCGAACCCCCCCCGCTTCCTACGCTTATGCAGTAAGGGAGACATATAATATTACTTCAAAGTTTAATTCATTTTATTAAACGTTTTTTTTTATATTTTTATTGTCAAAATGTTCGTTAAGTGATTGACTCATGATACCCCCAATATATATGTTCACGTTCTAAACTTTAAATGGTCACATGCTGGAAATGGAGAGACAGTAAATGTTTGAGATTGCCAAACATTACATAATCCGGACAGGGGAGAATACCCATAGACGAAAGGTTCACTTGGTCGAAGGTTCGCTAAAGACCGAAGATTCCCCCGGACGAAAATATATTCCTAGTTACGGGTAGGGTTGGGGTTTTTGTTAGACAGATATTTATGGATCAGGGGTATCCCCTGAAGCATAAATTAGCTGTCTGTATTTTTTGGTGTAACTTGCAATGATACGCACCTTTTCTCCAAGAGAGGGAGAACTTTTGCTCTGTGACACCATGTGTGTAAGGTCTCACAATAACTTGGCGTTCGGGTATACTACTGTATTGTTTTAGCTTTACTCTCGGTTCCTATGCTCTTTTTGTTTGCACGTTATGTATAATGGCCTTAGTGTTTATGTAATACTTAACCTGCATTCACGTAAACAATGGAGAAAACAGAACACGTTATCCGTGCGGGGATTGTAAGTTTCAGGTATTTTGTAACGAACAATTTAACTAATATTGTGATAGATGGGTGACATACTGTAACACCTCACCCCACCACCTACAAAATTATGTGTCTTAAAACGTTTTCAGACGATTTTATGTTTGGGGTTGAAAAACCATGGGGGGCATATGCCTGCCCTCCCCCCCCCCCTGTGGCGCCGCGCCTGATTGTAACCTATATTATATTTTATCTACTTTGTGAAATCAACTAATGGAAAACAATGCAACAATACCATAGTTATAGTTAGCTTCATTGCCAATTTTACTATGTAAAACGTATTTTTGTCAAATCTTACGTTGTTATGTCATGCGTAGACTAAAGTTTCATTTTACTCACTAGACAATGCCTTGTCCAAACTACTTTAACATTGAAAAAATCGTTTAAAGAGATGTTTTCATACTGTTTCAGCTTAGTGAACTTGGCAAGTTTTTGACAATTTTGGCAATCGCAATGCACTGAAAATTCACAGCAACGAAAAAAATGTACTTCCATAATTGTGCTGTTGACATGTTAAAGATTAAAGAGTGAAACGAGCCACCACTCACCATTAGAAAAGAATAAATGAACCCTCGTTACTTTATTCAGGACTTCAATATGACCCTCGACCATCCTACACTGGACCGTCAATTTAGTGGTAAATTCATCATTCAGGCTATACTTAGACCTTAGATATACATTGTAGACATCGCCGTACCCTTCAAAGGAAAGGTGTGACTCGTAAAAGGAAATTTTCGTTGGTAGACCTTCTACCACTTCTTCCCACATAAGAGTGACTCGTGGACGTACACCTCTAACAATACAATTCAAGTCTCCTTGAAGTGGTACCTCGAGAACGCAATGCTCGCTGTAACAATTCTCAACAACAGGATAAGCATCCACTAGAGAAATAAGCAGATAGAGGAGATGAAGAGTAGTACACACATAAAAAAGAAAAACTCTTTTGGCTCCAAGAGGTTAGTAAATTACAAAAGTTTGATCTCTCTTGAAAAAGGAAAATTGATTAAAACAGAAACAACATACAACCATATTTTACCATCCGAAAACTTGAATAGCTTCGTCGATATAGAAACCTCGCATAACATTTCTAAATTACGTTCATAAAATATACTCTGCAAAACGTGAGATACTGTAACTCGGGTGTCCACTAAATTTGAATTGTACATTTTTGTAAAATACTCGGCCAAATGTCGACGAAGATGATGCCTTGCAGTCAAAAAGAATGCTCTATCTGTACTCAAAATTTCATTCCCTTTTCGACTTTATTTGAGCATCTTACTAAAGAACTAAAGGAGGCTGCAGTTAGGCCCAAATGCAAAGGTGTTTTTACAGATATAAGCGTTGTATCTGGTAATATTCATTCCATGTCAAGTAGCCAGTCTATCTAGGGGGTTGCCGCCAGAGACAAGTAACTGGCCTATCACGGCGGAAGAAAAAGGGGAGGACGTTGGGGAATAGCCCGTCTTGGGAGAGATCACCCCAACACTTAAGAGTGCGTTGGCGTACACCCTCTTGCTCCGCACTCTTAAGTATTGGTGGCGTAACTGATATTGCCTGCAACAGGAAAATGTGATGTTTTTCCATGTATTTACAACTCATTCCTTTACACTGCAGATTAAGAGTGTTAACTTATATTAAAACTGATGATGAGCGCCTGTGTGGGGCTCTTACTTTTTAGAGAAATCCCTTTGTCCACATATGACCATACTGTCGGTTGGTTTCTTGGCACGTCAACATCTATTCACATGTAACTGAAGGTTACAGCTGCGAAGTTAGGGGTGCGTGCCTAAAGTCCGACAAGCAGACCATATACAGTGTGATTTTGGAGAGAAAATTGATCTCGTCTGTGAGACAATTCACTACTGCAATTATATTAAATACTAACATAATAACTACTTTTACTTCACCATTTAACCAGCGGTAGCACAGGAAGGGGACCGGGGTGTGGCACCCCGTCGGAGGATTTTTCTACGTCATAACCACGATGGTGGTTACGATAACGTATGGGTCGCCAACGGCGACCTGTCGACCCGACAGTTTACGTTCAGTTGCTCTCAAGGAGCTCAAAATCTTATGAACACAAAGTTTTAAGGCGCGCTTCGAACTTTGCAGAGTTTTTCGGTTATTTCTTATAAATTGCTTTCATAAAGTTAATAGCATTCTTCCACTTTAACAAGTAACATAGACGTACTTAATTATCCTACGTACTTTTTTGTTTTTTAATTTGAACAGTTCATCCTCAATCGAGTAGAATTTTTGAATGAAGTAGTGTCCTGGATTCTAAAAATGGTAATTTCTAGTGCATGAACACACGTGGGCAGAGAAATACAATAAAATCAGCACCACTTTGCATCTAACCTCCATCTCAATGCAAAAATTTTCAAAGTCGCGGGGAACATCTCTCCTCGCATAACTCCGAAAGGACGGTCGACTCGGATGTCCTTATGAACTTTCAGAGGAAAAGTTCCCCCACCCCAGATTATGCTTGTAAAAAACGTTTATGTACATTTCCCTCGAAAGTCCACTATATTTCTCATCACTTTGAAATCTCAAAATAACGATTGTTTAGATCAATTACAAGGTCTGGAGAGTGCCATTCCCTTCAATCTGGTGTCTAGCTTGGGGAAAAAATTCTTGTTACGCCACCACGCGCCAACTCATAGTCGCGCTCAGCTTAGAGTCACAAATCTTTCAAGAGGGTCCTGAGAACAGTCCAGATACACAAATCGAGCTTCATGCAACCATATCAAGCCAGGTATGACTTCAAAATAAACACATGCCAAGTATGCAAATGAAATTTTTCAAGGTCATATTTAAACAAGTATTACTTGAAACAAGTCCATGCTAGATACGTAAATCCAGCTTTATATGACCATATTAGGCTAGATAACTCCATATCAAATTTCATATGCATGATCACATGACACAAATTAACGCGTAAAATAAACGACGTAAATGAATCCCTTTTAAGTCAATATTTTTGGTTTAATGATGTGCATATTTATATTTGTCGCACATTCAGACCCTGATTGTATGCAGTAGAGCAGAGCAGCGCATGGCAATTTCATACAGTAAATCATAATTAAAGAGTGTAAGAGGTCAAAAAAGAAAGACTGTAAAAATTCCACCACTTCTGCAAATCCTTTGCAAGAAAACCTAAAATAAGTTAACGTTTATTTGTGCTAACTAATAGACTCTCCAAGTTATTATTATCTCAACCCCAAACCTTTAATCATCCAGAAACCTTCCACCGCAATGGCTGGCCACTGTCCAGTGTCATCGCTGTAAGAAGTAAAGAGGGCGCCCCTGCTGGACTTGCTAAATCGATGAGCCTATTCTGCAGGACAGGCCCGTAACTAGAAACTGTAGTGAAGGGGGGGGGGGGCGAAATAGCTTCCAAGGGAATTTTTCCAGGTGGGCAGGATATACTAAACTGCATTCAGGCAATGGTAATTTTTTATCTTCTAGGGGGCGAACAATTTTTTTGGCGGTTTCGCCCCTAGCTCCTCCCCCTTGGCTACGGTCTCGCTGCATGATCTGCTGAAATCGTAACTCCGCCCACCGTTCGTGGTCTTACCTCTATGTGGCTTTACCTTCACAATACTAAACAAAAGGGAAATCAATGGAGTCGCAAATCTCACCGCCTTCACCGCCTCCCCCCCCCCCCTTATTCTTTACACACGTTAAAGAAATTTCCCAACATACGCCAAGTAAATCATGACAAAAGACCACTTCAGTTAAGGTCAATTAAAGTTCGATCTCCTACTAAAAGCACCTAGGGTGTACTATTTTTAAGTAACTCTCATCATTCTCCGAATATCAAGTATTTTTATGGTCTTTGTTTACAAACTGTTGTGCATAAAACCCAGTTTTAGCATATTTGAACTTTGACGTCTTGATTGTTGACCAATGATGCCAACGATTACGCAAACAAAAGATTTCATTGTCAGGCACCAAGTTGAAAATTTCAACAAAGTTCGGAATTTTTGGCACGTTAGACATTTGAACTACAATTTGATCTTTAAACTGGCACCTTAGCAACAAAATGCACAATTTAAAATTTAGGAAAATAAAGGTAAAAACCAGCTTTTAACTTATTTGACCAATAACGACATTGTATGCAGAAGTTTTTATGGTCTACCCAACAAGTTTGAACTTCATCGGACGGGATTTGCGAGGGGTTTTCGACACACTTCCTCAAAAAGGTAGGCAAATTTGACCTTTTAACTTTATTATGAACATTGCAATACCCCACCGCATGCAACGGAAAATTACTGTTTTTTGAAATTATCTCATTATCAGTCTTAACATTTCGTGTTGTTTGTTACTTTTTCTAACGTACCGATAGGCAAATATTGGCAAAAAGCAATTTTAGCAAAGTCGAACTTTTACGTCTGGCCTATGAAGTTATTGATTATGTATGTGCAAGTTTTCATGGTCAGGTATCTTCCCCCAAGTTTGAACTTCATGGAACTCACGGTTTAGGAAGAGTTTGCGACATACTTTGTTTGCTCACGAAAACACATACCCACAGAAACACCTGGACACCCACACACACACAGTCTCATACCTCTGACGTTAGACGAAGTATAATGTGTAATTCCCTGTGTATTAAATATAGGGAGAAGAGATGAATAGGTTACACCACTATGTTGGGATACAGGCAAATTTATTCCCTGGCCTTAATCTAGGCCTGATCCGTTCACCATAGCCTAACCGCTATCCCAACACTGACACATAGGTTTTTCGAAACAAGCAGATGTCGGGACATGGAACAGTTGGCTCTAAACTTACTCGGCGACTACTTAAGGATACACCTTTCCTTGTTACCTTGTACAGTTCGCTTTAAGAATAACGAATGGGGGAAGACGAAATTAAAAAGGCTGGCACATCGTGATCTTCTCGTAGTTATAGGATTTTAATTTCTTAAAATTTAGAGGAACATTTAGTCCGTCGTTAATCATATATTGCCATTGCCAAGGACGCCTTTTGTAAGTAAATCGAAAAAGTCACAAATCTGCCATGCGTCCTGGAATATTTTGCCGACGTTTTTGGTTCGGCTGTGATTCAGTATAAGAGGGTCCGATTTGAATTGTTTTGCTCTCTGGGACGCGTGGACGCATATTACGGCTTACTGTTAGTCGGTACAATTGATCTTAGTAATAGGCTCAATTTGATCTCAACCTTAATCCCTACCCGCCCATTCAAACATTGTGACCAGTATCGTCGGTAATTTACTTCTGCCTTAAAAATGCAGTGGTTTCTTAATAAACAAAATACATGCCACAAACCTTTTCTCTAACAAAAAATGGACTGGAAACATCCATGCATCTTGTACAAACAAAAATTTTATCGAAAGTAATTACTTACCATACACGACAACTTCATAAATGACAATTGTATCTTTTATCCCATCACTCCCAACACACTTATAGGTACCTTCGTTCTTTGTTGCTGCGTCCTTTACAACTAACGTTCCCTCTTCATACAGCTCATAACCGCCATCATACTTATCAACAACTGTAGAATCCAGCAATACAGCAGAAAGAAGTGGCTGGAACTCATCGCCCGTTCCATATCTCCTTTCCCATACTAGCCAGAGAATATCATTTTTACTACAGTTTAGTTTTAAGGGTGAGTGCTGCTGTATATAAATTGCAATTGGTTCTAGAGCCTTTACATTAAAATGAGTGTCATTCTGAACTAACACTAAAGATTCATGTTTGTCATAGACTCCAGGCACAGAGTTTGTTTCGCAAACAAAGAGGCTCAGCAGAGAAAAATTGGAAAGCGAATGTTGTGACACTGTGGCAAATGATGTGAATACTGTATTATTTCTAATGACTGACAAATGAGACGACATATTTCTCTTTTCGAAGGCAGATACGACTTTCCACCCTAACGGCACCTCTGGTCGGGCATTCCGAACGACACATGTTAACCTTAAAGTCTTCCGAAACGGTTGCAAACATATTGCCAGTTGTAGTGAACAATTGTCGATTTCAGGAAAGGGATCCAAAGGCTTGACTGTTGACGTAGCAGAAAAAATATAAAAAATAATAGATTTAGTACCTGATTATTCAGTGGTTAACTTGTTTTAGTAGGGACATTCAAGCTTGCCAAAAACAAACACCGACAAGTGTCATCCTTAGCTCGTTTACAGCCCCCCCCCCCCAAATACGATTAAAATGTGTTGTTGCTCTTGTACTTTTTTTCTGAGTGACGCGTTGAGTAACCTAGATCCGTAATTTGAATGACATCGGAAATCAACCAACCAGGCGCGGATCCAGAGGGGGTCTTTGCTCCAGCCCTCCTCCTCCCCCTTTTCTGCACGACTTTTTTCTTCTAGAGACGGCTCTAAAGCTGCTGTATAATATGTATGCTTATTTTGAATGCCAGATTCCAGGTAACACTATTTAGGTGTCTAAATTTCAAGTTTTCCCTGCCCCACCCTATCAGGACATCGCATATTTGACACTTCGAACTTTGCTCTCATGGAATCCTCCCTCTTTGTGAATCATCGATCCCACCCTGTCGACGTATCAGATGCATTACTTACCTATTGTTTTCACACGAACATAATAATACACTGGATCCTCTGTCTTTGAATAAAATATAATAGCGGTAAAAAGTCCTTCGTGTGTCGTTCTGACCCGGCTTATTATCAGAGATCCATTTTGATAAATGTCGAATTCTTTAGAAATGTAACCTTCACCACTTTTTTCAGAATCACTGTAACTCAGAAAAGGCTCGTTATGTAATGTATCCATCGAGTTATACCAGTGAACACCAACGGTGTCTCCGAAAAAGCATTGTATTACTTGTTCTTTTCCCACTTCGAGGTACTGCGGTGATTTGCATCCCTCCTTTTGCATAGAAGAAGCTTTTTAAAATAAGACAGGATAGGAATTGTGCAGTTAATGATCAAAAATAAATAAATGCTTCAAATTTATGGCAGGATATGAAAATGTATTGTGTTCATATAAGCAGCTATGAAATACTGTCCCGTTTCTCAAAAAAATCCTTCGATCCCCAATGTGTCAGTCAGAGGCCTATGGGGTCGGTGGAGGTCCAAGCGATCGACAAGGGGTGAGTGAGACGAAATATTCAGATGCCAGCTGCACAGCTAATGGGTGTCATGTCAGGCGTTTCATGAAGTATTTTAACAAATACATGGTAAGTTGCGTGTTAACCAGAGCGCTCCAAGCAGGTAATACCACACAAATATCTGACCAATTGGTGTTTGGGAGCTGATGAAACATCCAATGGCCCACAGGGATGTGACAATCATGAACTGCCAAGAAACAGGACTCTAGGCAATTGTCACTCAAGTAAGAGACGGTTTCCACTGTGTTTCTACTCTGAAATAGTTATATTCATATTAAATCGAAATAAAACCGAGTCTGCATTGGTGCCTAAAATCCGGGGTGTAGCTAGGACGAAATTTTTACGAGAGCCTGGGTATGAAATATTGGTAATGGCATTGATCGCGGTCCTGAGGAGGGGGTCTAAGGGAAGAGGTGCCCCCCTATGAGAACATTTCGAACGGCTATGTGTCCTTGGATGCAATCTGGTGGTGTATTTTTCATCGTTTCAACTGAATTTATGTTCAAAAATTATTCGTTGATTTCATACGTGCGCAAAAAGTGTTTTTACATATTTATTTTTTCTTCATTCTTACATATTTTTAGGACAAAAACAAATTTTGGGTGGTTTAAAACACATCGGGGCGGTCCCTCGTAGCTACGTGCATGCCTAAAATACAGCAAATTGTAAGGTAAGTGTTCTCCATTGTACAATGCCAAGTAATCACTTAAACAGAAGTAATCGTAACATCTTACCAAAACATGTGAGGAGAAGCACGATGTACGTAATAACACAGCAAATATCACCCATAGTTGTGAAATATTAAATCTGAAAAACAAAGAACAGCTTCCGGTTGAAAAAAACATTTTCAATATATTTCAAATCATTATTTTACTAGATCCAGATGTTTTTTGAAAGTTGGGGACCAAGGAACAAACACCGTTACGGACAAAATTATTGCACAAATCACTACCCTCGTAAATATAGTTGTTATTAAAATATCAGAATCATTCCCCCTTCCCCTCCTTCCGATCGTGATCAGCTTAAGGCATTTTCTAAGTCTCGAGTTCCTACACGTTATACGTTATGGAAAAGCTATGCATAAAGACGGATGGTTGCAGGGTGAAATAGAGATGGATACTTGCAGCACCAAAGAAGAAGATATAGTGACACAGCAACTTGACATTCTTCGTGACAGTGTGAGATTTTGTAAAGTTGTTTTCATTCCTCTTTTCTTTTTTTTTTTGCGTAGGCCTAACTGCCTTGTAAAAAACGTGGTCAGTCACAAAATGCGATCTTTGATCCATTTGCGGTCCTCGACGCGCACGAAAATGACCAGCATAAGCTGTCAAAAGCCCGAATGTTCTACCTTTACAAGAAAAAAAAATAATGTAACATTTGCTGTTTACACTCTTATTATAAATTTTTAACTCAGGTTAAAGTGACCCGTGAATTGAAGCATTTGAGAAACCATAGTGTAAGCAAATGATGGTAATTACCATCATTAAGTTTAAGAACAATTTGAAGATGAACCTCTGATGGTGCTTTCCGCAAAGATTTCCTTTTTAACCTTGTGGCGCTCTCTTACCATGGCCCTCTTCGTACCGTGACTCTCCTATGGTGTTGACAAGATTTCATGGCACTTCCATGGTTGTAAGCAAATGTCTCACCTAAACGTCCTTACACAAAAACGTAATCCGATTCTACGTGGGCATCGAATCTGAGATGTGCACTCATTTTTCCATAAAGCATTAAAACTTAATGGCAATCAGATGAACATTGTTCGGAACCTACTCAGTTACATTTTCTGTGCAACGATTGGGACTGCTCTAGCTCTATTTTTGAGTGGTTATTACCAAGACATCGGCTTTTCTAAAGGAAAATTGTTACAAAGTCATCATTTTATTATTTATGGAGTGTATTTAATAACTTCGAAAGACTTACATCACGAAAATGCCAAGGCTTTTGTGTATTTTGATGTGGTTCCTCTTATTCTCATACCTGTTAGCAAATGTTCGTGGCAGTTATGCAGTTCATTTACACATGGTAATCGTTAATCATTCCCTCTTACTTGACTGTGAAGGAGAATCAGAATTAAGCAGCAACTGGAAATTCAGAGGAGATTTGCTGTATTTCAACAGAATTGTTGTGAACAAACACTTTGGCAGTTCCATGTTAGTGCACAGAAATTATTCCTTGTTAATCAAATCTCTGAAAATTTTTCACGAGGGAAATTATGAATGCGTTCGAGATTCAAAGGTCCTTGTGAAACACTGCTTGGAAGTCGCAGGTTGGTATAATAACGATAACAAGACAATCTACAAACATCAATGCCAGTGACTTACTTTTTCAGCTAACTAAAGAAAATTCACACTCGTTATAACATGGTATTAAAATATTACCTACGTCTCAAAAAATTTCTTCATTTTGTTGTATCGTTCTTCAATGATGATGCTTTATATTAAGATAAATATTGAAATTCAAAAGTAAACTAAAGGATAATTTTTTTCATGAAATCTAACATAGAGCGACAAAAATATTTTTACATGAGCCTAAAGAGCTATTTACGATGTACTGGGATACAAAAATTGAAATCGGCTAACTGTGTTTTCTCTCAAACAAAAAGATTACTGTGTATATCATTGTGAGTATTACAAAAGTATCAAGTGGGTTACAATTAGACTTTATATTTTCTATCACACAAAATATGGTAAATATTTTGACATTTTGCACGGTGACAAAACTTCAGCAGGTTTTTGGAGAAATTATATGGCATAGGGCAAACAAAAAACTTTTACTGGTTTTTTGATATATTGAGAAATACGTCAGGTTTCAATGTCTGCAATAAAAAACAAGAAAATGTCGCCATGAAATAACTGTAAAATGAACAAGTTTTTGCTTATTTTGAAAAAAGTTATAGAAAGGAACATCAAATCGATTAAAAGTACCAGTAATATTGTTAAATAGAGTGGACTAAATCTCACAAATGTTTAATCCCAAAATTACCGTACATTAACAATAACGACTGGATATATGGCGTAAACCTGCCCTGATTTATGTTTTCTGAAGGAATTTGAACTCAGAATCTAAATGTTATGCTCCTTTAAAATGTGCTTCTTCTAAAAATATTTCGAGTAAGAAGCCTAAACTTTTTGAAACTGTTATTTATAGTGTTATAAAATTATCATGTAACAAAAATTGAGTTTTAATGGTGATTTAAGCCGCGGTCACACTACAACGAATTCGGATCGGATTCCGATCCGATTTTTGTGAGTTTTTATTAAAATCTTCTCCATCTCTGGTCAGAAAGAGCCAAACTTTCCCAACCACTGTAAATATATGATTTGCATCAGCGGTCTATGAAAATAAAATGTTACCGGTTTTTTTCGTGACGTCACACCGACAAACAGCTTTTATCGGACACGCGTAGTCCGATAAAAGCTGTCTGTCGATGTGACGTCACGAAATAATTCGTAAAAATCTAATTTTTGTAATCCTGCGATAAAAATCATATAATTACACAGGTTGCCAAATTTTGGGTTCTTTCCGACCCGAAATGGAGAAGATTTTAATAAAAACTCACAAAAATCGGACACGCGTTCCGATCCGAATTCGTTGTAGTGTGACCGCGGCTTTAAGGTGATGCAATAAAGTTATATGTAAATCATGAAATATGTTTCTTTTTGAACTGCGATTTGTAGTGTTATGAGAATGTTATATATGGCAAACGGCGTGCAATAACAATTAATCAAAGGAGTAACAAATAAATTTGACTTTTTACATACCATACAACTTTGGAATGTTCCGATCATAAGTTTATAAATGAAGGAGAGACTTTTCCTACGTACGTTTTTTTGAAAGTGTGGTATAAAATGATTTATTTTATCGTTAAGTGTAGTATGTTAAAATCTGTCAAGCTACCCTCATAAAATTAAGCTTAAAAAATAATATTACAGAAGGTAATTTTACACATTGGTTGTAAGTTCTGACTTTAACCTTTTCTGTCACTCGTATCTGTCGATTTGCATTATAACACAAGCGATGAAAATCACATTTCAATGCATGTCAGGCATTTGACAGAAATTTAATTATTCTCATACAAAAACTGTTAAATGACTAACCATATTTTTAGGACTACATTTGCTCTTTCGATAGTACGTCAGATGCTTAAACCACAGTTTCCTGAGATTCCTTTTGCGCTGTTGCTAAATAGACAAGAATGTGTATTTTTCAGGTAGCTTGGGCTCACTTTGATAGAAATTGACCGAGAATCCTAATAAGTATGAGTAGAATTAAATAAATGTAAGTGTACAGTTTTGAAAATGGATTTTGGAGTGTTGTTTTTTTTATTAAAAAATGTCTACCCCGAAAATACATTCATTGATATATTAAGGAGTTAACTGATTTGATAAGGCATTTTAGTTTTCTTACAAGAATGAGTAGTAATGATGATGAATATCCGTTTTGGTATTTCGTAGTTTTCCTTCAGCTTAATTCGTGGTCATAAAAGTAGCCGTGTGTATCACTTAAGGCATGTTTCCGTTCGATGTTGGTGCAAACAAAGATATCCTTTTCGCCATTGATAATGTTAATTGAAAAATACAAAGAACGAACAACATTTTAAAAGTATTTTCCTCAAACTTTATTTATTTTGAAGCAGACTTCATGTCACTTGATGATGGTGAAAATTTACTTAAGAAATTGATATTGATGTCTGTTTACAAACCATGTTCTTGAAATGAGTCTCCTAAACGTTTAAACAAATGTGCCTGGACAAGATACGTACCGCGTTTGCACAGGAAATGACATAAAGAAACTCTCTGGCCAGGATCAAACTTACAAAGACCTAAATACAGCACCAGCGTTCAAACTGGGCGAGACCAAATATGTACCGTTACAAGGATATTAGTGGGAGAGAAAATGGATGCAAAAGCGCCGGAGATGGCTGCAGCTTCTGGAAGTTGGGGTAGTTTCCCAGAAAACCAAAGCAACTTTCTCTCAAGAAAGGATTATAAATGGTGATGAAAATATTTTGTGGTATTCTGTTGTTTTCTCCCACCACCTTTTGTTGTCAACAGAACATAGGACGTCGTAAAAAAGCCCTTAATTTAAAGACGTCCGTTGTCTACGATATTACCGCTAAGGAGTAGAGTATGAATTTGCATAATACGAGTTGCATAACACGTATTCAGTTCTCCTCATAAGAAGTAGCTATGTGGATCAATTCGTTATATTTAGCTCGATCTTTTTAAGTTTCTACAATGTCAGCACTAGATTTACATTAAATGCGAAACTCAGCTGCTTCAGAAAAATGCCTATAATAATTCAAAAAGATGGTATTCAAGTTTCGCTAAGATAGGTAGGGGGAAGTGCCGTTTGACTTCCAACCCAATCAACGTCTGTGAAGACTTTTGAAATGAATTTCGAGGTTCAGTTTCCTATGGACACTTGTAAGACACCCACCAACCCCTTCCTCTATCCAAAGTATTTTGAGTGTAATTAAGAGAATCACAAAACGCAAAACTATAACATTGCCCTAATCATAGAAAATGTCTTGGACGTATATGCATAAAGAAACAATCAATTCAGTTCTTTCAAACCACACAGCAAATTCTGTGCGTCACTTTAGATAGTCATTATGTTAACGTAAGGCTAATTTGTAATGGTTTTACTGCAATTTCTCAGACCGTTGAGTAATATGGAGTAAAGTGGGCAAATTGACAACGTTTCTAAGGGGAAGGGTTGTTTCTCGAACATGACTATCTCTTTTGCCTTAGATTTTAAAATGTTACAACAACTGGTTTGTTTTCTTGGCAGATGAAGTAACTTTCAAAATAAGTGTGTAAGAAAGTTAGGTCAATATTACACTCCGGGGCTGGAGCGATTTTGTTCTCTGATTCCCAATCATGAACGGCGCATGTATCTACAAGTGACCCTTTTAAACTCTCGCTTTTATCAACTGGGTCTCTAAAGTTTAT
Source organism: Holothuria leucospilota (assembly GCA_029531755.1). Taxonomy (NCBI): domain Eukaryota; kingdom Metazoa; phylum Echinodermata; class Holothuroidea; order Aspidochirotida; family Holothuriidae; genus Holothuria; species Holothuria leucospilota. The sequence goes on along the minus strand of CM055961.1, from coordinate 19,387,892 downwards.
CTCCACCTGTTTCTCCCACGCACTGGTTCCCTCCCGAGGAGTTTGACACTCCCGCCAGGTAAGCATTTTAACAGTACTTGTTCAAATTTTGAGTAAATTGGCGCACAAAAACATCCAACCATTTACGGAAACAAAATGTACTTTACTGGACAAATCGGCTACATACAATTCAACTAACAAGATTGATTCTTAAAACAAATTAGTCAATCAGACCCCAGGGCCTCTCCTCTTCCTTCCTGGATGTCAGTAGTCATTCCTATACACAGGGAGCCGTAAGAGAGCTTCCTGCTTTATACTTCTCCCGCATAACTTCATTTGATATAAAGGAGAAAGATCATTCTTTTAACGTTTCCAGCAACCCCATATTGGCAACTATAGAAGATAGCTATAGCCAGGAGAAACGTTGTAGCATTGAAGTGCTCCATCAGGTCTCCTTTTGAAAGGTGATAGTGAGGAAACAACAATAGGCATAGTCGTAGCAATTTAGTATTCTTTTTAGTTCATTCTGTTATTTAAGTCGGCATTGAAAAGGTCATCCTTCCTTGTTAACGTTAATATGAAAAGTTGTATTTCTCACTCCTAGATATTCCAGTACACTGGGATCGGCTCCAGTAGGAGGGATTTTGGACTTTCTTCCTACAGGTCCCCCAGCTACTACTAGGCTAACGTGGCGTGTCCCACTTTCCTCTCCACTCCAGTGGCGTAGCCAGGATTTTTTTAGCAGGGGTCCACTGGGGATCACGAACCTTTCCTACAAGGGCACAATTTCTGAATTCCCTCCCTCTCTATAGGGCTTATATACAGAACCGTGCATTCCAAAATTTTCCACGAGGGGGGCACCTGGGGTGGCATGGCTTTGTCGTGGGGGTACTTGCCCCCTAATGCCTCCCGTAGCTACGCCACTGCTCCACTCACACAACTAACGTTTAGATACAATTGTACAAATGGCAAAAAGATTCGTAGGCAGTATTGCATGGTTGGGCTCAACACTTTTTTTGTGTTATCATAGCCACTAAGGTGTTACAAAAATGACAACTCCGATCCTGCTACGCAGCTCAACGAATTGTTACAACGAGAACACTAGAACCTTGCAGAGGTTTCCGCAGCGTTGTAGACACCCTTGGTGATAACCAAAGAAAAGTGCATTCTTATTAGATGATTAGCCTGTCTAGAACCTAATTTCTCGAATTTTCTTGCGCTGTTGGTGTTTTGGGAATATAAGGAGCCAGGACACAGGCCTAAAGGAAAGGGTAATTAATCTCTTATACCGATTATGAATACGCATGGCTTCTTTCTTATAACGTCCATAAGAATAGCAGTAACATTATTAAGCTTTGACTAATTAATGAGAAATATTATGATACCCTTGCTGATGAACACAAAGTGTACAAATGTCTAGATGTTTAGTCAACAAAAAACTTTTTACGACTACAGCCTTCCCTTATAGTTACAGTGTTGCTTGACTAAGTCTGCAGACCAAATAATCAGTTACTTGACAGAATATGGGTTCTTCAGTTTCCAAACGCTAGTGTATTAAGACATATTAGTCAAATGGTGTCTGATTCGACGATTAATTCATTTTTACTCGTTTTCCATAATATATCATTAAAACAATTTTCAGAAATGAATCAAATGTTGTTAATTAACTTGTTAGTCAACTAGAGAAACTGTTTTGACGATACGTGTTTACAGTGGTACAACTTGTATGACTGTCGAGTAAAACGCATTTAGTGCTGCGAATGACTTTTACAGCTATTTCAAGCACGCAGCATCAGGGAAGATGTGGCTAACTCCTCAAAGACCGCTTTATACTAAGAAGATATGAAATTATTTATATTTTTCGTTGTAACAGTCAGAGAGTCTGATCTAGCATTATCAACAGTAACATTTTTATTTATTTGGGGCGGTATTGTTCTTAAAGCTCAAAAATTTCAATTACGGTATTTCATTGCCCATTGTTTAACCAGTGAGTTGCTTTTTGTCAAATAGCAACTCCCTGGTTTAACATGCCAAGATGATCCCACAGAACTGACGGTCGTAACTGTTGGCAATGAATTAAGAAAGTCTGGCAACGAATTGGGAGGTTGACTGGTACTGGGTATATTATGGCAGAAGGGTTCCTTCAAACGAACACCTTTGTCAATAATATTATTGAAAAAATCAGATTCTATGGGAATTTACATCTTCCTTGATCTAAATTTTGTCAAATTCAAGCCCCCAGAATGTTACAAGTGATAGAAGAAAAGTCAGCAATAAATCAGAATAACTTAACACCTGTTCGACAGCTATTAAACTTACTGCCTACCGTCAAGAGAGTTGGCATCACAGAATTCTGTGGTTGGGCCGGAACGACTAGGTAATAAAATGAAATATCAAAACGATCTGCTAGGTCAATAAACTCAAGTGAGGGAGTAGGTGCAGCCGGAGAACGCCTCGTTTAGGATCTCTGCTTCATGACTAGTTGCATTTTAGGCTGACGGGTATTTTACTGGTTTGTACGACTGTGAATTCTGTGGGATCAACTTCTCATGAGGTCATACCAGTGATGGATTTGTTACCATGCTTGGTTATACGACCCTGTTGTCCGTGGTACTTTCAAGTATTTATTCCTACGATTATTACATACAACAGAAGTAAAACGTTTCCTGATGAGAACAAGTTTTTTTCGAATTAATGCTGTCTCAAATACCCTGATCACAACGCACGTGAAACCGGTGCATCTGATTTATTTACTTCTATTAGTAAATTATTGATTGAACTATACCTTAAGCTAAAACCCTTAACCCCAGAGGAGCATGAATTGAATATTCAAACTGTCTACTGTATCTAGCCGAAACTGCTGGCATGTTTCGGTCAACTTGATGAATTATTCCCATGCAGACCCCCTTTCCCACCCCACCGCCAAAAGACTTCAAGCGATGCAACAGAACTAAGTCTTTCAGGAATCAAGAATGCTCATGCCCGCATGATCTTTAAAATTGGGGTTTAACAATAGCATCCACCGGCATGCTACAACAAAAGCCAAAAATTGAGTTTTGTTTAGAAAATATTCGTGCATAACAGTAGAAAATGTGCCAGGTGAAACTGCGAACTGTGTACCTTTTGCAGAGATATTGGTATGTCCACATTGTCATAAACGCAGCTATGTAGTGTAACATTATTCTTGTATTTTCTTCCTTTTTTAACATAGTAGGACGAGAATCACAAACGTTTTAAGAATTTGAGATAAAGTTTTATCAAATTTATAAACAAGTTCTGAGGTGCCAGGCTTTACTTATAATGTATCTCGTCCCGTCATAAACGTAATCAGCATGCCAGGATGATCCCACAGAACTGACGGTCGTAACAGTTGGCAATGAATAGGGAAAGTCTGGCAACAAATTGAGAGATATGTGCCTTTTACTGCTACTTTATTTTATGGACTTCTCAAGGTTGACTGGTACTAGGTATATTATAACACAAGTTTCTTCAAAGCAACACATTTGTCAATAAATGTATTGAAAAGTCACATTTTATGGAAAGTTTATACCTTCTTTGATCAAACTTTTTTTTTTCAAATTATAGCCCCCAGAACCATACAAATGAAAGAAAAAAAGCAAGCAGTAAATCACAAAAACTTATCAACATCTATTGAACTTACTCCCTGCTGTCAAGAGAGTTGGCAACACAGATTTCCATGGTTGGCAATGACTTGGTAAATAAAATAGAGATCTCCATAATCAGGAATACCAATTGTAAACTATTTTCTGAGACCACTTATTCAAATGTATCTTTTAAAATGTCTTTTGCGTAAGAACATGTCAGTACAGATTTCTAGAGTTTTAATGAAACAAATTTGTAGTAAAGTTTAGTGCTCATATTATGGCCATAATTCGTACCACCTCTTAACAAGTACTTTCCTTGAGCACATTCATGTCACTATGTACGGAACTGTACGAGAAGTCTGGAACAAACACTTTGTTTTTTCGATGCCATACACCATGAAGCTGTCTTATGGTTTATGTTCTACATAGTGTTCTGTAATTCGAGATACATATACGGTTTCATGTAGCAATGCAGATTCAACAAGTGACGTTCTAATGGTTTGACTTCTGTACTGGGAAGGGGACTGTTATATAAGTGTTTTATGATGAAATTGTCCACAGACAAGAAAGGCTGCCTGTTGGCAAGGGCAAACCTGACCTAAATGCACACATGTCTCCCGGTCTTTTGCAGACTGAGTATTTGTAAACAATCTTCTAGGTCAATAAAACTCAAGTAAGGGAGTGGGTGCAGCTATAGGGAACACCTCGTTTATGAGCTCTGATTTATGACTAGACAGATTTTAGGCTGACGAGATTTTTATTGGACTGTACGACCGTGTCTTCTTTGAGATAATCTTCTCATGAAAACTCTGCAAAACATGAAAACTTTCTCTTCCAATGATCTTAGAGGCCATTATATCCTGATAATATATATTTTACGCGTTTGCTTCCCGTCGGCGCATGGTCACTGGGTCTTGAGAGCGTTCGATCGTGACAATTGACACTGAGCCAGGTGTATTCACAAAAACTATTCATGCGTTCTTACACAAACTTATAACGAGAGACGTAGGCCTATCCGAAGACGGACCGTTGCTGCATTCTCACGCTTTCTGAAGGGCCTTAACAAGCATTTGCCAATGAATTGAGTCACTAAGAAAACCATAAAGTTACAACGGTGAGACTGTGAGTGCCATTGTCCAGCCAAGACTAGAGGTAAATATACAATGTAAATATTGTAAATACATGCCTATGTTAAGTTAAAATTAGTAAATTGTGTAATAATTAAGGAAAGTGTGTTAAATAATAAGCTGTTCAGACTTTACTTATCATTCTTCTGTATGTATATTTGCTTTTGCTGGTTTGTGTTTTACACCGAGCCGTAACAATTGCAAAACCAAACTTTTCGGCGCTTTATGCGCGTGGTAGAAAACATTCGGTTTCCTCTCATAGTATCGTTGCATAAAACTAGGGAGAAGCCCGTCCCCTTACAGGCACGTTATTTCTTACCAACAAAGTGTAACTTTCTTTTTCTTAACAATTGTATACGCAAATAACGTTTAAAAACTTTGTGGGGCAAACATTGCAGGATCGATAATTTACTGTGTGTTGTCCCCCAACAGGACCCTAGTCAACCGTCTCGACACATCATCTACTACTGCTTCCACTGAATACCACTCTTCATGTAGATCTGCAAAATTTCTTAACTCTACTCACACCTTGCCACCCGCTCGCTTGTTTTTGTAATCGCTAAATAAAATATCTTGAGTGTGCAAAGTATACAATGTACAATGATACTGTGTACAATTTTTTCTTCCAGTTCCTTCTTCTTTGCATTCTTCAGTCGGGCTTAGATGTTGATTTCTAGTAACTATAACCAGAAGTACTTTTAGTATGTAAGTACTTCACATTTTTTCTAATTTCATGGAAGTAATTAGAAATAACGCTAGTGGCACTTGTTTAGAGAGGTTTTATTCTTTCAAATAAAGATGATGTCCATATTATACGCTTGCTTTTATTTTCAATTCTTATTCAATGTATTCAATATCTTTTTTAAAGTGAAGGTTAAAACTTGACATTTCTTTACTCTGCACTTTCGATGCTTTTTCACATGGGTAGACAATCAATCTGTCCTTCAAATAAAATAATTATAAAGGCTTGGCCAAGTACCCAATGTTTGGTTACTAAATACAAAAGTACCTTAAAACTTTTGTGTTGTCAGTTTGTTTTCTATTGACCTCATAATATCGTCAATATTATGTATTATTATAGTAAAACCAACATGCTCGAACCAAAATGGAAGGTCGCGCCATTTTTTTTTTTACCTAGAAAAGGCCATTTACCTTTAGTAGTAAAAAATATAGGTAGCTAAACAGTGGTCGAACACAAAGTAGGCTGCAATTATTTTGAATGTCGAATCTCCATATCACTCGGACCATTGAAAATTATGATTACATACAAACTTGATTGTACGAGCTTGACCTTCTCATTTCGACTACTTCCCAGGTGGTAGCGAGGCTTGGGTAGATTAGGAACTACCCTTTACCCCCACCTCGACGATCCAGAGTATATCACAGTATAGCCATTTTCAAAGTTATGAACTTCTTATTAGAATAACCAAACGAACTGACGAATAAAGACCCGGTGAAAAATACATTCCAGTATCGCTGCCTGGACTGTTCCATCGTAAAACAGAATCTAATTAATGAACAAGGTCGTAAAAATTCAAGGTTCCTTCTTGTCACAGAAGATACAATTAAAGGCATTGCCTGGTGGTATTTTGTAGGGGTTTTATAGGAAAGATAAAAAATTTTCATTACATGCCATCCAAACCCCATTCCTAACTCAAGATATCCCTTCCAAAAGACTGGTTACTTTTGACAAGAAATACCTCCAGATTTCCTCAAGGTCACAGAACATGAAGCCAAGTGGGCAAATTGTCTAAGATTCCTTTTGTTATTCTTTATAATTGGATACCTTGTTTGTCCTTGAAATTTGATACCGTTGGAATGTTTAGATGCTTTTCCGTGTAGATATAGTGTAAAACTATGCCATACTTATCGTACAGCAAATAAAGTTATGAAATAATAAGTTTAGTGATATCAACATTATATAGAAATACAAAAGCTACATATAATCAATTTGCCAGGATGACATCACAGATTTCCCATCATGCACTGCGGAACATGAAAAAACAGTGTCTCTTCAAAAAATCATATCTTCTAGATGCAAGATGCTATAGAGATGGGGTTTTCACTGCCTAACACAGGACATTTTTTTTTTCTTTGAAAACATCAAATTTGGTCACCAGAACATGGTTTTAAGGTTCTCCTTCAGCCGTAAGCGGCAATGACTGAGGTACAAAAAAATCCTCATTTGAGAGTGGAACAGAAGGATGATATCGCAGTATAATATTTTTTCTTCTTAACCTTGAAAAATCGTCCAAAAGCAGCGATTTTTCCTACCAAATTCGTCCAAACGGCGTAGGACGAAAATAGAAGATGGAGAAACGTCGTCCAAAATTTTCCCAAATCGTCCCATGTTTCACTGTGAAACCTTATTAATTCTTTGCTACGGCCGCAGACTCCATGCCGTTACCACAATTACATGTACATGTATGCGGAGACAATTGCTGCCTGAGTATGTGGCAACTAGAAAAAGGGGCAACTTTTGAGGGATCTGAAATTTAGCACGTGGATGGTCTATAGTTAGTAAACGTACCACGTAGGTTTGCATGGTTGCGAAGTTTATTTGAAGACGAAAGAGGTAAAAGAGTGAAAATATGAAAGCACGTAAAGTACAATAAAGTAGTTCTTTTTTTTGTCAAGGTATCGTTAGATTTAGGTTTTCGGCCTAAATTACCAGTTTAAACGGTGCCCCCTCTGTACTGATTCATTGTCATCCTTACATTTAAGAGCGTGGGTATGGGCGTTGGTATTGCTAACGAAAATTAAACCTACCTTAACCAAAGGGTACGCCTAAGATGCTATAATTTAACAAAACGGTTTTAACTGATTCAGACCTGAAACCACTCAAAGAAGGAGTTCATCTCCTACTGCCTCGATGAACCCAAAAATCAAAGCTGAGCGGTTGCGAAACTTTCAGAAGATTTACTCCTTGCAAACTGTAATCGTAGAATCCAATCAGTCATTAGACAGCAAAGATAGAACAAAAATGAATACAATGTCAATCACACATTCAGAATTTGAGCCAATGCCAAAATATTCTAAATGTCATACTATAAATTGTGACCAAGGCGAAAATTAAGATTTGATGGAAATTCTTTCATTGAAAATAGGTGCAGTGGCGTCGACAGGATTTGTTGATGGAGTACAGAACAGATAAATTCGTAATGCCACCTCAGTCCCCCCGCCCCTGTGTAATTGTACTTTTTTGCGCGCCCCTCCGATTCTATATAGCAGTTTGGAATCCTTTTCGTCAATACATAAAGGTACCGTCCTGGGAAGAGGTCTAAGTGTCCGGATCCCCTTTGAGAAATTTTTGTTGATTTAAGGTTGCCTAGATGCAAAATGGTGCTATCTTTGGGGTATTTTTGGAACTGATCATATATGGCCGGAAAGTATCCTTATTTAGTAAATTCTATCTTTTGGTTAGGAGAAAGAGGAGAGTGTGCGTCCCTGCGATTGTATACAGCAGTGGGGGAGCCTTCCTTTTTCACTAAATAAAGGTGCCTTCCTGGGGGAGAGGTCTAAGAGTAAGAGGCGCCCCCTTCATTTTGAGAAATTTTTGTTAGTTTAAGGTTGCTAGATGCAAAACGGTGCTATCTTTGCCATTCTTTAGGATATTTTTGAAACTAATCATATATGGCTGGAAAATATCCATACTTTAGTGAATTTTAATGTTTGGTTAGGTGAAAGAGGAGAGTCTGTTGTCTTAGAGAAGGGTATGTTGTCAACAAATCTCCTGAAGCCCCCCCCCCCCCCGGCTCCTTTAATGCCTTCTATTTGTGGAAAGTTTTAACGTAAAAGTGGAGTCCACAGAAACATTCTTGGACTATTACGAAAATTATCTTTCGCTTCATTGTGCATTATAAAAGGGTATCTAAGGCTGGCAGACCCCGGTATAGTGCCTCCTGGAAGCGCTGGATTAATTACATAAAATTGGGCACTGATATGATGATTATTACCTGACATCCAAATGATACTATAGAGTATGATGCCAAGCACTTTACAACTATCGTATTTTTACTAAGTAAATCCAGACGAACAGCTTCCAGCAATGGGGAATCTGAGGGAGAGTATAGGTGCAGGGAGGTGATATTAGAACTCCCTGACAGGTAGTGCAAAAGGGGTTAAGGACTACAAAGTTTGTTTCTGAATGTTTTTTCGTCATAAGTGTATTACCAGTCACCATCTATACCGGTAATGGATGCGCGCGAAGCGTTAGGAAAAATTTTTGGATAATGTTTAACGGCAAATACGTCCTTTAAACTTTCCTCATCATGCTACAAATTAGATTGAAAGATCCCATAGGCCCCTACAGAGGTTAGAGATATACTTCTGTTTTTCGGAGAGTGTTAAGACCAGAACAGTTGCATGTATTATAACCTTAATAATGATCATGAGATGGAGTGAAAACGACGAATGAGGCCGAAGCGCGCCAAAATTTTTCATTTAATACGAGAACCATGACAAAACCTGCATTCATGCTCTGCATCGAGACACTTTCAATTCCCCACCAGACCTGTTTGCCAATTACAAAGTCAGTCTTTCACCTGAGAATTCTTAACCAGCTTTCAACTTTTGTTGCTGTGCTTCTGCGGGAGTTGCTACCGGAAATTATTGATAATAAGGACAATAATGAGGTAAGGTTTGAAGAGAGCGGAGCATGCGAAAATTTTGATAGTTTGCGAAGGATTTGCGATCATTCTGATAGTTTGAGAACCATTTGTGATAGGAAAAACCATCACTCGATCGAAAACACACCTCACCCTACCCGCTACCAAAATCTATAGCTTAAACCCCTTTGGGGATCATTTTAATATTTTCGAAAAAAATTCTCAAGTCTATTACGGGACACGCCCCTTCTCCCCCCCCCCCCCGCCGGCGCCACTGAATAGGTGAAAAGGTTTATAGGAATGAAACGTGTCAAAAACTAGTTCACTATTGAGAAAAGAACAAACACACAAAACAAAAGTTACATGTCTCTTACTAAGCCTTTATTCTATTGGGTTCCTTTACAAACAAGAAGCTCCAAACCTCTGCTTAAAAACAGACGTATTCAAGAAATCCTGTGTCCTGGATAAAATGGAAGCGGGAAAATATTCAGGTAAATAAACGGCTTGCAGACGTGTACTAGGCAAACAATACAAAGTGCTGTATGGGAGTTGCCATATTACACAAACCAAAAAGCAATCCAAAGTTCACTTTGAACAAGCTTAATTATTAACACCAGGCAAATATAGCCGGTTTATCACAACACGTGAATTAAGCCGTTATGGGCTTTATGTAATATGGAAGTATATGATTATAATTCTGTAATGGTGACATATACCCACTGTATATGTATGATTGCAACGCGGTTGAAAATTGAATGTTAGGCACCTACAAAAGTTTCCATGCATTTTTCATGTGCTAATGTAACAAACTGACTCTCCTTTAAAACTCAGCAAAGGGGAGAGGTATGATGTAAAGCAAAATCGGTGTAATCTTTCATCATTATTCAGGGCCCCACATTTTGACTTGCCTAGGGCCCGGCGCACACTTTAACTGCCATTAAATAAAAGTGTACAAATTCAGGTAACTGCTTTACCCGGCTTCAAAATCTGGAAGCGCCTTAATCCTGCGACCAGCCTAAAGGTCGTTCATGGAACCCTTCAGTCGAATAGCACGATAATGAAACCATGCAAATTATCGGCGACTTCTTAAAGAATATACTCCATACGTTCAAAGTAAATTAGAAATAAAATTAAATATTGACAAGCAAGCTCTTGTCGAAGTCGAGCACTTCGCTTTTATATTCTGTCCCGTTTTTACTAGGGTTATGATCTTTCGTGTCCGCTTCTTTGATAAATTATTAATGATATACACTTAGTACTATAATTAAATTAATTGAATTCATAACTTCTCTGCATATATTAAAAAGACAACGAGATACCAGAGCCAATAAGCAAATTTTGCAATTATGATTGCGATATTACAAAAAACATTGCACGCAACGAGCTATCAGAAATTTTAAATGTAAGTTGATGAATGTTAAGTCAATAAGTTGAACTGGACGCAATGAAAAATGAATATTTAGGGTGCATGGGTGGCACTGCAATATTAGAAGAATCCGAACTGGTGGTCTTAAATGGCAAAAGATCGAAAGTAGTTCTTCATTATTGAAGTATGGAATGTCAATACACCTTCCTTCGTCAGCACCCTATCCAGAGTAAATCAACAGTGAAAATACTTCCCCTCCCCTCTTAATTGCATTGCTTTTCATATTTCACACCGTATTATAATAAGTAACAACAGTCCTTATCTAATGACCATATCAAGAGCCTAAGAATGTTGTTTTTATGTAGCTTTCAAATCTACAGAATTACAGCTAATGCTTTTATTATTGCCTCAATAACCATGAACGGCTAAATCTCAGCTACTTTTGCTACATATCAGCTTGCGTACTTAAAGGTGCAGTTCCAAGTAATCCTAGCAGATAAATATTGGATCTGACTTTGTATAAAATTCGCACATACTTGTACTGCATTGATATTGCTTACATACGAACCGCCAAAGATACCGTATGTAGCTCTTCTTTTCTGAAAACGCAGTATAGGTTTCCGGTGACCGGTGAACCTGACAATATGTATCTAAAACGAAGTTTTACCAAAGGAAACCAATCAACAATTTTCCTTACCTGTGTTTGTTACTGATTTATTCGAAACCTTAGCGTTCACACACGAATAGCACAGTAGAGGAACCGAAGAATAAGCAATGCACTACAAGCCAGTACTGCATATGGGTGTGTTACTTAATTTGCATAGCGAACTCCAAAGTTCAGAGCATTATGTAGCATACGTAGCGCCAGGTTTTAATATATTATTATTATTATTTTATGCAGTGTGCCACTTGGATTGTAGGCGAATAAGGGCTTAACAAAAACTCCTCCACTACAAGTGCGGTAGAGACAGAGGCCAATCCTGTTGGAAGAATACAGGCGCCAAGTACCAGGTTTTCTAGTAGTTTCTGTGTTTTAGATATCTTTGTAGTTGTTTGAAGACACGTTTGCAGGACATGTTCCATATATTTTAAAAGATCTCATGAATAGATCTAGGCCTCGAGGCATTCATGCCAAGATGATTCCACAGAACTGACAGTCGTGAGAGCTGGCAATGAATAGGGAAAGTTTGACAATGAATTGGGAAATATGCCCTTCAATACCACTTTATTTTATGGACTTTCTCAAGGTTGACTGGTAGTGGCTATATTATGACACAGGGTTTTCTTCAAACGTACACATTTGTCAATAATATTATTCTAAAATTCAGATTCTATGGAAAATGTACACCTTCCTCGATGTAATTTTTGTCAAATTTAAGCCCCCCAGAACGTTAAAAATGATAGAAGAAAAGTAAGCAATAAATCACAATAACTTGACAGCTGAGAGACAGCTGTTCGACAGCTATTAAACTTACTCCCTGCCGTCAGGAGAGTTAGCACCACAGAATTCTGTGATTAGGAACGACTTGGTAAATAAAATGGAATATTTGTATAAAACGATCTGTAAGGTCAATAAAACTCAGTCAAGTGAGGGAGTGGGTGCAGCTAGGGAACACCTCGTTTATGAGCTCTGCTTTATGACTAGATAGGTTTTAGGATGACGGGTATTTTATGGGATTGTACGACTGTGTGTTCTGTGGGATCAACTTCTCATGTTCACCCTAGAACCCCCAGAAGTTCTTGATTTATGACCATTCATCTGTTTCTGCCTTCTGCTTTTGATGACAATCATAGTTTGTTGTGAAATATGATAAACGTGAACGAATATCAGGATTCTTAAATATAATGATATAACAAGGTGATGTTTATTGTTCACTTCCATCTAAAATGACTACAAACAACAGGGACAGGATATTTTTCTCTGGTAGTGTGAAAACCATTAGGAAGGATCCAAAGAAGCTGTTTTCTGTCACCTTTGAATATGATTGTGCACACAACTTATAGGATACAAATGGTAGTACTTTAATAGGTTATTTTACCAACGACAGCACCCCCCCCAAAAAAAAAACCATCTAGGAGGGAATGAGAGCAATTGCTTCTCTTGGAGCAGATATCTTCAGGGGGCGCCAGACTTCCCCGACGTGGCGTAACCCCTGCATAAGAAGGATTTGTTGTACACATTTAGCCTATAAAATTCTCATAAGCTGTAGCCCTAATAAAAAACCTTTTTTATCTTATGGTAAAAGTTTGTGCAATTACCTAACTTAATTAACATTACGGGGTGGGGTCTGTAGAGGAAAAGTGTCACTTTCTTTTGCAATTAAATATTACCTTTTCCTTAAAATACCTTTCATTTTGGACTAAAGAAATGTCAGGAAATTTTATGATCTTTATGTTTGACTTTAGTGAATTAATGTCGGGTGGAAATATTACTTTGGATACATTTAACCAGAGAAGTAACCCCTTCCAGATGAAACTATATTGGGAAAACTATTCTGTTTGTCGGGAATTACTTTGTATTGTTAGGAAAGTTATCACAAATTGAGGTTCTGTATCAGTGATCTCTACTACACTTTTCGGGAGGGCATTGCCTTTTGACAAAATTCGGGCTGTTTGAAAAAATGGTAGTACCGAATTGCATAATTGCCTGTAATGACATAGACACCATGTCCGGCACTGTGAAATAAAGACCTTTGAAAAATGTGATGCAACTTAGCCTGACTGCTCCGCGAGGATGAGGGTAAATGATGTAGGTAAACGTGGTCAGTTGCGTCCAGTCGAAGTCGGATTTTAGGTTAACCACGCGACACACTGTCGGGGTTGAAATCAATCTATAACACGGTAAAAAGAGAACTTCTTCATTTTCTGACACATTATGGCGTTTAAGAATTAGAAAACGAACAACAAAGTGGATAAGCACAATAAATGACTGAAGGAATATTAACACATGATAAAGATAATAACTTCAATTAAAGTGCATTCCGCAAATACGTTTACATGTTTTATATATATGCTAATTTTTCTTTATTAAAAACAACTTGGTGTTTACAGTAATCATGAAATAAACGCACAAACGTGTTTACGAGATGGCGTTAAAGTGGCGTCAATGTATTAAAGTTGGCGTTTAAGAAGTTTGCTTATGTGTTTTATTGTTTTTTCGGTTGCATAAACGCCAAGACGCGTTTATTATCTGTTACAAAAAAGTGTTAATCATTTTTTACAGTGAAACTTGTCATCAATCACACATGGGGGAGAGCATTCTGACTTTCCACAATCGTCTTCTGATTTCGGAAACCCTTTTTTGGTTGGCCAATACATAAAAATGGGTGGCAAGTGGGTCTATGACAGCTGCACACTACCACGGCTTTACTCAACTGCGATGCGACTCCCCCGACTGAACAACGAATATCAAACAGTTGGATATTTCCGGTATTGCCATGAAGTAGACTGTCTGATAGCAAAAGGGACCGGAAGTGGGGTAGAGAAAAGAAATACTTCTAACACTCTTAACACATATCTGAGCTATATAAAAGTTTACCTGAACCAAATATGGATTACCCCCTCCCAGTACCCATTCCCATCATCTTTCGCCTGTGACTGACACGGACGTGGAAGGAAGTGGGGAATATTTGAAAGATAAATAAACGAGATTTGAGATAGGTCCGAAGCTATTGAGAAGGGGCTATGAACGGCCACAAGCTTCCCCTGCATTTTTAATCACACAGGGCAAAAAAGTAGAGAAGGTTACACCATTTGACATTGCCCACTTAATCCCTGAAATCAACAATCCACCCTCCCTAGAATCCCTCCTCCAATAAGGCAATGATCCGTTCGTTGATGTATCCTGTTATCCATCGTTATCGTGACATTTTCGCGTATCACCCACCAGAGAGTACAATTCACCTCTCGTTGTCCTGGTACGGAGATGATTAGTGTTTTAACGTATCATCGCCTTGTACTTCTCATAAGTTATGCGATTCATCCAATTGTTGTCCCTCATCGAAATAGTTTGTCAAAAGATGTGTTTTTGCATAGCTGGTTTGTGTACCTAGACGGTATAAATTAAAACGCAGATATATATATGCGGGTGTGGAAAGTGGGTCCGACTAGAACTCTAAAACGGGATGAGCAAACGAGTCAAAAATTGTTGCGTGTCGCTTATAATAGTGGCGCAGATAGTTCGGAACTTCCGCAGTATATTTACCCTCTCACTTGTTGCTCTGTGTCCGCAGAGTATATTTAGAGTTGCCCAAGTTAGTAAGCATTGTTCAGAAACCCACTGCGTAGATGCCGCGCAACTCTTTTATTCTTGTATTAAGCGTGTCTATAAGTTAACATAGCACCAGATAAGTGATCAGGTAATTCGACTTACGGATCTGCACAATATTCCAATCAATTTGAAGAACTTTGAGATCTTTGCAGAAGGCAAAATGCCCTCTCCTGTCATATTTGGCTCTTCTAGACTTCTTTAGACCTCTCTCACTGACGAGGTGACTCTACAGTCAATACATAAGTCACACTTATCAGTGTTGTTTATCAGTGTTGTAGACCGGCGTCGAGACCGTTTTTGTGGTCTCGGTCTCGACTGTTTCAGGTCTCGATCTAGGTCTCGAATCCTTGCGGTCTCGGTTTGAGACCCAAAAATTTAAAACAAAATAATAACTATCAATTTCGTATTCAATTCAGGTCATTTAAATTCCATATTTGGTTTTTCAGATACAGTGTTTGACTTCAAATTGCATCATTTCAAGGACATCTATATACATCATGATTGAGGAAGAGTAAGGATATCTTTTTGATGCTTGTGATTAAATACTTAAATAGGCGTCATTCTAAATTGGAAACACTGCTACCTTTAACAGGTTTGGTTAAACCGTCTTCTGCAGTGGTTGTCTCGGTGAAATCTTGCGTGAGCGTACAGTTGTTATACAACAGTAAGAGGTTTTCGACACCGCTCGAACTAACAACCGCTTGCTATACAGCAGGTGATATTGATTATTCCACTTTTCGAGAAACAATGCAAGTGCTTTCTTTTGTGAACTTGAATATATTAGAGAAATTACTTTTCTTTTCAACAGCCTATATCTTTTTAAATTATACGGGTATTACATTTGAAACCGGGTAAAACGACATAAGGTGGACGACAGAGAACCCTATGCAAACTCTAAAATATATGTATATGAGGTCTCGAAACCACTTTGACTCGGTCTCGAAAAAGTCCCATGTTTTGATATTTCTTAATCTGAAAAAAGGCCTAACATAATCTCACAAGATTTTGTTTACAGCTGCCACCTTCCAGTTCCTCCTCCACTCCTCCTACGCTGTAGGGAAGGTCACGGCCCATTCACTTGATAGAAAAAAGAACAGACCACGCCACTTCACATTCTAATCTTCCAATGACTCTGACGGGAAAACAACCCTTGAAACAGCTGATAAATGATGTACCTTTATCTAATACCGCATCCAGGACAAATTTGTTCTGTTCCGACAGCAGGGAGTTGTCAAGGAAGGAGATCCAACTTACATGTCCTTTGAGACTAGGTAGTTGCCAACATTAACCTGCCTGTTGTCTTAGATTTTGGTACTGAGGACAATGGTTTATGTCGTCTGCTAAATCCCAAAAACTCATCCTGATGATTACACTGGTTGGCATTACACTGCCAGTCGTCAAGGAAAATTAAACAAAAATTTAAGCTTTCGTCGTTTTTCGTTGCATTTAAAGTCATTTCAATTAAGTTCAATACTTTATAAAACCTCCTCTGTTTACAATGCTTGCTACTAAAGCGGAAAGTTGTAAAAGTTGTGATTATTTTTGTAGGCTTCTGCAATGTGTCGAGAAGACGACCCATGAAGATGAAAGGAACACAAAGAACTTAAAAGTAGTTAAACGTATACTGACAGTCGTTTAGCTCAATATCTTTATTGAAGCTTATACCTGTTGGCAAAGAGGCTGCACTTCAAAGTAACGTGTTAACAATGACCTTTATTTCTAGATTACCTGGGTTTGAAAGGAGCAGACAATAATTAAGAAGTGTACGTCAGAAAAGGCTAAAGAATGATAATAAAAGGGACCTGTCGATCAAATTTTGATACCTGAAAGGGGAGTAAGTTATTTTCAAGCACATTAGTCAGGAACGTTTTGGTTTGTTGCATGGGGGGGGGGGGGGTAAAACTTTGATAAGATGTACAGCAGACGTCTGACAATCATAAAAGTGTGTGCTCCATTTTTTATATGCAAGGTGGTAGCCAGCTAATTCAAAACGGTGGCCACTTTGATCATTTTGACTAATTAGCTCAAGAAAGGCTCTTTTGCGCCAACATTTTGGGTCTAAAACTATTTAGGAGTAAAAGTGGTAAAATTAACACAGCCTCCAACAATATACTGAATTTTCCCCAAAATATTGATCCGTTTTGCTGTAGTAACCTGTCGAATATGGCCCTTTTCGCCAAAGTTAGTTAGATGAGTTCAAAAGACAAACCAACACGAATGTGTTATGTATTGTCAGCTAGATAAAAAAAGGGAATGGTGGGATAAAATCAACTAAAAAGCAAAGATGGGGTAAAATTCTACCTTCTTTCACCCAGCCTCTGGATCTCATTTAGCAATTGATCTCTTAATCTACTCTCCAGCAATTCTGGTGGACCTTTATTGGAGAGTCAACCATGACCAATGTGGAAGGACCACTATCCCCTTTTAATCGATATTGTCTACCCAATGCCTGAAGAGAAAGTCAAAAGTTTATTAAATATAGCCCCCAAAATTTTTTAACCCCAAAAGGCTACATTTCGGCCTGGACTATATTGTCTGACGGATTTAAACGTTGCATCTCCTTCCTTGACAACACCCTACCGACAATCACAAAACTGGACTCTACTCATGTGTAAGTGCACGCATTTCAAGGTACTTTTCTACCCACTAAAACGGTAAAATTTAACTTCAGAGCCGTCGGAATGTACTGGGAATGCGAATTCTATTCCACTCCCCAATTTAGACATGGGGATTGCGGCATAATCTTTGCCGAAGAAATATCCAAACGTCAGTCAAGTTGTAGCCGTACGGTAACTAATTATGTCGTCTATTTGCCAGAACAATTCGTGGCAACAATTCTAACAAATGTTAAACACACATAAATGTGTGCGTGAACTCTTGAATATTTTTGGTCAACGGAAGGAGACTATATAGAGACAAACTCGAGGGTCACTTCATGATCACACACTATCTTGTGACGGTCCTTTCGCCTTCCATTTACCAGATTCATGTCATCCGTGCACCGATATTCATATAGACAAAAGATCACGTAACCAAGACGGTCGCCACCGCGCATACAGCAGGATAATATGCCTACATCCTGCTTAATTCCACCGTCCGAACAAATTAATGCTTACCAAGATCACTAAATCCTAGCACGAAACGTTCGGTTATGCCACTGTCAAGAATTTGCAACAGGGACCCTGCCCATGGCCTGCTTGTCAGTTTTGCAGGCGCAGTGTTTATGTGTGTGTATGTGTATGTGTATATGGATCTGCCAGTAGGTCCGGGCAGCACTGATACCCAAAGCGGTAACATGAGGTTTGAAGGATTAGTAAAGGGAATGGGGTATGATTTTCAGGGGTTGCTCCAGAATATTGTATAGTTCTAAGGAGAGGAGGTGAAAACGTAAAACATAAAACATAAAACGACCTACCTTAAAGGTGTTTATATATATATATATATATATATATATATATATATATATATAATATATATATATATATATATATACATATATATATTTATATATATATAGATATATATATATATATATATAGGGTCGAAATGCTGCGGAGCACTATAGTAGTATGTAGGTCGATAAAGGTTGTAAAAAGTGCTAAAAGTTTGCGGAAAATTCCACGACGTTTCGAGTATAGACTCTTCATCAGGTGGCAAAGAAATGCAACTGAACAACAAAGAAGTAGAAATAGAGAAGAAACACACTGAAGAAAGGCACGGCAAACCGGTCGTACAAAGCCAACACGGTGTAAAAATGCGAAGGCTGCATAAAACTGGTAAAAAGTAAACGAAAAGGGGAACAAGTTAAAAAAGGTCCATTCTAATGTTAAGACCGTGTGGGGAGAGGGTCCCGAGCTTCATGATAAACCGGTTTTCGGCGGTCTGACGATCACGGTCAGAACCTCTGCACATTAAGGCTGCGGTGACGGCCAAGTTTTTAATTGAGCACGGTGATGGTGGGTTGAAATGTGTGGCGACCGGATAACCTTGAAGGTTCTGTTTGATGGACCTGAGGTGTTCAGTGATTCGGTCAGCCAGCCGACGTTTGGTCTCTCCCACATACAGGCAATTGCAACGTCCACAAACTAAAATGTAAACCAAATTTGTGGAAGTGCAGGTAAAGTGTTGGTTCACACTGAATTTGTTGCCGTTAGAACCCAAAATATTAATGAGTGTGTTCTTGCCAACCACTGGGCATGTGTTGCACCTACTACGCCCACAGGGAAATGTACCTGGGGTGTTGTCAGTTGGGTGTTGTGGATGGGAAGCCCGAACTAAGTGCTTGGAAATGTTCTTTTCAACTCTGAAGGCCGTAATGGGGGGTTCGGGGAAAAGATCACGGGTTGAAGGGTCTTTACGAAGGGTCTCTACATTCCTGTAAATGGCACGAATGATGGGGCGTACCGATGGGTGATGGGAAATTACCAAAGGAATGCGTAGATTGGTAGACGTGTTAGATTTCTTACTCAAGGCCTCCTCTCTGTTGATTCCTTGGATTCTATGTAGAGCACCGGTAAGGATTTTGGTGGGATACTGACGCTTCTCAAAGAATGATAGTATATTTTTGGAAGCTGCTGAAAAATCAGAATCTTCTGAGCAAATCCTTCTGGCCTATATATATATATATATATATATATATATATATATATATATATATATATATATATATATATATATATATATATATATATATATATATATATATATATATATATATATAAACTGATTGCTAACATTTTTCAAAAAAAATGTTTCAGAGGATGAAAACAGAGCATTTGAGACCTTAACCAGTAAGAAATATGACCTGTTAAGGCCTCCTATATTGTTATTAAGCAATGAATTTGGGTCCCCTCTGTCAACTTTTCCTAAGTCATTGAAAGCATTTAAAACAGTTAGGCTATTATGTTCCACTTGTTACAGGCGCGGAAATAGGTGGGGGCGCACCCGGCGCACGCCCCCCCCCCCCCTTTTTCGATAACCAACAATTTTTTGACAAACGATTTAAATACTCCAAACAATGAGCAAATAGATATAAAAAATATGCTTCCCAGATGCTGAGATGCTGGGAAATCGCATCTAAGAGCATCTAAAATTCAAATTTTCTTGAGGGAGGACCCCCAACCCCTCCCCCGCCTTGGCTTCGTGCTTTCGGGGCTCGCTCGTCGGCTTTCGGCCGACGGTGTGTGCGCCCCCCTTTCTCAAAATCCTGGATCCGTGCCTGTGTTAGTAATATGCAGTGAATTGTTACTTTCCTTTCTCTTTTTGTTTACTTATTTGAAATAGCAGACTGTGATTCTGTTCATTAATTGTTCATGAATTACTGTTTGTCCGGAGTCCACTCATTTATTGGCGATATTTAGTAACAAAGTTATTTGTGTGAAAATATTTTTACATGTTTCTATCATGAACTTTTCACCAATTCAATTCAACATTTCATTATCAAAACAACAGGTTACCTATGATAGTTGTGTCACAAAAACAAAGCAAGAAAAAAATTTCATTTCTACACATGCAGTAACTGTCCCATAGTATCACTGATAATCTGTACCTGATAGAAAAGAAAAGTTATGTGGTCGATATTAAATTGAATAGGTACAGAAAACATAAATTTGATGATCTGTCTGATGCAAAAGACATGCACTACGCCACAAATATTATTTTACACTGGCTAATGACCCAAGGTGGCAGAAGCCCAGTTTACAAAGGCTATGCAGATTATTCCCTAAAGTATGACACAAGATACACACCACCGCCCAACACTAAAAAAATTATTTTTCACATCCTGTAATTGGTTTTACATTTAGATTTTCACAACATAACCTACACATATTTTGACGTTCAAATTGTGACCTAAACAATCATAGGCCTACCTAAAGTTATAATAAAGATACAGTGCTATAGTGGGGGTATTTGAACACTACTTTCTCCGAGCGGAATCGAGCATTTTCAGGAACGGGAATGCATTCTTTGGTTTTACGAATTGAGGAACGTTGGACTCAGGGAAGTAATACCATGCTAAATTACATCACAGATAATTTCGTTTTTTGGTAAGGAATAATTCTCAACACAACTGACCGATAGGATTCGTTAAAGATTAGTTGCATATCAATTTACCACACCGAAAAGATTTTCGTTTCCTTTCTTCCTTTTTTCCTTGCCTATGTTCCGTCGATGTACGGATTGTCCTTCCGGCCCATGCCTCCACAACCCCTATGGCCTGTATATCGATGATACACTTGGGGGCTATGTATTAGTTTTTCTTTTTTCAATGACCCGTGACAACACCCGGAACCCGAGGGTATGGACGTTTGGCCCTTTTACTGAATTGTTGCGGAAGCACAGGAAAAACGTCAGCGGAAGCCGATATATAAGTTTTATGAACTTTATCAATATCATTAAAAGTATGGTCTGGTGACCAAATTTGATGCTTTCAAAAAAAGCAGAAAAATTTTCTGTGTTAGGCAGTGAAAACCCCATCTCAATAGCATCTTGCATTCGGAAGATAAAAATTTTTGAAAAAATACTACATTTTCAGTTTCCCTAGTGCATGATGGGAAATCTGTGATGTCATCTGGGCAAATGGATTTGATGTAGCTTTTGTATTTCTTTATAATGTTGATATCACTATATTGAATATTCCATAACTTTACTTGCTGTACCATAAGTATGGAACAGTTTTTCACTATATCTACACGGGAAAACATCTAAACATTCCAACGGTATCAAATTTCAAGGACAAACAAGGTAGCCAATTATAAAGAATAACAAAAGGAATCTGAGACAATTTGCCCACTTTGGATCACGTTTTGTGACCTTGAGGAAACTTGGAGGTATTTCTTATTAAAAGTAACCAATCTTTAGGAAGGGATATCTTGAGTTAGGAATGGAGTTTTGATATGGGGTTTGGATGACATGTAATGAAAAATTTTTATCTTTCATATAAGACCCCTACAAAATGCCACCAGACAATGCCTTTAAGCAGTAGTTTGTGTCTCTGGTCCCTACGGAAATAGCGCAACTGTTAAGAACTTAATGAGATGCTGAATTTTTTCACAAATCAACGTAATAATTGTTATCGGAAATGTCCAGACAGCACTCTTCTTGTATCTTTTCTAGTAAAAACGATATACTTTAAATTTGAAACCAACTTAAAGGTCAACTAGTTTATTTTTTTGGATCGTGGCAGTGTAACATGTACATCAGGCATGTCGAGCCCTCACTGTGTATTCAATGTTCAGTTACTTATCCTAGAATCCACGATGGGACTGTGAAAGTGAATGGCGACTGTGAGTTAAAGCTTTGCTGCAAAGTTAAGAATCTGTACTTGCGTTTTCTTTTTTAACAGGGACTTTCCTGACAACAAGATCAAAGAACTTACTGATGAATATTACCATTCAGAAATAAAACACATTGTCCATCGAAACTCTTTTTCTGAGAGAACCTACTAACACATCTTTCTGCAAAAATAATTGCGGCCTGGAGAATTTAAAGACGCTGTAAATACCTTTTGCAAACTCATACTTGTCATTTTAAAAAGAATTGTTGAAGCTTTAATCCAAGGTCAACACTTCTTTTACTGTCAAGTTTTGAAAACTAAAAGTACTTAAAACGATTTTCAGGTAACAAATGGTCAAAGTTGTAAACCATATCAATACTGTTGCTAGGAGGCTATTATGTCATATAAACACTAAAATTTGAGGGCAATGATGATGAAAAGGGAAGCCTAGAAGTATGGACCCCGTTCTCAAAAAGCTCTTTGCTGTTCATGACCTCTGTAAAAAGCAGCTAAAGCTGTAATTGTTAACAAATGGACAGAACTGAGGAATTTTGCATTTATGCTGAAGCTTAGTTAAGACAACTATAAGGACGAAACAGCATTTCGTCTACACAAGTCATTTACGAGTTCGAGAGACTCACTGCGTGCCCAAATGCTACGTTTAATATCACAACATTTCACTAGATTGTGTGTAAGACCAGTAGTTATTTCGATCACATCTGTGTACGGTTCATTCTTTCCTGAACCCTAATGGGCTAATTATTTTTTATATGGAATAGGAAGTTTCTATTACTGTTAGTAGATCAGAGTGCTCTGCATTTCTTTCAACGAAAACTTACCATTTACAGATCTCCCATTTTTTTCTTTGCCCATAGACCTCATTTGAGTCCATGAAGTAGGTGCTTGGTCTTTATCCTTCCTAAAATAGCAATGTACAAAAACCACCCCACCTTCCCCCAAGACAAAAATTATTTGATTCCAAAGTAACTGGAAGGTTGTAAATCGTAACGCTTTGTACTTCAATACAAAGGTACACTTTCAGGGTTTAATATCGAATAGAGATGCATGTGCAAATTCATGTGACCATTCAAGAAAGTTGAATGGCCCTGAATGGTTCCATTTGCATTTTAAATGTGTTCCGGACACTTTTTCATTCAAACCTGGATAAAACGATGAACGTTTAAAACAATTTGCAATAAATTTAAAGCAGTTAGAATCATTCAAACCAGTCTACTCTGTTCAAAATTGAATGTGTTTTGGACAAAAGTTGAATGGAATTTAATCCTGGGCAGGGTATAGTGAACATTACTAAATTTTTGTATCAAACTTGTAATCAAAGCAGTGATAAACTTGATGCTGCTAGAATGCCCAAGCCTACGTGTCAACCTAGGCTAGCCAAGCTGACATTCATGAGTCAAAATAGCCTGACCTTAAGTTAAACTAAGTTAGCCTAGCTTGGTGGCACTAAAGAGTAAGACTTAGGGCTACTTGCAGCACCAAGGTTTTCCATAACCGTTGTGATTTTTTTGATGGATTCATGACCATTTCCAACGCTAAAGAGGACTTACTTGGGGGAAAGAAAGCTTTTCAAATCCAGACCGGATTCCTCATCAGCTGTAAGGCTCCCCTTCTGTCTCCTCTGGAAACGTTGTGATTTTAAGTTTCATAAATATCAAGTACTGAGCAAAATACCTTGTGCTCCATATTTACCTTCAAATAAAATCAACAACCCTCCCACCACCATTCCTGAATGTAACCTGAGACTTCCATGATCGAGTTATTCGCCGTTCAATGAGCTAAGTATGACTATGAGCTTGAGATACGTACCTACGTAATGACGTTTATATGAACTAAACAGTTCATTTGGCCAATAGCTTTTACACACTGCGAACTTGTGGAATGCGCACAATTTGAGCAGAAACAATTCACAAAAATGGAAGAAAACCTCTGCTCATAATTGGTTGATCCCTTGTATTGTCTTTTTCTTACAAAGCCTTATGTTGCTGAAAGATCCCCAAGATTGGTCATTAACAGTAGTGCGCAACTAAAGTAGCACAGCCTTCGTTGAGTGTAGAAACATTTAGATATTACTCACTCATTTACACGAAATGCACAATGTAAAGTGGGTAAAATGTCAATGAATCACAATGTCTCTTAAAATATTAAACCCAAACTTTACTTCAAATTTTAATTCACTAATAAAATTGGAATACTAAACGATGGGGTATTTCACAAGCAATGTGATGAAACAAATGTAAGTACAATGCTTAAACATTAAATCCGTATTCCGACATTTTAAAAACTGTATTAGCTTATATCATTTGCTTGTTCCTCCTGAATTTCATTTTCTTTCCCCACTAGCGTTTCCACCAGGATGTGTTGGTAACATTTCCTACTGTTCAAACACTATTACAGAATGAGTTTAAAGTTTCACCTGTGCGTGATTAGTGTTGTTCATCCCTAGTGAAGCCTAGTCATGTCAATGGCTTTAACATAACAAGTTCTAACACAAACGATTGCAAAAGTTAAATGAATTATAAATAAACTTGTGATATTTTTGCTAAAAGGTAAATTTCTATTTGATAACAGGTTGCATGAAGTTTCCGTCAACTCCTTTCAGAGGGACGCGTTATGTGAAATAGAAGTGTTTAGATAATTACTTCAACAGAAGACGCTGCCAGGTAAATTACAATGGTCTTTCCAAGTCACAAATTATCCACCAAGTGATACGTTTTGCATAAATTTCAATCCGACTATTTCTTTTAATTATTTCAGAATTATGATTTGTTAGGTAGGAATTTAAAGGAACGTGGAAAAGGAATAGTATAGGCCTATAACCACAGCACTTGGGGAACGCTAAAAATAGAAATCGCACAATATAGTGCAAAGATCTATTTTTCTAAACAAATACTATGCCCATACTTTTCTTCGTATTTTCTTGTCTCTTCACTTTAGTTAGGCACGTCTTCAGATTGTTCTCCGTTTTCTCTTTTACCATTAAAACGGAGATTGAAGTTGATAGGGTAGCACTTGATTATTCTTGATGTGAGCGACGGACCACCTTCGTTTATTGTCCTACGGCATTTAACAATGGATTTTAAATAACCCAGATGTTTCCAGGGTCATAATATTCAAATTGGAAGGCAATTCATATTCAAAGTTGGGCTTGGAAACCATAATTGAGCATTTGCCAGTGGCGTACTCATGGGGGGCCAGGGGGCACTGCCCCATAAAATTATTTTGTAACACATTCTTCCCCCCCAAATAATTTCAAGAAATGTGTTTAAAAGGAAAAAAATGGGAAGAATTTTCTTTGACAGACGAAAATGCAACATTAACATTATATACAAATTTTGATTAATATGACCAGCTTGGTAATAAATCAGTTCGGCCAGTTAGCAGGTTTGATTTTAACTGAAAACAATAATATGAAATGATGGCGCTCTGTCTAACTTGTCAACGCATAGCTTAACCGCATGCATGCAGTATCAATTAACATATACCGTGCCATAGTTATGTACAATATATATTGTACACGCTGCTGCACGCTGCACCAGGCTTCAGTACAGTTAGTGTATAAAAACCTTATTTTGGTTGCTCCCAGTGCTGTAGTATTCGAGAACGGTCTCGGACTCGAGACCGGTCTCGAGTCACGATTTTATGGACTCAGACTCGTGACTCGGACTCGGAAGGCATGGACTCGGTCTCGTACAGTCCGGTCTCATGACTCGGCTCTAAATTTCCCGAGATTGGGATAGACCTGCAGAATTTGGGATTCACTTTTATAGCATTTACATTGTCCTCTGCAGTTTCTGTACAACTCAACGAGGCATCTAAGTGTATGCAATATGTGTTGTATTGTATAGATGATATTCATAAAAATTCTACTGTAGAATCGTATATGGGGGGTCCTTAATTATTTTCGCTGGTAGCCCACATTAATAATCGGGATGATCTCACGGGTCACAGCCAGACGCATACCCATAATTTTGCCTTTGGGCTTCATTCTAAAATAGCTTTCCACCTGAATGTGTGAAGTCCAGGGGTCCCGGGGTCAGAGTAAGGCAGAGCAGAATGAAATAAAAAGTTCGTGGCCCCGGAACCTCTAGGGGTATTTACAAAATAGTGGACATAAACCTGGCCACTTATCTATCTGTAAATGACACTGAATGCACATCAATAGATGATTACACAGGGAGTTGCAACTCCCTGATTACACGTATCGCAATTTGACCATTATTTTGTAATATCCTCAATCAAACCTCTGACAGAGTTTGTAAAAAATAAGATTATGTCATATTAATTGGCGCTATTCTATGTTAAAATGTTTTTAGCTGGGGAGAAGGTGGTTTGTCGTGACTTTATTTGAGCAGAGCGCCACTATCCGTGGGCTCATATGGCGTAACAAGAATATTGTTTTGGTCAAACTGCCTCCTATATTGCCTTCAGTGACAGGTCACCAGGCTGTGTTAGTTTTAGCCTGATACGTTCCATATTCTTTACTCTGAAATATCATCATCGTACAGTTCAAATAATAAAAGGCAAATAAGAGAAAAATTTTCGGCCTACATGTGTCTCGATCAAAGGGCATATCGTCTCTTCAAATTTCGTAAGTTCATTTCAACTGGCCTGCCTAACTACCCCCTCACCACCACTGGATTACTTATGTCAAAATAATGGCCCGTCGATTTGACTACAAAGTGAGCATGTGAGTGGGTGGGTGGGAGATTATTGATGATGGCATGGTTTGCACTGAGGATGTAGCAGGGGGCTTGGTAAATGTAAGAGCTATAATTCAAGGTGGGTCTGAATCCAGAGAATTCCAACTGTCGAAGTCTATGCCCGTCAATTAGGCCCGTAGCCAGACAAGGAACTATTTTTTTCAGAGGGGAAGCGAGACGTATAAAAATGTATTAAGGTAATGACAATTTTTTTATTTTCTTGGGGCAAAAATATTTCCGGGGGAGGGGTTCGCCCCCATCGCCCCAGCTACGGCTTTGCCGTCAATCTTACTTCACTGTAACCAAGATGTAGCTAGTCACTACTCTATTAGCGTACCCACTTTGGTTCCAAAACTGATGTGATGTCATGTTGTCGGCACAATTGTTTTCTTTAGTTGGCAAATGTATGTCCTCAATGCGCCTTCTTCATAAGCGTTGGGTACTAGTCACCCTCAGGGGGCTCTCATCAGGGGGCTGTGAGAGCTACCTGCTCTCAGAGACCTATTTCCTTATAGCAATTTCAAAGGATTGCGGGGTAGAGTTTTGGTACGCATCTTTGTTGTCAACGGCATTTTACTGAAGCAAAAGACGACCAACACCAAAACTATCGGGCTATCCCACAATGCTTTGTAATTGCTATTTGGAAAAAGGTCTATGTGAAGAGTATCAAAGGTATGTCTTCGCGTGCAGGGTCCGGTGGGCTCCAGGAACATTTACAGAAAAGACCGATGCGATTTTCCTTTCCGATGCGAAACTTAATGAGCAGACCAATAAAGGCGAGAAAATTTTGACAGCTTTCAACAAGTATTAATAGAAATATTAAATGATCGATCATTGAAAAGACAACAATAATACCTCTAGGAGCAGCTGTCACGCCTACACAGACTTTCCTAACAAACCCATACGCCAATTCCTGCCTATCCGCTTATACAAAACAAAAGCAGTACCATGTTTGGCATAAATGCAGTAATAACACATGACCAGTAAACAGATAAAAAGAAAACCATCTCCAGGAAAGGGTGCGATGTTTTATGATTCTGGCAGGCAGAATGTTCATTTCCCTGCTAGTGAACCGAAATTTTTCTGTCACAGGCTTGAAGTTGGAAATTGGAAGTTCGGCTGTCAAAAATTCAGCCTTCACATTTCCAATTAGTAACAAGGCCTACTTAAAAATTTACCAAGATGGGGGCCTCTGGCGACACTCTTGGCCGCATGAGGCGTTGAAATTTTAACTGAACGGCTGTTCTAAATGACGTAATAGTATGACGACGAGTTACAATAGATGTAGGAAAGCTTTTCCTTTTTCTAAAAGACTTCAGTACTGATAATTCTCCATTGTTGGCGCATATTTTCAACCCTCTTTCGTAGTCTCAGTATGCTTGACGGGCTGGACTGGAAGACCTAGTGAGCCGAATGTGACCCACGTGTTGCCATTCAGACACCAGGGCCTATATCATAACACGCAATAACATTGCATAAAAGGCTGAAAAATTTGATCATTTGTGAATTCCTATTCTTAGTGTACACTTTTCCACAGCGGGGACTCCGGACTCGGACTTGGACTCGGAGCTAATGACACGGTCTCGGTGTCGGACTCGAATGCCAGTGACTCGGTCTCGGATTCGGACTCTGCAGGTGGGGACTCGGACTCGGACTCGGACTCGAAAGGTGGGGACTCGACTTCAGCACTGGTTCCCCCTTGAGGAAGTTTTGTCCCTAACAAAGAAGTTCTGGCTACGCCACTGGCATTGACCGATCCTTCTTAACACCGTCTGGGTCCTAGTACAAACGAAATATTACAATTTAGTCGGTAGGGTGAGAATTCCATATAGTATTATGTCTGTGGAAGAAATGAGAGAGTAATGTTTTGAAATAAATCGACAAAAAATATTGATTGGATAAGACTGATTGAGACACAGTACTGAAGTATAATCAATATACGAAATGTTCCATTCCAAAAATTTTGAGGTCATCTTTGGTTGCGAACCGTTAATAGTGTTGTGTAGAGATTTCCCAATGCTCCAATCGAGCCTCTTGAAGGTCATTTTCAGTCGTAAAGATCAAAGACACAGTAGCGTAGCTAGGGGGGCAAGGGGGCAAGTTCCCCCGGCACCACCTCTGGGGGGGGGGGGCGCCAAATCTAGATCACTTAAAAAATTTTGGACCTACCATTTGCCATGAGCATGATATTGATATAGCAATTTCATCTTTTAATTAAATAAAAGTAGTATTGACACAACTAAATGTAAATCTAAACAAAAGAGAAGGGACAAATGAACGCATGAATCGGCAACAATCTACATATTACATTTGAGTTCATTGTATGCCTATATGCCTATGTTTCGGGCATTCAATTCTTGGGAGAATCGACCGAGTTCATAAAAGGCTCCAAGACCCAACAATAAACTTTTATGAAGCAAGCTGTGATATAAAGGCGCTTCATCAACACTTTGAAGAGAATAGGGAAAAGTTTGTAATGAGTCACTGCAAGAAGCTCTGGAAAAATGTAACGAATGGGAAATACCCACTGAGCGACGAAAGAGACAGAAAAAGAGAATGCCTGGAGAAACAGCAATGGACGCGGATCTGTTGGCTAAGGACTAAATAATCAGGGTTATGAAAAATGTTGTCGATAGGCTAATGACGGAGATCAACGAAAGAACGGAGAGACTACACGATACGGATTGCAGATTTGGGTTTCTTCTAGACATGAACGTTTTAATAGGCTCAGATGAAGAAGAAAAAGTTGCTCAATTAAAGGAAAATTATATTTGCGTGGGAAAAATTTATAACGACGACTTAGATGGGACTGAGCTATTAATGATGTGATGGATCGTAGAATGCTCTTGAAAGACAGAGAGGGTACCAATATTACAAATGCGACGGACCTGCTAAAGTTCATTGTTCGATATGGTGATGACTTTGTTTTCCCAAATTTGCGAGTTGCTATTCATATTATACTCACTGTGGCTATTTACATAACTAGTTGTGAACGGTCTTTCAGCAAGTTAACACTTATTCTCTCTTATCTCAGAGCCACCATGGGACAGCCGAGACTCACTGCTTTGGCAATCCTCAGCATCGAGCCTGAGGAAACTAATACGTTAGGTTTTGATGATGTAATCGATATGTTCGCAGAAGCCAAAACACAGAAAGTGAACCTGTAATCAGCTGCTGTTATAGCTCATCGTCATTTTGCCAAATGTTATAAATAATATTAAACTGTTGCAGTATCAGAAAAGATCAACATTGCCAAAACAGCATTGCGTAAACAGCGAACCTGCATATCGTTTTTTTTTAACACAATCATGTGAAATCTTTGTGTTTAATAGAAAGGTGCGATGAACACGACTTAATGATTCAAAAAGATTTTATTTACATTGTTTCTTGTTGGTCTTGTAGTTGGAAAGCAATAATGCACTTGAAGATACTACATTGTATTTTGCGCATTGTATTAGGCCTACATCAGAATAATTCAAGTAAATCAAAACAGTGTGTCTTTGGTTTTAAACATCAATAATGCAATCATTGAAGTCCTTTGAGTCAGACTTTGATATTTGTTCTATTTAAGATCTTGAGTTGTGTAAGTATTCATAAGATTAACCCCCCCCCCCGTAGGGGCGCCAATTTCGTTTCTTGCCCCGGGCGCCACAAACCCTAGCTACGCCCCTATTAGTAATAGTGTTGTATGTCTCACTTCAACTGCTTCAAGTAAATAGTAAATACAAAGCAGGCCAGGGGCGTCCGGAAGGGAGGCACTTACCCCCTGGAAAATCAAAAACTTGAAAAACCTAAAGAAAAAGTAACTTTTTTTGTATGCTATCGCTAGAAAATTCGCAGAACATGAGCTTTCAAAATAGAAAGTGATTAGATGCAACTTACAAGGCCTGGGAAGTGCCATTTTGAGCGATCTGGGAGGCATTTCGGCCAAAATGTTCTTGGCGCTTCCCGCCAAACTATGGTGGTTCTACGTTTAGATAGTTTGCCTACAGGTTTCGCCCCCCTACCTGTAAATTCCTGACTACACCCCCGACAAAAGACCAACACTTAGCAATAAGCTCTTTTCTGGGAGTAAAAATTTCCTGTGATTTGATCAATTAACAGTTTTGCCCCCCCCCCCTCCCAAAAAAAAAATTTCTGCGGACGCCCATAAAGTAGTCCCTGACTTAGGTTACAAAGTGATGTAAATAACATCTGGCGTTAAGACGTCTGAGCTCCTGCAATTTTGTCATTTAGTACTAGCTTAATTCTGGAAGAAACACCTTAATCTGAAAATATTGACGGCTGTAGACCCGGCCTGCTACTTATGCTTCGACAGGCCTGTTCAAAGGCCTCTGGTACTACTGGTATGACCTGTCCCGAAAAGACTCTCTGCACAAAGTTTATACAAAGGAGCCCCTCTCTGCTTCAGTGTGACTAACCAATGTGCACGCTCGGTGAAGAAAAACATGTTAATTTTAATTTCACCAAGACTGAAATATAAAATTATCATCAGTATCTTACCATTCAAATCAGATACAACTCCCTCCTCGACTCTGGTTAATGCAGATAATATTTTACAAGGATAGATTGAAGCATGTTTCTGAACGCTAAAATTGGTGTAATTTGTACGTGTTTCAATGTAAGTTCAAGAGCGACTTTGCCCTCTTCTGTAAAGGCGACCGAGTCTCCATGCAATCACAGCGGTTTCGGGAAGTCCGCCCTCTATACCTATATCCTGTGCTATGGCTGAAAGGTTTCTTTTTCACCCAGAAATTCCGTTTGCATTTTCGGTATTCAAGACAAACCGTAACTCGTAATTACATTAAATATAACATTTTAACGTTAACCTCTAACATTTTTTGCACTAATTGATGTTACGTCTTGAAAGTGTATGTAATGTAAAAGTAACGTAAACCCTGCCTTAAGTGTGTTCCTTGGCCTCTTTCTAAATTTCTATGACAGAAAATTTCCTATTATTCGATTGAAACGTAAGAGCCGGTATTCCAGGAAACAGTCCTGGTTCAACCCCGGTATAATAACGTCTATTCAAAAGTTATGCAAGCTTTTAAAAGCTGTGCTGAAACAAACTTCGAAATCTGAATGGAAAATATCTTGAAATGGACCAGCCAACATCATCCGTGTTTCCAAGAAAAATTACTTTACGAATATGTTTTATAATTGTAAGTATGATTCTGAGCATTATTGGTCTACAATTAATAATTTGTTAAATAAAAGCAACCAAAACCATTCAAACCCGACTGTTGTTTCATGGATGGTGAGAAACTAACTGATTCTGCTGCTATTGCCACTGGTCCGAATAATTTTATCGTCAATGTTAGTGCCTCCCTACCTAAAAAGATTCTTCAAATCATTTAGCTTCTGACTATCTGATAAGCCCTACAGAGTTTCTTAATGCACTTACAGTCATACTTTTTGCTACTCAACGATTTTTCCACCTGCTCCAATTTGTTGCAGCGGAGTCATTCAAGCCGAATCTTGAGGCTGCGTTGCTAGTGAGAGGCATTGTCGGGATTTTTTTCTCTTATTGCAATGGTATCCTTTCAACTAAAGTTTACTTGTATTACTGACCTACTGACTTTGGCATAGTCAGAAAGGTAGAAATATAATTGGCGCCTGTGGAGTGCACAGAAATCCCATTTATTGACCTGCGTTTACGGCGCCCGTCCCGATAAGGAAAACTAAGCATTTCGATGTTTCACGGTTACGAAAGGTTCTAATAAACAGAAATTGCAAACGGTTTCATTTAATTTATTAAAACCAGTATGACTAGCAAGTAATTTTAAAAAGGAGTACAAATTCCATCAGAAATCCAAAAGAATACAATGGGTGATAAAAAAATTTACATAGATGAATAGACACAGTGGTTGAAATTCTTAAAATGTCAGCACATAAAAACAACCAATGGTAATGGGTAAAAATAAAATGCTAAAGGCTCCCAAAAGATTATCATAACTAGCAAAGTGACACCAGCACCTTACAGTATGCATCATTTGAGAATCCGCCCTTTAGTCTCACTGCACTGGCATTGACAGTGGCAGTCAGATCACATCTGGAAGTCACTTATTTGAAACGTGACCATGTATCTTATGTTAAGACTTCTTCAAGAGTAGTAAAAGAAAGTAGCGTAGATAATTTGCTTCCCAGGGTCAGATTCAGATGACGGTTGTATCAAAGGACGAATTCTCAAATGCTGGAAAAGAAAAAAGATATGTAGTGACAAGATCTTTAAAGAATAAATACGTAAAAACAATAAAATGATTAAACATTAGAGTAAAGACTGAAATTAACCAGACTGAAGAAATGTTGCTGCACTATAAATAAAGGCATTCCTGTAAAGTTGAATTCTGTTCTTTGGCAAGATATCAGGAATTTGAGACTCTTGCGGGACTTTGTCAAGAGGCCTGTAATTGGGGAATACGATGGGTGACTTTAATAATTCTTTGTTTTGTTCGTCATTCTTACAAATTTAAATTAAGCAGCTACAGTACTTTTAACATTTCTATGAGTAAACGGCAATTAACCTTCAACTTCTGTGATCTGCATTTGAGAAACCTTTTTATCCTGTTTTTAGCTTTCGATGAAATGAAGTAATTCCAGGGAGGTACAGCATATAGATAATCTTAGGTAGAATAACAGATCAGAAACGTTTTCGCGCTTTTGTTGAAAATGACACAACATAAGCAAGACTAGAAACTAGGTTCAATATAGTACACTTTCCTACATATCTTTCATAAGTGAAAATTAAACGTTAGGTTTTCGTCGATGCATACGTCTCATAATTAGTTTTCGATACTCCTTCAACCTCTGATTCATGTATTTTTACCCTTTGTATTTTAGACAAGAAGAGTCCATCATGCCTTATATTTATGTCAACGAAACACATTTCTTTCGACTCCATAAAATTGAGCAAAAAATTATTTCCATCACATATAGACACTAAATTGTTTAAGGACAGTTGATAATTCAATTCATCATTTTTAAAAGAAAATTTTGAAGATTGGCAAGAAAATGTTGTTTCATTAGCATATTTTGTGACTGAGGCTTCGTTGTTTTTAATTTCATCAGTGTATAAAGTGAACAGTAGAGCAGACAATGGACACCTTCGAGGTACACTAACTTTAAATTCTAAACCTTTCTTTCTTTCCTTTTACTCATCGTGACCAACATGTCAAAAATGGACCAGCAAATGTAATAGCCAAAGCTCAGTGATAAATCTAGATAAATTTTTAAGTAATTAAATCGGTAAGACCGTATCAAAAGCACATGAGAAATGCCTAGTTCCTTTGAGATAATGGTTTGCTACCTATTTAAGTGTGTTACAATTTTATGAATAAGGAAAAGCGCTGCGTCCACACATGATACCCTACTGCTATAGCAAATTGGCTTTTATACGCATAATGATCAATCCTATTCATTAACTGTGGCAGCAAGTTCTTTTGCAAGCAATTGAGAGATATACTTGCTAAATCAAACGGTATAAAATCATACACATTTGGGGGATTCTTGACTTTTGGAACAGGGAAGTTGAATTCGTTTTCCATAGGCTATGAATTGCATTTTTTGTAATCTTTCTTAGAAGATTGATGTGTACATGGGGGCTACTCAGAAGAGAAATATTTCAAAACCCACCTAGCAATTTTATCCGATCCACATCCGACACCTTTTCTTACTTTCTGAAAACTACCGTATTGACATCTAATTCAGGTCAATCACCATTTAACAGATATCAATATCATTATCTTCAGATCTTTCAAAAGTCTAAAATGCTAAAATGTTTGGGTTATTCCTTTCCTCAATGCTCATCAACACGTAAAAGTGGTCATAAATATTTGGATCTCTTACAGATTTTAACATCCCTGAAAGTACGAGTATCCTCTTTTATTTGTCCAAAGGGTTTTATTTGTTAGATCATCCACGTACTTTTTGAGTGCCCTCTGAATCCTGTTACGTTGGCTTTCATCTCCACTGGCACTTGCTTTCTGTAACGTTGTTACTTTGTACTTTAAGATACGAAAAATAAGTAAAACATAAAGTTTTCAACGAGTAATCAGCATGAAGGTACCATTCCATTAATGAGGTAATTTGAAGGGAGAATTGGAAACCGACGGGATTCAAGAGTCTCATGACGAATTGATCTCGTAAACATTTCTTTCTCTATTTGTTCTCTTCTCCATTACAACACACTGTTAAAAATTTCTGTCAATTTACAGATTTTGTGTTTTTCGAGTTTTATATAAGTGTACTTTACTTAACTAATATACATGTATGTTTTTAATGCAATAAATCAGTTAAATAACATGAAGGCTCGACTTTAAAAAAAAACAAATATTTTTAGTCTTTAAACCATACCGTTCTTTAAAATTGTCTGTAAATTTACCGCTTTATGACGTATGGAACATTAAACTAAAGTGGGCGGAGATTATTTTTGTCCATATTTTTCTTTTATAATGATTGCAACAACATTACTAATTGTTTTTTGTTTGTTTTTATCAGGAATTGAATAACTAATTATTTACTTTGCTTAAAAATGTTTGAATTGATATATTGATATTGTTTGTAATATTTATTTCGTGAACAATGATTACATTATTTCACAATTTTGGTAATGCCCCAATTAATATAACATTTCCTTTATATAATTACTACCGTAAGAAACAGAATTGCCAGTTCGAAGCAACTGTCGGTTTGGAAGCGAAATTTTCATAAGTGTGTGTGACCACAGAAATGCACAGTTCAATTCACGGCACCTGTTCTATTCAGCCAGTCTAGAACGGGACCACTGCCGGGTGGTGTCAGTTAAGTCAAAGTTTGTCCCTTGGGGACGTTGTTACTCCTTAAGGGAGCAGAACTCCTTCGGGAGTAATGTTTGGTTTTCGCCCCTGGCTCTTCGCCAGAAGGTCAGGGGACTTTTGGAAAAAAAAGCGGTTAGGAAGCGGAACAGAACTCCTTCGGGAGTGTTGTTTGGTTTTCGTCCCTGTCTCTTCGCCAGAGAGTTGAGGGGACTTTTGCTAAAAGTTCACTGTGTTACGGCTTGTGGTCGCGAGTCAAACCAATAACAGCGAAAGATCACAGAAGAACGAGATTAAAATTCAACAACTTAATGATTATTTACAATCTCCTTATCTTACTTAAATTTACAATAATTTAATCAGACTTACTCACAATCCTTTACTTAATATTTGCCTGGTCTGGTCCAAGGGCTGGTAGTGCATGCACGTTGACGATGGCACAGTGGTAGACCTGCAGCGTGCTATAGCGTAGGAACTGGTTCCACGAGCGAATAATGACAAGGCTAGACCTGTAGGCGATGGATGATAACAACCTCAATACACAGTGTAGAAACGGCGTAAGGCAATTTGTCACAAGTGTGAAGTGTCAGTGGCTGGCCTCATATGATTCGGACAGCAGAATAACGTCTGGACTCGATGGTGTCTCTCGATGAAGTATTAGGGTATATCTCTCCTCGTTAGCAGTTGTTGAACTGCCTTTTATATGCTAGGCTTTTATTCGAGAACTCTCCAGAATTTAACAGAAACTTCTAGTGTACACAGTCCAGTAATTACGAGAACGTTCCTTAATAGAAACTTCTAGAACACACAGTAGTTGAATAACGATAATTGCAGCTTCTTCGAAGTGTTGCCAGGTCGCTGCTATAATTGGGACATAACGTAAACAGTTCTCACTACTAGACAGTTCTAGAAAGGCTGCGTTGAAGTTGAATTCTCTGGAACTTTCCATTCGCTCGTCGATGGATTCAATCCGGTGTTCCTGACGGTCGTCTTGTAACACTCCCCCCCCCCCTTGAAAAAGTTTTGGACGTCTCGGACAAAACTTAAGTTACAATATTTACAATGTATAACTCTACAGTAATAACTATAGTATGTACAGCATGTAGTCCAATATTCAATGGAAGGTATAATCTTAACATACAACTTGTCTTGCAAGGTGATGATAATACATGAATACAGTAAC
This sequence comes from Holothuria leucospilota, assembly GCA_029531755.1. Taxonomy (NCBI): domain Eukaryota; kingdom Metazoa; phylum Echinodermata; class Holothuroidea; order Aspidochirotida; family Holothuriidae; genus Holothuria; species Holothuria leucospilota. Next base: position 19,350,966 of record CM055961.1, on the reverse strand, counting down.
ATCATCAATACACATTGTGCCATAGTTAACACAAAATTTCAAAACTTACAGTGATATCTTCAACACACTGCATCAACTCAAATTCTTGACAACGAGTCTGGTACAACATTGTCTTTCCCTTTAATGTGCTTAATATCTACATTATAGATTGCAGAAATAAACTCCACCTCATCAATCTTTGATTCTTATTCTTCATCTAGATAAAAATGTCAAAGGGTTATGAGCAGTCTCTACAGTGTTAGGGAAACTAGTAGTTCCCAAATAAACCAAAGTGTTGAAGACCCAGTATCAAAGCTATGTCTCTTTTTCAATTGTTGAATAATTTTTCTGGTGTTTGTCAAATTTCTTAGAATAATAACACACAGGGTGATCAACCATGCTCATCACTTGAAGCAAAACTGCTCCTATGCATTGTCACTGGCATCTACTGCCAACTTAAATTGTTTTTCAAAATCTGGAGCAATCAACACTGGTGAACGCATTAGTGCCCTCTTTTTCAACAATTCAAATGGCTGCTTGGCAATTATCCGTCCAATCAACTTTTCACTCTTCCTTTAACAATTTTGTCAGTGGTGCAGCAATGTCAGAGAAATTCGGACAAAAACGTCTGTAGTAACCAGCCATGCCTAGGAAGCGCATGAGCTGCCTTTTATCAGTTGGGGCAGGGAATTTGTCAATGCCCTCAACTTTGGCCTAATTGGTGTCTAACTTTACCCTGACCAACTACATGCCCTAAGTACACCACATGGGCACAAAGCAATCTCACTTTTGACCAAATTACAGTCAAATTAGCTTTGGCAAGTTTGTCAAATAATGCCTTAACATGTTGTACATGTTCATCCCACGAGTTGCTGTACACAATAAGGTCATCAACATATCTTCACAATTTCTAAATTTGACGTAAGATTATTTACTAAGCGCTGAACGTCATCGGTGATTTTCATACCAAACGGCATAACCTTATACTGAAATAACCCATCTGGCGCAACGAATGCCGAGATTTTCCGAGCCCTCTCAGTGAGTTGTATCTCCCAGTACCCTTTAGTAAGTCAAACTTTGACACATACGTAGCTTTCCCAATCCTATCATGCAATCATCGATACGGGGTATCGGATAGGAATCCGTTCTTGTGACTGGTATTCACCTTTCGGTAATCAGTACAAAATCTGTACCCACCGTCTGGCTTGGGACCAATATACAAGGGGAAGACCATTCACTATTACTAGGTTCTATAATGTCATGGTCCAACATGTACCGAACCTCATCCCTGAGATTGTTGTCGTTTTCGAGGGTTAACTCGGTAAGGAATGCTGCTTGATTGGTGTGGCATCTCCCACATCAACATCATGTTCAATCAAATTTGTCCCTAGTAGGATCATCTGAAACAAGCATGCATATTCATAGATTAATATTTCATTTCTGACTTTTCTTTGTGATCTAGATGACTTAATTTCCTGGTCAAGATTTTCAACACATCAGAATTTTGGAGTAACTTTAATACACATATCAGGAACATTATTAGCCTTGATCTCATCATTACATGAGTTCATGATCAGCATTGATAACACACACTTGATCACCTGTATCATTAGTGTTACTATTTACATCATGTACACTTTCATCTTAGAAATGTCACAATCTTCTCTTTCATAATATCTCTTCATCATATTAATATGACATACTCTTTTAGATTTACGCTTGTCAGGTGTCAAAATGACGTAATCTGTGTCACTGACCTTTCTCTCAATGACATAAGGTCCTTGAAAGCGAGCTTGGAGTGGCTGACCAGAAACAGGTAAAAACACTGCCACTTATCACCAGGATAAAACTCTCTTTTCACAGTGGTCTTGTCGTACCACGCTTTCATTTTCTTCTGAGAGTGCCTCAATTTTTCCTGAGCAAGTTCACATCTCCATGAAGACAGTCTTTAAAGCGGGATACATAATCAAGTAGATTATGTCTTCACCTGGATCTGATAACCACTTCTCCTTTAACAATTTCAATGGTCCACGAACTGTGGTCCAAAGACAAGTTCAAATGGACTGAACCCAAGTGACTCTGTATAGACTCCCTGGCAGCAAACATTACAAATGGAATGCCTTCATCCCAATCTCTCTCATTACCATGACAATTGTCTTTAACATATTCTTCAATGTTTGGTGAAACCTTTCTAAAGCCCCTTGGCTTTCAGGATGATAAGCCGAAGACTTAATTGGTCTATGCCTAACTCATATAACATCTGCTGGAATACAGTGAGCTGAAATTAGAACCCTTGATCTGATTGATCTCTTTTGGCAACCCAAACAATGTGAAAAATTTAAGTAAAGCTTGTAAGACTGTCCGAGCCTTTAATATTCCTCAGAGGTATTGCATATGGAAACCTCGTATAAGAACACATAATGGTTAATATATACTGATGCCCTGCCCTACTCTTAGGTAGGGGACCTACACAATCAATGATGACTCTACTAAACGGCTCTTCAAAAGCAGGAATTGGCTTTAAGGGTGCAGCCGGAATATTCTGATTCGGCTTCCCAACCATTTGACATGAGTGACAGGTCTTACAAAATTTGGCCACATCACTTTTAAGTTTTGGCCAATAAAAGTGATTTAGAATTCTGTGGTAAGTCTTATTGACTCCTAGGTGCCCTGCAAATGGCATTTCATGAGCAATACTCAGTATTTCCCTTCTATAAGTCCTAGGTACCACAATTTGATGGTAAATTCTCCACTCTTCATCTAATGGTGCATCAGGTGGTCGCCATTTACGCATCAAAATATTGTTCTTAAAATAAAAGCATACTGGGACGTCTTTCGATTCATCCTCAGTGAGTGCACCAGCTATTAATGGCTGAAGCTCTTCATCATGTTGTTGTTGGACTGACAACTGGTCTCTGTGGAGTGTGTCAGACATTTTTGATTTTTCCTGTTCTACCCCCTCACTATGTGTGGGGCCAGGAGACTCACAATCCTGACTATCATTAAGATTAGTCATAAAAGATTGGCTGAGATCATACCAAGAATCTTCACTTTCACGAATATTTTTACTGGAATCTTTTCCAGATTCTGACTCCTCTTTTGGGAGTGTTGTTCCATTTTTAGGAACTAATTCCTCAATTTTAGAGGGTGGATGATTAAGTTTATCATCCTTATTTTCAGAAATCATACCCTCATTTTTAGAGAGTGGATGTTCAAGATTATCATCCTTACATGATTCCCTACTTGTTCCACTTTTGGGAACTGTATCCTCACTTTTGGAGGGTGGATGTTTAAGATTATCATCCACGGCGAGCTTTTGTGACATAGCTCTAGTGACAGCACAGGCAGGGAATAAATTTGGAAATTCCTTTTCTAATTGCTCTGTGTTGTTATAATCACATGGTTTATCTGTCAAACTTGCATTGGCTACTACCTTTCCACCAGCTAGGTCAGCTAGCAACAGAGATACCCCCTTTACAGGTAGAGTAGGTCTGACCCCTACTATGACCGACCCAGAAACTAAATCTGACTTCAAATTAATTTTGTGGAGAGGGACAGAAATAAATCCACACTCAACCCCCTGAATTAGTACATTTGCCCCTGTGGAAGTAGAGTCCGATAATGGCAAAACTCCATCAAGAAGCAACGACTGAGTTGCGCCTGTGTCACGCAAAATTTTAATTTTGACGGGTGGATGAGCTGAATTCCCATCTAGGGAAATAAACCCCTCAGACACGAATGGAAGGTATTCTTCCTTAATTTTGTCGTTAGAATTAGGCCGTAAAGTCACGACTACCTCAGGCGAATTCTGTGCATTGGCTAAGGCATTGGAGGCTGTTTCAGTCTCCTTTAATTTTGCCAATGTGAAGCAATTTGCCATTGTGTGGCCCTTTTTGTGACAGAAACCACAACTTATGTCTTTAAAGGCAGCTTTGTTTGAGCTGACCTGGTCGTTCTTTTGACGACTTGGATCTGGTTGTTTTTTACCAGAATTTGTTGGAGAGATAGAACCAGACTGAGATCCACTGTTACCTGTTGTGCCACTACTGTTGCCATATTTCTTATTTGGCTTACTAAACTGACCCTTGTTTTGAGTCTGACCCACTTTACTGAATTTATGGGTAAGTGCATACTGATCAGCCAAATTTGCCACTCCCTTTAATTTGTCAGCCTTATTTTCCTCAAGGTGAGTCTTAATGTCATCATTCACACACCGTTTGAATTCCTCGACCAGCATCAGTTGTCTTAAAGTGTCAAATGTGGAGACCTTTTTGGAAGCACACCATCTATCAAAATGCCTTTCTTTTTGATAAGGCAACCCTACGTATGTTTGTGTATCCGCCTTACCGATACTATTCTAAATTTTTTCCCCCTTTAGGCAAAATTTTAACAACCCCTTTTTTTTCCACAACCCCCCCCAAAACTGGGGTGGGGGGGGGGGGGGGTGGGGGGGGGGGGGGGTGGGGGGGGGGGGGGGTGGGGGGGGGGGGGGGTGGGGGGGGGGGGGGGTGGGGGGGGGGGGGGGTGGGGGGGGGGGGGGGTGGGGGGGGGGGGGGGTGGGGGGGGGGGGGGGTGGGGGGGGGGGGGGGTGGGGGGGGGGGGGGGTGGGGGGGGGGGGGGGTGGGGGGGGGGGGGGGTGGGGGGGGGGGGGGGTGGGGGGGGGGGGGGGTGGGGGGGGGGGGGGGTGGGGGGGGGGGGGGGTGGGGGGGGGGGGGGGTGGGGGGGGGGGGGGGTGGGGGGGGGGGGGGGTGGGGGGGGGGGGGGGTGGGGGGGGGGGGGGGTGGGGGGGGGGGGGGGTGGGGGGGGGGGGGGGTGGGGGGGGGGGGGGGTGGGGGGGGGGGGGGGTGGGGGGGGGGGGGGGTGGGGGGGGGGGGGGGTGGGGGGGGGGGGGGGTGGGGGGGGGGGGGGGTGGGGGGGGGGGGGGGGAGAATTACAACTGCGTACATTGAAGTGACCCACCTTCCTGAATATAGAAGCTTTTGGGGTTATACAACCTTAGTGGGCTAAAAAGGATTACTAAATGAGTATATTGCATACAAATGTCTGCGACACTTGATCTGTACGTTCCTTAGATATGCACAGTATTGTTGACTTTTCGTGATACACGTAAGTTAGTTAGATGGAGTTTAACGGCCCAGTTTCCAACCTATTGGTACAAGTCGAGCCGGCGTGATACACGTAAGAGAAAGAAAGCAGGTTTTCAAACTATGATGTACCCATTCAACCACATTTGACTGGGCCTCCTTGTCAGTTACACCTGTAACCTTACAGTTTGAATATTAGTTTTCACCTCTGGGGTTTGTTTCTTCAAAATACGAAAAAACTTTGTTACCAGAAAGTAACCTTGCTTACATGATAATTTACTGTGATAACGTGCATATCTTTCACGTCTCTTTACCAGCAAAAAAGCTTTACAAAACTTGCAGGTATGTACTTCATATTTGTCCATGAATTTCTACACTAGTTAAAATATCAACTTAAAAGAAGGCAATTATTACTTAGTTTTTTACCACGTAGAACTTTTGGACTACAGCATTATTTGTACGAACGGTTAATTTTAAATTATACTAAAAGCTTCCATACGTCTGGTGAAACGATGGTATTATTGCAACGTTGTTAACCTAAGCATTGGTTATTGTAACCCTGGCAGGGCATTAAGGGATACGCTATGTCCATGCAATGCTAATTCTGACTTTTCGTACTAGTTTCTTTATTTCACTTCACGATATCCGTTTTTAACCAGGTACAACGGCATCGTAAGGCATTTTCTGGTTCAACTTAATCGTCGATTGGCTACTGTTACGTTTGCTGACATCATGTGATGCCTTCTTAAGACACAGATACCAAGTTGACTGCGTTCGTCTGTTTGAAGAAAGAACTGTATCAACATTCATTTCATTTCATTCATTTCATTTATTTTGATTTATCACAACACAAATTGTTAAAACAAAGTAGAAGCGTGTAAGTAACAAAATGCGTGAAAAAGGAAGTACACTTAAAAACCCTGTAGGGCTTATCGAGAAGTGACACTCCCTGAGAAAAACGAAAAGCTAGGATGAATACACATAAAAAAAGAAAAGCAAAACTAACTCCCAATTAATACACATCCTTCCACCCTACCCCCACCCACCCCAAATACCAAACTCCACCCACCCCTAGACCCTGAGAGGAGTGCTAATAGACAGGAAAAGTATTACATCTCATGATTAATACAAGCTTAAAAAGTACCTTTGGAGATTTTTTCTAAAAGATGCTAAGGAAGGCTTTGCCCTCTACTGTTAAAGGCAAGAGATTCCAAAGTGTAATGGCTCGGTAATAAAGACTATTCTTGTACAAATTGTTGTGACATTTCCTCGTGTGCAGGTGATCAGCTTACCTTGTGGTATTGGAATGGATAGATGAAATGTGTGTGAAGAAAGCCTTGAACGAATGTGGAAGCATTTCGTGCAGAGAACGGTAGACAAAATATTACATATAGGAAGTGTATTTAATAACAATAAACCACTCAAAAAGAAACAACACCGAGTTTCTATCAATGGTAATGCAATCTGTGCAGATTGTATAAGCGGAAGCTCACCATAGTTACAGATGCATAATGTTAAGATGATGAAAGAGACCTACATAAATTACCATGAGCGATTCTGCTGTTTGCGAACGCGGATCCGAGTGCTTAGTAACGGAATCTGTCATTTGAACTTTGTAAAAACAATGTAAGTTAAATACGAAAAATGTAGGTTGAACAGTTGCATGCTTACACCTTAGTATTTTCTCGATTTTAAATTTAACTTGTGATTTTCTTGTTCTTCATGGTTACAAATTGTGTAATTATAAAACAAGGTCTTGGTGGATAACGGGGAGTAACTGTGTTATTTCATTCTGCAGATATTTTTTTACATTTCTTCTTACCTGCAAGTTAAAGTTATCACAAGCAAAATAGCCAAAATCACTGTCACTTTTTGCAGGTAAAAAATCTAGTCTTTGAGGTATTATAGTCTTTCGTCTTTCAAGTAATATTCGGGATTCATTCTCACCGGTGTTTTAAATGTGTGCCCTCAAATTTAATGCTATATAGTATTAAGTATTATACAACAGTATAATATTATATGTATTATAATAACGTAGCTTTGAGATATGATCTTGTGCCAAGATCTAAAACACCATGCTTCTCTTGGAAAGATTGAACGTGTGGCAGTATTAATAACATTTAATCAATGCCTTTGCGAGTTTGTTTTGGCAAACAAATTCCTAGAGCATTTATCAGTTGATTCTTTCTGAAAATATATTTTCTAAAATGAGTGGTTTACGCTAGGCCATCACGTGTATTGAGCCTTTCCAAAATATAAACATCAAAATCACAAGTGGAAAACAAAAAAAAAACAAAAAAAAAACAAAAACAAAAAATGAGTACCGTGTATATTACTTTCTTAATAATTTTGAATTTTAAGAAATTCAGTCAATAAAATTGTGAAAGGAACATTAACAGGTAACGACATTTTCTTCATTTGCTCAAGGTTTACTTTAAAACATCATCCCTTGGAAAAAGCAATAGCTCCCTCTCTTTTGCCAACGCTTGCTGCTTTCTAGCGTTTGCAGAGTGTGAATATGAATATGCATGGTAATAATACGACTTTATAAACTGTGATTTACATATTTATAGCAGGTTATCATAAATTTTGATAAGTAGTCATGCTACATTCAGGGGAAGGGCTCGGGGATTGGTAGTAGGAGCTCATTCATGAGGGGAAGATCCTCACAAAAAAATCATACAAGGTGCGCCTGACGCTTGGTCCCCAGAAAGGCTCCCTGGAAAAATGGAATGAACTCTTCTATGCAATTGTCCGGATTTTGAGGTATTGACATATCCTACCCCAAATTTTGCTATAACTTTTTCTGCCTTTCACTTTCCTCGTCCATTCTAAAATATTTGAGATAAACTATCCCATAGCCTATCACTGCCAATAGTGACTCCTCTGTCTAGAATTCATCCAAACGTTGCCTCTTTCGTATAAGTGACGTGGCAGATAATTTTCCATTAAACTCGTGTAAATACTTAGAATTCCTGATAAACAGATCCACGGAGACTGAGTTTTAGTCAACAGTTTACTTTGGGCAATGTCCATTAATGTTTAACGTCTATGGCTATAGATGAAATCAGTGGCGTAGCCAGTTTTCCCAGTCAAGGGGGTCAAGGACAATTTTGTTCCCAATTTTGACATTTCGTCCCGGACTTCCCGGAACCTCAGTTTTGGGATCGCAGAGTGTTGGCGTATTCAGTGACGCCGTCAGGATATGATGACTGGGGCACTACAGATGGCGTCGTAATGCCACTTAAGTCCCCAAAGTCTGCCAAAATTGTTCTTCTTTTTAAGCGCCCTGCGATTGTATGCAACAGTGGGGATTCTTCCCTTGTCACTCCATAAAGGTACCTTCCAGGGGAAAGGGTCTAAGGGGGTGTCCCCCTCCACTTTGAGAAATTTTTTGTTAATTTAAGGTTGCCTAGATGCAAAATGGTGCTATCTTTGGGATATTTTTGTATCTGAGCACACATATATATATTTTATATATATATATATATATATATATATATATATATATATATATATATATATATATATATATATATATATATATATATATATATATTATATATATATATATAAATATATATATATATATCTGAGAGTTGTCGATAATTTAGTAAATTTTAATTATAATTTATAATTTAATTATTTATTTTATTATATAATAATAAATTAAATAATAATTTAATTAAATAATTTAAATTATAATTTAATTAAAATAAATTTTCATTTTTGGTAAGGTAGAAGAGAAGACTATGTTATCTTTGAGAAGCGGGTATGTTGTCAACAAACCTGACGCCCCCTTTGGCTATTTTACTGCCTTATATTTGGGGGAAGTTTTACACAAAATATGTGCGTGGAGTCCACAAAAAAATTCGAGGACGTTAACAAATTTTACTTTACTTCATTGCACATTATAAAAGGGTCTCTAAGACTGGCAGGCACCATACCTATAGGGCTCTGGATTAGTTACATAAAATAGGGCACTGACACAATTCTTTTTACCTGATATCCAAATGATAATAGAAAGTATGGAGCATTACGCCTAGCACTTTACAACGATCGAATATTTACCAATTTTGAACTTAAACAATCCTTTCATCATCAATAACATGGGCGTGGATCATGGGGGGACTGGGAGGCGTCCTCCTCACTTTTTGAAAAGGGTACATCTCCAAAAAGTCCCCCTCCCCACTTTTTCAAAATGATGAAAACTAAAACTGTGATGAATTGTATTATAACATAGATTACGAATTGACACTACATTTTAAAAGCTAAATTGCGCCCAAATATGGCACCATTTGTCATAAAGACACTTTCTAATTTCCTTTTTTTTTTCAAAGGGGAGCCTAAGACCCCTCCCCCAAGACGACGTTTCGCAAATGGTGAATAGTCCCCCCCCCCACACACACACCTTTGGAGATGGATCCACGCCACTGTTAATTTCCATCGCAAAGCCAGATATTGCTAGTGTTTCGATAGTGATAATTTGCTGTTGAGCTCGAATAGTCCCTTGGGTTGAATGTTTTTAGGGTGAACAATGATATATAAACAGTAATTTTTAACTCTCCTGATGAATGCATTGCCATCCTAAAGATAGGATGCTACCCTTGTGTAGGGTTTAAGGAAATATTTGAATACAAAAGCATAACGAAACCGTTCACAAAACGACTGAATTTCGTGTTATGGTGAAATTAAGAGAGCGTAGCGTGACAGACTTTTTGGGATAATCGATTTCTATTATCAACTGGGGCAATTGTGCGAAAGACTAGCCATTATTGTTTGCCTATTCTATATATTGTGCGTTCGCGATTATAGTTTGCAAAGAAAAAAAAAAACTTTGCGGGTGATCGAGTTTATTAGCAGGTGGCAGTAAAAAGCCGCCGTGTCATATTTCGTATCCTGAGTGCATTAAGCATCGGTTGGAAATACTCCTTGCAAACATTTACTGCTGCTTTAGGGTTCCCATTGCCATTTTTAATTCACAATGACAGGTAAGTTCCAGAAATCATTCTTTAGCAAAGATTGTCTTCCCCTGGAACTAACTATTAAATTTCTATTACATTTATTTGAACTGTGAAATCATCGAGAGTGTTCTATATCCCAAGACGCCTTTTGGTCCTTTTGAGCTAGATTGTTTCTTTCGTAACCACGTATTTTCAGCGTTGTATAATAAGGAGCTGTAGTTTGCACCTCAAACCACGCAATGTCCTTGTTGTATTTACTTCGAAACTCGAGACAGGCATAGTTGTCATTGAGCAATAGTGACCTCATGATTCGATGAAAGTGAAATGTTATCTTGTGTAAGATTCTATCTCTGTGAATGTGACCAATAGCGGGTGGGTATGGTTGAGGGGGTTACTAGCCATCCTAGTCATCCATCTATATTAGCCCCTTGACTGGTAAAACGGCAGGTAGCCTACTCCAAACATGTGCATTACCTTACGACGGTCGTTAATGATATACGATCCCCTCTCGAGGCCTTTTTTCCGTGGTAGCTTGGATCTGTAGACTACTTAAAATTTTGGAAGAAACTGTTTTCAAATTAAGGATTGTGTTCTTTTGTCGTGACGAGGATCATTGGGTTGAGCCAAAATACTGAGTATTTGACGCAAAACTTACCAAATGTTTGCGTTGGAAAGTATTTTACATGATAAAATCGTACTTGGTCTTCACTGAGAGTCTTTCTCATTTTATTACCGGTGCTAATTCGCCGGTTTTGCGCGAAAGAATACCAAAATCTGTCGGCGAAATTGGGATAGCGTTTTTCTTGAGGCAGCATCTCTAGCTCCTTTAATCTGACACCCATAGCCATGCACAAGTTCCTAGCCAAAGGGAGCCAGGGGAGCCCCTAGAAAAATTTTCGCCGTGTAGAAAATCTCCATGTGCCGTTACCTTAATGCATTTTAAACACCGCTCCCTGGAAACTGTTTCTTCCAAGGAGCTATTCTGGCTCCCTTCAGTGTCTTGTCTAGCTACGGACCTATAGCCATTTAGATATATATTTGTAGAGCCTACACTTAAATCAAATTCGCTTAAAATTGTGTAGAAGAAAAGGAATTGCATAGGAGAAAAAAACCTGTACTGTAAATTTTCTCCTGATAATAACTTTAAATTACATCCAACATCCACTCAGAAAGACACTTCACTTCCAGGTATGGATATCTTTGGCTTAAAAAGATAGGTACTATTTTCGATTCATTGAAATATTCGTAGGAGAACCGACGGTTACCCTCTCCATTGTCACATGTCTATGCCGGTGCCACCTGGGGTAATGGGACTCTTAGATAGATTTCATCACCATTGAATATTTTACTTGAGCTGTCAAGGCAAACGTAACAAAGAGATTATTATCTAGGATAAGCACCCGCTTCGAACGAAGAAAATTATCACGTTGTTAAGTCATGATTTACTTCAGCCTGCAATTGGAAAGTTATCCACGGCTTTGCATCGGCTTAAATATGGTTCCATCTTAATTAAGCTTGATATAATATACCAGTTATACAGTAACAAATGGGTATTACTTCATTTTCCAGTATTAACAAAAACATACTTCAACCATGTGTTTCTTATGTTATAAAACAGGTACAAGCGCAATCCCTTTGTTGAATACTAAATGTATTTCCAGTGTCTAAACGGGATCTAAATTCTTTCTGCTTTGACATTCGGCAAGAAATATCCCCTAGCTAAGGTACCCTATCGATTCGTCACATAGTGGGCTCACTATCCTTGTAGCTTTACAGCATATACGGTAGACTTGAGCAATACATTGCGATTCGGGAGTTATGACTTTTCAAACTTCAAAAAATAGTAGAATCAGGAATTTTACTCTCTCGCTGGCCGATTGTTAATAATGTCATATCATAAGAACTTCTGGAATGTAACACACACTCATAGCAACAGTTGCACGCCTCACTGTCACTGTATGTTATTAAGGGGCAATGTTACGAATTCTGCGGTCATTAAATCGTAAGGAGAAAACCCAATCACATAAAGTATCGTTTCAAATAAGAATTATTTCAGTGTACAGTCGAATAAAACTTAATTACAGCACTTATCAACGTTAGTACATTACTGGTTATGGGCACCCGCAATTCATATTTGTTGACTGCACTCTGATTAACATCATATAGGGATATATTTTTTTCCCTAAAAGTTCAAAAGTTTGAAGTCGTTATAAGAAATCTTGACCAAAGAAGGGTGGTTTAACGGAATATGCCGTCCTTGATAGCATATACAAGATTCCAGAAACACGTTTTGGGGCAAATGGTCCTTGTTGAAGATTACATACTTTACCGTACCCCCTAGTGCTTCCAACACATTTAAAAGGTTTCCGGACGGGGCTTCCTTTCCCTGACCGTAGGTCCTCCCTGGCCCTCCCTGCCTCCACCTGACGCCTCCCTTGGGACTGAAGTAAACTTTGATGGAAGAAACGCAAGCAGGGGCTGATCTAGGGTCTTTTCTGAGGGGGGGGGGTCCAACATAAAAAGGGCACATTCATTTTTTTTAAATTTTGGTTCACATAAACGTCAGCAGTTATACAATTTACCGCATATTGACAAAGAAAGGATAAAGCAAGAGACATGCAAAAGCTGGAATCAAAACCTGGAATCTAAACAGTGAAATTGCAAAGCGCGCAAAGCGCGCGAAAAGTTTTTTGTTTAAGCCTACACTTACAAGAATTTGTACTAATTTAAAGCTTAGGCTATATAGAACAATTGTCCAGACAGTTGGGCGCTATCGGACATAACTTTATTGTGCTTTCCTCCTCGAGTCACTAGTCGTACAGTACGACAGACACAAGTGAACATTAACCAGCTTTAGCGAAATGCGATTCAATTCCCGACATTTATATAAATCCATGTATTCTACTTATTAACTTGAAAAGGTGGAAAGTTTTTGTACTATATTTAGCTATAAGTATAACGGAACTGAGGAAGAGTGGACAAAGCGTACCGAAAATTTTGGGTTTTATCCCAGAAATTACCCTTATGAAAGCCAAAATAAGTAAACCGACCACGGTTGCGGCAGAATTTTCTCAGCGGGGGGCCGGGCCATGTCAGCTACCCCAAGTTCGGACAATCCCTATTTCGAGGGGATGATGAGAAGGGCAAATGGAGGAGCCTCATTATCCCATGCTATTGCAGGCATATTTTGCATTATATCACTTAATACTTCAAGATCGGAGTTGCGCACTGATAGTGTTCTTTGAATCTGGATGGTGAAATTGAAAAAGCGCGCGAAGCGGGCGAAAATTTTTGGTAGGCTTACACATAAAACATATGACGAAACGAAAAAAGAACTGTAGGGTTTGTAGGCCGTATCGGGTGTAACATACATTGTTTTGAAACCACCTGGACTACACGATGAAATAGCCAAACTTTGCTCCGTAAGTCGCTTACCAACTGACTGTATACCGCGTAACACACACAAGAGAACACCAGCTAGGCTTTGCTGTGCGATGAAAGTTACGACCTTTACATAAACTATGCACTCTGCCTACATGTTAGTTGGTAAAGTGGACAGGACTTGCGCTCTCCTGCTATGTGGAATGGAACTATTGAAGAAATCAGAGTGACTCTACAGCGCGCGTAGCGCGTCGAAAATTTTGCGTTCTTATCAGAGAAATTATCCTCTTGAGAGCAAAAAAAAAAAAAACTTGTAAAACTTTCCCGGTAGGGTGCCAGCCTTCCCCCACCTGGCGCCACCGCTATCTCGACTGGGGGAGGGGGTTAAAATACTGTATGTTGTGTTCCATATATAGTTGCGGCGCGACTGTCAAAATACTCTGTCAGAATAGATGACTGAAGTAGAATGTTTGCTTGTTATTTGCCACAGCAGACCGGTCATCGGTCCAAATACGTCAAAAAATTGAACTGACTGACATGGCGTTATTTGACCTGTTGGTGATTTTATAAAGTAATTTTAAAACGAAACAAACACCGATTCGTCTATTGTGACTTCTGGTCAACTCTTTGATGTAGAATTTAGCCTAAGATTGGCTTTTATCCCATCAATAGTGCAGCACTACAAAAGAAGAGAGTAACTCCAGACCATGAATATCATAACGAAACGTATTTACCTACTCTCTCTTGTTCATGAGAGGAGGGATACTAGCGGGTGGAGGGAAGGTTTCGTACATGTAGCGTTTAGGGAGTGTGAACAGATCATTATTTTGTAAGACCAAAAGAGTGACTAGCAGTGACCTTTTGGAGTTAGAGTTAGATGAGGTTTTACGGCTCAGTTTCTAACCAATTCGTTTAAGTCGGGCTGGCCACGGCCTTTTTTCCAGTTGCGACTCACTGGCTTGTTTTCCCTACTCCATTGCTTATGCTGAGCACCAAGCACAAAGGCAGTAGGTTCCATATTTAAAGTCTTTGGTATTACCTGGCCAGGAGTCGAACCCCAGACCTTCCGGCTGCAAGTCGGCCTTTTGGAATCAATATTAAAATCCAACAGTAATACGTTGCATAAAGCGCTAGCTAGTGAGTATGACGTAACATCTGCGTGTTTTGTACTTTGAATGACCAAGCACGCCGCACGTGGTTCCAAGCGAAAAGTGATTAGAATGCCTGACTGTCACGCAGGTAGTAGGACATACTGTAGTCACATTTTCTCTAAAACGATTGCACTGTTCGAATTTCCGGGCGGGCAATATAGGCTACCGTAGTCAAATATATTACCGAAAATTTCTGCGATACATGGCTAGACTTTTACGGGTGGATTGATCGATACCGGATGGGGGTAACCAAAATCTCATCGGAATTGGACAACTGTCGTTACCTGTGAAACTCTCGTTTTTTTTAACTAGTGTGAAAAAACCCAATTTTGAAAAAGGGCAATTTGGGAAATTTGAGGGGGGTCCGGACGTCGGCGACCCCCCTGGATCCGCCACTGGCAAGTGTCTGTGGTGCAGAAATTAACCCTTTAATTTTGTAATTCAAACAAAGCCAGCTCGGTGTAAATTATATAGAGACTGCTTACATGGATTAGCGTAAATGTGCAATTAAAATTCACAAATAGTTATGAAATGAATAAATGTAGGCTTAATATCATTTAGTGCACGGTACATTTTGCTATGAATAATAAAACGGTCCAAAACTATGGCGTGTACATTTAACCTTACCGGTACTACCATGCTATGAATCTTTGCCGACAGAGAATAGTGCATGTCAAGTTTCCCTTTTTTTTTCATTGTGGACTGTGCCTGGCCATGACCCACTTAAAGTAAATGTAATTATTTTTTACACTTGATGTGAATGACGCTTTCAATATTTTCATAAATTGACCCCTTGTGGCCGCAATTGACCTCTATCAAAATCAATAAATTCCTTCAATTCAGCATAGGCTTCGATTCCTTTCTTACAACTGTGACAATCTTGAAAGCCTCCCTTCTTGATGTTTACTAGGTGTTCACGACTTGACCGCTAGTGACCTTTAACGACCTTTGACTTAGCTGCTTAGCGAACTCAAGGTTCTGGAACTAAATGTGTGGCATCATTAGCTAAGTATGAGGTTACTCATCGCCATGGGCGTCAATCTTTACTCGAATGTGGGGGGGGGGGGGGGAACATGGCCACTTCTGTCAAAAATTTACTGTGTAAAAATCTTAAGTCAATGGGCGTTTTTCCAAAATGTGGGGGGGGGGGGACGTGTCCCCCTGTCCCCCCAGGATTGACGCCCATGCTCATCGCTATTATTCCTTTGGGTATTGCGCAAACGAGATTTCTCTGTTTTTGTTTTTAGATATCTGGTGAACTCAATTTACAGATCTGACCTCTACCAAAATCAACAAGGTCCCTTTTCTCAATATGACAAATCTATACACCAAGAATGAAAAAGTATTTCATACCTGTCTTGAGATGTAGTCTTTAGACCGTGCTTTACAACCCCCTTTTCAGCGGGTGTTACCAAAAATCAGGATTTAGTTCGAGATTTCGGGTGCATTGTAACTGAATGAAAATGAAATTGTACTGTGCAATAAGCGTGTCGGTATAAAAGGGGAACTAACTCACGCTTGATTTCATAACCTAATTTCCTTCGCACCTACGCAATTACACCAGTTTGGAGTTCCGCCTATTGAACAGTGAGCTATGACCTTATGACACTTCTTCTGAAACGAAATTAAGCTAGGCCTAATTCCAGAGATGAACTGGATACCGAGTTAACGAGCCTTAGGGTTTTATTGAACATTTTGATACATAAACAAGTTGCAGCTCCTAGGGTTTTCACAGGGGCGACGACGTGTTAAAATTATTAAGGGAGACACCTACCTAAGTGAATACTTTGCGCCTCAGGCAAGGGTTACAGGGGACTACCTATATGTCCCCTCTTGGGGTCCAGGGGCAAGGCTCCCTGAGGCCAAGCATCTTGCTGCATCTTAGAGAACACAGGTCACATATTTCTGATCTAAAGTTCTCCTCAGCTGCCATTAATAGGCTAATATCAAAATTATTCATATCGAAAATGTGTGTAACAACATTTATTTTTTCTGCATACCTCTAAAAATGGGGGGGGGGGGGCATTTGATATTATGTCCCCCACAAAAATATTGAAAGGGACATGTCCCCCCGTGATCACCGCCCATGGGTGTTCATAGGCAAATTTTCCTCACCTTGCAGATCCTTACGACGTCAAGTACTTTTATAAACTAACCATAAGCGTAGGTAGCTCTTTCTCGAGGGGAGGGGGGGGGGGGCTGAACGCTGTTTCGGACCACAGTACTGGGAGAGGGGTCTGAGGGAGGAGATGTGTAGTTTTGAAAAGTTTGAAACTCTGAGGGTCCTTTGAAGCAATTTGGTACAACATATTCTTAATTTTTAAGAGAAATCCCTTCAAATTTTTGAAGTGATTTCTGACTGGATGCTTTAGCCCACCCTCCGCTTTCTACCCGTATGAAAATAGCTCTTAGCCGGGGCAGCGGAACAAAAACTTTCTCGCCTAGAGGCTGCTGGACTAGGGTGTTGGCACCAGACTAACTGGTGGAACAGGATTAGGAATGCCCTAAACGTTCACTTTCTTTGGTTTACGGGTAGGAGAAGGAAGGCCATGCATCTTTATCCTGTTTGCACAGCAAAAAACAGGTTTCAGTACCTCTTTGATACAATAGCGGCAGCAGGTGATTACAGGCCAGACAAGGTACTAAATGAGGAATAGGATAGCTTAAAGGGGAGGGGCTGGATGTGTCAAAATGTATAAGGCAATTAAAACTGCCTTTTCGGGGGGTTCAAATTAACCAAGGAAGGGAAAATTTTGCACACTCATCTACACACTTCAGAAGGTTACCTAGATCTGTCTGGGATTGGCTCAAGGTGTCCTTCTCTTAAAAATCCAACTTCTGGAGGAATCACAAGCTACAAAACCCTATTTATTGTCCTCCTTTGAAGTGTTGTAGTAATCGCTGGCTGTTTGGGATGCCACATTTTCTCCTAGTTTGTGATGATAGTGCATTGGGTAACGTGGGTTAACAAATGCCACTACGAGACCTGAAGTGACAAATACGTAAAGCTGGCTCAGAATGCAGTTTCTTGGGAACTCGGACGTCTGGAATGCATAATATTCCCTCATATTGGCGACCCTGAAATAAAAGTCAGTTTCGGACTGATTGGTTTTTGAAAAAATGCTCATAATTTAGTAACTTGTTTTCGTTTTGGTCTTAGCGGGGGTGATGACAGCTCCCCTCCCCTCTTGAAAATATTTTTTCATGTAAGGTGGCTTAGTTGCAAAATGGTGTTAATATTTCGCAAAGCTTTTAACTGATAACAAAAGTTTAGAACATCTCATTATTTAGGGATATTTTGGCTGTAGCATGATACCCTCAAACACCGATATAAAGAGCCCTGCATACGAAACTCTGGGGTATTTTACAAAATGACGATACTAACATGAGCAATGAGAATTCAGACGATCAGAGTGGAATGGTAAGTGATCCAAAAAGGGAGAAGGAAAAACCAAGGAATCATGGTATGTAAATGTAATAGCTTTCACTCTCTAAAAACGCCTGGTTCAGATTTGAACCGAATCCGTTCAAATGGGCACTTAACAGAAACTTGCATGGTCAAATATTTGACTAGATTTGGTTCATTTTGAAAAGAAAATGGTAAGTGTTGAACTAAAACTAGTCAAATATGTGATCCTGTTTAGGTTAAGTGCTTATTCGATCTGCTTTCGGTTCAATTTGAACCGGACGTTTTTAGAGAGCACCATCTGGAAAAAAAAGTTGTTCCAACAGTTCAATGCAGCTAAAAGCCCACCTCCCTTCCCCCGCCCGATCTTATATATCATTATGTTCACGACTACAGATCTGTCAACTAGCATCACTGTCCAGCTAATCACCTGTTTTAGCACTTTGTAGCCCTCCCTTCGTCGATTACCACTTTAACGGATTTTAAGAGAGACTCCACCCAGCACCTGCAGAAAGTTTTAGTTTGAAATACGTCTTTTGGAGAATTTTGTTTGTTTTATACTCTTTCTTTCTCCTTTCTTTTTTCTTTATTTTCCTCTTCGTTTCATTGGTTTTATTTTTTCCGGCTGGGAAGGGGGAACGGACTCGTCCCCCTCCTAAATCCGGCCTGGTGTTTCCTGCATTCGGGGCGCTTGGAAAGCCATTTTTTAATTTATCCCCAAACATAGTGGGCTGAGGTCAGCATAATTTGGTCTCTTTAGTATAACGTCCTAGGAAATCCTTACATTAAATAATTATTATGAGCAACGTCTAAAAATATATATTTCTAATAAGGTCAGCCACTTCACAGTATTTTAGCAGCAATTAATTGTATAATTTTACGTCTTGACCTTTATTGTAACTCTTTCAAACAGACACGAATGTGCTTATAACCCTTCTTTACATTCTCTATCATTGTAGAGACCTGTGCTTTATTCGGTTTCCAAACTTTGCCACGAGTAGCCATTTTACGGTGATAAAAACGCCCTCACGAGAATGCCTTTCAGCGGGTCGGTGATCGTTGGTTATTTCGTAAGACATCACTTCGCGTTTAGGATTTCCCTTATGCGGAATCCGTTACTACCTTTGAATGATCTTTTCTCATCCAATGACGTAGCTATGCAGTAAACTTTAAACCAATTTATGTGAGGCACTCATTTTAGGTAGTCCCTTTAATTTACGTCATATGATGTCAGTATCAAACTCAGGTGTTTGAACGCATTCTGTCTGATCTTGTCAGTGTAAACATCCTTCAAAGCTATATTTCTTCTTCCAATAGCAACTGCCCGATGTAGGCAGGGAGGTGTTATTAAGAATGAATGATATTTATTCTTGCTGGACAAGTAGCTGATCGTGTAAATCTGTGCATGCGCAGTCAATAAAGTTTTTAGTCAACGATAAAACATGCTAAAAATTGATTTTTGTGCCATAATTTACCCATCAGTGCGTTAGAAAACTAAAATACCACGTGGTAAAGGAGAGGAAGGGGGTCGAAAAGACAAAATGTAGGTCAAAGGTCAAATTACCTAATCCTGTCAGAAGGTGTATTTAAAAATCTTCCTGCACCGTAAAGTCTGATCAATTTCATGCTTAATGTAACCTGACCTAAAAAATTCTTGCCTGCATAATCGTTGGAGCCATAGGTCAAAAATCAAGAGGTAATGTTCTAAAGGGCTAAAATGAAATATTTCGTATTATTTGCATATCAATATATTGGAAAAGATTTTATAATCACACGATATGTAGAGAGAGATGAGACATATTTTTAAGTATATTCTAGTTGGTAACGTTTATAATTGACGTTCACATGGCCTTGAAGTGTTTCTTTGTCATTATTTCTTCATATTCATGTTAGAGAATTTAACCCAAAGCATGTAGGGAAATAGGGGAGATGAAATTTCAGCTCCATGAATTGCCATCTTATTACATTTCCTCGAAGCATGTAATGGTAGAACTCAAGGCCAAGTAGTCAGTAAACAAATTTCACAGCCCCAATGAACTAGTTGCGATGTTGACAAGTCACTAAAGCATGGATAATAACAAATCGTACAAAAAATTGCTAAAGGTGATAGTGTTCTGCTGATAATGATACCTCATCTTACTTAATTTCAAAAGTAAAACTTCTGTTTTCTTAAACATTCCCTCTCTTTCAGAACAATGACCATTTGCTTTACAAAGAGAAACAAACACTCAACTGTTTTATCGCTTTCTTGAATTACCAATTGAAACCACTCATATCGATTTTGAGATACAAGCGAGTAAAAGTGTTTACGTTGGACTTTTCACGTCCAAAATCGATTCCGAGTTCTATGAAATAGTCATCGGTGGATGGAATAATACACAATCTCTTATCAGGAGATGCAGCTATCCACCTCCTGGAGATGGGAATGGTAACAGGTGCAAAAATGCAAAATTTTGGAAAACTATGCAATATCTGAACCAACATGAGTTACGTCACTTTCGGATAGACTTCGATAGCAACGGCGAGATTAGTGTGGCACGAAACTACACAGCGGTATCTTTCATGAATTGGACAGATACTGCTGATCCGTTGATAGTTCAATTTATAGGATATTCAACAGGTAATGGCAGTACAGGACTATTTAGATTTTGCAATATTGGTAAGGCTATTTTATTTCTTTTTGTATGAAATAATTTACTTTAATGTAGAACTGATTTTCACATACACATGGTTGCTACTAATGGTAGCCGAGTTATTAGCACAAGGTATTGGTCCAAGAGGGTTAACGCCGGATGCTTCACTTTTTATAAAATGTTTCTTATCGTTTCTTGTCGATTGGTCTGTAGTATTGCCTCGAATAGTTTCAGCAGTCCCTCAATGATGGTCCAAGTTGCAATTAATTGAGCCATGTTTAATTTTCATATATATAGCAGAGAACTTTCAGAATCTAGTTTTATGTGACCGTAGACTAATTCGGACGGAAGCGGAGTTATCAGCACAAGGTATCAGGGCTATGGCCCGCCGGGGGGGGGGTGCAAGGGGGCAACTGCCCCCTGAGATTTCCAAATCGTAAATGAACGTACTCCTACTGGGAAAAATACTGTGATGATGAAAATTTAGTTGTCCGAGTTGTGATTTCAAGGTGCCCAAAACACGAGAAAAGGCATATAATGGTTCCCTTCCTTCCCGAATTTTCCCGGGAGGCCCCCGGGTCATCTTTCTCCAACAAGATTAATCGCTTGAATACACCAACTTCTACAGTGACTAAAGATAAAATAGCCTATTATTACCTTTAATTATTAGCTAAACTCAATGAGCTGGTAATGAAACTTTCAGTTCAGAGGGCATAAGCAGTTGCACCAAACAATAGCTAAATTTCACAAATGTCCTGTTGTTTCACTTCTTTCTTTATATGTCAGGATAAAAAGTTTACATATTTAAGGTAAACCAAGGAGTAACACTATACGTGATTACACCACTCAGTAAGAAATATATTGTAACATGATCCTCAAAAGCCATTTATGAAGTAGGATTCCCGGATACACTCATTCAAATTAGGGTGACTGCATTTTTCCTTTAAATCAAATGTAACTTTTCTTCTCGAAATCTAAACTTGTTTCTAAAGGATAGGATCTAAAAGTGAAGAATGCTTAGAGGCACCTTTTCAGATGCAAAATGTGTCATCCCCCATAATTCCCCCGCCCCCATACCTGGGAGACGTTTCGACCAAATGTTTTTTTGCAGGTCTACGCTACGGCTACGCGTCAACCGATGGAGCGCCAGGGGATCGAAGCCCACACTCAGTACTCAGTACGGATGCCTCGCCGCAGTCGAAAAATTCAATAACTAAATTTCAGATGACGTTATCAGTCCAAATCTTTACCAAAGATAAAACCATTTAAGATCTAGGAAGGCATAGCACAATTTCTCAAAGAGTAGAGGTGTCATCCCTCCCCTGAGGCAGCATCCCCTTCAATTATACCCTACCAAAATAGAAAACAATTAACTAAATAATGAGAATTTCGACACATGTAATCAATTTAACGTTCTACGAAGCTTTACTAAAGATAACACCATTTTACATCCAAGCCACACCACTAAGACAAAAATTTCTCAGAGTGTCATCCCCGTCTCTTAGAGAGCACCTCTTGACTTAAGCCTAGTCAAAAAATAGGACGAACATTACTAAATAATGAAAATTTGTAAAGATGCGCACGACAGCACAATTTTTCACCTAAGCCAGGCTTGACATGTACCTCCTCCCCTCAGCATCTCTCATGGCATTCATGCACAGGTGTAAAAGGAAACGTCCTCCCGGGTGTCAATTATCTGTTTGCACACCACTTGGTGCTCCGCTTAGCTAGTGTCATGAACTTCCCACCCCCTAAGGATTTTGCCCAGGCTACGGCCCTGGGTATTGGCAGGAAAGTAGCAACGGATGAAATGGTTGTCATCGTTTCGGTTCAGCAATTATTGTTTGCACTAATGCCAGTGACACCATTTCCAACAGGTTTTCCAACAAAGCTTCAAATTTCACTTAAATGGGACACCTTTAACTATTTATATAACAGAGGAACTAGTTAGATTTCAAAAAGCCTGCACAAGTTAATCTATAAAATAACAATCTCCAAGGGATGAAACAAATTCGTGACATCTCTCTTTTCTGTAATAAATTGTTATCAAAATCAAAAAATTATGAATGAAAATTATTTTTAAGGAAACATATGTTACTTCAATAAAACTTCTATGCTCCAGGATGCAGCTAGAAGTCATGTTTGAGCTTTTATATCACGGTAAAATCTCATTGTTATATCACCTGTTTATTTTCTCATTGCAGTCAACAATCCAGATTTAATATCAACCACAACGTTATTGCCTCCTCTGATGCAAACTACGTATACCTCTGAAGAAACCAATTTATCAAATAAAGGTATTTTATTTTGGTCTCACGTTAAGTTACAGGTTAGTCATAGACTTACATTACTATGTTTTATCACATAAACATTTCTTATCAAAACGGCACACTCATGAGTTCTATTACTACAAGATAAAAGATGTATTCATTTATGTTTCTCCATTCAAATTGTAAAATCTGTCACAAATGTTTTCTTTTTGTTGGCTATAAGATAACTCTCTTTCATATATGTCGATTATTAATCGCTAGTAAATTTTTACAACAGGTCTTATGGTAGGCTACTGTGTCATGAAGTGCAAAGTGTAGCTAATTAATGTTTCTCACTTGACTAAGTTTTTAATTGTCATTTATCCACTACCACTTATTTAACATTCTTAACCCAAGGAATTACATGGTGATAATCCGTTTCCTCAAAACCAACAGATGGGTTGCAATATTTTCCATGCGCAGCAAAATCTTTCAAGTGTTCTCCATCCGTAAAGGGGATAAGAAGTTTCTCTAAACTATGAATATGATCAAAGAATTAAAGCATATTTAATTATATCTGATGTAATAAGTTGACTCCCAATTATTGTTTGAACCAAATACTAGTAAAAATTGTCACCAACCAAAATACCAGTACTGGGATGGTAGTGTGTGTTGCGTTGTTTTCGAACTAGTATCATTTTTTTATGGACTACCTTTTTTCTTTTTTTCATCTTTAATAAAACACTTTCTAAATAGTCGATAACGTCGCCCTTTGGTTAACCGAATGACATAAGCTGCCTTATAGGTGGTATACCTGATCAGAGGCAGGCCAAATATTCATTGTCGTGTTTTATTTCAAAGCAAACAAAATGTAAGTTTCGATTGGTGTCAAAGGGCATCATCTCAAATGAACTCTTTTTTACCTCAAAGCTCACATAAGCTATATATCGTCGTAACAAATCCAAAAGAAAAGGAACTTTTAAAACGCTTTCTTTTTGTCTTGTTTCTAACAGGAAAACCACTTTTATGGGCAACGAATATTATCTTCGCGGTGCTGATAGTTACCACTTTGGTCATTTCTTTAGTGATTAAACGAACAAAGTAAGTAAATATTGTTTTAGTAAATTATTAGTGCATGTGTAAGACGGTGCTGAGAAACGGTATATACATGAACAAGGAATAAAAAGAAAGGACACGCCACAACGATAGTGCGGGTTCAGTCTCTGTTTTTTTCGTCTACGTGATCTGAACAGGTATCAAGGCTTGGAGAAATAAGAAACTAATATAACTGTACAAAGAACATAAGTGAAAGCAACTGCTTGGAACCAACTCAAAAAACGTAATGAACCACACCTCAACTGCGGACTCTTTCCAGCTTGTACCTTAAACATTCCGAATAGATTTTTCGACAAATTATGCAAATTAAACATAAATATTCATTGAGCAATCATTTCTTGCATATTCATTAGGCAAACAAAAGTAAATCTTACACATGAATCTCCATGTGAAATTGGGAACGCTTATTCAGTTTTCGGATGTTTTCAATATTTTCATTTTACTTAATGGGTTCTAGGGGTCACACGGTCTAAGAGCATCACGGTATCTTACAGTCTGAGGGAGGGGGGTACCCATTCTGTCCATCAAACTTCACGTAACTCTTATCACATATACTCTGTGTAAATTCCCGATATCAAAGTAAACATAATGTTAAATGGAACGTGAATGGCTTGGGAAGTGCCATTTCCGGCAACATTGGAAGCCTTTTTTATACTGTACAGTAAATGTCAACTAAAATATTTCTGCGCGAGGCCATATAAAGCATTTGTAAAAAGTAATAAAAACTAGTTCAGTTGTACGGCTGTATTTACCCCATGTCAGTTTGTCTGTCTCAACACGTCATTCTAACCCTGATTTTGTTTCTCTCAATTACTGGAAGCACTAACAAAAGAAATCAGCACAGTCTAAATCCTTTCTAAGAGGAAAAAAATTTGTCAATTCTGTCTATATAATAAAAAAAACTGACAGCATTAGTGCAAATTTAAATGCTTCCTTTTTGGTTACCATACACGAAGGTTAGAGCCCAAAGTGGCTAATGCATTGAAACTTTAAACCAATGCCCCGGATTTAAATTTCCAACCTGTGCGTTCTTGACATGTGTCTTAATATCACTCATGCTTTTAACGAATAATAATATATAAGGTAATTATTTCTATCGATCCAGTTACTATCGCAGTATACAGAAGTTCTAGTAATCCGTTTATTAATAGAATCATTAAACAGTTATCAATGCGTTTTCTTTTTCTTTCGGATTTCTCCTCTCAGAAAATTATCATAAGACAAATGCGAACTCTGTCTTTTCTTTGAAAAAATTCTAAGTGCTAATTTTTTATGTTAAAAATGTACGCAGTATGATATATAGGTGAACCAAACGCGAAACCTCATTCAAAATTAAAATAGGGTTAATTTTTGTGTATTATATTGCGCTATTCCCATCAAAAAACCTACAATTTCCTAACATTCGTGCTAATATTTATTTTTACTTCATTGAGACAAGTTTCTAAATTATTTTTGGTGTTTTCAGGTCAGTAAGTCGAAAACAGAAACCACAAAATGGAAACAACGGTCCTTCTTCTACAAACCCAACTACTTCGACAGTTGAAGTCAAAAAAAAAATAACCAAAAGCCTAGCTGGCAAAAGCTAGCGGGCAAAGCCCACAGACGTAGCCCAGCGGCAAAAGCCGCGGGACTGTACGTGTTACTTAATTTAGTCCTCTCTCTTCTGAGTGTCGGTTCTACTCTGTCCAGAAAGGGAGTTCCCTAAAAGTTACTTGCGTGGTTTCTAGACAGTGTTGTCTGAAAACTATGGGATGGGGGTTCCTGATTGGACTTGGTCCTGCATATGCTTAACAGACTGGCCAATGGGAAAAGTTAACAAGTAGATGGACTCGGACAAGCGACCTCTATTTCAGCATTTGAGCATGACCTGTGAGGGTCACAAGATGGGCTTCATCGAAACTATCGGTGTCAAATAATCTGGCAGCGAATAGAATTTATTGAATGGGAACGCCGAGTAAATGGGCCTAAACTGTCAACATCTGACTGCTTAAATTCCCAAAGAAAACTCCCCTTAGTGGAATGTCGAAGAGAGGTATTTTAAATGGCAATTAGCCCTACTATTTGACACTAGTATCCAAAGTCCTTATCTACAGAACTAAGCACAAAGTCCATGATTTTGGGAGGGCTCAAAACGTCAAAACGTGACTGTGTGTGTGTGTGTTTGTGTGGTAATGTGGGTGTGTGCGAGTGTGGTGTCAAATTCGTTTTGTACCTAAACGGTGAAGATGTTTTTAAAACTAGGTGTGAAGGAATCATACATATGAGCTTGTCAAGGCAACGAAGGCCAAAGTTCATGTGATGGAAGGGAAAATGTGCATTCTTTAGCCTTCATTTATGTTAAAATTTCCTCCTAGTGGGTCAGACTGATACTCTTTAGACGTTGTATCGAGGTACTCCAATGTAGGAAGATACGTTTACCGGAATAAAAGGTAATAAATCAAAGGTTAAATTGAATAGTGTCTTTCATTCAAATCCAACTTTTTCACCTTATTGTATTCGTCGTCCTTGCCTACGTCCTCTTTTCTCTCTTCAGTCGCTCTTGTCCGGCTTCCAGGTTGTCTGTAATGGTTGGTTAACCGTAAGGCAATTCCTTGCACCAAACTGCTGGATTGCTAGAACATGAGACTTCCGACGACTTAATCTTTAGAAGCAGCTTATGACCTGGGGCGTGCAATTTATTGCAATATGTTGTAACGGCTCGGTATGAAGTCTTTCAACATATGTACCTTTTTATTAGCTTTAGGTAGTTCTTTCCCTAACAGTTTAGGAGGAGGCGCACTTTCCAAACTCTGTATCGGTTTACCCAACAGTGTTTAGTGTTACAGGTCAGTATAGTGATACACAAAAAACAACAGCGAATAATGCAGAAGAATGAGAAGTAAAGTCTTAACAACTTATTATTTAACTCCGTCCTCAAATCGTACAAAACCTGCCACTTCTACTTGCTAATTTGGAGCTAGGCCTGTGATTGCAACAGTTACTTGCAATCACATCTCTGAAGACCGCGGTGATGACAATACTGTATGGTTACTTTCGTATTTGGTTTACACGATCCCTTTACCCAATGTTAAGACAGTATTGTAGCATGCACAACGTTCTAGCTTCAGAGTTTAAATCTGCTGTTTACCCCCGCCCTTCCCTCCCCCCTCTCTCTCTCTCTCTCTCTCTCTCTCTCGATCCAGTAACTATGGGATGCCTTAAATCTTTCTATGCCATTTTATTATTCTCTCTGGCGATGCATATTTCTCTCTCAGTCCATCAGACTTTCCAGTATTTCTTTCACACAATGTATCCACGAAGAGAGAATTCGAAAAAGAAATTTCTAGGTAAAGTCATTCTCACCCATTCCCCTACCCCAACCAAGGAGTGACCCAAAGGTGGTGGTGAACACTGAAGTACTCAAAGGAGATATCTACCCAGACACTAGTCTTTGAAGGGTACTTTGGCAACATGCAGGTTAAAATAACCTTGAGTTGCTAAAGAATGAAATTCCTAAACAAACAACCGGTTAAAAATCTGCGTAAATATAAATGGGCTTTTTTTGAATCCAGTGCAACTTACATAAGCCAGCACTCCTCAAAGAGTCGCGGTGTCACCTTCTTCCTGAGCCCACAGCATAGTAAAACAATCATTCGCTCAATAACGACAACTTTAATATCATGTGTGAGGGACCTGTCCTGGGGAGGGGTGGGGTGGGTAGGTTTTTGCTACCGAGATACATAAGAGGGCTCAGATGCAAAATGGTGCTGCTTTGGGCAAATCAATGAGCTAACTTCGTGTTTCCAAAACGTTTTAAAGTGCCGTTTTCGGCAATCTTGAAAGCATGTTTACGGGTAAGCACGCCCCAAGTGATAGAGCTCCCCGTCTAGATGGTGCTACATGTATACATCCAAATGCAACTTACAAGCTGACACTTTGCCACCCATACCGAGTGGATGGCGAAGGGCCAGAAATATATGTTACATAGGAAGCAAAGCTACAGTTGGTCTAAGCCGAGTGAACTAGTAATATATGGTTATAGACCAAAGTCCAAAGCTATTGTGAATACATTTCTCTGTGTGATGTGTTGAACGTATTGTAACAGCTCTAAACGCACAGAGCACATTGAATTTGACCAGATATTTTTTCAGCATTACATAATTACTTTGGCTAAGCTTTCTGTTCGGTGAGTTAGTTTCGGAATAAAATTCTTTACATAAAACAAGATGTTAACTTATGGAATATCTTAAGGCAGCTAACTGACTCGGTCTTGAACCAGTGCTGTAATATACTGCTGTAATATAACGCTAAGTCAAAATTTTGCTCGAAAATAACTTTTCCGCTGGAAGGGAGAGAGGGGCGCTGAAGCAGCGAAACCGTGCCATCAAGCAAACTTTGCTTCTTTAACATCAACAGCTGGTTACAGTTTTGTTAAACTGTTTTACTATTCGTCACTGTATTTTACCTGCTGCTTTTGTAGTTCTCGGTTTAATGTGTTTTCTGTGGTTTTATCTCTCTAAAAGACTATCACTAGCAAACTTCGACGTTACTTGAAAATGTGTAAGGATGTTTTTTTTTTAATTAAAAAGAAAATTGAATTAAACAATCTTGTAAGTTCATTTCAATGTACATCAAAACCAAAGAGTATATTCATACCCCTTGCAGTATCTAGATGCTCATAACATAAAGCAAACACTTCAAGGTTTTACTCTTTGTGACAAGTAACGTTTGTTTGTTTTTGCAAGTTTACATCACGAGTTCCAAGTCCAAAGCCGTTTCAATACCGAAGCTGGATACTGCGTAAACGTATGAATATAAACTCTGTTCCAAGCCAAAGCGATCAGATAAAATTCTAGATTGTACTTTGGACTATTCTGTTGTCTTATCAGCTGATGACATTGTCCATGTGTACCACCCTCCGTGACTCTTTCGTGTTGAATTTGGATGATGATTACCTCATATTATCGCTGCTTTTGCAGCGATAATATGGGTTACTACCCTTGCATTCAATGAGACTACAAACACCAACGTGAAATTAGAAAACAAACCCCATTTAAGGTTTCCCAATAATCCTTCCAGTAATATTTTTAAACTTAGATGTTAAAATCATAAAGTCCTTTTATCTTACCAACGAGCAACATTGATAAAGAAAAAGAGGACACAGGAAACTACAAGTATTGATTTAATTCTCTAAGTTAATTAAATGAAAGTCCATACTGCATCCAAAGTCATTTAAACAACAAAATGAAAATGCATTTTTGATTAATAGCCACTGGCTTTTTTAACAAAAAACAAAAAAGCCAGTGAAACATCATCGTTTTATATTAGTAAAATATTTAACAAAAAGCTGTCGGACATTGGACAATAGAAAAAAGGAACTCAGTTTTACGATATTTAAGACAATGAAATAAACAGAGTTGGCCCGCGCGGAAAATGTATTCACCTCATCTAAATAGGAAGGTGCCGTTTTATCTTTAACTCGTGTTAAGTGTGGCAATGTGAAACATTGGTAAGTCGTCGCTCATTAAAGACCGTTTACAATGGTGATTACCGTACCTCAAAAGCCGTACATCAATTATTCCATGTTTTCTGAGATAAATACTTTTCACAATGTTTTTATCTTTTCTCTTTCTAACTTAAACACTTGTGAAAGGTAGTTTACAAGACCCTCTAAGTAGATAAGCTTGACAAAATGAGTAAGGTTCACCTGCGTTTCCCCATTTACTCTAGACTTGCCAATCCTACAGTCGAGGAAGGATTAGAATTTCCAAACTTCCAACAATTTTGAAGCGCGCCTTAAATTTCATATTTTAGACGTATATGTACAAAAGATTAAAAACTGAATCAGATATGTTTCTAAGGGTGCAAATTGAATCTCGTAGATCCAATTTTACCTTCGTATGACATCTGTTTGCTGAAATATCAAATGTGGAAGTTTTCTCAATGAAAAATGGTTCATTGCGTAATAAGGTGTGATTTCATTCTACTACTTTGCGGATTAGTGGGTGATTTTCTTTGTTCATCTAAAACCACTGCAGCTTGTGTCAGCAAATGATATCTGCTTTATTGTTACAGATTGAATTGAATGAACAATTCTATTCCAGATTCTAAAAGCTAGCTTGCCAAAAATAGCATTTTCTTAAATTTTTCTTACACTTATGTTTAATATTCAACAGGCATCTGGACTTGTGCACGAATCACATCAAAACTTATTACGCAATCGACTATTCCAAAGAAAGGGAAAAAATTGCTTTAAACGAGAATTGCCAAATGTACAATCATATCAATGGTTTGCCAAAGGCAACACTATTTTGCATCTAAGCCCTCTTACGTAAAATGTTAACATGATGTCACACACCCTCCCTCTAGATGTCCGGTGTCTTCGCACAGGACGACAACAAGGAAGGATCCATCCATGTGTCACCTATCCTGAGTACGTATCATTGATGGAGACAAATTTGTGTTTAAATTCCTTCAGATTTCCTTCAATGTATATGGCGTTTAGGACATGCCATGCAAATGCCCATAAGCCTACAAACCCGAATAGTCCCCCACAGCCCGGGAAAGTTTTGTTAGTGATGGTCAGTAACTTTCACATTCTGTGGTTTTAGTCCAGCTATTTGTATCTTCACAACCATGCTCAATCCGGACATATGATCTGGCCAAGCCCTAGTAGCCACTGGAACTACTTATATATTAAGCACCACAAGTCATTATTCGCTTGAGCGCACATTGTGCTGATAGAGCTGGAGTTCTGTTACCTTGTTATGATGCAAGCCTGATTAACCGTGGTCAGCTTCTACAAGAATTTGGACTAAAAGGACTTTCATGTCATGGATGCTAAATTCATTCCATAACGTCATTTTAGAAATGGTAGGATCAGAATAGCAACGCCAAACCTGTGCCTCAGAGAGTGAGTTTCTGCAGCCTGAGGCGTTTATGTAAGTAATCTACATAATCTCAGACAGGAAAATGAGCAGTGGGAAGGAGGTGGAGGGAGGGTTGCCCCTCACATCTCGACAACTTTCAAAGCTGGGGTTTATTATATTGTTATGCCCTCATCTTTGCCGGATCTTTACCATTTCATCACCACCAGGTCATCGCATATTTGCACAGTACTCAAGTTTTATTTACCGAGTTTGTGCTGTTTAGAGTTTTGCCAAAACATCTGGTTTGAAGACTTGGAGAGCACCAGAGCGCGATACAATTCTAGTGGACGCTTCAAACATTCTTCCTTAGTTGTAGTCAGAGTAGATACATGAAATCCGACAATAGAATAAAACAAAACTGGTGGTACTGAAGAATTTGCCTTCCTTAAGAGGAAAAAGGTAGACCGTCAGATGACTGACCGGAATTTAGAAACATACCTACTCTCAACTTTGTCCCCCGTGGCTTCCTAATAAGATGATAAAGTCATTCCAAGTATCAAATAGATCAGCGTACCATTTTTCTTTAGTGTATTGAAACGCAGGTAATAAAATGTAACACTTTTGCTTCTCCGATGGATTTCAATTTCCCTGATGTGGGGACTTTATAACGAGTGGGAGTGTATCTTCCTCCGGCTGCAACCCTGCTTCCTAACGCACGAACCGGCACATCGGCTTAACAGATAATTGAGTTCTTGTAATGATTACAAAGACAATTTTTTAATTTTGCTTCCAAGCCAGAATCCAATTTTCTCCCTGATGAAATGCTTTGCCCCTCCCCACTCTTTGTGGTCATTTGTGGCATGGCGTCAGTTCCGCTACATGGGCGAACCGATTTGCTCAAGACATTTGCCCCTCGCTGAGATGGTACCTTTTCTTCATGCCGCTTGATTATAACCTAACAAAATCATAACAAAAATTTTTCACCCCAGTTTGTCCATGGCTTTTCCTCAGCGAAGGGTAGCTATCAAGGTGTTTTTCATTTCCCTATTAAAGTTAAAGTTGTTGGAATTTAACTTTCGAGCCAATTGCAAGGTAGATATGATAGTGCTTTTTTTGTTATTAAAGTTACAGTAGTTGGAAGTGCACTTTCGAGTGAATTGTAAAAACTAGGGATGGCGCCATGATTTTCCGTATAGGGAAGCCTGGCTCACCGATGGGAAGAGCCAGCTACCCAAAACCCGGACAGGAGCGACAGACAGAGGGCGTGATATCAAGGGGAGGAACAGGCAATTGGAGAAAACCCTTCCCTTACTCCAAATCCAGATATGGATTGGTATCTGGATATATCTGGTTAAATACAGCCTTTATATGGCCATATCAAGCCAGAGGTACAGCCAGATTTAGATGCCTTGATACATTATATCAAGTTCTATATGGCCATATCGAGCCAGATTTAACTTGATACAATGCAATTCCAGATATGCAAATAAAGTTTTATATGGCCATATCAAGCCGGGATGTAACTTGATGAACTGCTAGACAGTCCAGATATGTAAATACAGTTTTATATAGCCATATCAAGCCAGATATAATTTGATGAAATGCCAGCCCAGATATGTAAATAGAGTTTTATATGGCCATATCAAGCCAGATATAAATTGATACAATGCAATTCCAGATATGTAAATAAAGTTTTATATGGCCATATGAAGCCAGATGTATCTTGATGAAATGCCAGTCCAGATATGCAAATAAAGTTTTATATGGCCATATCAAGCCAGATATAAATTGATACAATGCAATTTCAGATAATTATGCAAATAAAGTTTTATACGGCCATATCAAGCCAGATATAACTTGATGAAATGTCTGTCCAGATATGTAAATAAAGTTTTATATGGCCATATCAAGCCAGATATAACTTGATATGCTTGATATGCAAATGAGCAATTTGTTAGTTTGTTTTATTTTTTATTTCATTTGATTCTTGGATTATGCTTGTTACAAATTAAGACATGTTTTGGATACAGCATCACCTTTCCAGACATTGCAGTTATTTAGTGGATACACTTTTGTTAATACCACATATGCTAAGTGAACTTATACAAATAATTTGCATATTTGGACGGAGCTTGTATCTTAACCTACATTTTCATGATTTAGGAAGGTGAAAGTAAAATATTCACTACGCAGTAAACAAAATTTAGAGTCAACTACCTAAAAAAGTTTAAAATAAGAAGCCCATATCACTGTGATTACACAAAATAGGAAATTTCAAGGCATTTTTCTGTTCACTGTTATGAAATAAGTTGAATTTATGGACGTAAGTCAATTCAACCCAATACTTACATTAAATTCTTCATGGAGCTCTTAAACATTTTTCTGCTGGTGTTCAGCGGGTGGTGTCAGTTAAGTCAAAGTTTGTCCCTAAGGGACGTTGTTACTCCTTCGGGGAGCAGAACTCCTTCGGGAGTATTGTTTGGTTTTCCCCCTGGCTCTTCGCCAGAGAGTCAGGGGACTTTTGGAAAGAAAAGTTCAGTGTCTCCATGACGTGTGTGGACTATAAGTCCTAACTATGATTCATAACTAAAGCAGATATGGTCCGGATAAAACTTTGTCTGTGCCATATAAAGTCTTGATCAAGATGGAAGTTTGTCTGGCCATATATGGTTTAGATCTGGTTCTGGTTTAGATCTGTGTTATATCTGCCCAACATTTTATCTAATCTGATATAAGTTCCATATCTGGTGCAGATATGGACCATATATGAAAATATATTCTGCTCATATAAGGACCGTATCTGGTCCACATAAAGTTTTATCTGTTCCATATAAAGACTTGATCCAGATAAAACTTTATCTGGCCATATATGGCTTAGATCTGGTTCTGGCGTAGATCTGGGTTATATCTGTCCAATGTTTTATCTGGCCTAGATATAAAACCCATATCTGCAGCAGATATGGGCCAGATATGAAATCCATATCTTGCTTATACATGGAATTTCATATCTGGCCCATATCTGGATTTCGAGTAAGGGTTGCACGATAGCGTTCCATTAAAGGGCATATTTTGTTTAGTAGGCTATACGTGTAACTTGAAATGCAGACTAGCATGCTTATTTGGTGTTTTTGTGGGAAATCTGAGTTGTGTAACTATGCAAGGCGGGGAGCGGGAAATGCTTTTGGTGCATATGAAAGAATCTAAACTCATTTAGAGCAAAATAAATCAACTGTCAGTACGATTGACCCCTTTGGGTGATAACATACATTATACGGTATCCACCCTATCTTCCCTATTAAAAAGTCCATCCTTCTTTCGTACCGTACCGTTCCGTACCGTTCGACTTACCGTACTTACCGTACCGTTCGACAAAGGGAAGAGAACAACTAGGCTTTGCGATATGATTCACAACCATAAGATAAAACTGTGCAGTTTACTTAGTAATTTAGAGGTTGATTGTAAATGAGTAAAGGGAGAGATCTAGTACTTAGCAATGTGGAACGGAACGGAAAAACAGAAAGAACCCAAACTCTTCAAATCGCAAGGGCGCCGAAATGTTCTGCTTCCTTTTAAAATAACTGCCTGTTGAGAGCAAAATCAGATTAGCTGTCAAGGTGACAAGTCGCCATCCTAGACTGCACTCGTTATCGTACCGACTAAGGTTTCTCGACGAAATTAGCAAACATCCGCTACCGCGGACCTCATGAGAAGTCGCTCTAACAGAATTGGCTGAATTAAACCTAACTCTTCATCCGTGAGAGCTCACATGGTATTCATTACCACAGAGACCTCGCCACGTTCACTCCTTGTGAAGTCACTTGCTGCTTTTGTAGTTTTGGGAGACTAAAACGCGATGAAATCTAAAGCTAATTTTGTCATTTCAGCAGCAGCCTTTCTCTTTGAGGCCATGCCCTCTTTCCCTACTTGGCCAACCCCTGCCACTAGCATAGCATGAATTTGCATCCAGTAAAGGACACTTCCCACAGATTTCAACAAATGTCATGTAACTTACTTATATCATTAGCATCAGTTATTTGTGTAAAACAATTAGTGTTAAAGAACAATTCCGTTATGGAAGGGAAAGATCCCTATCACTAAGGAGCCGACACAATGAGTAAGTAACGTTCTTCGGCGTTATTTGACTGAATACTTTTCCTTCAAATTAACAAC
Source organism: Holothuria leucospilota (assembly GCA_029531755.1). Taxonomy (NCBI): domain Eukaryota; kingdom Metazoa; phylum Echinodermata; class Holothuroidea; order Aspidochirotida; family Holothuriidae; genus Holothuria; species Holothuria leucospilota. The sequence continues at coordinate 19,315,985 of CM055961.1, read as the reverse complement.
GGACGAGATGTCAAACAATAGATAAGACTTTTGAAGTGCCATTTTTCTCAATCTTATAGGCATTTCTTTCTTGGTAGGCTACGTTAAATAATGGCGGCCCTCCGCTAGACTGTATTAAGTATATATGCAAATGCAAACTGTACATTCAAACGAGCCACCCAAATCTCAGATGCTGGTAATGGACCTGAAATATACGTTACATGTAAAAAGCTATATCTATGCTAATATGACAAGGTGAACTAGGCTAAATATATCAAAGTCCTATTTCGTGTACACTTTGCGGGGCATTTTGTTGAGTTATGATATCAGCTTTATAAAAGCATACATCGTATTGAAAGGGACCGACATTTTTCAAAACTACATGGTAATTCTCAGGGAGCTTAAGGGATGGAGAAACAACACTTGTTCTTCCTTTGATCTTAGGTGTTTTGCCGACACTAAGGCTTTGCATTGTCTGGTTCCTGAAATTCCTTTAAAACGTACAGGGATTAGGCAATGAAGACAATTGTTCTTGTCGTCTGCTACATTTGAGGGAGCTCATAGGATTATTTTAACCATTGTTATCACATTGCCAGCCTTCAAGAAGAGTAAAATTTATTTCAACTAGTGCCGGTAGGTTCCACGTTCTAAAAGGGCACAGTGTATCTTTTAATTACTTTTTGAACATAGATACATTGTTCGCTATTTTAGGAACTCTCCGGAAAAGTTTTAAATGTCATCATCAAAATTTAGACTCCCATTGGTTTTCAAACAGTTATATTCCTTTCATAATAAAGAAATTAAAATAATAATGGAATTGTGCAACTTAAGAATAGGTGAACAGTAGTTTTGATTAAAAACGGTGAAAACGTTTCGCATTTATCGGCTGCGCTGTTATCTTCAAAGCAACATCTTGACAATGGTCAATGGTCAATCAATAAGAACAAAGAGACCTGTCAATCAAATATGGCTACCTGAAAAGGATTAAATTATTCCCAAGCACATGTTGTCTGACAGATTTGGTTGATGTTTCTCCATCTCACAGCTCCCTGGTAATCCGTTCAATCAACCTTTCTACTTGGTGAGTTAGTTACAGTAAGATAAAGAGATTCTTTCTCATTGAACACAAAGTTGAACTGTGAAATCTAAGTAAAGCCATTAATTTAATAGATGTTTCCTGTAACTAGCTACGCCGTGATGCATGATACTTCGCACGACGTTATAATGATAACAACAATGTCGTATGATGATACTGAGTCAATACTGCAGATATCATATATACAAGTGCTATAGAAAGCAAAATGCTGGTCACCCATTTAGTAAAGTATAGGTCGAGCCTTTATAACCTTTAAGGATTCGCACTTTTCCAGGTATTTCAAAATCATTGCTTCTGCACCAGCATATGTTAGTTTCAGAACAAGAGGCGTTGGAACAATCCTGAAATTGGTGAGAGCAACCGGTCTGCTGACAGGCCTTTAATTACAATGAAACTAACCCATAACAAGTATTGTTCTCTAATGGAGAGGGCCAAGTTACCATTATTTTAGTTAACTTATTTGTGTAATAGTTTTCCTATAGAAGGGGTGATGTCTATATTTTAAGGTCACAGTGCGAGTACTGTTAAATAAGCAAGAGTGTTTAGATGCTAACAAGCGTAGCATTTTGCAACGTTAGACCAACATAAAATCCTGCTTTCGGGCCAGTGTACGGTACAGCAGCCCAACTTCTTAACTCAAATTATATCGCAAGCAGTGTTAGTTAACCAAATGTGTGCCTTGTCTTTCCGGAATATGGACGGATCGAGAGTATAGTTCTGGCAATTCTGACGTTATTTAAAAGTCGCGTTTGCTTTGAGCCACAGTCGACCTGGAAAGATTACTTAGACCACTTCACAGGCTTAACAGTGAGAAACGTGTTACCTTTAAGCTTTGCGCTATGTGTACAAATCCCGTAACAACCTAGCACCTTAGTACATACCTCAACAGCTTACTCTTTACACATCTGCTCGCACTTTAATATCTACAGTGGACACTAACCGACAATTCCTTGCTCTGGCACTGTTGTTGTCAAACGCAGTTTCAAAATTGCCGCTCAGCTTGGAAGAAATAGAGTTCGTTATCTGTTCATCTCAGTTTCGCCCCATTCGTGTTAAGTTTTACGAAAGCGCTCGTATACACCTAGATATAAAGAATAGTGTTCTAAAAGCCGGTAATTGTTAATGAACTATCCTTGAAGTACACCCTCACCTCCCACATCATCCGTTGGAATGGTTGACACAGAAATCAATGTGTGTATTGCATACCCACCGAATTTGGCCGCTTCTGCAGTTTTCTGATACAAACAGGATGCAAAAAAGGCCGCAATATACCGAGTACATGATAGAAGGAGAAACATAAGTTGACCGAATTTGGTTTAATGTTTCCTTCAATCAAGGGAGTGTGAAAACCCATGTTTTCTCCATACTCTAACCCCACTACCGGAGGATCCAATAGATCGTGGCGATGCACTTATGGGAGGGATGTTACCCGGGTACCAGCTTTGGAGGGTTACCATGCTACAATAAAGACCAAAACAAAAATACGTCAGGAAAAAATAAAACTAGGTCACTGGTCAGTCAGTATTTGTTAGAAAATCACCCTTTACATTCAGTTTTTTTGCCTCCCAGCTAAGTGGCTTGCGACGGGCTTTTAATATTTGCTACATTTTGAACAGTCACAGTTACTGCTACTATGGTATGATTAGGTTAACAAGGTGGGGTTAAATAGCTTAAGATCAAAGTCCCATTTTATCTTTACACCAGCGGCATTGTGCTAAGCAGGTATTGTGACAGCTCTAAAAACAGACAACAGTTTGAATGGGACCACTACGTTTTTTGTCAAAGCAACATAATTTTATTTCCTTCAACAGTTCTGTTCGGTGAGTTAGTAACGATAAAAAAGATTGTTTCATTTAATACTTTAAACTACAAAATCTCTTAGTAAAAGTCATTGAATTAATATACCCTTGGTGTAACTGGCTAGGCCGTGGTGCAATTTATGTACAAGGTTTTTTGTACATGTCGTAATAGTAATGTCATATGATGATGACTCATCAATATTGCAGACATGAAGTATGCATTTGTTATGACAGGCAAGTGCTAGGAAGGAGATACAAGTTTCTACAGAACTTATGAAGCAAATTCCTTTTCTGATGATAATCTTGCTTTTCTCTTGAAATTTCTCCTCTTAATGCCAAGATCAACTATAGAGTTAGTGTTAAAATGACAAAGAAACCACTCCTAACTTTGATCTCATTCACTTTTCATTGCCCGTTAAGGCAAAAATGGACGATTTTAACATTCGTCCTTATTCGTCACAAGACATATCAGTTAACTTCGGTGAAGAATTTCTTCAGAACTTGCTTTCGAATATGTGTCCTGATGGGAAAATTTGCATAAACTGGGAGAAATATATGGACTTGACCAAAGGTTCAAGTAGACAACGCATGAAAATCGTGTAGGCACAAAGAAAGTAAAATTAGTTAAACCTTTGTTGACAGTCGTTTTATTAAAAATGTTAACTAAATCTTGGCCGGTGGAGGAAACAATCCACACTTCGAAGTATGTCTAAGCAGTGGCCTCTATCCTGGGATTACTGGGATAAGAAAGAAGCAGATAATCTTTATGAGAGTTTAGTCATCAGAGGTTTAACAAAAGGAAAAAAGGGGCACGTCAAGCAAATTTTGATGCCAGAAAAGTACGCATTGTCTGACAGATTTGATTTTCGCATTTCCTTGTGAACACCTCCCTGGTTAAAATGAGTAAAGACTCTTTCCCCACTTGTTGGAGTAGGAGTTGATTCAATAGAATTGCTAAAAATTCTTATTTCTTCGAGGTAATTCAAAATTTGTCTCAGTACTAGGGATAGGGCTAGTGGCAATGTGGCAATCCCAAAACTTGGGCAGTCGGTCACTTGCCAGACGTTATAACCAGGATGAAACAGGCCCGTAACAAGTTTTACTAACAGGAGGACCGGTTCCAGTTGGACAGACCTCGGGCTATAATTTGGATAAACTTAGTCTTCTCGCTTAAAATCTGTCCTGTGGATAGGGTGTTGGCTTTTGCCGGGACACACTGAGAGTGTTGTTGAATAATCAAGGATTTTTAGATGCTCACTGGTGAAGCATTTTGCAACGTTATAGGTACCTTTACTTTCAAGACTTCGCCTGAGAAAAGCTCTTTGATTGGGAGGGAGATTGTCCGACTCGATAGACCACATCCTGTTACAAGCATGTGGTACAGCGGCCCAACTTCTCAACTCAAATAATTCACTTTAATTAAATTGGAAGCACTACTTCACCATATGTTTTTCGTGAGGATGCTTCACAGTTCCGAAGTGTGGTACAACTGATCACGAGGTAGGTTCGGAAACTGTCAGGTAAAGTACCAATTGTGATTGTTATCAACGTTTACTCGAGAAACATTTGAGGACAATTTTATGCATCATTAACACGGCGAAAGGGCTTGTCGCACTCCCCCTCCGTACTGCTCCTGCCTCCCCTGTTCAAGAATCACAGCATTCTTTGGGTACAACTCCGAGAAAACACTATTAGCCCTAAAGATTTTTTTACAAGAGAAATTGCTGTCGAACAGGGAGCTGTGACCGACAGCTCCGTGTCCAAGACTTGTTTCCGGCTTTTTCTGAATTTGTGTTTTACATCATTTACAAACGTTAATACCATCCCTCTACCGGTAATACCTAAGTGGAATTTTCATTATATAAACCAAAGACTTTTATATTTTGATAAGTCGCTTTTGATTGACGGATGTGGTTATTTTTCCAAAACGTGATTTCCAAAAGGGTAGTACTTACAACTTAACTTTCATTTACACGTACAATTTTTGTTTCGTTTATCCTCTAACAAAATGTAGGCTACTGATACGACTACACTGCGTTGAAGCTGACCTGAGGAGTTGTAGGCCTAAAAAATTTGGCTAGCTAACATAGATTTGCTTAATGAAATAGCATAATGATCTGCAAGGCCTTTCAACTCGGGGAATTCAGTCAGATCCTTTACAGTATATGGAATCGCTTTTTGAATGATTAGCTTCGTGAATGAGTAGGAAGATAACTTGGAGGGACAAGGAGATTCGACCCCAAGATACAAACTTAAAAATTTTAGCAGTAGTGTTAAGTTGTCCTCATCTTGGTGCCGTTTCTAAAGATAGGGTGAATAATACCTTTCGGAGGAAAGTGGCTCAACAAGACATAACGTATGTAGTTTACACAGACCACTGTAAAGATCGAAAATTCAATTCCTAATCACATACTGGTATTTGTTCTATTGTATTTGTCAATCAATTCGGGAATCTTATTTGCACACCATACGGGTGGGTGTTACAATGCATGTTGTCCTTGTTATAGCCAACCCCCTCTACATGGTCATCTGTTTAGAGTCATCTATTTGGAATCTCCAAAAAGACAATTTTCTATGAATTCCTGAAACGTCTGAGCAAACTTTGCGTGATGTGGATTTCTGCAAGTCGTACTTTCTGCCAAAATACTAAATCAGCACTAACATCAGTGCATGAAGTTTGTTTGTTGTGCAAAACATGCTATGAAATCATGAGTTATGCTATGACGTCATAAATATTAGGCTTCCATTACCCAAATGTCGTGTGCATGGCGATAACGCAGGTATTACGTTGTGGACTGTTTCTTGTGAAAATATTCAACCCATCGTTCGGGGTAGGTAGCCCCGTGTCGCGATACTTCTGGCTACTTAACATGATACAGATGCCACTCTGTCAAAGTGTTGCACCAATGGGACCTACAGGTATGAGATTACTATCATAGAATGTGCCCTTTTTGGAAACGCTGCATCCGCGTCTGTTTACTTTGGTCATTTCGTCTTACATACTACCTAAAGGATGTTATTTTAGCTGGCAGCTCTTTGCCTTTAATTTGATATACTTGTACAATGTACATTCTTGTACTGCTGACATAGTCTAGATAGCGCACTTAAAGATTAATACATTGCTTTTAGAATATAGCAGCACAGGCATACTGTAACTTTCAAGTAAAAACAAACATAGAAGGAACCTCATATTATGCAAAGACTATTGCTCGATATGACTTTTGACACGTACACTGTAATACTGTACCATCCAAGCTTACGTAAAGAGTTGAGATACTAGTCATAAAAATGGTATGCCAATAATGAGCTGAATCACTGAAGCCTGTCTGTTTTGCAACACCTAATTTGAAGGGTACAAAATCCAAAGCCGTTTGATATCGAAGTTCTAATCGGCTTAGTCGTTGGAGTTTACACAAATGTCACATTGTAAACTTTGTTACATGCTAAATGTTTAACACTGAAGTAGAGTGTTGTCATGTCAGTTGATGATCCTGTTTCCGCGTAATGCTCCCCTTTTAACTTTCGTAACTTTACTTGGGTGACTTTCCCTATCTCTATCATTCTGGAATACTACGAACTCAACAAGACAGGTCTTGTACTTGGAGGTACTTGCCGTTTGTATAGAATGCTACACACTCTTTCAGAAAACTGTGGATTTTTTGTCTCCAAGCTCACAGCTTTACCCCAAAAGCATTGAACCAGAAAGCACAAAGGCTAAGTGAGTCCTTGCCGAAATTCATTCCTCAAATTTATATTTCTAGACTGTAGGGTGGTTTACCTTTTCCTCTGCTGGTCCATATGAACTTTAAACCCCAGCAAAAATCTACAAAAATGAAAAAAAAAAAAAGAGTCTTAGGAGGGACTCGAACCCACGTCGTCTGTGTAAGAAAGCGAGCACTATTCCACTACGCCATCAAAAGAATCTTTACGCGTACGGTATTTCTCATCACGGTAAAGTCACATCATCCTTTACACGTACTCATAATTTCGTAATTTCAATAAGAATTATTACTGCAACATTTATGATTGTGAAAAAATAAAAGTTGTTTTCATTATATTATCTTTGCAGTGGTAGGTAAATTCAGCCCTAAGTTTTCGTTGGTCACGAAACGCCGGACATAACTTGGAGATACCGTCCACTGTTTATGTAGTATACGCAGCTACCTTACTTTTACCTCTGATGACCTCTGATGACCTTTGACCTTCAACAAACCCATAGGGTTCTCTCTCTCTTAAAGTAACGTACCTGTGTAACAAGTATGGAAAGTATCCATCATCCCGTTTGGAATATCGTGTTCTTTCAAAGGTCACATTTTGACCCCTCATGACCCTAAATGACCTCTGACCTCCAGTGAAAACGATAAAGTTCTTTTTTCAATATAAAAACGTTAAACACCATCTTTGAAAAGTTTTCATCATTGTTATATTAGGATATCTTGTTTACAAGCAGATTTTGAAAATGTAGTATGTAATCCTTACCCTTGACCCCAAATACCAAAAGAGTTTTTCTTCTGACCATACCGCATCCATATATCAGATACGGAAAGCATCCATGCTTCAGACCTAGAAATATCATGTTTACAATGCTTCGGCTTATGACCTGTGGTGACCTCGCATGCCTTTTGACCCCATCAAAAATAATAGGGTTCTTTTTCTTAATTCTAGTATGAGAAGTACCCATTATTGTTATTCTGAGCAATCGTGTTTGCAATACAAGAGGCACAAACACGCGTACATACGGACGCACACTTATACACAAACGCGCACATAACTCGCGAGCGTGGTTGCATAGCTCCTTTTTCTCCTTCGGCAAGGAATCAAAAGAAGCGTAAGATAATGCATTTTAAATTTTTGAACGGTATTTAGCAATAAAACTATCCTTAAATGGTTGAAAACATCTTCCAACTTAGCTCCGACAGTCGAATGGCTATGCTTATGCTTGCCACTGTGAAATTAGGTATTTTTAGGCTCCCTTTCCCGGGTGCACAGAATTAGAGACATTGACGATATAGTTTGGCATTGTGTTCGGGGGTAAGGTAGGGCCAGGCGGGCGGGGGGGGGGGGGTTTCATGGCCCATCCATGGAGGAAGGCTGGTTCCTTCTTGAAGGAAGTTTTTCCCAGTTTATTGGTAGCGTAAACTTTGACAGGTACGTTACAGTATGAAATCTCAAGCTGAGGCTTGTGGCCCAGACCATGTTCTTGTTTCCACCTTCTTCAAGTGCAGATTGTTTAATAGAACCCACATTTTTAACAAAAAGAGTGAAGGGCAACTATACAATACGGTGAAGTTCCAGATATCTAACTTGGAACTACAGCGTTTAGAATAAACTTCTCTGCTACTCGAGGACCGTCCCATGAAGCTAACATTGCTTCATATTAATTAATCTTGGGTTATCATCTCTTCATTTAGAAGTTCTTATTTGGTATGTGAATAAATTCCTGTAGGAGGAGGAGTGAGAAATTTACTTCAAGGGCATAGCCGGTATGATCAAGCTATGAGTTAGCCCACCCCTTTAAAAAAAATAAGTCGCTTCTACGGTAGCCTGTGTACGCCCTATTACTTAAAAAAATTGAAATCCGATGTAAAATGAAGGTCCGGGAGATATTATTTCTTTAGACTGCTTCTTTTTAAAGCAAAATCGGTTTGGGGTCATTTTTTGTAACATACGTTACATATTATCAAAGCTCTACAACCCTGGGACCCACTTTTTGCAGAATGTGTTTCTGATAGGTTCGTTACAGTGATAAACAAGAAGGGAAAATGTGGACTTTACAAAAGTGTTTGATTTATGTTTTTGAAATGATAACAATAATTACGCAATATTTTGCGCACTGTTTGTAAATATAAGACTTTTGACAGAAATTTCGGAATTCTTTTTAAATGGACCCCTCCAAATTTTTTTTGTAAGTTTTTGTAATTGCTGAGACGATTTTGTATATATTTGCAGCATTATTATCAGGCTTGTAGGATGAATTGTGACGAAGTTACGAATTTTTGAGATAAACAGGTATTTTGTCTTCATTTGTTGACACCATGTGCTTTTAAAGGGGATTGTGGAGTATTTATGGCGGGAACGATTAGGCATGTCGAAACAGCAACCCCAAGTCCCTACAATCGAATGTGAGCTTCGTTTAATAAGTTGTTTTACCGAAGAGTTTTAGCTACAATTATAATAGAAATATACTATCCTTAAAATGAATGAGCCTATAAAATCAGTGTGATGTTAGAAAACGTTCTAAACTTTAAAATTTTAAAAATACTTGTTTCGTAGGTAAATAGCCGAACGTCACTGCACCTTGGACCAATTTCTCTACCTTAATGCTAGAGTGTGATTTGACTTAACAATATCCCTCTTAACAACCTGCTCGTCAGAAAACGCTTTTTTCCCTCTGATCATATTTGCAATGAACATCAAAAGAAAACAGACGACTTGATTTGTACAAGAAGGACAATGCAAATTATGGTGCAGATGGCTGCTAATTGAATGAAAAATGTTATCATTTTAACGACGATAATGGATATAAATCGAGATTCATTTTCCAACCTTCATAATGTGTATTCCTTTTCATGTGTGTCAATAGGCCTTATGCACTGACGCCCCCTGGAGGCTCGGGGTGTAGAATATGCCCACGGTATTTCCCGCGTGACGTAAGCGGTGACTAAAGGGAAGGACTTGCACCGTATTTCAAACCAAACTTGAACCGTATTTGAAACCGTATTTAAACTTTACCTTTTTATCTAGTTGACACTATATAACACATTTGTGTTGGTGTGTCGTTACATCTCATGTAACTAACTGACTTATGCACTGACGTCAAGAGACGGCATTTTGGCGGCCAAGCAAAGAAAGACATGACACACACGAAGTGGACTTCGCAATCGGGCGTATAAGACTACGTGCGTATATGAGCGATACACTAAATCAGCTGTCTGCATTTGTTTGTGTGCGTTCCAATGATACTCCCTTGCCTCCATTGACTCTCTGTGCTCTGTAACGATATATGCATAAGTTCTATAGGACTTTTGCTTTCATATTCTTGTGAAAATAAATGTGCTTGAGACAAAGAATGGACAAAGCTCCTCTCACCTACACTAGGTTAAGTATCATACTGCTATTGTAAAGAAAGAAATAGGTGTGAATAATTTATCTTTTCTGGATTAATCATCTTTTGCAATATGCAATATACGCCAACGAATGAAATCCTTTTCACAAAAGAACTTTTGAAAGCAGCGACCTTTGAAATGCACTACACTTCAAGTTCAATTTGATTGCACTGCTCTCAAAACATTTACATTTAATTAAGGAAGTGATGCCGAATAAATTTTGATGTAAAAGCGTTCATAACCATTGCATGTTTCATTAAAAAATTAAGAAATTTTTCTCACTGGGAAGTGCCGAAACCCTTCCTCTAGGGTGTGTTCGAAGGAGATCTTGAGAGGATTGCTTATTGGGGTGGGTAGTGGTGATTAGTCTACTCAGACAGAAGGAAGTTAAAGCGCACAATGCCGTTATAAGATTTTCTGCAATGAAACTAATATTTATTAAGCAGACAAGCTATCTACATATGCATATTAACTAACATAACGATAATGCTGGTTTTCTTTTGCAAACCACTTGTCACTTTACCTCCTTGCAATACCGATGCCATCCTCATACTCTCTCTGTTTTTCAGATATCATGTCTTTGGACGTGCATATGTACATATGATTTTCATGTAATTTTAAAGATGGACTTTAGAGAACATACAGTAATATATATCTAAACACTTTGTTCTGTACATGGAATAGCCCAGGAAATGAACCGGCACTTTTATATGATATGTCACACCTTATCTACAGACGTAACAGTCAAAATGTACACAAAAGTAAATGTGATTGGTTTGTAAAAACCAGTGGCATTGCCCATACAATGCTAACATTTTTTTGTCAACCTTAAAAGAAACCAAGTGACATAATAGAATGCTTCGCATATACGATATTTCTTGTTGAAAGTCAACAATTCTCTTAACTTGTTCTATTTAAGGATGGTGGAAGACTTCTGTACTGGCGTTATGATTGAATCCACCTATTGCTCATAACTGTAAATCAGCTGCACGAGTCATTGGTACGTAGCCCTCCATTTCATAGTTTAGTCCGCACGCAGCTGTTTCATTCAAAGTTGATGTTTTATTTGTCAGGTCTGTCTGCGTGGAAATCAATGTATTATATGTACATTAGATGTTGACAGACAAATTGTGCACATAGTCTCTCGTAACCATTTTTATAAATCAGAAAGCTATTAACTGACAAGACTCCCCAAACACAATCATAATAAAGCTAAACTTTGCAGTACGAATAACCTGTATATATATATATATATATATATATATATATATATATATATATATATATATATATATATATGAAAGCCCACAAATCGTTATTTGTTTTTTCGTGTGACTGCTTGGAGTTCCACAGTCTCTTTGCTCTTTATGAATAAGATTTGACACGGTGACATCATCCTTTTGACTTCAACCCCCTTTTTTCTATACTTCCTGGCACTTACTACTGCAAGGAAATTTTTAACGGTTATTAAGATCCCTAAACAATGGCGTGCGCTTATTGAGCTTACTTTAATTCGCCTAAAGAGAAAATGAGACTCATTATTAATAATGCAAGTTTCCTCGCCCGAAATTAAACACTTTAGGTGGTGTAGGTAACCAACAGAGCAAAAAAAAAAAAAATCGATTTTGAAAAAAATATCAAAAAACCAAAATATATTAATTATAGGAAAAACAAAAAGTAAGAAATTAAATAAAAACGCAAAATCGAAACAAAATTTTGCATTTTTTTTATTTCTTATCATTTGTTTTTCCTTTCTTAATTTACTTGGGTTCTTTAATGCTTTTTTTATCATAATCGTCTTTTCTGCCCTGTTGGCGCTAGGCGGCCAACAGGGCAAAAAAGACAATTTGCAAAAAATACAAACCACAAAAAAGACAATTCTAGAAAAATACTGAGGGCGTCCTGAGATTGACGGATTGAGATGATGATTGCAAGACCTCGTCCCAGTATCAAAAGACTGCCTCCTTGCCTTAGCTAAAGCGAGTTTAGCATACTGCGGGGACGTTTGGCAGCACACGCAGACCATATTGTTCATGGTGGCGTAAGGAATCACCCTCATCCTCGACACCAATATGGCTGGGGCTGGAGCTGGGGCTAGGGCGAGCAACGTTTACATTCTCAAAGCTCTAGATAACAAGAAAACGCACTTTAAAAGGTATATTTGCCAACGTAGTTCTCATCTTCAGTGCGTATTTACCCATTGTTGAGAGAAATGATGATATCTCAATCGCTTAAGATGTTAGAAAATTACATACTTGAAACACATTTTTTCATTAGAACTCTTCGTCTACCATGCGTTAGACACTAGAAAGGGAGTAAAAGTGGCACCTCAATCGCTCTTCATTTGTAGAAATTCCACTTTACGCATATAGCCTATTTTGTAACCATGCTGTTGCGCCCGCATGTGTGAATCACCAGTTGGCACATGAGAGCAAATGTGCAATCCAAATGCTCTAAATTGTAGGCTACTAAGGAATTGTACAAAAAAGCCTGGTTTTTTTAATCTTTCACTGGACTCATTGACGCTAAAAATGTGATACGAAATTGATTTAGAGTGCTTACAGGTATTTATTCAATACTATTTTTGTATGACGTTATTTCACAACCTACCTCAAAACACTGCTTTAAGTCATCAAGTGTCGAACGCATTGAATCATCTCTGTTCCAGGAATTCAGCAAATTTCGTCTGAAAAACGACACTGCTTAATGTCAAGACGAATGTAAAAATAGTCATTTCTACTTTGTTTACCCTATCAGTTTCAACTTATGGGTGAACATTTGCATATAAATGATACTTTGGCCGTTGGCGGAAACTTCTCGACAAGAGACCAAGACACGCAGAGCACCACCTTCAGTTGCCGCTCGTTTTCCACAAAAAATGAAACTCAAAATAATTCCGATATTGTAGTGATTAGCGCTCCCTTGCTTGCATCAACACATTACTGCATTTACATCTAGCAGACGGGGGCGTTTCGGTGGTGTAATCTTTTGGGGCTGTAGAGATTCTGTTTTGCCGACAGATCTTGTAATGCGTAGCGCGAAAACGAGCGCGAAGCGCGAGCTTTATCTGGTTGGCGTCTAGGGGCAGAGCACGGTGGGGGCCATGGGGAGAAGCTCCCGGAAGCTCTGAGATTTTAGCATATCTCTGGGTGAAAAAATTAAGCCTCAGTATAGATATATTGTGGTTCATAATGCATGATCAAATGCGAAGATCCCTGATAATTTTAATGTGTTATGCTATTCCTCCCGTCATGCCACTGTATTCTTCAGAATAATACGTTCAGAATTAGAACACTGTGTGTTAAGCATTTGAACACTACGCCCTCAGCATTTGAACACTACGCCCTCAGCATTTGAACACTACGCCCTCAGCATTTGAACACTACGCCCTCAGCATTTGAACACTACGCCCTCTGCATTTGAACACTAGACGCGTCAGGCGTTCAAATACTGTAGGTGTTCAAATAGGCGTCCGGCGTTCAAAAATAGAGAGAAAGTTTTCAGAATCTAAACACAAGCGTTCAAAATATTCTTTGATCGCCAGGATGCGTTCTGTATCTGTTAAATTTTGGTGTTCAAAAGTTGAACGCCCGGGACTGCAGTGAAGGGGAGACACGCGCGGCACGCATTATTTTTTCCCATGACGTTTGTGGGTAAACCGGGTCCTAAGGAATTTGCAAACTGTGTTTGAAGTCAAGGGAAGGGTTTAGAAAACGGGCTAAGGCTGCCCTCTCTATGGAAAACCGGGTGCTGCTCTCCGTGGCAATAATAAAAGTGAGGAATAATGTCCAGAAAGTGTTTTTTTTAAATGCCATATGACCCCAAAAAGTGTGCCCATACTGAAGCCTTCAATTTCCTTTCTTTCCCCGAGTTGCCGACGTACTCGGTCACTCCTCCAATTACACCGACGGCCGTTGATCAGGCTGTATATGACCGTCACATGCAGGATCAATTTGTCGACGGGCCTTCAACTTGAATGGGCCAATAAGAAGAAGAGCCGAGAATCGAAATAGCCAATAACAGACTGGCTGCGCTTTGCCCGTTCTCTCTTTCTCTTTTTTCTTTCCTTTCTCCGTCTCTTCCCTTTCACTCCCTTCCTTCCCCTTTCCTTTTCATTCTTCTCTCTTCTTTTCCTCCTCTCCTCGTTTCCCCTTATTTTCCTTTCCTCTCCCCTTTTTGCCGAAAGACCGAAATTTTGCCGGCGGTGACCAAATATGGGGGGGGGGGGACACCCCACACCCCCGCTCGTTACGGCCCTGCTACCAAATGATTTTAAGACCGATTTGATAACAATTATTTACTTTGATAATCAGTGACGGCTTGGGTTCCCATGCTGTAACTAAAAAGTAAAAACTCAGATAAGGTTGAACGCGGAGCTCCATGACTTGGGTTACTGTTACATTATGGTGATCGTCGGCTGCGATGCCTAGTTGTTAGAGGGTTAGAGCATATGCCTCTCTGGTGATGACCCGGCATCGGTTATAAGAAGGTTGTAATGCTGCATGACGATTACCCAGTGAAAAATGGGACCACTTTGGAAGATTCTGGACAACGTTTTCCGTCTTTCAATTTCGTCCTACGCCTTTTGGAAGATTTTGGTTTGAAAAATACTGTTTTTGGAAAGTGCTTTAAGGTTTACAAGCAAAGAATGTTTCATTGCGGAATCGGCCGACTGTTTCACCTTGCAATGAGGATTTATTACCTTAACTTATTTATTACCTCTAGTACTGTAGAGGGACGGAATGATTTATTTCTTTTATAGCAAGAAGAAACCTTGAAGGCCATATTGGTTCCTGCTAAAAATGAATTAGTCCAGGCAGCAATGCTGGAATACATAGTTGTCCTTGACAATTTTTAATGGTAGGACTATTTCGGAAAACTTGGACCAAATCGTCCAAAAGCAGTAATTTTTCGCCATATTATTCACTGGGTATATGATAGTGAGTAATAGCCTCTCGTGAGTTCGATTTGGAATTTTGGAATGTGCAGACTGTGGAGAATTTATTAAAAGTGTCTTGAACATCTACAGAATGGATAAGTGGCCTCTGGAAATCTTAAGTGCCATTATTAGCAATACTAAAACAGGAGGTTGTCATTTCAACCTACTTTTTTGTTTCCATCAAATTGTTTGTTTCCATTTTAGAGTAAAAAGCACTAATTTAATAACTTGCCAGTCCTATGATATTATGGATACACTTTTATGTTTCGACGTCTCTAGGTTTTGACACACATAACCCTAATCCTCTCACCCTAACCTAACCCTTATCTTAACATTGACCCTTACGTGCACTTGTCGGAAAAAGTAATGTAACAAAGAGACGTCAGAACATGGAGTTACAAAAGTGTCTGGCCTTAAAGCACATCTTCCTTGGGCAATAGAGATGACTTCAAGCAAAACTTTCTTTTAGCGTAGTCAAGACAATGAATGTATTTCTTTACTCATTTTGGACTTGTGTAGAAAAGGAGGAAACATGCTGCTTGCTTCTCACCTTAGACGCTGGTTCTCTTCAGTCATTTCGAAGTCATTTCTGACATTGAAACTTGACATGTCATCTACCGAAAACGGAGGAAGGTCTGTAATTAGGGAAACAGAAATATGTTTTTTTACCTACATATATAATAAATTTATATCTTGCTGCAACACAAAATTGTGTAACAAATGTCACTGCAAATTTTCTAGTACTATATTTAGATAACTAGAAATGACGTGTTTTAGATATTCAACAGAATTTGCACTGCAAGTTAGGTTGTGTCTTTAACAATATGCCTACCGTCTAGGAGAGTCAACCATATGATAATGGATGCAGACCATACGTCACTAGCTTCCGAGTATTCATTTCGAAATAATGCTTCTGGGGCTAGTTCATTAAGGGAGCAGGCTTTCTGAAGAGAAATAAAACTGGGTGTTGAAATTTCAAACCAGTGAGTACAATACACTTCTATCACAGCTTCCCTCGGACAATTAACATTGGACAACTACCCTCTGGAACAATTTCTGCCCCGACGATTTCCCTTTAGACAATTCATACCCTCAGACAATTCAAAATATCCTAGTAAGGAAATTTTTCTAAGGGGTAAAAGAGATGGGGCTGAACTTGTCATTGTAGAAATTTCCCTAGGGAGTTGTCCGGTCAAGATCAAATATAATTCACCTATATCACAGATTGTTTTATTCTTTAAGTTTATTTGACACTAAATTGGTTGTAGTTTCTCTGTTATGAAAAAGGGGAAACCTTTCAGACAAACTTTCCCTTGCAAATTTGTTTCGGTCCAAATGGTAGTTATTCCTATCCTGATTTAGTGTCAGATACATTTCTCGTAAAAAGACTAATAAAAACCAAAAGGAAGAAACAAACCGTTGACTTAAGGGTGATAACAGCGTTTCTCGCGTCTTCTGGTAGACAAAATGCATATATCTTGCATACTCCATTCTCAGTAACCAAAATTTTTCTTGTTGACATTCCCGGGTGAACAAACTAAGGTCACAGAAATGAAAGATGTACATCACAGTTGTAAGAACGTTTTTTTAACAAATTTCATGCAGTAGTTACTACGGACAAACAGCGGCACGTAAAATTCACATTATTGTATAAGACGCACAGTCCAGTCCGATTGATAGCATTCTTGTTAACTAACTTAAGGAATTAACATAAGTTACTTACGCCGTAAGAATGAATAAACTTCATTCCATTGAGATAGCTAATAACATATGGCAGCATTTTACTTGAGGAGTAATTACAGACTTTGACAGCCTGGTCTTTCCGGTAATTGTCAAGATAGTCTTGCAGTGTTTCACAAATCAAGTGTTCATGGACTACATAGAGGTGGGCTGTACAGAACAAAATCGATTGTGAGGTTTACTTAGTAACTGGTAATATTTGAGCGATTGAAGAAAACTTGCAGAAGTGCAAAGACGCTACAATTGGTACAGGTGCGTGACTAGAATGATATTTAATATTCATGTTGCATTAAGTTTAAGGCTAGGAACCATATGTGTCTCAAGTTCTTCTTTTTTCTGTTAGCGGTATAGACCTTAAGCATATGATGTCACAGAGTAGAAAGTGTTCTCTCGTCTGGAGGCAAGCGCGTACCATTGCAAGTTTCATCAACAGATGCAGACAACTGATTTGCCAACCAATAATCCAATTCATAGATACAAGTGCGCATGCTCAAAATGAAAACGTGTACAGGTCATTAACGAGACGATTAACATAACCAGGGAGGTGTTAGGAAGACTCTTTGAAGCAATGTTCGTTTCCAACAATTATCTTGCCTGTCTCCTCAAGATTCTTGTCTCAATACCTAGATCATCTAGGATCAGTGATGCATTGTCAAAATGGCAATAAGAAGACACACCTCTTACTTTGAACTCGTTAACTTTTCGTTGCCAGCCGTTATGCAAAAATGTGAAATTTTAACCTTTCGTCGTTATTCGTCACGCTAAATATCATTTCATTTAAAGTCAGCTAAGAATTTCTTTACAACTTACTTTTCGAATATATTTCCTACTAATGGGAAAATTTCCTAAGAACAAAGAGAAATGTATAGGCTTGAACAATGTTTCCAGCAGGTGACGTATAACAATCGTGGGGGCACAATTGAAGTACATTATCTAAACGTTTGTTGCTAGTCGTTTTACTGAAAATCCTGATTTGATTGTTTTCAATGGCGGAAACAAACCTTTCTTCAAAGCATGTATAGACAATGCCTTTGTCTCGGGATTACTTGGAAAGGAAAGGGGGGGGGGGGGTCATCATTAAAAGGGTTTAGTCAACAGAGACTTAACCATAGGAACAAAGAGACCTGTCAATCAAATAGCAGTGCCTAAAAAGTATTAAATCATTTTCAAGTACATATTGTTTGAGGGATTTGGCTGTTGTATCTCCTTCCTAACAACTCCCTGACATAACATAACAGGTTAAATGGCAAAGGAGGGCTAAGGCCCCATAAGATGCCCTGAAGTCCATAACCTATTTTCTAAAACAAACAACCAGCCAACAACAAATTGCTCATAGCGTTAGCGTTCCAGTCTTCACCTCAAGTCTTGTTAAGTTTTCGACAACTGAACCAATTCGCTCCATTTTTGAATGATTTTATTGTTCTATGTACGGGAGTAATATTTGTGCAGTTTTGTGTAACCTGAATGGGCACTTATACACTTGTCGTACGGTACGTATCCGTGTTTGTACCCCTTTGACCTTTGACATCATATTGCGATCATAACATTATAATATCATTAACCCATTATAATAATCATTAACTGTGAAATGGCTTATTGCAATACGCCCGTAAGTCTTCTACACGGCTGGCAAAGTCTACTGCGTGAGTGTCATCTGCGTTTTGCCTCAAAAATGACGTCGCGTGACGTCAATGCATAGGTCTACTTGCAAGAAGTAATTGAATATATTCTAAACAATTAAGTAGCGAATACAAAAAGCATATCTGTAAAGCGTAAACTACATATAGGGCCTATAGATGTTGCTTACTTCAGATACTACAACATCAACACAATGTAGTGCAGTACTTACATATGTCTATATAGATACCTTCAAGCTTTGTAACGTAGTCTGAAGGGGGAAGTTCAATGACCCTCTTCACAAACTTGGTCCACTGAAGTTTCCTTTTTGTTAGGGCCTTTTCTGTTACAGGAAAAAATTGGGAGAAACTTGAACCTCAAGTCTGCTTATGAAAGTCTTACCAGCCGGCCTAAAACGTAATGATGAAACATATCAGTTGTTACCTTTTACGACGACCACTTGTAAGCAAGGATTAATAATCCCTGACTGTCATATTGCTGATAAGTAGCCTATATTTCTTTTACTAGCCTACATTAGTACATTTTACCACTGTGCTCTTGGCACTTGTTAGTTAAGTAATGCAAATATCTGTAGGGTGGTAGGGAATTTGGTATTGGTATCTTACTTAAAGAGACGTTGTATCATTTACACTGTCATATTAATTTTAGTTGAAGTTATGCTTTATTCATTGCGAACAATTTATACACCTTTTAAAAGTCAGAAATTACAGTTGAAAGTCTCACACAACTTTAAACGCCTCCCCTTGAAATTAAATTGATTTTTAAAATGTTTAAAATGAAAATGTTTGCAGAATTCAATTAGACAAGCCAGGCTGGCAATTGTGCAATAACACTAAAGGCTAATGTACTGAGAGCAAAGTCTCAGATGAAATCTCTTCAACCTCACCTTAATTCTGAGTCAGTTAAGACACATTGATCTTGACCTGACCATTTTTTTTGCTTTGAATATGCTCGCTGTCTTATCTGTAATAACTAAAACATAACTAACAACTCGTACCTGTGGCCGTTGTTAAATTGATGCACTTGGAAGACCCATCCGGTAGGGTAAGAGTTCCCATCCATCTATTGAACGTGTTTCCCGTTTTTAAACTGAGAAGCATGCAAACATCCTTCTGATAAAAAATTTTGCATTTCGAAGAATTGACCGAAATGTCAGCATAATATTCTGCAGACATGAACATCAAAGTAGATTAGTTAGCAAAATGTGGAACTGCAATTTCTCAATTTCTAAGTGAACTTAATCATAGGCATATGTAACCATTCCAAATTGGGGAGCAGAAGTTATTTTTCTAGAATCTCTGAGCATTTTTAGAAAAAAAGTTTTGCATTAATTCTACAAATTCTACCAAAAAGTCAAAAGTGTGGGGCGGGAACAGCCTCCCACCCCTGTCTTTCCGCCTATTATTTTTTCGTTACAAAGCCAGTTTTCTGTTAAAAAGTAAAGAAGAACATCGTAACTTTGATGTGCTAGTTAATTAAATATGTACATGTACTTTGAAACGGTATAAAGCCAACCCTAACTTATAAGCAAACATTCCAAGCATTGTGTGATGAATGACCTTTGTTCGATGAGTCTGAGAGCCAAAAGGGACATGTGTGACTGTTCAGACGTTTGACGTACAACAGGAATAACATACACTATTCCGTGTCCTCCCTCCCGTCTTACTACTATTCCCCCAAGTTGCTAACTTTCGGTTACCGTTCGGGAATACAAGAAAACAGTTAAGCTCTTAAAAAGTGAAATTACGACCTTCTGTTATGAAATGTAATAGACGAAACCTTTACAAACTGTCGACTAGAATGGGTAATTTTTTTTTCCTTTATTATAAAGATATAAAAAGTTGCAATAACAAACATACAATATTTCTCTCTCCTATTGCCCCAGTATCCCTGACCCAGGGCAACACCTCTCCAATGAGTTGTCATTCCATGTCCCTCCATCTGGTGCCGTCCCTGAGGCAAAGTTACTTACCTTCGCTTTGCATAGATGTATAATCATCAGAATTTTCGGGATGTTCTGGTAGTTCAGGAAGCCTGATTTAATTAAATCATGGAAAACAATAGAAAGTACAACATCCAATGATGGAGCAAAATTATTTTTGCACACAGTATGCTCAGGGATACAAGGCATTTTTTTTTTATAAATTACACTAAATTAATTTCATGCCTGTTTCACGTTTTTGTTATAAATATTGTTTGCTCCCTGGAACGTTATCAACAAATACCATTAAATATAACAAAAATTTCATTTTAACTGGAAAGCAATTGAGCTAGACCTTGCAAAGTCTTAAACGTATGTAGGTGAGAGACAATGTGTTTAACAAATTGATTATATTTTATCTATAATCTTTCTATGATACTATGCAGAATATTGCAAAGCTCTTTAACGCGTTGTGGAAGGGCTTCTACTGCTCCTGCTATTTGAAAAAGGGAAGAGAAACATTGTGGTTACCTTGGTAGACTATGACAATCCTTTGTGGAAACTATAGGAAAAAAAGAAAACAGAATAGAAACTGAAGAACGTTACATTGCTTTGTTATTCCTCTTCTTCCTAATTTGAAATAAATGTTTTCAGCAATTAGGTTATTAATTTTAAATAGATCAACAAACAGCAACTCACTAGAAGGTACTGTAAAACACAGAAAAGTGCAAGTTATCTATCCCATAGCATACCATTCTTTTAAAAATACCGTTACATTCCTTATTAAATTTTAATAAATGAACTTACATGATCTGCACAGTACGGATGAGTTTTCTTGGCAAACTCGTGAATTAGATACCTCACTAGTGGCCCCTTTTCTTACATATGTCCTGTATGATTAATTTATGATAAAGCAACCCTATAAGTTTGTAATATACTAGGTAACATCTATGTAGAAAGGCATATGTAGAAACGGAAGGGCAATTATAAAACTTCAGAGAATGAGTGAAAAACTCACAAAGACACTGGACTTGCTTTAGATGCTGAAAGAGAAAAGAAATTGTAAATCACAAACTCTTTCACCACGTTTAAGTCAAAAGAGGTTGTTTGCATTGAGAGAGATATTTTTAAGATTTTTGAGTTGCACATACTCATTTACTTCACTTCAATGTTATTTGCTATGTAAAAGGAATTATGATACTTTTTCACTTACGTTCTAGCTCTCTTCCAGGTTTTCTAAACGATAAAAACAAGCAAAAGGAGTGTTCATTTTTCGTCGAAAAGAATTTTGCAAGACTATTTAAGTATTTTTCAAGATGTTCGTACCTTATAGTTAACAGAACTGGAGTTTTGGGTGTTTGGCGTGCTTAACATATGTCTAAAGAAAGCGAGCAAATATTTATGTGTTCACGGATGCTAAAATACAAAAACTTACAACCAGCAAGAAACTGTTCCCGTGCCTGCAAGTAAAATGGTGAGAGGAGGAAATTGTTAAGACAACCTATGGCTACATTTAAAACATTTTTGTTAACAAGTAATAATAAATTATTTAATTTTAATTTACCAAGACTCACGGAGCTGTGAAAATATGGAAAATCATTTTTTTTAACCGAAACAAAATCGTTACTCCGTCACGTGGACTGTTATTTTAGCTTCAAAATTTAAGAGAGGCTGTTGCAAACTTTCTTCCTTAAACGAACGCTACTTAAAAAACTGTTATAGATAAATGCAATTAAAGTTTCATTTCCTGAACTGTAAAATATAACTTAGCCTCAGATGTTATAAATTTTACGTATCAAAGACAGAATTTAGACTTGCATGCTGTCATTTTTCTTGTCAGGGTCCATTCCTAGGACCACTGGAATTGCCTCTATAATGAAATGTTGGAGCCTCTTGTAACTGTTGTAGTGCGAGCTGCCTTTTCTTCCGAATATAATAAAATTTTCATAAACTTTCCAGTATCAGCAAAAAAAAAAAAAAAAAAAAAGGAAAGGAAAGGAAGACAATGATCAAAACATTACATATAGTCAATGGATTGTATCTTACCAATAAACTTTCTGACGACGAAAAAACACAATACTATCAACAGCGAAACAACCGCAGCGCCCAAGATTATTATCAGTTTAAAGGATTTATAAACCTTCTGTTCTGAAATTAATAAAATGATAAGAGGTATCAAAATTAATATTGAAGAATATTTGGCCAGAATTAATTATAGATTATTACCATGGGCGTCCGGAGGGGGGCAAGGGGGCACATGCCCCCTGGAAAATCAAACACTTGAAAAAAAAAACGAAAAAAAAATAAAGAAAAAAAGAAGAAAATATAACATCAACATTTCTTAACAGTTCACTCAGTGTGAATTTCTACTCTCAAAACAAGAATTGAATGAAAGTATCAACACTCAGGCCCCAGCAGCCCCCCCCCCCAGCATATTTTGGGTATTTTTTAAAGTTTATATTTACGATATTGCTAGTATTTTTCCTTTTAATATGCGGTAAATAGGCCTTGGAAGTGCCATTTCCAGCGATCTGGAAAGCATTTTGGGCCAAACTTTCTTGCGCTCCGCGCTAACCCATGGTGGCGCGGAGCGCTGAGAGTCTGTCTATGGGCTTCGTCCCCCTTCTCATATTCCTGGCTACGCCTTTGTCAGCACTGTGAAGTAGCATCTAAACTCTTTTCTGGGAGTAAATATTTCCCATGAAAAAAGTTGGGCCCCCTAAAAAATTTTGCCCCCTGAATTTTTTTCTGCGGACGCCCATTATTATTACGAAGTGAGTAGAGACTAAATCAGTGTAAAATTATTCAAACTTTCCAGAAAACTGACACCTGAGAAAGATTTGATTTAAAGCAGTCAATAAGCAACGGATGGTGTACACACAGAACTGCCAATGCTCTAGTCGTTTCAAAGGCCTGGTGTTTGGCCAGGGTTACATGCAATCTAAAAATGAATGCTTTGGCCAATCTAAATCTGAGGTGGTCCTTATAGCAAATATTATTTCTTACTACTTTGAAAAGAGTTGTAGATAGGAAGTAGGATATGGAAGGCTTAAGAATACTGGTTTTACTCCGAATATGCTAAAAATAAAGGTAGCCAAACATACTTCAACTCACCAATGTGGATATATAAAGACCGATGCAATGGTGCGACGTCAAGTCCATCTAGTGCAACAACACACGTTATATTCCCACTTGATGTTTGTTGCAATTGCAATGTTGACTCAGATGAATATATCAAGTTATTACGGTAATAATTGAAAATTGGGCTTACAGTGTGAGTCACGTGCTTGCTTAAAAGCCACGAAATATTGAACGCGTGGCTTGATTCACTTGCGTCGCACTTGATGACTAAATCTTCATTAGATTTCCACTCTATGTGGTCAAGAACATTCATTCCGTTTACCGAAAGTTTTACGGCTGGGAGAACTGCGACAGAAAAAAGAATTCGCATTGCCATCTATTCAAAACAGTGCTTTGGCAATTACCAGGGAACATCAGTCCCTAAAATACTGATAATGATTTGCGTCACATGTTTATCAAAAGCAAGGCGTAATATGTATAAAGGTAGACATGCACACACGTTATATATATATATATATATATATATATATATATATATATATATATATATATATATATATATATATATATATATATATATATATATATATATATATATATATATATATATATATATATATATATATATATATATATATATATATATATAAAGCTATCATGGCTAATGTGACTTCAGACGTGACAACAAGGTACATGCAGTTCAGCACTTAATTTTCTCTCCTGTTACCACGGTATCTACTCCCTGTGCGGGAGTTAATATTCAGTAGGTTGAACATGGTTGATCGACTGTGAATAAGTTGGCCGAAAGATAAGTAATGAGATTCGGTATTTTTTAATCATTAATATATACATATGTATATACAGAAAGCATAAAACGAGAATATATATATATATATATATATAAATATATATATATATATATATATATATAAAGCATAAAACGAGAAAAAAATGATACTTTCATTTTCAACTTTATAAGTCCACACGTAGCCTACTTATAACGTTGAAACTGAAATAATATTTTTTCTAGTTTTTTCTTTCCATATATATATATATATATATTTCTATATAAAATTCTATATATATGTTTATATATATGTTTATATATATATATATATATATATATATATATATATATATATATATATATATATATATATATATATATATATATCAGTAACAATTGTGCACAGCTTAGGAAAGCTAATGCTGTTCCAAAATTAGGTTCCTGCTCAGGAGGTGAAGAGCAAGTGCTTCATCTAGTATTTGAACGAATATCAAACCAACTTACCTTCATAGCCGTTGTTACAGCGTCCTCACTAGCAAGTGGTAGGTCCCGAGTTTGGACCCCAGTGGAGTCAACGTTGCTTTTCACTTTATCCGGATTTTCCGGATGTATGTTTCTATGTAGGCTATGTACATAACGCAAGCACGCATATCTACACACATACATACACGCATACATGCACTCATACATACACATCTACATACCGAATCGTTTAAATTAAAAACGTTGACAATGTATGCCCTTACCGTATGTATAGCAAATTAAGACAGCTTCTCGATGACTATTTATGTTCGTTTGTTTTCCGACACATGTGAAATTCTCCTGGCGTTTTTGCGGCTGATACGGTAATGTTATTGTGGTAGAGAATGTATCATTACTTTGTTGATTCGACGTAACCACTTCGTTAGCCTCAACTACCTCATTGTTTATAAGCAAAGTAAGGTTTGCTACTGGTCTGGCGTCGTGTGCACCACAGGTAAGTGTTACCGTAGAATTTCTTTCCACGGACACACTTCGAGAGAAAGACCTGTTATTGAACGTGATGAAAACTGTGGGGAGAACTGTGGAAGGAAAGTAATTTACATACGAGGTAGAAATATGTGGACATATAACATGTTTGTTTTGAGCAAAACAAAAATCATGTCCATGCGAGTAGTATTTTTGACTTCTATTTTCTCCAGTAAGGTTGGCCTACTTGGCATAATGCATTGCTGGTTCAGAAAGTACCTTTCATCAGGGCAATCCATATTGCTTCCATCATATGGACTAAATGTGATAAAAATCGAGGCAATTCGTGATTAGTGTCAGTTGATGTTTTCTGCTCTGCGTTTGTAGATCGTTTTATTTGTTCCGATGGATGCCATTCTAGTCAAGTAGTTTTATGGAAAACACTTAATAAGCACCAAACTCGCCCCAACGGTTTTGTGTACTTTGCCAAATATGTAATCATTTTCTTTTGCCATACTAGACTCCTGGTCTCTCCCCCCCCCTTTCAGGTGTCATATTAATGGCTACCATGTCGCCTACTTATGGACGAATGAACTACGGGGTTTTCGGAAACCCTTATGGAGTTAATCCTGGCTGACTTCACCCTTAAATAATATTAACCTCCTAGACAGACGAAGTCCTTTGCTCCAAATGAAAATGAATTATTTTTGTAAGGTGCCAGGCATATTCGCTTGTTTCGTGCGATATGCAATTCCATAACTCATATTTTTCGGAAAAAGATAAATCAGCAGGAAACTTGGAAATTTAAGTAATAGGACGTCAAGCAAATATGCCTTGTAGTAAAATGGTGTTGTCCGAAGGTTTTCTGTCAATCTCTTCCTCACCCACCGTCAGCATTGTTTCTAGGGCTCGAGTCGCTGGCCTAATAGTTGGGGAGTCTGCCCTCTGTTGAGCAAATACTGTCCACAACCCTGTCTATGATCAGATGACAGAGGCCTTCTCAATAAGCTCAGACATGATTGATGGCCATGGAGCAAAACAATTATTTGAAAACTGTTATTTAAAGCCTGTTTTAAGCTTTTGTGTAAAAGGCACCCTGTACCTTTTGAGATCTCCTGGAAGGGTTTAGAGGCTACAAATTTTTAGAGCAACATTAGTTCCTATTTCACAGCAATAATTAAAATAAAACAAGTCAGGGGGATAATTCTGAAACAGGACAAAGGGTGGAAAAACCACCGGCATGTGGAAGTGTTATAGTCAGAAGATGAATCACATTTGTTTTGGTAGAGGTCAAAGGTTACCTGAGGTCACGGGGGTGAAAATACGATATTCCTAAATGAGCTTGTAAAAACGATATCTCAAGATAGTAATGATGGACAATTTTCAAACTTGGGGCTCACACTTCATACGAAGTCAGCAAAGGTCAAGTTGTGAAGCATTGTAAAATTGGTAGAGAAGTTTAAGTTTGAGGGATGACCCTCAGTGCAACAGAGCACCCCCTTTCAGCAAGGAATTACTTAGCCTTTTGTCTTTTTGCTTAATTATGTTGCCCTCCTGTCACTAAGAAAATATTGATTCTGTCCTTTTTGGAAGAATAAACTTAATAAGAGGGTTATTACTTCATCGTCATTTAAACATATTTTGAAGGGAATGTGACACATTTTGAAAGGAAACGGTCTAGCATACCGCACCACACAGTAGGGGTGTCGCTGATTGGTGGTAGAATGACAGCTTATCACAATGAATGAAGTCGGGGATAGGGAGATACCAAAAATAATTCATGCCGTAGAATGCTGTGGACAGTCTGCTTGCATCAACTGCCAAGGTAAGAGCTGATTTTAAGCCTGTATAATAAACGAAGCGCACTTAATTTTTAAGCACGCATTAGAAGGGCTGTACGTATTTGGTAACGCTGATTTAAGTGTTGCAGGGTGCCTTAAGACTACTTGAGATAACACGTACTGCGTTAATGGCATCTATCCAACAATTAAATGGCCAAGCCTTCTGAGTCGTTTTTCGTATTTACCGTAAGATCAATAAGAGAGATCACTTTAAACTTGGGGATGAAATAGGCCTACCTGAATTTTATACAAATAAAAAAAAAAACCTGCGTTGCGTGCGTTACTTGATTTAGAATGAGGGGTGTATTTGTTAATGTAGTGTTTATTCAAACAGAGGGAATAGTTCCTCAGGTGCAAAGTGTTGCAAATATGTCGACGATTTTGGCGAGTAAGGGTAGGTAGGCGTAAACAGAACGGGTTCCGTGGATTACACGCCTTTGTCGCAGTGTATGTTCACTTTGATTCTTGCAAATAGTTGAAAAAAAATTCCGGCTGGAAAGTGGGAATTATTTTCCAATAATAACTATGACTCCTGCCCCCTTTCTTAGAAGCAACCTCTCGTTCACTATAAGACACACTATGATTTCTACTTCAACAAGCCTCCAGTCTATGAGTAGAGTCTTGAATCAACACTATTTATGCAAATGACCTCATTAGCGCCCTATTGAGGTGCTGGTCTGGCATATTCACTGCGGCACCTGTTGTAAGTGGCGGGTTTTTTTGAGCTTTTAGCGCTAACAAACCTGACACTTCCACTGCTCGGTGCAGCCACCACTAGACTGCACTTAGATACAAGACTTAATTGTCATACCTAAATTCCGTATAGACCAACACCAAAGCATGTGAACTTGCTTACCGTAAGAAGTAAAATGTAAGATAACCTGTTGCCTTGGAATGGAACTTTCCGTTTTAGTTCGACAGGTAATGTTTCCCTCAGGATCTTCGAGACGAATAGATAACATTGATACTACATCAAAGGTTACATTATTTTGAGTGATGATATTGAACTTAGGCTCAATGTAGCGTAGACGTTTAATTTCATGTATTATCCAGATCAACGTAACTGGGGGTTTACTCCTGCGGGCGTAGCAAAATAAAGATAAGTTTGATTTCTCCTCGACGTTCAGCAGCGGTGGAGCACTCGTACCTCCAATCGTAATATGAAGATGCGGAATAACTGCAAATAAATAAATAAATACTGATTGTCGTGTTGATTTGTCTTAGATATTGTGTTATAAAAAGATGGTGGCCTTCCTTTTTTGTATTCTTCATTTTGTGGAAACTTGGTTTCGCCGAACAATACTACTTTAAAATGAACCTTTATTCAGGAGCATCTCTGAAGGGCGGAAATTCTTATATCACATCTACAAAGATAACAACCAAGCTACAAAACTTACCGTTGATGTTTATGACATATGATATGAGACTTGAAGAATTTTGGATACACTGGTAAGTTCCTTCGTGTTCGAGGGAGGCATACTTGATGAAGAGCGAATAATTTCTTAAAAGGGAAATGCTATCCTCGAATATTTGATCGACTGCTATTCTATCAATATATAAATCCGTTTCTTCATATGTCCACCCATCAGCAAGATTTAAACCTGCACAATCTAAAGTAATCGATTCATCTTCAAGGAAAGTACAGTTCACTCTTTTCACACCTCTTGAAAAATTGCACCAACACTTTCCAAACGAAAGATATGCAAAAAGGACTACAATTCCTACAGGTAGAAAACTTCCAAGCATGGTTTCGTTCATGCCATTAAGCAATATTAAAGCTTTTAAATGTTATCTTTTAATCACAAAATGCTACTGCTGACCCGACAGTGCTCATTTTGAGAGTCAGGAGATGTTTGAAAATTCAGAGGTTATCGTACACGTATTTCTTTTTGTAGCCTTGTTTCAATACAGTTACCTATTTAGCACTGATTGATAGACCAACAAAGTAAAAGTTCAAATCACCAAAGGTTTTAGCTACCTCATTGTCAAAATCAAGGTTTCACTTTAGTTTCGTAGCGAAATAATTTTCAAGTGTTTATTGAAAAAATATTAAGAGATTTATTGCGTTCCCATCCCTGATGGCATAGCTTGGTAAATTAAAAGATGTTTCGCTTTCAAAATAAATGTAGACACTTCACCTGTCTTTTTCAGTTTTAAAATATGTGAGTGCATCTAGAACATCAGCGGTAGCAAAGCAAAGACTGCTTTGTTTGTGTTTGGATGACTTTTAATGATAATCACAATGATAGTAAAAATGGAGATTAATAGTGCGCAACTAATCACGCCATACTATGATCAAAGGGGTATCAATTTAGAATTGGAAAGCACGACTTCCATTAGGACGAATAAAAAATTAAGAAGCACACTTCATAATAGCAAAATAGGATCCACATCACAAACACTTTATTCATCAGAATTCAAGTTGCTTTAATTAAAAGTAAATATCGGTATACTTATCCGATCTACTATGAAAGATTACGCCTATCTATTCTAAACCGGAATGCAGCAACTGTAACGGATTTGCCAGAGACTGCTTTACGATTAGTTTCTTATCATAGTACATCCTATCATAAATTGTGAACAGGGATACAGTATGCAACTTAATTTTTGAAAAATGTAGGGTGAGTTGCTGTCACCCAGAGCCTTAAAAACAATGCAAAGTGCATTGCATGTGCCATATTGCACAGAAAGCCTGTACAAACCTTTTCAAATCCGCACAATGGGTAAGGAAACACTTACCTTCTACAACCCAGAAAGTATAAACTTCATTACAACTCCCCTTTACTCGCAACTGGAGCAGTCCGGAATAGTTTGTTGGTACCGTACATAGAAAAAATGCGATGTTTCTTTTCACGTCCCATGCTATTGTTACGTATCTTGAAAAAAGTTCTTCAATCCAGCATCCTACAGAGGTATAGTTTATGGACTAGAAGATGGCTTGAGCGACCATTGATTCTGACAATTTAGTTATGGGTGTTTGAAAAACACTAACTTGAACCCGTCAGTTGATTTCTTTTGAAGTAACTCTAGCACTTATGCGTTTTCTTTAACGTCGGCAGGCGTAGGACAATTTGTTACAGAGGTCAGTGACCGTGTGGCTGTCATGTTGGTAAGCATTCTATACCTTCTGAAACAGAAACTCAGGAAGTTTCAGTCCACTTCAAAAAGACATTGAGTCCACACCTTGAAGTAAACCATTCTGAATTCTAAGATTTTAGATAAAGGACGAAACCAAAAAATGTTCATGCAGGCAGCTAATAATCGACACTAAGAAGTTATGCTGATAGAAAACATGAGAATTGTACTCCATAAAAATAACTATCATTTCCTATTAGAAAAGTAATAAAACCTTGAACCTACTTTCTTGTCAAAATCCACAGTATGGTGGTATAAATGAGGTACTCCTATTTATATTCACACAACCTGTCACACATTACAGGAATCGATGAAAAGCAACAGGGACGCTAAGTCTTATAATTTTTTGCCACAATTTCCAAAAGGAGGTTTTTAGTTGACTTTTAGAGAGTAAGTAAAGATCAAAATCTTGTTTGACATAATAACTTTGTTATGGTATCTGTTTGTATGAGTGAGGTTGCCAAGTTAAAAGACATAAGAATTAAATACCTTCAAGGCAAACGGCTACTCACTAATGTATTTCAAACAACCTTGAAGTCAATCTTCAGAATGAACATAACATTTTCCTGTTTGCCTTGAACTGTTCCTCACCTACCAGGTCTTATAGCACGTCAATTATAGTTTTACACGAAGTATGCCGACAATCTATTGGTTGATACTATTTGTTAGATTGCAAAGATTGCCCTGAATAATTGTAGATTTCTAGCTTCCCAGGGATCATCAAGGGAGACGTAAGTAATATCATTTTGAAGTCATTTTGAACTTTTTAGAATAAAATAGACAATTAAAAGTGGATAAGTAGGTAACTAAATATTCGCTAGTACTCGACTTCATTTTGCTTTCTTTTACAAAATTTTCTCTTGATTAGGGAGTTGCCATGCTGTTCTATTTAACACTACTACTTCTGATGTGCCCAGTGGGTTACATTGTCTCGACAGGTACGTAAATTTCCCATTTTTGTGACTTCAACAACGAATTCAACAACGAAAGAAGTTTCAAAATTACCACCTTTCGTCAAAAATACAAAATTTGTGCGTTTTGCTGTTGAAAGCTACTTAAAAGTTTTACTCAACTTTAACAGATTATACAGACAACGGTTGCAGATCCCCTCAGCATCTTGAACTAGGTAAAAATGGAACTGTTAGTTGTTACTTCAGTGCTGGTTTTTACGGGATCTTCTGGTATAACTCAACTTCCTACGAAACTGAGCGACCATTTCTTTATTACAAAGAAGGAGAGAAAACGGGCCGAGGATACACTTCGGGGGAATTTGATATTCATCCAAATGGTTCTTTAGTCATAAATAATGTTTCATTGGAACATGACCATTTCTTTACCGTTGTTCATATAAAGAGAAAAGAAGAAGCAGACCCAGAAACCCATAAAGTACGCGTTGTTGTGACTGGTAAATATACACATTTTCTCTTTTATAAAAAATCTCAATGTATGGATTTAGGAGTATTTCCTTTAAAGTTCAACGTTTTTTAGGTCTCTACATAGTAACTAGTATCAAACCCTGGGCGTAACTTAAGTCAAATTCTAACTTTCAACATGGGACACCGTGATGTTTCACTTTCTAATTGTTGCGGTTTGATCTCTAGGCATATTGAGTTTTTCCACGTTTTTGATTCCTTGCCGAAGGCGAAAGCAATATTTGTAACCACTCTGGCGAGAACTGTCTGTGTGTCTGTGTGCTTGTGAAGCTTGACTTGTAAACACGATATCTTAAGATAGCAACGATGGCTACTTGTCATTATTGGAATGTGAAATTATCATATTCAGAGGAACAACCTATTGCCTTTGGTAGAAGCCAAAGATCAGGTGAGGTCACTAGAGGTCATAAGCCGAAAACAATGCAAACACGATATGTTTAGGTATGAAGCATGGATGCTTTTCGTACTTGGCATGTGTGTGCGTTATAATCAGAAAATGAACCTATTGGTTTTGGTAGCGGTCAAAGGTTATCTGAGGTCACCGGAGATAAAAATACGACGTCTTTAAAAACTGCTTGTAAACATGATATTTCAAGTTAACAATGACGGACACTTTTGATGTTTGGTATATAACTTTATCATATTGAAAGGAAGCACCCTAATGTTTTCAACAGAAGTCAGAGATCATTTTTATGAGGTCATCTGAGGTCAAAAACCGGGAACCTTGAAAAACACGATAATTAAAGACAGGTACGATAGGCTTGTTGAAGGTGGGAGGTCATCTGAGGTCATCAAAGGTGAATTACGAAAACCTAGTTAACTAAGTAGACTGTGGACGGTACTCCCAAATTATATTCGGCGTTTCGTGGCCAAAGAAAATTAAAGGCTGAATTTTTGTACCTCTCCAAAACAAAATCACAGAAAACAACATTTGTTTATCACAGAGCATTACTGTTACAGTAAAATTCTAATCTGAGTCACCTAATTATGAATACGTGTAAAGGATATAGTGACTATAGGATGATTAAAATACCACACGTTTAAAGAGTTCTTTGATGGCACAGCTGAGTTCTAGTGCTTGGTTTCTCACGCAGACGGCCGGGTTAGTGTCCCTTCTAAGACACTTTCTTCTTAATTTTTTTATTCAATTTTTGGTTGGGTTCAAAGGTCATGTGAGTCAGCAGAGGTCAAATTGTGAAAGCAAGGTTAAAATGATATCATCAAGGGGTATAAAGTTGAGGGATGAACCTCGGTGCAACAAAGTAACCCCTTTCGGAAAGGAATCACTAAGCCTTCAGGCTTTCCGGTTCTTTTTCTCCCAACTCACGGGAGTTCTGACTCTCAATTTACATTCTCGGGGATTACTTGCCAAGCTTTATTTCACACATTGTGGGACGGAATGGTGCTCTCTAGGACGAAAATATAAGTAAATAGTCGTAAGTTATAGAGATTATCATTTCTTACCCCTTCCTACTTTACCGTTAGTCCTTTCCTAAGTTTAGCTGTCATCGTCTTCGGTCAGGGTCCAACCTTCCCAACATCCCCTTGCTCAGGCTTTTTCTCTTTTCCAGCGGTAATGTTTTCCTTTTCTCCCTCCAGAGGCTTGAGTCCTGCTCTCGTCCCTGTTCTGTCCTTCCTAGGCCTTTTTTCTGAGGCCCCTTGCCCCTGGCCTTTTATCCACGTTGATAAATATTGTCCCTTTTTATAGTTTCTTTTGTCTCGACTTTTTTGTTGTTCTGTCCGCCTGTCCTATTACCATTTCCTTCTTTCTCCCCTGCATCTCTGTTTTGACTCTTGGACTTCCCATGTAAATTTCTATTTTGTTTCTCCCGGGAAGAAATCCCCCTTTTTGCTAAGCTACCGCTCCTTGCCTGCGAAAACTATTTGCAAGGGCTTTTGCTAGTACATAGTACTTCTGTGCGTCAGCATTGAGTAACGAAACTGGTGTGTAGAATCATCAATCTAGGAGAAATATTAACTCTGTTAGTATTTCAGATCCTCCGCATTTAGTTTGTAACGAGTGCCTCCTTTCTCTGCCGTTTATCGGTCAGTAGTTAATGGACAAGCACGTGTCGATGCATGGTAAGCAATTTGTAAACGTGTGTAGCATGGATACAAAATATTCACAAAAGTACAATTCAAGCTGATTCAACAATTAACTTTCTTGTATCACAAAAACACTTTTTCCTTCCATAATAAGTGAAAAGTCTTGTTACAAACTCCTTGAAATAACACAGATGTCGTCAGAAAAAGAGAAACAATTGACTTGCTATTAGGTCTCCATGTTTACTGTATTACAAGAAGACCTAACAATGCAGATCATCGTTTAAGTACCATGCTAAAGCTTCTTGCACCGAAATTTGGGCCTTTAATAGCCAAACAAAGCAACGATGTTTAAAACGTTTGTCACATATAAAGAGTCACCTAGCTAGAGGCATTGTAAGGGTAATTGTTATTATCATTCAGATATAAAGGAACCACTCTACAGCCTGAAATTTACTGGTTTGAATTTCTAGGTACATCTGTATGCAAATTAGGCGTGTGTTATCTCTGATTATCTCCAGAGAAATTTGTAGATCGACGTGGCTGTAATTTACATACAGGTGCGCGTTCGGAGCAAATAAAACACTGGAAATAGAACGCGAAAGCGATAAAGAGAATAGCACAAAGTCCAAGGGGTACTTAAAAAGCATTCTCATTGATATGTGTTAGGACAAGGATGTAACCATAAACCACTGAACTAAATTGCCATTTCAGGAACCTGACGACGGAGCGAGAGGTGAAGTAGTCCCTCTGACAATTTCAGCACCCAACTGGGAAGATTGGCAGGCTTGTTAAAAAATGATGAATGCTGAACATGCTGTTGTCCTGATAAGGGTTGTAAGACCCCTAGAAATTGGCTAAAAGGTTTATTTTCCTCGAATATTCCCGGGAAGATCTCGAAACTCCTTGACTTGCGTTTTTAAGTTACATTCCCAGACGAATGAGATTTTTTTCCTCCTATATGATACACAAGCCTGTGGGATGTCTTTTGGATTCCTTTCGCAGGACGAAGGGAATCTACGCAATCAAGCAGGCGAGTGTACGTACGTGTGAAGTTGAGTGTTGGAATGTGTTTTTGTAACCTTTGGCTTGTAAGTAAGACATCCGAAGGTAGCAGTGCTTACTTTTCATACTTGGTACATGGACTTGCTCTACCAAGCAAAAAGTTTCCAATTGTTTTTAGTGGAGGTGAAACTTCTTTTGAGGTGATCAAAGGACAAAGTGAAGACCTGGTGAACACGATAGTTCAAGATAGGTGTGATGGATACGTTTATTAAACTAGGGTTGTCATGTTACGAAAAAAAAATGGTACTGTTTTGCTGGAGATCAATGCTTACCTGTGGTCATTAGAGATAAAACTTCAAAAATCTTGTAAACTTCCTGGAAGCACAATATCTTAAAAGGACTAACATTAAAAGGTCCAAAACTTAGCATACAGATGACATACAGAGTGCAAGACCCCTGTTAGTTTTGCTCGCTTTCAAAGGTGTTACAAGATAACCAAAGATCAATCTGAGAAAATAAACTAAATACTGAGAATTATCTCGAAATGAAAACACCTGCAGATCCTTTTCAAAACTTGGTCAGGGAAGACACTGTTTTGCACCCTTAATTCTCACAAGATGTAATCATAGGCGTAGGAGATCAAGTTGATTTGGAGGGGGAGGGGACTGTAACGACTTGCTAGAAAAATATAACCAAAAATTTCCGCACGCTCCACCCACGTTCAGCATGTTAATGTACATACCATATAGACATGCACCGGTTGTCACACCGAATGTCACTTACATATAACCATTTGCCGTGTTACTACTCTTCCACATTGATTATAATTTGGGGGGAAGTCGTTTCAAGAAAAATGATAATAGACAGTGGCGTAGCCAGGATTTCTTTCATGGGAGTGGGGGCATGCATCCTGTTCTGTGATCGCTGGCCTGAGGAGGGGTCTGAGGGGAGGAGGTTGTTCCCCTCCCCTTTGAAAAAAATTGAAAAATTAGGTGTCCTTACATGCAATCTGGTGCCACATATGCTACTTTGAAGTAAAATTTGTGTTAAAAAATTTACGTACTACAAAAATCAGCATCAGTGAGGAGAGGAGAGGGCATGGCCCAGTGTCCCCGTAAATACACCACTGATAATCATAACGTAAGTTTAACCATTAAAATCACACTGGTGAATAAATACCGAATATGTAGGTCCTGGTGCAATTCAAATCTAAACTTTATTTTAATTATCAAGGAAGTTTTCTAAACTATTGATTATCTTTAGGTACATCATTGCGTTATTTTTCTTTCAGTAGGTGCCCAAAAATTCTTAGCATATTGACTGAATTTTCACAAAAATATTTGGTTGGGGCTGTAGCCCTCCGCCTCCTACCCCTATAGATGTAATCTAAGCGAGACGCCCCCCCCCCTTACGTCCGAGATTTCCATGCTTAGACCTCACCATCAGTGTGGCACGTCTGCACCATTTGGCAAAGGAGAATCCGCCCTTGCACCAAGTAGATTGGGCCAAGAACTTCCCACAGGGATTTCGCACAAGAACGCAAAGGGGACAAAACCCTTCATGTTCTTCACCACTGTCTTTAATCTTCAGTTGCTGCTTTATGTGCGGGAAAGTTGAAGGTTTGAGTTCGGTTTGGTTGGTTTGTGGACCCAGAAAGAATAGAAACTCCCTGATAAATTCTAATGCAGTTAGCATTTTATCCGAATTACCATATTTTATGACGAAATGATCGTTCTTTCAAGAT
Organism: Holothuria leucospilota; assembly: GCA_029531755.1. NCBI lineage: Eukaryota > Metazoa > Echinodermata > Holothuroidea > Aspidochirotida > Holothuriidae > Holothuria > Holothuria leucospilota. The sequence continues at coordinate 19,279,750 of CM055961.1, read as the reverse complement.
AGCAACATCATAAAACTCCCTTTCCTGAGTTTGGACATACGATGGAGGATTCCGACATCAATTGTGAAGAAAATACGGAGAAAAGGCTGAATGCTCACATGTTGTTAAATTTAATGAGAATTTATATAGGCTTTGCTCAGAGGCGCTTAGCCTATCAATATCAAACGGCTAACCCAAACACAATACTTCAGCAGCTTACATTTGCTTCTTAACGATGTATTCAACAAGTATTCGACAAAGGTTTGATCATATGTATATGTTTACATCGGGCTGGAAAGTACATAAGAAATTAGGGTGGAATAAAGGAAAGTCTGTAAAAGGGGATACGCCATCACCCCCCCCCCCCCTTATACCGGGAAATTACTAGCAACTCCCTGTCCAAACATATTTAGGAATAGACCCAGATTGATTGACATTTATTCAAACATCACAGTTTCACTTTGGTTGGTCAACAATGACTTGCACAGTCAGTTGTGCTCCCAATTAGGTTCACACTTTGTGTGTGACAATATTGCCTCTAGCAATTTAAACGCAGTAGAGGCTACCGTGGCTCTTTCTTGAAAGTGTACTAAACAGATGGTTTTGGTTTAAATTGGAATTGCTAGGAGGGGCTATAGAGTAAACTTAGTACGTAGAATTTCTACTGTCTCGGGTGAAATTAGAGAGCCTTCAGAATATGCCGAATTGCAACCTAAATCCTATTTTGGACTTTTTTAATCGTGCGCATCTTTTGGTTGCAAGTTCCAGCAGGATGTTGTACGCACGTGCTTCTTTCTCAATTCGAATATTTTCTTTCTTATCTTCTTACTTGAGTTATTTATTATGTACTGATTACAAAGCAACAGTGCATATGACTTTCATATCATGGTCAATGTACCGAGCAAAGAATTTCGTGGGCCTATGTAAGGAAAACTGCGCAAAAATTCGAGCTCTTAGAACATCTTGCATAAGAATGTAACGTAAATAAGCCTTCGGAGGTGGCAGCTTTGGTGTGAAAAGTTGGTGGAGGAGTGTAATTTAGTCAAGAAGTAAATTCCACAGATTGTCATGGCTTTTCGTAAATGTGGAATTAAAAAGTAGAAATATGACAATAAAAAATTGTTAAATTTCAAGTTTGTAAAAATTATCAATATGAATGGAAAGCTCACAGTTTGTTCTTCTTTCCAGTGAAACCAAAGGAAGGCCGTCCCCTTATAAAGCAATGCAAGCATAGCTCTCAAAAAGGTGTTTGTTACATACAGTCAGATGGCACATTTGACCTTATGTGCTATGTTGGAGATTCCAGACCGCGAATACAATTAATGTGGGTAAAACGAACGTTAATTAAAGAAACAAATATCACGTTTGAAGCGTACTATTCCACAAACGGGATAGTGGAAAGTTCTTTCGTCAACACAACGTATACATTCAACAATTCAGAGTGCCTGGTACTACTTGCCTGCAAAGCTGTTGGAGACACAACCTGGCTCAAAACTCGAGAATCTCTAGTTTTAGCAGAATGTCCACAGGCTTCTTATTTTTCCGACACGCCGCAGATTAGATATGTTGAAATTGATTCCTCTGTCACGTTAGAATGCACTCATACTGTAAATGTGCTTGTAGTATGGAAAAGGTATCAGGAAAATGGTGGATACAAAGTTGTCGACTTTGCTGTCAACACTGGAAACAACGCTTCGAACACTTACATTTCTAATCATTCATTGAGCCATGGAAATTCCTTGTTCATAGAAGACGTTTCCTACGAAGTCGAGGGTTTATATTCCTGTGTATTTGGTAATGGCACAAACTGGGGCATGGCAATTTTTAATGTTACCGTTCATGGTGAGTAGCTTGTAACTTGGAGATAAATAACACAAAGAGAATGACATACTAAACGGGTTTCGAAATTTCGATTTGAACTGTTCATTTCAGTATTTTTTGTCTGATAAATACGTACTGTCGCTTTCATCTCCTCTTTTCCACAGCGCAACCTTTCTCCGTTATTTTAAGAATAGAAGGTTGTGACGTATCAGACAAATGTGAAATAGTGGCACATGAAGAAGGAAGTTTAACTTGCAAGATTTTAGGAGTTCATCCGATAGTTCAATTGGCATGGGTAATTATGACTGAAGATCCATCAAAAGGAATTTCCCTATTCAACGAGAGTGTCAGTATTACGCAACAAACTGAGGTCTATTACATTTCATTGACAGTGAGATATGTAATAAAGGATACTCAACGAAAAGTGATTACTGTTAAATGCAAAGTTTCCGGACCACACGCTCATATATTTCCTTTTGAAAGAGCAGCAGACCTTGTTGTTTCTCAAGGTAATTAACATTTTAATGCTTTCTCTACTGTTTGAGTGGCGTTGATGTACGGTCAAGAAGGGGTGTTAAGTGGACTGGTCATGTTACTTCAGATCTTGCTTGTTTGTAAACTGGTCATTGAAAGTCAAGCAATATTATAGCGGCTACTTGCTCAACTAAAATGGTGATAGGCTTTGGTCTATTGTATTATAAATCACATCGGTTAATTGTTAGCTGCTCACGGCTTCGGGGGGTGTAGATATTTTTTAGGGGTCTTAATAGGCGGATCAAGGAGTTCTTAAAGGGAGAGTTTACTCCATAAAGCAAAAGTTTGCACGCGCGACCGTCAAAAGTACAAACGTCTTGATAGATGTAGAGGGAATCTAGGGGAAAAAAAAAATCAAATTTAGACACTTAAATGGTATTTGCGGGTGTCAAAAGTCGGAGAGGAGCTGAGGCAGGGATATCCCTCCCTCCTTTTACTCTAGGCCCGCGCCTGCATAACATTTTTGCCTGAAAACTTTCATTACTCTTGGAAATTACATGATTTTCCAAACCATGTGCTCGAGAAAAAAGTTTTTCCCAAGTTAGGGGACTGCGTCCCCAAGACCCAGGACTCGTACGTTACCTATGGCTAAACCTACGCGGTTTGGTCTGGACTGTCCAAACTATTCTCTGGATATCGTTTTTGTTGAAGTATTTTGCAGAGTATTTTGCAAACTCAGACAGATGTACGCAACAAAACATGTAAGGGCTTATTGCGTTCAAATTACCGTCTGAGGCAACATTTTTCCATCTGTCATATACCGATGTTAGAGATTTGCAGCCTGGGTGTCCTAGATTTTGTTATGGTATATCCAGCTTCATTTTTCTGATACATCTATTGATTAATATCCACCTTCGTCAATTTTGGAGAAGTCATGTCGGGTACTTAAATCTTTCAAGAAACAGAAAAGTTAAATGCAACAAGTGGAAAATACGAATTTATAATTCAATGAAAATCTTTTTACTGGTTGAAATACCTCTTATTAAGATAACATTTATTAACTAGAGATGAGAAATACAAATCGTTTTCTAAAAAAGAATGTCATCTCTAATTAATGTTAATCTAGTTAAGATCTATTGTCTGATCATTTTATTACAAAAATTACTGTTTCAAAAATATTCTTAAGTGGTTCAAGGATGATAATAAGAATTCAGAGACCTTAATCAAAAGAGTTTTGAACAGAAAACACTACTTTTAATTAGGTATAAAAGTTTAATAGAACAGGCTAGCAGACTCATCTCTCTCTTTATGACGAAATACAGTTGAAAATGAAAGAATCACTGATTCTTCAAATAGATTTGTTTAAATTGTTATTTAACAATTCAAAAGCAATGCTGATTTCTTCCTCTGTATTAGACGTATCAACTGAAGAAACTTTTCCTACAAAAACCGTGGCAGACCATTCAAGAAAAACAATCGCAGCAGTCGTAGTGCCCGTACTTGTCCTACTTGTGGTTGTATTTACTCTTTTCCTTGTTAGACGAAAAGGTCAGTAGTTGTGTACTGTATCACTTAGCACCCTTCGAGTATCCTTTATTATTTTGAGTCCAAATTAGCAGTGACGTTCAAATACTAAAATAGAGCTGAGGAACGGATTGTTTTTGAAAGCTGAATTCCACATATGTTTGGTTTGAGAACAATTACCATTTGCAGTGTGTTAAGTTTCTCTTAAATGAGATAAAGCACTGCGTCAAGAGAATTTGATGCCGTTTATTTAACTTTAAAGGAGCTATGGCATCCCCCAAATATATTTAGACATATCCTCATAGTTCTAAATTCAGTTGGTGACTGTACTTTGATTGGTATTCGTTCAAACAGTAATAGCACCACTCTGGTTGGTAAAGATGACTTGGACAGACAGTTGTGTTCCTAATTAGGTTCATAGTCACACACAGTTTCTTTTACAATATTGCCTCGAGCAATTGAAACTCAGTGCAGGCTACTGTGGCTCTGTCTTGGGAGTGTTCTACTACTAGACAGTTGCTTATGTGTAAATTGGAGGCGGGGCCAGAAGTTAGGTTAGTTGGGAGAATCGTTACTGTCTGGGTTAAGCTTAGAGGGCCTTCAAGGCAAATAAGTGCACGGAATACGTCATAAAAGTGATCGCATTAGAAGTTTTACTAACTTTCCTCGAAATGTGACATTTTCATCGAAGCCTAAAAATCAACTAAATATGCCCAAAATATCTGTAAAGGACTTTCATGTAAAAATGCGCCATCAAAAACAGTGTATACGCTCACGAGATCATTGTCTGCAAATTTTGTTTTGTTTATAATACGTTAGGCTGTACAATTTTGGAAGACTTAATTGTTACTATGGCATGGTCAAGATTTTTGAAAACTTTAACGAATGGAGATGCCTAGCTCCCGAGCCGATTCATTCCGAAAGAACAACACTGCAGACAGACTGCAATGACCTTATATTTTGTTGTGTGCGGCGCAAGTATTTCGACAGTGAAATAGCACCCGATCTGACTTTCTTAGGATAGTTATGAAAGACTTTTTAGATGATATGTAGATCAGTCCCTCGAGTAGTTCGTGTCATGTGCAATGTCTTTAAGTTAATCTGCAGGCAGCTCAGGCTTGAAATCATTGTACGTACAATAAAATACCTGGAAAGTCAACTCATAGCTAGTCAAACTTTGACAACATACCGCCTGAATTTTCAACGCTTTGAGTTAAATTAAAAAATATGAGTTCATATTTTACAAAAATGTACTTTAATGAAATCACTTCATGTTTGCAGCCATGTACACTGTATATGATGTGGTAAAGATGAAGTCACACATGACGTTATTGCACGTTACAGCTGCATTTGCATATATTTAGCTGAAAAAGTTACTCCTCGAGTCCTCTTAGCAGGCAAACCTGGGTTCTATGCATTCCATAGTGACTCACTGAATTAAAAGTAAATTAATTCGCTAAAAGGTCTCCTCTGTAATGAAGTGAGTTTAAACAGGTTTTGTTATCTTACTCGTGGTTCTCTTTCTCTGTTATTATTAACAGTTTTTCAAGCACGTCGAGAAGGCCAGGCAGAACCTAACCACCCAGAAGAGGTACCTAGTGGATTTTCTATCATTGTTTAACACGGATAATGGGGATATGTGTTCTTTCATTAGGTACCGTCAATGACTTACATGGTTATCAGGCGTCATCAAGGACGGGGCGCTAAAGGGCAGTCGAGTACATCCTAAATAATATTTGGGTATTAAAACTAATGCAAAAACACAATTTTGTGTAAAGAATAGACAGGAGAGCCGCCTGCCACTTCAAATGCAGTCTGAAAAAGGGGATTAAACTGCTCGAAATGTTCTTAAAATCCATTAAATTCGGCGTGCTTAACGTTTCTTTTTTGTGATCCATGGCAGCGTTTTCCTTTCGTATGGGCTTATTGTTCCGACATTATTTCCAAATACTCTTGGCCCTGGCGTACAGCCGATTATCCTCTCAGTTCAGTACACTTTCCCTTTTCAGACTGGTTACCTGTTAGCCCAAATCCCGGGCTTGAAAACCATACTATTGCATTTCTTGTTGCTTTTTGAACGCGCATCTGTTTGAGACACTAAAACGTTTCATCTAAGTATAACCAAACTTGCATGCAAATACCCCAAAATTTCCGAATGAAGCTTTGCTCATAATCCTTTCCCAGGTGCATAGACGTATTAGGTGGGGGACAGGGGGCACTGTGCCCCAAAAGTTTTGGACAAAGCCAAAATTTGAGCAGAATTTGTATTAATCCCTGTTCATACTTCATAACAGCGCTATCAACCTGTGCAAGTTGAAGAAGATTCAACTCTTAGCTGTGTCCGTGATTGGCCTGGAAGAACAAGGGATGACCATATGTGGTTTTCATAGCTTTTAGTGTGTAAAAATTTGGAAGTGTAAGCCGGCATAAACTCATAAAACAGGCCTCTTATGCATTCATGCCAGGATCATCCCACAGAACTGACGGTCTTAAGAGATGGCAATGGATTGGGAAAGTCTGGCAACGAACTGGGAGGTATGCCCTTCACTGCCACTTCATTTTATGGACTTCGCAAGGTTGACTGATACTGGGTATATTATGACACAGGGGTTTCTTCAAAAGAACACCTTTGTCAATAATATTATTGAAAAAAAAAACAGATTCTGTGGTAAATTTACACCTTCCTAGGTCTAAATTTTGTCAAATTCAAGCCATCAGAACGTTATAAATGATAAAAGAAAAGTAAGCAACAAATCGCAATAACTTAACACCTGTTTGACAGCCACTAAACTTACTCCCTGCTGTCAAGAGAGTTGGCACCACAGAATTCTCAGGTTGCAGACGACTTGGTAAATAAAATGGAATATTGAAAAACGGTCTGCTAGGTCATTAAAACTCAAGTGAGGGAGTAGGTGCAGCTAGAATCTACCTTGCTTATGAGCTCTGCTTTATGACTAGTTCGTTTTAGGATGATGGGTATTTTATTGGTTTGTAGGAATGTGTCTTCTGTGGGATCGACTTCTCATGTTTTTCATCAATGGGGGTAGGTTCGATTTGATGAAAAGCGGACGATTAATATGTAAAAGTGTCTTGAGCAGAGAACCACTATAAGTTAGCACCGGGCGTACTAAGAACATTTTTGCTAAAAATACATCCAAGGTACCCGAAAATAGAAATTTTCCAGGCCTTGAAAATCCCCTCTAAACATTCTTCTGGCGTCTCATGTGTTAGGAATTTTTACTTCCCCAAAGCAGTGTAAATGAGAGAACTTTTATACTGTCAAATCATTAAAGTCAACGATGATCGCAAAAGCCTTTGTTGCTATGCATGCTTACTTTTAAAAGGCCATAAGTGCCCGCCAAATGTGAACCTTAATGAAAAATACGATAATAATTGTATTCGAAACTATATGTAAGTCTAATCAGACGATGTTCCAAAAGATTTCATACAGCGGAAATGGTACATAGGAGAACAAAGCAATATTTTGGGAAGGTGACAAAGTCAATTTTGTACGGGAATTTGAATTTTGAACCAAGTTGCCGTATCAGTTGTTTCAGAATATACATTGATTAGGCCTAGTTGATCGAAACCGTGATGAGAATACATACAAATCCAATTTTTACAGTGAAGAAACTCCGTTCTGATGTAGAGGTGTTCCACTCTCATTTCAAACAAACTTATTTCAGAAGGCACTGAGTCACAAAATGGTGCTATAGTTTTCATCGTTTTCAAATATGTTTGTGTTAGAAAATTTCCTAGCTATTTTAAGCAAATGGTATAGAAACCAAAGTGTCTTATGACTTCTTTGAAAAAGGTAAAATCCATTTGAATTTTGGAACTACAATATTTTGATGGTCGAAAGTGGCTTAACGGTTTGGTGTTCTGCTTTGTATTCGAGAGGTTCCCAGGTCAGAGCTGAGTGTATCCCTTACAAATTTCTGGTAGCTCAAAACATTGCTTGTTGGAAGTTCTGTGTTTGCAGTGATGTAGTTCCCAGCTAGTTGTCCGACTTGGGAAGTTATTCGATCCATGATGGCTTCAGCTGTGATTTAGGGCACAGATTTTCCACCCAGCCTTTGGAATAGTGGCTTAATACTGTACTGGGGATACACTTAATCCGTCCGTAGGGACGTTAAATGGTGGTACCACGAGTACGGAGTGCCAAATGGCACAAAACATCGAAAGGTAGCATCGAACTATCCAAACTAACATCGAAGTATCGAAACTTAACATCGAACTATCCAAAAGAAAATTGACATGTCCAAAGTTTACATTGAGATGATTGTAACAGGCGTGCTAACTTCAGATCTGTTCGGATACTGTTAACTGCTACAGTGGCGCCAAATGATTCAAATATCGAAATCAACATCTCCGGTTGCACCACTGATCTCTATATATAACTGGTTAGTGCTTACGGCAAGACTTTTGAAGCCACTGTTCCGCCATCTTGCTACTCCCAAAAATACCGGGCTTTCATCGATACGACAGCACCATGCTGTGTACACTTGTTAGCCTTCTTATTACACAAAACACCGAGCAAGCCCGTAGCTGGCCGAGAGGGGGAAGGGGGTGACACCTCCCCGGAATATTTTTCGCCCCTAGATCAGCAAACACCATCGTCTTAATGCATTTTAGCATGTCTCGCCCCCGAGTTATATCCACCCCCCCCCCCCTGCTGCAAGCTTTTTCGCCACCCATGCATTCAGTACAGAACTTTTTTACAGGAAAGGCTGACCTCCCGTCGGGGAAATTATCCGGTTTCGTCGGGCAGCCGTTATGTATACGACAAAGTATGTAGTCCCCGACAACGGCCAGTCGCCCCCACGATTTACTTAATTTTGGCCTAAATAAGGGCAAATTCTGTAACAGAAACCCCAACTTACCCAATTTTCTTCGTTTAAAACCCAATTTTTTTCAAATTTTCTATGGTAATTAAATGCCCAACTTTTTTCAATTTTTCTCCAATAAGAGCTCGAAATTTTTGGCGTGCTTCGCGCGCCAAAATTTTGCTTCAAACATCATTTCGTCACTCTGTCACCCTTGTCGAGGCTTCTGGTTGCTGCCCCCCTTCGGGGACCTTGGCTCTCCTGTCGGGCAAATGCTGGCGCCACCCCTGGATATAACCCTAGAATTCTGTAGACAATTTAAACGATTCTGCAAACTGAAAATTACCTTTCCCTTTCAACACCTCAAGTTGTCTGATCAACTTAACATAAGGAATATCCAGGCTGTGTAGCGATCATGGGTCGAGGGGCATCATATGAGTCCCACGTAGGTAAGCTGACCCATATGGACCCCACCGATTTGTGCAGATTAAAGATTTCAATAAAGCCAATATAGGAGACAGACCACGCTACCTACCTACATATATTTCTAGGGCCTATTGTCGATTTAGGCCACTACCATCATTACCTCAACGTACATGTGGGTGATACTTTATGGGCGACTTTAGCAGGTTATATGGATCCTATTTAGAAATCATGCATCAAGCCTGCAGCTTGTTTGTTTTTCTTACTAACTTATGAAAAGCAAATATGCATCTTCTAAACATGCTAAGGCTAATGCTCACTATTCCGTCCACGGACCATACAGGCCAGCCCTGGATCATTACATCCAAATAATATGGCCCAGCACGGTAAACTTCGCACGGAGGCCCTATGGGCCAACACTGGCCAACCTCGTGCAGGAGCCTAGTTTCTCCTCATTCACCCATATGGGCCTCGTTACACAAGTATGGTGTGGCCCGGCCATTTTATCTATACAAAATTGGCCCAAACAACCCACAGACTGCTAAGATTACCCCACTAGGAAGAAGTGGTGCGTGTACGCCAATAGCCAAAGGGGTGACGAGGGTGACTAGCCCGAAGCCCGTTGAAAAAAATCGCATTTTTGAAAATTTTAGTGACATGAGTAAAAGAAATGGTAAGAAAGAACAGTATCCCAAAGGAGAGGGTTCTTAATTGCCTCCCCCTTCACTAAGCGCCTGTCCCGTATAACGGTACCGGAAATGACACTTTCCATGCCTGAAAACTTGCACCTAAACAATGTGTAAAGAGCCGGTAAATTTATACTGATTGATGGTGATAAAAAGTGTGCTTTGAAATTTTCTGGGGTAGGGGGAACTTCCCCTAGGCTGCGTACGGCCATGATGGCATTGGTTGCTTAATTGATAATAGAAGAGTTTGCAAGAAGCTATGACAAGCATGATATTTCACAGGAAGTATCCCCGAAACTCCGTAGCAATATTTAAAAAGGGTGGGCACGAAGCGCTCAGAAGAAAATAGCGTTTGAGATATTTAACTGTAACCTATTGTTTTTCTTTAGTTTTAGATGCAATTGCATAAAAAATTTTCCTCATTTTCCCAGGTGCCTGTCCTTTCTTTAGAGTAGGATATAGGAACCTATATCCTGCTCCATGGAGGCTTTTTTCATGTTTCATTGTGTCGATGGTCTGGGACAAGTGTCCAGCAACTATTTTAGTAGCGTAAAAAAATAAGGCAGTGTCGATTTTGAAGGTTACAGACTATGTGATACTTAAAGAAGCCAATGAAACCTGTTGTGGGTAGTTTTTACATGCACATTGTCAAGGGTATCTGCAGTTCAAGTGTCGGGGAAGTGATTTTTATTGGAGGATGCATCTTATGAAGTTGTGGAGGGGCGAAGCCTTTAACCACGATCGCCTAAGGCGTGAAACCGGAGGCTGGGGACTAAGGGTCCTCCCCAAGAAGTCTCTCCTAAATTTGACGGCCGTTCTGGACCATTCTTAAGAAAATTCTGCTTCCACCACTTGCAGTTTGAAATGCTAATGAAATAGATTTCATATGATGCAAGTTTAGGACAGTAACCGTCAGTCAATTTGCTGAAGATGGTGGTAGCTGGTGAGGAAATTGAACAGTGAGAGGTGTAGCAAAGATTTTGGAAATGATAAATTAGTCAACCTGTCCTACAGGAAGTAATAACGAGGCAATTCGACCAAAGTTTTCCTACTCACAGCAGTACAGCAGTGCTAATGAGACATCGATTAATATAAAGGTCATGAGAATTAAGCACGCCGATTTTTTTTCTTTTTTTCCCGAGAATTGCAGTTCCGTATACATGGGTAGGGTTTGGGACTTTGTTTGCAAGGACCATGGTGTATTTTAAAACTTTCCGTGACCCTTATTTCAGAGTTTCAAGTCACAATAGTGTGGCGGGTAGGACAAAAGAAATTTTACGGTGCCACACAAAATTTTCAATTGTATTAGTCAGTTTTCTTTGGAGGTGCGTGGGAAGCGCTCCGAGAAAAACTTTTCCAGCAATTTTATGGTTTTTGATATTAATAGTTTCCGTCATTAAACATTGCAAACTTTATTCATAATAGGCTACTGAAAATTCTCTTATAATATCTCTGGTTTCGCTTACTTTCACTCATTTTTTATTATTTTTATATTTTTTAAGCTCTGGAAGAAAGTGGGGGCGGTAAGTACCCCCGCTTGCCCCACTGTAATCCCGCCTATGATCCGGCGCCATCCATTTTGTTACTGTGGGACGCGTCTTCCAGCTAAAGGTTAGGATTTCTCTGATACAGGCGATGCTCTATCCAGTTTAGAGATAAGAAATCAGTGATTTCGACATGTCGATCTTGAGTTCGATATATATATATATATATATATATATATATATATATATATATATATATATATATATATATATATATATATATATGAACTATGTGGCACGCGGCTTAAACAGCCAAGTCCGTCAAAACAGACTTAAAGTTAGCGGACCAGTTCCAATCATTTGATCTTGGTGTTGGACCTGCCGATGTAAAGTGTGAATAGGTGGCTTTTAAGTTTGGATACTTCGATGTTATTTTAGATATGTCGATATTAGTTTCGATAGTTCGATGTTAAGTTTGGACATGTCGATTCTAGTTTGGATAGTTTGATGTTAGTCTGGATACTTCGATGTTCATTTTGGATACTTCGATATTGATTCTGGATATTTTGAGCCACTTGGCACTCCGTACGGGAGCAGTTACAACAACCCTGGCTCATTACTCTCTGAGCACTAGTCAAAAGGAGAAGGTGAATATTATTGCTGCTCATCCACGATCTCAATGGAATAGAGCTCTCAATAATAATTGAAAGGTTAGCACATGAAAATTTTCAAGTGTTAGCTAGAGTTACCACAACTGTCAGTCAGCCAATTGATTTACATTTGCTTCTAATTTGCTTCAAGGAAATGGAAAAAATGCTTCCAGAGGAGAGAAATATTGATGGTAAGAGTTTTAAATTTATCCGGTAATGAAGTAAATAGAATTTCCTAACATTAATGTTACATTAATGTTACTCCTGCAATGGTTAGATGTGATAAATGAAAATCCACAAATACAGAAGACAGCATTAATCCATAAGCAAACATTTGAGTTTGGAGTTTGAAACACCTTAAACACTTTATTGTGTTTCTTAACGTTCAGCGATGTTGTGTAATGTTAGTTACTTAGGAAGGCCTTCTATTAATTAATGGTAAAGAGTAACAAAAACGATATAATTATCGCCAATTTCCTAAAAGTATATGGGTTTGTAAGAATTCAGTCGATGTCCCATGTTCAAAATAATTTAATTTGTCAGTCGCTGTTGTTAAGTTTGCGTAAACTTATGAGGCAAATACCGATTTAGCGCATGAAACTGTGTGGGCATCGCATTATACAGGAGTGATTACTTCGTAAGATAACATGTTCGGAGGTAGAAAAAGGAAGACAGAAAATGGAAATTCAATATTGTTTTCGGTAAAGGTTAGTGTTAAGTTTGTTGCAAAAAGAAAGAAAACTGTTGTACGATTAATTACCTCCTTCAGGCGTGGATCCAGGTGGGGGCGCACCCGGCGCACGCCCCCTTTTTCGATGACCAACGATTTTTTGAGCAATGATTTTTTTAACTCCGAAAAAATGAGCAAATAGATATGGAACATATGCTTCCCAGATGCAAGGAAATCGCATCTAAGCGCATCTAGAATTCAAATTTTCTTGGGGGAGGACCCCAACCCCCCCCCCCGCCGTGGCTTTGCGCTTTCGGCGCTCGCTCGTCGACCTTCGGCCGACGGCGTGTGCGCCCCCTTCTCAAAATCCTGGATACGGGCCTGTCCTTGATTGTGCTCGTTTTCCCACTAATATACCCAATCGTCATTACAAAAGTTGTGTCGGTTCTGCGATTAAGGGAACCACTTCATTTCGTCGATATATTTAGCAGAGAAAATTTATCTTGCGAAAGATTTTGCTTCTTCTTACACATGTGTTAAATTGAAGAGACTGATATTTAGAACAAACTCTGTTGCTTGCGTAATGATGTAGAGCATATTAGCTTGTTGAAGTTGGGGTGGCCAAATGTACATTTTATGTTTTTTAGCACTGTGTCCCCTTTCTCTAGGTAACACAAGCCAAATTTTACTTGTGTTCCATAGGGGTATCTGACTAAAAGCATTTACGATTACCTGTATAATAAGCAAAGGTGGACACTGAAGTCCACGTCCACCTCGGACACCATATTTTCTTCCGACCGATGTTATGTTGCCTCTTATGTCAAAATGTGATTTGTCACTTGCCCTTAGTGTATACGTCAAAGCATTACACAGAGAAGAATACTCATCAGAATTTTTTTTGTGCCTAAGTTCTGCGTACTGCGAGTGTTCGTATGGTAATCTATGGCAGTATCTTCGTTTCGGAAATAAGGAAATGGCTAATGACCGTAGGTGAAAGGCACCCATTTAAGATCGGATATCATACTTTGTTACCTCTTTTTGTACATTCATCAGAGCTCTTTATTGATTTACGATTTTTCATCGATTAGCTTAATTTGGATCTTACCACACGACACCACAACGGTGAAACGGGAAAGTATATATAATATGGGGTTAAAAGAATGAATACGTGCAGAGTTAATGACGTACGTGTCACATTATCATGACAAGAAATATCGAATCCCTAAATGTTCAACAGGAAAAGCTTGGTGCAATATTTCCATGCAAAATATTCATAGCATAAACACAACATACAGGGAGACCACAGGTCGTTTCCTAATTTAGACCGGGTTCAGACTGTGCTTCTTCAGTCTTCAGCATTGTTGCATTATTTTATTGATTTAACTCTTTTTTGACTTACATTTTGTCACAGAGTTATTTGAATAACCCTCTACAGTTAATTTAAGCTGGATTTTCTGTATGGACATCTTTTAATGTTTTACAGAGCTAATTGCCATAATGAAGAGAGAACTTCGTGGAAAGTACCGTAGCCAATATTCCAATATTTTACCGTTTTTGAACACTTTGGAAGCTGCATACAGCATTAAGACAATTTTTGTTAAGTGTCCAATTGCCCTTTTACGTCCACCGAAGGATCGACATCATACAGACACCTGGGAGAAATTAGAGTCTTACAATGATATTTTTTGCAGTGATAGATTTAATTCAACTAGATGTATTATAAAGGCCTACCCAGGCTACGGAAAAACAACGTTAGCTCTTAAACTTGCGTGTGACTGGAGCGAAACTGAGGGAAACTCTTTCGCGAAAGACGAAGATCTTTTCATATACCTACGTATGAGCCAACTCGAAATGTTCTCCAATATTTACCAAGCGATTAGGAGTACCCTTTTGCCAAAGGACTCTCCACTGCGCGTAAATGATATCGAGAAAGTTCTTAAGAGGTGCAATTCACTCACTATATTTTTTGATGACTTTGAGGAGTACTCTGATAAGTTGAAATTCTCATCTTCTGAAGTTTTGAATATTATAAAAGGGGAGATGTTTCAAAATCACAAAGTGATCGTAACAACTCGGTCGTTCAAATTTATGAAAGACTATAATATCACAGGGGACAAAGTGAGACTGATTGGATTCGATCTTGCAGCAAGGAGAACATATGTAAATCAGGTTTTTCAGAACGAAAATCCAGATAATAGCGAAATCCTAAAACAGCTTGAAAAAAATTCTGCTCTCTGTGACTTGTGCGAAATTCCTCTTTTCTTTGCCGCGTTTGCACACATGCCCCGTGAGTATGAACATTTTCAGGCACTAGATACTATTACTAAAGTTGTAAGCTATTTGATGAGATATTTTGTAAAGCATGCGCAAGAGAGGTGTCCAAAAACAGACACTTTTTCAGACCGTACGATGGACAGTATTGAATATCATAAGCTTGATAAAATAGCTTTTGAAAGCCTAGCCAGAGAGAGCAACAAGGAATGGTTAAAATCAGATCTATGCCAACGTATAGGTGAAGATCTTTACAAAAAGTGCATCAAAACAGGGATTTTGATACAAGATGAACGCTTTTTAATCAGTGATAATCCAGACAATAGAGAGCCAGAGAATTACACGTACGAAACCATGGTTCGCTTTCATCATAAAATTCTTTGTGAATGGCACGCAGCTTATTATGTAGTCGAGAAGATCAAAAAAGGCAGAAATGTTGCATTTCTGAACGAATCGTTAAATAAGCTGGATCCATTTAATTGTGAGTTAATGTACCTTTTTGCATGTGGCCTTTATCCAGAGGGCACTTCCCAAATAACCGCATTCTTAAAAGAACAACCTGAGACATACACTCTGATAATGCGATGTATTTATGAACGAAATGGAGACGTAGGCGACATAAAAGATTCTCTCGAGAAGATGTGTAAAGACCCAGTGATTTTCTACAATAAGGAGAGCAGTCTGAAACAAAATACAACACTGAAACTATTGGATATCTGTTCTGTTAGTAAGGTACGTTTTTCAATGGAAGCAATCAATCTATGAATTTAATTAGTTTCCATTTTTCGGAAGTAATTCATCAGTCAATTACACCAGAACATTAAGTTCAAAAATTCAATTATTAGGTTGAACAAAGCAAGATAATTGGAGAAGGCCTACAAGACGATCCTGCGTCATGATGCATACATTACAAAGAAAAAGACTTTAGAACTGAGTTTCTTTCTGCGTTATACAAAACCTAATCATATTTTACACTTGTCACATTGTTCACTTCTTTGAATAATAGAGTGACGACAAATGATTATTAAATGTAAACCCACCATAAACTGACATAAATTTGCATTTGAAATGAATTCTATAGCTCAGGCTATTATCCAAAGACGACTACAAATTTCGACGTGTAGAAGCATTCTTTTAACAAATAATAAGATTTTACTTTTGAATTTGAAACTAATTTGAATTTGAAACCAATTAGAAAAGGCTGTGTACTCTATACCCAATTATCTAACTTTTATGGGTCCTGTTTAGGACCGATTAGGCTAACAAGAGAAAACGAGATGCTATGCTGATTGTCTTGTTTCTTTGTCTACTTAGATCAATATAGCAGCCGTTTGGTGTTACAATTGCATCGAGCATGATAATTGTTCTGAGGATTTCCTTGCTTTGGAATCAGGAGCAGCTATTCGTATATTAATTACCCTGAAAGAACTCATGCTCTATTCAGAAGGAATAAAAATGAACAACACGAATGTCTCACCCATCTTTAAGTATGCGGCGAAGTGTTCCAATCTAGTAAAGCTAACGTAAGTTTAGTTGTGCTATTTGGCAAATTTTTCATTTCCCAGAAAGAACATTCAATGATCGAAATTTCCCCGCTTTACACAATGCCCAATCTTCAATGCCTTCCTTTCATTATTTTTTTTTCAGATTAATGTTTCGATTGCTTTTTGCTCTTTGAATATTGTACCCAACTTTCCAACACATGCATAACTGTGTGTCACAATTATTGAAGTAGACTTCTGACATGATGTGTGTGTGTGGGGGGGGGGGGTAAGGTGAAACCAGTCACACTATTGACTGTTTGGCCTAGTGATTACAGCATCCTACTCCCAGCGGGAAGACCCAGGGTCAAATCCCAGTCGAGTAAAGAGAAGCTTTTAGATAAGAAATTTGCGTAATCGTGGGCGCAGAAACGGCAAACTGGTTGTATGACCCTAAGGGGCTTGAAGTGGATTCTTGGCATCCCGGGGACGTCAAGTCCATCATTGTAACAAACAGATTGTAACTGATTCAAGAATAACCTCTTGAGCGTTCTGTAGAATGAATAAGTACTGGGAATAGTACTTCCCGGGCATTGTAAGTTTTGCTTACATGATCTGTATTTTGAGGTCTCATGACTTAGATATTCATACTTACCACAAAAGGTAGGTTAGTCAAACTTTATTCGAAAAACCAAGCAAAACAGGTTTCCGATGTCCTTACATTTTTCCAGGTAAGATGCCTTCGAGTAATGCTATGGTTACATCTGTAAACCTTTAACTCAGTAATATGACATGTAGAGGGTTCAGTGGTTTAACGAAACTTTTCTTCAACGGGATAGAAACACCGACACGTTCGTGGGTGTTAACACCCCAGTATTACTGATACGTCGTTGAAGAAAGGTGATGGGAAGAGAAGGGTAAGAGGGGTAGATTACGCGAGTGACAACTCGTCCAGAGTGGAAATAGAACGTTTACTCAGTATGATACCTCAAAATAATGTTGTTACCTATTCTGTTCAAACAGGGATATCGAGTGTTTGTGAATGTTAGGGGAACTTATTGCTTAGATGAAAATGCTGCAATAAAAATTTAGTTCACTGCTATACATTTTTTACCTAATCTGCCAATCCTCGGGCATCAATCGCAAATATGCAACATCCCGTTCTCTGATGTGCCCGCTCTCCCATCTATCAACTATTATTGGTGTAAGAGAGAATATAGAACGCTTTGTAACCCTTGTCAACGACCATGCGCTGAAAGAAATTTTAATTATTGTGATCTCTTATCAACCTCAATTATGCCCAGCACACGTGGTTAAACGCTGTTAAAGCGATTTTCAGTGCTGAATAATCGAAGAAGTCAGTAAAGTAATCTCGAGTCTACGTTTATCCTTGAACATTTGCTTCATAAGTTTAGATCTGCTACCCGGCTTCCGCCAAGGCTTACCAAGATTAAAATCGAGATATCGGATTTGGGCCTGATCATGCTTTTACTCTACACTGACTTGATGTCGCGCAAAGAATATCGCTAACACTAAAACACTAAAATACAGATTAATTACCGTTTGTGTTGGACAGGTGGTGAGGATTGGGAAGAAAAGTGAAATTTGATTTTGTAGAAAAGTGGAAATTTACAGCTCAAATAATGTTTTCTTTTCTTCAGAATATTTGGCCACTTGATGCCGCTGACATTTACAGATGACGACCATATTGTACAGCTCAAAGAAAGAGATGTAAAAGGTTAGTCTCTCTTTATAAATTTCAGATGAAAGGATGATAAACGCATTTCAGAGAATGTTAAAAGTAACAATTAACCAGAAAGCCCAAGGCTTAGTGATTCCTTGCCACAGAGAAATGCTTGTTGCACTGAGGGTTATCTATTAAATTATGCAACTTGAGATATTTTTAAGAAGTTTTTACGATTTGACCTCTAGTGATCTCACATGATCTTTCAACTCCACCAGAAATCGAGTAACAAAAACAAAAATTCAAAAAAGTAAGTGTCCTAGACGGATTCGAACCCGAGCCGTTTGTGTGAAAACTGAACACCTTCTACTTTACCATTGACAAGTTCTTTATAGTATTTCTAATTATGTTATAGTCACCTCATCCTTCTTATGTGCTCATAATTAGGTAATTAAAATTAGAATCACCAATCACTGTAAGACTTCCTAATATATGTTGTTCTCTATACTTTTATTTTTGTAATGGTACAAATTGCAACCCTAACTTTTCGCTAATCACGAAACGACGTAATTCTGAGGTACTGCCCACTATTATTTTACGAGGTTTTCATAGTTTCACCTCTGATGACTTCAGATGACCTTTGACCTCCAACAAAACCCGTATTTTCTCTTTCTCTGAAATACCAAATTTTTATACCAAGTATGAAAAGTATCCACCATCCTTGTCTTGAAACGTGTTTCTTTAAGATTTTCGGTTTTCAACCTGTGGTGACCTAAAATGACCTCTGATCTCAACTGAAAAGAGAGGGTTTCTTCTTCTGAATATGATAAATCTATATAAAAAGTAAGAAATGTGATCATCATTGTCATCTTGAATTAACGAGTTTACAAGCAAATTTTACGAATTCCGTATTTTCACCCTCCGCTAGCCTGAGATAACCTTTTACATCTATAAAAAGCAACAGGGTTTATTTTCTGACTTTAACCATTAAAATTGAAGTAGGTCCTAAGGGAAAACGATTTCCTCCGATCTAGACAGAAGCCACCAAACTAGCTGTCTATGCGGCAAGAAATAAGCAACTGAGCGTAATACAAACATTACGGCGTTGCATGTGTCTGTTTGCCCTAGTTGTTGGCGGGAAAACTAAAATATTTTAAAAGTCAGGAGTGTATAACTTAAACCTTAAACACCATAATTTATCTCTGTTTTGAAAATTTTTCCTATTCTTTCGAAATACGGATACAGTTAAGGACATTTAACTTCCTGAGTTCAATCCACATTGTACGTATGGAGACATTGGATGTACCCTGCTTCTTTGAAGTACAGCGAAAGCGACCTCATATTTTTTTGCTGCACTGGTTTAGCACACAGCAATAGACTGTATCAGAGTTTCCCACTTCAATTTCTATGATTATAAGACATTCAAATGCCACGTGCGAAAGATATCCATGCTTCTTACCTACAGATATCGTGTTTACAACGTTTTCGGTGTGAATGACCTCTGGTGACCTCACATTACCTTTGACCTCCACCTTAAACAGTAGGAATCGTCCTCTAAATATGTGAAATCCATTTTTCGAGAATGAACAGTATCCATCTTTGCCTTTTTGAGATACTTTGTTGACAAGCCAAGCGTTACAAGCACACATACAGTATACGGTGATTGCAGAGATTGCTGTAGACTTCGGCAAGGAATAAAAAAGTATTATGCATTGTGCAAAATCAGGATTCCCTTTGAGAATAGGAAGGATAATTTTTACTCGTTGTGCATTAATGTAAATTCAGAATCGCTTAAATCATAACTGATGGGCCTCTTAGCCCACCTTTTATCCCGCTTATACCATTGCCCAGATATTTTGTGTCAACACGCAGTAGCAGCAAAATAACAGTTATATGACTAACACCCCAACATGCACAATGTAACATTCCTAAAGTTTCGTTAGACATAAACCAGACACAAAATCCTTGTACTACTGTTGTAACCGAATCTTTGTATGGAAGAGGGGCTACATGGCAGTCAAGAAAAGTGCACCATTATCTGTATAGGCCTGTCTATTACAATACGAATGGAATGTCTGTTCCGAAAGATTACGGGGGTCCAGACCTCCAGTCCCCCTGAACCGGAAATTGAAAGTTTAAAAGTATATCATTTTGCAGTGTAAGACAGACTTTTACATACCGTACGCGTTTTTTCCCGCGACATTTAGGAGCAATTTTGGCATGTGCTCGGTCATTATTACTTTTTAGTTATAAAATACAAAAACATATGGTTATATTGCGATACTTAATTCTAGTTTGTGAAGCCTTGCACATTCAATGTAATTTACAGATAGTGATAGCATATTCTAATGATGATGTATCTAATGATACAATTTTATTACAGTGACATGGATTCCGATAACAGAACAGGAGTATACTCTTGATCTCGGTTCATGCAAGTGGCAGGTAAATATATCAGTAGTTTTCATGCTTACAAAGATCATTTGGGCAATTAATGAACACTGTTAGACAAATTGAAATCATTTAACTATTAAAACATAAACGTTGATCGAACAAACCATAATAACATTAAACGAAGTTTGAAACATCAAATGAAAAAACGATAACTCAATAAATTTGCCAATTAGTAAGTAGGCCTACGGAGAATTTTTTTATGAGTTGGCGTATAATTTTTGTACAGAAATGAAGTAATTTCAACTTAATGCACATATAGAATGTATTTAACGTGAGTGTGAGCAAAATTTAATAACGGAAGTTAACTATAATACATGCAAACGACGCTAAATATTTGTACGTTTTATGACAACGACACGATTTATCTCTTAGGACACCAAGGGCGAAAATTTGGAACAAGACAGATATCAAGAATTGGTAACACGTTCATCATTCTTTTCATGTAGCATTGCAAATTATGTACAAATGCTTTATTGATTGCACCCAAATCTTACGGACGGCTCCTTAGTTGAAGTTATTATATGAGCCTAATGACTGCGTGGGCATTCACTGAAAGGCGTCAGAGTTGGTATGAATTTCACAAGCAGTACAAAGTTTCATTGCTTAGGGGCGATTTTAGTAACAGACCCTTCAGGTTTGGTACGGCTTTACACATTCAATTGATAAGCCTGTTTGATCGTACCGATGAAATGTGAAAAGTTAAAAACAATGTATGTCCGTTATTTTCTGTTACAAAAATAAATTAGAAAATATTTAGTTATGTTTTAAATTATTTTTAATTCATTATTATCCTTCCCATTCCTGCAAAATAGCTGATAATATCACAAGTTGTAATCCTATCACAATGATTAAGCTAAGCTTTTATGTTTTTCTACAGGAGGTGGAGTTTCGTGAATTTTGGGTAACTATGCAAATATTTGCACATTTCTACAACTATTTGCCTCGTTAACTAAAAATATATGTTGTTGGAGGTAGCAGATGGATAAGCGTCCATGAGCCGCGTAGATACTGAAAATGGATGCTTTCTAAAAGTATGGGGTGTTCATAATGTCGAGTGGCCATGGTTCAACAACGAGGTTTCAGTTGAGAGGGTCAATTGCCTCCTCTCGAACGTTGACCCAGGGCTCCTGCCAACTCCTGTGATGAGATCCACACTCAACAACCGGACAGGATCCAGGGGCAGGCCATTCAGAATGCCAACAATATTGTGAATTGCTTGCAATCACTGGCGTAGACGGGTGGCACAAGGGGACCATGAACCCCTGTTCATCCCCGCCCCCAAATAATTTACGACATTAAAAAAGTACGTACGTCAGCCTGGCCTAGGCTGGCCCTAGGCACTTCGAGGGCCATACTCTATGAATAATAAACATTTCTGCATGCCCGGTGACGTCCAACGGTGCAACCACGCCGCACGCATGCACCACATCAATATCGTACTGTAGCCAACCCAATATCGATAGTTCATCGATCGATCGCCGACATTCATCAATCAAATGTCACAGTGTTGATGCATCATAATTACTAACATGCAATGATCCAGCTGTGCATGTAGGAGTTGATCCTAATCCCCACTATTCGTCATAAATTAGTTAACATTTACCCATGTAGAAGCCACAATTATGCCTTGTGCACAACAGGATCATTTTGAGGAAGATTTAGGACCTTATTTTAAATACAATCGTGAAATTGTAAAAACTGAGAACAGATTTCATACCCAAAAAGGCTCACAAAAAAATTGTTCATTATGTAGTCGTGTATTGATATCAAATTCTTTTTCACCACTAGCGTAACTAAAGGGGGTAGGGGGAGGTCACCCCCACTTGGCTTCCTGGGATGGTCTGTCGGTACATTTGCTGATCTTGTCGGTACATCCGCCCTGTGTGAACGACGACTAGACTCCCCGACGGTTTACCAGTCTTTGCTCTCAAGGGGACAATTTCATTAATAAAAAACCAAAATTTTCGGCGCTCTACGCGCGCTGTATTGTCACTCAAGTTTCTTCAATAGTTTCTTTCCACATAGCTAGATAGTATAAGTCCTGTCACCCTTACCAAGTAACATGTAGGCAGAGCCCACAGGTTATGCAGAAGTCGTAAATTTCATCAAAGCTATTTGCTGTTCTCTCGTGTGTGTCTTGCGGTAGGGTTAGTTGGTGAGCGACGACCGGAGCAAAGTCGGGCAGTCCGGGTGCTTTCGACACAATGTATGTTATCCTCGATACGGTCTACAACCCCTACAGTTTTTATTTTTCTTAATAATTTCCATATGTTTTTAGTGTAAGCCTTCTAAAAATCGCACGCTTAGCGCGCGCTTTGCAATTTCACGATTCAGACTCAAAAGAACTCAGTCAATGAGCACGTCAGCTCTTGAAGTAGTAGTGATATTGTGCAAAATATGCCCTGCAATGGTATGGGAGAAACAGGCACCTTTATATCTACTTCTCGCCACCCCCTCGGTAAAGTAGCTGACGGAACTTGGGGTCGCTGGCATGGCCCGGCCCCCTGTCGGGAAAATTCTGTCGCCACATATGGTCAATTTATTTATTTTGGCTTTCCAAAAAGGGTCATTTCTGAGATAAAACCCAAAATTTTCGGCACGCTTTATCCACTGGTCCTCAGTTCCGTTACTTATAGCTAAATACAGTAAGCTACAAACCTTTTCCATCTTTTCAAGTAACTTTATAGGTAGAGTACATCAAATTATGTAAATGTCGGGAATTTCATCTCATTTCGCTAGACTTAGTTAATGTTCTCTTGTCTGCTCGTATCTGTCTTACGATACGGCTAGTGACTCGAGGAGGGAAGTAAAATGTAAGTTGTGCCCGATAGGGCTCAACTGCCAGGACAATTGACCTATGTAAGCTTTAAATAAGCACACATTCTTTTTAGTGTATAGGCTCACCCAAAATAATTTCGCGTGCTTTGCGCCCTTTTCACAGCTTAGAGTCCGGCAAAAACATTAAATCGGCGCGGAACTATTTTCCTCTAGTAAATACAAATTTTATGCAAAATATGCCCCGCAATGCCATGGTATAGTACACAGGTTTTCTTCAAATTCTCCCTCACCAACCTCTCGACGGGAACGAAGCTGTCCGAGGCTTTGGGTCTCTGGTCCTCCCATCAGGGAATCTGTCCCCCCCCCCGTCGAGCAAATCCTAACGTCACCCCTGGATGGATGGGGGTGTCACTGGTGCGGGGGTGACTGATAACCCTTTGGCACTACGTGTCGGTAAATTGAATATATGCTGTCGGTACATTTACCTTATTTTAATCCCTGCCCCCCCCCCCCCACTTCAAGCACCTCAGTTACGCTACTGTTTTTCACGCATTTCCTCCATTAATTTTGCAAAAGGTGCGTTCTAGCACTGGCCTCAAAGCGGAAGCAACCTTTGTCTTGTTTAATATATATCATATATAAATTTAAGCCCCTTTGACAAATTAAAGACGCTGCGAGCAGTGGCGCTGGCACGGGAACATGGGGGACGCATGCCCCAATCGATTTCAGATTTTTTTAAGTTTAAGGTGATCAAAAAAGGCGTTTAAGCTATAGATTTCTGTAAGGGGTAGGGTGAGGTGTGTTTTCGACCGAGTGGTGGATCTATTGTAAACATTTTCTATCACAAATGGTTCTCAAACTATCAGAATTTTCTAAGGCAACATACTCTCCTCTTTCACCTAAACAAAAATTAGAACTCACTAAATTATGGATAAATCCCAGGCATATATGATCAGTTCCAAACATATCCCAAAGGTAACACCATTTTGCATCTAAGCAACTTTAAATTAACAAAACTTTCTCAAAGGGGAGGGGTACACCCCTCCCTTGGTGTCCCCCTCCCCTTCGACCCCTCCCCCAGGACGGCAACTTTATATTGTGACAAAATGGATTCCACACTGCTGTATACAATCGCAAGGGGTGCACAAAAAAGGCAATCTACGCAGACTTGGGGAGAGGAGGACTGAGGTGGTATACTACGTAATCTGTTCTGTCCGCCCAATCACCAAACCCTGGCCGCGCCACTGCGAGTTACGCCCTCGGCCTCGGCCTCTATATGCTCCTTCGCTTAGTTGATCCTTTACGTTTTTCCCCTTCCCCCTTGAATAATTCTGACTACGCCACTGCTTGCAATCATTATCAATTTGGTCTATGTTAGTCAAATATGTTGTTGATGAAGTGTTGGTAAAACCGCAAAATGTATTGTTTGGTTTCTTAAGAATACATATCCCATTTGAAAATTTTTACTTAGTAAAGTTTACAAGTAACATAAATAAAAAAAAACTTCACTGGCAGTTGAAAACCTCCATATAGTTATTAAATGGTTTTCGTTTGAATAATTATTTCCTCACGTCTCTTTGTTACAGAATTTGGATAATGAAGCTAGTCAAGACATCTAGTAAGAGGAAGGATATTTTATTGTATGAATAACCGACAGTATTTATACGAAGGTGGATAAAACGCTTTACCACATGAAGCGGGAATTTCTAAAAGTTGGGCGTTTTCTGAGTAGACGATTCTTCATCGCCAGAGAAGATGAAGTTACTTGAACGAATTGTTTTCGTGTTTTTTACCGTTTGTGTCTTTAGAATTTCTTACCATCAGAGTCTAATTACTAGGAGAAAATATTACGGCCATTGACAATAATTGTGAGAAGAATGTGAGCACGTCCAGAACCAAATTATTTCAGAAGGGCCGTATTCCAATTCTCCTGTTATGCCATCCCGTCGGTATACAAACGTTTACAGGAGTCACTCGCATGCAGACACATTCATTTGACGAGGTGGGAAAGCACAGAAGATACATATTTTTCACATCCTTTAGTGCAATTGTTACCCAGGGACAGACTAGGAAGCGACATGTGGTCGGCATTATATATGTGAAAAAGGTATAAAAAAGCAATACTTATTATACACACAATTTTATTTGAGTGGCAGGTAGGGGAACTGCAATTTAAGGGAAGGTTCCAGACCCCCGTAGTGGGGATTGCGTAGTGGGGGTTACGTAGTGGTTTCACTAATGGCATTTAAAATTCCCTCTTTTTAACCAAAGAACTTTTTCTCCGTGTTGCTATATGTAATTTAATCCTAGGGAATTTAATGTTTTCTGTTACATTGATAACTGGGTGTAGCTTTGCATACTCAGTCTAAATTCTTGTTTCGGTGTTACTATTTCCAATTTCTTTTATAATTGTGTCACTGAAATCGTCGGAGTGGGGAAGATTCCATGATGGATCGACGTTTACTTTGTGGAAACAAAATTAACATTGGCAATTTGTAATTATAATTGACAATAAAAATAAATTTACGTCATCTTTATGTATATATATATAGGATTACGTAAAAATATATAAATATCCATTGAAGAAGAGAAACTATTTGAAACAACCGTATGTAAATGGTGTCAAATGACATTTTCAGTCGAATATTTTGTTTCGATAGGAAGAAAATATTCACTTTAAGTCCCAAAGATTGTTTGCTTGGAATGTCGTACGCTAAAAGGCATCGTGCTACCCTGCATTCGTTTTGATCAAACAAAATTTGACAGACCGTGGTAATGGATGAATGTAATGGATGGATGTTTGGTATGGCTGCTTTCAAAGATATATCTTTTTGAAGTCACTTGTAAATGTGTACTTTGACTTTTATTGTTGCCTGTCAAAGCAAAAGTAAATACACAAGTCAGGTGTGTCGCGATTGGCAGTCAGATTGTTTGTTGATTTGGATTGGGAATTTGTTATGACGGATAAATTTCTACAGTGCGTTTATAGTTGGTTACCGATGCGTGGGAATAACAAGTTGTAAGGCTGATATTAATAACAGCAGACACCGAATATCCTATATCATATATCAATAACTATGTACCAAAATTAAATTCATCCATATGTAAAATATCATTGTCTGGTCTCTTCATTTCTAGTGTTTTGTCTCTGTTGACTGTGTTTTCCTAATGGAGATCTAACACTTATCATACTCAGTAAAGGGTTTTACCGGGAGCTTCCTCCACGATTGCCCCCTCTCTTCCTAAAAACAAAACAAAACACAAAAAAAAAAAAAAAAAAAAAAAAACGCCGTCTTTGTCAAAAAGTTTTGGCGCATTAAATTAAGGTTGCAACTTATGGTCTCCGATAAGGGGGGGGGGGGGGGGGGTGGGTTTGTCACCCACTTTTTAGCTAATGTAACTACTCCGTATTCTTACCTCCTCCATAGTTGTGACATAAAGGTTAAACAATACAATACACCGTGTTCCTTGCATAAAAATTGAAAACAAAGCGTGGAATACATACTTGGACTTTTATACAGCTCTTTATGATCACCAACGTACCAAAAAGCTCTTTAGGCATATAACCATTTGAACAGCAATAAAGTGTTCGAAAGGGAGATGGTGGCAGCTACAACACCGCCAGATTACAAATTACCTCACAGGTACTCCTTTAACTCCTGGGTGGAGAGAGGCAATAGAAATTAAGCATCTTTCCCAAGGACACAAAGTACTGAACCAAGCAGGACTCGAACCAGCAACGCTCGGATCGCAAGTAAGTCGGACCCCTTAGCGAATAGTGAAACAAGAATACAACAAATGTTCAATGAAAATGTTACGCCTACCACATATATACACGAGGGAAGAAGTATTATCACCTTTCTGTTTATACATAGGCGGCTTATTCTTTTCAACCTCTGTGAGACAATTTGAGGAGAAGGCTTTGCTTCGAAAACTCTTTCACCCACCTTCTGTTTCCTCAGCGACAACCACCCTTTCATCAACTCGACCGAAACACTTGGATATGTTATAAAAATTGAAAATTTGTGATCTCTGTTCAGTATTC